>OZ016545.1:3750000-5000000 GCA_963966675.1 Lasioglossum calceatum
GCAGAAAGGAGCCTTTGGGGCTCTGAAAATAGGCTCGCGTTTGTGCAGACCGTCGCGCGACGTTTGTGCAAACTCATTCGCCGATCGCTGTAAAAATTGAAATGGCGCAAAATCCGCGATACAAAGCATCGGAACAACCTTTCGGGCTTTAGTGAAAGCAGAATGGCGTTTCACAGGTTGCAGGGGGTTTGTGCCGATGGTCGTGCGATGAATCGCGGTATTTCCAGGACTTTATCGCTGGGAAAAGCTCTCTGGTCGGGGTTGGAACTCGTTTGATTAGCGGTAGCCGCGGCGCGGTCAGTAGAACGATTCTGCCGGTGGTCAGACCCGCCTCGAGTTCGTGCACTCGGAGCTAATCGGACGCAGTTCATCCCTTTCGCGATACCGAGTGTTTGAGTTTACATGTCGAGTTGGAAGAGGCGGGAAAAAAGGACGGGAACGAGGAATAACGATGGTCGGAGGAGGAGCGGGAACGATCGTTAAGCGGCGCACACCGATGCTCTCTCTCTCTCTCTCTCTCTCTCTCTCTCTCTCTCTCTCTCTCTCTCTCTCTCTCTCGTTCTCTCACCTCCTCTATTTTTTTCTCTCCTTTTCAGCGTGGGCCCGCAATAACGCGAGAGCGTGGACGCGCGCGATTTACATTAGCCGCTTTCACGGAAATTGTGCGCTTCCCTTTGAGCCAATTTTCCTTTCGGCCCTCGAACGTCTCGATCTCCTGCGCAATAGATCGCTTTGTCTGCCGACGCGCGCATCGTGTGTCCGCTTTGTTTGCCCAACGGTGCGTGCCAATTCGTCATTCACGGACGCACCGGGGATCCAGAGAGTCGCGTTTTTTCAGAGGTTCTGTTCCAAACGCGAATCCTGGAAATTGTAGATACAGTCGAAACCTGCGCTTGGCTCGACAACTTATAGTTTATTTATTCGGTAAACCTGTGTTGAAATATGTTGTCACGGTCATAATTCTAAGCAACTCTTTCCTATACGTATAACAGGCGGTCTCTTTTAGGTTTTTAGATGTTCGCAAAAATATTTTTCAAGTTTTAGTTGGGTCTGGGTTAGATTTAACCCCTTGCTCTACGATTTATTTTTTTGTAGTTCGTAATTTCCTAAAAAAAGGAGAAAAATTATATCTATTGTATGCCTACATGTTCTCCAATAACTATACATTAACAAAACGAATTTTATTTTGGTTTAGAGGAAATTAATAACATATATATATACAGTGGGTGTACAAGGTATTCGTACACCTTTTAAAAACTAATAACTTTTTTATAATTTTACCAAACGACCTGATTTTTTATAATCAATTAGAAGAAATTTTCAGCATGTGTATAATTAATACACATAGATCTACAAAATATATACTGTTTTAAATTTTCATTGAGGGCCCAAATAAAAAAGTTTTAAAAATCCCTTTTTTACTTTTGAATGTAACCTTGTAAATTGTAATGCTTAGAAAATCTTCTTTGTATATCATTTCGTAAACCAATGCTTTTAATCGATTATAAAAAATCAGGTCGTTTGGTACAATTATAAAAAAGTTATTAAAGGTGTACAAATACTTTATACACCCATTGTACCTATATATTTAATTTAATATATGTATATATTTAACAAACTCTGTTCTGAATCTTCATCACGAGTCTGACACGATATTCTAGGGCTTTAATATGAAACATATAACTGCACTTTTTATTACACATTATTCTCAATTATTGTTAATAGAAACAGAAAAAATTTCAGCCATTAACGAATATTGAACGAAAGGATTTTACTACGGAGTATGCCTTCACTGGAAGAACACCTTGTGCGTTTAAAACAATTACAAAAAAGAACATTTTTTCAATTGAAATAATTTATATTTGATACTCGTGTATCTTTGCTGAACGTGAAGAATGCGATGTTTCCATAGATCTTGAGCATAGAGTTTTACTATACAGACTTTCGGACAATGGGATGAATTAATGGGCGCGAGTGAATCGAATCGGTGACGTCGGGGTCGTCTGTCTTTTTCTTTGTGTGAAGGATACTATGACTCGCGGGTATACTTGAATACTGGCCAGTCAATTTTCGTTTCGAAACGGATTATGGATAGCCGGCTATCAATGAACGCGACCGGTCCGCGTTGTCGATGAGTTGTAATCTGTTCACCCTATCGATAGTATGTGGTCTGATAATTAAATAACGGGGCTGACGCTATGGCGGACAAATTGATGTCCCCAGTCAGCCAGTGAGTATTGTACTGTTTATTTTGAGCCCTCTCCGTCTCTGTCGCAAATATCACTTTAATCCCTTCGGTCACTGTGTGCCGATGATTAATCCCGTGTTTTTCCCGCGCGCTGCAACATCTAATGCCGGGGACATTCGTTCGAAAAAAAGCGAACCTCGAACTGCACAAAATTTTACAAACACAGTATTTGTTTCTAGATAATACCGTCGTTCTAGTTTTCGATTAAACTAACTGATCCTAGTTGAAAAGGGACGTGGACCTTGAAATTTCCTTGTAAATCACATTCGGAATTATTATTTTCCTATTATTACGTTCCTTCCTCCGATTCGAGTGAATCCTCGCGATTGCATCACAGACGCTATTCACGTAACTCTATAAATAATTATAAGATACACGAGAGTTCCTCTAAATTTGCTTCTCCCACAGCCACACAAACTACTGCCGCGTTTTTAATTCATCGTGCTCCCAGTGCGAATTGATAGCATAAAAATCGCGCTATACTTTGCTTCCACGAGAACTATTCTTTCACGCACAGAACAATAAAATGTTTACCCAAAAATGCAACTTTACCTTAAACTTCTTCTGCGTCCCTTTTAAAAATCATCGAACCTCAAAAATTAATTTGTATACACCTTTTAAAGACGAATGATTTTTCGATGAAACGTACATTCTAAATTTTCAAATAATTTTTTTTTTCACTTTAATAGAACACTCATAAATTTTCATTATAGGCACAGATAAAAAATTAAACAATCGTCACCTTTACTTTTTCCTTTGTAATAGCTACCAATAACAATTTACAATAACGCTACCAATAACAAAAAAATCATTTACACATTAGCTAGTAAACTAATCCTTCTAACGTCTCAAAAAAATAAAACTGAAGCTGTTGGGTCGAACTCCGAAAAAGTTATTCGAATACTTTGTACACCCACTGTATTTAAAACTATAAAAACAACAACAAAACTCTTGCACGCGACACCAGCTCTCGAGGGTTAAGAAAACTAAAGCTAACGCCCCAAGCTCTATATTTAACCAAAATTGGAGCAGCACGAGTATCAAAAAAGTGGTCTGATCTCGATACGACAGCGTGCGATTAAAATCGATCGTCCAAGGTCACTTTCCCTACCCGCATCTCCGCAAGAAATTGAAACGGTGGATGAAGACTGCAACGGCATGCTCGCCGGTAATTGTTCCCGGCAATTAATTATAGTTATTCAGCGAAATAACAAGTGCGCAAAACGGATGGCGGAGGGGGAGGGGGTGAGTCACGAATGCAAAAATCGTGGCAACTAACGAGGGAACAGAAACTGTTACTTTCGAGTGGGGCAACGCGCGCCGGTAATTGATAAGTAGTCGAGCACGTTCGACATCACAATGCGAAGAAAGCGAAATCGCGGTATCGTTTAATATATTAACAGGTTCCATTGCTTTCCACTTAATTGGTGGGCCTTGATGAATTACGGAGACGCCGTTGATTACACGCCGATTATATCAGAGAGGCTGCTACCGCGGATTATGATTCGCGAACCAATTATTCGGGAACTATGCGAATAGTTGGCCGGGGAACCGATGAAACGAAACTATTTCGAGAGTGCGAGTGTTCCGGGTGCGTAGCCAACTATGGATGAAGATCAGCCCCGTGACCGTGCGCCTGGAAAAAATTAATTATGTTAACGCCGATTGTGGATGCTAATCGGTTCTCGATCGGTTCCATGGTTTTGCAATTCGCGTACTGTTTGTTCACTTGCTGTTGGAACTCTGATATATTAACCTTTTGCACTCGGAGCTATTTTAATAGAAAAAACAAACATTTCTTCTGCTCCGGAATATTTTCATTCTATATGTTTTTTTGTGGTGTAATACCTCGTGCAGTATTTAAATGTTTAGCAATTTATTGAATACCCATTTTAATATGGTAATCAATATTTGTATTGACACCAGTTTATAAAAATACAAGACAAATTATAAAAGCGAAATACAAGGACTTACTACGATATGTACCACCGGAGCACCATGACTTCTTCAAATCCCTCCCGCTCACACAGAATGTAAATGAGGAGTAAATTATTATGTAATTTATATAGTTAGAAGATTTCCTGAATTGCATAAATGGTTTTTCAAGTTTTGTAATGGAATATAAAATAAATAGGATATTGTTTTTTCAATTTGAAGCATTTTAAATTATATCGAATGGACTTGGGCTGTTTCAAATTTTATGCCAAATCTAGTTGTTCATTTTCAAAGTGGCTTAAGTCCATTCTCGGTAAGAAGACACATATCATTCACTTAATAATTGCTATTATTTTAATGGGAATTGTAAATTTAACTCTCTTAGAACATTGGTATCCTATACGTATATTTTCAGTTTCTCTTAAATATCTCAATTTAAACTTAAATGGACTTAGGCCATTTTCAAAATAAACGGCTCATTTGATCTACGAAAATTGCAATTAGTTTCGTAAGTTCAGGATTTGACTCGTGAAGCGAGTCACCTTAGAAACTGTATTCCATGAATTCTCTTTAATCGCATGAAAAATAAAGAATTTGTTTGTTATTTCTGTGCAACGAACACGAGAATCGTATTTATATCGAAAAAGTGATTATTGGAATAGAAATGAGATCTCGTTGTCAGGAAGATCGATAGTGAGGTACTCGATGTGCATGCGTTCGGCCGTGCCATAAGTAGAAACGGCAGGAATGATCAGACATAGTAATCTACTTCTAGTCACTTGCGGGCGCATATGTTTGTGGAACGAGATCAGTTCGAAAAATAACTATCTAGAATTTTCAAAGGAGATCGAAACATAGAATTTCCTGCTAACAAATTAGTATTTATTCATTTGTTTGTATTTTATTGTTTGGTTTATATAGCATACATTAGTATAACACTTTACAAAAAAATAATGAAGTATATAACGTAATATAAAGTGAAATTAATAAAAGAGTAGTCGCTAAATCCTAATACATTTTTTGAGGAAATTAAAAATAAACATTAGCGCTGTAATGTCATTATTGAAATTTGTAGAATTTATTATTACAAGCGCAGCATTTAGGTGTTCGGTTTCAAAGGGTTAACTACATTTCCCCGTCAACAAGTAAGTAGAACGTCCCGCGTGGCTCTAAATGAAGACAAATTCGATGTTGTTTTCGCCTAAACAACGAAATCAGTCAGCGATCCGCAGAAACCGCAGTGGTAACCAAGACATCAAATCCTCCCCTCGATTGTAGAACACAATGAAAGCGGTAGCTTTACTTGAGCACCAAAATTCTGAGTTCTATTAGCTAGACAATTATTCAGACCCTCTGCATCGCTGTACAGGGTGTTTACAAGTAATGGAACTACTGAATAAATCAACCCTGGAAATTCGTTTCCTCATTACTAGACTGCGGAGTTTATGCGTTTATGACAAAAACAGGTACTTACAATTTAAATCAGTGGACGTGTTAAAAATATTTAAGGACATCAATGTATTAGTTTCAGCTTGATAGGATAATTAAAAGAAGAATACTATTTTTCTTTGGCTCTTGCGTCCTGCAATCAATGCAAATATATTTTATTTTGCATAGAGATCCGCAGTCTGCTCATTACTCTAGCAATTTTCGTACATGTTCACCCATCTCTGGCCTACTTATGCAATTATAAATAAAGAGAACACTTCTCTCGAAAAGTGTGATTCTGAAAGTTTAATCTGTGCTTTAAGTTCTTCCAACTTGTACAATCGCAATTCATGTCGAATGAAACTGTAGATTTCCCGTGATTACAGAAGTATAAAAATATTTATCAGCGATCATCTACAACCGCAGCAAGCAATCACAGCAGCCTACTAAAAGAAATGCGAGATCCTATCCGCGGTACAGTCCGGAATCATAACGCAACTACCCCTTGCCAGCCGAAAAGCAAACCAGTCCTGCGAAACGTCTAATAATCGCGAGCAGCAGGTATCAGCGGCATAAATCTTCGCATCACCGCGTGAAATTACAGGAAAATTGACCGGTCGCATGCACCGGCGCGGCGAGTATAGAGGGTGCACACGTCCGGGTGCATATGTGTGTAGGACCCACGTGGCGCTGACAGTGTCGGCCCTCGAAGAAAGGAAAAGAAAAAGAAGACCGGTGTGTCGGTGCCGGTCGAACTGGCAGGAAACACGGATACAATTAATCCGTTCTCCCGGCTCGAATCGCATAATTTCCGTTTAATTCGCCGGTGTTCCTGCTCGCGCGAGAATATAAAACTGCGGAACGGCTGACGATTTCTCGATGCGCTATAAACCTTAACATGTCCGAACAGTTTCTTCCCTTGCATGTATCTACGGACAAACTATGAAACCACTACAGTGAGCGTTAAACTCGTGAGTCTGTGGCCGCGTTAGTATCTATCTAATATTCGGACACTGGGACCGAGTGAGAGCTTAAAGGCCCCGTGCACAAGTGCAAGAAATGTCTGTTACGATTATTCCACGCGAAACCAAAACGCGAACGAGTACAGCCACTTTGAATCGATTCGCAACAGACATTTCGTACAGTCTCGGATACGCGGTTGTGCACGGGACCTTTAAGCTGGCCCTCGTAACCGATACTAACTTGTACGGTGCCACAGACGCACAAGTATAGACATTAGTTCACTGTAGCGTTGCCGATAATTTTGTCCGCGAACATCTCGGAATCGAAGCGAGGCCGTCGCGTGGTGTGCAACGGAAATAGTTGTTGGAAGTATCGATTTCTACGACATATCCAAAAATCATTGAGATCGTAGTTAGCTGGTCTGCAGTTTCACCAGGGATCGTGCACCGGCACGCTGCAACTGCAGTGCGGGACTGCGGCGTTGCATCTGCCGAGGTGGCGTCGGAGGCTTCGCCAGCCAGCCGCAGAGGCCTAAAAACCGTGTGCGAGCGGGAGAGGCGGTTTTCAGCGTCGACGAGGACGGAGGAGCGCTTCGTCGACTGTTCGGAGGGACAGAGAGAGAGGGCTAGAAAAGTCCCGAGGAAGAAGACAGACAGGGAAACCGGACGAGGAGAGAGAAAGGAGAGCCACGTGGTTGCCGGTTCACGTTAACGTCATCGCACGCGGAGGGACGAGGAACACGCTCGTCATTTGTCTCCCTTCGTCTTTCTTCTCCGTTTCCTTTGGTCCTCCTCTATTCCTCTGTCTCCCTCGCACTCGTCTCTCCTCTCGTCGTCGGGTCTTCCTCCATCGAGTACGGAGAGGCACACGCCATCTCCGTCTCGCTCCAATTTCTTTCCTTCTCCTTCGATCTTTCTCCTCCGTAATTGTCCGGACTGTTCCCCTCTCTGTTCCTCCAGTTTTCCGCCTCCTCGCTTTTTTCATCGCGCCTCTTTCTCTTTGACACGAGAATCCCCCCTCTCTTTCTCCGTGATTATTTCTCTCTCTCTCTGTTTGGTCGTCCTTTTTTCGCTTGTCGCGCCGTTTCTCTCGGGTAACGCGCGATCTGGCCCGAAACGAAACTTTTTGACGTTTTTCGCGCACCCACCCTAGGAATATGGACATACGTCAACCACGTGTGTGGGGAATGCGCCAGCACCGTAACGGGAGCCGTGGATTGGCGGAGCCGACTACCAATCCGGTCGCGTTTCGCCCGGAGCGGGGAGCAAGTCCGAGGGATGCTGTGCGGAAAGCTGGAGGGGAGGAAATCCAGCGGGATGAGGGAAAACGGGAGACGGACGAGGCGCAGGGCCGTAAGGCGACTCGGGGGCTACGCGATCGAAGAAAAAACCCCCGGAATGGATCCGGAAGTTGATTAGAACAGCGCCTATACCGGTGGATGCGTTTTTATCATCACTCTTTCTTCCTCTCTCTCGAAAGGAGCGAACGAGCGAATGCTGTAGGGGGTGAGAAAGATTCTCGATCGGAGTTCGCTGTTTCGTTAACGGGAAACGCCTGAAGAAATTTCAATGAAATCCGGCCCCGTTCATTATCACGGATAATATGTATATTCCAGATCGGGGCGTTGGGTAGCGACGTTAAACTGCCGAATGATATAGGCGCTCTTAAAAATGTTCAACCCCCTGGAACACTCGGCCATAAAATACTCCCGAGGAAAATCGTCTCCCGTGAAAAAGAGCTTAGAACGCTCGTAACGAAACCTGACGTACGGCACTGGGTGGAAGGAAACGCGATGGACGCGGGGTCCCAGGGGACCACGAGCGAGAGCGAACAAAGGACGCTTTGAAGGGAGAAGAGGAAGACTCGAGGAGAGAGCCTCGCCTCGTTCCCTTTCCCTGATGGCTGGCAGAGAGGGATCTCCGCTCATCTGTTCTTGCCCTGCGGTAGGTAGGTTAGGTGGATACATTTGGCTCTCTTTTTCTCCGTTTCTCTCCGTCTCTCGGGCTTCTCCCCTTCCGTTCTCTCTCTCTTCTTCTTCGTCCCCCCTCTTTCTCTCTCTCTCTCTCGGTTCTCTCGGTGGTGGTGTGCTCTAGCGTATCCAACGAAAGCCAACCCCCACAGGAGCCACGAAGCAGAAGGATCCCCGCGTTCTCGTTAGCTCTCTCGTCCACGATATTCCCCTAGATTCTCGTAACCGTTCGTGTTTTCAATCGGTTCCTTTCGAGCTCTTTCCACCGGCCGGAAAAAATCCAAAAGATCCGGATCCGCAGCAGGACTCCGGCGCGGCGTTTCGAGGTTATGTTCCGAGGAGAGACACCACGCTGTGGGAGCTGCGTTACGCCGTGCTGTGCCGAGCAGAGCCGAGCAGAGCGGAATCGAGTCTCGCCGGCCGTTCGATAAAATGAAAAACGGGATGGCGAGCGCCGCTGGAAAACGCTGAGCGTGCGATGCGCGCAGGAAATGCTGCATTGCGCTCGGCCACCGGCAACACCATCGCGTGTCTATCCCGCGAGAACGCGACGCAACCGTATTACGGGGGTCTCGTCGTTTTGGAAGAGTTATTTTTCATGGTCTCGGCAATTGCCCTCTTCCTCCTCGACGACGATCGTCGCGGATATCGAGGGCAGGTACCGCGCGAGAGACCACGTGTCGCCGACAGAAAAAAAATCCCCTAGCAAAGATTCTAGACGACTGTCGTGGAAAAAATGTTCCTAGGCGCGCGCGTATAATACATAATCCACAGATGCGACGGTAGAGCATCGTTCTCGGGGAGAGTCCGGGCAACACCGCCATCGCAGAGTCTCTATAATATTCTCGGAGAGATATTTCAGAGAGAGGGACTCCGGCGAAGCCTGTCTAACGACGCTGGAAGACTAGAAAGAGAGAAATATACGCACGCAGACAGCCGAGCGAGCCGCGCGCATGCACGTCGAATATGCAGCAAGAAAGAAAGGGAGCAAAGAAGAAGGGAGAGCTCGGTCTCCTCGTCCCACCGGTTCTTTAATCTCCTATCTTCCTTCGTCCCAGCTAGCCTGCCAGCGTTCCGTCTCTCTCGGACTACCGCCCACTCGCTCGTTCGACGTCTTTGTTCCACCTCATTTCGCCTCTGTCATTTCCCAGCGGTCTTCGTCTCTCCGCAGCCGGTCCCGATAACGGTGTCCTCTTTCCGCATGCTGTACCTTGCTCCCTCTCTTCTATCCTCTGTCCCGTTCCCACCCTCGTTCGTGCCTCGCATGTCTGCCGCTCTCTCTGTCTACCTTCATCCCTGTCATCCCCTAACGTCCTACATCGCCTCGTCCTCCTCTCGCCGACCAATCCCCTAACTCCCACCACACACGCGCTTGATCCGAACATTACTCGCTCCTCTCTCTCTCGCTCCGTTCGGTTCTCTCGCTCGCTCTCCGCCGCCGGTAATATTTCTCCGTCCCTCTCGCTTACTCTGTTATTTCTCTCCAACTCCCGTGCACGGCAGGAACGAGCGCGGCAATAGCTGGTTTCGAGAGATAGAAAAACACGACCGGACAGAGACGGAGCGAACGAACGAACGGCGAGACCGTACGGAGGGAAGGAGAGAAACCGAACGTGAAAGAGGCGCGGCGAGCGATACTCGCGCTAGTCTAAGATAGGAGAGGAGCACACGAACGAGACAGACGGAGATGGAAGTTGCAGGACACGGGATCGTGTCCAGGCATTAACGCATCTCTCTTTTCTTGCTCCCTACCATCCTCTCTACCCTCCTTCTCTCTCCCCGGAATTTCTCGTTCTTCTATACCGGCGCGGCATCGAGCGAGAGAGAGAGAGAGGGATTTTAATTTCGCTGGATAAGTATTTATCTCGGATGTATGGGTCCGGTAATGGACAACGCGTATTTTCGGCACGGTGTAAATCAACGGACTCACCTGAAATATATACATAGAAATCTATATACGTACAATATATGCGTGTATATATAAATTCGCGTAAATCTATTTAAATATATGACTGCGGCCGCGCGCGCGAGCTACAGAACGAAGAGCTGCCAGGAACGAACGGTGTACGTGTGTACCCGGTGCTGTCGTGTTCGTGAATACACGTGGGGCCTCTCTCGCTTTGACATCGAGGGAAGCGTGTCTAAATTGGGAGTGGAAGGTGGGGCGTGCTCCGGGGAGCGACGGTGTAGGGGGACACCGGCGTGAAAGGGGAAGGTAAAGAGGAAGAGACGGGGAATTACCTTCTACTCGGTACCTTCTTTCACCGGGGCACCCCCTTCAGACGACGCTTCTACGCGCAACTACACCCACGTTTAAAGTCGTCCGCCGTGCGTCGGGACCACGGCGGCAACGGCGACGACGATGGTAACGACGACGATGAGAACGGCGTCGGGAGGACGACTCGGAGGTGGATGGACGCAGACACCGTTAAGACTGCCGAGCAGAAGGTGGTAGAATGAGAACGGGGACCGGCGAACGGGAAAAAACGAGCGCGGACAAAGGGATGACGAGAAACGAACAGACTCCGAGAAAAAGCGAGAGAAAGGCAGGAGAGGGGCTGGAAAGTTCGTCAAAAGACTCCGCCGAGGAGAATCCATACGGATATCAAAGAGCGAGAGAACGGACGGGAAAAAGCTCGGGACCGGTAGCGCGGAGGAGCGCTGGTCACCGGCGGAGAAAGAGGCGGGAAAGATTAAAGCGGCGAAATTGTCTCTGACCGAAGTCGAGCGACGCCGGGGCCGAAGAGAATCGACGGGAAAACATTGGTAGCGCATGGAAAATTCAACGAAGTAGAAGCATCGAGATAAGGGGAGGTCAAAAGACGAAAAAGAATGGGGATTAGAGGCGAGAGCGGCGACCAGGAGAGAAAAAAGCGCGGAACGGTTTCAAAGAGAATAGGATACGAACGGACAACAGATCGAGAGGGTTGAAAAAAATTCGCTGGATGTATCGCGGAGGGTTAAAGCAGCAAAGAGAGAGAGGAGGAGGGTGGAAATGGGGTGGGGAAGAGAGGCATCGAATGCCAGGTTGCATCGGCGAAGGATCCGGGAATAAGATCGAGAGGATTGATTATTTCCGGAGGACGTTTTCGGAAGATCCTGCGTGGGTCGCGTTCTAGCTTCATCCTTTCGCACCTAGCATGCGACTGGCTGAGCACCAACTATCGATCGAACGATATATACGCGACACACACGCTCGAACCTCTCTGTGTACATGCGCGCGAGCGAACGAACGCACGCACGCACGTCTCTCTGACCCGTGGCCCGTGTGCAGCCCCTCGCTGCTTGTCTGCGTGTGCGCGAGAACGTGTACCTACACGGGCTATATCCACGTGTATATATATAGATCGATCGATTGCTTGGCCTGGATCGATACGTGCGCGCGCACACCACCACCCTTACACCCGCTCGAGCCACCAACGGTAAGGGCCGCCGCCGACGCTCTGCCTAAGGTGCTCCAAGGGATGGGGGGTGGCGCCTATTGGATTTCTGCGGACTTCTTCTTCTCTTTTTTATCTTCTTCTCCTTCGAACACGCTTTTCCGAAAAAGAGCTATAGACCCCGGCGACACCGGCGCGACGCGCGAACATTCCATGAATAAGTTGCCGAGCTTTACACGGATTATTTTTTTCCGAGCCAAAACGGAAACGTCCGGTGACAAATTTTGGCGACGGGCTCGCTCGGCCTTCGCGGCCATTTCGTGATTAAATGGTGGGTCTGGGTGGACCGTGTTCGGGCTGGTGAAACGGTACTTTTGTTTAAACGTAGCCTCTGCTATCGATTCCAAATTTGCTCGGGGAATTTTTATTTCCCCCACTCTAGATTCTATAAACTAGAGGACAAATCACTAGGCTGTGGATCTTTATGGAAAATAAAAATTGTCTGCTTCGATTGCAAGAAATAGAAACGAAATTGAACGTTGTTTCTTCACTTAGTGATTTTAATAGAGGAGAAATCATATATCGACATCTTCAATTTTGAAAATTTTCCAATAATTTCGAATTTTGTCTACTCAATTTTGCTATAAATGCATAAAGATCTGCAGTATATAAATTAAATAGACTTATAATGACTGAGCCAACCGTACAGATACATCTTAGACACTGGAAGTAGGGGTTGATAAAATGTTTACAAAACAGCAGTAAAATGATCTACGTTGATTTTCAAGATACACAGGCGTTGATAGAATTCTACTCCGTTCAGGCATTGTCGGTCCAAAGCGTATCATTACCTCGCAACAAACAGTATAAACGTCCAGCATGAAAACACGATACACCAACAGATCGTCTGAATAGGGCTTCTCGCTATCAGCAGGGTAGTTTCCCAATCAACTGCCCCGGACACGTTGGAAAAAAGAGAACCGAAGCGGCGCTTTTATAACACGTTCGGTAAATAAAAGAAACATTCAAGAACGGGTTTGCTCGGAATTTTACGAGACTCAGAAGAGAGGGAAGGAGAGAGAGAGAGAGAGAGAGAGACGGTGGGTTACTCGGCAGTAGCGACTTCCCGCGCGTTACTCTTTCAAATCTCGCCGCAGAGGAGCGTGTTCACCAGGGCGCGGTAAGTGTCGACGATCTAAGCAGGCCGGGCAACATAATTAAAACTTCCAGAAAACATAATAACTACACAATTAAAATGTGTCTCTACCCTTTTGTCGGGGGCGGTCGGGAGAGAGCCTGGGGGGAAGCTGAGAGGAAGAGGGTTTCTAAACTCGAAAGGGAGAGAGATGTCGAGAGCGAAAGAGAGAAAGGCAGAAATAGCAAAAGAGAGAAGAGAGAGAGAGAGAGAGAGAGAGAGAGAGAAAGTTCGGTAGGAGGTGAAGGGAGGGTGAAATGAGAAAAAGAGGAACGGGGAAAGAGAGATGGATGAAGAGAGAGGAATCTATCGAGGGGGTGGATGGTGGTCTACAGGGAGGAGGAGGGGGTTAGGGGGTAAAATGATGTAAAAATAACAAATTGAAACTGCTGGCCAGGAGAGTTGGATAGCGTGAAGCGCGAGCGGGATAGCCTCCACCAATATCCCCCGACCTGGAAAGAGACAAGCGATCTATATAACCGTCGGAAAGAGAGGGGACGATAAAACGAGCGAGACAGGGAGAGCCAGCCAGGAGAAGGGTGGGCCAAAGGGGTGGCACAAGTAGATTCTACCCTTGGTGGGGATACTGACAGCACTCCCCTCTGCCGGGGCTGCAGGGGGTAGCGGGTTGTCGTACGTGTTAACGCGGCTGCTATATATGTGTGCAAGTACTACATAGGCGAAGCCGGGTACGTGTTCTCTCCACGGGCACACCCGTGTGCGGCTCACTCCTCTCTCTCTCTCTCCCTCCCTCCCTATGTACACGCGCGCCCCGTGCACACTCCCTTGCCGTCTCGCCGCGCAGTGCCGCGCGGACTCCGGGTTTCCTTCTCTAACCGGGCGCTCGCGAGTGTATGTGACGCGGGGGGCAATGCTCCATCGTGCAACGTGGAAATTTAGTTCCCTCTCCGTCTACACACATACACACACAGCCACGGAGAGACCCGCGCGCCAAGCTGCCCCGTACCCGTTCTCGTGTACCCGTGTGGACCCTCTCTGCGGCTGTGTGGAGTGCTTTACGACTCGATCGCAGCGTTAATGGCGCGACTGTGTGGGTGTGTACGCGACGACCCGCGGACCTGTGTGCGTCCGTGTACACGCCCGTCGCTCGTCAGCGAACGTTTTTCCACGTACACCATCCACTGCACTAGGCCAGCCGACTATAGCTACCAGGACAAATTCGACTGACACCGAGCGGATACGCGCCGGGCCTCATACGTGGGAAGCCCGCAAGGGCCCAGGACTATTCGCGACACACTATGCGAAAAGCCTGTTTTTTAGAGGGAATTCCACTGCTCGGGAATTACACAGTGGGTCTATCAAGTATTCGTACACCTTCTGAAAACGACTCACTTTTTTAAAATTGCACCCAGCAGCTTGAGTTCTTTTTTGTTTACTAGCTAAGGTGCAAATAATTTTTTTTTTAATTGTGTAAATTTTTAAAGTTTTTGTCTGTACCTGTTATGAAAATTGATAAAACATGTATTTTGTAAATCTAAGTAAGTTATATACATGTACAAAGTTTCATTGAAATCGGCTGACGCATAAAAAAGCTATGGGCATTGTAACATGTAAAAATCTTTGAATTTAGGGTTTGCGATTCATTAAAATTTTTATTATGCTTACAATTTGTGCTATTTTCAATCAATTGTATTTCATAACAACCTTGATCGATTTCGGTGAAACGTTGTACATTCTAAATTTTCATTACAGATAAAAAATTTTAAAATCGCCTTTACTTTTGCCTTCGTAATAGCCATCAATAACTATTTTTTAAAAAATCATTTACACATTAGCTAGTAAACTAATCCTTCTAATGTCTCAAAAAAAAACTCGAGCTGTTGGGTCCAATTTTGAAGACGTTACGCCTCTTTATAAGATGTACGAATAATTTGTACACTCACTGTACGTGGTGCGAATACTCTGTACACTCACTGTAGGTGACACGAAGAAATTTTTCAGATGAAAGTTGTTGGACGTAGTAGAACACCTCTCGATGAAAGATATCGGCCTCTTCGCCGACATTTAAGTGTAGCCGCACTGCTTCTGTGTCCACTGCCCAGTGAATGAGCCTGTACTTTTTTCATTTGAGCCGCATTGTTCCTGTTAGGTGTCCTGTTATGCCAATGTGATTCCTGTCCCCCAAGCTTGAACTGGATCGAGCGAGAACGCAGCATATACCCGCGCTTGTGCGACCTGGCGATCTCCATTGATCCTGTAAAAGGATCCAGCGGTGTGAATGGTCGCGCCGCTGGATTCAATTCCTCTGGGACCAACGCCGCGCCGATCGAGAGATAGCTGATGATTCATGATACCGCGTATTGATATCGACACTTTACCTAACGATTATTTTCGAGTCTCGGAAATCGGCCAGCCTGGATAGGTGTTTTTCAAATCTATTTTTCAATTTCGACGGCAGTTTGATTTGTAGATCCTCGTAGATCGCATCGTCGGCAATTGACTTCAAAATTAAATTACATTAAATTCAACAATTGACGGTTTGTTCATGCAATGCTGATAAATATATGATTTTCTTGTTCTTGGTCGTGCTCCTTTAGTTGGCTTAATCTTGACGATAAATCAATCTTGACTCTATAAAATCCGTAAAATAAATGTACTCGCGGGAGGAGGAACGTAATATCCGATTGGAAGGTGATGTAAAATTTATGGTAACACGGTGAAAGTATTAAGTACAAGCTCGATTTTATGGTACAATAAAGACTTTATGTGCAAGCTGAATATTTTTCGGAATTGGTATTGTTAGATATATCCATTCTCAATATCGGTTTTATTCAGTCTCTGGAATTATGCGATATTACTCGTCATCACTTTTACGTAAATAATTGAAAAATCGCATTAGCCGATGGATCACTTCATGATTTAAAGCCTATGAAGAGTGATGAAGGTGTGTACTTCAGGAACTGGTAAGAAAATGATGTTTATAAAACAGTGGAAAAACAGTTAACGACTTGCAATTTCATCATTGTCCAGTTTCGCATCTGCAGAGCTAAGAATCGAGGTGTACTCTATCAAAAAGTGGTGAGTGCTCATTACGAAAAATTTATTGACATGTTGAATCTACCTTGGAAACTATCGTTCTCTGAACTCGAACTTATCTCTCGAAGCGTTCGTCTAATTGTCCAAAATGAAGCTGCTCGAAATAATCGAAGTTATTTTTAATCGTTATATTTTGTTCAAGGTTCTTCGCTAAATAATATTCCGAAACTTAGATGAAGTCTGACGAAGTTAGTTACGAGATTAACTCAAAATTTCCATATTTTAATTCGAGCCAGGAAAACGGCTGAAAACTCATGTTCATTGTCTAGCTCCATACACTTTAAAACAATTAACTTTACCGCGGAAGCAGGTAACAGCGAATTAATTATCCGGTTTTAAATATATCCTAAATTACGGTTCTTATCCTTAATTTCAAACCGCTCTTGGTCTGATATTCAAGGGATTGTGCCAACCGCTTCACATTTTCAGTTTGCGAGGAACTAACAGCACATTTTTGGCAGCACGGACTTGCAAATTCAAGTAACACATCTTTTATTACATAGCTTATGAAAACATGTGTTTCCATGAAACCGGTTCTTTGAATCTGATTCCAAAGATAACAGAAAACAGCGGAGAAATTGATCGATGACACTTAACAGGAAACGCACACAGTGATCCTTTGTCTTAGTCGAAACACGGAAACGATCTTACCCCTCGCCGTCAACAGGATATTGCACCTTTATCCAGGTTTGCGAACGGGACATTTCACGTGTCAATCTCCGCATTACCGCGAATCGATAAACACGCGAAATTCGCCGCGTTGACGTTTGATTGCATTTTAACCGGTCTCCTTCGTAGTTCCGAGGGGTAGCGCAACCCCCGTGCGCGATTTCGTGGGGTTCCGCGAAAGGGACGAGCTCGATGAAAAGGAAAATATATACATTCGACCGGGAATTATGAGTCGAGAGAGCGAAATCGGCAGCCCCGGAAAACATCGCGGGAATAGAAACGCGAGAAAGCTCGGGGAAAGGGCGATGGGGGTTGAAGGATTTACACGTGTCTTTCGAGTTCTATCGATCTCGCTCGACGACGGGAACGATTTACATTAATTAGCCGGCTTTCTCGCCGGGCATGCTCGCGTATTTATTCGCGGAGTGCCTTTAACGTGCAAAAAATCGAGTGCCGACTACGATTTTGCAGTCGCTTTTGATCTGTAAGGCCGGCTCTGTCGAGTGCTCATTTTGCTCCGTTTTAATAATGATCGTCGGAACGTGAATAGCAGATACAGGATGTCAGAGAATTATTTTCCGGAAGTCTGATGCGTCCTTTCATAGGGGAAAATTCTTTTTCATCAGCGATTCACGATCGATCGATGAACAATTTGGCAAAGCGTTTGGGAAGAGAATTCTAAACGATATCTTAGGGTTTAGGTGCATTGATCATACTTTCGGTTGACCTTGCACTCGGTCTACCTCTTCATACTGAGTTGCCAAATGTACCCGAGTCTTCGAGTTCGTCGACCAATCTGCAAATTGTCGCCACAGTGGCTACGTTGCAGTTAAATCAACAATTCCAGATATTATTCTACGAACTCTGCTCCGTTTCCAAATAAATTGCTGCAATTGCAGATATATACTTTTCAAAAATTAAAATAATATCTACACAGAGGTACCGCATGCCTTAATTACAAAATTAATTCTCCGTTACGCCAACAACCTCCAAGAAGCGGGAATTAGCAACAGGATTAACAAATGATTTTTGAAATTTTTTGCCGGTGGAGGAACTATTCTCCACAAAGGACAGAGCTTCAGGTTTTTAATTCGAGAGAGCATATTGTCGGTTTAAACACAGCGGGAATGTATGAAAACCGGATGGACAGGAAATCGGAGCGTAAGGCAGCAAGTATCCCGGTACCGGAAGTTTCCATGGGAACTGTATTATTTAAATATTGCGGTCGAGAATAAAAGGAATATCTCCCAAATAAAAATTCATTTAGCGTACACTAGCCTGGAGTCCTTTTTATGAAACTGGAAAACTCATTTCGCGAAGGTAGCCGAAACCCTTTGTGCAATTAAGCGAATATTTTCATGTGTCAGCACCGAATTAGTATTAATTATCCCGCAATTTCGGTAGAATTCCGCTATATAATGAACGAAACAATTTCATTCGGATAATAAAGCTCGTCGGAAGAGGAATAAGTCGTGTCTGGGAAATTTTGTCCCTCAATTTAGAAAAGTGCGTGCCCGCTCTGCTTCTATTTTCGAGCACACACGCTTTGCTTCTCGTCGATTCTCGAAATTGTTCAAATTTTTAGGAAAGTTCACGGTCCATAGAAATTTATAGAATTATTGTTTGAGCACTTTACTAAAAAATTAATTCATTTTTCTATACGGTCCTGTAATTATTTTGGGGAGAATACTTTTAGAAAATTCCATTTATGTTCGGTTTATTGAATGTGAAATTTGCAAGATCTTGTTACTGAACGTTCTGTATAAGAATATCAAGAATAAGGGGTTATAAAAATAAAAAAGGGGTTAATAAATGAAAAAATTTAATTCAACAACACTTGAATAATTTTAATACTTCTCAATTATTTTCATCTTCCCGACTCTAGAATCTAGACTGAAATTTTTAATGTTACCTTATTTGAGAACACTTATTTTGGAAATGGTAGAATTTCTCCGACACGGTCCTCTGACACTTCACGATCAATTTTCCGTTTTCTTTTTCTCGCCGTGCAAAAATGCGACTTTCTTACGGTGTCCGTGAGACGCGAGTCGACTTATCGTTCCAAAGAATCGGATGACAATGACTCTCGGGGCCCCGTACAGGTTGAACTGCCCCGTTCTATTGCGATCATTAATCATCCGTAGATCCTACGTCAACGTTGCCCGCCAACGTCTCGGCACGATGCTCGCCGGCTTTATTTTCTCCTGCTTTTGAAACGCGTTTCGTTTTACTTTCGCGTGTCGTTCGACGATCGAACCGATGCCCCGTTGGAAGCGTCGTGACGACGACGACGACGTCGATCTTGGAAAATAACGGCCGACGGAGAAAGCCGGGTGTCCTTTAAGTAAAGTGCATTCATTCGCGACTCCATTAGAGCTTTCGGGACTCTTCATTCAGTCTTATTTCACACGAATTATTCCCTCTTTTCTTTTCTCGACGAATCCATCGACTGCTTCCTTTATTCACCTATTTATTCTTTAATAATGGGACAGTGGATTTTCGTGCATTTGTACCTTTCTTGAATATGGACGAAAAGGCATTTGGGATAATTAATAGCAGCGTTTTATTCATTTTCACGAAAAGTCTTTCAATTGACGAAAGAATTGTTCCTTTATTTTGTTTGCATGAGTTTTGTTCCTTTGTTTTAATTGCAATTTTATACCAATAAAAGGTATAAATTAAACCTTCATTTAATGAGTTATATATCATTTTAACTTTTAGCTTTTGATATTTAGTTTTATTAAAATTTTTATTAAATTATTTGGCTTTTATTCCAGGATGTCAAGACGCGATTTTCGCATTATTTTTTTTTATGAGGTCAAACTAGATCGAAGTGCCGCTCAAGCGGCTCGGAATATCAACGAAGCACATATGGGTCGAAGGAAGTGTCAACGAATGCACAGTGCTCATAGAAGAAAATAATGCGAAAATCGCGTTTTGACATCCTGAAATAGAAGCCAAATAATTTAACAAAAATTTGAATAAAATTAAATACCAAAAGCATCATTAAATAGAGCGTAAAACAAACTTCAAAATGACATATAACTCATTAAATTAAGGTAGATATTTATTGGTATAAAATTGCAATTAAAACAAAGGAACAGAAATCCTGCATTTCTTTCTTTGAAAACATTTACTTATTAGTGATAAATTGGACATTAAGTCAGAGCTACTGAAAGTTAGAATTATTGTATATGAATGATTTAGCACGACGAAAAATGATTTTGATCCGGATCCGCCGCGACAAAAAAATTGTGCAACGCCGTTTTATCTCGTGTTTACTTTCCTCCTCGGATGAAGACTTCGCGAAGAGTCCCAGGAGGATTACGCAAATCGCCACCGATTTTCGTTTACGTTTTAGCCCACTATCAGCAATGACGAGCATTATCGAACCGCTTCATTGCCATACGCTCCATATCACTTATCTTTCCATACAAAAGTGGACCATCTCGGAGATTCGTGGCAACGGTTTCGACGTGGTTCCGTCGACTCGTCTGTAACAGGGTTAAAACGGAGCGGATCGAAACGAGGATGGACAAACAGTCCCGACGAATCGCGTCGCGACGAGCATTTGTGCGCTCGTTAATTACGATATACCTTCATTAAGACCGACGGGTAACGGTGTATCGATTTCCGGCCCGCCGACGACTGTGCCGTATGCATGTATGTGTGCGCGGCCCGCGAGAGAGTACTAAAAAGAAAAAAGAAAAAGAAAAAGAAGAAAGGAGAGAAAGAAAGAAAGAAAGAGAAAGAAAAAGAAAAAAACGAAAAGGAGAAAAACGAGCGGAAGAGTTGCGTGCACGTACGAAAGTACGGGATCGACGGAGACTTTGCCCGTTTTACTTTCACCGGCTCGGAAAAAAGCGTACCTGGTGAGGAAGTCGGTTCCCACGGCGTCTGCGAGCCTTCAGCCCCGTGCACACGTATCCCAACAACCGGAAGTTGCGATCGCGACCTCCGTACTCTCCTTTAAGCGTCGTCGTCTGCCCCTTACTCCTTGTTAGTTGGCGACCGGTCGAGAAAGACAGCATCGCAGAGAGATAGAGAGAGGGAAGAGCCATGAACACCGATGATAGCTGTTCGAGAAGTCACCGACGCCGGTGCCGTGCAATTAAACTTAAATATTTACGATCCTAATATCCTAGCGATGCTCGCGGTACTCTCGCCAGACCTAGAATGGAATTACCGTCGATAATAACAGTCGGCCAGGCTGACTCTTTCTGCGAACGGCCTAGTCGTAAAACGACCCTCTTACGCTCCGAATCCTGAGGATCCAACGGTGCGAACGTAATTCATAATTCAACTGTTACGCGACGCCGAGATTGCCGTAGGTGGAACAGGTGATCGACGGACCATCGGTGAACGACAGTGTTCGTTTGCATAATTATTTGTTATTTACGTTATTCATTAGTCGAGTTGCGCGTCGCTTCTCCGTTATTTTCATTCGTTTTCTGTCGTTCGTCGTTTCTTTCCCGCGGATAGCCGATGCTGTTAATGATGTTGACGACAGCGAGTGACGCGAGCCCAACTAAAAGCTGCGAACCTCCTCGCGAATAGCGAAACCGACTTCGCAGACTTCGCAGAAGCCGTTCCGCCGGGTCCACGAATAATATTTCAGTGTCCCGGGGTATCGGGAGCCGGTTGCGTCGCGACGAAACGGCGAAAGTATTTCCGTCTAATTAATTCAAGCCGGCGGACGAGGGATACGAGGGAGGACCGCAAAGGGTTAATCAAATCGATCCGGGGCTGGATTATTTTAGTCCCGATCGTAATTCCCGGAAGGGGCAAAAAATGATACGTCCATCGGGTTCGGTGACTCGGAAGCGGCGTGGCATGGCGTGGCACGGCTTGGCGTGGTGTGGCGCGGCGCGGCGTGGCATGGCGTGGCGCGCAAAAAGGCAACGAGGGATTTCCGAGCGTCGAAACGTCAGGAGTCACGAGCGCGACTTAACCCTGCCTCTGTCCCCCACCACGGCCGTCCTTTTTGCTTTGACAGCAACTTGCCGTCTCCCTCCTACTCCCCAGCAACGTTTCACCTCCATCCCGGCGACTTCCACCTCCAAAGTCACCTCCATCGGCTAGCAGCACACCTTTGCCAGCCGTAGACCGGCGCACCACCTCCGGCAGCCTCCTCACACCACCCACAGCGTAAAATTATAATCTGTCATATTCATCAGTACACCGTCCTCCACCCTCCTCCTCCTATACCTCTTCTTCGTCGTCTACTTCCCTCTCTCCCCTCTGCCCTCTTGCTTCGCGTCGTGGTTTCTCCCTGTTCGAAGCAGTATAGTCGTCGGAGTCGGAATACTCACCCTCCCTCAACCACTTCCAACCCTCTCCCCCTCTCTCTCTCTCTCATCGTTCTTCCACCTTTCCTTCTTCTTCTCTCTTCGTTGTACACTCGCTTCGTCCATCTTCCGATTCCGTTTAGCTTCCTCTCTTCTCGTTTCGGTTCTTCATCTGATTTCTAGAATTATTGTTTGAGCACTATTGAAAAAGTAATTCATTTTTCTATATGGTCCTGTAATTGTTTCACTTTTAGAAAACTCCGTTTATGTTCGTTTTATTGAACTTGAAATTTGAAAAATCTTATTACTGTCAACTAATTGTTCTTTAGAAGAATATCAAGTATAAGGGTTTCTCCCTGTTCGAAGCAGTATAGTCGCCGGAGTCGGAATACTCACCCTCCCTCAACCATTTCCAACCCTCTCCTCTCTCTCTCTCTCTCTCTCTCTCTCTCTCATCGTTCTTCCACCTTTCCTTCTTCTTCTCTCTTCGTTGTACACTCGCTTCGTCCATCTTCCGATTCCGCGCACGCGCGCGCGTTTAACTTCCTCTCTTCTCGTTTCGGTTCTTCATCAAAGTTACCATCCCCTCCTACACTTGTTTCGCAGATGCCCTTTTCTGTCCTTGCCCTTTATACTCTGGCCTGTCATTCTTTCCACGCCGGTCTATTGCCACTTGCTTCGCCCTTTCTTCCTCGATTATTGCTGTACCGGGCCTTACCGGCGCCTTCGGGCTCACGCTCGATGGGGGTTCTACAATTGGGCGACTCGGCTGAACGCGTTTTGTCTGTCTATTGTCGTGGGCGTTGCATAGGAAAGTAGAATAGGACATTTGTGTGTGTAAAACGCTCACCTTGGCGTCAAATTAGTTTTTATCTCTCGGAACTTCATTTTTCTTGCTATTTGGGATAGGTCCAACAAGAGGATCTCCATTGATCTCGAAAAAATGTTCAAAATGATAAACAACAAAAATTATTACAAATTACTAGAAAAAACATTCTCACTTTTACCTCCCGTTCACCATTCCACCTTCTCCGTTCTGTTCGTGTTCGCGATTACTGGCTGATCGCAACCTTCTTCTTTCCCTCCCAACCCTCTGCTTCTCCCCTCGATCGCTAGCTACAACCCCTCGTTTTCATCCCCGACGGTGTTCTCGATCGCACCACCTACCTCGTTGAACCGGCTGACGGGGCAGGTAGAAACGAAGGTAAGGTGTCTTCATTTATATTATAATCTTCTCTTCCCCGTCTCGTTCTTATGCATCGAATTCGAGCGACGTGGCCTCTCGCCACGGTTGCCACCCCCTTTTCTCCTTTTCGTCCCCTTTCGCCACCCCTCTTCGAGTCCTCTCTCGCGGAACCGCCGCGTTCCTCTCTTTGACGTTCCATTTCTGATGTTTATTGGTCCCGTTTTTGTTTCTCGCTTCGCCATTGTTCTTGCTTCTCTTGGACGACCATTCTCCCTCGCTACCAACCCCCCTCTCTCTCTCTCTCTTTATTCGTTCTATCCATTTTTATAGACAGGTTGGGACCTGTGGTTTTATCCTGGGGTTTTTGGTTAAAAGTTTCCCAGAGCAGTGTTGCTCTCCACACTTTTAAGCGTATAGTAATTCTATCTCGAAGGTTAGATTTCGCTTTAGCTATCTTTAACTTATAGTTTTTCTTTCCACACAAAGGGTGTAGTTTATATACCCATATTCTAATAAATACACGGGACGGAAATACGAACGGCGTTACCGGGGATTAAAATTCTGGGTCGGCGGCTGCGATCACGAGAGCTACTTGCTTGGATAGGGGAGCTACTATTAGAGCAGAGTTCCTGTCAGATTTCGGCGAATGACGCTCGAAACAACGATGCAAAATGCTAATCTGAAATGCTGAAATTTTTAATCTGAAATTGTTTGATGATTCCAACTCGCCGTACGAGGTTTGAGAAAAAAAATACGTGGAATTTTAGTTTTTCTCAAAAAATCTTGCACTTCTCGAACGCAATTTTCGGTATGGTGTTTACACCTCCTTTAGCGGATCTGTCTTTATCTCTTCAATGTTGGCAAAGCGTCGTCCTCTCACGGTTCTTTTCAGTTACGGGAATGAGAAGAAGTCACAGGGGCCATGTCCAGTGAATAAGGAAGCTTAGTTATCATAACGGTATTGTTTTTGGCAAAGAATTCACGATCAAGCAGGGCAGTGTGCGCAGGTGCATTGTCGTGGTCACAAGTAAAAAATCCTAACCAACCAATATGGTCAACATACGTTAAGGACAACTGTATCGACACAACAAAAAAACATTGTAACAATTGAACTTACGCAGCCCGGGAAATTTACAAATTCGCGTATGTCTGGATCAAACCTCGCGAACACAGTGAAAGAAGTGGAGCTAGTAGCACAATAACGATCCACTCGTGCGTCTAGTCCACTCTGCGAATGAACAGCTTTCCATCAGGGGTCCGAACAATATTATAATTCGCTGGAAATCGGCGTGGTCCGACCACGGTCCAGACGCAAACAGTCGAGGCTCGTTTCGCGAATTTTTGCGCGGGTCGCGCCGATAGTCGGACGCCATAACGCCGCAACGTCATCACGGTAATATGTACGCGGTAAACACTAACAATCGCAGAGACAGGGCGGCTCACCGGCATAGATCAGAGAAAGAGAGCGAATAGCAGAGCGAAACGAACGGACAGTTCGCAGGGGGAGGAGATGGTTGTGTTGGATAGGGAAAGGGTGGCGATGAGCGAAAGGGTTGGAAAGGGACGGTTAGATAGAACGTAAATGAGAGCGTGGAGCGGGTGCTGGCAAGCAGGTATTCTCGTTGACGAACCAATTCATTATTATCCGGGATAAATAATGCGCTGTGTGCCTTGCGGTAACAGGAATTGTTCAATTTCCTTGTCGGTGTGCCCGAGCTCTCGCGCGCATAAACCGTACGAGCAACGCATAAGCGCGATGGCGCGGTGTGCAGTTATAGGTGTACATATCGGGACGCGCACACTTTAAATAGATCGCACGTGTAATTATTAGCGCGGACGCACGAACCTCACGGCGCACTTCCCAAAAATGTAAAACGCCGCTGGATACACGGATATAGGGGTTGCGTGCTCGAACGATGGGTGCGGGCGAATGGGCGGAGGGTGACGGGCATCGTCGATGAAACGAGATTAATTAGCGACGCGTCGAAAATTCTAGTCGGATCGAATTTCCACGGGGGTGCAATTGTTGTCGAGCAACGGCCGCACCGATGCTCGCGCTGTTATGCAACCTTTTTGCCGTAGTAATCACGCGTTGCCGATTGAAAAACAAGTCTCGAGACTCTCGCGGCTCGCTCCGCTCCGGCCGATTCCGAGGAACAAGATCTTTTTGCCCAGCTCCACCGTGATCAAGTGCAGCGCTACGCGTCATAAATAATTGGAGGAAAGTTGCCAAATGCATCTGGTCACCCAAATCCTGCCCCGCGAATGAATTACTTGTTATTTATTACATTCGCGCGACCCGCTACAACGCAACCGGTTTGCTGTGATAGCGTATTATTGTTTCGTATTACGAACTCTAACATAAGTAAATTTTTATTCGATGAAATAACTACTTTGATGCGAGATAAATATTTGCTAATGCGGTCGACAGTGTTGGGCAATAAATAAATTTATTTCAATAAAAATTTAAATAACAAGGTATTTATTATTTGAGCAAGTCTAAATGAATTATTTAAAATAATATCAATTTCAATTATTATTTTTATTGACAAGTAAGGTTGCTGTAGACAAAAAACGCTCACGTGTTCATTGTATAAAAAGAATACAAGAAATAAGGGAAGAACGAAAACTAGTTATCTGATTTCCACCTGAATCCAAATAATAAATAATCTTTTATTTGCAAATTAGAAATAATAATTAATTTAAATAAAAAGTTTAGTTATTATTTGCAATGAAAATCACGCGTTTATTTATTATTTAAAATAAAATTTGCCCAACACTGGCAGTCGACACCTTCGTTTATGTTTGAAACACTAAATTTAAAGTTTCGAGATTGTAAATACTATATGCGAGTAATTAAAATTACAACTTGGGGAAGAAAATCAATTTCTATTTCACTCCACTTTCCTGCAATTCAAGTGGAAAATTTTTATCTTATGCAAAGATGCCCAATAAAATAGTTCATCAAAGTGTATGTGTTCTACGAATGAATGGATCTCGTTATCATTCCCACCGGTTAGTGTTTCAAGATTGTAAATACTGTATGCGAGTAATTCAAAGTTGAGAAAGAAAATCAATTTCTATTTCGCTCTAGTTCGTTGCAATTCGATAAGAACGTTTCTATCTTATGTAAAGATGCGCAATAAAATAGTTCATCAAAGTGTATGTGTTCTACGAATGAATGGATCTCGCTATCACTTCCACCGGCGCCGTGTAATCAGAAGAACACGTGCGAGAATACAGACGAATTTAATAAACCTGTCGTTCCAGCGGTCGGGTATACCTCTTTTACGTCTTCGTTTTGATTTGATACGGTGCATCACAATAATTTTGACAGTGTCGGAGCGGTCACGTTTCGTCGGGACGTCGTATATCGCGAAACATCACGGTCCGTGCGTCCAGCGGACGATTTTCGAGGAAGCGAGAGTCAGCAACGGTACTCAGCAACCCTCTGCGCCATCCTGTTCGAATAGACTCATTATGCTCGTGACTGGTCCAGCTATGTTAGCCAGTTCGAAAACAACTATTGCGTTTCTCCGCCTTCCTCTACCTCCCTCTTTCTCATTCCTCTCCGCTTTCTCTCTTGCCGTCTCTATCTTTGTCTCTCGATCTTTCCCTGACAGCCGGCTGACGTTTCCAGACGCATGCAGCTGGTATCTGCTCTGATAAATAGTCGTAGATCGATTGATAAGGCCAGCGAGACGTCTGAACGATTCCGCAGGAAGTGCTCCTGGAAGCGTGCAGCGGGAAGGATTGAGACAAACATGTTTGTTGCTGGGATGTTTGTCGAAGTTTCTTGATGGATGACCGCTGGTGTACCGAAGGGGAACAGCGAGACTTATTTATTGGGGTTGCTTCTCTTATCAACAGACCCTCCCCTAATTAGAGAGGCGTGCAACGCTGCGCTAACATGCAAATTTTATGCGTACACAAAGAAATAAAATCCACGGGAAGATAAAAACTTCTGCAAAACTTAATTTGCAACTGCATTTGATCAGATGTCGACTTCTTATTCAAACTTCATTAATTCTGAAGTCCACAGTCCCGGAAACGATTCTACGTATCGAAATCGAACACGTTCGCAAACTGGACGTAGAAACAAGTCTGTGCAGCGATCTTTACGTAATCGAGCCCGCTTATTGCGCAAGTGCATCGCGGACAAGCGCATCCGAGTGCGACCATTCATCTTAACCCGCCCACGCGATTCACGCCGGGTAAATAAACGTGTCACCGGTGCGTAACTCATTCCAACCCCGCGTGTCCGCGGTCTGGTCCCTGGAAATGGGACACCTGGCTCGCTCCGATCCCATCCCCGTCGACTGAACTATGTTCCGTCGCCATTTTCGCGAGCTCTACGCGAAAAATTCGGATCGTGACGTTTTTATGGGGGAGCATGTAAGCTTCGAGGTTATGGATAATCTAGCTCGGAATCTGGCCAGTTAGTCGCGTGGAATCTTGAAGACTCTTGGTTCATTCAATTTGTTCTAATTGAGTTAATGTTGATTTTTGTTATTTTTTCTGGCGTTGTCAAAACGATAAAGAATTAAATGAATTGTAATTACATAGAATGTTCTTTTCTCGTTCGATACAGATCGTAGACAGATAATTGTAAATCGCTCGCGAAATAAAAGTGTTCGACGGGGCGGCGTGAAATCAAGGTCGAATATTTTTGCGCGCGTCCGAATAAATCGGAGCGAACGCGCGCGGCTTTGTTGTCCACGTGGTGCATGGTTCAGCAACCGGGACCATTATACTCGCGGGGGTAAACAGCAGTTAGTTTTGAAGCGGCGGCGGCGGCGGCGGCTACGACAGCGGCGCGCAACGATGCCGGAAAGGGGGCGGCACGCGTGTGTTTGACGAATTACACGGCTCGACGAGATCGAAAGTAAAGTTCTCTCTCTCTCTCTCTCTCTCTCTCTCTCTCTCTCTCTCTCTCTCTCTCTCTCTCTCTGCGACCTGTCTGTGTGTCCTCTCTCAGCTGTCGCACGCGCAGTCCGTTCGATGACCCGAATTTTTTCACCCGGCGGAGCCCCATTTTTCTTCTGCCCTCCGCGCCACACCGGGATTCCTCCTTCCGCATACCGAAGCCGCCGGAATTCCAGGATTTTCGGCCACCGAGCCCCGTGTTTGCTGATCGCCTCCTCCATTATTAACCCCCTGCGGTCTCACGCCTTCATGATCTCTTATTCTAATCCGATGATCGACCGGTTTCGTCCCGATTTCGTCCTCCTTCCGTTGCGGGGTTGCTCTTCAAGCAGATAGGGGTAAATAAGGCTTGGAACTATTACTCTAATTCGGAACTGCATTTTATTTGTCATCCACTGATGATTTATTTATGTTAGATAGAGGTGCAAGGCTGGGACCGCCTTCAAACTCGATCGTTTCTCTCGAAACACCCTGTATGCAGGACAATGATTTATTTACAGTGGGCGTAAAAAGTATTCGTACGCACTTTCAAACAGAATAACATTTTTATAACTGTACCAAACGACCTGATTTTGTATAATCAATTAGACGCATTGGTCTACGAAATGATATGCAAAAAAGAATTTTGCAAAAATTATAATTTACAAGGTTACATGCAAAAGTAAAAAAGGCATTTTTTAAAACTTTTTTATTTGGGCTCTTAATGAAAATTTAAAATATGTGTTTTGTAGATCTATATTAGTTATACACATACTGAACGTTTCATCGAAATCGGTTGATGCAGAAACAAACGACACGCATCGAAAGATGTTTGATTCTGTGGATTTTAAGCAGAACTGTAAAACTACGATTTTTACCATTTTTAACCGCTTGTAGCTCGTGTGTATGTTAATCGATTTCGATGAAATTTTCAGCATGTGTGTAACTACGATAGATCTACAAAATATATATTTTAAATTTTCTTTAAGGGCCCAAATAAAAAAGTTTTAAAAAATGCCTTTTTTATTTTTGCATGTAACCTTGTAAATTATAACTTTTGGAAAATCTTTTTTCATATCATTTCGTCAACCAATGCATCTAATTGATTATAAAAAATCAGGTCGATTGGTACAACTATAAAGAAGTTGTTCTATTTTAAAGGGCGTACGAATACTTTTTACACCCACTGTATATCAGGTAGAACTGTAACATCGGAAACATTTCACAGTTTGGTGAGATGTCTAATCATTGCAGTATAATTGACCAATTCCCTGAACCATTTATAACAACGTGAATATTATTGGAGTAATTGTTGTTATTACATAATAACGTACTAGCGAGAACATCATCAATTCAGCCGGGTACTTGTTAATAAACATATTGAAATCCCCATAATATTTTGACTACCCTGCTCTGTTCACTTAACTGTAATAAAAATCAGTTTCCATTTTCAGCAAAAAGATATCTCCCATGTATAAAACGTGTATTTTCTTTATTTGCAATAAATCTGTCCCGAAACACGACACTCGAGTATCAAAGTCAAATTAATCCGAGCAGCGTTTAACAAGGGTTGAATTTAATTTTCTTCCCAGAAAGAGTAAAGAGTTTGCAGTAGGTAAGTTGGGCAAATTCGTTATTGGATAGTAAATGTTTGCCCGAATTTACAAACGAATTAAACCGGTGCTGAATCATGCAAAAATCGGAGTTAATTTTTAATTCGAGTAAAACGACTTGATAGGTTCCTGAATATATTATATTTTTCAGTTTGTTGAAACTCTTGGAAAGTTTTATTCGAAGCGGCAGAAGTGTTATCTTCGCGACTATGTAAATCGTTTATGGAAATACGGAAAGTATTACGAGACAAGTTCCCTCCGGGGTCACGGGATTCCACTATCGGAAGCAATCCAACGATCAACCCCTTTCACTTTCGGCCTGTGTTTCGAGTTGAAAGGCAATTGTGTGCGTCCCGTCGCATGCAGCGTGTCGATGCAAATAGAGTGGGTGGCGTTAAGTGTTTTAAAGGTAGCGGAACTTCGATGGAGGGCGAAATTCGAGCAAGGTCACCATTAACAGCTCATCCCGGCCAACTATGTACACGCCGATTCATTTCCTTAAATCGCTAAGCTCATCAAAGCTTACAGTTTATGCGATACTGGGTCTACAAGCATTATCCTCTCCCTCAAACAATTAACCGATTCAGCTATCACACGGATAACGATTATTATCACGCACCACCACTCCGCGGATGTTATTTCTTTCCTTAAATTTTATTTTATCTGCCGTAAGTCGAAAATGTCACTTTTTCAACCGTACGGGGACATTCACACTTGTCGAAAATCTGTTCCGGACGTGTCAAATTTTCCGAAACTTTTCCGCGTCTCAGGTCACGCTTCGAGGTGACGAATTTTTAAAAAATCTCCGCGCAAGTGATTCCTCAAGAGTTTTACCCATCCAAACTCGAAGCACGGCATGAAGACGAATTTCTAGAAATTTTTCTTTCAACTTGCTAGACAAGAGACGAATTTCCGTAATTTCGAGGATCGTGATTTTTCCACGAGAATTGTTTGAAACTGACGTCGGCGAGACAAATTTGAACAGGAGCTTTTCTCGAGTTTTTCTTCGTCGCGACGAAATTCTTTGGGTCTCTCTTGGAGCTTGCGTAAAACTGTTCGAGAACAATGAAGTTTACGAAATGTTCCTCGAGAAAATACATTTTTCGTTAAGCACATGCTGCAAACAATTAAAAATACTGGGAACACGGTGTTCCATAATTTTTAAAAGAATGTCCCGCGGGCGAGGGCGAAGCAAGACCGCAAATAAATATAATTTTCAAGCAGGAAGCGGAGAAACGAAGCCGGCGAAAATATTTGCGCAATTGACCGCGGCGAAAAAGTTTCGACTTTTTTCCTGCAGGTTGGCCGGTTGCATTTTTAATCTAGCTTGTGGACATTGGAATGCGATCGGCCGTGTGAAACGCAGGAGACGCTGTCGGCGCGCTGCATGCAGTCCCCGAGGCCGGTAATTTCATAATTCAGCCGCCGCGGTTGAAATTATTCCGCGGACTATGGATAAATTACGCCGGGGCAGGAATCACGTGCGCGCACGCGCCGCCCTACGCAAACATTTGCTATCAGCTTAATATCGCATCGAAAATGCTTGATGAATGGACCCGCGTGTTCTCCTTCCGCGCCGGTGCGCGGCGCCGCGGCCCGGCCCGCTCCGAAAATTTGTCGGATTCTTTTCGCCCGATTTCTACACCCCGGCCACGTTTTTCTCGTTTTTTCAACCCCCGTCCCCGTCCCGGCAGCCACCGCTCTCGCCGTGACATTTCCAATTTAACGCGTTTTGTGCGGTCTAATTGGACGCCATTCGACTTTTCCTTCGCGAAACGTGCGCAGAAGTGCTTAACATTTTACGTACCGTGTGCCCGCAACCACGCTCAATTGAAATTTTTCGATATTTTGTTACGCATAATCCGCGTAATGACTGGTTTATTTAACCGCCGACGCTGCCGACCCCTCCCCCTCGCCAAATGAATGCTTCATTTGGAATTATTTTTCTGCGCAGCGAATTTATAATTCGTCGCGCTCAAATGATCTCTACGGTTTTCGCCGCGGACTCTACAATATTTATTTATTTTCTGTCTCGATATCCTTTTTGTAATTTAGCAGCTTAGGGGAACGAATTTGGAAGAAACAGTGCTTATTATTAGACTGCGGATCTTTGTGCATTTATAGTAAAATTGAGTACATGAATTTCAAAATTGAAGATGTCAGTACATGATTTCTCGTCAATTTAATTTCTATTTCTTGCAACCGATGCAGACAATTTTTATTTCGCATAAAGACCCGCGGTCTACTCGTTATTAACTAGCTGTACCCGCCCACGCGTTGCTGTGGCTCAGTCTGGTTAAATGGAAAAGAAAGAAAAGAGAAAGTGCACGTTTCTATATGTATAATAAGTATATAAAAACACGCGCGTATTCGAATGCAAAGTTGTGTCAAAATTTCAAAGCAATCGGTGAAGAACATTTTGAACAAACGAACATTTACATTTTTATTTATACAGATTGATAGAAAAATCTGTACATCGAATAATTGCATAGGGGTAGTTTCAGGGAATCCGTGGATCAGAAAAGTGAATGGGGAAACATTACCGATTGGAAAAGCCATTAGAGGGACTTCGGTGGCTATCGTCGCAGGTTATCGATTAATCCCGATACAGGGCAGTCAGCCGAAAATTAATATTTCTAGCGATAAATATTGCGGACGCAAACCGCGTAAGCGCGCCGCGTGAACGCCGCGCCGTGCGTAAATAACGCACCGAGAACCCATCGTTTAGATAACAGCAGCTTTGTTTCGATTACTGTAGGGGTTCCCAACAGACTTTTCCGCCTCTGTTAATTCTCTCCAGATTTTTCCTTGTTCCTGTGCTCCACAAACGGAGCAATTCTAAGGCCAACGTGCAATCTAATATAAATGACTTGCTAACTCGATCTTCTTTAACAAAACTTACGTACTTCGAGGAAACCTTGTACCGCGCCGCTTCTTTCTTGATTTTGCTAATGTCTTGCCAAATTGCGATTAACTCATGAAAATCTCCAGTTCAATTATGTTATTATAGAGTTTCTTTTCTTTTAAAAGAGTTGTTTGTATTTGTTACACTTTTGCACTCAAACAATTCCCCGGACGATGAACACTCGGTTTCATGCGGGGAATTGAAAAGAGGTATTTGAATAATTGGTAAAATGTAATAACGAAAACTGTATTTAGGAAACAATGGATGGCGGTTGTAAGTGGCCGGTATCTCTCCGGGTCAGCGTGCCTGAAAATTCCCATTTTCATCAATCACTCGGCAAAAGCCGAAGCTCGTTAAATGAAAAGTAAAATAGAAACTTCGTTAATTTTCATTAAAGTTTTCGAGCTGATTGTGTTTCACACATTTCCATATACGCGGGAAGCGCGCGCGTGTACGCATAAAATCTGCGGGTTCAATTATCGCACTTGAAATTCACTTTCACGCGGTCGCGACGAATCCACACGCGTATTCAACAAATTAAAATTTCATGTAAAATCCGTTAAACAGCCGCCGCGCCGCGCAGTGCCACGCGAATTCCACATTAAACGTATCGAAAGAATAAAAAGGTCACATCAGCTCCAAGGTAATCAAAAAACTGTTTCGATCAAACCAGTGATAAGCTGCGAGCTGTTCATCGATCATCCCCGACAGCGATGAAAAATTTGCAAAAATTCTGTGGAACACGATAATAACCGTCGTATCGAAACGGGGGAGGAAAAATAGCGTCGCGATAGACTGCTGTGTCCTGAATTTACGGTGGAACAGGCGCGAGTGACAGGTGCCACCAAATACCATCAAGGTCGACCATGACCCTCTCGAGGTGTTTACTTTCCGTCGATCGATCGTCACGACAGTTTCGCGTTTTTGGGGCGTTGACCGGGTGCGGATGCACGCCGGAAGTATACGAGACCGGATGAAAGGGTGGAAACTCCACTGGAAAACTCTATTTTTTAACTCACCGCATCCCGTCGTCGCGCGTACAACAATGCCGATCAATCGAATCGGTTTTGCATCGGAGCCGTAAGTCTAGAATCACCACTCTCGATAGCGCGTTTGTTGCGTCTGCAACCTGTGCGATTCGGCATAATAAAAAACTTCAGAAACGCCATTAACCCTTCGTACTCGGAGCTGCAGTGGCCCACAAAAGTGGTCGTACACACTTTAAAACAGAATAACTTTTTTATAATTGTACCAAACGACCTGATGTTTACAAGCAATTACAAGCATTGATTCACTAAATGATGTGCAAACAAAATTTTCCAAAAATTGTAATTTACCAGGATCCGTGCAAAAATAAAAAATGCAACACTTTTGTAAGCCACTGTATTTTAACTGGAAAATTAAACTTTTATTCCGATCTAAAATATAGAATATGATTTAAAAAATTTAAGGATATGAAATTGGTATAATACCTCATAAAATACCTAAATGTTTAGTAATTTATTAGATGCCGATATATTTAATAGTGTAAACAATATTTTGAATAATGATACAGCAATTTTTAGTTGTGACTCTGAGTCGCCACTCGAGTGCAAAGGGTTAACCTTCTCTCTGTGAATGTGGTGCAAACATAAAATTTAAAGCATTGTATACTTATCTTTTAAAAATCAATAATGACAAATACCGGCGTTGAACACTTTTAAAGAAATTTTATTTACTCTTGGTTGCAGCCACAATTTTTTAAAGAGCTCGTCCACATTCATCTTTACAACATTTATAAGTCGGAGCTTCATGTTCATCAATTTTATTCAAATCCACTATTTTGTTCACCTAATATCAAATCACCTCGAGGCTATCAGGCAAGAAAATAGAATTTTAAAGAAAACATTTGATGGAATTTATTAAAAAATGTATGTTTAATATTGTTTAAAGATATAATTCCCATTATCGGTAACAACTTGTTGCCATCTTTCAGATAACCTGTCAATTCCTGTTTCCCAATCACTCGTCATTAGACTGCGGACTTTTATGTAAAATAAAAATGGTTTGCATTGATTATGGGAAGCAGGAATAACATAAAGATTGATTTCATAATCCTGATATGATAAAAATCCAGAATCTACTCACTAGCAACATGTGTTTTTCATTTACAAGCAAAATTACCTAATTTGAAATACACCAGAACTTTCCCTGCAACCTAATAAATTCCAACAAGTGTCGAATGGTTTGCTCCTTATTTTTACAAGAGGATCGGGGAAGAAAGTGACCTGCGAAGGTCGAGGTTTTTCTCCGAATGACCAGACTTATGGACAGCGTCCAGAGCGATCGATCTATGGGAACACGGGGTGGGTTCGCCGTAGATTGAAGCAACCCCGCTTGGTAGCTGACTGAAATTATTCCGGCGCGCCGCATAACGTCCCAGGAACTCTTGACTCCTTTGTCCGAAACGACGTCTGAAATCGTAAAACTGCACTCAATTAAAGGGTTAGACTGCTCGTCAAACGTTACTGCCCACTTGCTGCGGGACGTTCGCTCCGTCTGGTCGCGATAACGCTCGTCGCAATAAACCCAGGGGCTATCCTGCCTGCACATAGGTACACCTGCATACATATACCTACGGGAGCCTGTCTGTATGTATGTATAATAAACCCCAAATATCGTTCACACAGAGACGAGAGAGCAGGGGTGTCTGCAACACCTATACATACACGAGCGTCGTACGTGCTTACCTGGACGGTTTCGCGGGACTATCAATTCCTCTATTAACCGCTTATTCCCGCCGTTTTCGATTTTCATCTGATTTCAGCTCGTTGTTATCGCTTCCCGCTCTTTATTTATATTCTACATTGTGATCTCCGTTTTTTATTTGCAAACAGATTTTTAAGCGTTCGGGAGTTTTGAATTTGATGCATCGGGAAAACGCTTTCGTTTTTTAATGAGCTGTTTTTGTCTGCGAATTTTAGTGTGAAATGATTTTTGAAAGATTTGTGCATCATTGTTTTGACTCTATATTGTTTAACATTGATGTATTTTATCTTGATGTTACATTAGTGAGCTCTTTAGTTTCGCAATGAATCCAGTCGAAAATTAAACATTTAACAATTTAACATAAACAATTAAACAGAAGTTGATAAGTGCCGAGGGGTATAATCAATATTTTTGGAGATATTCGTCTGTAACGCTTTATAATGTTCACCCTGTATATGATTTTTTTATTTCATGGATATGAAATTGATAAAAAAGTTATTCTGATTTAAAGTGTGTGTGTGATCAGTTTTTCTGCTAACTGTAATACGTAGAATAATGGTACATCAATTTTTAGTGGTGACTCTTAGTCACCAGTCGAGTGGTAAGGGTTAATTAACTGAATATCGTAGAAAATTTTGGCTATTGTCGTTCGGGTTGAACGTTCTCCAGTTTGAAAAGTCTGCTCGGGAAGGATTAATGTTTTTTTAATCGGCAGGATTGAAAAAGAGCGCGCTATTACAACGAGCGGGCGTTCTTCGGGGTAGATTGTTCGGCCGATTAAAATCGACGTTAAATCGTCGCGGGACGGCGAGCGTCGGCCATCGGCGAAGAAAAATGTTTTCGAAAAAGGCGAAAGAAAAAAGAGCGAGGAGAAAGAGAAATGCCTGGCCGTCCCCCAGGTACTGCACGTCCTTCGCCGACAAGGACGAAGCCACCCCCGCGTTCCATCTTGAGACTCGGCCCCTGACGAGGGTTGGTGGTTGGTGCGAGGGAGACACCCTCGTGCTCGCGCGAGGAGGGTGGAAAAACTCATATCCCCTAATGAAGTAAAACGGGGCATCGTGACTGGTCTCTGTCTGTGTCTCTGTGTCTGTGAGCGTGTGTCAGTTCTCGCTAGACAGAAAAAGAAAGAGAGGCTGTGTGTGCGCGCGCGAGAGAAAGAAAGAAAGAAAGAGCGAGGAGGTTGAACAGGGTTTCTAGAGGGTGAGAAGAGGGGAAAAATGAGGGTGGAAGACGGAGAGGAGAAAAAGAGCAAAAAAAGGAAGGGTGTTACGGGAAAGTGGGACAAAGATAAAATCAAAGCCACCCCGGAGGAGAGACAAAGATGCGAATGGGGTTGCAAGCAGGGGGTGGAGAACGGCACGAAGAGGGGGAGAATGGAGGAACGGACGCGGGAAAAGACAAGATACACGTGCTCGAAGGAGAGACGCGATACATACTCGACAATGACGAAGCACCCTTCATCCGGGGGGGTGGAGAAAGAGAGAGAGAGAGAGAGGGGTAGAGAGGGAGCGAAAAAAGAGCGCGCCACCGACGAAGACGGTGGAGAGATGAAACGGGGAGGAGGATCGGCTCCTCGACCGTGGGATGAGACACCCTTCCACCGAAACGAGAGGTGTACCAAATGAGATGGGGGTGGGTGCGTGTAAATCGAAGATTCTACCCCCTGTCACACGGCGCTTCTTCACTCTTTTCTCTTCCCCCGACTCGGGGAATGTCGAGCTACCAGCTCTCGCGACACGCACAGGTGAGAATGGTTACTCGGGCGAAAGTGCTGCCGGGGATTTTCCTTTTCTCCCCTACTCTGTCGGGGATCCGTCGATCTTAATCATTAGGCATTTCTGCGACTGAACACAAGCAGGCACATTTTAAAACATCACGGAGATTAACGGTATTTAGGAATTTCACGGCGGAATGCGGTTAAAATGCTTGATACGGGGTACAGGGCTTTCTAAATCTTACGGTTCGGAAATATTCGAGCGCGCGTTATTTAAAAAGCGAGCGTCGCGTCGCGGGGTCATGCATCATCGGAATTTCTCTGGGACACGAGTGCGCTTAACGAGGGGGGTTGATAATGGTAATTGGTCGCGTACACTTAAAATGAAAATGAAAATTTGAATAAACAGCGACCGTGAAAGAAATACGAAAATTCATAAAGCGCGGGGACCGTGAATTATCGCGCGCGCGAGCGAACGTTTGTTCGGTTATAATGTTTATGACCGATACAATTACAGAGGCAGATTTTTCATATTGTATTTCATCTGCCCCACCCCTCCCGTACATCGCGTACGTTGCGCGTTTGTTTATAAATTGATTTCGGTCGGAGCGAATTAAAAAAAGATAACAGAAGTTATTTTCCGGGGAACCTATTGTTTATTTGTCCATAAATATTGTTGTACCAAAGAATATAATACTCGTGATCGTCGAATCGCGGGAAATACACATTTATTTGCGTAATATCGGCGAATGCTTGTAAACCGGAACGTGTAAAACACGCGAGCACTATTTACCACTCAATTTTCACTTTTTTTTTTCATTTATGCGGACACGCTTGTTCAAAATTCTCTTTTTTTTTAAATAGCGGACGCAAACATTCTAGTAGACTGGATTATGCGGGCGCTGTTTAACCAACAACCGACAACGCGATGATAGTCATAACCGATCGGTCCGGTGTTCAAACACCAAAGTTAAACAAGAAATACACGAACTGAATGGAGCGCGGTGAAATATTGAAACTAGTGAAAACATTGGAATAAGAAGATACGCGACGTTAAAAAACATTTTTGTCAGTTCGTGTACACGTTTTGCCGCGTGCGGGCGGAGATCATTAAAAAAATATTCGAGCAAATTCCCCGCGATTGTAGTCGAAAAATCTGGCGCTGTTGACACAAATTAATTTCGAGTATTCCAATTTAAAAGGTTTCCCCGTTATTTGTGCGGCAATTTCATTGAACGAGACTTCCGTTCGTTTTTTTCCCCACTGCTAAATAACGAATTACTTTCCCTCTCGATCGAATTTTTTCTTAACAGGGCTCGCCGCGCGATATGCGTTCATTCATTTTCACTTTTATTCGTCTGCAGGCAATAATATCAGACACAAATTCGGAAAAGCGAAAATATTAATTACCCTGTAAGGGTCGATTCATAGCTCAACGGAACGATAATCGGATCGGTCTAGCGTGTTCATAGTTTATCGTTCCGATTCTACGGCAACCTGAGGACGGTTCGAGATGCTCGAACAAAGGCCAAGTGCCGAGAACCCCAGGGGTTCCTACCCTTACCCCAGGGGTTCCTAGAACCTCTGACTCCCCTCTAAACCTCAGGAGATGCCTATGCTTAAGCCGCAATTTTGAAGCCCGAATTTGTATTTGTATTTGTATTTGTATTTGAATTTGAATTTGAATTTGAATTTGGATTTGGATTTGGATTTGGATTTGAATTTGAATTTGAATTTGAATTTGAATTTGAATTTGAATTTGAATTTGAATTTGAATTTGAATTTGAATTTGAATTTGAATTTGAATTTGAATTTGAATTTGAATTTGAATTTGAATTTGAATTTGAATTTGAATTTGAATTTGAATTTGAATTTGGATTTGAATTTGAATTTGAACAAAAATTTGCACAGAGATATGTCTAATGTATTTCCCAATAATTATTTTAAATCATTATTTAAGAAGTGTTCAATAAGTGGCAGCAACGTTTCCTATTCCCATCATGTTGTAAAGGCGAGCTACCGATAGTTGACCTAAGGAGTTGTGGATCCCATAAAAATCTTTTCTTTGTGCCACGCACAGCAGGGAGCCGTCAACCCGCTCGAGATATATGGCCTCACCGACACGAAGAAAAGAATCGTCGCCGAAAAGTCGTTACCGTTCAGATATGAACGGTTTCACTTAAAACCTGGGTAAGAATATCGGTCCGTTTATCGTTATCGGTGCGCTATGAATCGACCCTAATCAAGTGTGCAGACATTTTCACTTTTGTTTCGTTCCGTTGCCCCGTGGAAAATTCAACGTTCATTTCGGTATTAAAAAAGGACCATTTATGCTCGAGAGTACGCACACCGTCGAGTTTGCATCGATATATTTCGGCATTATTAACATTCATCGAATTTAATTGATTATGCAAGGGAAGAATTTCCAGAGTCATATGCAAGCTTTCAATTTCGAGCACGCAAACAAATCAATCCTGGCGCCCCGCGTTCTATTCAAATCTTTAATACCCTCTATCAATAACACTGCGACCGTTCGTTGTATTTATTACCACGTTTTTATTTAATTATCAGCTAAATTTTTATCCGACTAATACTTTTCACTTTTTCAGCGAGGTCGAATCCAATGTAGAACCGAATGCGAAACAAAAGCAGCCATTCGCGTCCACGCGACGTACGAATTTTCAACGATTTCGTTAATTACAGTTACTAACATTCACCGTATTCATCCAACACGCACAAAAGGGAAATATATATATATCTGGATAACGTATCTCAAAGTTATAAAATCCCCCACCTTCGCCCGCACAAAAGGAACCATCCCTCTCGCGTCGCGTTCCATTCGAAACTTTCATCAATACTTTGAATCCCGAGCAACTATTACGTTCATTTCATTTATTTGATTATAGAAAAAAAAATGTTTGATTAATACCCGATGCATGGAACGCTGGCTCTTCCTCTGTCTAAACTTTTACGTCCCATAAAGCGAGCCTGCTACTGAAATAAACCGTGCGCCGCTCCGTTGTATATAGTATTGCTTCCATTCTTTCGGATCCCTGGAAAAACACAAGCACGTGCAAATTAAAACAAGAAGCACAACCGACCAGAAGTAAATGTGAAATCCAGTGGACTAACATTTGAGGTAACAAGTTATTTTTGCAAGACGAAGTGCGTTCGCTGTTGAGACTGCTTCGTGTACCAAGGGTTGCAACATTTGTGTCCATTATTATGAAAGTGGTGTAAGTGAAAAACTAAATGAATTCAAATGTAATGTTAACGGTATTGTCAAAAATGAACCGTTAGATAGTGCTTGTTCTCTCAACATTTGGATTCAGTTAGTGTTAGTATCCTTTTCCTTTAAATATCTGGAAACAAGAAATACACTACCCTAAATCACCGAACACTTCCTTATGTTCAACAAAATGTGGCAATTGAAGAATTCAAGCTTCCAGCTTCATTTGATCGTTTTATTTTGATTTTATACATATACTATTTGAATAAATGTTGGAAAAAAGAGATTGAGGAATTGTGGGATAATTACGGACAACTCTACAAGTCAAATTGTGATTTTCTATACCTAGAATTCTTAATATTTGCCGTTTAAATAAAAAATGCCAATTGCAGTACCAGCAATAGTACAGTTTACCCTAATTATGGTCACATTTAATAGACGAACTGAAAAGTGCGACAACGAGTCCGAGGTAAAATAGAATGACACCGCGCGAATGAAGATGACCAATCCTCTCTCAGTCAGGATAACCAATGATTTTTAATCGAACTGCGCGCGCCCTTTGCCGACCGACAAAAACCATCTCGAACAAGGGGAACAATGGGCACGTCGGAGTGAATAACTCTCATTGTTTTTAAATTCTAAATTCACCTCCCCCGGAGAGGACTTCATCAATGAAAAAATAAAAAAGTTTACGTGTCACGGGCCACCATTCAGTCGGTTCGAACGACTCGAAACACCGTGTACTACTACGTGCTAATCCACCCCCTTTCCATCCACCCCGTGACCGTGGCCCGTCAACCGTATGCGTCGCACCATGAGAAAAAAATCCCGAAAAATATTCGACCAAGGTGAAAACGCCCCCGCACACAGATCCCCGGATAAGCGTGCAGTTTTTCCATCTTCGATCGATTTTCTATCCCCACACACACCTTTTCCCTCCCTGATAGAAAAGCAAAACCGGTGAGATTCGGATCTAAAAGATTTCTGGAAATTGGCAAACAATCAGGGCGACCGATTTTTCCGGATCGACGTCGCCGACGGTCGCCATTATTGGAGTGCCGGACGTCAGGCTGGTTTATTTTTATAAATCAACCCTGAGAGCTCCGAAACGGCCCGTAGATGCGAGGGGTTGCGATGTCTACTCTTCTAAAAATGTTAAAAATTTATAGGCTCCGGATCTTTACGAGAAACCAGAATCTTCTTCGCGAACTGTGAGAAACGAGAGAAAATTGTTTTCCTATTCAATAATTCAAATAAATTAGAAATAAAGAAACGAATTAATATTCGGACGCTCTAAAAAAGACGATAACTTTTTCAATATTGTACTATACGATTTGAACTTCTTTGGGAAGCAATTCTTTTACTACAGGATGTGAAAAGAAATTTTTCAAAAATTACAGTTGATCGGAATTGCAGAAAAAATAGTAAAACGTATATTTTAAATTTTTAATATAGGACCACATAAAAAAGTTGTAAAATGCAACTTGTAGTATTTTTTCTACAATTCCGATCAATTGCAATTTTTCACTGCTTTAAATTCGATCGTCTCTCACTTTTATTATTAATGCATGAAATCCGAAATTTTTCTAACGACGATTAAATATTCTCGTTCAATGTAAATTCTTGTAAATTTACACACAAGATTATGAATCGCTATGCAAATTAACGTTCGCTAGCGCGACATTTGGAACACGTCGAGATTAGACGGACACAAGTACTTCATTAACGACGATTCTTCATAATTGTTTAAAAGCCCGCATTCCAGTTGGCAAATGCCTGTCAAGCATAGTAACGATTTTTCTCTCTGGCCATTCATTATTTTCGGACGCGGCCACTCGTGCCCGTAATTAACGACTCTCGAAATATTTAAACTAGAAAGTTGTTTTTCGCCGTAACAGTGAAACAGTGACAAACATTTGCGGTTTTGTTTGCACACACCGGCTCCTCCATTTTCCCGCGTACCTACTTCATTAAAAACAAAAAAAAAAGGAACCGGTAATTAATGACATAATCTCATATTTTTAGGACGTTTACGTTAAGGGAGTCTCGCGTTGCTATAAATAACGGAAAGAGAAATTTATTAACTCGTAGCTTTTCGACATCTCCGACTGTAAATCATTTATGTAAACCGAACGCTCTATTTACAAATATATTCTCTAGCGTATAAACATACATGTATCGTTCCAAAAAGTATAGGATTATTTATATTCTTTTTTGTTCGGTCGCAGTCTAATTTCGTGGTGGGAGAAAAAAGAAACCCGTTAAAAGGACGACTTATCCCGTTGGTAATGCATTCCGATTTATTTCTTATACATATGGTATAATGCATAACGCGGCGTTATAGTGATCATGATTGTTATTGCGTCGCGGCACATGTAACGACACATAATATATCTACACAACGGCGCGGTAAATGTACATGCACAGCCGCGCGGCACAAGTGTAATTGCATTTACATGCTATGCTGCCAGAATCTCTACATACGCGTGTATATATGTACCTGTGTACATATACGACGCATGTATATATATTCCCGTATATATGCACTGTGCCGCCTGCATGTATCCACGCATGATTCAGGGTGCGACGCGACGTGTGCACGTAGATGCGCATCTGTAGATTGATAGGCGAGTACATACCAGTAGATACGTACATTTACGTAATCGGATCCACGTACATGCGATTTCGTCGAGCAAACGCGTGTGTATAATGTGATACTGCAGTGATGCACCGGCACTCTGTTGCTCTTCGAACGACTTTTTGCCACTTTTGACAAGACCCGATAGACTGGCCCGCATTTGCGGTGCAATTATGACCTCCAAATTAATTCGATAACATTGCCCGAGAATATTCGATGGACCCCGAGCCACCTGTGCAACCCGAGACTCCAGACTTGCATTCATTGCACATTTATTGATTATTATTCATTCAAGAACAATCGAGATGCATTTCTCTTTTGAAAATTAACCTGCTCATTTTCTCTGCAATTATTCCACCTTAGAGGTAACTAAAGTCTCGGTTGCATGGGAGGGGTTTGAATAAAAATGTACTTCATACCTTAATTATTTCAGGACATTGTAGATGATGTGATAGTGAAGGAAAGAATGACTATGATATGATAGTAGACTGTGGAGATTTAAATATAATGATTGAAAGATGAATTTGAATTTAGATTTAAGTATAATGATTGAAAGTTGAATTTGAATTTAGATTTAAGTATAATGATTGAAAGTAGAGTTTGAATTTAGATTGGAATATAATGATTGAAAGTTGAAATTGACTTTATGTTTAACTATAATGATTGAAAGTTGAATTTGAATTTTGATTTAAATGTAATGGTTCAAAGTTGAATTTCGCTTGGCTTGCTGAGAGTTGGATTTAAATTTAGATTTAAATATGTGGCTAGAATTATGTGTGAAAGTAGTCTTTATGATATATTTCATCCCTTAATAATTGCAACATATTGCAAATGATGTAATAGTAAAAGGAAGAACAACTATGATACGATGATATAATATGCATATGATAAATATAGTGACTGAAAGTTGAATTCGAATTTAGATTTAAACATGTGCCCACAATTATGAAGGTGATCCAAATAATATATTTCTTGTTTCGAGATATTTAAACGACAATTAATGATAAACTAATTTTTCCAATTTTCTATCTACGGAAATCTATGAAAATTGTTCAATAAACCACGCAAGCAATGCAGAGAATTTTTATTGCGCATACAAATTCGTACTTATTGCAAATGCATAAAAATGTAGAGTCTCTCGCAGAGCAAGTCCCAATAAAAAGAATCAGGATCAAGATAAAGAGCGGCAAAAGTCATGCTCGCACTGTTCGCGTAGCATGAACAGCGGGATAAAGCGGTGTGTCAACTCGCAGGAAAATTGGCGCAGCTTTGGGGTCGCGCGATTTTTGAACAGGAACGGGATTAGAACCGTTCGTTCGGCCGATGCATTTTTGAAATTCCAGGTGGAGCCGTTCCACGGATGAAATTAACTATACGCGCGCGCGTGCTCGCGTGTCCCGTGCATAGGCCAAGCCGTGTATGCAACGTTCAGTTCACGGTGCATTCATCGAATCGTGTACGCGCGCGTGCATTTGCCGGCTCGGCGTGGACATTCTGAATGCGGTCTGTGCACGTTTGTGCAGCGTGCAATCGCGGCATCATCCCCGTGTGTACTTGTACATTTTTTCCCTGTCGTTATTGACTGCGTGCACGCACTAAACGTCTCTCTCTGGCTCTCCCTCTCTCTCTCTCTTCAATCGGAGGTTTGTGTCTTTGTGTCGGAACAAGCTCTCGCTGATGCGAGGCGATCACCGGCTTTTCAGATTTTCAGAAACGATGCTTTTACCGGCGTTTGTGCTGGTTTGTCGCCGGTAAACCAATTAGAACGTTCGTTGCAATGCGTGCCGCACAACAACAGTAAAGAGGAATGATCTTTGTGCATTTTCTTCGAGAACACTATTCATGATATAGCAGCGAACTTCACTGGGATGAGAACAGACATCCTTGGATAATGAAAGTTAATTTTGTAGCATTTAGAATATGTTTTATGACATTTTGTTCCATGATCTTTTGCGATTTTTCAGGCAAAAAGATTTTTGTTAGCAAAAAATTGAGTTATATGACTTTTCACGACTTTATTTGAATCGATCTTTACATCGCATAAAAAATGATGAGAAGAGCGAAAAAGTGGTGCATCCTCTTCTTAAACAGCACACAACTTTTTCTTTCGTGCACTTGAAATGCGTACTTTGATTTTGCATATTCGATGCGATGACAAAAAAATGCTTGAATGGATAGAAAGCACTCATGGCAGGAAATGACGTCCGAAATGTCAGCTGTCAAGGTATACAAAGATTTCGCGATTGAAAATAACGTTAAATAAGTAGACTGCGGATCTGTATGCAAAACAAAAATGTTCTGCATTTATTGTGGGAAGCAGGAATCAGATAAAAATTGATTTCACCCCTGAATGATTTCGTTACATTAAAAACAATGTTACATATTCTTAAATTTTTCTAATCTTTTACCGTTTTACATTTCACCCAACCAATTTATGCATTTATAGTAGCATTGAGTAGATGAAATTCAAAATTGTTGTAAAATTTGAAAAATCGAAGATGGCAATATATGATTTCTCCTCTATTAAAATCATTAGGGGAAGAAATGACATTCAACTTAGTTTCTCTTTCTTGCAATCGATGCAGACCATTTTTATTTTGCATAAAGATCCACAGTCTAGTAATAACAACTGGAAGCAATGCCATCTCTACAAGGAAAACGAAATTGTGATACCTTTTGGCGGTGAGAACCACCCCTTTCCGCTTCTGCGACCGTGAAGGCTATCGCAAATAAATGTCGGTGCGATGGTGTTCACTGGCATTATTTAATGAGAATGAAGAACAGTGGTGCGATTAGAGAAATAAGGTACTGCGATTGTTCGAGGAATTCCGCGGAGGGTGGGGTTGGTTCGAGGTGCGCAATATGGTCGGCGCTGCAATTATCGCGATCGAGGAGGTAGCATCTTCGTCGAAAGCAACGAGTCATCGCGGTGCATAGAATTTCTCGAGCCGTTGGACGTCGTAATGCGCTCCATCGTCCGAATTTTACGAACCAGAGCGCAAACAACCGAAGTTTAACTTCAGTTCTGCCACGGGGCCACGAGCGGGTAGAAGGGAGAAGATAATAAGGTCGTCGGTGCATGCATCCTGCCGCACTTCCTGGGGGTCGACTGCAATCGCGTGACGCGCATGTGCGCTCGAATTCGCAATTTTCGAGACTCGGCGATCTTCTAATGATCCCATTTCCCACTCTTCTGTTTTCGGAATCGCCGCGCCGAACGGATACTGCTATTGCGATACGATTCGCCACGGAGCCCTCTGAATCCCCGTAAGACGATTTCGCGATCTTTAATCTGGATGCTGGTTGCAGAATCAAGCGAGATTTAGTCGAAAAAAATGGCTGAAATAGAAATTTTTCGTTAATCCCTTGCCATATTTTGAAGAGCCAGATTCGTGATGAAGGTTTTTAACAAAGTCTAACAAATATGAATGTTACGCGTTTTATTTTATTTAAGCATTCAAATAAATATAGTCGTACAAAAAATGTACATTTTCTTCTCATTTCATCATTTCAATTTCATTTAAAATAACATTATCACTTTCATAATAAAAATTTGTATCATTCTATTAACCAGCTAATTTCCTTTTCACAAGATCTTTGTGATTTTAAATATATTAATTAAAATTTGCTTCAGAATGAAAAGATAACGTAGAAATGTAAATATTAAAATTGCTAGCTTGATTTCTCTCGAAAATGGACTTACGCCACTTTCAATAATAATGTGGCAGTTAAGGTGTTAATCGACACTTCGAGTGATTCCAGACTCTGTGAAATAAGGGACGGAATTATTTATGCACATTTAAAATAGAATTTTGCGCTGGATTTGCAGATACTCTCCGCAGCTCACAAGAAGTCTCCTGGCAGGAATTCGAAAGGAATGCGGCAGCAAGCCGTCCGATTGGGTCATTCCACTGGCATTTTCGATTCTAGCCGAATTATTAGTTTAAGTGTGTGACGTCACGGCCTAACCATTGGCTGCGAGCGAGAACCCCCTTTGGCCCTATGTATTTCCTAATTTAAAAAAAGAAATTAAGAGATCAGACGAACTAACAAGTTGACTGCCACGTCGGTCATATAAGGGTGACACGATCCTTCGGCTATCTTTCAAAATAAATGTGCATACACTTATCGTTTAATTTCGACTTTAATTAAATTAGTTATTCGGCAATCAACGCGTTAAATATTATGTAAAAAAGACGATTCACAGGAAGGAGGACGCGAGAAAGTAACAATCGATGTTCGCTAGCGAAATTTCGAAGAGGTACGAACAATCGAAATTCTTGCTGGCGTTTCACCGTTTACTCGACTTTCACCGAATTCTCATAAAAGAAACGGACAAGCTTGAAACTGCATTTTCAGCCGGCGAGGGACACTTTCAATATTGCCCACGGGCTGGATCCCGACCGGATGGTTTGTTCGGTAATCCATATCGGCGAAGGAAATGGCCGGCAGCGAAATTCCTCGCGGCGCACCAGAAGAGTCGGGCGAGCTTTCAGGTGCCTTGGCCGAATGAACCGATTAAAAGGCGACCGTGCAATTTATCCGGTTCGTCACGCCTCTGATCGTGGTTTTCACCCCGAACATCCGAAGACGCAGGGGAAAAGTCTTGGCTAACCAATGAAATGATCTCTTAATCGTGTCCCCTATTCCCTGTAATCGCGTTGCCGCTCCCGGACGATCTAATCGTGAGTTACGTACTGCTAACAACTGTGATTAAACACGAGTTATCCCGAGGGGCTGTTTGCTCAATTTTATTTACACTGGAAGTGCCTGTAAAATTGTGGATTTTTAAGAAAACATCTGTCACCTCGGCAACACTTTTCCTATAAAAATGTTGGCTTTTTCAAAAATTATTAACAGTAAGAATACTCGCGGTGCACCATTTGAAGCTATTTAAAATGGTGAAAAATACAAATGTATTCACCTTTTGTCTGGAGGAAAAATAAAAATTTTCCGAGTCAATTCTAGGGGACGGGAGTGAAACGACAATGTATTCCTCCCACTGATAATGCAATGAATTAAAAGGAACGTGACCATTTATTCTTAAATTCTTTGAATGTCTGCACAGTTTAGTGTTTCACCCAACCATTTCCGTCAGAAACGCACAAAGCCCGCATTCTAATTACGACGAACACGTCTGGCGCTATCTAAATTGCCTGTTTTCACCTAAATTCTCGACTGTTAATCTAATCGCGGAGACGCTCATTTAAAAAGGTAATGCGCGCAGGCGAACGGAAGGCATCGCTTTTAATTTGTTCCGGTGTTACCAAAACTGACCGGTACATCGAGAGATTTGATGGCCGATCGCAATCAATTTGCAACGTATCGGGTGAAAGAGCGGCCGGGGCGAAGCTGTTCAGCTTATAAACGAGAGCAAACGCCGTTAATTTTCGTTTTTCATTTTCATCTTCCCTTTCAGCCGTCGCGACGGAGTATTTGTTTTTATATCCATCACATTGGCCGACGTGCGGTGTGTTTGATAACACTCGATCATGTCCGAGAACGCCGCGCGTTTTCGATGCGGCAAAAAATTAAACGCCCCTGCGCGCGCGCGTGTGCGATACCGGGTGGATGCATGTATGTAGAATAATTTCGAATTGTCTACCAGCGATCTTCGCGTTTTCAATTACGCGTAATCGCCGGCCGGCATAATTTTATTTGATCGTTAATAAATTACTCGGTAATTGTATTCGTTAATTAACTCCTTTGTCGGATCTTCCCGGGAGTGTAAATAATTACGTTGCTCGGATTCCCGCTCGACGGCGAAAAGACGCGGGGCGTTTTATTCTTGCGCACGTTGCGCTATAGTATTGTTTAAATTACACGCACCGGAAGCTTTATAACACGTGTTGCCGATTACTTCATTTAACAAATGCTTCGATTTGGAAATTTACTTATAGTTTTGTTAGGTTTAAATAAATCCACTCGATTTCAACGATTTCACTTTCACTCTATCCATCGGGAAACGTTAGCTAGCGTCCGAAAAACAAAAGGGAATAGTGCTAATTTCGAATTCGGTCGATCGGGCAGAATTTCGGCAAAATATTCGAAATTCATAAACTCCACACCCGTCGGAATAAAGCTGTTAGGTGCATCGGGTCGCGTTCATGGAATATCGCTGGTGAAACAGTATCGGAACCGACAAGATAAAAGCCGAACCTATGAAATTTATTAAAAAGTTTGCGCACACGAATGGAACTAAAAATTAAACGCCCTTTTCGGATGAAAATCGATACGGACAGGACAGAGGAGTTAATTTAATATACCGCGTTATTCTGTATCGATTTCTGCGTCAAGTAATTATCGGGAATCGTCGTCGGCAAAAAGCGAAGGATTTTATCGAGCGAGATCGATCGATCGGCGGTATCGCTTTTTTTTTTTGTTCCCGCGTGCCGATTCCGATAAATTTTCCAACGGGCTCGGTTCCGCGCGAGCCGATAGAGAAAATCGCCGATGCAACAGGGAATATCGAAACGGACCGAACGATTGTGTCATGTTCGGGGCGCAATTAGAATCGCATTACACTTGACCCCGTGCCGGGCTAATAATTTGTCGACCCAACGGTAATCACGGTTTGCTCAATGAAAACGGCGCTCCCCTCGCGAGATTTTCGAGACGCGCAGCGTTCCCGAAACACCTCCCACGGAATTCCATTCAGCCCGTGTAACTTTAATGAAATTTTTCCCTGGGAACTCAGTTGTACGCTGCTGTTGTGGCGGCTTTCCGAGAACCGGGCCGCCGAACTACCGCTGCTGTGTTCTACAGCGAAAACCAGAAGAATTTTTATCATTTAATGTTCTCGCATCGGTTCCTTTCTTTGTGGTGCCGCGATTTGCAAGAAAGGTATTCTTCTCCAGGATTTTCTATTTTCAATCAGTGAATCGTGTCAATGATAAATGATCGTAGATCATGTAGATTAATGCAGAATATTCCGGCGAAATGTATCACAGAGAACGTAGAACAACGCGTGAATCGATATACTCGCTGTGGAGAGTATATGTAGAACAACGTGGCGGAAAATGAGGAATATGTAAATGTAGAATAGTCGAACAAAATATAATATAGAATTTAGAGAATCACAAGGGAATAATAATGAGAGGAGAGAGCGTCGAATGGGAGAAAATACAAAACCGAAGAGAATATAAAATATAAGAGAATATAGAGAGCGTCGAATATGTTTATATGAATATAGTAGGAAATCTGAGTTACCGCGTCGTCGACACTGTACCCATAAAATTGATCAGTCCCCTTTTTTACCGTTTCGAACCTAGCAAATCTGAAAGAGAAACGAAGTCGGATTCCGAGCTCACATTACGGCGAACGAGTGTCGGAGTCGACGTGTTTTCGATACGCGTGAGGTGTGTTAAGAATTTCATTGAATGCGATCGATACTCGTTAATACGTGCTTCAGGAAGATATTGCACGGCCCTCTCGTATCAATCTTTTTCCCTGGGAGGCCTCTTCCTTTTTCCTCCTTTCTTCCTGCAGAATGCAAGTTACACCGGCCCGGTTCGGAAAAAAAAAGAAAAACGTACCCGCACAGAAGCGAAATTTCCTGTGTCTAGCTCTGCACCGTTAAAATATCGTAAATAAGGAAGTAATGCCTGGTCGTTGAGGTTCACTTCCTTTAATAAAATCCCTCGGCTCCTTCGTCGCTCCTTAAAGCGAATTAATTTCCCTCAAGTACCGGGGCTAATTTAAACACGACACGTTCGTCGCAGGATGCGATATCCTTTTCGGTGATTTTTACCCTCGGCGTGGCGGGGCAGCGGCCTCTCTCCACCACTCCGCGAATCCCTTTGCTTCGTTACGTGTAAATAAAATAATAACGTTAACAGCGTTCGCGGACTCTTCATTTTACCTTTTTATTAATTTATTGGCTGGAGCGCTGCGTTTTTTCACTCCGCGCTCGCGAATATCACGAGTAACAGCACTACAATAATTTTAACTGTTCAACGAATTTCGTCGAGCATGTTTCATTCATTTCCACCGTGAGTGTTTCACTCGGATATTTTTTTCTTTGTTCTTATTTCTCTGGAACGATCGAACCATTTAAAGAATTTAGGAATGACTTTATGATTTTATAACAAGTTTGACACTGTGGAACATATAGCCACCAAAAGAATGAGTAATTTTTAAAAATACAGTATAGAACAAAACACAAAACAAGTTTGTTTAATTGTCTAGCAAAAACTCGAAGGAATTTGAACTCCGAAATCAAGACATACAGTGCGCCACGAAAGTTTTTTCTTTAAAACTTTAAAATCTATCTTTAAAACAGAATGCTTCTAATTGATTATAAAAGATCAGGTCGTTTGGTACAATTATAAAAAAGTTATTCTGTTTTATAAAGGGCGTTTGAATATAATACTTTCGTGGCTCACTGTATATATTTCAATCTAGAAGTATTTTGTTCTGTGTAATCCGTTTTACGCTATTCACGTGAGATTGAACCCGTTTTCTGAAGAATTGGGTTAAAAGAAGAAGATAAATATCTACGCGTTTTGCATATAAATTCTGGTTATAATATTTGTGGAACACGAGGACAGATGTTACGACTCCGAGTCTAAGTTTTCGAAAATAGACTGCGGGGATAATTTTCGCAAGGAAACGAGCGAATGAAAATATTCGAAATGGTTTTGGATGGAGGCGAGACACCCACGCCTCGGAGATTTAATTTTCGTTTTCATTAGGTTAACGGTACGTCGCTCCTTCGGATCTCGGAGTAAGCATCCGGATTTAGGTTCCGGCACGATGTTAGCTGCGCAGAATGTTCTCGGATCGATCCCCCTCGGGTGTCGGGGGGTTGCGACGGAGTCGCCCTCTTCGTCAGCAGGAACCCCAACATTTTCACCCCCGAAAACGACACCGGGAACCCCTGCGGGGTATTCGTTCGAGCCAGTACCCGAGGGGAATGTACTTTCATTGTGAGACAACCTACACCGACCGGGTGGTCCCTTTCGTCAGGAGCCGCTCTGATAAACCGCGTAAATCAGGAGACGGAACAAAAAGTCGATGGAAACTGTGAAGTTATTGGGTCAGCGAGCGAGCAAGGCTCACCGGGAATATCGATATGCTTGGTGCCTACCGACCCCCGACTCGGTTTCATCGGAATTTCATCGATCCCTTCGATTGATTTCACCACGTATTTTTCTTTGCGAATTTTTTCCGTCGCAAACTATGACCGATCCTCATCGAATTTGTCTCAAGTTTGATTTTATTTATAGACTTTGTACGGCTCCTATTGCAAATATTGTAATACGTGCTCTACTAAAGCTATCTATACACTCATTTCTTATGAATAGACAGCGGATCTTTATGCAAAGCAAAAATTTTCCACCTGAATTGCAACAAACCGGAGTGACATAGAAATTGGTTCTCTCTCTTAATATATTCGACAGGTTGAAAATAATATAAAGGTATTTTAGAATTCGTCGAATGTTTTCAATTTTTTAATTTACACCTACCGATTATTGTCATAAATGCATAAAACCCGCAGTCTACTTATGAAATAATTTTTATTATTTCAATAATTGCGAAATAAAAAATCTGGAAACGGTCATTTTGGCCGGTGAAGGCTCTCAATTTCAACCTGGCGAATCTGCGATTTTTAAGAATTAATTTCTTCATATTTTTGTGAGTTTTTCTGAAATCAGTCACCGTGTATCTGCACGTGTTTTTATTTGATCTTGTTCTTGTATTTTTAAAAATTCGACAATAATAAAATTGTGTGTAATTATATGTAAAATTATTTTAATGTTTGATAAAAACTTTATTCCGAGGAATAGCAGTTGAATTCGTTATGAGCGTCATAGGATGACGAATTTTTTTTCTGTGCAGCGGTCTCCAGGATGCGCAGACAAACGAGAAGCCCGATATCAATTTTTGAGAGCAGAAAGTCAGGGAAGCAGTCCGATACTTTTATCGAAGCCGACTAAAAAACCCGCGAACTTCCGAAAAGTTTCGCAACGTGGAAGTTCCCGTGTCAATACGTTTCTATCGATCGTTTCTGGATCGACGTTGATCGAGGACGGTGCAATAACGAACCTACATCAATCTGGTTTACCTTCGTCAGCGGTTCGATGTGTTTCGCAGCAGGTACACAGTCGTTTAATAATTATAATCATTTGGACCACACGCTATATCCTCTCACAAACAGATAACTCGTTCTGTTCCGTTGCAATTTACATTCGAACTGCAACAGACTGAACCATTACTCTCGTAATGGTACCTAAGAAAACCTGTACACCACTTATTAATTGTATTTTTTAGTTTCGCTCGATCATAAATTCTCAATTTTTACTCGTCCCGAATCGATTGAGAAACGAAAATCGATGGACCAGCGAATTACAAGGAAGCTGCGAGCCGAGAGTTCCCCGGGAAATTCGTTCCCTGTGATCACAGACAATATTTACAAACTCCCCGTACGAACGATCGTTCTCTTCTAACGGTGTAGTATTTATGATATTTGGCAGTGGTCCAACACGCTATTTCCGGACGCACGGTGCCTTAATTTTCGTGGTTAGTCAATGCACCCTGTATTTTTAGACCTTTTGGAGACCGAGAATAGGATCGTCGAATGCACTGATCAATTCTCGTTGTTCGAACATTTTCCGTGGAGCTTAGCTCCTGTTTCATAATATCTGGCTAGTCTCCAGTACACTGTTGAATGTGCGTTACACAATTGGCTTTTTAGATACAGTTTGACATTAATATTCAACAATCTTTAACCAGGTTTTGCCACAACTTTCTTGTGAAAATTGTTCTCTCGATGTACATGTTTATTTCTCTTTGATATTAATTGTATGAATATTGAGTCCAAGGGAGTATTCTCCTTTCCAGGATTGCAAGGTTTTTCAGTAGTCAAAACTGTTGGTTTTTGAAGTGAATCTTACCATATAATTTTCACAAGACACCGATATATTTGACGAGACGGAGACAGTTTACACTCCGGACATTCATACATAAAGATGTTGATATAGTGTAATATATTACACGTTTGGTCAACTCGTATAAATTATATACGCTCTGAAAATTTTATTGAAATTGGTTAATTGGTTTACGAGTTATAAACGATCAAAAATGGTAAAAATTGCAATTTTTCAAGATTTTCGGCCTTTTTACCACTTTTGATCGTCTATAACTCGTAAACCAATTAACCAATTTCAATGAAATTTTCGGAGCGTATATAATTTACACAAGCTAACCAAACACATCTTTTAAATTTTCGTTATTGGCCCAGCTAAAAAAGTCGTAAAAATCAATTTTTACAATGGTTTTTCACAATTCCGACCAAATGCATTTTTTCAACATATTTTTTATACGTCATTTACTAAACTAATTCATCTAGCCTTACAGAGAAATAGAAGTCGTTTGGTCAATTCATAAAAAAGTTATTCTGATTTAAATTATGCGTGATCAGTTTTGTTCCTAATTGTAGACTGCTGTCTCTCTCAAAAGTTCTATTTTTACGTGTACAAGGCGTAATTTGCATTATTCGGCAGCATGTAGCTGTCGCAGATTTACGAAAATAGTAACATACATAACATTTATATAAAAGTATGCTTTCCAATCCCGGAAAGGGGAACACCCCCTTAACTAAGAATCGTAACAGGGTTAGCAGGTTGGAAAACTCGAAGCAGGAGCAAATCTTGGGAAAATAGTTCGGGACTCGATGGGAAAATTGCTTGACCGTGTCCCAGGATAATGTCCGATGACAAAAGAACCCGCAGCGCGCGGCATCGCACGTTAATTGTCCATTGAAATGTCTGTGGTGTCGGGAGAGAGCGGCGCGGCGTTTTGCGATAGTTGGCCGATCTCCAGCACGCGTATTCTCGAAGAACACAGCATAGCTCGGCCAAAAAGTGCCGCGTGCTTTACCCGGCTCCCTTCGTTCGGGTAAGCCGATGGAAATGCCCTCTTTGTCGAGGGGTGAACTCCACGCTGCCAACCCCGATGTATATTCGGCTAGAAAGGACGTCACCCCCTATACTCTAAGGCGACCCCCGTCCCTAACGTATTACGTCGAGTGAAATGAGCGCGGGCAAGTTTCGGCTCTCCAAAACAAGGCAAAAACGCGGCCGAATACGGGCAAATCGCGCGAGCATCATCGCAATAACAGACATAATTTTTCAGTCTCCTCTGGGAGTCGACTTAAACTCTATTCCGCGCTTCGTGTTAGAACGGAGGGGTTGTTTTAAGATCTCGATCTAATTTTATATTTGAGAAAGTTCTACTAACAAAATGGAAAATGCTAGAAAGACTTTGTGGTCTGTCCAAATGTGTTATGATTTCATCAATTTGTAATTTAATATTTGTTTGTTAATAATAAATAATGCGAGCCAGGGTAAACATTGAGTTACACAGATAGAAGGAGCAAGCCGAGATCTTGTTTCTGGCTTGAATGAAAAATCTATGAAACGGAAGCTAACTGCGTGCAACAGTCGGGCTCGTGATTCATCGGTTTATCTGTTTCGCGACGTTAAACGCGTCTCCCAGTGAAAGAGCCCTTCTTCCTGGTTGACAAGGGGTGGGAAAGAAGAAAGGAGGGAGACAGAGACCGGAACTTGCCGGCTGAAAAAGACGTCCGGCACTTCTTTCATTGACCCGTTCCTCTTGACTGTGAAAACTCCGTCACTTATTTCAGTCTGCGCGTGAATGAAGCTCGGGGGCCGGGGTTGGAGATTAGTGAGATGGAAATGGAAACATTATGTGTCTGTGTACGCTGGCTCATTCTACTCCGGAGAGAGACCGAGAATTCGAATGCTGGATTATTTTATATTTTACTATCGAGTTGGCAAGAAAGTAATTTCGGTTTCTCAAGGTAAAAGAAAACCGAATTTCTTTATTCCAGCGATGAACTTTAACCAGTAAGATATTTTCTTATTTATTCATTTTGGCAAAAAATCATCGAACGAAAGGGAAAATATCTTGTTCATTAAAGTTCATTGCTTTAATAAAAAAAATTGGGCTCTCTATTTCACCTTAAAATACCGCAACTACTTTCTTGCCAACCCAATATATTATTGAATTTAAAATATATATTTTATAACAAGTTTAAAACTGTATAATACATTTCCACCAAAAGAAGGAGGCATTGTAAAAAATGCAGTATAGAACAAAGCACATAAGTTTGTTTAATTGTCGAGCAAAATCGGCTCGGAACGTGTTCATTATTATTGATCTTATTATTTTTTCACTGGCGAAAATGGCTACACAAAGGACGCACAGAGAACAACGATAAGAATTGTTTCTAAGAAGGATCGCGCTAGAAAAATCTTGTTTGGCAAATGCTACTGTGAGACCGTTCCGTTCGAACGCTTGATTAATGTTCGCACACTCCGCTGGTAAACTATCCATCCAAACCGTTAGTGTTTTCGCTGTTAACCCTGCATTACTCGCGCGGAGTATGGTAAACCCCGGCGGATTTAATTGAATTAAATTTACATAAATTTAATCTTCTGTAAATAACTATTAGTCACCTAGTCCATAAAGCGAAAACGGCCCATCAAAATTACACCTGGTAATCACGAGAATACTCTTGACCTGAGTAAATGGAGGGTCGAACGGATAGATTCAGTGATCTCGCACTTTTAAGCGCTAGAAGCTGCTTTTTAGAAAAATAATTGACCTCATCGAGGATCCGGTTCTCCGTAAGTAATGAACTTTTTCGAAAAACGAGGAGCATCGAGTGTTTAATCAGTGGGAGGATATCAAACTTAAGAGATCATTTAACCTGCTGTCGAATGAATTTCGCTCATTCAATCGTAAATTAAAATTGTAAGGTGTGTTTTCGTTGTATTTCTGTGTATGTATTAGGTGAAGTAAAAAGTTCTGAGCGTTTTTCGCTTTATTTATATAAGCGAAAAACGCTCAGAACTTTTTACTTCACCTAATTTTGTCGTTTAAGAAAGTTGAATTGAAATTGTAGAATAGTTGAAATTGTAGTGTTCCTGGGCGTGCTCGTTGTAAATTTTTAAACGCTAGAAGCTGGTTTTTAGAAAAATAATTGACCTCATCGAGTATCCGATTCTCCGTAAGTAATAATCTTTTTCGAAAAACGAAGAGCATCGACTGTGTAATCAGTGGGAGGATATCGAACTGAAGAAATCATTTAACCAGCTGTCGAATGAATTTCGCTCATTCAATCGTAATATTTGTTTATGTATTTCTCGTTTAAGAAAGTTGAATTGAAACTTAGTTTAATGCATTAAATAAATAATAATAATAAAGTTGAATTGAAATTGTAGAATAGGTGTAGTGTTTTTGAGCGTGCTCGTTGCAAATTTTTAAACGCTAGAAGCTGCTTTTTAGAAAAATAATTGACCACATCGAGTATCCGATTCTCCGTAAGTAATAATCTTTCGAAAAACGAGGAGCATCGAGTGTTTAATCAGTGGGAGGATATTAAATTTAAGAAACAATTTAACCAGCTGTCGAATGAATTTTTTGTTTATGTATTTGTCGTTTAAGAAACTTGAATTGAAATTGCAGAATAGGTGTAGTCTGTTTTTATGGATGCTCGTTGCAAATAAATTGCCCGAGTAACAGGTTAAAGATTGTCGACCGTTCATACGTGTCCGTCCCCGAGCAAGAGCTCTTGTGGATAAGCTTTTTTCTCCGGAAAGAGTCTTACAGACTGACGATTTCGTTTTAGCTCCGGATTGAAGTCGACGTTCGACCTTCAAATTCCTATCGAATCATACCCGCCTTTTCTATTTCCTTATCGAAATCGGCGAGCTCTAATACACAAATCTCATTGGACGGGAGGGGAAATAAAATCTGACGCACTGGGAAATTACATAAATCGAAACTGACTAATCTTACGTTCTAGGATGCACTACATCCAAAGAGATTCCAGATACACATCTTTATGGAAAATAAAAATTTGCTAGCTGAATTGCAACAATCTGGAGTAAAATAGACATTTATCTTCCTACTTAATATGTTTGATTCTTAATGAATTTGAAAATTCGTCAACTCACTTTTGTCATAAGTGCATAAAATCCGCTGTCTAATAATAATGGAAGCATATCATTCTTCAAATTAGTAATAACTTGCTGCTTCCATGAGAAGCGAATATTTGAAATTATTCAACAAAATCGTATTCAGAGATAGGGGTTTTTTTCGAAATTAGTGAGATGATTTGTCACTGCAGTAGATCTCGGATAGCAGGGAATCATCATTTCGAAACCCGCCACGAGGCCGTTTCTCCGAACAATACCGCTCAAGATATCTCGTTAACCCTTTGACGAAATATCACTCCAATAAAGTACGAACTTCGCTCCACAAACATTTGCCTCAAGGGAGGTGAGTACACTCGGCTAGTTGAAGGTTACACATCAATCGCCGGTAAATCAAACGATTCCGGAGAACGAAAGAGGAGGAAAATCCGCGATTCTCTCGCGTGCTCGTTTCCGCGTGCCGTCGAATCAAACCGCCTATCGAAACAAAAAAAATAAAAAAAAGAGAGAGGGCAAAAACACGCGGAAAAAAGAGGGAAGATCAAAATCAAAGACAGGTAAAAACCAGAATAATTCTCTTGCTACCGTCACGTGTTTCCGCATCCGTCCCCCAATTCTCACACTTTCCCCACCCTCGAAATCATCTCCCTCGAAACAGACCGAAACGAAAGAATCGAAAAACGTGATCTGCAAAAATACGATTACTCCCGTTCAAAGAAAATTTGTTTGAGAAGGAAGATAATTATGAAAGTGGTCCAAGCATACATTAGATTATTTTAAACTAAACGAATTCAATGTAATTTTTACGACCTCGTGAGAAATGAGCCGTTAGATGGTGCTTGTTATTTCGACATTACATTGAATTCATTTATAATCTTCCCCTAAAAGTCATCCCCTCAAACTTAGCTAAAACGGATTCAGAAAAATGCAACACCTCGATTCGTGTGAAATCAATTAATCCGCACAGCCAACTAATTTTCCGGAATTCTTTCAGCTTGTCAGACTCGGAGCATCCCCCTCAAAATCGCCAGAAGGGGTGTAGAAAAAAGGCGAGGATGACCTGAGAAAAATGGATCGATGGAATCAGACCACGCGAGGGGATCGATTCGGATCGACCGAGTGCGAGGTGGTTCAAAGGGGGGTTGAAGCGAACGTCATCGTCGAGGAGTCGGTACCCGTGGTGGTCGTCGTCGTCGTCATCATGGGCGCACGACGGCTGTGCCCACAGACTCGCCGCGGACTCCGATGTTAGCGCGATCGATACGGCCACCCCCCGTGCGCCCCTTCTACGCCCGTTAGCTGGGCCGATTTTTTTCCGTGTTACCCTCGCGCATGCGCGGGCCACCCGGGCTTCCCCTATTGCAACTAGCCGGCGTCGGGGCTGTCGGCGCAGGGAGATCGTGGCGTGGCTCGGCTCGGCGTGGCTCGGCGTGGCGTGGGCACGGGAAGGAATGGCGTGGCGCAGCGTGGCGTGGCACGGCGTGGCCGTGGCGTGGCGTGGCGACGAGGGGAGACCCGGCTTGGTACTCGGTGCCCGTGCTTCATTACAGCTACGCCAGGGTCCCGGTGTTCGAACCAGAAACTGCGGGGGCCGCGGCGGTGACGCCAATCCCGAAACGCCGAATGAAACGTCCACGAAGTGCTTTTCGTACAGCGAATATATAGGGTGTCCCTTTATTCGATGATCTTGTCCCTTAAATTGTAGGTCTAACGTCCCTCGCGTGTCCCTCCGTACCCGTCTCATCAGACTTTCCAAATAGAACAACGAGATATTTACAGGCTCTACGGCCACGCTGCGCTTTTGATGAGATGTCTCGTGAGCCGATGGTGATCCCGCGATGCTGAAGAGCATCGCCGGCTCCGGATCATATGGCAGTCGTCGTGATTGAGGGTTTGTGGACTTTATGAACGTCTTTCTACTCGAGGAACTTGAACTATGAATTTTTTCGGAGATCCACTCGAACAGGATCCCTATCGGAGTCACCAGTTTTGCTACCAGGAAATTTTGGAAAATCTTCCTTCTTCTTGAGGTGTTTGCGACTATGTTTCGAGTACAAGGTCAGGGTAGGACTGGGGGGGATCAGGATGGACAGCTACAGTGATTTTTAGTAGGTCTCTCAGGTCTCTTCTTTCGAGGAGGAAACCAAACGATCCAGGTGAATATCCAGGGGTCATCCCAGACCCAGGGAACTTCGCTGAAGTTTCCCGGTTGAGGATATCGATTCCATCAGGAACCTATTTCACCGTTGGTTAGGCTGTACGCGTGGTTAGATCTGGGCTGTAGCTCTCGTCCTATGAAGTACGACCGCCTGGTCGACGAATCTCTATGGTCGATGTGAACCATACACGCGAGTTCCCTAACCTTTTATTTAATGTTTCTTCTGCGCTGGTTGAGACACTGGCCAATGGCAGTTGTCAGTATCTGATGAACGACCTTGAATCAATGGGAAGTAATAGGTCCATTAATGTCTCTAGATTTGGTGCTTAAAATATGCTTAAAAATAGTACTAGTGATATGAACGTGGAGGGTGTAACGATGGATATGGAGTAGCAGTGATAACAACTCATGTTGATCTGGTGGAGTGTTGTCTTTAGTCCTCTCGCCAGACCAACTGGCAAGAAGTATACAGTAGAACCATACTAGTTACAACCTCGGTAACTTGCGAGTAAACTTCGTCGGTCACATTCCATCAAAACATAGTCAGGATGGTGTGAGTTAGCAATGGGAAGCGATAGCGAGAGGAGCAAGTGTTCCACTGCAATTGTCTTAACAATTAATTGCCGTGCTGTTGATTGGTTTCTCTCTAACTGTGCATCCCCCAATTTTTCCACTCATTGTCGACTCCATAAAAATAAAAAAACCACTCTAAGACGGTGTCTATTATTAAATTGCAACGAACCACTTTATGAAACATCCGAACAATTTAGCAGAAGAAACTTAAAGACTATAAACAACAGAGTTTATAAAATTAATTTGACCGTTTTAACCAAGTGGTAGCTAACGTGTTAAAGCATGGTGCTGCGATTTTTTTCTCGTTTATGAAATGTCGCAAGCAATTTCCGAGTTCCGGAGTTGAAATAACAACAGAGTGAAATTTTATGAGAGAGATTATCAGTGTACGCTGTGCAACGTCTTGCGGTCGGATCCAGGAAGCGTCGACTGACCCGAATGGACCAGATTAGAGGTAGTCCAGCGAATTTGTAAATACAAACACTCCCGGAAGATGATCATGATGCCTCATCCGGTGACTTATTACGTGGCGTTCAGTCGGAGTATTAATAGGGCATTGCGGAAATCTACTTATTTCAGTAATTACCCAAGTTCTTTAATGAATCTTCGTGGATTCGCCGAGGTGTAACGGAACCTGACGGGACTCATCCGTAACCAGACAACGTTCGGCAGTTGTAGGGACGTTCCCCTTTGCTTCCAACTCGGCTCTTCATTCGCTCTAAGGAGCAAATATCAGTTCCAGGGTTTTTGACCTGATCCGTGGCCCACGAAAATTTCGTGGCTCGTGGCGACCCTTTGTCTCGCCTAATTCATACCGGACCCCTATTGTGCCCTTTAAAATATTGTATTCACAAAAGAAACGGGTGCGTATTTGTCTGGAAACGTAAATTAACCTTTGTCATAACCAATTTTACAGAGAATCAATTTTTCAAACACCCGAATTTCATAATTTTTCAGTTTCTCAAATTTCCAATTTCACAAAGTTTCAATTTCTCAAACAACTCAATATCCCAAATATTCAACTTCTCTAACACCCGAGTATCTAAACTTCCAAATATTCAGGTAGCTGCCAAATCTCAGAATTCTCAGACCCTCAAACTTCGAATTTCCAAATTTTGAGACATAAATTAACCTTTTGCTCGCGAGGATTTGTTTGAATATTAAAAGCGATTTACAGGACCAGACCATGAATCAGTTCTTACAGAAATAATTAAATGACTTTGCCATATCGATTTTTTAACTGCTTTGGTAATTAAAATTTCTTTACAGTAAATATTGGTCACAGAATTGCAATTTTAAAGAAGAAGGGAGCATGAATATGTATTGATTCTACTTTGAAATCTTCGTCAAGAGTCGAACTCGATATCGGAAGTATTTAAAAAATAAAATCTAGGTGTTAAACGGTGCGGAATGGATTTTTGGTATTGAACGTGATGAGAATTGTAAGTATCGCCCGAGCGAATGGTCAGCTCGCGGTTCCATAACAGATAATAGTGTGTAATCATAGCAATGACAGGCGTTAAGCGAGTATTGAAATAAAATGAACGACATGTGGAAACCCTCTGCGCAACCAGATTAACACAATAAAACGACAAACTAATTCCGTGTAATCTCTGTTAATCCTGACAAACGCGGTAGGGGTAACTTACACTACGGGAATAGAAAATCGCTGTTTACTCTGAAAGGATTGACCTGCGGTTCACCGCCTACCTACACTCTTTATTCAAATTAGCAAACACGTAGATCCACGAACATTTCAATCACTTTCTCGTTAGCATTGTTCGAAAATGTCCGAACGAAAATTAATTCAGAGGACACAATTAATATTTATAACCGATAGATTAAGACGAAAAAAGTTGAAGAACGTTGTCTAAAACATTACAGAATAATATAGGAGCGCAAAAGACATTTTTGAAAATTGTACAAAATTCATTTGGCTATGTTTAAATAAACTTCGCGACGGGGGTATCGAACGTGTCAAAGATGCAGCACGAAACATCTGCATGGACCACTCGGTGTTATTAAAAAATTGAAACCAGCCACTCGTGACGATAAATAAATAATATTTTTGGCTCGGCGATTTATTTCACGAAGAGCATCGAAAATTAAAACAGCTCGGACATTTCTTCCGAAGGTTTCGTTTCCACCCCCGCAACGTCCACCGCCTACGAACGTCCATCTTTTCGCTCGACTTCCTGCTACATAGAAACCACCCCCGCGAGTTCACGCGGACGGTTACGCAACCGGGCAGTTGCGTAATCTATCCATTCATCTATCCGTTGGAACGTCGTCGCCTGGAGGCGCGACCAAAGTATCGGCCGCGATAAAGATCAATGAATATTCATAGTTCGGTCCGGCAAAAAATCGGCCACTCGATGAATAATCAACGACTAGGTTCGTTCCGTGACGACGCGACGCGACGGGGTTCCCTACGATCCGGAGAGTTGCTTTCGTCTAACGACCAGTCGCTGTCCAAACGATATTACTCGGTGCCGAAGTCTTCTTCGCGATTTATCTTATTGTCGGCGACTATACTGTCCAGCGATATCCCCGAGCTTCGTTAAATATACACCAGTATTTATACAGGATGCACCAAATATGGAAGATGCATGATAAAAATTGTCCAAGTTAATTCCAAGTACATATTTCCAGATTCAATAGTGTCCTCGAAGCTGGACAAAACTGAATTGAATCTGCGCGACGATTCGTTGTATAGCGACGATATTGGTCAAAGATGGAGATGAAGAATGACAGAAATGATTGAAGAGATGCGAATTGAATTTGTATTTATCAAAATAATAATAATAATATCATCATTGTTTAAATTTTTTTGGAAGCTGAAATATTGTACTTAATACTGTGTATTTTTCTTTTTGTATTCTATATGCAAACATAAATAAAAATACATTTTTGTAAAAATACCGTTTGTGTGTTCACTTTCGCTCCTCACTGTATAGTGTCTACTGTCGAGCGATATCCCCGAGCCTCATTAGGAAGATGCAAAATAAAAATTGTCCAAGTGAGTTCCAAGTATTTTTAAATTCGATCAGTGTGTCCTCGAAGCTGGACAAAACTGAATCGAATTGAATCTGCGCGACGATCCGTGGTCTAGCGACGATATTGGTCAAAGATGGAAATGAAGAATGACAGCCATGGTTGAAGTCTTCTTCGCCGTTTACCTCATTGTCGGCGGCTATACTGTCCAGCGATATCCCCGAGTTTCGTTAACTATACACCAGTATTTATACAGGATGCACCAAATATGGAAGATGCAAGATAAAAACTGTCCAAGTTAATTCCAAGTATTTTTAAATTCGATCAATGTGTCCTCGAAGCTGCACAAAACTGAATTGAATTGAATCTGCGCGACGATCCGCAGTCTAGCGACGATATTGGTCAAAGATGGAGACGAAGAATGACAGCGATGATTGAAGAGATGCGAATCGGGGAAATTGGCGCGAATAACAATGGATTTCGAGTATCGGCGTTGTGCAGATGTTCAATCAGTGCGTCCAGTTTCGAAATTCGTCTCGCATCGTTACCCGATAGCATTATCGGTATGCGTGTATGTTATACACGCAGCGTAAAGGGTCGGGTCAATGAAACAGGACACGGTCGAAGTACCATAGAACAGAGCTTTAGAAGCTTCTATCTCTCGTTCCGCGGGACTCGGCTGTGTAAGTGCTAGTAAGTGAATACGTGTCTAGTATTACTGTAGTCGCAATTGTCCGGTACCTTCATTACCTGTTAATGGCTCCGTATAGTCTTACTAAACCATTAGGTTGATCGTAGCTTTGCCAGGAGCAGAACGGCGTCCTTTCCCGACTCCTCACCCTCCTCAGAATTGCGTTTCTGTTTTTCCTGAACATCGGGAATGCGTCACGCGGCGCGGGCTAATGAGAACGTTTAAAGAAGCCACCTTGCGAAAATTACGATGTAAACGGGGAACAGGTGGTTTCGTGCACGAATTTTCTCGACCGGTTCTGTGCTTCAAGCTTTTCGAATGGTATGCGATACTTAGAAAACTCTACGCTTTGGGAATTTTTAAATCACTTGAATCTTCGAATTATTTCAGTGTCTTTCAAATTTTCGATTTTTAAAACGCCCTAATTTCACAAATTATCAATTTCATAATTTTTCAAATTCTCAAATTATCAATTTCATAAAGTTTCAATTTCCCAAATTTTCAACTTTTCTATCACACGAATTTCTAAACATCAGAATCTCCAGATGACGAAGCTGCCAAATCTCAAAATTCTCAGACTCTCAAACTTTGAATTCCCAAATTTTGAGAATCGATTTTTCAAACACCCGAATTTCATAATTTTTCAATTTCTCAAACATTCCAATTTCCCAAATTTCCAACTTCTCTCACACGAATTTCTAAACTTCCGAATCTTCAGATGACGAAGCTGCCAAATCTCAAAATTCTCAGACCCTGAAACTTCGAATTCCCAAATTTTCAATATGCCAAATTTCCGTGGACTACTTTTGGAATTCGCGAACTCCCGCGTCTATCGACTTTAAATTCGCGAATTTCCGCGTCGAATTAAATTTGAATCTTTGAATAAATTTCAATATCGAATTCGCACCTCGGGATTAAATTTAAACGGTCGCATTTTCATCGAGGACTCGAGCTTTTTAACTTCCGCGCGCGCATCGCACGAAATACGCCGTTGAATGCCGGAAATAGGTATAAAACGTTTCGGAGGCCGAACTCCCCTTTGACAAGAAACGCACCGGAGTTGGGCGATTAAACAAACCTCTGCAGGTACGCCGCACCGTACGAGAGATGTATCTTTACTAATTACAGAGGAGGACACAGAAAGTTACAGGTTTCGCAGTAGCTTCGTAATTGTTACTAATGAACGTCGTACGACTGCGTCAACGTAAACGATTTTCCTGATACGCTAGCGTTTTCCGCAATCCTGTTATTCCCTCTTGCTCTTTCGCGAATTAAACCCAATTCCTTGTAACAAAACGGATGTCGCCTCTAATAAGTTGTAACGCGTACTAATTGGCAGATTTCAAATATAAAAATATTATATTTGATCGTGACTGCAATTTTGGAAAACCGTTCGTCATTTGCACGAGCAGAACAAAACGTTATCGCTCCATATTTAATATTCCGCTTGTATTAAATTTCTATTCGAATTGGATACCTCGTCTCGTCGCGAACTGCAAATAATTAGTTCTCGACGCCTACGTTAATATTTGTGTTTAATAAAATTGTACGGTGTGCGATTAATCGAATTTATTATTTCGGGCGTGTTCATACATATTTCGGTTTCCTAGGGAAATTACGGGATCGTTCATACGGTTTCAGCGTTTTTTTTCATTTTGTTAGCACGCGACGATACTAAAACAAAGGTGATATCGGTTTAACGCGAACGTCGCCGGGGCGAGAAGAGCTGTGTTTGAACGCCTAGCTTCGTTACTTCGATTATCGATCATTACTCCACGTATGATGAGCACGAGGTTTCCTCAAACACGACCTAGTCACGTTCTCGGCGTGATTTTCGCCGCGATAACGCAAAGGGGCTTTAACACGTAATCCACGAACTTCGAAATCACGGAATGTGAACCGATGACCGACCCGAGAGTTGGCAAGTTACTTCGAATGTGTTCGCATTGTTTCTATCGCACTTTCCTCCCATCTTCGGAAACTCTAATAATCATGTATTTCAGCAAATAACAATTCACAGCGCACAGTTTTCACGATTTCGCGACAGACAGGTCTAATTTCGTTCAAATATGGTATAAATTATTTTCACGAATTTTTTAACCTGTTTCTTTCGGATCAACCTTGATCATTTTATTGGATGTAGTATATTTGGTATATTTTCGTGTAGTGATGGCATTGCTCTCAAATTTTTGTATATAAAACACATTTTGAAAATCAAACTTATTCTAAACGGTAAAAAATTGGCTTTCACTTTCGCTTGAGAAAACGAAATAACTGTAAGCCTAATGTACAGGGTGAGTCACCTAACGTTGCCACCTCAAATATCTTTCTGCTGTTTTTAAAAATACGTCAAATGTCTGAAGGACACAGTTAAATGGTTCAGTGGGGCTCACATGATACCGAAAATATTTTTGTTTTTATGTGATTTTTTTTAGAGATATCAAGGTCACCTTCATTCTTTTAAATGGAAGCACCCTTTCTTAAACATCTACAATGATAGTCCCTTTCATTAGGAATTGAGTGACTATAATTACGCATGCACGTATAAACTTTCTAAGTAGCTCCTAGTCCACATAACAGACACAGAACATTATTATTTTGCATTAACCATTAAAAATTCACAGTCTACTCGTTAATCGCTCACTAATTCTCGAAGCTCCTTATTTGTAGACTTCATACTTAGGCTTTAAAAATAACAGATATTTGAGATGACAACGTTAGGTGACTCACCCTGTATAATTGTACAAGCTGAAATAAACCTGTAATAGGTTTCAGTGGCTCAATAAAAATAAAAAGAAAATGACTTTCCGAACGCCCTAATAAATAGCTGATTAATTAATTCTTCTGGGAATTGACATTGCATTGGAATTTTTCAATTATACAGAAACGCGTATATCACCAAACATGTATAGCACCTGTATTTTATTTTGGTCAGAGGGAATTTTTTCACAGGACAAAGTAATTTTATTTCGCTTTTTATTAAGTGGCTTATGAGAATGAGATTTCGCATGAAGACCTGCAATCAACTGATCACGGTTCGCGGAACAAGATGGAAGATGCGACTAACAGCTATTGCATGACGCTTTATCATTTTTTTTTTCGGCCACATGTGTTAGCTTTAAAAGCTCCACTCGCATGTTTGTCACTGGAAAAGGCACATTCGTTATACGCTGGACAAACGATCAAATATTTTTGAGTGGTAGTGTACTTCGTTTTAGCATGCGACCAGTCACTAAAAGCGAAACGATGGAAAGACGGGAAAAGAGAGAGTGTGTTCGTCTAAATAAAAGGGCTTTAAAAATAAATCTACTTTTTGTAATGCATTACCCGGAAGACACTAATCATTTGTAATGTCCCGTAGTTTTAACGTCAAAACAATTCTGTGTCGTTCTCTTTTTTTTCCCATGAAAGTGGGAACGAGAAGAAAAATAGAGGGAAAAATTCACATCTTCACTGCACTCTCCAGAAATTCATCAACAAAAATGAGAAACTCCACAAACATCCGCTAGTTATTCCAATCCACAACCTGCTAAGTGTATCGCAAACATTATTGATTTTCCATTCGACATGCTATACATACACAGTATGTCCGCGCTTAAATGTAAATGTGCCATTACCTCAAACTGCAATATCTCCAAAAAATTATGAAACGTACAAACTCGTTCATAGACCTGTTCTATTATTTTCTAACCACTATTTAGTATTAACTTTTTAGGGACATCGACAGAATGAGTCATCTAACTCCTTCCTGAAGACGCAAAGGATCAGTACGTATTATTAATTTTCGGCATTATTCAAGACTTTGGTACATGTTCGAATTTTTCGAATGGAAATTCAACGACGTATCAATTGCAATCAGGTGAAGCCGTGCACCAAGAAGGAACAAGGCGAACGAAAAGACGCCGCGTGGATTGGGTACAGGGTCGAAGGATAACAGGCCGAGGCGAGGGGGCTAACCGAGCAAGTGTACCGTGATCCTTGAAACCGCGAATCGGGGCCGCTTTATCGGCGGTATTTGCATCGCTTAACGGAAACCGAATTCGGGGGACAGGCCGCGGTTGAGATTTCGGCAGCGTTAACCGGCTTTCCTACTAGCGTATGTATTAAATCACGTGCAAAATAGTGCATCGCGCCAGAGATGTCCGCTGTAGCTACCGCGGCCGTTGCATTCTCCTGCAAACCCTCCTTTCCAACCCTTTCCTCATCTTACAGTCTGCAACACAAGCCTCTCATCATCAAAGTCTCTCATCTCAAATCAAAAGTTCATCAACTGGGGACTGCGATGATCCAAACAGTGGGAGACCTGTCCAGGGAATGAACATCTTCATGTAAAATAAAAATGTTCAATGAATGAACATCGCACTGAACGAACATATCTTGTATTATAATTAGGTGTTTACGTAGAATAAAAATTACGAGAAATTCTTCTTCAACAATTTTAACACGTCGAAGGCAATGTATTGGCATTTTTTAATTCTTTTAATGTTTCTACTGTGGTTTAGACCATTTTTCTTTTGTCATAAGTCACGAGAAGAACTTTTCAGACATTAGAATTCAATAGATATTGTTTAAAAATTTCTTTTAAGAATTCCTTCCTATTTTCGATCTCGTCGAGCTTTTCACAAAAAGAAATAATTTCTGATTATCGTGTCCATCTTCTTATGTTGCATTAGTATGGTCTAGTGACCGGAGCGAAAAAACATTCTTTTCGAAATCGAAAACGCCGCACACGGGAAAACTTGTGGTTCGTCGCCCTAATGACAGGATCAAAATCCCAAAGCTGTGCGATGATGCCTCCAGGTTACGCATTGAGCCGAAAGTTTGAAAATTTCGGGAAAATCTCGAGATTTTTAAGAATATCAAAATCGAAGTATATTCTGTTATAGAAAAATGCTGAATTTCAACATTTTCGCTCGTTGTGTCCGAGGAACTGGCCATACGCATAAAATATGTGTTGAATCATGATTAATAATTAGACTGCGGATGTTTTTTTTTTTTAAATATTTACGTCGCTTTGTTAACTGCCAGGGTTATTTCGCGACGGGACCTACAGTTTTTATAAGGTGGGTTCCGAACCACCTTGGGCACGACAGTTTAAATAGCACATGGAATTTCCAGAGGTGCCGGCGTCGGAGACTGCGGATGTTTATGCAATTTTCAATCTTTGCAAACAAATTTAAAGGAATTGGAATTTTATTATCAATGGTAAGTATTAGGTTTTGTAGATCCAAAATGAATAAAAATCGTACTAAATTCAGTGGAATTTTATTTCCTAGCATTTTTTGATAATTTTTGAAGTCATAAATACATAAAGATCCGCAGTAACACTAACACTAAACCTACAACTGCCGGTCAAATGACCGGTTTTATATTTTTCATCTTACAATTATTGAAATGATCAAGATTCTTATATGTAAATTGATTCGAAAAATTTCTTTATCCAAGCACATATGGTGATAAAAATTGCACAAAATCTAAATAAATAGAGCCTTGTCATTTTTGTAAGCTAAAACATTTTAATCGCTTGTTGTTTAATCATAGATTTTGGTTGACCTTACACCGTCTATAACAGAATATACTAAGAAAATGTTTTGTTCGCTCCAGTCTACCGTACACGCTTTCCTTTGCTTCCTCTTGTTCGGTGCTTTCTCTTCCCGTCGTCTTCCCTACCATTCTTTGATCCTCCTGCTGCGTCTCTCATTCTTCTATGTCCTCCTGTTTCTCGTTCTCTTCGGCTGCGTCTTCCTCATTCGCACTCTCCGCCCCTTCTCTTTCATATCTCGGCTCGGAACTCGACGGTTATATTTAGGTGAACTCTGGTATTATCCGTCGAAGTGACGGTCGTGCGAGCGAATGGACGTACGGACGGATGTACGAACGGACCGGTCCTACCAACTGGAACCGGAGGGCTTTTACTATCCTGTCCGTTACGTCTGACGGGCCGCGACGCTAGCCTGCGGGTTCGGCTCGATGGATCGATATACGCCCGTCCGTCCGTCCGTCTGTCTGTCTGTCTGTCCGTCGCGTCGCGTCGGTCTGTCTGTCCGGCTGTGTGCCGGCCGTTCGCGAAATTCACGGGCCTATTTTGCACGCCGGGCTCTCGCGGCCGCCGGAAATTTCGAAAACGGCTCGGCTCACGGCGGACCCCACGGCTCAAATGGAAGTTTGGGAACCTCGATTCCCCTCTTTCGGAACAGATGCTGTTTTCGGTCAGAGATCACTGGCAGGCATCTTTTTTCCTCTTTTTTTTTCGACGTTTTTAGAGAGAAAATTTTGTGACTGCGTGAAATGTGACCATAATTATGAATGTGGTCCGTCACGTATTTCTTATTGTTTCGAGATATTTTTCAGTAGTCGCAAATCAATCCAGGCGGAAATCGAATTTCGTAATTTGCATTATTCGACAGCATGTAGCTGTCGCAGCTTTATGAAAATAGCTACATGCGCAGCTTTATGTTCCCGAATAATGCAAATTACGCTGCTGAATAATGTGTGAAATTTGAAATTTGAGTAGTGGAAAACCCCTGCATTGTCTTAACAATCTTTGCAATCCTGGAAACGAGACTACCCTTCAAGAAAAAGGATATCAACACTAAATGAATTCCATATAATGTTGAAATAACAAGCACCGTCTAACTAATCTTTTTTAATTTTCATTTAGACCACTTCCAATGGCCAATCTAATTGCGGACAGGATACTAATTGATTTCGAAAGTGAATCTCGGCAAAAGTAATTGACTGCTTGAGATTCAGATGCAGAACGATCGAAATTTCTTTGGGAAATGATCACCGGTGTTCTTGCAGCATCCTCGGAGCTATGTTAACTCCAAAAAGAAACATTCCTTCCGACCTAAAATATTTCCATTCTCCAAGATTTTTTAACACTAGACCTACCAAGCATTAAAAGTATCTGGTAAATATTGCCTTATAAAAATGGTAACGATAAATTCATGGAGATCGTCTGTAATTTTGCGATATACAGTGTTCCCGCGATTGATGTAACTTTCGGATATGCGGATGATGAGACTTGTTTATCCCTGCTACTAGGGGGTTCCCCCTTGGGATCGCGCTACAAAGAAATTAAGGTATTGGAGTGGTTAAATTGTGGTTTTCTGATACTCGATGCATCATTCTCAGGTATGGAACAGCATTAGTACAATACAACAATTTCCCGCTTAGCACCGTCGTTTACCCAGGATCGTCGTTTACAATTGGAGAAGTTATCCATGAAATCTATGTTCGGCACACGTAAAAAAACGTGGTACCATTTCGTTTCCTGAGACTCGATACCCCTGAGGTTCTCACAACAATCGCGGGAACACTGTAATAGTTGCTTGGACAAGTAAATTTCTTCCATTATTTTCCATAAATGGTTTTTTATAATTTCGATAGTTGGAAAATATATAAAAGCGGTTGACCATAGGTTTAGTGTTAAATTTCGTCGATATGAAACTGATATAATGCCTCGTACAATACCTAAATGTTTAATAATTGATTAGATACCGATACATTGAATAACGTGAACAATATTTTGAATAATGGTACAGCAATTTTTAGTGGCGCCTCAGAGTGACCATTCGAGTGCTAAGTGCTAAGGGCTAATTGCTCGAGTAGCGCGTCGCAGCCCGGCTACTTCCGGTTCCAGCGAACGTCCACGCGATAGAAAAAAAAGGAGGCAGAACAGGTAGGCGCGAAGGGTATGCAGGTGCAGCCGTCGCGGGGTGGATAACAAAATAACGAGTAGCAAAACAAAATGAAACGGTAATACGGGGAGCATATACATTTATAACAAAGCAATCAAGTCGCGAAATAGCACGGGAGCGACGGAAAATTCCCAACTCGCTGGAATTCCGCGGTGACCGGATGGACGTATCGATCCATCGAGATGGACCCGCCGCTGGGGTCCGGCTCCGGCTCTCCGAACCATCATACGCAGTCGACAACAAATAATACATCCACGTACGCGGATCCTAGCCGCTAACAAATTGCATGTGTACAGTGTGTCTATGAGGCCGCATTGTGTGCTATCTGATTTTCATAATCGGGGAAAAATGGCGAAGCCGTCGAGAAAAATGTTTTTCCAGGCACCAGTCAGACACGTGAACGAACTTGATCAAATAATAGACAGAATTGATACAAATGAGCCCGACACGAATTTTATTTTAGAAATTTCCGTCGAATACGGATTTTCTAAAGAAAAGAATTATTCAAATATTGATATTAATGCTTGTCAATATCTCTGTGGGGGTTGCATTTCCGGCCTAAATAAACAAGTGCCGCTCCAAAGTAGTCGTTCCCCCCGATCGATCTCTTATTGGCGAGCCAAGAGAGTTATAATTAAACTGGCGATGTCTTAATGAATTCAAGAGCTACGGAACACGAACTAAACATTTCACCGCAATCGTTGGTTGCAAATTTGGCAGTCTACATTGCAATATCCAACCTTCAGTCACTCGTACTTCACTTTCCACGTAACTGGTTTCGTGGAACTTGACACGACTCCAACATAAATAAATTTTTATTCGATAAAATAACTACTTTCGTGCAAAATAAATATTCGCTAGTGTAGTCGACACTTTTGTTTATGCTTGAAATATTAAGTTAAAAATTTCGAGACTGTGCGTACGATATGCGAGTAATTAAAAGTGAATATCCAGCACGTGTGCTCCAATATGTAATACGTACAATTAACCCCTTGCCTTACGATTTATTTTATGGTTTCAGTGACTAGAACTTTTTTTGTAGATCGTAATTCCCCGAAAAAGGAGAATATTGATATAAATTCTGTGCCTATATGTTCTCCAATAGCTGTATATTAACGAAACTAAAATAGAATTTTATTTCGCTTTAAATGAAATTATTAACATACATTTTTATCAGAATGTGTTCAGAATCTTCATCACGTGTCAGACACGGTATTGTAAGGCAAGGGGTTAAATAATTTTTCGAATCGATAGGCAAGTTTTCGCACGTCTTCGAGTCGGATTGTTCGTGTATTAACGACAGCCGTTGTAACGGGGTGCACAAAATAGACAGGAGAGCAACGCGCGTAATAATGTGACAGGCGTGGGACCGCCGCGCTAAATAAATATAAATAACAGAGAAAAATTGGGAAATATTAGCGGTATCGGCGAGGGGGAGGGGTGGAGAGGGTTGTCGAATGGCGTGCGATTCACCGTTCCGCCGCAGCAGCGTCGAAATAAATCCGTGAATCGGAGGCCGGCCGAATAATCGCGCTTCCATCGATCCATCCAAAATAATCCATGGCCCGGTGTCCGCCGGCGTCCCGGGTGCTGGTGAAATAATGTATGAAATTATCGAGTAAACTGTTCACCCAGCTCGGCCCACTATTTTTCTACCATTAACCCAGGATTCCACTCTTTCTCGCCTAATCGTCGAGATCCAACTAAATAACACCGAATACTGTGAAGAATTTCGTAAAAAATGATCGCACTACCATTTTGCCCCTAAATTCAAATTCAACTTTCAATCATTATATTTAAACATAAATTCAACTTTCGAAGTACGTAAATTTTTACGGAATTGTTCGAGCGATTTTAGCACTAAAACTACCGAGCACTGAAAGCGATTAAAATGTTTTAGCTGATAATAATGGCGAGGCTCTATTTATTTAGATTTCGTGCAATTTTTATTGCAATATGCGCTTGGATAAAGAAATTTATCGGATCATTTTCCATGTAAACAACGTCATAATTTCAATGATTGTAAGATGAAAAATATAAAACCGGTCATTTGACCGGCAATGGTAGGTTTAGTGTTATTATTATTATTATTATTATTATTATTATATACGGACCGAGGTCCTGTTATACATGGGTTTACAGAGGTTTTGTATAATCGATAAAAGCAAATGGAAAATAACAAAAATATACAAAAAGAATATAGAAAAAAAAAGAAAAAAAAAATTTCTTAACCTAAAATTTTTACATTCGATGGGACAAGCGCAGAACTCCACAAATACAGGTACGATATTAGCGAATAATTTCGCTGTTAATGTGCCAAGTCTTATTTCGAGGAAATGGTATATCAGTTGGAGGTTAAAATCCAGAAATGAAAAGAATGATCGAACAGAATCGATTTGGGTTCACGGGCCAGCTAATGCGGAAAGTTTCGAGCAAATCGGTTTCGGGTAATAGCGTATGGATTTTGAACACGTCCCTTTAGAACATTCGAAACTGGTGCTCAAGACGGAGTTCGACTCGCGGAGTGGTAATTAAAATCGAGTTGGATGCACCGCGATCGATATTTTGGATATGCGCGCGCGCTCGCTCGTGTCCGCCGATTTCAATAATCAATCGGGACGGAAATGCGCGCAGAGAGAGAGAGAGAGAGAGAGAGAGAGAGAGAGAGAGAGAGAGAGGGAAAGTGGAGGAGAGAGAACGTGCGGGATAGAGTTTCATCGAGCGAATCTATCGCTTCGAGTCGATCTATCGATTGGTTGCAGGCGCGTTCTCATCGAACCGTTCCTCCATGATGAATTTCTGCTCGCGGTGGAAAGCGATCGATGCGAATTATATTTTTACCGGAAACGGTGTCGCGGATGGCTGGACCGCGAGAGCGCCGGCGAATTCTTCCACGAAAATTAATATTTAATGCACTAAAATTAAATATTGCGAGATTTACGCTCCATCCGGCCGGTCGATGCGAAAGAAAAAGTTATCGGATTAGTGCGACGAATTTACGATCGATGAAATTGGAACGGCGAGAATTCTCACTGAATTTTACAATATCTCATTTTTCATTCAAAATATATATTATATACTCTAAATAATAGTACATATCTCTACAAAAATACGATACAAAAATTGCAAAGAGCTGTTGGAAATGTCTTTGCAAAACATCCCCTTCATGGGGGTCGAAATAAATTTTTAAGAAAGAATCCATTAGACTACCATCTAAATTGATGGAAATCGAAAGAGTCGAGTTTCGTTGAATTTCGGAGCAACCAAATTAGAAAGAATTAGGGGATCTTTTCGATGGAATCGTCGACTTGGAAGATTCCTGCGGGAACAAGGGCCTATATAAATTCGTAATCGGGGTCTGATCGGCTCGTCCACGGGGACTCGTATTATTTAGCCGCGACTTTTCGGGGTTAAAGGGCTCCCCGGCTAAAGGGGAAATATTTCATGGAAGTTCTCGTTGCCGGTACATTGTGAGCGCGAGTAACAACGCTTTAACCCGGCAAGAGAGTTCTTTGTGCGAGCGCCCGCGGCGCGCGCGACCGTGGTGTAAAAAATATTCATTATTCTCGCTTCTTTTTTTTCTCTGTTTCTCTCTCTCTCCCTCTCTTTTTTCATCGTTCACCGCTCTCGCCAGCGATTACTGTTTCCAGACAGAGGAAATCGGCGGGTAATCGCGCGGAGCGTGCGGACGACGCTTTTCGGGGCCGGTTAACCTAATTTCCAGCGAGCACAGACACCGGAGCTGGTCTATCGATACCGTGTCGACGTTAGCGTGCGAAATTAGAGTGTCGTTGTTCCCGCGCGACTCGGAATGCTATGATCAGAATTCGAGTATCGCGCGATTTCTGCACCGGACGCATTGTTTCAAACAATTTGTTCGTCTCTCTAGACGACCAAATTCATAGCCTATAAACTCATTTGGAACAGAGACGATAGAATTTTATTTCTTTTATCGACACGCCCTGCTCGAAGTAAAGGCTTCGTAAATTTTGATAGAATTCTGTGTTTTATTGTGTCGCGCCTGGCAATGTTTTAAACGCGCACAATTTGGAGTTATGAAAATATCCGCTGCGTATGGCAGGTAACGAACGGGACACTGGAAGATAAAAGTTCGGCAATGTTGTGTCGGCACAATGTCTACGCGAATCATAATTAATACCGGATCTTTATGAAAAATGCGAAATTCCGAGGTCGATCGGCGGAAATTAAATGAAAATTCTCTTCCGACAATTTTACCGATAATAGCGTAAGAAGAAAACACAAATTTTCTTCTGAAAATATAACAACAAAAATACTGGTTCGAACAACGGTCGCCTCCACTAAAGACCTACGATTATTTTAAACGATCTCTAATAAATAATTGCATTACGCGTACATTTTTCTTGCTCATCAAACCATCAGAAATGTTATTGCGCCGTATTCAGAAATAGCGATCTATAATCCTATCGAATTCGATTGAACCGAAACGTGCGGTAATTAATACCGCGTGTAGTTAACATATATTTTATTGGATCCGACAGCTATTGAAACCAATATTTCTATTCTCATATGTATATTAATTAGCCCATCGTGGCGTACAGTAAGTATATTTTACACTAAAATAATTCAGAGTTGACATCGAATTAAATAAACACCGAAACCCGTCGAAACGAAAATTACTATTCAAACGGCGATACTTTGAATTTCAAGATTAAATAAATTACGTCCGAATTTAATAGTTGAGAAAGTTCCCCGAGTAACGTGGATTCGATGGTCCACTTCGGCCCAGAAAAAACCGCCTGGAAACTCGAAATTCTCTAATTGAAATCGGTGCGAGGGCTCATCGATACGGAACTTCTTTAATTACCAATAATCGATGGTTCGTTAAAAAATAACTCGACTAAGCTGCGGATAATTGAACCGGACTACCGAGCTTCGGCTAGTATTTCGATCATTATTAATGAAAGGGGGCGCGATAGAGGGAAAAATTCAAGGGTCCCGTCAAAATATTTGATTCCCTGTTGGAGCCTCTTTATTCGCTCGTTTAAAAACAGCCGGGACATTTCTATGGGAATAGAGCCCACGCGCGTCACTAGATACTTTCGAGAACGATAGATCACACATCACGAACGGTGACGAAGGGATGCGCGCCACCCCGTCCTCGCGAGAGAGAGCGTGTTTTGCGTGCCGTTTGACAATCGCACGCACCCCGTTTCGCACGCGCGAGAAAAGAATCGGACAATCTCCACCGTCGAAAACTCGGAAAAAGAGAGTAACCACGAAGAGTGACACCAGCCACTGCAGAAATCACCGGCCAATTACACACACGCGCGCGTTATCAAACCCAATAAACCATCCCCTGTCTATCCCATCCCCTAGCGCGCTTCGATTTATTCTTTGTTCGTCGATTTTCTCGTTGCGTTGTTTCATCTCCATCAACGAATCAATCGCTTAAACAGTCCGGTGATTGTAACTACCTTCTTGCAACAGTTCTTCCAAATAATTTGTTAGAAATTTAAACAAAATTATTCCAGTAATGCTGTTGTATACCAACGTCGTTTCATTCTACATTCTACATAGATACCCTGCGACCTGTTTTTACTATAAGACTCATGATTTCATCCTTGACTCATCCTCGACCTCTGTCCTTGCCGCATCATATTCGAACCTTTGCCTGGCACGTCATCTTCAAAACTCTGACCTTATCATCGTAGCCCTTACAATTCCTAAACCCCCACCATTCAAGATAGAACCTATATATAACGTACATATACAGGGTGTCCCAAAATTCCTTCAACAGCCGGAAATGGGAGGTTTCTGAGATCATTTGAAGCAACATTTTCCTTTGCAAAAATGTTATCCGCGGCTTTGTTCAGGAGTTATTAACGAAAAACACGGACCAATCAGAGCGCGACCTAGACGCGAGTTGGCACAGTCGGCCAATAAACAGTTGGCGCGCCGGGCCGACTGTGCCAACTCACGCCTAGATCGCGCTCTGATTGGTCCGTGTTTTTCGTTAATAACTCCTGAACAAAGCCGCGGATAACATTTTTGCAAAGGAAAATGTCGCTTCAAATGACGTCAGGAACCTCCCATTTCCGGCTATTGAAGGAATTTTGGGACACCCTGTATACTCCGTTTTCCCTCAATCAGGGACCAAAAATAACAGTTATTATAAAATTTTCTACGATAAAAATCATTGATAAAAAGTTGATTCTTATTGAAATTTAAGATAATGTACACAAAATTTAAAGAACTTTTTGGTTACAAATAACTGTTATTAGAGTCCAAAAAATTAGATCCTTCTCGATAACTGTTATCGACGAAGAAAAACTATTTAATAATAACTATTACAAATTTCCTTCATCTATAACTGTTATGAGCGATCGAAATGAATTTCTCTCATTGATAACTGTTATAAGTAATCTGAAATGAATTCCTCTCAACGATAACATTTACCAAGAAGAGAACAAATTTTCGGTTACTTATAATCCTTATTTGTACTTGTTATTCTGTGACTTTTTTTTCTTTTTGGTTATAACAGTTATGGTCCCTGCCCTCAACATCAAGTTTTCTTTGATTCTATCTCTGACCCTCTGTTCTCCCAAGTACTCATTCATTTTCATTCGACTGATGTAGTACTACTGTATATTCCGCTAACGTGCTACATATTGTCAACGTGTTAACGGTTAAAAGCCGTTGTATCTTACGAATAAAATACTAATTAACGGAATACAACAATGCCTGATCAAATATTGTTGTAAACCGAGTCCTCGAAATAGATACGTGGAAACCCATAAACTGTTCACCGTTCACCGTTCACCGTAAAATCATTTGTTCGGTTGATTGAACGCGCGAACAGAAAGCCGTTCTATCGCCGACAGTTTTCATTTTATTCGGTGGAATTTAATTTTGCCCGTGAACCGATTCCGTTAATGAATCCCGTTCAACGTTTATTACACCCGATACCTGTGTTTCTACTAATTTTGCAAAGATATACAGTGGACCAATGTTGAACGAACAAACACATTGAGAGAGGGAGAGAGAGAGAGAGAGAGAAAGAGAGGTCGAGTGGTGGTTTCGGTGAAAAAAGGAAGGGCGCGTTGGAATTTATTTAAATCGTGAACGGAGATGTCGCGAACTCGATGGCTTTCATTGATATTACATATTGATTTTGGCAATAGCCGTTCGAATGGCTGTAATTAAACTGGATGTAACGCCGTTACGTCCTCTTTTTCAATTTTACCGCCCAGACTCCATTTCCTCCCGATGGCCACTAAGTGGTAAATTTCATATTCCGTTCGCCGCGAGACCAACGCATGATCCAGAAGACTAGAAACCGGTTGTGCAAGACAATTTTCGAACATCGAATGCTTTACATAATCCAGCATTTTTCGCGACGAAGAACTACGAAATATTTCCGCCACACCACTCGGCGTTTCTCGAACGAAAATTGCTTATAATCGGCGTCTTTTTAATTTTTAATTTTATATATTAAATCCGCGGGAATTATAATGAATAATTTCTGCCGCTCGCGGTGCTGGTGGTCATGGCAACACTGGCGGAGTGAAAAGAGTTAATGTTCAGGCTTCGGTTATTAAATTGCGAACCTTTGTAAAAATTGATAGTTTTACAGGCGGCGTTTAAAAGGCGGCATGAAAAATACATTTCTCTTATTACAGGTTTATTCGAGCAGGGGAAATGAAATCAGTGGAAAGTATATGAAAAAATAATGGTAAATTATTGTTTCACACGCGTGCAGTACATTAACGGGTCTTTCAAAAATATCGAAGCATCATTGTACCAAGATTTCTTTTGAAAAAGTCCGCGAATCCACATCTGGGACTCCGGTCGCCGAAAGAGTTCAACTTCCGTTTTCCCCGGCAGAAAATCGACTACTGTGCAAATTTGCGTTACACACGGCCAATAAAATACACCGGATTATTTATATTATTGTGACAAATGAATTCCCGACTGTATAGAATCAGTCGAAACGGGCGGGGCAGCGTCGAAAACGAATTTCCGAAATATTTGCGTGAAAAGTGTTCACGTCAAAAATAAATTTCCGACGTGTTTACCACCGCGCGCGTGCCGGTAACGTTTTCCCGGTCGATATCATTCGGCATTCCTTGTCCCGAATCAGCCAAATTCGTCGCTACCAGCGAGTTTATTAAATACTATAGCCGAGCGAGCACACAGTCGTCCGACGAAGATAAGCTTCGATTCTTTGAAACGCTAAAGATGTGTACGGTTCTACAACGAGTCGAGGCGTACACAAGCCTTCCGTCACGCGCGAAGATTATTTGGATCGAAATGCAACAGCCCGACGGTTTGTTAGTACGAGAAGAAACCCGAGAACACCATGCGGAAGTTGTATTCAGACGACGCCTGCTCGGCTTTTTATTTATCCCCACGCTATCGGCTTTGCGGGGCTTATCTTTCTACGAAAAGCCAACGACTCCGATTTTTATTGATCGCCCGATTCGCAGAAACGATCGTGTGGAGATAGAGCCACGCTCTTGGCACACTTGCCTTGGCGTGGTGTGTGCCCTAATTTAGCGCAGGAAGCGGTTTCTTTACTGCAAATTGGAGGATCTTTCAGAATTATGCTAGGACAAGTATGCTCGACTACTTGAGGAAATTTTTCTTCGTTTTTTCGAGTCACTAGGTCGACTTTTTCGGTGTTTGTTACAACTGTATCAATATTATAGTGTGTTAGCTACAGCTAGATCAACTTCATAGTGTGTCACTTACAGCTGTATAATTTAATCATGTCTTAATTGCAGCCCGATCGATATTATAGTGGGTTGATGATGAATGAATGTGATGAAATAGTAAATCGTATATATGTGCTAAGAATATTGGGTGTACAAAGTACGCTTTTCAAAAACGAATCACTTTTTCAAAATTGGACCCAACAGCTTGATTTTTTAACACTAATGTGTAAATAATTTGTTTTAAAAATTGGTCGCAATTGCGAAGGAAAAGTAAAGGTCAAGATTGTTAAATATTTTAGCCGTGCCTGTACTGAAAATTTCAAACATGTACTTTGTAAATCTAAGCAAGTTATATACATGTACAAAGTTTCATCGAAATCAGCTGACGCATAAAGAAGTTATGGGCATTGTAAGATGTAGAATCATTTATAATCGCTGATTCTTACAATTTGTTCTATTTTCGATCAATTATATTTCATAACAACTTCGATCGATCGTGTACGAGTACTTTGTACACCCACTGTACAGTTAGGAGCAAAAGTGATCACACATACTTTAAATTAGAATAACATTTTTATAAATGGATCAAACGACTTCAATTTTTCTGTGAGGGTAGAAGAATTAGTTTAGTAAATGACGTCTAAAAAATATGTTGAAAAAATGCAGTTGGTCGGAATTGTGAAAAACAATAGTAAAATTTAGAAGATGTGTTATTATATAAATTATATACGCTCCAAAAATTTCATTGAAATTGGTTAATTGGTTTACGAGTTATAAACGATCAAAAGTGGTAAAAATTGCAATTTTTCCAGATTTTCTTACTTTTACCACTTTTGATCGTTTATAACTCGTAAACCAATTAACCAATTTCAATTAAATTTTCGGAGCGTAAGTAATTTATACAAGTTGACCAAACACATCTTTTAAATTTTCGTTATTGGACCAGCTAAAAAATCGTGAAAATCAATTTTTACTAGTGTCTTTCAACATATTTTTCAGAGGTCATTTACTAAACTAATTCTTCTAGCCTTACAGAGAAAATTGAATTCGTTTGCTCCATTCATAAAAAAGTTATTCTAATTTAAAGTGTGCGTGATCAGTTTTGTTCCTAACTGTATACGTAACTACCATTACAGAACGATCTCAAGAATTGTTGACCGCTGGAAACGACTGCTCTGCGTACATTGTATAATGTTTTGCTTGGCGTTAATTAGCAAGTTGTCGGAACATGAAATTCGAATCTAATGGAGCAGACGATCGCGAGGAATTTTTCTAGTAACTGATGACCCGAAGTCGCACAGTCGCGTCAGCCATTTTGTTAACAGACAACGATATCGCGTCTCGCGGCCTACATGATAACCCTTTCGAGTTCGACGATAGCTCGGCACTCGGTGTTTTTGTACCGGTCGTTTCATCGTCGTAAGGATCATCGAACAACTTTGTTGGGCAAGTTACACAAAAACAGATCTCGCAACTTCTCTGCCGGAAGTTTGCTACGGCAATAGCCGCCGCATTATTGGCGGGGAATTTGAACGAGTCGCATCTAAACGCATTCACGTTTCAACGTTTAACACAATAGTTAATTTAGACCTGACTCCGTTCGAGCTTTAGAATTTCTAACTGGTGGACTCACTGATAAATAAAATGTATTCGTGTATGTCACCGCGATAATTAACACGAACTGATAAACGCTACGGAATTGACTTTAAAATGTAAAGACTGTAATTATCGAAGCAGACGGAGGAAGCACGGAATATTTTTAGTAGACGCTTTTAGGCGGGCGGGAACTAGACGACAGGAACAGGAAAATCGATCTTGCGACCTTAAGAGTGACTATACACGCCTCCATTAAATATTCTGCGCTTGATGTTGATGAGTTTGGAATTTTACCAACAAAATTTAGCTTCCGTACGAAGCAAACAATAAAATTTTCTTCAGCCTTTTTGACATTACGAGATGAAAAAAGACCTCGTCAGTCTCTTTGCAATTGCGAGATAAAAGTAGAACTGTCGGAAAACACAGATCTGGGCATACACGCTTCCGTAAATTGAATCAGCGCTGATATTCACGAGTTCGCGATTCTACTAACAATATTATGCATACAACTATAGAAAATACTAAAATCAAGCAAGTTACTAGATGTTCTAGATATACTTCTCATACTCGAAAGAGTAAAACCCGCAAAAATATATTGAGTCTATCACTTACCATCGCTAACCATCTTCACTCCATGGGCTTTACTCAAGAACTCGGAGCTTGGGTGCCACACAATTTGAGTGGGATGTCGAGCAGATGTCGAAAATGAATTTTTCTGCCTCCTGGAACTTCCATTGAGAAAGCCTGAAAATTGATTAAAATTAATTGATTCGAAAAATTGAAGCAGATGGGTTTGTAGAGCAAGAAAAAGACTTGTGAATGCATATATATACTGTACCTAACAAAACACAAAATTGCGAGAAAAAAATAAAATACAAAAAACGCGGGAATTTATTACACAATTCAATAGAAAAATTCAATGGACTCTTCAGTCTCTTTGGAATTGCGAGGCAAAAGTAGGACTGTCGGAAGATACATCTCCGCTTTACAGAATTCTATTAAATATCCATCGCTTGTCTTGCCGAGTGCAAAGTTTTACCAACCGAATAAAGTACATGTCCATAATAAAACGCTACGGAAGAAGGTACTGCAACAATCGTAATAAAATTAACAGTACAGCTGCATGCATCTGATACAGTTAGGACGGTCGAGCCTGTGCAACCGATTTCATCAAACCCCGCATTAAAACGCTCAAAAACCCGTTGATCTCGGCCCTCCCTTCAACGGTCGAGACAAAAGCCGGAGGACTCTCGGAAAATATAGACATCACGGTTCCGTTACAATGCTATTCATTGTTGCGAGGCTGGGGAACGGCGAGAGAGCCGGTGGCAAAATAGAAAAATCGATGTGACTGTAACCTAGCGCGGGTATTTCAGGATTTCTATCCTGAAACCAGTCCATCCGCATAATCGTCTGCAACATAACATCGTGAAAATTCCTCGAAAAAAAATCTAGAAACTCAAATCCCAGAGAGAGAAAGAGAGAGAATCAAAATTGATCGTGAGGGGCCAGGCGTGTTCATCCATCAGGGTCTCTCAGATTTCACTCTTCGGGGTTGAAGTCCTAGAATCTGGAAGGACGTCGTTGTAACGGTGTAACCGGATGGTTTCGCCGGGATCTGCGGCATAGAGAGACATGGAAGAACCATGAAAATCGATCAGAAACCGTAACTACAAGTGACTATTCGCGGAATCGCCGGCATGGAGGAAGGCTGCAGAGAGGAGAGGCAAAGAATCGAGACCGCTGCGCAGAAACCGCGGTGGCGGTATCGTCGTGGCCTCATCGACCTAACCTACTTTAGGCGAGGGACGCCTGCACGAGGACGACGGTGGCGCCGTCGCCCGAGGACGTCCGACGGCGACGCCACTAACTATATCTAACGGCCGTTCTCCAACGTCCTCGTACCAAGCCCCACCCCCCTCTCCCCGTCGCTCCCCTCGTCCACCATGTTTCTCTCGATCTCTGCCTCTCCCTCCCACCCTCTCCACCGCGACGACTCAAATGTCTCTCTTTCGCTCCTTCTCCCGTGCTCGTTCCCTCTCCCTTCCTCTGGCCTCTATCTTTCCTCCTCCTTCTCCTTTTCTTTTTCTCCCTCTTTCTCTCACTCCGTCTCTCTCGCTCTCCCACCGGCGTTCGTTCTCTCTCGTACTCTCCGCCTTGTTCTCTATCTTTCCTCCTCCTGTTCCTTTTCTTTTTCTCGTCCCATCTCGCTCTCTCTCCCTCTTGGTCTCTATCTTTGCTTCGCCTTTTCCTTTTCTTTCAGTCCTTCTTTCTCTTCACAGAACACTCGTTCTCCCTCCTCCTCTCTCCATCGCGCTATCCCTCTATTCCTCTTTGCTTTTCCGTGACACTTCGACCCCTCTCCCACTCCCCGCCTATACCCCCCTTTCACTCTAATCGCGGCAAGGAAGCATGGGACCGGCTTCTTCTCTCTTTTTTTTTCGTTTTTCTTTTTTATTTTACCCTGGACAGTAACGATTTTCGAAAGATGGAAGGAAATGTTGCTTCGTCGCGACGTCGACCGTTTTGGATCGGCGGAATCGAGAGTTTGCATGGTATTCGTGCACGGTTTTGCCGTGGCAATTCTCGATTCTTAACGTAACTCTTAAACTCGCGCTCTAGCCACCATTAATTATTTCTCGCGAGAGGGTAAAGACATGCATGAGCATGTCACAGGAAAATCAATACCGAATGCATAGTGCTCGTCACTTAGCGCCTTCATAACGTTAACTACTCGAGTTTGTCTCGGTTACCGTGGAATCATTCACTCATTGTTTAACTTCTCGCGCGTTTCTTCTGCTAAATGACTCGACGAAAAATTTAAATTCTATAGTTCGATCTACTTTTAAAATATTCATTTAAGACTACACGAAGGCTATTGAATATGTCAAACACTTTCTCTGTAGCAATGTTAACTTTTCGACCGATCTATTGGAACAGTTACACATTTCGCTGGAGTTTTATTTCTCATGGCTTTGGAGAATCCTCCGTTTATTGACTCGTTTATAGTTTCATAGCGATCGCGTCATCGGACAAGCCGTTCCCGCGATAAGCAGAGCCGCTTGACGGAAATCTCGCCATGTTGCGCGGCGAACACCAAGAAAGCCTGATCAACCTGCGGTGCTCGTGCTTCGTTCCGCGCGATTCTTCGCTTCCAGGACATTAAATACGACGAAACGAATCGCTGACTCAGAGTGAATCATTCGCGGTGAGCTCGCTGAGCGAGGGATGATTGAGGGAACGAGCTCCGCGATCCTCCAGGAATTTTGGGAAAGCGTGCACGACAGGGAATTTAGCGATCGGGCGTGGAAGATCGTCTCTATAGACTATGGTTTCTAGACAATGCCCTCGAACAGCGAAACGTAACATTTCTTCAACAAACCACTTCCGTGATCCTCCAGAAATTTCTCAAATTTATAATCGAGCACACAGAATTGTCTTTCACTTTTTAAGAAGTATTCAAAGGCTCCATCATACAAAGAACAGAAAGCTCTTTATTATAGCCTTTAGAAAATATTTTTTGGAGACGCTGATTGGGAAAGCAGTGAAATTAGCGAAATTTCTCAGATGACCCAGTTCCTCCCAGACCCGCAGTGTTGTTTCCCAGTACCTATCCCTCACCCTTAGACATTAGTCACCAGAATCAGCAGTGAACACTCGAAAACATCGTTCGAGTCACGACTCCTTTCACCGTTAGCCTAAGAGATTCCGAAGTGAATACAAAACAGCTGCAACCGTAGGAAACAAAACAATGCACGAGGTGCTATATGAAACAGTCATACTTGTAATTCTCAGTTTCTAAGTACTTCTGTGAACGTTGAACGGTGGAGTCATTAGTTATCGTCACTCTATTAAGCTGAACGTATTCTACCATTAACACATGTACGAAATTGTTCCGAGTGTACTCACTAGAAATCTTGACAATTCTGAACAGAAACATTAACAGTTAAAGCATGATTATCAATGTTGGTATATGAACAAGTTGCTGAGAGTTTCGAAATTGGAGCAATTGAGCAAAAATGGAGAATTTGTAATATTCGACAGTGGTGTGATAAAATCGATAAGAATTTGTGGATTTCCGGAATCTTGGATCGTGGCTGTCCCCAACAGCTGTTCAAAAAATTGCTAATAACGGGATCCGTGGTAATGTTCCTGGTCCCGAACGGTGAACGCTGTTCTCCCGCGACACAGACGAAAGAAGAAACAGTTCCTTCCACGGCTGAAATTAACTCGCCGAGAAACCGTTGGAAGCGTACGGCACCGCATATGTGTGTAAATCAGAGAGCATGTGATTCACTGCATGACTCAAGTTCTAGCTGCGGGTGAAGGCGCGCCTGGATCGCACATTTTCCAATAAGAGCCGCCCCTGGCATCCACGATGCTTAATGTCGCAGGAAAAATCGGTTTCTGGTCTCCTGGACTCGTTGTTCATCAATAGATTGCGGATATTTATGCAAAATCGAAATCGTCTGCGTCGATTGCAAGAAATAGAAACCAAATTGTACGTTGTTTCTTCCTTTAACGATTTTAATAGAGGAGAAATCATGTATTGACATGTTCAATTTTTAAAATTTCTAAAATTTTCAATTTTGCTATGAATGAAGATCCGCTGTCTATTAAATTCTTGTAGACCGAAAATACATTTAACATATTACCTGAACATCGCAATAAATGTAATTATTTCTCTTAAAAATAATGTCTTAGAAGACTCAAGTATTTCAGTGTGTGCATTCTTCCGTCGACTCTATTGCATATTTTAGTGACTCGGCAATTGATAAAAGAGCAGAACAAATAAATAAGTTTGTCGACTGCGCGTTTCGGCGCGTTCGCATTCGTTGGAAACGGAACGATATACAGTGACTCGGAAAAATATTCGAACGCTCCAAAGAAGACGGTAACTTTTTAAATATTGTACTGTACGATTTTAAAAGAAATTTTTTCAAAAAATGCAACTTTTAGTACTTTTTCTACAATTCCGATGAATTGCAATTTTTGAAAAAATTTCTCTTGACGTCCTGTAGTAAACTAATTGCTCCAGCTTCCCAAAAAAGTTCAACTCGTATAGTACAATATTAAAAAAGTTATCGTCTTTTTTAGAGCGTCCGAATATTTATCCGAGTCTCTGTGGAACACAGAGAAACGAAGCAGGTTTCCAATTTTGAATTTCATTTCGCGGCCCGCAATTCTGTCTCGTTTCAGATTTCTGGCCTGGTGGTTAATCGAATCGTAATATGGGATTTTTTAGATGAGTTGACGGTAATTATTTAAACAATCAACCGCGGTATACTTTGAACGATTAAAATCTGGCTTAATAGATTCTGGAGTATTGAATTTTCGAGATTCTAGTAACTCTGGAGTGTACGAGGTTAATTATATTTTACTTTGCATACTGTTGGTATTATACAATAATATACGTAATGATATACGGTTTGAGAGAATGTTTATACGGGGCGTTCCATAGTTCTGCGATCAAACTTCCGCGAGTAAGTTTTACAAGTAAACACGAAATGTTATTCTGCGGATCTTTATGCAAAATGAAAATGTTCTACATTAATTGTGGGAAGCAGGAATAAAAAAGACATTGATTTCATCCCTTAATGATTTTTTTTACTTTAAAACCAACAGTACGATATTCTCAAATTTTTTAAATCTTGTACTGTTTTATAATTCGCCTAACCAATCTCTTCATAAATGCATAAAGATCCGCTGTCTAGTTATATGATATTATACATGATAGAATGTTACTTTAATCGAATTGATTCGAACAAATCGATCAAATCATTCGTTACAAATCCGAAGTTTAACACTTAAATACGTTCACTGAATAAACGTTTGTAACAGAGATTCCTTTGTATTGTATACGATCATTGATTTATGAAGAGCGAAATTTGTAAATAGATTTTTATAATCGTCGTATAGTCAGTCCAACACGATGTCAGATCCTGAAGACCATCGGAGCCGACAACGCGGATGAAAGTTGCTCTAGCTAGTCGGCTAGAGCCCGGTCTGGCTACTTTCTAAATTTAGGACGCCTTGCTTTCACGCGCCGAATTTCTGGACGAAATAACGTCTACGTAACGTCTTGGAATACGGAACTATTATTCACCCCTTCTGGCTAGCAACGTAACCAACCGCGATCATAAAAACCCATCGCCGATACGTTATAAATAAACTAATTCATTAAAACCGCTTAAACCCCGGGTAAACATAAAACGCGTTCAAAATTGATTCCCTCGTCTAAAAATAACTAAAATTCTTACTCAGAAAAATCTTTTTTCAAAAGAAAAAATCATTGAAGTATTGCAATCAAGGAATAAAGATCTAATTCAAGGAATTAATGTAAAAAATACTCCTCTCTCTCATAATAATAGTAGCAAGTGAATATTTAAACGGGAATTATTGGTGAATGCAGCTGTATGTGATGCTGTAGCGCAAAATTGCGAAGCCTTCAATCAAAATCAATGTTTCATGACATCTGTCATTTGTTTCAACACATTTTTCAATTTTTAGGTCAACCTGATTATTACGAATTATAATTATTTTTCTAATTTCATCCGCTGATCGAAATCAATTGTTTTATTTCAGTTAAGTATCAACCCATTGTGAAAGTAAGACCAAAAAAAACAAGTTATGCTTGAAGCAATGAAGAACGATGGCTCCAATAATTTTAAGCCCACACATATAGGAAATAAAGCAAAGCTTCGCAGCCAAGGGATCCTACCTACAAGTTTAAAATGCAGTAACGAAATTATTGAAAAATCCAGAAACTATCTGATCACTCAAAATAAACATTAGGAGTAATATTTTTAATTTATTGTTTCATGTAATCTAGTTTTTTGACAGTAAATGTTGTGTTCTATATTTATCTTCTTTTGCTACTATTATTATGGGTCAAATTAAATTCATCAACTGCTACTGTTATTATGGGACAGAGGGAGTAAGTATTATATTTGAGGATTTCTACAAAGACCTAAAACAAAGTTTAGTAAAAGATTCACCTCCACATTTACAACAAAAATTCAGCATGGTGTTTCCAGTTAATTGCGAAAAGTATATTACAATCGACCATTCTGACACATACCGACCATCAACATAATGAATAAATACGCGGTCCATTAAAAAATGTCTAGAAATTTCCGAGCGACAATGCACGCGTACTAATTCGGCGGTGAATCTAGCCCGTAGACCCGTCAGCGAGTGGACAGATAATAAATTATTAATCGGCCGATGACACAGGAGACGCGTGGCGCTTTGTTTCTGACAGATCCGCGATATTAAAACCCGCCACGAGTGTCTTTTTCATCGTATTAAATTTCCATCAACGCCTCGTTCGGAAAGCTGCTCGCGGTATACGACGCGTTGATTTATTATGTTCGAGTATACGGTGAAACGGATCCGCGTGGGTGGGGGAATGTGTCGAAAAAATATCGTAATCGGTGGTTTCTCGCCGGCTATTGACATACCTTATTATGTCACCGAAGCGCCGGAGACGTGAAATTACTTTCTCCGTGTAACTGCGACGATTAGACTGTCGATTGTTATGCATGAGCTCCGGGGGCTATAGTAAACGCGATCTTTCTAAATCTGCTCGAATTATCCCTCTCGAAACAATCATTTAATAATGACGCTAAAGGTATCGATCATTCGACGCGACTGCGTTTCATTTTCCAGTAAATATGTTCGAGTATCTCCAATACCTTTTTTCGAAATTGTTGTTGGAAATACCTCGAAGACAAGAATTATCAACATGGCTGAACTCGTTTAATAAACGTTGACGTATCAAGCAGTGAAAGTGATGAAAGCTGCTCGCGATTTTAAGGAGAAAATATGACAGTGAGAAGACCATGCATAAACATACGTATTTCAAGGACACCGTTCCCAGGATTTCAAGGCCATTCATTGCTCGAAGCGATACGCCTCTTCTTGATTTTAAAATATAAAGGTTACTTCTAAATATTATTCTTAACATTTAGTAGACAATTTCGGAAATATCGAAACGTTCCAATTATTTGAGCAGAAAATATCCCATGATTATAGGATAAATAAATTGGATTCATAAATTAATCAAATTCAGCTTCCATATTCCCGGTGTCTATTCCGCGAACGCACGAATTTCGCACATATTCTAATTTAGTTATACACGCCCAGTTTGGCAGACATCGGATTGAAAAACGCGGAGCAAAAAAGCCCCTGTGATTTAATGAAACATCGGACAAACAGGCCGCGGCTACTTATCACGGAAAAAGGCGAGAGAATTAACAAATTCCACAAACAGGAAGACGCACACACGGGCGCGCGCACGTTTGTGTGTCGGAAAGCAACACGCTCATCAAACGCAAATACGGAAAAAACGACACCGCTACCATGCGCGACGGTCTAATACAAATAAATAGAATAAAAAAAACGAAGTCAGAGGAGTTACAGGTTGAAATAGAGATTTGCCGTCCGCGCCCGTATTTTTCGATGAATATTTAGAGCCGCGGCGCGGTGGTCACTGTTCAATTTTTCGTCTCAATGAACGACCCTAGAGGGGGAGCGAGGGCAAAAAAAAAAACTAAAACAAGAAATAAGTGAATACAATATGCGAACGATGCACGACAGAGAGAGAGAGGGAGCTAAATAGACTATCAGTACGGCACATCGTTCGCGAATAGAGATGCTACACGATAACGTAACCAACAGTGGCACTAACGGTAATGGTAATTTATCGATAACGTTGCCACCCCATTGTTACCCGACGCGCTACCTGCACAGTGTGTACGGTAGTGTTCCCCGATCCGGACGTACATAGTTTGCGACCGTCAATATTAATACCGTTGGCTCGCGCCTTTTCTTATCTTTTCACAGGACGCGTAATTACTGCCTTTCTTCGACGATGTCAATCTACAATGACCCCAGTCGCTGTCAACAATCGTCCCGCACTCGCTGCCGCCTCGTTGTCGTTTCAGAAACGCGTCTTCTCGTTGATTTTACGTCAGAATGCAATTTTTAAGCAAAATTGCCTGAGTCTTTTGTCAAGAAACAGGAGCCGAAGACGAATCGCATCCTTCACAGATTTGCTAGAGCCAAAAATAATATTAAACTTTTATAATCTATCGTGTTAAATTTCATCAAATTTTTTAAAGTGCAAAGCTGATCTTCAAGCTCCCATCTTCAACTTATATACAGTCAGTGTAAAAAGTATCGTACGCCCTTTAAAATCGGAGTACTTTCTTATAATTGTACCAAACTACCTGATATTTTATAATCAATTAGAAGCATTGGTTAACGAAATGATATGCAAAAAAGATTTTCCAAATAATTATAATTTACAAGGTTGCATGCAAAAATGAAAAAGGCATTTTTTAAAACTGTTTTATTTGGGCCCTTGATGAAAATTTAAAATATATGTTTTGTAGATCTATGTTAGTTACAAACATACTGAAAATTTCATGGTAATCGATTGGCGCAGGAGAAAACTACGATTTTCACCATTTTTAACCGCATGTAGCTCGTGTGTACGTTACTCGATTTCGATGAAATTTTCAGCATGTGTGTAACTACCATAGATCTACAAAACATATGTTTTAAATTTTCTTTAAGGGCCCAAATAAAAAAGTTTTAAAAAATGCCTTTTTTATTTTTTAATGTAACCTTGTAAATTATAATTTTTGAACAATCATTTCTGCATATCATTTTATAAAACAATGCTTCTAATTGATTATAACAAATCAGGTCGTTTGGTACAACTATAAAAAAGTTATTCTATTTCACAGAGAATACACTCACTGTAAATGTATTTTCACATAAACGCAGAAAGATCCGCAGTCCGCTAAAAACAATCCAAATGAACTTTCGAAAAACGGTGGCGACAGGATGAAACAATGAGGAGAGCAAGTGCGCAACGTAGGAGCAGCCTTGAAGAACGGGGTCTCGCGTTAATTCATGCAACAGATGTCCCGCATAAACGAGTACTGGGACGAGGGAATCTATAAGTCACCCTATTCATCGAGTGCATCGCATCCCTTTCGATAACTCGTCGATTCACGGAGTTTACGGCTCTATCCGGCTGGCAAGGTGCATTCCTCCTTTGAAAGGTTCCTCTCGTCCAGCTCTCGCGCACACGCTGAACCGTGAATAGGGTTAAATTCCTCGAACGATTCCCGCCGCGTTTCTTTCGCGGGCCGGTGTGCAGTTAAGCAAACCGCTCGTTTAGCAGTAGCGTGCTTTCCGCCATCAATCCTGCTCATTTGCGCGGATTCAAAGTGGCTACCGCGAACAGCAGAACGGCGCGGCGGACAGCAGCCGGCCGTGGAAAGAGCCGCGGGCAGATCGCGAAGAGAACGACCGGACGCGCGGCTGTCTTTTTACTTGTTAAAGTAGAGAGAGAGAGAGATAGAGGAGAAGAGAGGTGGAGAGGACCGGGTATCGATTCAGAACGAGTGGATCGTCGCTGTTGGCCGATAGCGGCGCGTAATGACTGTGATAGGAGGCTCTCCGCTGCGACTCGCAAGGTCCCGACCTTGCACGGACAAGGGAACAGGCTGCCACCTCGAGGAATACCTCGAGGAATCGATCGCCCGTGAAAAGGATCCCCTTCGAGGGCCACGCGAACCGGCTCATTGCGTTCCCTGCCGACAAATGTCAGGCAAATCGCGGACGTGTTTGGGTACGCTCACTTCTCAACCCCTTGTAGACCTAAGTAGATCTTTTATTTCAACGCTTATGTGCTACACGTCGTTGAATTAAATTACATTCGCATACGTAATTTTACCGAACCGATTTTACACAGAATTACAAAAACCCGAAACAGGATTTTTGTCCTGAAACCCCATTGACTGGCGGGCACCATGCGGCTCGGCGAGTTTCTCATGGCACTGGAGCCCTGACGAAGATGGCGCTGGTCTTTTATGAAAAATAGATTATCGAGAGAAGGATCGAGGGGGGAGGGGAGAGAGGACCAGTCGCGATCTTCGCGCTTGCATAGGCGACTTCGAAGTTCAAGTCGAAGTCGAGGGAGGCGGCGAAGAGGAAAAGAGAGAGAGGGGAGGCAGAGAAGAACAGGAAACACGAGAGAGGGAACGATAATCGGCGAACAAGGAGGGAAAGCTGCAGGCGAAGATGAAGGAAGGAGGAGAGTGGAGTACACGGCAGCCCGAAGGACGAAAGGTAGGAGCATCCTTTGGAACCGGTCCTTCCTCTCGATCGTCGTTCCCCGGCCACGGGGAAACAAGAACAGCGAACCAAAGGCACGAGGACTTCGATCGAGAAGTCCGAGAAATTCGAGAACTTTCTGGAACTCGATTTCGAAGTCCCTCGCAAAATTCGATCTTGAAATCTTGCTCGAGAGCTCCGAGGATGCTAAACGTATGACTTTCTCCTGCAACGAAAGCAACGATCGGAATAAACAATTACCTTTCGTCCTTGGAAAAATTCTGTTCGGACTCGTATATCTTGTTTGCTGTAGTTGGAACACGTCTATAAACCTGTAGCCTATAATAGTATTTCTAAATAAAAAGTCTTGAATACATCTGCATTCTTTATATGCACGAGCCTAATATAAATTGCGTTTCTCGTAGAGGTTTCGAAGCTTTCGGAAAAGAGCTCGGGCTTCACAGCAGAATGGGAGCCAGCGAATTTTCTTGCGCATCCCGCGCAAAATAGCAGACCGGGGGTAGAGTCTCGTGCGGTTGGTTCCCGAAGAGAGACACTATTTCCAGCGGTCATATCGTCGGGGAATTTCGGAATCTTCCCAGTATGCGGCGTTGCGGTCGTCCTTCGCGCGGGGAGAGACCGGGTTCGCGCGCGTACCAGCGTGTTGCGCGTCGGAACGCTGTCCGCCGTCTCTCGATGGCCTTTTTCCCGTCCTCCTCTTGCCAACATCGGCTTGCTTGCTTGCTTTCTTGGCCGGCGGGGACGAAGAGGCTCGAACACAGGCGTCTAGCATCGGAAAGAGAGAGAACGAATGGAAGGAGAAGCAGCCGCCGCCGCCGCCGCCGCCGAGCCAGCGATATCCAGCCAGGCTGCGGCGCGCCGAAGCGTTTGGTTCTTTTGCTTCTTCTCACCGGTTCCTCTCTCCTCTCAATCTCCCCTCCTCTCTCTTTCTCTTGCTCTTCTCTTCTTCGCGTCGTGTTCTCTGTTCCTTTTTCATCCCGCCAGCGTTTCATATCTATGCGCTTGTCTCTGTTCGTCCCTAGCCAGCTAGCACCCAACAACGAGCTCTGAAACTCGTCTCCGACGCACCAGAGGAGCTTGTCTTTCTTGCTCCCACGAGCAGCGCCGGAGAACACGCCTCGGAGCCTTCTTTCTCATGGCCTGATGCCAGCACAGGCTGTCCTCGTCGCTCCAAACAACCGATGACCTCCCAACCTTGTCTCGTTATAAAGTCCGCCGTCCCTTCTCTTCCCCTCCTCTTCATCGTGCGACGACGTTTTCCTCCCCCGCCACCAGGCTTCTTCTTCTTCTTCCTTCTCCTTCTCCTCCTCCTCCTCGACGCCGATGATTGCGCGTTTTTCCTGCTCGTTGTTTTTTCCCTTCTTTTCTTTTCTCGCCGACTACCTCCACCGTCTTCCGTCTCTTCTCTTCTTCAGCGCCCCTGTCTCTTCTTCGCCGATTGCAAAGAGCGTACGAACAGCGTTTCTTTCTCTTGTTTCGCCTGGTGCTGTCTTCTACTCCGGCATCGTCCGAGCTACCTTCTCGCACGGCGTGTTTTTAAAGCGGCTAACTGTAAACTCGGTTTCGTGCGCGCGAGCTCGCGCGCGTGCACATGCAGCCAGTGGCCGGGCATCACGTAGCCGCTTACTTATGTCTTTGCCCCTGACCATTGCACCGGCGACCTTAACGAGTACAAAGTGCGAGAGGGAAGAACGCGGCAACGACACCCAGGCGCTAGAGAGGAAGGGGAGAGCGTGCAGTTTCTCTCCCAGGGACGACGGCGACGCCGCGACGTCAAAGTCGCCGGTGGCTGCTGCTTCTCTGACCACCTGTGGCAATCCGACGGATCGCGGGGACACGCTATTCGTCTGGAAAGTTTCGCTATCGAGGACCTAGTTTTTCGGCGAACCGGGAACCAAGCTGCTCCACGCAGTCCTGTTGCACTGCTCGAGACTTGGAAGAGGGGTAGCTCGGAGTTACCGGGCGATTAGAGTTTGAAGGATTTCAGATTATTGATAGATTGTTAGACGGACATTTAAGTACTCGCAACAATTGCGTCGTAGGTTGTCGAGACCATAACAAACATCCACCAACCGCAACAGCAAGCTCGAAATGATTTCTCGCTAAAAAACTCATCAAGAATTGCGCAAGTTGCGTGTCTAGTCGCAAAAGGATTTTAGTATGTACTCTGAATAGTTGCGTTGTAGATTGTTGATTCCACAACAAACATCCACCAACCGCAACAGCAAGCTCGAAATGGTTCCTCGCTAAAAAATTCATCAAGAATAGCGCAAGTTGCGTGTCTAGTCGCAAAAGGATTGTAATATGTACTCTGAACAGTTGCGTCGTGGATTGTTGATTCCACAACAAACATCTACCAACCACAACAGCAAGCTCAAAATGATTCTCGCTTAAAAACTCATCAAGAATTGCGCAAGTTACGTGTCTAGTCGCAAAAGGATTGTAATATGTACTCTGAACAGTTGCGTCGTGGATTGTTGAGTTCACAACAAACATCTACCAACCACAACAGCAAGCTCAAAATGATTCTCGCTTAAAAACTCATCAAGAATTGCGCAAGTTGAGTGTCTAGTCGCAAAAGGATTGTAATATGTACTCTGAACAGTTGCGTCGTGGATTGTTGACTCCACAAACAAACATCCACCAACAGCAACAGCAAGCTCGAAATGGTTCCTCGCTAAAAAATTCATCAAGAATTGCGCAAGTTGCGTGTCTAGTCGCAAAAGGATTGTAATATGTACTCTGAACAGTTGCGTCGTGGATTGTTGACTCCACAAACAAACATCCACCAACAGCAACAGCAAGCTCGAAATGGTTCCTCGCTAAAAAATTCATCAAGAATAGCGCAAGTTGCGTGTCCAGTCGCAAAATAAACCAAGAGTTGAGGGTTGAAAGAAATACCTGGCAGAAAGGAGGGGGACGACGATAAGTGGAGGGGGTCAAGGGCGTACGGTTGCCCGAGTAATGTTCCTCCGTTCAGGATATAGGCGTACCCGGGGCCCTAAGGGTACACATGAAAAAAAGCTTTTCTTTCTGCGTCTCCCCCCGTCTGTATTTTCCTCGTCGGGCGCGTGGCATCTCGTTTCTCTGGTTCGGCCAAAGCAATTGCGCTCCGTTTCAATGGAGGCCCTGTCCTTCGCTCTTCTATCTCCTCTCCTCTCACCCTCTCGATCTTTCTCCGGCGTGTCTCGTTCGCCAACCGCTTAGCGCGAGACCGTGCGCCTCTCGCTCTTCGCTGAACCATCGCAATCGCGCGATCCTACGATTCTGTGAGTGCTCGAGCCTCTCTCGAGTGCACCACGCGTATTTACGCACGCATGCACACATTCTGCACGCATTCTGCCGCGAGCCAGTCGAGCGGGAAAACATCGAGATTCGAAAACAGTAGGCGTCCCCGCGGAGACGATCCAACGGAACCATTGTCGAAGAACCACCCCCGTGCAACCTTTCCACGGATTTTCCCGGCAAACTCGGTCGTCGACATCCGTCGACCAACAATTGCACGCTTTGTTTAAACTACAGGTCGACGTTCACCCCTCCTCGCTAGATTTATTAGCGTTTCTCTTGTTTGCTCGCAGCTGGAAAGAGTTCCTTATGTTGACAATTTTTCACAACAAATTTCTCTGGGAAGAAACCCCATAGTATCGCTACAGGGTTGATGAACATTTCAATGGTTGAATTTTGATGTTCATCCTTTGTTAAAATTTCTATTTAAAATTTTATTGATTTGGGGAACATTTATTTGCATGGTGAGTATGTAAGGCACTGGGTGAATTCGTGATGGGGCCATCGATGAAGGGAAACAATGCCGGCGCAGTGGCCACGGGGGTTTTACAGGCAGTGAGAAAATTCGAATGGCAGAGAAATCGCGATGCGCGAGAGTACGCGATACAACCGGAAACGGTTATAGCTTGCCCACCCATTTGCACTCCTAAATGTAATAACTTAATGCCATTGCATCCTGTTGTAATTCACATGGTTAGGTTGCGAGTTTATTGCGCGCCGGTCACGCCGAAACTTTTCACACGAGAGCTGCGAGTCGGTCGTGGCCGACAAAGCGACCCCGTCGAATTCTGATTAATTGTTTGTCGGATTATTGTCGAAACGTTTGCGTAAACTTGTTTCGCGGTTCCAGCACGCCGCGTGACCGATCTTCGGTTAATTCGTTCCGAAAGGTGCGGTTCATTACCGAGATTTCGAGGATTTTCGGTGGAACCTGTCTTCTTCTTCCTCTTCGCTTTCAATTCCGAACTCGATTAATTTTCAAACGGGAAACAGGCAATCAAATAAATTAATATAATTTGCAAACCTCTCTACACAATATTGTCGTAAGTGAAAAATGTGATTCATTGTTTAACTAGATTCAGGATTAGATGCATTTATGACAAAAGCGAGCAGCAATTTTCGAGAGAATTTTTGAGGTATTAAGTTTTTAATTAATATTAGGAATCGAATATATTTCTATTTAACTCTCGTGTGCTGCAATTTAGATTGAATTTAGTCAATTTTCCAAACACAACATTTATGACATCGCCGGCAAAAGTAAATATTAGACCGAATGTTGGCTACACGAAACCCAATAAAACGAAAGCTTCGATCAACTGTAATCACGTTTTTAGCGAAACTCTATCCTCTCTGTTTGCCACATGTATCTCTGGATTATTTTACGGAAAATTCGAATTTGCGGAGCGGTCTGCACTTTAATAAGTACTCACATATTTATTTTACTTTGGTCGGGAATCGATAAATATTCAACAATTTACATTTCGCCCCGCGGCTGTTTTAATGAAGGGCGAAAGTGTTCGGGGGTGAAATATTCATCGAGCTTACAAAATGCAAACAATAACGTAAACATTACCGCGGTTGCTGTATTATATTTTTTAATGATTCCTGTTGCAAATGGAATTTTTCTAATTAAGCGACACTCGACACGAAAATGAGTACATAATTGTCTCTTTAATCACTAGTCTTTTCAAAACTTTTTAGCAAATAATCACGGAATAATGAACCGTGCAAAGAATAATGCAGCATTTCTACCACAGATTTGTGACAATCTTTTTAAGATTTCTTTTATTCTTGCTTCCCTACAATTCTTTAAAAAATGTAAATGTAACAGTCTCGCCGCGTATGTGCCCATAATTATGAAAGTGGTCTAAGTGATAATTTAAAAATTCAATGTAATTGTTACGATATTGCGAAAAAATAAACCGATAAATAGCGCTTGTTATTTCAACATTATATGAAATCCATTTAGTGTTAATATCCTCTTCCTTGAAATATCTCGAAACAAGAAATATATGATGTCAGACCACTTTCATAATTATGAGCACATATTACCATCTTGATTTACGTTATTATTATTATATTATTCGTGACCAGAAATATTTTGATGGTGGTGAACCTTGTTCCGTAAACTTTGATTTCCTAAATGGAAGCGAAAAATGATTGGTTATTTTGCGCATTAGTAAGAAGAGCGAGGTTCTCGACGAATCTAATTGAACCGCGTTCGAAAAATCCCGACAATAAAATAGCGTGTCATCGGCCTAGGAGCAATGGTTTAAGGAAAGCCGGATCCAGCGATCCGCGAAACCGAAGCCGAAGGTACCGCGACCGTTCTCCGTTCACGCGAAAAATCTAACGGACCGATGGGACTAAAAGTTTCGCGTAACGGCGCGACTCGAAACAGTAAAACCGTGGATGAGAGTGTGGGCACCGCTCGGCAGCGCGGCGCCAACAGATAAATTTACCCTCCCCGTTTTCCCTTCCCTCGCTGCCCTCTCCTAGAACCCACCCCTCTTCTCTCTCTTCCTCTTTTCTAGCTGCTCCTTTTCTCCTCTCCCGTGTCGTTTTGTTCCCTGTTTCGCGACGGGAGAATCCGTATCTCTGTCTCTATCCTCGGCTCGTTCCCCCGTGTTTTCTTTTTCTTCGTCCGTTCCGTTCGGTCGCGCGACTGCTTCGCTCCTTCTCTCTCTCCCTCTCCCTCTCTATATACTTCTCTCTTCCTCTCGGTGCGTCTTTCTCTTTTACTCTTTCGGCCTCGCGGCCACGTCCTCGTCGTGCATTAGCCAAGGAAATATCTCTGAACTCTCCTTTCACATACCACCGAGCCGGCAGCCGAAGGCCTCCGCGTACTTACTCTTTGTGGGGCCGTCGCCGGCTGCCGGCGCTCGAACCCTCGCCGACGCGGGAAAAGCACCGTGCGATGCTCTTTTTGAATCTTAGAACAGTGGGTTTACTGCAGTTCGTCCTAGGAGACCGCCAGATCTGAATTTTGGCCGGGTGAATAGCATAAATCTGCGATTTTTTGAGTTTAAAAAAATGAAATAACTTACATTGTCTCTAGAGTAGACAGTGAACAATTTTCCATTTATTAATATCGCCGATAACGCTGCAAATATTCCCCTTTTTCAAGGCGCACAAGATTGAGCCTAATTTATGATACATGGTTAATTAATGCCAGCAATAACGCAAATATTTCTCTTGTTCGAGGTATCGTGGCAGCTCAATGCAGAAGTCAGTATTCCCTGCACGTGTATAATAGGATGCATTGAATGAATTCTATGCCGTTCATTATGTACCAATGAAATCAATCTGCTATAAAATACAAAGCTGCTACAACGAAAATTCAATACATCTCCACTCCTCTTCGTTTAATTTTAGCTTTTTCGAATAAATATTGAGTAAATCCTTGTTGATATCCTTGGATGGAAGAATAAGTCTACCTTCTACAATACCAGATGATTTTGCATATTTAAATATTTATGTGTTTATTTATTTATCGGAAGACATAACAGATTCGAACGGCCTTGCCATCTTCCTAGAAAAACACAGTTTCTTACTCACTGCTAATACACAATTAATTCCGCGAACTACTTGAACGAAAATGACTCGGATCTTGTTAGCAGAGGTGTATAAAAAGAATTCTCCGTATCAGTTTGGCATAATGTAGAGAAGTTTTCGCACGATTGCATAAGTGCTGCAGGAGTCACTGAGATTTTCTAAATACATTTCTATCCGCTGCGCGAACTGGCAAAAATCCGCTATGTCTGCGGACAGCATTCGATTGTTAGCGGCAGATAACACTGTTCCTGTGCGAAAATCATCGCGGATAACTGTAGTCGTCTTCGGCAACGCGAAAACACTGTAACTGCATTCTTCGTAGAGCTGAGATTCATTTTTCCTCGAAATTATTAATTATTTCGCGATAACTGAATTTATCTGGAATAGATTAGACGATTTTGTTAAAATATGTGCAAGGACGAAATTCGATGCGTGCATGTTGATCGCAGATCGCACGGCCTTTAAACGGGCAGCAAATAATTCTATTGTTTACAGCAATAAAATGTGTAACATACGCGACGCGTGCCTCCAATAATATATTTTGTTACGTTGTCACAACAAATCGACGCATCAGTAAACTCTGTGTAATTTAGCGGGAGCCGACTTCATGATCGATGAACCTTTTGTTTGAATTTATCATTCGAGCGAAATGCCAGTACGCGCTGCGCGCCAGATAGTTTATGTTATCAGACATATTCGATTATATTGATAAATAAAAAGCACCCGGTGATACAGCCGACTATCAAACTCTCATCTCATCGTTGCTCGTGGATTAAAAGAGCAACATATAAAAAAAAATAAAGGCTGCCGAATTAAAGAGAAGCATCACCGGTGTAATTTTCTGCTTTAATATTGTCAATCGATTTTCTTTATTTAACTTGAACACGCGCGGCTAAATAAAAATTGTTCCCTCACCTGGCACCTTGCAAAACGATCTATTATGCGAACGCATTAAGTAATTCGCTAATTAATTTGATTGATATATTATCCAACCGAATGTCTGACGCAACTTTCTCGAGGGCATGCCACCCACCGGTTTTGCGAATAATACCCACATCAGATTCGCATTATATTCGCTGTCCATATAGTGGCTTTCAAATCAGCAGACCGAAATACATAGTGTGGGTCTACTTTTATATATACGCCGAGACATAATTCTATTTTTCCTCATTTCGTACATTAAACCGAAGAAAATGAATACTTAAGAAAGACACTAAAAATATGTGTATAAAAAAACTTGAATTTCTAATGTTTAATAAACAGAAATTACATTAATTGCAACGTGCTATCTTTTCGTCCCGGAGTGTAGATCCCCGGGTTAATATTTCACGACCGAATTAAAACCGCCAATTAAAGAGGAACTTTTCTACGTAATTAAATTTTGTCGGCACTAAAAACTGAAACTGTATGAGATATTTTTAAACACTCGAAAATCGTCCATATTATTAAAAATCACTGTAGGAAGTCACATATTCGTTGACGTGCATCGCAAATAAAAATTCAATGCGAAAGTTGTTACACGTTCATTTCTCTGTCGCGTTTTATTTTAAAACTCTGTCATGAAGCGTTCGTGTTCATTAACGCTTGAAATGTTGCATACAATTTGGGCAAACAAATGCGCGAGCAAATTCGCGAACATTTCACCGTAAGTGTTAAGAGCCGCTTTTAATTCAACAATAAAAAATTCCAGTGAATTATAAATAGAGTGAACACTCACAATTTCCCGAGCTTCTCGATGCGTGTCCCAGCGGATTCGTTCCTGAAACAAGACAATATCGAAAAGTTAGACGGATTGCGTAAGAAACGATGTCTGCCACGCAACGGGATTATTTAAATGCGCACTGGGAACATCTAATCTGATAATGCCCGACAAAATGCGCCGCGTAAGAAATATGATACATTGTCCTGCGGCGCAATTAAATATTGTCTTCCAGCTGCTTGTAATCGGTCCGGTTCTGCTCGATTTCTTTTTCCTGAGCCCCGAGAACACCGGCCCCCTGGGAATGAGAAAACGCCACGGCGTTTTCCACTTTTTCCTAGTTAGCATAGTTTCACACAACACACGGCCGCGCGCGCGCGAGCGACCGAGCGAGCACACGCCGCCGCACCACTGGAATGCTATTTTTCGCGATTTCATCGAATTGTTCGACGCGCCATTGACGCCGCGAACAATGCGATTCCCTTCGCTCTCCAGGTTTTTATCGAAACGTAGAAACGCGTTTCGTGAACTAGATTTGCGTTAACAATCATCTTGGATCTCGGCTTTGCGAAGATCGAGTGGAAAATCGGCTTTGTGCTGGAACCGCGACTTTTTTTGCGATAGACTTTTGGGAAAAAGGAAATAATTTATGGAATACAATTTTATTCCACTTTTTAGTTTTCTCATTTCGGCTGTAGAGGTGTGTGTAACATTCTGTGGCTTGTTAAGACCGACTATAACTTCTCAAAATGTGTATTATAAGTTTTGAACTCGAAATTTTTGAATGAATCTTTCAATTATTCTGTATTTTAGTGTATTCTGTATAGTGATATCAGTCTCTCGTTTTAATGCATGCACTGTTCTACTTTTAATAAATGTGTGCATGCAACAGAAAATAATGAGTCAAAGAGAATGAGTCACATAAAGAGTCACATATGGAAAGGTACATGATACACGATCCATATAGAATACTAACAATATTACTTCTACGTTCATAAATACATAGAGTATAGTCTTGCACTCATGAATCGTTCTTAGAGAGATTAAAAGTATGTGCATGTGCGAAAGGCAAATGATGAATGACGGTGTGTATGATACAACAGAAATTGGTTCCATCGATTATAAAAATATCTGCATACCAAACAAGGAACAATAAAAAAGTAAAAATAAATGATAAAGGGTGGAGTATGTAACACAAGATCATCAGAAATGATTCTATTGATCACAAAAATATCTCCACACAAAAAGAGAATCAATAAAGGGGTAAAAATAAATGGTGCAGTATGCGAACAGAGATTGTTCTATTCATTAGTAAAACGTCTGCACACGAAGAAACAAGGAGTAAAAGAACGACGATAAAATGATAAAAAGAATGTATAATATATCACAAAGAAATAATAAAGGATGCGCGTGGTATGCAACATGGACGGAAATTGTTCTATTCATTGCAGAGACATCTGCATACAGGAAAAGGAATGATAAAGCAGTGAAAATGAGAAAAAAATGGAAAAATATCTTCGTTATTTTTCATTATGCCCGTTGATGATTTTCTCACACTCTGAACCGGAAGTTCGAGAGAATGAAGATCGAGCAGAAGCGTTCCAGAAAAAAAAGTAGTCTATGCACACACGTGTCTGGCTGTATCGTTTCCATCGAAACGCGATGAAGTCAGGATTATTTTTATACGAATGCGAGAGGGAATCTCTCTGCGCCGGACACGCACCGGCCGCGGCCGGCAGCCCAACAGAAAAACGAATCATCGGCAAAGGTTACTCAGCATTCTCAGCAGAAGGCGTAGCAGCCAACGTTGAGAAACAGAATCTCTGACGCGTGGGCGTCAGATCTGCGTCACTAGGCGCGAATCAACGTCGTAACGCTACCTCATTACTCCAGACGGATAAACCGTACCGTTATATCCAATCAGGATAACGTTGGGGTCGCGAAGTTGGTGCAAACGGATGTGAGATCGCGAGACAAGCCGCACAAGGTAAATGCAACCATTTTTATGGGATCCATTCTTTGCATTTTTAATATATTTTACACTTATTGTCTATATACGTGTCTTCAAACATGCAGTTCATTTATGCGGGGTCCATCAAGTTTAAATTTAATTAAAGAATTGGTTTCTATCAGGAAATGTTCGTATACAGAGAAATTTATTTACTTCAATATCATTCGCTTTTTCATAACACTTTTTGTGAAATATTGTTACACGTGCGTAAAATGATATTCTGATCACATGCAATTATTAAATGGTGAAATGAAACTGAATATACTGCATCGTTCATATTAAATGAATGAAAAATATTGTCCGCCCTTTGAAGCGAAACAACTTCATTCTCCTCTAACGATTTTTTAATATTTATTATCGCTTCCAATATATATAAGGAAGTAAGAGAACATACATTAACCTTTAAGAGCAGCTTCACCCCAAAGAATCAATAAGTGCCGAGCCATCCACGAGCTTTCAAGAATGTTTAATAAATCAGAATATTCACGTTAGCTGTTTAATGTCGCTATTAAAAAAAAAAATCAAGGACAATAACCCATTAAAACGAAAAACAGTGTATCCGACATTTGATCAATCCGCTGGAGCCGACGCGGACCTCTAATGAAATTCAGTTGCAAAAACCGGCGGCAGAAAATAACACGAAAATTCGATATGACGAGGAAAAAGAAAGTCGGAATATATTCGGAATTTTTTTTGTTAGTCAAAAGTTGGAAAAGTAATTAAACAAATGGACTGTGCTTTAAATTGTATTATATATCAGGTATTGTTTATGGATGCGTCAATTACTTCTGTTATTATAAATTAGGGCAATTTGTTGCAGTTCATAAAGTCGTATGACATCGTTTCAATTGAAATTTTTGAAAATTCGGACCAAAGTATTATTCTGCTTCCATCGGTGAAGAAACACATAGTCAATCTTTTGGTATGCTTTCCACACAATTTATCAAATTTCGTCGGTAAATTAATTTTACTTACCACTTTCCACTTACTCTTGTTTTTCATATGCCGGTAGTACTCATTTGAAAAATACACAGTTACGAATAAAAATTAATTTTACTAGCCAATCTCTTTTGTCTTCTGTTAGTAAATTTGTAGGTTGTTGTATAATACATACAAGAATTTTGATAAGCATTTGTCACGCCCGCAAATAATTAGCGAGTGAAACGATTAATATTAATCAGAGGTATGAAATATATGGAGGTGAATACAACACGTGTGCTTGCACCGAATGCTCTGTCTACCGTGCCAGGTGAATGGCAGTGCAACGTTTGGCGAGAAAGTAACCTGGTGATTCCCTGGACCTTACGTAAGGAGTTCCATGGACTGCAAACTCCTGGCGAGCTTTTTCAAAAAGCTTGCGTAACGCTCCACCACCGAAGAAACCGTTATCCAATCGCCAGGAATTCTCTCCTGCAACTGCACGACTCGAAACAACCAAGTCATTTTCCTCGCAATGTTCCAGAGATGCCCACAGAAAAAGAAATAGGAGAAAGTTGATTTTTTCCAATATCTCAATTTTACCTGAACTTAAATTTGCTACATAATAACCACCAAGGGAATTGTCCGTTTCTTTCAGAATTTAGGCCGTGTTAATGATATGGGATGCTTAACGAGTTCCACTTAACACACAATAGAACAACGTTGCGCATTTGCATTGGATTACGCAAGTGTGTATAATTGATGAATCTCAGTGTCTTATTTTCAGCCCCTCCAGCAAAAAGGTGAATATGATCTAGAAAAGAATCAAGTGCAAAACCAGTGTGAAATAAAAATATGGTAGCAGGGACTCTGTTCGAGGAGGAGCGAGCTTAAAGCTCAGCAAAAGAAAAAGTGTCCGTCGGACAGATATCGCTCGAAACAGGTCAGCTTTAAGTTCCGCCGAGCGAAATTACAATAAAAGCGAAAGGGAAGGAGTTGACGCGAGGTTAACCCAATAAAACCCGACCGAGGCAGATGTAAAGCACGGTTCGTTCGATCTGGCTAGCAAGGCGTATTGTCATCGCGTTTCGCTTTCTCGCCAAGAATCCGACGATCTTGTCGAGCGACGATAGTACACGTGTCCTGTGCACCTGTATCACCGTTGCTAGCCCATCGACTACCTATTTCACCACCTTCACCACCCCTCAACAAGCTACACGAGTAACGCGATCCGTGTTGCCGTAGGTCGATGACAGACGAATCATCGTCTCGCGATTGTTTGCTACACGCCCATTAACACTAAGCCTACCATCACCGGTCGAAATGACCGTTACCAGGTTTTTTCCTTCACAATTATTGAAATAATAAAAATCATTTCATAAGAAACGAGTGTATACAGGGTGTCCCAAAATTACCTTAGTTTAATGAAATGGGAGGTTCCCGAGATCATTTCAAGCGACATTTTCCTTTGCAAAAATGTTATCCGCGGCTTTGTTTAGGAGTTATTAACGAAAAACATGGACCAATCAGAGCGCGACCTAGATGCGAGTTGGCACAGTCGGCCAATAAACAGTTGGCGCGCCGGACCGACTGTGCCAACTCGCGCCTAGATCGCGCTCTCATTGGTCCGTGTTTTTCGTTAATAACTCCTAAACAAAGCCGCGGATAACATTTTTGCAAAGGATAATGTCGCTTTAAATGATCTCGGGAACCTCTCATTTCATTAAACTAAGGTAATTTTGGGACGCCCTGTAGATAGCTCTAGTAGAGCTATGTGTAGTGCAAAGTCTAAATAAAATCGAACTTGTCATTTCTATAAGGCAACATCTATCAGTTACTTTTAAGGCTCCGTCGGTTTAATTAACGCGTTTCCATTTCGCATAAAAATCCGCGGTCCATTTACAAGCCACACAATTAGAAGCGGTATAGGTTGAAGAAGAAATGACCGACTGTGTGCCAGCACGGTAAAAGTGCAAGTGCAACGCGTTCATCGGAACGAAAGTAAAACAAACGTTCCAATAAATTTTTCAACCAGCCCGGTTCTGTCGCCGCGCCGCCGGTGCGTTTGAAATTTCCATATAGAATGAAATCCGCGGATTATATCTGTAACATTTCCCCGCGCAGCCCGAAAACATCAAGTCGGCCATTGTGCGACCTTCAATGGCGTATTTACTAGCCGGCGCGGTTAATTCAGCGCACAATAGGCAGAGGGCTGGTATCGAGATTGTAGTATACAGCATCGTCGGACACGTGTTTGTGTACAAACGCGCATAAATATGAGCGCGGACACAGCTGTCCGCATAATGAGGTGTATCCGATTGTACCCCTGCCGAAAATCCTGGTTGGTCCAGCGAATCGAGACTGGATTTTTCTCTCGGTTTCTTTCCCGGCGTTGTCGGTCACTTTTTAATGGAAACCGGCGACAGGGTCGACGATCTGAAAACGTGACCGCAGGCGATAACGCGCGGTCGCGAATGGAAAGGCCCGGGCCGGGGCTGCGTAGTTCGTTCTCTCGTTACGTACGGAACCTTGTCCGCGGTCAGGGTTGCAATCATTTTTTGGAAACAGATTTCGCCGGATAGGCCGGCCTGCGGTTTTCCCGATAACATGAGTTGTTTTCCTCGGGATCGCGTGCTACGATCCGAACGAGCCTCGCTTTTTGACGCTGCCACCCACCGACGCCGGCCATTCTCGTGTCGTGGTCGCTGTTCGCACGTGGACGTTGCCAATTCCCGCAAAAATGTTCACGAAACCCTGTTAGTTCTGCGTTGCTCGTTGCACAGAGACTAGGGCGCGAGGGCGCACTAGTCCGTCGAATTTGAGTGTTGTCTTTTTACCAAACTGGAAATTATCCACGGAAAACTGCCCTCACAACTTGTCAACCGTTTCGCGCACTTCACTTTCATTGATCTTCCAATCAACACTTTTTCGATGCCACAGAGAAAACAATTGGTTTTCGTTGTTTTGACATATTTCTTCGGAAATTGCAACGTTTCGCGAACATTCGCAAGAGCTCGCCGGTTTGTTCGACGTGGAACGTGTCGGAAAGAACAGTCGATAGTTATCCGAGGGTATTGTGTCGTTGGTGACGCGAAAGTGAACTTTTAATTTAGCGACGAAAACATCGTAAAAGCGTGTGTCGGCTCTTAAACCAGTTCAATTTACCGCGACCACGCAATCCTCGGTGTGCACGCCTTTCTTCGCTGTCGTAACTCACAATTCGAGCGTCATCGGGTTATCTGGCTCCCTCCTACCGCGTTCAATTTGTCCAGATTTCCCGGGCCGATAAAAGGGAATGGCAATCGGAAGAGAGACAGAGAGAGAGAGGAGAGAGACCATTCTCGTCTGTCCTCGTTTCGAGCGGAATCGCAGAGCGGCGCACGTCGAGGTGCTCGCATTGTCGGATAACGTGCATATACTTTAGGCACGATTCGGTTCATTCACTTCGGCCGTTGTGTTCCTGGCCGTTCATTGACTAAGGTGCACAATCGGCCACGTGTCTAGCTTCCACGCGACCCTGCGTGCAATTCCGGTCCCCTCTTGCCGAGGAGACGATGCAGTTCCCTCCGAATTGTCGGGTTCTGAAAAGAGGCTGTTGAAAAACAGTCCACGTAAATAATGTAACAATTCAGCAAACTTGTAATCTCATTGAACGATGTGTTATGTTTAGACTCCGGCTCTTTATGCAAAATAAAAAATGTTTGCACTGATTGCAAGACACAGGAGCGAAATAAAAATTTCTTTCTGCTTTTAATTGTCTGATTAAGCTGAAGCGAATACGCTGATCTCTTTAAATCTTTTGAATATGTCGACTGCTTTAGTTTTTGTCATAAATGCATAAAATCCGCAGTCTAGTTATGTTCTATAATTTTAACTGGAGCATTTTTAAAATTTAATCAGTTTCATGTTCCTATGTTTCTATGTTTCTATGTATCATGCTCTTCAAATATTATAATTCCGCAAAATGTTTGTTGATTGAACCTCCTTTATTTCAAATAAGTCACACAAAATTAGACAGTTTCACCAATTTCTTAAAAAATACTCGTCAGAGCCGTCAGAACGCAGCATGATCTGATCAACGGGATTACTCCAGAGGTCCCCGGTGTAACCGCGGTGAGACAAGATTCACAACTCGGGAACGCCGTATATCGCCTGCTTCAATAAAAAAAAAATGTATTGCCACGCGGTCGTTCGCGGCCCTAATGCTCGCCGAGGGTGTTATCGGAAATAAAAAAAAAAGTAGAAGCCGAGTAAACTGGACCTCGTGGCGGCTGTCACTCGTTTACCATATCTAACGCCGCCACGCGCCGATTTTTCCACCCCCGCCGACCAATCTCTCATCACCAGGGGCCGAGAGAGCGCGCGAACCGATCTCTCGATCAATCAACGTGAAACAACTGGAGACGCGGTGAGTGTTTTTCGGTATACGTGCGGTGTTTTCCCTTTTGCTTTTTTTTTCTCTTTCTCTCTTTGTGCCTCTCTTCCTCTTTCTGGTCGCGCACGTTTTAGGCAGCACGCGCGAAAGATCGTCTGCTTGCGTCACACTTGATTGATTCACCCACTTGTACGCGTCTGCAGCCGCCGCCGATATATTGGAACGGTTTGATAAATCGTATTCGAAACAAATTCGTTGTCTTCGTGTTCCCTATGCGTTCGCGCTCGATGCTGACGAGCTGATATCGCGTCGCGGACAACGGGCCTCGGACGTTTTTATAATTCACGTCGCGACGCTCGTCGAGCTCGAGCTTCGGTTCTTCTCGTTGCTGATAGTTTTTTATCGATATGTTAAATTTGATGCGATTTTTAGCCGAGACCATCATCGGATGAAACATTTATTGTTTTTGTAATTAGAGAAAAACCTTAAAGTGAACTTGATCAACCAAAAACTGGGTACTTAAGTACATATGTCGACTGTCCGGAAAGTATCTGACCTTTGCTTATATCTTTGTTCAACTGAAAATTGTTGGAAAATTTTAACAATTGAAAATGTCAATATACGATTTCTTCTCTATTAAAATCATTCTAATACTTCTTGAAATCGATACAGACAATTTTTATTTTGCATAAAGATCTGCAGTCTAATGACTGAAAGTATGGAACATCGGATGTGCATGAAATTTTGCCATAAACTTGGGTATTCTTGTTCGGAAACCATTGGTATGATCCTCCGTACAGTCCTGATCTAGCTCCTTGAGACTTCTGGTTGTTCCCCAAAATGAGAAAACCACTCAAAGGACAAAGATTTGCAGACGTAGAAGCAATGTAACAGAATACGACGAGGCAGCTGTTCGCTATCCCTAAAGATGATTTTAAGGAGTGTTGCCGTAAGTGGGAGGATCGCTGGAAGAAATTTATAGAAGACACCATTGATATCAACCAGGAATCAGAGTTGGGCAAAAATTTAATCAACAATTGACGAATAAATTTCTACTTCATTAATTGATAATTGATTAATGATTAACTGCTGAATTTTCGAAATGAAATACGGAAAACTGTATGCATACTGAAAAAAAGTAAACTGCGTTTTTGTTGAGATACATTTCTTTCAATTCTCCATCTCCGCTCTGTGTCTCCCTCTCTCTCCTTATTACAATTTACAGATAGACCGTGTGGCGATCAACTTCAACAATTGATTAAATCAGTCTCCGATTTTTCGATAATTTCTGTTTTTAATCAACGATTGCTTCATCAATCGATTGAATCAATCGTCCATTCTTCACCTTTTAAAATCGTACACATTAATCAATCAATCTTGGTTAAAATTTTAATGGATTAATGCCCAACTCTGCCAGGAATGATACTTCCACCCGCTACAGCACAAGGTCGGATACTTTCCGGACATATGTACTTCACTGGTACGTGTACACTGCAAAGTAGCGTGGATTTATAGGCAGTCTCGTCGATAAAGATAAAAATCGCGACGTCACCGAACAACATAGAACAGAATTGTAAGCAGCGGATGAACGATCGCATAAAGGGGCAAAGGCGTCGCGGCGACCAAGAACAATCGTGTCACGGAGCAACTAGTCATCGGCGGCGCGTTAACGTGTTCCCATCTAGTCGAATCGATTTCATTCACCGGCGACCTCGATAAAACGGCCGTCGATTGTCGTAATAATCGTTACGTAATCGGTGGCATGGAGAAGTGCAACAGCCGGCAACAGGTGAAGCGCGCACCGTGATTCCGTGGAGAGGAGGACGCCCGTCTTCTCCAACCTTCCGCGGTGGCAAGGAACGATTAAATAAACAACCATAAAGCCGACACGTTCCGCGAGCTTTTTACACCGCTCCGAGATTCGTATAATGTCGCAGTCGGACTGCCTTCTTTTTTTTCGTTCTACCGCGGATAATGTCAGAGAGAAGAGAGACAGAGAGAAAGCACGATCGATTCGCGGACGGACTCGCTGTTGCAAAACGAAACTAAAAGTCGCGCGCGGGCAATTCCATCGGGAACGCGTCGATCACGTTCGTCCCCGCACGTGACTATCGACACGTGACTCGATCGATCTGCTCCAGCGATCAATGAACGCCGAGGCGCCCGTAGATCCGCGATCCCCATTCAGTTTGCTGGAAACGATCGTGATGCGCGCGGTCACCGAGCGGAACGATCGAAATTAGAAACCACTGCATATTTGAGATAGTGTAAATATAACAATACTTGAATTATTTAGAGTATTTATATAGAGTATATTTTCGAATTGTTTACAAGAAGAATTTGAAGAACGAAGAAATGAATTTTTATCGAATCTCTGTTTTTCACAATTGATGTAGAGAATTTCTATTTCGCGGAAAGAGCCGCTGTGTATGAATAAAATGAAAGACAAAAGCAACGTGTTGTGCGCGAGATACGGGCGATCTAATTACGGCCCTGGGAAAGAGATCGAGTAGCAGTATTTACTAGTAAACCAATTTAAAATGGCAAACACGTCGGGAATCTCAATGAAACGATCGATGGGAAATGTTTCCGGCAATACGATTCCGTGGTCACGAGATTTCCGAGACGGTCATTCAGTAACAACGCGGCGCGGCGCGGCGGTGGCGGCGGCGGCTATCATCAGGTATTCCGCAGACAACCGTGTCATTAATCCGATACGATTGATCGATACGGCGGAGAGTCGGTTGCACGTGCCTCGATAAATATGTTGATCGATTCACGTGAGAGAGTTCGTCACGATTTTACTTTTTCTTTAGCCGAAGCTGTGTGTTGTCGCCCACGAGAGACGCCAGGCACGCGTGTAATGTCTACGATCGTCGGAGTCATTTGAATGATTGAGTAACTTCCTATTAAACTCCGTAACTGGCGTCGGTGGTATGCTAATGACGCGTCGTTAAAGAATCGAAACTGCTTGAAAATGGTAATCCTTGGATCACTAAATCATTCCGAATACATTTTTCTGACGTTGTATGATATATGTGTATTGTGTAAATATTGATCGAGCAGTTTGTAATTATTGATACAAGATAATTGATCGGCGCCTGTTTCAGAGACTAAGCTGTTTGTCTTTATTTTGCAGTTGTATATCGTATCTTTGTTTTATTATGTTCCTCGGGATCTTATTTTTGAACTTTGAACATTTGTAAAATGAACATCATTAATCACGGGAATATTTGATCTGTTTCTGGGAAATTTCGTTTCTGAACATTCTGGTAATTTGCTAGCGGATGATCCACGAGACTGCCGAACACAAAAACGCAGGAAAGACTGCGAGCAGCGGCAGCAATTGAGTCATTTACCATATTTACCGCGGCACGCGCCGTCCCTCCCTGCTATCTCGATCCGGATCGATCGATCTCAAACCGGATTAATAGTACACCTAACGGTAGGACGAGGAGAAACAATTGCATCACTCTGATTGACGGTTGGAGGAGATACTTAACTCTAAAAAGACCAACCTGAATTATCTTCTCTCGCCTAACCAATGATTTAACAAATCATACCTTCTCACAAATATAATTCCTCCACATCAATCTTGAAACCCCAATAAAGATATTCCGGACACCCTGCACGATGAATATTTTACTATCCTTTGTAACTTAAAATTTGGACAGGATGCCTTCCACGAAAATTGAACAGAGAGTATTTAATTGAACAAACACTATTTTGAAAGTGTAGAAATAAATGAAAAAGGTACATTTCTTTGATCGTTTAATCAATCTAAGATCATTTGATTTGTTCCTATCTTGATTTGTCCTCTGCTACGAGTTCCTATCTAAATAACCTGTTTCAGAGGAATCAATGAATCGACAGGAAAATATTCCGTTCTGGTAAAAGTGATCTTGATGAAGCTCTAACCGCTGCAGGAACGTTCCAGGCGACAGAGTCAGGTGAAGGCAGCCTGTATAAGGGACATCGTCCAGCTCGTAAACCTCGCATTCCCGAACTGGACAGCACTCGGAGTCTATAAGGTTACGCCCTTTTTGCGGCGATTTGCTCGCCTTGTTGGCACGCGAACACACTTCTTGCCGACGGCTTAGGCGTGCCACTCGTGTTGCAAGATGCCGGATTAAACGGCCTGTCCACTCCACCAACGATGAAGACGTTCCTCCATCCTCGATCGTGGGACACGACGTTCAAAGTACTTATCTAGGAATGGTTCGGTCCCGGAGTAACTGGTCGGGAACTAACCGGGCAATCAGCACGAAGAATGGACTAGCTAGACAATGATTCGAACCTGTCTCCGCCCATCAACGTCATTTAACACCTTTTGGGACGCATTTCCCGTAACTACTACCGACCTACTTCTACGAGAGACGCAAAAGATCTTTCTTTTATAATAGACACTTATTGGCCTAAAGATGTCTTCAATAATTCCCATTATTACTTTTTATCATTCTTGAGGTAACTTATCATTAGACGGCGGACTTTATGCATTTATGGCAGAAATGAGAAGGCGTGATTTAAAACGGTGAACACATTAGAAGAAGTTAATAATACTGTTACGTTAGTTTCAACCTATCAATCATATTAACACTAAACCTACCAGAGGTCTGCATTATTTGGCGAAACAAATATTTCAAATACTATTTAATATTTTAGATTTTATTTTGCTTAAAGAAAATATGTAGTATTTTAAAGAAGATATACAATTTCGAAAATAAAATATTTCTATTTTAACAATCTGAACCACAAAATAAAATATTTCTATTTCAGTAATTTGATCCCCGAAAATATTTCTATTTTAACAATCGGAAACATGAAATAAAATATTTTACTTTTTGCATTGTTATAATACTCTGAGAAACCGCATAAACATACAGTCTATCATAAATGTATTGAATTCGAACCATTATTTTCAGCAATAATATTTAAAGTTGAAATTGAAAATAAAGTTGTACACATACTTTAAAATAAATAGGATTATTTACTATTTACTATTTAAAATACTATTTTCCCCAGCTCTGAAATCTACCACTTCATTTTTTTACAATTAGTTCCAGATTTATTATTTTACAATTATTGAAATAATAAAAATGATTTTATAAGAGAATTGATTCTATAAATATCTTTAGTAGAACACGTTTTATAATAGGAGCAGCACAAAGTCTAAATCAAATCAATCTTGTCATTTTTATAAGGGAACATGTACGAGTTACTTTTAAGGCTCGGTAGGTTTAGTGTTAAGAATGAAGATGAACTTCTCTTCTCTCCAGATTGTTGCAATTCGGCTAGAAAATGTGTTATAAACCTATGAAAAAATATCTCATAAATACCATTCTAAAATTGAGAAAATTATTGAAAGAAGAAATAGATTCTTGTCCGACCCCGCCGGCTAACTGTGACGTTACTGTGACGGTTTTGCGAGATTCAATATCAGACGTTCTAGCGTATGCAACACGGAAATAGAATACGAAGGGGTTCCAGAAAATTCGGTTTTTTAAAAATAAAAACTGGTACAAAAATACCGTAGCCAGCTACTCCAATCCACCTGAATCTTTTCATTCGTCTAAGATCAACGTCCTCGAGGCAAAGAAATTCAATCCAGAAAATTCCGGAAGCGCCGCGGCTAATTATACAAAGGTGTGCAAAGGGGTTGGGGGTTTGCACACGTGTTCACGCGGGCTGTACGAAATATGGGCGCAACGTGAATCTGATACAGCGGGTTTTCGTGACAAATTGCGGGTAATTACGGTCGTTTATGTAAACAGAACGTAAATCGCTTAAAATCGCCGCGCATTAAGGCGCGGAAACTTGGCGGCTGGAGGAAAGCGTGTTCGAAACGGTTTTCGGTGACGATGTGTAAGAAGAAGGGACATAGAAGATACAAAGAGAAAACGAGAGAGAGAGAGAGAGAGAGAGAAAGAGAGAGATCATGAACACAGTGGCCGGTAAACCGTGGCGCTTCTTCCCCTTTAATTGATGCGAGGCTGCTGCAGGACCGAGAGAGCCGGCTTGAAATTGAAACGCTGAACGAGCCGAGCTATAATTCACGGAGCCGGGTATAATAATGTTTGCCTGGTTCTTGGCTATCCTCGGGTGTGTATGCGTGTTTCCACGGTGGTGCACGCGTGTGTTTCGAGGCCGGTGTGCGGCGTTTTACACGCGCGCCGGGCGAAAAAGCCGGCCAAGCTTCGTTATCCATTCATAAATCCCATTAAAACCATTCAGAATGGCTCCGCCGACCTTCCCCCTGTTACTCGCTACCATTTCTCCTCTCTCTCTCTCTTTCCTTCTTTTCACCCACACCACCCACCGTCGCGTTACCACCTACCTTCACCCCCCATTTAACACGCCCCCTTGTCGTCTCGGTGTGCTTAACACCTCGCGATCCACGGCAGGACATAATTAAGTCATTACACGTTCATTTTACACGGTTATGCCTCATTTTTCACGGGCATCGTGAACGAGATCGCCGATTTTATTCACCGTTGCATCGCACCGGCTCTCTTCTCCCTCTCCACTCTCTTTTCCTCTTCTATCTGCTCTTCCTCTCTGTCTCGCCAGCACTCTCTCTCTCCCCCTCTCTTTTTAACCTCTTTGTTTCGCCTGCTCTCCTTTATTACCTTCCGGTGCCCGCGAAACGAACCGGTCGCTTTTTTTTGCGGCAAGCTATTACACTTTCAGAGCGGAGCTTTGTTGCATCATTATCGGCGGATGCGATGCGTTCTTGCGAAAGTGGATTGTCCCTGTTGATAGTAGCGCTAACTGTTGCCGAGGAATCTCGGCCACGATTTCTGCAAGATCTGATTTTTTTTTATTGAAGCTCTTTAGATCCTTAAATGGGTCCATTTCGCTTTACAAGGTGGTGTTATAATTTTACAAGTTGGTATTACAATGTTACAAGGTGTAATTATGATTTAAGTAGATAACTCACAATCTTTGAAATACGCCTGGATATAACTGCAAGCCTTAATATTAGGTTCCGTTATGAACATGTTGATACTTAGGGGTAATCGGTAGCCCATTTTACCTAGAGATTCCAAAAGTTTGTGCCTTTGGACGTCATACTTTTCGCATTGCCAGATGACGTGGTTTAAAGTTTCGTCACATTGATCGCAACTACACTTACCGTCAGAAATTATGCTTACGCGCGCCAACGAAGCGGCTAAGTGATAGTGATCCGCCCGCATCGTATTTACCGTACTAGTAAAACACCTCTTAAGTCTTTTATGGGAGAACCAGGGTAGGGAACTGACGCGGAAAAAGTTTTGGAAATCATTTTTGCCCTTAAATAGCCCTTGCCTCCTGATAATTTCACCAGATTTCTCTTTGGTCTGTTTTTTATATGTTTCATATAAATCTGTGAACGGAACTTTCGAAAAATTGAGGGAGCTCGAGGAAGTGGCCAACTTGGTTGCCTTGTCCGCGTCCTTATTGCCCTGAATACCAGAGTGCGAGAATGGACTCGGAATAATTTGGCGTAGATGTTATGTTAATTTCTAATAAAAAGATTATATTTCCTTCTGATTTCAAAAATGTGTGAATTGGTCTTAATCTTAACTATGGGAGATTGTAAAGCCATCAGACAACTAAGAGAATCCGAGAAGATAAGGAAACTGTGGTTTTGGTGTTCTTTGGAGCTAAACATTCGGCAGTGTAGATAGATGCAAGATCTCATTTTGCTCGACGAATTACTAATTTCAATCATGGTATTTACACACTAGGGATTTTTCTGCAAAATTGTCTTTTTCTAGATGCATTACTAATTTCGCAACAGTGAACATCTCGGGATAATCTAATCGGTCAGCGATCTCCTTACATATTCCGCGAAATCGTGCAGCGTACCGTGCACCGTGTGTCCCGTATTATCAATGAATTGGAAACTGTCGCAAAAAATACGGTTTATTCAACCGAGCTTAAATAAATAACAGAGACAAAAAAGAAAGAGAGAGAGAGAGAGAGAGAACGAGACAGGAAGGCAAAGAATGTCCGTGTTCCGGAGTCGATAACGAGCGACGTGATTTATCGTGTAAAGTCTACAGCACCGAGGCGTCGTCAAATATTTATATTTATTTATTACGCGATGGAAAACTATATAATCGAGCGTTTTACACATCGAGGCACGCGCAGAACGTTTCATCGAAGGTAGGGGAGAGACTGAATCCGTATGGAGGGGGTGGGGTGGGAGGTTGGTGAAAAGATTATTAATCGATCGCGAGACACTTTAAATGCAGGTGAACAATGCCGGAGATCTCTTGCTCGAACGATTTTATCTGTCGATGCACACCTGTGGCGGCTAGGTGTAATTAAGCTGTCGGATGGCTCGCTTTCCGCCACACCGGGATCCTCGACTTCTGACCGGGAAACTGGACTGCGTGTTCTCGGAAACGAAAGTAATATGCCTTTTCACACGCAATTTACGATCGCAGTCGAGTGTGGCTTGTGTAATGATCGGTAATGACGCGATACCGCCGCGTTCTTGCACGAAAACACACATTAGATCTACTTATTAGGAATTTGTTGAACTGTTTTCTGAATCTATTCCTCTTAAAAGATATCTGAATAGGTCGATTCAGTTGGAATTTCAATAAACGCGTTTTTCTAAACGATGCAATTGTTATATCGTCAAATCCATTACTAGTTTATTGAAAATATTCGAGTGGTTCGTTCGTTCCGTGACAGGAAAAGTCAGGTGGAGCAAAGTGCATGTATTGTACTAATTGATACATAGCAAATAAATTGCAATAATACACGCATGATCGATCCTGTGCATCCGATACTCGCTCCCGTAAATTTTCAGACAATTCGCTGGCTGTGGAATGCTGAATAATATCGATAATAATTGTGCAAAATCAAAAATTCCGTATCGAAAAGTACGATATTTTTCAAAGGAGCTTTTTAAACGTTTTTTGAATAGAGAGGGAAAAAGTGCGTGTAAAAATCAATCGTTAAAATGGTTGTGTTTAACAATGTCCATATTGAAGAAGTTCAAAAATGTTATACTTATTGTATCGCAAAATATGATTCATTAATTTAAATTGTAAAGCACAATTTGATGATGGTTTAAATTCGAAGCAATTCAGAAATGTTATACTTGGAAAAATTCATCGAGATCTGTTTCTATGGACATCCGATGTCAAAGAATGTCAATCGAAATTCCCCAGTTGTAATAGTTCGGTTTAATAATAGAATAAACGTTCGGCAATCGAAAGATTCGTGCGCGAAACCACTAGGTATACGCTCTCCCTCGACAAAGCTTCCAGATTCGGTTATTACGTTCCATCATCCGAGTCAATCAATCAACGTGAAAGAATTCATCGAAAAACGGTCCGGGAAGAGATCGAAAGTCCGAGCACGACATTCTTCGATATCACAAACCACTCGTCCGGCCAAACCGCCGCACACGCGTTCGAAATTCGTGACGCAGGTCGTCCTTGTTCATCTATCGGCCGTCTATCAATCGAGTTTTACATATTTCCATCGATGTACTCCGAGGTGTGTTTTATATGCTCCGATCCGTATACTCGACATAGATACCTCGTCGTTCACATACAGAGTGGGCAAAAAGTTTCCCAAATCCGACCACAATTATCTGTTCAATAACAATCAATTTTATAGATTATTTTATGTTCTAGAATAAGAACTCTTCTTTTGACAACCAGAAAATTTCTTCTGGTAGAAGTGAAATATTCATTTTTCTTCAGAAATTCTTTTTAACGTAATTTCTTCCCGAAAAGCAGTGTGAAGATTAAATTGTTATGGACGCAAACAAATTCGTTAGTCTCCAAAAGCTCGGTTATTTTACAATAGCGAACCCCTGAAAGCTATCACAGCTGAAATTTCATCTGGAATTTCATTATAACATCAGTGAAAAACGAAGTTTCGGACTAAACAAAATTTTAGGCAGTTACTCAACCTCCCTCTGATGGACGCTAACAGTTTTCCATTTTCGCAAACAAATTTTGAGAAACTGGTTTCGAGCAGAATCTTACTCAAACTTTTTCGATCAAATGTAAAATACTAGAGATATGTTATAAATACTTATTGTATATTTTTCTATAGAAAATTCCTTAAAAAATACCTTCTCAACTTACGAGGTTAACAATCCTCCCTTCAGAGGGTTTGCAAAAAAGAACTTCTTCACCCTTGAAGTGCAGCAAAAAGCGTAGCAAACAATTCGCAAAAACTTCAAAACTTCCCTTCCCACTCGAAGGGTTAATAATCCTCCCTTCCTCCGAAAAAGCTTTTTCGCCAACACCCAGTGCAGCAAAAAGGACGCGCGCGCGCGCGCGCTTACAATTGCTCTCAAGGACACGCGCGTACGTTCACCGACCGACACACACGTACACAAAGGACATTTACCGTTGCGGGGGTGGTTAGGGGGTTGAACCGTCGAACTGCAGGTGTGTCCTGGCGTTGACGTATTCGCAAAGCTCGTCGGTACACAAAAGTCGACCCATTTTCCGTCTTTCCCCCGGTCGATCGCTCTGTCCTTCTCTCTCCGCGCAGCTGATGCGCCATCCTTCTCTGTCCGCCATCCGTTCAACCCTCTAACCACGTTCCTTTTTTTTTTTTGTTGGTTCATTCGCCTACCCACCGGTACGAGAGAGCCGTCACACTTGTTGCACGACAGAAAGGGAGAGTGAGGGGGGGTGGGCGAGGGAAAACGGAGAAAGAGGGAGGACCAACGGCCCGGTGTGTAAGGCAGTGTATATAAACGACGAACCGCAAGGTCGCGATTGATATCGGACCGCCGAAATACGAGTACGTTCATCGATTATGCGCGCGCCAAACGCGGAACCGAACGGCAAACCACCACGTGGACTCTCTCCGTGTGCTGGATTCCATAGAAAAATCGTCCGAGCAGCGATCCAACTACCAATGGATACCAAACGTAGAACGTGACCGATCGCCTGGAACGAAATACGCTGACTCCCTTCAGCTTTGGTTCAAGCGAACCGTGCCGGAATTTATAGTGATGCTTCTGAGCCACCGGCTATTCCGGAAACTTCGTAAATCGTTTATGTTTTATTGAAAGGCGCGAGCTTTTATTTATTGGGACGTGGAACTTCGGGTTACCAACCCTTCCGACACGAAGGACGTACACGGTGTATAAAAAGTAATGGTCATTCGTCGTAGGGGTGAATCTACACCCCTGGATCGGTGGACATGTGTAAGAGAAACTTGCCGCAAAATTGTTGATGAAGTTGTTTTTTACATCAATACCTTCCACTCATCGAGAAGAGAAAAAGTTTGAAAGAAGCCACATGTCGCAAACAGATAGTTATTAAGATATAAGCTGTTGCAGTTCTTGCAAAATTTGATTGTGTAGAATTATACGTATAGACAGAAGCCTACCACTACAGTCCACACGACCGTGTCGATGAGACAGAATGTGATCGTGTGCGTACCTCAAGCCAAACGAGGTACATTCGTCGCTAGGCCCGTACCAAGTGATCGTCTCCCTGCCCATTCGGATCATAAATTTGAAGTAGCAAAATATGAAAGAATACCTTATATCCGTATTTATACATAAGAATATTAATCCTGGGTTACAAAAATGCTAATGTCAAGTATAGGTATTTACAAATCTTTCAGAATCTTCTGTTCCTCCGTCGGATCAACAGGACATTTGCATGAATACGTCTTGATAAGTGTGCAGCACAAAACAACACATTTTCCAAAATCGTGACAGCGAACGCGAAAAAGTTACTCCATTAAAATAGTATTGCGGTTGTCACCTCGGTTTTTTTTCGTGAATGGTTAAGGGTAGATTTAGGTGGTGAAATGTCGCGTTTGTTAATTGGACGGTGTCGGAAGGACTTTAGATTGAGAAGTGGGGGAACTGTCAAAGAAATTCCTTTCGGCATTGTCTTCGATCGTCAATGACGTGATTTATAAGTAGACTGCGGATCTTTATGCAAAATAAAAAGTGTTTGCATTGATTACAAGACACAGGAGCCAAATAAAAATTTAATTCTTCTTTTAATTATCTCATTATCATTAAACCTTTTTAACACCTCCACTGTTTTAAATTGCACGTACAAACAGTGGTAGTGACAATGACGTAGAGATTGAAAATCAAGCAATAGTCGACGGCGTACCTCTGTCGAGTCGGAAGGGCTAAACAGGTGATTCTTCCGACAGCCATATTTGCGATTTAGGGGCACATCTTCTGTCGGAAGGGTGTAATCGCATCGTTCCGATAAGGGCGCAGAACGATCAATTATTCGACGTGCACAATTAACGGAGTTCGGTGTGGGAAGAATGTGTTCCACGTCCGCGGCATTACGAGCAATAAAGCGTTTTAAGGGGTCGATAAAAGCGTCGCGTCGCGCCTGTGTCGCGATCACGAGGGTATCGTTCCCTGGCGCGGGTAATCGGTATCGTTTCACGGTCGCGAATAAATAAGTCACGGTGACGCCAGTCCATTACCTTCCTCAACGGGTCCGAATCGTTTCTTGCGTAGTAAAACCCCCTTTTCTCTCTCTTTCTTCCACTTTATTCCTCTCTCTCTGTCTCTCGCTCGGCACACATCCGGCACTCGGGTGTTTAGCGGGTATACGCGGGCCGGTACCCGGCGATTACACGATCGTTGAGTGATTTACGAGCTCGCCGCAGCTCTCGGCAGTCCCTTAACCTGTATGTTTGCAGACCGCATTCCTGGGACGGTTCGTAATGCGGCGCGGTGAGCACGTGCTGCCGGGTCTCGTGCTGCTCGATTTGGCTGTCAAATGGGGGCCAGGAGAGGAGAGAGAGAGAGAGAGAGAGAGAGAGAGAGAGAGAGAGAGAGAGAGAGAGAGCAAAGCGAGCGAGCGAGAGGGACACGATTCTCCTCTTCGGTAAAGTAAGTATGCATTGCGCGTTTAAGCCGATGCTCCCTCGCTTTATCTCTTTCATCTTCTGGTCCCGTTCCGACGCGACGCCGCGCCGCTTCCCAAGGATTCTATCGCTCCGACTCGCATAAACGGGAACGCGGAATGTTATTCGCACTGGTCGAAATAATTAACGGGCCACGCGATCCCTGGACCGATCCCGCGGGATATTTCCTCCTTTGTAGAATACTTTCAGAATTGACATTCTCTAATACTATTAGATTATTGCATAAGTTCGTGCCCGATTTGAAAATAAAATTCAATGGTTAAATTTTAAAGAATACAGCTTTATTAATCAATTATATAGTGACCGTTCTTTTCTACAATTAGAAAAGAATGCAACTTGTGCAATCATCTGATATATTATGTTCTCTAATATAATTGACACAATCTTTTTTTAAAATTCTTTTAATAATGTTTTTTATATTTAATTATTAAATTAAATTAAATTAAAAATTAAAATGGACCAATTTGTTCTTCCTGTAAATGCATAAAATCTGGCGATGATACGTTTATGGTATCTACATATTTTCAAAATACATGAAATCGTGTGTATCAGAAAATATTCGTGACATTTTTACTGTATTTATACCACAAGGAATTCTCTAGTTGATAAATTCAATTCGACATCTTGGTTTTCATAAAATGATAAAGATCTGCATAAATATTCGAAGTCTAGAGACGAGTAGATCATATTCTTCCGTAACTTCTTCGTTTCTCTGTTCAGCTTATTCTCCAGCTTTCACCCCTTTCGCTCGGACCCGTCTAGCTTATCCAGCCGCGTTTCGTAAACATCTCCAGGTCGAGAGCTTTCTCTGAATCAGTGTATGGAGAAGACGTTCGGATCTTTTCCGCGAACGGTGTTATTTCAGTGGATGCGAGCGAGTTCAGGTTCAAGGGCGGATCGAGACGGTCTCTCGCGAGAGATGGATGAGGGCTGTTGACGCTCGGCTAGTCGCTATACACCGCGCCGACTAGATTCGTTTTCACGGCGAACGACCCTGTTGGGTCTGCTAAACGGGCAAATATTTGGCTTGTCGGCATGGTAAATCTGTCGCCGCTGGTATTACGGAGATGTTGACTGCGGAAGTAAGGTTGTGTTTCGTTGCGAGGCCGAAGCGGTTTTTAATCGGTGCACTTCGAGATTTTTGGCAACGTGTTCCGCGGTAGCTAGATCACGGAGATTAGATACAAGAATTTTGACCATCTCATAAAAGCTGTATCTGGATTCGTCAAATCTTTCATTTTGGCCATACAATATTATCTGTATGTATTAGCACCGCGCTTGAACATTTAGCAATAGGTATATTTAACCTATAATTGCTAGTTACACTGGCTTCGACAGTTCGTGTAAGAAGGGTCAACCGGAAATACAACAACCGTACCGATTCGCATAGTTGGCGTAGTTAACCCCTTGGGCTATGTTTTATTTTACGGTTTCAGTGATTAGAATTTTCTTTGTAGTTCGTAATTTCCTAAAAAAGGAGAAAATCTATATCTATTGTATGCCTACATGTTCTCTAATAACCATACATTAACAAAACCAAAATAAAATTTCATCTCGGTTTAAAGGAGATTAATAACATACATATTTATTAGACTCTGTTGAAAATCTTCATCACGAGTCTGACACGATATTGTATGGCAAGGGGTTAAGCCTTGACCTAAAGCATTGCGAAGATAAGTATCAGAGATCAATATCGAAATGACGAAAACCTCTTGGACCACCATAGACTTCCCCTTAACCTAATGTACATCACGAGTCTATCCCCTTAACTCGCGCGATCTGCGAAAGCGCCGCATAAGCCGCCTAGTGTGCGTTTAATTGCGCACGGCAATCGCAAGGTGCCGTATGAATACGTCGCTATAACAAAGAAGAAGAAGAAGAGGAAAAAGAAGAAGAGAGATATCGAAGTAAGGGGGTGGAGAGATTGCGAATACACGGGGAATGACTCGAGTTGAACCGAGAGAAAAAGCAGCAGAAGAGGACAGAGGAATCTGTGGGCTCCAGCAGCAAGTGGCGTAGAGGCCGCGCGAGGCTAAGGTAGAAGGAGACAGGGAGATCGTGGAGCGAGGGGGTGGAGAGACGGCGAAAGGCGCAGTTAGACGCGGAACAGAACTGGAACGGAGCGGAGCGGAAATGTTATCATAAGCGTAGCGCGAACTTGACCCACTCGACGGAGTGGGCTCCTACAACCACGAACGCCGTTGCCACGACCACCACCACGATGATATGAAGTTACGGGCCGCTCGTGCGAACCCGTAACACGATAACAGCTGTTGCATACCTCTCGATCCGCGGGACAGCAAAAGTTTCGACGATCGCGTGCCTCGCGCGCACACATTCCACGCTTTTACTCTCCCTCTCGTCGTCTGCCGTCTCTCTCGCTCTCTCATTCTCCGTCCAAGCTCTCCTCGGCCTCTCTCCCCACAGGTCCTTTTTTCCCCTAACACCGTCTGCCCCACCCTTCGGCCAACGCGCGTTTTCGCCGCCCTTTTTTCACCTGCCGGCGCACACTGCACACCGGGCCGATATCTCGCGAGATCGCGTGCCCAGCATCATCCGCGTATTCCGTCCACGTCCGTCACACGAGCGATCGCACGTGCTACGAACGGCCATCGAGCGTTGCCCGATGGGAAAAAGTTGTTCTTTGGAAACCCTGTATACTGGCCCGACACACCTACCGAACGACAGCGACAGCGAACGCTCGCAAAAACGACAGAGAGACGGTTTTATAGCTGCGTCGCGCGAGAGGAGATGTAAGCTGTGTTACTCGCGCGCAGGCCATCGCAAAAAGTTTTGCATCGGATGCAACGGACGAGGAACGTTCACGTTATAGTTGTTCCGTATGTGTTGGGAATGTTGTAATTGCGCTGGGACGTAACTATGTTTCTGATAGGAGAAATTGCACGACGCTGTTTTTCCGCTGTTTATCAGGCCGGTTGTTCTCGAGAGTTGTTTGCTTTTTTGTCGAGACCTCCGCGGATAAATAAATTAGGCGACACCCTTTTTCCAGCAGAAATTATGTAGGATGCAATCCCCACCCTAAGTTTACCGTTGTACATTGATTTCAGTGTAAATACATATTCGTGCTCCGACCAATAACCACAGTAATCGAAGCTATTCTCCGCAAAAAATATTTACGCAGAGATTTGTTTGTGCGGAATAGTGCAAACAGCAGGACCGACGCCGGAGAACGTGTCCATGCATTTCTGTAATTTTTACACTATCACTGCTTCCATCAGAAACCTTCAAACAACAAACATCGTCAAGCCCCTAATTACCCACTTTTACCCATTAAAATTACGAAACGCATCTCATCGTCCAAGAAACCGTCTCTAAACCCACATAACATTACCCTTAATTACCCCCAACATCGCCGCGAACATCAGCCTTAATTAATCATCGTATAACACGCGCGTTAACCTAATTATCCTCTGAAGTACAACAATTTAAAAAAAAAAGAAACGACACTCCCACGTAACATCCGCGTGAAAACACGATTACGCTTCGACCTTCGATCGCTTTATCTCGTCCGCGGAGAGAAAAAAGCACTCGAGTATTCTGCATGGATCGCTCGATGGTTTTTCGCCGATCGAAAGCGGTCTTGGTCGGGCGGTGTCGGCGTGACTCTGTGCTCCCCGGAGGGAAACCGGCGGAATTGAGATCTTTCAGCTGGTAAAAAAGTAAAAGTGAAACGGTTGGATCCCTGGGAGGTCTGCGGAGAACATCCGAGGGGAACGAGGTAGGAGGGACGTCTCGCCGTGCAAAAACGCGTGCACCGAGCAGAGAGGCACGAAGACCGATATCTCAATAAGACATCGATCGCTCATTAGTAACACAAGAACGGCCCTTCGCGCTCCTTTTACTCTCTATCGCACAGGAACGAGTGGCGCGCGCGACCGCCGTCTCTTTATCGTGCAGCCACGCTTCATCGACTTGCATCCTGTCTTTCTCGGTGAGTCCGTTCAGCCCCCATCCGTCTTGTTCTTTCTACGCGACGCCGATAAACTTGACCCAGTGAAAAACGGAACGACCACGGGACCGAGCGTTTCTTTATCCTCGCGGCGAGACGCTGCGGTTCTTCCACGGCTTCGCGTGCCCGCGAACTGCATCACGTGCGTCCTTCGATGCACACGTGCACTCGCATCGACTGTCGACACACGTCTCGCGCACTGGGAAAAACTTGAGGAGACCTGCCGGAGGAGGTCGAACGCGGTTTGATACTGTGTGGCGCTTTCAGAAAATTTTCGAAGTATTACACCCCGGTTTGATCCTTCGTGTTATTTCTTCGAATATACAGGCTGATGGTATAACAGATGGTAAAAATATAATATACAGTCTGTCCCACAGGAGCCTGTCGGCGATATCCTCGAAACCTGTCGAGCGGGCAGATAAGGATAATCTAAACAAACGCAGATGTCTTTAATACGCCTTGGCTGAATATTTGTTGCTGACAGTGAAAAGAACAGAGCTATCCGAGATGAGTGCAGCGTACGCGAAACTATCACTTTGGTACCAAATGGAAACCAAAAACCCCACCACCGTACTACCTTGGCCATCCTAATCCCCTGATGCGAACCCAATAAAAAATGAGTGGTCCATAATGAAGGGCAATCTTAGAAGGAAACATCTACCAAAATAAGAACTCTTGTTCACCATACTCGGAAGATACGGAGGTCGCGCTACCTGTAGCGTACGCCGAGGAATTAGTTAAAAGTATGCCGAGATGCTGCCAAGCTATAATTGCTAATGGAGGCGATTGGGCCGCTTACTAAGAGCGTATTAATGTTTGATGTATAGATTCGACTCTTACAAAGTTTTTTTTACAAATACATGAATATTTACAGAAATATCGTCGACACGCTCTCGTGGGACAGACTGCACAGAGGATTCTACATAAAAGTAGAAGCGGTACAAGCGGCGCTATGGATAAAATAAAATTCACGGACGATCGATCCTCTATCAAAAGTCCCTAAATTCTTCGATCCAGTTCCCCTTGGACCGTCCCTCTTTAATCTTCTCCCTCGGCGTTCAAGCGGCAGCAGCAGCCCGCTCGAATGTAGGTGAACTTGCCAGGTTCGAGGTAAACTGCAGCCGAGCGACGCGACGCGACGCGACGCTCCGGCTCCGCGTATCGGTGTGTATGCTTTATGTGCACTTCCGTGCACGCGACAGCACGTCTGCTCTCTCACCCTTCGTTGCGTGGTTCGGTGTACTATCTTTCTCTCTCCCTCTCTCTCTCTCTCTGTCTCTGTTATACGCACACCAGGATCCGGAGGAGAGAGAGCACGTGCACACACGCCGACACGTTTGCACGGTTCGTTAGCGGATACCTCGTGCTCCAGATTTGCGGCACGACACCCGCCGAGGAGACGGAAAGAGAAAGTTCTGACCGGGGACAACACGCGGACATATACGGCGAACCACCACCTACTCCGCCTGAGGAGATAAAAAGGGTGAAGGGCTTATCACGATGTCCCGGCGACCGAGGAATCCGGTCCGCTTATCGGTCGACCTGCTTGTAAACATCGACGAGATGTCGTCGTTCTTTCCTGTCGAACCTCGCCTCGTTTCCTCCGCTTCCTGGAGAGCGGTGCATCCTTGTCGCACCAGAACGTACAATTTTTTTATTCTCTGTGTGTACATCTTCCATGGCTTGAAAGTCCGTTTGTATCTTCATTACATCCTCAGAAATGCAGCTTTAACATTTTAATAATTGCAAAATAAGAAATCCGGAACCGGTCATTCTGATCGGCGATGGTCGGTTTAATGTAAAACGAGAAGCTGTAGTTGCATTTTTATTTTGGAATCCGGCAGACTGAGAAGAAATGTTTGTCCACGCCGATTTCGATGCAACTTCGTAAAGGCAAGTCTCCGTTTCGCAACAGGCTCTGAGAACCCGATCCGCGATTTTTCGTGACGATTTTATTGCTCGTACAATGGAAAGTGTACAGCGCATAAGAGAGAGAAGGGTTGCGCGAGATGAATGAGCGCGACGATAGAGCGAGCGAGAGCGAATTCCGCGAGAGTAGGGGAACTTAAACCGGCGTTCGAAACTTTACAAACCCCTTATAGCGACCTCGCCTACCTGTTATCTCGATCGGGCATCGATCTGTGGTTACTAACGAAAGAACGACTTGGCCTTCTTCCGTTTCGCTCCGTCCTCTTTCATTCCGCACCATCCTCCGCCTCTTTCTCCGACGTTCTGGCCGCTCTCAGGCCTCTCGGCCTCTTTCCGTCTTACCACCGGTTTGAACTTGACCCACTGAACCAACCGGAGAGCCCCGGAGAGGACGGCTGGAATATTTCAGTTCCCTCGCTCCGTCGAGTGCCACTGATCCCACCCCCGCCTGCCCTAAGTCCTACGATGATGCGCCCCCGACCTATTCTCCTCTCCACTCTCTTGTTGTATTTACATTTGTCGGAGATGCTCCGCCGAGCGCCAACTGGAAAAATGTCTACAGGGTCGAGTAGCTCCCGCAACGATGTAAAGCGATGGTAAATGGTTCCTTCTTGAAATACCATGTCTATGCTCGAGTGTCTTGATCGATGTTCGACGAGCGAGCCCCCTTTTCGGACCATTTTCTGCGGAACCAAGATGTCTGTCGACCTTTTCACAGGTTTTAGCAGGTGTGGTTTAAATGTCAAGAATCATTGAAGCATTGTACTTGGATTTTATAATTTTTGTGGTCGATACGAGCATCGAATGAAGTGGTCATCGAAGCGATTGCTATTATTCCAACATTGTATCCATCGCAAACTAGGAAGAAATAAATCTAAGAGACACAATAAAATTGTTTGAAATATGACCCCACGCTTGTGAAAGTCCATTTCGAAAGTCCGTCAGCTTCACGCGCGTTACCATTTACCGGAAGTAGAAACGGCAAGTCATGATCAGACGCGTCAGCCAATTTCCATTCTACAGCACTCGTGCACGACGCGACGTATCTTCAAACTCAATTTTCTATTCTACACTTTATACTATTCTACACTTCCGTTTCATTCTATTCTATTCTGTATTTTCGATTTATTTTTCCACGTGCCATCGCGTACCATCAAATCGTGGTTTCAGTCGACTTCGAGATTTTTTTGTCACGAAACTGTCAATCGTTTAATTCTTTTTATTTCGCGTATATACGCTTTTGTCGATGTTTCAACCGTGTCTACGGATTTTTTTGAGAGAGGAGAAGTGAAAATTGGCGACTCCCACGATTTTACAAACGAACAGTTTATCTATTACTGGGGAATACGAGCTCGTTGTGGATCACTGAAACTCTCTCATTTTCATTAAGCAGAAGCAGCAGGTAGTATCAGCCACGCCAGTCCACTTCACGAATCTTCACCCTCAATTCTCCCGAATGGAAATCCCGAGGCACACGAAAACCCGGTTCCACGTTTTCACCACATTTCGTCAGATCGGAGCCACCCGGTGCATCAGCGTACAGCGAGCACATCAGCCTAGACCAAAATTGAAGCGGACCACCAATCCGCCAGCTCATCAACATTTTCCATTTCCGGTGGAAGCTCTGGAGCAGAGCGGTCATAATTTTGCGGGGCCCGAATCCTGTCAGTTTTCTCTTCCCGTTCATTCCTCCCGGTTGCTCCCGTCCTTCTTCGAAGTTCGCCCGGTAGCAACGATGTTTGCGGCCGTAAACAAAGGGAAACACAGGGTCGCGATGCGCCGGAGAGAGACGGCGAAAAGTACCGCGGAGAATCGGAGGGATGGCACGTGGAGGTCGGTGAACGTTGGGATGAGGATGAAGGTAGGAGGAGAAGGTAGGGAAAAAGGGTACTCGTGTCGAGGGAGGTGGGGAGGGTGGGGGAGTGGAGAGAGAGATAGAGAGAGAGAAGGGGATGCTGGGAAGCGACTCGAGATGCTCGGTGGATATCCGTGGTTCTTGGTGGTCGTGATTGCGCTGGTCGTAGTGGCATTACCGCAAGAGGACGTTAACAGAGAAAGATGCCCTCGGTATCTCCGGCCCACGAGATGGAAAGAGGAGAAGAGAAAGAGGAGAGGAGATCGGCCGCCATAACGGCGATGCGGTGGCTAGACCGAGAGCCAACGAGGAAGAGAGAAAATAAAGGCACGTCAATGGGCGAATACGAGAGAGGGTCCAACGTGAATGTGTGAATGAAGAAAGAGGAGGCGGAGATGAATGGGTGCATCTTAGGAGCGGCACCAGTCAGCTGATACCAGCCACCCTAACTTCCTCTCTCTCTCTCTCTCTCTCTCTCTCTCTCTCTTTTAGGGAATCCCGAACACGCTAGCCGAGAAGTCTTGAATTACAAATTAACTGCTCCGTTCGTTCCCGGTCTATATGTACGCGTGTCAGGGTGAATGTTGTGGTGCTAACGGGGATGCGATCACCGGGACACAATTCGTTCCGTTGCACCCCTAATTACCATTTCGCTCGCACCTTCGGCGCAATGGGTCAGTGTTACGACCGGGGAGTAATGGAGCCCTGATTGATGGCATTAGGCGCGGCGATCTTTCACGCGTTTGGCTGGTACTCGGATGAAATTGGATTATGAAGCGGGTCCATCGGTCATGTTTGTTAGGGTAGGATCTTCTAGTTTCAATTCGGCACTGATTAGGTCGGTGATATTGTTCTTCGATGGACTATGCAGCTTTATGGCTCGGTTTAATTTTTTTTACGAAGTCTTTTAAAAGTTTGAAGGCACTTGTAACGATGATACGATTCGAGTTGGCTACAGCAGACTCGAGACGATACGTTCTCTTTCTTTCACTCATTTATAGTCGTTACAAACCCATTTATACCTCAGGATGAAACTGAAAAACTAGTTCTAGCGAACCCAAGATAAAATGGTTTCTTTCTTTTACTCATTTGTAATCTTTACAAATCGTTTGGACGTGAGAAACTTCAAAAATCGAATATACAACGATGAAATGAGGTCTCGGTCAGCTGTAGCAAGCCTGAGACGAATGCTGTCTTTCTTTCGCTCGTTTAAGTCGTTATAAGGCCATTTGCACCTGAGAATCTCAGAAATTCAAAGACATTGCTCGAAGTGGTATGATCCGGGTAAGCACTAGCAGACTCGACATGAAATGGACTCTTTCTTCCACAATCCTGACAATCCATTCGCTCCTAAGAGAATTAGACACGTGAACACACTGGTACAGACAACACAACCTGAAATATCTCTGTGCCCCACTGACTTCCTCGAGGACTCCCATCGCTGTACACAGCTAATTGGCATATCGAGTCAAAGTCTGAACCCATCCTCGCATAATCGTCCGCGCTCGATGCCGATCAAAGCATCTCCCAATCCCGAAGTTCTGTGACAGGCAAGGTACGACGTGTGTGCGAGAGAACACACCGCTATCGACGGAGTATCCTCCGTAAAACGATCACGCCTCGTGACGTCGAGCGATCGTAGCGGCCGCCTTTAAACAAGGCCATTGACCCGGGCGTAGGACTACGCGCGGAAAGGTCGTAGTAGCAGGCAGACGATCCGTTCCATTCACGAACGCCGTAAGAGAGGCATTATCTCCCTACGACCCTGAAATTCCCGGTGCTCTCTCTCTCTCTCTCTTAGCTTCCTCTTCGTTCCGTGCACACAGATACACACGTATACATGCAACCCTCTAACAACCCCCTACCGTTTTACTCGGCGCCGGCTGCTACACCGTCTGCTATGCTCTCGCTACCTTACACTTTATTGCCTCTACCAGGCGCGTTTCTTTGCGCCGAAGCGTTAATAGCTCTCCCGCGAATCTGACCCGACCGACAAACCGCGTCGCGAAACACCACTACAAAGATACCAACAGCAACACATCGAACGCGACACACTCCCTCTACACGACGTCATTAATTGTAAGAGCTAACTGAGCTGACTGCCGGGACTTCATTAACGAGTTCAGCACTCGTGCAATTGCCGCTTGCGGTCTGGCCACGCTGCCGTATCGACAAGGGAGCCTGTCCTCTTCCTTTTTCTGATGCTCCGGGAATTAGCGTTCCGCTGGAAAGAGATGCCAGAGGGATTATAGCGAGCGTAACAGGTGCTGGGTGCTTTGGAATGGTGCGTGGCGATGTGGGTTAAGGGGAAGTCTATGGTGGTCTGTTATGTATAGAACAAGACACTTAGTTTGTTACGGAATAACTGGTATATATTTTCACAATAGCTTTGCTCGTCATCACATCTACTCGCCTTGTACCTTGCACGCACCGCTTATACCCTTCGTATTCGGAACTCATACATCGACTCTCGTGGTCGCATTACGAATCCCGGTATCGTTTACATTGTATAGATTCGCACGCTACACGCTTTTCGGTAACTCCTCCTAGAGCGCTCTCTAGTGTCGCAGGTGTTTATCTAACATGGTCCAAGGGATTTTGATACTTATCTTCGCAATGCTTTATTTTGCGAATAATCGCATAATTCGGCAACATGTAGCTGCCGCAGCTTTATGAAAATAGCTACGTAAAAATAGAACTTTTGAGGGCGATCGCGACCTAGATTGATCTTTTCTTTAACACTTTGGCTACTAAAAAGTCCATCTTTGCATTATTGAGAAATGAGAAGACGCATCCCGGACTCTTGCAGTCCTGGTAAAAACGAGTCTACTCCCTTAACGGTTCGCGGCTAATTTTTAAATACATAGATTGTCTTCGTTCTTCGATGGTTTTAGGCACGACACTCTTTTTGTTGGAATATTACGTGCAGAGATCCAAATTCATCATTAATCTGAAGTGCATTTCAGTTCGTTTCAGAACAATTATCGTTCTCGGACATTTCACACGCAACACCCTAAGAGCTCCAAGGTCAAAGTGTCGAATCCTCCGGCACAGGGCCGGCCGTGAACGGAGTAGCACGACGCCGGTTTTCCCCGGTCCGATCATAAAAATTGCACTCGGGGTCCGGTGCATACAGGCGGCCCGGCGGCTGCAGCTCTCTCGAGGAACAAAACAAGAGAACCGTAGCCGAGTGAATGAGCCTCCTCTCACCCGGAGCGTCGCGTCGGCTTTCTCGAGCCCGTCTAAATCCCTTCCTGAATGCGCGGCAACCCAGTTTATCGGCCGTAGGCGCCCGGCGCTTCTGTATGCCGGCGTGCGAACCGTGAATGGCTTCCGTGAACCTGAACCCGACCGACAAACCGCCATGCCACACCGCCGCCAATGTCAACGGGACACGCCGCCGTTAACCAGTGTCAACACGCGAGCGCCGTGTGTCACCCGGCATCGACGAATCCGCATAACCCGTCCTCGTCGTCGACGTCGTCGTCGTGCACAATGTGCCCAGACGTCCCTGGATTTGTTTAGCTTATACGGTCTCTCCCGAGCTCCCTTTCGCCCCTACACCGCGGGCTTAGGGTGTGTCTACACTTGACTGTGACACCTGATTGCTGGTGGCTCGGGTAATACCGCGCAGCTGCGAGATCTTGCACCTGTTGGAAACCGATATCGATCACCTCGGTGATTGCTGGTGGTTCAAGTCTTTGTTGCGACTGGGGTTGCAGGAATTGTGGGTTCTCGTTGGTGATGATTAGGCTGCGGATTTTCATGCAAAGTAAGGCCCGCTACACACATACGTTTTTCTAACCTTCGGCGACCGTGCGGTACCGGAATTGCGGTCTGAAATACATACTATGGATTCAATTAGACACTGCACATTTGTTTCAATCGTCATTATCTCATATCAGTCGATGTACTGCCCAGAGAAAGAGTGTAAACTACCGGAGCGGGAACGGGGAAAGAAGCCCGACCATTCAGATTGCCTTTGCGTTCCTCTAGCCCCGTTCCCCTCCCGCTAGATTACACTCTTTCTCTGGACAGTACACGTCCGTATTCTGCTGCGCGATCGCCGCGCGTTAGAAAAACTGATGCGTGTACGGGCCTTACGAGGGTAGACTCGTTTCTAGGATTGCAAGGATGCGAGCTGCGCCTTCTCATTTTTCAATAATGCAAAGATGGGGTTTTTCAGTAGTCAGCGCTAGATAAAAGATCAGTCTAGGCCGCGATCGCCCTCCAAAGTCTTATTTCTACGTTCATCAGACGTAATTTGCATTATTCGGCGGCGTGTAGCTGTCGCAGCTTTATGAGAATAGTTACGTGCGCAGCTTTATGCTTCCGAATAATGCGAATCACACCTCGTAAACGTAACAATCGTGAGAAACCCCATCATAGCATTATCGAGAAATGAGACGGCGCATCACGCACCCTTGCAATCCTGGAAAATCGAGTTTACCCCCTTGAAGTTGTCGAAAATTATGATATTCTTGGTAAATAATTCTATCTTTGTTCCACCGAAGCGAGCATCTTCCAGACTTCAGCGTAGAAGAAACCCTGAGGTTGCGGTGATCGAGAGTCGCACTCGAGATGAAAACCCGTGAAAATGTCGCGAACGTTCCCGTCAGCGGAATTATGGCATCGAGCGAATCCCTCCGGAGGCTCGGTTTAAAGTGTGCTCGCAACTTAATACATACTTGCACGCCGCTCCTATTCCGATAAAGTGGCTAAAGGCTTCTGTTTAATGCACGAGCGGTTGGGCGCGTGCCAGTTCTTTCTACGGGTGCGCGACAAAGAGGATCACCGAGTCAAGATGCGAAAGACGGCGATGCAACGGGGCGGCAGAGAGAAAGAAAGAGAAAGAAAAGATTCCGAGAGGGAAAGAGAGGAAGAGGTATAGGGCTCGAGACACGTATCTAACGACTAGACCTGTTTTCTTTGACGCGCAATCTGTCACGCTTGATTACGATCGTAAATCCCGTGCTCTCATTACAAGCGCCGCGCCGCTCAGCTCGACGACGAGCATACACTACGAGCATCATTGCGAAAGAATATCTTTCTGTCCGGGGCTCGCAGTCGTTCGCGACCGATATTTTTTCTAAGATCCACGGCTGACGCTCTGGCCAACCTGCAGATCGTTCCTCGATTGATGAATTTGACTAATCGGCAACGTCCGGTGAACTTTCCCTCGCTCACACTTATTTTATTCTGATCTGGCGCTTGTGCATCGAACAACGGCCTGTATCAGATCAAAAATTGTTCTTTCAATGATGATCAGGTAAAATACAGGGTGAACCACGAATCGTGACCAGTAGAGATTACTCTGTTATTAGAAGTTCGATCGAAAATGTTTTCATCAAGTGTAACATGGTTTCAAGAGAGTTTCACGGTTTCGTAATTACAGCAAATTTTTCGTAAACTCTTTTTTTTCATGATTTTTCAAGGTCACCTTCAATTTTTTGCAAGTACACTTATAATTTTCTCACGCGTATTTGTTAGAGGATTTCAACGCGAATTCGATAAATATCATAATAGTTCTTTTATTTTCTTTTTCAAAAAATTTGCTGTAATCCCGTGAAATATAAGAACATTTTCGATCGGACTGCTGATAACAGAGTAATCTCTGCTGGTCACGATTCGCGGTTCTTTAAAGAAAAACTTTATCGATTTCACATTCAAGTTACATAATTTTTTGGATTTCCGGGCTCTGGCAAGGAACGAGCCCGAGCCCACAAGAACCGCCTAGCGCACAGAGCTAAACCGTAGCGCCTTAAAGCGGGCGCTACAGAGTAGCCTCGGCTTCAAAGGGCCTATAAACATCAGCATCAATTACCACGGGTGCAAGGAAAGCTCGGGAGAAAGTGGTCGAGCGTGAAAGGTTTCAAAGGCGTCGTAAAAAGAGAGCGAGAGAGAGAGAGAGAGAGAGAGAGAGAGAGAGAGAGAGAAGAAGAAGAAGAGAGCGCACGTTAAAGTGAAAAAGTCGGGGAAACGGGATCTCATATTTACGTGGTATGCTCATCAGCAGCGAAAGACCACGTGTTAGCGCGGCACGCGCCGCAGTTAATAGCCCTGTTCCCGGTTCCGGGGTTGCCTGAGGTTAGTTGACGTTTACATAAATAGTCTGGGGCCGAGTTCTGTTGTAAAAGAGAAGTTCGGAGATGGCGAGGAAGAGGCGGGATGAGAGAGCGAGCGAGAGAGTGCCACGCATACACAATCGCCCGGGAATCCCGTGCGAGCAACAAAGAGAACTCGGCGAGTTGGTCGTTGAAGAGGGATGGAAAGAGGCTGGTCGCAACCGTGGCGGCAGTTGGTGACAGGTTATTAGTCTGCCGTAAGTCTGCCTGCGGAGAATGAGAATAATAGCTTAGGTGTGACATTGCCCCAGTGCTAGAGACTCGTGCCAGGCGTTCTCCGTCTTTGTCCGATCCTCTTTGCTGGCCGAGTCCGTTCGTCTCTGTCCCGTCTACCCCGGCTCTTCCGTGTCTCTGTCCTTCTCTTTTGCCCATCGCGCCGTCTTCGTTCGCGTTCTGGTTAACGCCGGGAACCCGGCATTATTGTCGTAATCTAGGTCTAGGCAGCGACGCCTGCCCTCAGCAGGTGTCATGTGTCCATTGTTCCTCAATGAAATCTTGGACCCTCGGCCACGCCACCGATCCCGCACGCGGATCTTCAACACAGGCGCCATCCTAACCGCAGGACTATACCTTTACAGCGAGGATTCACAGTGAATTCTTCTTCCGCTTGACTCATATAGTCTTCGTGGTATGTACTGCTGTGGTTGCGGTGCTCCGAATTCTGAACGCTTTCGTGAGGCTGTCGCCACCAGTTTGGTTCCTTACTACATTTCGGTTCCAAAATAATCCTCGACATGTCCAACGCGGTCGCTATCATCGTCACGCGTATGTGACATTCGCGATCTCGCAATTTACTTAAAAATAGTCATAGTAATTCTATACACTTTGCTATTTAAAGTTTCGGTGCGCAGCATAATATTCGGACTCCGCGACTTCCTTGAAATGTTTTAATATTTCGACTCTCGTGTATACTATTAATAAAACAAGAGAATTGATCGAAGTTTTTCAAGAGCGCCGAGAAAATTGAACAAAAAGATGAATAAAAATGGTCTTGACCCGCTCGTGAACGACGAGAGTCGAAAAAGTCGAGACGAGGATAGCGTGTATGGAAGAACCAGGATCGATTCCGGTGTCGAGCAGTTAAACACAAATTTCGTAGAACAAAAGCTCGGAGCGGCGGTGGCGTTGTAGAGAGAGAGAGAGAGAGAGAGAGAGAGAGAGAGAGAGAGAGAGAGAGAATGTGTGTGCGATCGCGGTGCTCCGGGGCTACGGATCGCAACAATAAATCAGAACTCGGATCATCGGACAGTAGCAGTGCCAGACAGACTGGTGCCGGCGGGAGCGAGCCCGTAATCTTGCTAGCGCCCATTCATCCATTCGGGCCATTCAGTCATCAATTCAGTCGGCAAGTTCACGCTCGAAATCCCTCTAACATATTACGCCGGCCAAAAAGAAGACAGGTGACGGTCGTGCGAGTTATAACGGCATCGGCCCGGTTAAAAGTGAACTGACCTCGGACAACCCTGAAGCGAGAACAAGCTATTAACGTGGCGTGTGCCATTCATTCTTGCCCGGGTCCCTCGGCAATCTCCCTCTTCGCCCCTCTCTGTCAGTCTGCTTCCTCTCTCTCCTTTCCACGTTTGCCCTGTTACAGACACGCGCCTACACACACGTTCCTACAGGGTGAACAACATCGCTTGATCGCTTAAAATATCTCTCTTCGCCTCCCCGGCGAAAATTAGTTTAATCCTCATCCTCTTCCTCGTTGAGCTCCTATCAAGGGGGTAGACTCAAGATCAGTCTAGACCGCGATCGCTCTCAAAAGTCCTATTTTTACGTTTACGTGGCGTAATTTGCATTATTCTATGGCTATTATTATTATGTAGCTGTCGCGGCTTTAGGAAAATAGCTACTGTAAATTACGCACCGTAAACGTAAAAATAGGACTTTTGGGGGCGATTGCGGACTAGATTGATCTTTTATTTAGCTTCTTGACTGCTGGAAAACCCTTATCTTTTTTCAACCCTTTTTTTCTTTTTTTTAAACTCCCAGCAACAACAGATGTAGGAACCTACTATCCGCAATACTACCTACATCCATTTCGACTCGTCGTAACAGGTCAATTCTGCCACTAGGGACTTATCCAATTCCAAAACACCCTTGCAACCCTGGAAACAAGGGTCCATCCTCTTAACCCTCGTGTCTAATGATCTGGTCTAATGATCTGATACCTGGGCACCCACTTTCAATTTCTTTTTTAAGCTTCTCTAATTAGAGGAAGCTTCAAATCTACAGTAGATTCAGACCTGAACAAATTTTCCAACGTTTTTATAGACATTTCTATATCGTGTGAAAACATCCGTTCAACAATTTTGCCAAATCGAATATTTAGTGTCCTAATGATTTTTGGAGCAACTGCATATTCGTCTAGGGCAGTGGTTCTTAACCATTTTGAATACTTTTGATTATATGAAAAATTTGCGGAACACCAAAATTAATGATCCAAAAAACAAACAAAAACATCCCGCGTAGAAATAAATATATTTTAGAGAAAATGTATTATTAAATATATCTAACATATTTCGCGGAATTTCGCGGAACACCGGTTAAGAACCAGTGCTCTAGAGTCTGCAATTTCGATCGGACAAGTATTCTCAAAGTATTTTCCGTGGACCAACTGCATGGGACACGCTGTAGAGCCGCGGGAACAGAGAAAACGAGGTGTATCGCGCGCGAGCGGTTGATGGCCTAATAGTACATAGTTGGAATCCATTCATAACCCGGGCAAATGGGAAGACCGAGGGGACGGGAGCCTTTTGTGAAAACGACCTCGACCTTGTGTGTGTATCGTCCTGGTGGCATGTTCGCCGATACGAGGGAATCGAGCCTCTGATAAGCGTCGAACGAGAGCCGGGGAAACGTGTAAAGAGAAAACGTCGAGCGCAAGAAAGGGAAAAAGTTGAATGAATCGAGAGAGCTCGCGCAAGAAAAAAGAGACGAGCGATCATAGGGGAGAGAAAGGGGAAGAGAGAAGGTAGACGAGGAGGAGGAGAAAACGAGCTGTGTGTGTCCACGTAGCGTGGGAGAATCTGTGTAATTCACCATGTGCTCGACCACCCCCGATTGAACCGGTGTCACGGCTGGCTGATCGTCTATAATACCTTGACAATCGCTTTGCACGCTCGTCCGGGTCCATATTTTTGCCGCGACGCGTGCTTACCTCGTGAGAGCCGCGAAAAAATGTTGCGAATCGTTTTTCACGAGTATTTCGCGTTTGCGGATCAAGCGCGGCACTCTTGAGGCGGGATCGAGAGGATTCGCGAAAATTCGAACGTGTTCGAAGGGACTGGAAAATTTGCTACTGACGTTTTATACATTTTCAGTGGACATCCGCTTTTGCAAGATCGGCGCACAAAATGAAACTAGTCGTACATGCAACGGAAGTGTTCTCCGTGAAACGTCGAACTTGTGAAGTTGAAGTGGCTTCGAGTACGGAGGCTTGAAATGATTAGGAAAATAAATAAAATCCACAGTCTAGTCTTTCGCTTAAAAACTTCCAAGTGCTCACCGTGAAAAGAAACAAAATGTAAATACATCCTCAGATTCTCGACATCCCAAACTCGAGAGCAGCAACAGTTGCACCGACAAGGATCGGTAGAAAGTATGCTGCATGGTTCAGTGTGTTCGCGTGTAATCTCACGCACGTTACGCACGCTAATTGCACACGCGAGCGTTGGTTCCCGATCGCTGATGCCGATCGGCTGATGTCCGAGGCTCCTGCACGTGCTCGGTCCCTTTCTCGCTATCTTATCGTGGTACAACAATGTCGGTGTCGTGGTTGTTCAGCCTTCGTCCGTCTCTCTTTCTCTCTATGTTGGAGTTCTTTATCCCGGGGCCGCTTACGACGTTCAACCACTATCAAAGGGAAGAGGACGAGAAGAGGAAGGAGAAGCTGAGGGAGGAGGAGGAGGAGGAGGATGAGAAAGGAGGATGAGGATGAGGAGGAGGAGCAGAGCCGCGTACTACAGGCGTACTCTCGAATACGATGTGACTGGGCGCGAGGCCGTGTTCGTGCAAACCTCAACATCTACCAAAGTTCCGCACTCATGAATGAACTTCCTTGTGTGGAACCGTTTATGCTTTCCCTTCCTGGCGGCTGCTACTGCTGCTACTGCTGCTGCCTCGTTGCATACGTGGTGTGCGTGCGTGTGACCATTCCCTCTGTGTGCACCTTCTCTCTCCTCTCTTTCTCTCTCTCTCTCGGGGGGGTTAAACGGCTTCCCAGCGTGGTCAATAGTTTCCCGATCCTCGCTCTTGTTACGCCCCCTCGAGTCCCCCCCAGCAGCCCACCCCCTCGTTTCGTTCGTTTCCCTTTAGCCGTGGGCCACATCTAGCGACGTTTCCGCTTTGAACGCTATAGTAAGTTGCGCGAGGAACAAAGGTGTCTGAAACGGGACTGGACGGACGCCGGAACCTTGATAGTTGCGGTGGAAATCTGTTCCCGGTTCTAAAGGGACGTCCGAGATCTTCTGAAGATCGTTGTACATTGTTTTGTTGCTGGCGGTGCGCTGTCTAGTAGAGCATTTTCATCGAGGATTGATTATTTTCTGTTTAACGTTCCAATTGATTTTTCAAACGTCTGACAAGCTAAATTTTTTGGAATGGAGAAAAGAACTAAGAAAATAGACGAAGGAAAATTGAAGTTGTCCGGAAATTTTAGTTTACACCATTGGAATTAATCTTAGACAATTTCGTTTAGGGTTTAGGGAAGTTTAGGGAAACACAAATAACCTACCGAACACGCAGCCCTTTCTCTTCCTCCTACAAGATCTGCCCACTATTTTTCTCCCCCTTCTTGCAGCAGCTCGTTCCTTCTGTCGTTTTCTGGACTTCCACCTGAAGATCCTCTTTCAAACCCCACCGTCTTCCTCCTCGTCCCTAATCCGAAGATTGATCTTCGAAGGTCCAACAGGCACGCGCCTCCTGTTTTTGCCGGCATCCTGATTCTTTTCCTTGTCCCGATGCTTTTGTTATCGCGTCAGGCTCGATTCGAGGGTCGACTTTTTGCCGGCAGCGTGTTTTGCTCGGAATTACACGATCTGCATGTTGACCCTCCGGATTGGATTCCTTGGATTTTTTGGGGATTATAGGGCTCGAGGCTCCTCGGGGACTCCTTTCAATCGTGAAACGCGTTAATTGTTTTAGGAGCGAAGAGGCAATAACAAGAGGCATCAACAAGGCAATTTCTAATTCACTCATACTCTTCTTGAAAGTTCGGCTATTTTTGAACTCTCTAATTCGCGGATTAGCTTTCCGTGTACATTTGAAGATGTGATTTACTAAAAAGGACTACGAAACGCTGTAATTGACGTGACCCAGTGATCGGTCTCGAGCAGCTGCAATCGAGGCTCGGAAACGATTGTCGGTGAATGGAGATGCGGCGTAAAGTACGATTACAATTGTCACCGAATCCGGTCGCTCTGTAGATAATACAATTTACATAATGCTCGGCACACAGGCTGAATTAATCGATCGATTTTCATTTGCGGGCCGAGGGGCTCCGTCATTCAGTGAAATGTAAATGCCAACGCGACCAGAGTGAGAGAGATATATATACATACATACCCCGGTTAACAAGATTACCTACACCCGATCGGCAGCACACGGACACGAGAACCGTAGTCGGGGGGACCTTGAAACTTTACTTAAGTTTATTCGTGTCGACAACGGATCAGCGCCGGGGAAAACATTCGCGGGGACAGGGAGACGAGAGAGCCGGGGAACGCATAGTTGGAAACTTGCCGATGTCTGCGAGCTCCGTTTATGCATTACCCAATGTTCCCTCACCCCGCTTCGTCCGGGGGTTGAACTTCATAACCCCGTGTGTTATGTATCGATAACGCCGCGCGGCGCGATAAGTCGCGCACCGACGCGACGCGTCGCGACGTCTCTGACCCAGTTCCACGGGAATGAATGAAACTTTTTAAATCTGCCGGCCCCGACTGCCGGCTCTAGTCGAACGAGATCGATGACAAGTTTTCCAAAAGGGAAAACTTTGCCAACGAGAGTGTCACGAGGAAACTTGTCCGATCTGCAACGCTCCGACCCCGCGGGACGGCTCGTTTCACGTTCGTTCCACGGTTTAGCGAACGGCTTTCGCCTCGGATTAGTGCTCGACGCTTCTCCAGCCATTTTTCCTTTTCCGTAATCGATGGTCTTCCCTGGAATTCTTTTCTACCTGGACATTTATATGTCGCCACTAAAAATGGCTGTACCATTATTCAAAACATTCTTTACATTATTGAATATGTTGGTATCTAATCAATTACTAAACATTTCAGTATTGTATGAGGCATTATATCAATTTTATATTCGTACAAAGTAGAAAATTGATACGGAATGGAATTATTCTAGGTCGGAAGAAATACAAGTGCACTCTCCGAGTGCAAAGCGTTAAACGTAGAAGAATTTTTGTAAGCCCTGCATCAGTTCCATAAACCAGTAATACGATTAGAGTAAAAGAATTTAAAACTCAGTGCTACTCAACATATTAACCAAGGTACTCACGACTAAGAATTAACCCGGAACAGAATAATCATAGGAAGTGGCAGCTGAATGACTTCCTAACCAGTTTCCCCGCACCGAGATATCCCTAAACAGATCTTGCTCGCATCGTTCAAAAATCGTAAAAGAATTATAAACCGTCTTAATAAAACGCGCCGGTGCAGTTTCGTTTTACGTTCGATTTACGAGCATCGTTGACGAGAGGCAAGCTCGCCGCCCCTCCTAAGTATTTATTTCTGAAAGTGTTTGCATAAATTTCCGCGGCCTAGTCGTTACAAGTTAACAGCCCCCCGTTACACCGAGGAAAACACACAGTCGAACGCGTAAAACCCGTCGGGTTAACTTCCTCGATTAGTCCGAGGCAACGATCCCGCGGCGAGCCACTGTAAAAACAACGTTAAAAGGTCTCTCGTATACGTTTATACCGTCGTATAAACGGTTTCAAGGGCACGGGCTCCTTTTTAGGTGGCGCCGTAAACCACCGTAAACCACCGTAAACCACCGTAAACCCCCTTCGTAAGCCGTTCTCAACCGTTTTCAACCCCCGTTGGCCTCGACAGTGGCCTATCCGTGCTCCGGTTGCTATCAGAGTCACCTACTTAACATCCTATTACGATTCGTCGATTAGGGATAATTATGCCGTTACGGTGTTTCAATGGCTCAAAGCGTATATGTTTAGTATATGTATTGTATTGTATATATATCGTATGTATCGATGTATGAATATGCACGTATGTGTACATGAATGTATGTACGGATGTATGTATATCTTCTCGAGCCACTCTCTCCGCCGCCCTTATCCATCCCTGGTTTCACTCTTGCTCTATCGTTAACCAACGCCACGGCACCAACGGGGCGTTGATTACTGGGCGGCACAGTGACGTCGGCTAATAGCCCCACTAACTACCCAGAGCCCTGATTGTTAGGTTACGATCACGGTCTTTGAAACTCGCCCCACGCATAATAACTACCGGGTAGCGACGGCAACGAGCCGACCCAAGGTTTCGTTCGCACCACGAATCACCTCTGCGCAATCAACGGCAACGAGATTTCATTCTGCACACGGATCCGTCATGCTCGAGTAAAACATGTATGTACTGGCTTCTTCGATGGCCGCGCCTTTGACCAATCATCTGCGTCGGATTTATACGGCATTTCCAAAGAAAAAAACTAATCTTTACTTCGTCGATAGCGTGTCTGAATTTGTACAATTTTATTCTCCGAGGTTTTTGTTGTGGAAGGACATTGAAATAGAACAACGTCTGTACATATAAAATATAATAGAGCAATTTAAATAGAACGAAACTGGAGTACAGTATATTAGAGACGTTTCGAGGGAACATCGTGTACGGAGAATTTAATAAAGGAAATAAAGAACAGCCGCCGAGAACGCAGTACAATAATGAACAACGCTGGAGTACAATTTAATAAAGAACAACCTTCGAATGCAATATAATAAAGAAAATAAAGAACAACTTCCGAACGCAACATAATAAAGAACTTTAAACAAGAACAACACTTTATTAGAATAATAAAGGAATTTTAGAGGAACGACTATCTATGCAATATAATAAAGGACATAGAATTAGAAATTCTTTAAATCGAAAACAAATCGAAAGTGAATTTCCTTTAGCAAACGAAGTACGGAGGGGGTTGATTGGAAGTATCGGACTCGAATATTTCGCTGACGAAAGAATCAACAGAGTTAATGCCCAGTTGATCACGGGTCAGTCAGCGCGAGAGTAATCCAGGATTGCCTTCGGAGCCGAGAGAGCCGGGGGTTTGTTTTGTTCTCGTGCTTACAAGCCGTTCGAGAGCCCTCGCTGGCCATTCAGAGAGAGTTTGTACCGAAGCGAACAACCGTTTAAACTCCGCTTGGATATCACTGACCTGCCCCCATATCGTAGCGACGTCACCTCGACAAACTGTTGGCCCACATGTACCACCAGCCGTTACGAGCCTCGTTCTCGCCCTTTCATCTCCGCAGGGTTATCGACGTTTTACGCGGCCGTTTCCTCGTTTATTTCGCGCCCAACCCCCGCTCGCCCTTGCGAATACACAGAGAGCCCTATGGTTGTTTCGTTGCGGATCGCTGTGTCTGTCCTTCGCGGAACAAACGATCGACGGCTGTCTTTTATATCGGTGAAAATTGAATGACATTTTTCATGAGCTATCCACGGTCTATTCCGAGATAAACAACACCGATTTTCAGGCGTCTAGAAATCCTGATTGTTCTTGGCTGGATTTAACGGTGGAAGAGATTTAGAGGGACTGGTTGGAGGAACGATGAAGTTGTGGTGGCAATTATTTTAGCTTTCATTTTTAACATTTTTTTTTTATACAGTATACAGAAATTCGAGTTCACCCCCCGGATAATGATCTGAAATTTTGGGATGGTGGCATGTGTACATACACAGGTGATTCCGCGAATACGATTTTAATATAAATATTTGTGAAAGAGTGCACTGTGTATCGGTTTTTGTTGTTTCACGTAAAAACACAACGCAATCGTTACGCGAATATTACGCGTAACAATAACTGGAAAAGTAACTGCCATCCGGGATATTAAAATATTTTCAACAATTAAATTCGCGGTTGTCGATCGACGATTATATTTTGGAAACACTGGGTAAACTAGAACACAAAAGATATGCCAGTTCAAATACATACATCCAAATACGGTGAAAGCAAGTTTATCAAGCTTTCATTTAGAGTGTGCAAAACATGACTCTAATAAATGATCCTAGCTGCGACCTAACCCAGGCCAAAGAGACTACCGAAGTGTTGATTGGTTTCCCGTATCGATGTATCTGATTCGCTAACGAAAATTAATTTTTACAAACGAGACTCTGAAGAGCGATGCTACAGATTTATTCCCGACGTCAACTATATACCATTCATTTTTTCCCCACGTCGTGCGGGACCTGACAGGAATTCCAGCGGATCCGTTATTTCTCTCGGAAGTTTATGATTCAAGTTACGGCGATCCGTCGGGGAAGAAGAATGACTGGGCGAAGTTATGTGGCGGTCGAAACCGCGGCAGGGAACGGGGACAAGTTCAAGTGGCAAGGTCAAGCCCCTCGTCGACCAAACCACCCACACCAAGATTTATAGTTTCCATGCGGCGTCACACAATAACCCAGTTCGACAGAAAAAAAAAGGAAGAGAATTCCCTATCGTGCCGAATACCATGAATCGCGATCCGACGATTGATCCCCGTCTGCGTACGTACCGAACACCCTCCAGCACCCATTCGATATAGCTTATCGGATTTTACGACCGCATAGCTCGACGTAACCGAGAATCTCAGGAATGTCCCCGAAATTGCAAATATAATTGTCCTATCACTTCCGAACTTCTTTCCGTCCCCGTTCCCTCGCTCGAAAGCTACGCATGTTTGCGCAAACTTTTTGCTTCTTGCAAGAAAATGTCTCGGACACTTTTTCATGTTTTACTATTTGTCTCCCTTGCCTCGTAACCCCTCAAATCAAGAGCCAACAGAATTAACCACAATCAACGACCGTACACAAACATCGTAACAACTATATTTAATAAGTAGCAATCTCCAAATACCCCATATATAACCCCTATCTGTCAGCAGATATAGATTACTATCTCTATCCCCGAGGGAGCACATAACGTCACGTTCATAACTGTCCCACCACCAATAGTAGGGATAACTAGGGACGTCACAACCCGTACCGTAGAACAATGATAGGATCCCCACCCTGAGCACGATCAACACCCCCACTACTTTATCGACGAGATTCCGTAAACAAATTCTCTCTGGAACAACATGCTCGTGACGTCACTTCGCCCTATTATTTTTCCGGAAATTCCCTCGATCCGGTAACGCCGATCTCGAGTACCCGTTCGCAGATGGCAACGACCTTCCGTGCATTGTTTCTTTTCGCCGATGCGATGGTGCGGTCTGCGGCGGCTATTACGTCCGCATTCTAAGTGTTGTTACGTGCACAGGTGGCACGCGCCGCGCCGATTACGTAAAACACGCTCGCTCCCGCATCCATAATGTACGACCGTCGGGCTCTCCCGGCTAAAACAGAAGCAAGGAAGCCTACAAGCAAGCCAGCAAGTAAGCGAGCAAGCATGCAGGCAGTCGGGCTACCTTCGCGGATACGTTCGGCGGGCACAATCCTATCGGTTCGATCTCGGCGGCGATCACCGGTCTCGCTCTTGCTCGCTCGCCCGGCTCGGATAAGGCGCGAGCAACAACACGCGCCTCGCCACGAGTTGCCTCGCTCGCAACTCGTCGGTCTAAACTTGTCCGGCGATGAAAACTTGGCACGAAACATCCCAGTGACCCCATTGTCTGCCTCCGCGAGCAACACGCCGCTTCTCCCTCGACGCCCCCTCTGGTTGCATTAAGCCCGAATTAACAAAGGGTAGATATACTTACCTACGACCCCTGACCTGCGAGCCACCAACGCCACTTTCCAGACCTCCCATTCGACCTTCTCTACGCCACCAACCTTCTACACACACCCCTCTTGCCACCTTCCTTTTAACTCGACGCGTTTTCTCTCTTGCTTCCTCTTTCTGTCTTTCGTCCTTGCTCTTTCGCTCCACCCCCGCTTCCTTTCCCTTTCCTACTTTCAACCACGCCGTTTTATGACCCTCCGACCACCCCCCCTCTCTCTCTCTCGCTCTCTTTCTCTGTGTGTACTAGGCCATTTGTTTCTAACTGCGAAACGAACACCAACATCTCTCGCCACCCTTCCTCCAGTCCTGCGACGAGACGGAGCAACAGGTCCTCGAGGATGCAATCACACGTTGGCCCGCGCCACCACTTCCGGCCACTTTCTATGCCACCGGTAAGGGATATAGAATGTCCCTTGGGCGTTGCTTCCTGTCTCAAAGACGGGGATAGACGGTCGGGAATTAGGTTAGGGGGCTTCCGGATCGATCCCAGCCCCGCACCGCGCGCATATTGTTCGAACGACCCTGAACGAACGCCGAGGATTCCGCTCGCTCGCCTCTGGCTGGTCCTGGAATTTCGCCGAAAAATTAGTCCTGTTCGTTGACAGTCTCTTCATTGACTTTCCGATCGCTGCCAAAGATTCATCCTGGAGAATCTGGTAAGTCTGGGTTCTAATTATTCGAATGAACATCCTCAAAACTCACAATGACTACACACATTGTTTAAAATTGTGGTGCATCCTCGGCAACCTTTTAGAATTTAATAGGATCTGGGGCGTTCAATCAGTACATTCATCAAGATGGCAAGTACGAGTTAAACTGAATTACGCACGGTCTACCAAATGAGTATTCTGAAAAATCTCCCAAAATCGAAACACCGCACGCTATCGACCCTGTCTCGTCAAACAGACTCCGAAAAGATTCTAGAGACAAATATAAATATCCAACAAATATAAACGTCCAACCAATTACATCACCCGCAACTACAGCAGGCGCGGACATCGATTCGCAAAACGTTAAAGAACAGCAACGACATGATCAGAGGACGAGCTGCAGAGCGATCTCTCCGGCGCGGCGCGGTGCCGAACCGTCGAGCCCTCGATTCCACAAGTAGTCGAACACAGCTTTGATTCCGGGATCCCTCAAAAGGGAATGTAGCTGTCAGAACTCACGTCACGGACGATTCGTTCATACGGTTTGACTAGGAAATCCGGTGTAGGAAGAGCCGGAGGCGGCGGAGGGTGAGAGAGGGTGAGCCAGTAAACTGGAGCTCGACCTCGCTCCGCATCTATCCCGCATACATCGAACCGAATGGTGCATGGCTGTGCATACCGGGGTGCAATACATCGAATAGACCGAGAGAGAAAGAGCCACGCGACGGAGAAACCGTGAGAGAGAGAGAGAGGGAGAGAGGGAGAGAGGGGTTGGAAGAGTAGGAAGAGGCCCTCCAACCCCGTTTTCACTTTCGTTCGGCCGCTCGCTCGCATGGCACATATTCACATATTCATCTCTACACCCCTACCTTCATCCCCTTGGTGAATACACAGGAAAACGTGCACGCCGTCGAGCAACCTGTGCCTGTCTGCGTCCGTCCGTGTGAGATGGAATACGTGTGCAACGCACACCGGGAAACGGCATGACGGTATTTCACGTAGATGCAAGAGGCTCAGCTGTTCTGTGACGTATGCTCGTCGTCGTGACCCTGCTGAAACTTATTCGGCCACGTGGTTTCCAAACTTCAAGCCGACGCGACGCCATGTGCGAGCACCAGTTCCCACGTGGTCCTGACGCCAGAAGACTCCCGTGAACCAGATCGCTGGATCGTTCACCCTCTGTCGCGTCCTGCACCCTTGATTTACATTTTCGGACGGTCGTCTTTGAACTGTCTGCTTGGCCAGAACAACTTTCGCACAACTTCCCCGACGACTCGGTCGTGTTCGTAGTCGGCACGTAACTCTTTTAGGCATGTTCATATTTTTAATTCACTGAAGATGACGATTTCTCAAAGTACTTCTTCTGGAGGTTGTCTGCATATTTTCATGTCCAATATGCAGACCTAAAGGTTAACATTTCATAAAGGTAGAATAACTAAAAACTCTGTAGTCAGACTAAACAGAGCTGCCGATTTGTTAATTGCTAATCTGCGGACGGTCGTCTTTGAACTTTCTGCTTGGCTAGAGCAACTTTCACACAACTTCCTCGACGACGATTTAGCAGGGAAGATTTGCTGAATCGGAGAGGTTTCATAGGATTGCGGATGACTGGAAGGTCACCAGTGTAAAGGCGTTGCGTGGAATCTTTTGGGATTTCATCTTCTTGGACTCGGTTGTGTTCGTAGTCTTTTGGTGGTTTTAATCCACTGAAGATACAGATTTTTCAAAGTGCTTCTTCTAGAACTTGTCTACATATTTTGATGTACAATATGCAGACTTAAAGTCCAACATTTCACAAAGGTAGAATAAATAAAAACTCTGTAGTCAGAATAAACAGAGCTGCCAATTTGTTAATTGCTAATTGCCGCGCAAAGCAATGGGCCAGACAGCGGGCACGCAGCGTAAAGAACATAAAGGACGCGGCCCCAGGCAGTTAGCAGTTGAAGTCAGACAGAAAGAAAGAAAGAAAGACAGCACTCGACTCACCCTTACGCAGCAACAGAGCCGACATCATCGGGTGATCGTGGGGGATGCAAAATAGTCGTTTCGCGAAAATCCCCGAAGCGTGTCATTCGAGCTTTAGGGAACCTGTTGCTCTTGGTTCTATGCGGATCCCACCCGCGCCACCCACTCCTGTCTTCGATTCCGTTCGCCGGGTAAGCGTGTACACACGTACACACCGTCGCACCAACCACTTTCGGAATACTCGATCCCAGACCTTAAACAGAGGAACAGACAGAGAGAGATGAAGACCGAGGGAGAGAAAGAGCGTGGGAAAGGGATGGGGCGAAAAGAGAGACGGAACGTGTGCTGTCTTATGCTAAACTTTGAGGGCCGCTGCTAGGGGGTGAGGCAGGGATTAAGCGACGGGGCGCCACTTGTCAGGTTAGCCATTCTTCCGCCCGAATCCTATCCACGGGACTCCTGTCTGCGGACACTGTGTTTATTCGGTTTGGTAGTTCTTGTTGTCTTCGTTCGCTGGCTCGTTGACACTGTTCAAATAACTCCCTCAACTGTCTACTCGGTTCTGCAAGCACTTAAGTCTAGGAAATCATAAGACATTGTTGGGCTACTCATTTTCAACCCCTGGATTCTCTACTTATCCGATAACGAACCTCTTTATTTTCAGCAATTACCGAATAGCATTAAAATTTATGTATTAGAATCTGCGAGTGACTTCACTTTGTTTGTTAAGGGTTGAAATGGTTTCAAAACTCCTTTTTGTCTGCAAAGATTTATATTTGAAAAATAGACAATATATTATAAAATTCAAGAATTTGTCAATATATGATTTCTCAGTGTATATTGCAACTATTGTGTTAGCGCATCGTTTAGCGAGTAAATATAGCGCTCAGGATGCACCGGGGACGGGTCGCACTATACATAGAGCACGAAGATAATGAAGTCATAAATTGGGCAACGTAATAGACAGACGCCCTCATTAAGTCTCTGACCCAGAAAGTTCTTAAAAACTGATCAACGGAAACTGATTTAGGACAGAGGTACTTCACACAGCAAAGTCCTTGTCACCTCGATTCTTCTTTTCAGTTACTCGACTCGACGATGAAAATGTCTTATCTAAATTCGTTCGATCATTATTAAGATAACAAAACAGAAACGGACAAGTTTAATTCGGACTCCTGGCCTACAAATGTACGACGATTAATGTGTTAATTGAATGTGCAAATTTCCTTGTCCTATCAACGAAGCCGAAACAATGTTCAGGATAAAGAAGCTTTGATTATTTCAACTGCGAAGAGAGTCCGAAGAAGACAAGCCTGAAGAAGATCTTGCAAAGATGAAGAGTTTGAAAAAGAACAGGAGGACACTAAATCGCGAAGATAGAAAAGCGTCGGGACCTTTGCTCTGAAAAATTGGCGTGGAAAGGTCGTGTCGGCAGGAGGGATGAGCATGGGAATGACGGGCGTCTTCGAGTGACCTTGGAAGTATTCCCACGGACACGGGGAACGCATACTACGATCAAATCGAGGGACAAACACACACACAGAGAGAGAGAGAAGAAAGTGGGGAGACAGAGAGTCGTCACCGGCGTAACCTACATTTACCATCGGAGAGGAGAGCGATCCGTGTGTCTACATGTATACATAGGATACACACAGTGGATGGGCAACACAGCCTGAAGGCGGTCGAGGGACCACTGCTCCGGCATCCACTTCCACTGGTTATGAATGGAGAAACTTCTGCTCTCGCGGCTCGCGTAAACGTTAACACGACGTACACATAAGGGCAGCGCGGCCCGCTACGAAGAAAGGGATTCGGTGCGCCGTCTCTCTTCGACGTTCCAAGTTAAAAGAAGAGACGAGACCGCGTCAGGCCAGAGTCATGAATGCGAGGCAACGGCTTGGTCCCGCAAGATCCGCGGGCTCCATTAAACGTGTACTCGTGGTGCACACTAACGCATCGGGGTTCCACCCCTCGGCGACCGTTTATCTGCACACATAAACGCCGCGTCCTTGTTCGCGAACCTCCTGGCCTAACCTACCGTCTTCCTGCTCGCGGTCTTATGGTACACCCCCTTTCAGAAGTCGCTGCGCTGCTGGTTGCTTTAACTCGTTCGCCAATGTACGAATTAGCTGGAAACTTTTCCGCGACAATTCCTCTCGTCACTTTTTGCAAAGAGCGTACACCGCGTTTAACAGAATATTGCAACTGATATTGAAGTTTCATTCTCCACGTGACAATATTATTTTCACCATTTTATAGATAACGAACACTGGTAGCTAACGCGTTAATACTCCGGTGCTTCAGCAAAAGAGTAGCCGGAATTATTGAGTGCGCGCGTTTAAAGTGCAATGCCAGATACCAGATTTCGAGCATGTACATTTGCTCGAAAGTGCAAACATCGGCGCCGGAGAGGAATAATATGATTCCAAAAAGAGCGGATTGATGCTCTCGCATCTGTTGAACCCCAGTTCGAGATCCGCCAACAGCTGAGGAGGTCAAGGGTGTTAGTTCGGCAGCGGGCGTGTAGCCGATGTAAATGCCCGCCGACTTATGGACGGGAGTGTATGTACACTGGCGAAAGAGGTGGACGTGCAGGCTCCTCCGCAAATATACTTTGTTTACGGTTGTGTTAGCAGATCAGGAGCTGCGTCGGTGAGAGTGGCCGGTAGCTATACAGGGTGAATCTAGTAGCTGGGCCGGGCTGTAACTCTGCCGCTACAGTGGAAAACACTTGCATCGAACAATTTTACATTGTCGCAGAGTGCAATTGCACTTTCGAATAGAATACTACAATTTTTAATAAGAACAGCTATACGTAAATGTAAAATGCAAACTTCCTTCCGCTAAGGGAAAAATTATTGTTTTAACAAATTAAACTCGTAACACGGTTCCACAGTTTCCCTACCCTCTAACAGCCAAACTTCAGCGACGTGGTACGCAACGTGTCGACAACTTTTTAGTAAACGATGACAACTAAGTGAGACCTTCGCTACGTAGTGATGACGCCACCTTTCAGTAGTTACCAAGAAAACTAGCATTCCATTAAAAAGGAGCAGTACAATTGCGCTCCTGTATAAAATCCAACTGCCAGGCGATGGACACTCGACACTGGGAAATTGGAATATTTGCTCGATCCAGATAGAAACCGAGTTATAGCCCCGGCCCAGTTACTAGATTCGCCCTGTACACCGCAAGTAGTCTGGAGAAAAGAGGACGCGGAGAGAGATGAGGAGAAGCCGCGCACACAGGAGCCCGACCAACACCGAGAACAATGGAATAAGCAACAGGTACGTGTATGCACGTACAGAGAGATATGTGCTCACGCACGCGTGTCCCTGGATCTGTATTCGTATGTATTAGGCTCACCCTATGTAGGTATCAAAGCTCGATGCACCGGCTCTTTTCCTCCAAGCCGATTCCTCGGCTTCTTTGTCTCTCCCTCTTTCTCTCTCTCTCTCTCTCTCCCGCTTTCTCCCTTCTCTCTCCCAACCGGTATATATACCACCACCGTTCATCCCTTTTATCACTGACTCTTCCCGCCTCGCTCTATCCGGCTCCGCTCCGCGTGGATGAATCGCAAATGCGGCGACGCTGGACGCGCGGTAAATTGACCGGAAGCGACCAGACCAAGGCCAAGGTTCTTCCGCGTTTTGCTCGCGAGGGAACTAGAAGAATGCGCAAGGTGAACGGAGATCGAGGGGGACACTATAGGGAGAGAGAGAGAGAGTAGCTGCGCTTGATCCTGCTACAGCTGACTTTGAACGGGCTCGAGCAAGCTGAAGCAGGCTGGAACGGTTCAATGTGCTCTGCAACGTCTTGCAATGAGATTTTGATGAATGCCCTCGTGGAAGAAGTGCCGACAATGGGTGTCTCCTCTTTCCAATTTTTATTTCGGTGAAGTACTTCGATTTATATGGGGTTTTTGAGACTACTCGGTTGGCAGTTGCCAATTGTTGCTACATATGAGATTGTGACATTATTGATGAATGTATTGTAAATCAAAAGTTGTATGAATGTATTGTAAATCGAAAGGGTTAGAGGACGATAGTTTGTAATTCTATAAATCGCATAATAAGAAAAACGTACTACCGCGTGTTCCGCATACGATGCATTAATGTGTCTTAATCTGCGAAGATGATGGGACCGGTCCAGTGAGTCTGTGGCCAAAGCTTCCTATGGTCTATTATGATCAGCTCGGAATTCTTTGGTAGCCGAGCCCCTCTTTGTTTCTGAAAGGGGATGCCACGGAGCCAGTTGTGCTAGCGTGACTATGCGAGCTGGTCTTCAACAGTCGATTGAGCTGAATTCGTTCCTCGTGATGGAGATTGAATTGTTCTGGTCCGGCGGCTTCTCAAGGGGAAAAATCACTGGTGGGAAAATGGCTCTATGCTTTGCAGGTCTTCTTGCAAGAATCAGGTAAGCCTCACTAATCCTTTAACACTAGAACTACCGAATGGGCCAAAATGACTGGTTCCAGATTTGTTCTTTTAGAAATATTAAAATTATAAATATGTTTTTTTGAGAAATATTTTTAGTGAATTTCTTTCTTGAAGCACATTTTTAAACACGACTCAAACGAAATTTAAATAAATGCAATTTTGTCATTAGTATAAGACAATGTCTGCCAATTGCGATTAGTGCTCGGAGTGGTCGGTATTCTATTGTTAAGGTCCACCTCCTTTTATGCAAAAATTAAAACTTGTTGCTTTGAATCCGAATATGATTTTAAGGAGTTGAAGAATTTTTCTGTGTGACAGCGATGGATATTTTTGAAAGAAAATGGGGGTTGTGGATTTTTATGAGTCAAGCTAGTGGAATAAGTAAATTAGCAGAATTAATTAGGGGCACTTCTGAGCCTATTTAAGAATCGGCCTGTAGGTGGGAGCCACCATTGTTAGGAATGTCTCCGGGATAAGGATCGCCGCACTCGTATGATTTAGCGTCAATTACCATGACACGCAAAGCCCCTGCTTTACCAGTGACAATGACGTAGCGCCTGCTAGAGAATAGTACCCGGGGTCAGGGGTTTCAAGCTTTCGGTCGAAGGGTATATCACGTTTATTAATTAGTGGTGGAAATCGATCGCCGATAGGATTGGTAACTAGATGAGGCTGATAAACGTGAAAAATATACTCGGTGCTTCGATAAATTCATCGATATGCTGAACGATATCTGAATTCCTTCGCTATCCTCTATTTCATTCAATATCTGAAAATGTGCACATTCGTTCTCTTCACAGTAATCGTCAATTGTGGATTTTTATACGTTCACGAAATGTTCAAACTTTGCTTGTAGTGGGGATGGGATAAAAACATTGTACGTGTTGAAATAAATTTTTTAAAGTGCCAATTATGCAATTTATGCGCATTTTCGATTGTATCTTTTTCGAGGGAGGTAAGTGATTTTGAAATATTTGAACATATCTGTAGTTTCAGTTTATTTATATTAATGTTTTCCAACTGTTGGTTTGTGCTGAAATTCATATTCTCTTCGTCAGTAGCTAGTATTATCATTCCACGCGGAGTTTCCAATATGGCACTAGGTGTCATATTAGGGACTCAAGGTGTACCATATTAAGAACCCCTTTCGCTGGAACCTGCAAATGACACACCACAAAAAAAATATTTTTCCCTAACTGTATTAATTTTTTAACAAACATGACCCCAGAATCTTATAAGGAGGAAATGCATCTACAACTGTTAATTTTTTGAACGAAGAAGAGCATTCTAAAGTAATCAAAAAATGACATCAACAAAAAGTGGTTCATATTTGGGCACTTTACCGTAAACATCGGCAGTATAGCGATCAGTATCCCGAAAAGTGGATTCAGGACGGAAAGAATGTTCGCAACATAATCACGGTGTATCGCCTATTGTGTAATGGTCGCCCCCGTTCGTTATCGTCATTTTATTTCCTCATAATTGCGCACACGCGTGTACGCCGGTTTCGTAATTAAACCAGGTATTATTTCCCAAACAGCGGAAAGTACATGTTCCATAAATTTCTGTGCATATGCCAGTAAAGGTGCGAGTTCGTCGCTCTCCCGTGATAATTAATCACGCCCACGCCCATGTATCTGGCCGCAGTAATTAACTTTTGTCGGGGGCCGCGAACGAAAGTCAGAATCTGGCAACGCTGATTACCAACTTCATTAATTCGATACGTACAGAGTAGTATAGCCCGGGAAACTCGCGTTACAATCCCGTTTACCAGTCGCGGGACGGAAAAGGTATACGCCCGATACACAACATTTTATTTGTGCTTACCGCGATTTAATGGAATTAATTACTCGAATGGCAAAACCCGGCCAATCCATAAACAATAACATTCCTGCACGAACTACATTGTCCCTGCCAAGAGGGTGTACCAACCGTTTGCTAATTCTGGAGGCGATTCACGATTCAAGTGGAACAACCATTGTTTCAATCTTCAATTACTTGAAAACTTACTACTAGGGTGCAGAACAGAAAAATACTCAAGAGAAAAATGTTTACTCTTCTATATGAATTATAGACAATTGTTTACAGGCCCGACATTATTTTCTCAAGACAATTTTACATCTGATGTTAATGCTTCTGTGAGTACAACAATTTCAAGAATCCTTCTGCACTAGAGAAAAATAAGTGGCGCCAGAAAGTGATCAATTATGGATCGAGCGGGTGCATTCGTCTGTCGAAGGATCGACGTGCAGTTCAGACGCGTCCCGCACATATAAACGACGTTCCTCAGCGGTCGTGTGTTTGCACTGGCAAGCAAACCGTACATTGTGTGTACTGTTATGCGTTGGCATGCGTGACGCAACAGGAAAGTGCGATACGGCCGAGACTTCCCCGTCTGCGCCGGCTTTGGAATTATTTGGAACAGTCTATCGTCCGTGTGCAACGTGTGCATCGCGACCAGTGAGATAAGAGGACGCATTTTAAAAGACACTTTCGCGTTCCTGCAGTCTCTAACCGCAGGTGGCGTTAATCTCCTATATCGTGGGATCCATTTACGATGCCGCAGGTAGACGCAATTCGTGAATTATAATTCGATAACGTCCACTAAAGATGCAATTCGTATGCAAAACTGCATCGCACCCTTTCCCTTCCATTCTACTTTTATTTTCATCGCTGTCGCGTTTAGTAGCCGCCAATTTTCTCGAATACTTTATCAACAGAAAACCTGATAATAGGTTTAACGACTATATACTGCGGATAGTTGCGCATTTCTGGCAAAAACAGGCACGCGAAATTTGAGAAAATATTTCAGGGAATTTTGAGAAACTTCCTTGATCTTCGATTTTGAAAAGGCTGGTAGAAAATATCTGGTAAGCGAGGCGTTAATTATTGATCAAATTGCAAGTGAGCAGATTAATCAATGATTAACAAGATTCATTATTGAGTGACCAATAATTCATCGTATATTAATAGTACGTTGGTTGATTAATACGGTTAGCTGGCATCGATGTAGAAAATTGAATAGTCGTATGAAAATTTTCTGGGCATTACCGATTCAAGAATTTAATTATTTAATAAACTCACAGGTTGTCGCACTGGACATTGTTCGCTGAAGTCAGTATATTGCGTTGCTTACTTGTATCGTTGAGAATGACAAGAAATCTGACAAGAAGAAATTAATCGAAGGTATCGCATTAGGAAATCGATCATTCTCGGCGTTGGAAAGGAAGCGTTACAATTTCTCGGTTCGATGACACAGCAATGCAGCGTGCTCATTAACCTTGCACAAATGACATAAAACCAGCCGGGAGATTATCAATCGGGTATGAATATTCCATAACCGGCGCGGTCAGTGCGTCTGTAACTTTCAGGAACGACGGATTTAATTGCGCGCGGCATTCTCATTTCGTATACTGCCTGTAAAGTCGATAATATCTAGCAACGCCTCATAAATAAACGACCCTCCATAAATTAAGATGCCTCTCTTCTTTGTTCTTGTCGCAATCTTCCTCGGAAATTCCATCGAGTTTCACACATCAACAACACTTACAAAGAACCCAAAGTATTCCGCTTATCAATCTTTCGAAATGTATAAAGGTAGATCTACAAATGAATTCGTAACCCCCCTCGTGAATTTGATAATTGAATAATTAACATAGACATCTCCATCGCTTTCTACGCATTTACTCCATCTTACAAGCGATCAATAATTTGTATGCGAAATAACAATTATTGTGTCCGTCAATTCCAGTGAATAGAAAGTTAGAGATACAAATTTTAGTATGCATCTTAGATACAAATAATTTAAAACTTATTTTGAATAATATTTAGGCAATTTTCAAATTAATTAAATCTACCTTATTAATGAATCTTCAATATAGTGGTCGAAAATTCGAATTCAATACATATATGAAGTTACAATTAATTAACTGCGAGAGTCACGAATTAATTTGTACACCTGATGCATGTAAACAGCATAAATGCATACAGATTGTCGACTATTTGCAGTTGATTCAATCATAAATAAAACTAAATTTATTTTTCCAACAGATTTTCTATACTGCTAATTAAACAAACAGCAGCAAAAGTTTTGCACGATAAACACAATCATTTCTCACACACTCCCCACAAATAATTAAACAAAAGATCCTGAGCAGATATTTCGCTCAATTTCCACGGCGATTCGACGCGGATTAACGCTCTTACAATCTCGCATTTAAAAAATCAATTTAGCAGATGATTAAATAAATCAGACATCGCGCAGCATCTACGAACGGAGAACAAATGAATTTTCGTCCGGGAGCGTTATAAAACGACCGGAGCTGCAGACAGTAAGTCATAAAAGTGCAGAACGTGGAAGAACAATGCCAAAACCTCCGTTGCATAATTCGTCTCTCTCTCTCTCTTTCGCGCGCGCGCGGTGGCCGAGCGAGTCGACATAATTAGAAGAATAATCCGTTAATTAAAGTAAAACATCAAACAATAAAATTAATCGTTGCGTTATCTGTTTCGCGAGAGCTTGCGTAATTATATTAACGTAATTAACGAGGCCCCTCGCTGTTCCTCGAGCGAGACGCGCGCTTATGCGTCGGGACGTCGGACGCCGGAGCGTCTCCGCTCCGCTCGAATCCGCTTTGCTCGTCGAGCAGCTGCGAGCAACAGCCACCTGGACGAACATGTAGCCAGGTAGAAGTGCGTTTAATGTCCATCCTCGACTTCATTTTTGCGCGAGCGTTGTGTTTCGGTCGCCGACAGAAAGGCTGGCGGAAACCCTTATGAATCAATCGATAAATTATGGAAGAGGTGGATCTGTAATTGGATAGCGAAGTTGAAATTTCGATTTTGCGATGGCCTCTGTCGATTCAGAAGGAAGGGAGCTGTTTCGATAATCCATCGTCATTTTTATTCTGCAAATTTTTCAGGAAAATGTACTGATTTGAATTTCTGTTATTCCGTAAGCGGTGCGTTTCTCCTAAAATTGGAGCAAACAATTTTTATATTGCGCAAGATATATTTGGAAATATTGGTGTCTTACAAATTTTGTTCCCAGATTCGTCTAGGAGAAATTGTAAAAATTGTGGAGGAACTGTGTTTATTAATAATAGAGAATATTCGAGGGTATCCAGTGGTTGGTAGCCTTGCAAATCGGAGCAGCCACTCTAAGCTCGACGAAGGACGACCGCACCGGAAACAGCTATAGTGCTGCGGCATCCGCGCTATAGCCTCGCAGCCGAGGCGAATAACAGAGTGGGGCCTGATGTTCGAATGGGCCCACATGTGCTCGGAACAGCTGTCCTTACTTGCCTGCTCCAACTCGAAACCGGAGGTTCGACGGTCGATTTTTTCCGACCCGCATATGCTCAAAATAATATTCATGCGACGCAACCCTTTTCCATCATTCCGTTTACTTGTAAACAAGTATTTGTCTGGATTTATCGTTTCGTTTGCAGTACGAGATAAATAAAGTATTATACCGTAGCTTCGATGCATTTATTGCACTTGCAAGTGCACAGAATACATTTAGTTTTCAACTTACTGGAACCGGTACCTGGGAATAAGCAGCTTTTTTCCGTAGAACAGCAGTTTGCCACACAGTTAGCGATGTTATGGCGATACGCCCACGATATACGCGCGTTTAAGTTTTAATTATTAAGATTAAGAGTGTTTACACGTTGACGAGTACAGTTATTAAGATGCATCATTACTCCGCTATTAATTATACTTGCAAAATCGTAAGGGCTCCTGTTCGGGAATTATTTAAATGCATCGAAATTGTTGATGAATTTTAAAGCGTTGTTCACCGGTCATTAACTTGTTAACTTTCGGTATTCCTCGTAATCGAGGAAAATTTATACCCGTCTACGCATCCACTATTAACATTGAATAAACAGTAAAGAGAAAAATATAGATTCTGATTGCATTCGGGTTGGTTAATGAACAGTAAGTAATTGGTTTGCTTGATACTTTTTATTCCCATGATAAATCTGGGTGGAAACACCCGGCAGAGAATCATTAATTGTCACGACATCAAATATTGAATTTCATAGAATGGAAATATATACGCGGGGATTGTGTATAATAACTGATACAATATTTTAATTGCTGTATATACGTATATATGTACAAGCAAATAAACACTAGAATTAATAAGTTTAGTACTTAATTTATACAATTAAATTTACCTCATTGTACACAGAGGGAGGAGGTCTAAATAATTGGATGTTCATTTTACGCGTGCGATTTTATTTATATTTGAAATTCCACTTGGTACGCTCGTATTAAATATTCAGCGATTCTACAGTATCAAATAAAAAGTCACGCAGCATTTCTTCTGCGCGATGCATAATTCATTTTCCAGATAGCCGATCTTTTTATCTTTTTGAAGAATTACATTTCGTTGCGTTATTTGTCATAATGCTTCATCCCCTGCTAAATTATTTAACGTCTTTATTAAAATAATCGAACAGCCCGGCCAGTATTAATTCGGCGAGCAGAAATCATTTTTCCTCTTGGTCTTTTACAAATAATTTTTTCAATGAATCTTATTTTAAACTTTATTAACTGCTCGCACCCACAAAATTCTCCAGAATGTTACGAATAAGTACAAGTTTAAAAAATTAATTTCAAGAGGACTGATCATTTCACCGCACTAATTTTTAAATAAAAATCGATGGATACGTTCGTTCACTGTACGAAGCGATTATATATATATATTTTATTTATTATTTATTAAAACAGAGATATATTTGCAATTTAAAAATACTCCGCGAACAGTTTCATATGTCGACGACCGCGGTAGTAGCGCGGTATAGTACGAGAATAGATTAATAAAAAAATCATTGCTTTCTGTCGAGCCCCAACTATGATAAAATATGTACAGTGACTGTACACTGTGCACCCATTTCTTCGAGTGAATAAATATTATCCAAGTGCAATGGCCAAGTTTATTACTATAACCAACGTAAAAGTAGTCGAGTATCACTGTCGCGAGAGAGCAGATTTGTTTCAGCCGGTGCTAATTGCAATTTTAGTTTAAGTAATTATGCTAATGCGGATTATCTAAGATCTGCGCGGTAAAAAGAAGTCTCTTCCTTCTCTCATGCAATTCAAGCAGGCGCAGAAAAAAACTGATTTGCAAACAATCTCGTAAAACGAGCCTTAATATTACACACTCGAACCGTGCAACAAACTTTAATGAAAGTTTCCAGAGAAAGAAAGAGAGAGGGAGAGAGGGTGGAAAAAAAGAGTCTGGCGTTCGCGGGATTCTCGGCGTCTAGCTCGGTTAGAGATCAAGGCGAAGTGAAAGAGACAACGGGGAGCGACAAGTTGTATGTGAAGCACATAACAGAAGTACAAAGGAATAAAAGAAAAGCGAAAAGGGAAGCGTGTGTATGAACACCGACGGGTTTCCATGTGCCCCGACGGCTAAAGGATATCCTTGTCACTTTCTTCGCTCTTATACTTTCTCCCTGCAAAATTCAACCGGAGACTTTGCCCGGCTACACCGAATGACCCAAAAACCATCGGCAATTTATTCGGCACGCGAAATCATCGGTGAGTTGGAATTCTTTCAACCCTTATATGTGTCCATAATTATGAAAGTGGTTCAAATTATGTATTTCTTGTTTCGAGATATTTAAAGGAAAAGGATATTTAACACTAACGAATTCCATATAATGTTGAAATTACAACATTTATTTATACGATCCGCTTCTTTGAAAACGCATTAAGAAATGAGAGAATTGAATTTTTCGCTTTGATGTGCCAAAAATTAGTTCTATCGAATTTAGTCTCTCGAGAAATTGCGTGATCTCTAAATGCATAAAAGCGCTCCGATTTAGTAACCAGTAAATATTTCAAGCAAGAATTAAAAAATTGGTCAATATTATTATTGTATTTGATCAATTGAAAAAGCTCTATCCGAAATTAAATAACAGACAAATCTCATTAAACGTGAATAACTTTTTTAATCGATTGAATCGGTGATGATCGGATTTACCATAAATGCATCGAATCCATAGCCTAGTGATTATGTGTACACTCATCCCCCGATTTACGAGGTACGTTTTATTCGCGATCATTAAATGTATCTTTCTATGGTATTTATTGAAATTATCATACAGCAGCAGCAAATATATCCAACAACAAGGTTATTAACCTCGAATCAATTATATAGAAAGAATCAATAGGTTTAAAACACAATAATGACGACGATAATATCGTAAATAATATTATACGTTCCGAAGTTTAGACTATGGAATGAAATTTGAAGCTTCTCCGAATTTGTGCTGAAACGTTTATTATTATTCAATGCAATTAATTACTGGCCGATCAATTGTTTCTTTAATGTCTGCGTTGGACATTATTTATAACTAGACTATAAATCTTTATGCTCTGTTTATTAAAGTCTCAATAAATTATTGAAATACTGAAATGTGGGTGACGCGTCCCTAAATTTTTGACCCTGTTTTTTAATCGTTCTTTACAATGCGGTTATTGTTAGAACGGTTTGCAATGCCGGTGAACGCGAGGCAAAGTCCTTTCCGTGCGCCGCGCCGCGGATCGACGCATTCGTCTCACTATAAATAACGAGGTCGCGGTAAAAAGCACAAAACTAAAACGGGATCAGTGGAACACCGTGGAGAATAAACCGTGAAAAGTTCGACGCGAAGGTTAGAGAAACGATCGGTCAGGATCAACGAGAGATACAGGAAGCGAGAAGAGGAGATCGTGAAAACTCGTTTCCACGATTTTTGTCACAGCGTTCAAACAATCTAATCTGATAGAATCATCCTGGGGAAGAAATGAAAGGAAAGTTGAAAATAAAATTTTGTACAACTTTCGACGCGTGGTTGAAAAAGTTATTTATTTAATTGCTGCCCTTTTGCAAGCACAGGGTCGTGGGGTGGAGGCCGTCTCTCAGAGGACGAAGGTATAACAAAATTTTTAATGTGTATTTTTTACCTATTTTTACGCGTTTGTGCAGCAAAATGCAATTTAGGTTGGCAAGAAAGTAATTTTGGTATTGTAAAGTGAAATAGAGCACAATGTTTTGATTCAAGCAGTGATCTTTAATGAATAAGATATCTCCCCTTTTGTTCGATGATCTTTTGCCAAAAAGTACAAATAAGAAAATATTTTATTGATGAAAGTTCATCGCTTGAATAAAGAAATTCGGTTTTATTTCACCTTAAAGTACCGAAATTACTTTCTTGCCAACCCGATAATTCAATAGAAGGTTGTATACAAGTTATGCATCGATTGACTAGAGCTTTTTTCGTGATACTTGATTTTGTTTTATCAATAGACTGGGTAACTTTATAAAAAATAATAATTGTCTGCATATATTGTAGAAGCTTTGTAACATTCTTAGATCGATTTCGTTTTATTCTGAAAAAAAGTTCTGAATATATATTATATTAATAAACCAGATCGAATAAAATGCAATCTAAAATCATTATTCTCCTGAAGTTTGTGCGGGAAGGAGCGCCTTCAAATTGCAGTAATTAATAGTTAAACTTCACCATCGAACAAGCAGTCGTGGCCGAGTGGTTAAGGCGTCTGACTAGAAATCAGATTCCCTCTGGGAGCGTAGGTTCGAGTCCTACCGACTGCGGAGCGTGAAACAAATATTTTGCTTGTGATAATCCACAATATCTGTTTTTTACTTATCAACTATTGAACATCAGTACCGTGGCCTATTCGGTGAATTTTACTAAATAATCGCGAATTTTCAATTGCTCCTGTCTGTTCTATAAAATGTTCGAATCTACTGCAATGTCAGTAACAAAGTTTAATAGATGAATTTTTATTGCAGTGCAGTCGAGCGGACTAAATTAGATTAGGACGTGAAAGAGCTGTATAAGGGTTGAAGGAATAACCAGTACGACAAATTTCCTCTTTTTCCAGTTTCGATTCCGTTGGCTATATTCTGTTGATTTCGTGGAAAATTTTTCGCGTAAGATGGGGTAAGTTCGTAAACGGGGCGAGTGCATAATGGTTATTTTTAATATAATATGAGCGAAATTTCTCTAGCTTGTATTTATTGATGTACTGTAAGTTAACATGAACTATTCCACATAGATGTCGCCATGAATAAAAGTGTTTTCCTCGCTCAAATCAACCAGTGCTAAACAGCCAGGTGAGAAGTACATATATAACTTTAAGGTTTGTTTAAAAATAGATAACTATAAAACTAAACAATCTAATTTAATGCAATAAAAAGCATTTTATAGCAGGCTTGTTAATAATTCCGCTCTTGCCCCGTTGCACATGAAACAAGGTTTGAAAGAAATTTTTAACTCAAGTTACGCTTTTGCCCCATTTTCTCTTGCACATCGCTCTTGTACATTTTGTACAATATCCTATCAAAATGAAAATTTTCAAGAGAAATTAGAATCCTACGTAATATTAATTCACCAGTAATAACTGTGCAAAGCGTTTGATACCGACAGCGTTAAGTATTTACATAGCAGACTGAAAATACATAAGTTCAAAATCCAACTTAACAAAAACCAGTCTGCACTTACCCCGCTTCACCGTATACAATTTTTAGTTTGCATACGACGAACGTCTAAAGTGGCCCCTAGACGATCAATAATATCGTCAACATTCGCTTCAATATTGACGGAGGACCATATTGATGGAAATATTCATCGTTCAGGAGCGTATTGAAGCGTCCTATCAATATTGAAGAACCGTTTGAACGTCTAGGAGGTTTATCGTCAATATTTCCTACAATATCAGTTGCTTGTGAGACCACGAAGTGAGAACATGACTGACCCACCGAGCTCCCCTTCTAGTGATCAGGGTTCCGTTCGGGATCGGGATTTCACAACCCTGCTTATAGCGGCATATCGTGATTATCCGTAATTGTGGCGTGTGAAGTCAAAAGATTATTTTAACAAAAACAAAAACGCAATTGCAATGCAAAAAATTGTTGATGCATTGAAACAATGTAAACCAAACTTTACGGTTGAACAATTAAAAAAGAGGATGAAACAACCCCGACCATGCAGTACGAATATTTTTGCCAGAATGAGTATTGGTGAGAATATTGATGCATTTATATTGAAGCATATGGATGCGCGCTTCTATATAAAGCGTCAATATTGATGCGAATATTGACAATATTATTGATCGTCTAGGGGCCACTTAACGATAAGAAGCCAAGAAGATGGTTGGAATTTTATTCTTTAGAAGAATAGTGGAAGGGTGTACGAAAATGTTGATCGGCACGCAACCGTGGAAAACAGTTGCCAAATAAATAGGGAAATTTATCGAACAAGCGCGCCGCTACCAAATGCGGTAGCTACGGCAACGGCCGCGGCATATTGTCCGTTAAATGATACGAACGGGATAATTTGAAATTAGAATAGCCGAAGGATGGTGGGGGGTCAGCCGGGAACATTTTCCTATTGGGAAACATAATTAGCGTGTCACTGGCAAACGCGACGTGCCGTGCTCCACACAGCGCACCGCCTCGCACTATTTTCGTATTCCCGTCTGCGTCGAGCCCAGGCGCCTTACGACGGTCCTCTTTGGGGAACTTTCCGCGTTCACCGAATCACGGTCGGTAACCAGTTCCCTTCGCGGTCGCATATACACGTGCTATGAGCCCAATTCCGCCAGAAACGATTGGTTCCCTCTTCGACATCCTGATGTATCGCCGATATTGCAGCTACCTTCTATTCCCGGCTTTTCTCCCCGACCGCGATTTCGTTCGCGGTAGGGATGGGAACGACACCCTCGCGAATCGATTACCAGAAATATACCCCAGAATTTCCCCCAATCCTAACGAAACCGCAGTAGAACAGATTCGATGCACCAGGCACAAAGTGTTCCAACGATGCTCCTTATCCAGGCCTCGCTGCTTTTCAAATATTAATTGCGGATGTTTATGACAATTTTCAATTTCTCTACGCAAGTTTTAAGAAAGTCGATTCACGTGGAATTTTCAGCGGGAATAATCTTTGGAGACAATGGGAAGGGGGCAAGAGAGAATTCGAAAATAGACACACTGAATCCATCAGAAAGTGTATTAGAAATAGTGAAGGGTAAAATTAGAAATGAAGTTATTATACATTTCTATGGAGCGGAACTTTTGCAATAGTGATCGAATTAGTCCCAACACTCGTCTCCTATATACACGACCCGTAGCAGCCAACGAAGAACTAAAATACGAATTCACGCGACTCGTCTCCGTCTCATTCTCGCTCACTATAACTCCGCTGCCATGTATCGGAGCTTTCTCATTGCTCTACTATATCAGTCTACGTACTTCTATTTTCACCTCTGTTTTATTCCTCCGCTGCACTCATCATACACCGTGTTCGCAGCATTGACTTGCGTGTGGCGTCGAAAAAGCATTAAATAACGAGCGTCTGCGATGTTACCTGGCTCGGATCGATTCGAGCTAAGAGCGCTGCTTTTATAAATCATTCAAAAAGTGTAGAAGTCAAAGAACCAGTGGCGAAACCAGAAAAATCGGTCGAAGAAAGAGGCGTAAACATCTAGCGAATCGGGGCAGCTTATTTTCTCGAAAATTTCGTAATCCACGAAAGGAAACGTTTCTAAACCGGCTGACTTCGGCGGGCAGAAATAAGAAGGTTGGATCGGAGTCTCGTATTGAGAGCGACGAGCAGAAGCTCGAAGCTGCTTGAAAATTTAATGCGCGAAGAGTAATTATATTTAGCGTCAGCTTACATCGATTTCTAAGGGGCACGGTGAGATTCGAAGCTGCTTTTGCGATTGTTGGTATTCGAATGATTCTTCGACTCGAATCGCCTGTCACAATTTCAAGTAAATATGTTAGTATTATCATGGTTACTAGTACCGAACATTTAGTGCTTCGGGGAGAAAGCAACCTGTAAAAAATAATTTTTTAGTATACAGGGTGTTTCGTTTATGTGGTAACGGAAATATCTTGTGACGCACTGAAGTTACGAAAAAAATTTGTTTACAAAAATTGTTCGGTATGAAGTTTTTTAAATGGAATGTCCTATTTTCGTATACAACAGATCGATAGAGTATTAAATTCTGAGTATAACAGTGTTGACCTTCATATGTCCTAAACCTAATAGTTAACGAGATATTATCCAAAGAAGAAAGAAAATTGTTTCAATAATATCTCGTTAACTATTAGGTTAAAGACATATGAAGGTCAACACTATTATACTCAGAATTTGATACTCTATCGATCTATGGTGTAAAAAATAGGACATTCCATTTAAAAAACTTATTCCATTTTAGTCCTAAAAAAAATTAGACTATATGATTGTACCCTTCATACCGAACCATATTTGTAAACAAATTTTTTTCGTAACTTCAGTGCGTCATAAGATATTTCCGTTATCAGATAAACGAAACACCCTGTATATAAATTGATTCACGCCACAGAAGCAGAAAATAGCGGAAGAATTGTCTAACAGAGGTCAGTCCCGAATAATACGGTATTCATACAACATGATTTCGCTCTAGCATGGTTAGAGGACTGAAAATCCTCTCGGTGTATCATGGCGCGTGATGGGGAGGTGCATTATTTAACGTTAGTTTGCGATACGCATTCGACTATCATTTTTAATGTTAATTTCTTAGCGTTCCAGGAGCAAAATAGTATTAGCTTGTGGTTCCCAATTTCTTGTATAACTTCCAAGTGTCGAGAAAAAAATTGAGCAGACTTCACACTTGCAATTGTCTCGTAACACAGCAGTGGAAATCAGTGAAAGAAAATATTCCTAGGATCACGAGAGGTTCTAATGTAACCATTTTATCATTGTTATTCGTTCATAATATTTACTCGTCACACGGAGAAAAATAGCGAACTTCTACAGCGAACGAAATACTTAAAATGAACCACTGCATTTTCCAGTTACAAAAGTTCCCAGTCATCCAACAGAGGAGAAACTTTCGATAAAAGACTTTTGTCGCTGTCCCAAGTAGAAATGCTTAATATTGAAGATGAAGAGCAAAGAATGTTTTAAAGAATTACGTTTTCAGCGTAGTTATTTGATAATAATACTTTATTCAACACGTTGAGAAGAGAGACAAGACTTTTCAACCACCTACCCAATACAGAATTATCAGAATATGTTTAATTGATCCAACTTTTAGTATTTTCTCTGCATTCTGCCAACTTTTTTCCACGTTGTGTAGCAAACCAATTGTTCTAATTTCTCAAAAAAGTTAAAACCGTATGGTCCAAGATCCAAGAAGTTGTCGTCTTATTAAAAGAGTCCGAATATTAGTGGGAGTCACTGTATTAAGGACGAATAGTATATATATTAGAATAATACAATATTACACCTTGCCGTATTTTAACGAGTCACACTCGCGATGAAGATTTTAAACAAAGTCTAACAAATGTGAATGTTACGCCTTTCCTTTTAAATGAAATAAAATTAGATTCGTTTGTAATCAATATTCAAGCATTAAAACAAATGTAGCCACACGAAAAGTATACATTTTCTTCTCTCTTCTAAGACTTTTTTGGGGATAAAGACGTTTTAATCAAAACAAGGGGCTGAGGACAAAAGTGGAGTACATTTTGAAGGCGCCCTTTTACGGGGATTTTCTAGTCCAGTTAGATCAACCATGAAGAAATAGTCGTGGTGAAATGGTGGAGCAGGTCGAGTGGTCGTAGTACCGTAAATATAAAAGTTGCTTAATCGAACACGACCGAGCAGGGCCGAAATTTTCGGTCGTAGGCGTTCCGGTGGCCGGCATGTCGTCGGCTGTTACAAAACGGCGCGCCGAGCCGCGCCGGCCTTCGGCCGCTCCCACCATGCCGGGCACATCGGAGAGTCCAGAGTTCTCTCCTCGTGTGCCTCGGTTTCGTCATCGACGCAGACAACCAGGTTCTTCTCAGTCTCCGGCCACGAAATTCGAAATCCCACGGTGTTCGTTTGGTTGCAAACAAAAGCAAAGCTCTCTCTCTGTTCGCTTTATTCGACTCGAATCTCTGCTTTATCGGCGGCTGATATGACGGACACCGTTACTTCGCCACTTACGCTCGCCTTTCCCGCGGTATTATTCCCCAGCTAAGAATAGAAACGCGTGTCGCGATTTCCCGCTTGAACTTTCGATACCGATGTACTCGCGCTGCGCAAGCCTAAATTCTCGCAACTTCACCGATCGGTTCCACGGCCGCGGAAGGCACACCGCCGTCGACCCGAAATTGCCTGACCTCAAACTCCTCACGTTTTTATCAGAGCTGTAAACGTTACGTCGATTTTATATTATTTTTATAGTATCTCCCTGGTTCGCCAATTTTATTTCTCGATGAAATAAACGAGGATTGTATCTGGAGCGATTGTGTGTTCGTTATTTGCAATAAATTCTTACTATTTATCGGGAAGCTCGAACAAGTTGAGTCATTAGGATGACAAATGCATCGTTGCTGTGTGCATTCATTTACTTGCACATGTGTTACGGTAGAAGTCGTGCACTGTAAAACAGCAACATTTTCTTTAACTGTATAATGTGTAGAAATATTGATGTCCAATTAATTTTCCATATTTCTACCGTCGGAAACGTAATTGCAGGTCAAAGGTGAGTTTCGAGTCCTGCGAAAATGTTGCGAGTCCTTAAAATATCAATAAAAATCAATGAAAATAGTGGAAGCAATTTTCGATAAAAACCAAGCAGAGGAAAGTAAATGAAAGATCATTTTCAAACGTAAAAGTACGCGCGAAGCACGATAGGAGTTCAGCGAGCGTGTCTGTCCATGACTTGCCGTTTCTACTTCTTATAAATACTAATGCGCGCGTATCAGATCTTTCGAAGTCGAGTATCTCCGAAACGAAGCGCCATACGAGAAGGCTACAGTCTGCATTTTTGACTTACACTGAATGACCTGCTTCTGTTCTTTACATACAGTAATGCAAAAATTATCTAATTGGAAGAATTAAAACTATAAATGGGATATACGAAAGGTTTGAAATTTTCTCTAAGAACAAGAACATATATTTCAGTGTGGAAGCTGTAAGAGAGTTTCATGCGATTCCTGCACAACCGTGCAGTCTCATTCCGTCGTTTATCTAACGATTGCGTCGAGCAAGAGCTCTACACGTTATAATTATTTAAACAGTCATCTCGGGCAAGGTTATACAACTCGCCGTGCGATGTATCATAACGTGGGACCTTTTAACCCTCCTCGAATGCTCCAGTGAAAATTCACCGGTTTTCTGTTTCAAGATATATTACGAAAGATATGATATATCCCCTTAATTAACCCTGTGAGGACGAATTAATAAAAACACCGTGAATTGTTCGTTGGTTTCTGATTTTTCAAGGCTCTTGACCCATCGCATGCGGTCAAACCGTTCGACAACGAAGGCTACAATTCAGCAGCCCCCGTACAATCAAAAAACAGGAAACAAGCGGGACCTTCAGGGTCGCCGACCCTAATCCGCAATTCAAAGCTGCATTTCGCGGGCCAAACGGGCCAATTTCGAATCAATTCCGAGGGTACACCGGTGTTTTCGGCGCGTGTCCCAGGAAAGTGTACTCGGTCGGCAAACGCGTCGCCGTCAGCGTATCTGCGACGCCGGCGGTCAAACGACTGCCGGCCCCGTATGGCTATTCACCATAGAGAATCGAGTTGCAAAACTGAGTTGTAAAAGGTCTGCGTCGATGTCGCCGGGTATCGTGTAACGGGCTTCGCGGAACAGCGCCGCCGGTACCCGGAATTTCAACCATGTTAGCTGAACAAAACCTGCAATTGCAAAAACTACCACTGACGAAACATCCCATCGAAAGTATCCTACGGCAAGAATTTTTTCCAGAAATATATATTTAGAGAATTGGATTACTCAGCATAATATTATATATTGTTTTGAGAATTGCAAAGGAAGACAAGTAAAGGTGAAGCCATCAAAACTATCTTCCGATGCGATCAATCTCTCCTGGAAATTGTTTGTTAATTCGGTGTGGTAGAAAGAAGCATGGCTATTTATTTAAAAAAATTTCATTGGTCAGTGCGGTGTTGGTTTTCGTGTTAAAGTGGGAGGAGTGAATTCTTTCGGGTTTAATATCGAGTCAAGAAACATGAAAATACAGTTTCGTCGAGGCAGCTCCTATCTCAGCGAGCACAGAGTGCGGTGCCATCGGGAGCGACAGCGCTGCCTTGCTACCCGATGTTGAGTCACTGCTGCGTTGCCGATACACGCGTCGTCGGCGCTATTGCTGGTGGCACGGTCGTGTAGTGTTGCCACGTTTCGGGCTTCCCTCCCTTTATACCACGCCCCTCCGCCAACACGATAAGCGGCTATCCCCACTTCTGTGGCCCGGGCGAGCGAGAGAGAGGGCGGCTGGGGCGAAATGGGACACAGACGAGGAGCGAGATCGGCGGAGACGGAGCGATGCGGGGCGCGTAGGTGGGAGTGACATAGACTGGAGAGCGGGGTAGTGGGGAAAACGGGGTGGCGAAGTGCTAGAGAGAGAGGGGGGAAACGGGAAGATAGAGGATCAAAAAGAGGAGGAGACAGAGAGACGGCTGGAGAGAGCGAGAGAGAGAGAGGGAGAACGAGGAGAGACTATGACGGTGCAGCACTGCAGGAGAACGGGGCAGCCGAGTGAACCGGGGGAGAATGTGAGCGAGAGAGATCGCGAGAGGGGCATGAAACGAGAGAGACGGAGAGGAGAGAGGCGTCGCACCGCGCGTTCAAATTTCATTGCGTCAAGCTCACGGTACTCTCTCGTCTGCTTAGCGCGGAATTCAGAGAAAACGTCGGTAATGGAGTTTCGTGAGATAAACGGCAGCAGCGTCGCCACCGCGGCACTGTTGGCCTCCTGGTACCGGATAGGGTTACCAACGGGGCAACCGAAACACCTTCGGAACGGAACGCAACCCTCTTTCTCCTCCGCGGAGAGCGTTTTAAACAACGGGCTGCTGGCTCTCTCCCTTCCTCTCTCTCTCTCTCTCGCTCTCTTTCTCTTTGGTCGTTCCCAATGCGCGTTATGTAACGACAGCATGTAGATAAGTGGCCGCGAATCGTTCGATTTGTCCCCTGTTTTTCCTGGGAGAAAGAGAGAAAGCACGACTACGAACCCGGCGAGTCAACAATTCCCCGATCCTCGAAAGGCGCGAAAACAATCCATCCATCAGGAGTGTTTACGGCACACCAGCGTTGCTGCTCCCTTCAGCTGGCAAGAGCTGCCAGACAGACTCCACCGAGTCCGCTTCGCGCTCTGATTGCTAACCCCGCGGTTCTTAAATCACCGCCGATACCCGATTCAACCTTCGACAGGTAGAATTGCTTTTCGGTCCACCGGAAGATAGAGGATCGCCCATGCTTACGTCGATCCACGTAGAATCGAATCGTTGGTACGCGGTCTTGCTATTATCACCGCTCTTGACGCGCTCTAGTGTTTGCCTAAATATCCAGAAATTACTCTACATTTCGGCAAATTGAAGCTAGTGCAACGTCTATAAATGGCAGCTGATATCAGCCCAATGTTAAAGTCGAGTAGGTTAAAGTTGTGGGGAAGTTAATTTGGCGCCGCAATGAAAATTTAGTGGTCTAAGTGAAGCAACAAATGCGCACTGCGATTCCTCACAACTTTTTAATGCGCTTGTCTGACCTGGCTACTCCTTTGCACCTCCACAGCAAAAATCTAGTGGAATAATTCGTCGTCGGGATGGGGAGCTGTGAAATTTGTATGGAACAAGACACGAGGGTAAACGAAAATTCGTCGATAGAATTTTTTCAATTTCGTGTCTTCATCCTGAAACATGTTTAATTCATTGCGGGGCTCTTAAAAATTCCCGGCAACTGTAAAAAAAATAATTCATTCCGACTCGTTGGTTCGTTTCATTCGTTCATCGATTCGTCGCTGTGTCTTTACTGCAATATTTCGCTAGTGCATCAACTAGAGATTCGTTTGCACTCGATACGCTCGTCGTGTCCTAAAATCAGATCTATCGAACAACAAATATTAGTAGATCTTCTGAAAAATTTCTTTCGCATCGACAAGAATAAACATTGACTGGAGAGCCGTGCGTGCACGCATAAAATTTCATAGGTTCATTTATAAAAATGTGAAATAGTCAGGGATGTACTTTTGTTTTCATAAAACTTTTGTTGCCGCGAAAGTAAAATAGAAGTGTCGTGAAATTTTATATAGAATTTTCCGTTTTACGGTGTTTCGCTTGTTGGTACGACCTATGAGCGCATAAAATTCATAGTCGCATAAACGGAATCCGGTGGATCACGAGCTTAATGAAAACGATAATCATTTCTGTATTTTTCGTGGCTCCATGGTGTATGCATAGTATACCGCCTCTGCTATCCTAGTATAGTTTTGCTAATGTCATAGCGCAAATTTGCATTTTTATATTCAACAGTCTATCAGAGTGATGCGACGAGGAAGTAAACGTTTTCATAAAATCTGTTAACGAAGGCTTCCATTCCAATTTTCACCTAATCAAATTATGAAAAAGAAACGAGCCACCTCGTTTATTACCCGTTTCTGTACAGTGCTGTAGAGACCACGCGTTTCCGTGTGTATCAATTTTTCCAGAAAAAGGAGAATTTATTTGACTGTCCCATCGTTCAAAATCAACAGGATAAATTTAACAAAATCTTAACAAGCAGATCACGCGGCTCGATCAAGGAAGTGCCAATATTCTCAAAAGCAAGTACTTGAAAATTCGGACCTGTGCACTCTGAATTTCTTAGTGTCCTCTATCCCAGTTGGTAGAACTGCAATTCAGCGAGTTCAGCAGCACGGAGGACGCCATCACGAAACAGTAGCAGTAATCCGGGACTGCCGAAAGACCAGAAAAAGTATCGGTGACATGTCGCCGAAGCGTTACCGGGTAACCCGATCGGTACACAGCGTTCTTTCAAATTAAAAGCGGGCGTCGGTCGATTTGCCAAGCAAACGATCCATCGGATCGCGGCACGGCGCGCGTTCGGGACCCGTGTATGGAAAAGAGGAGGCCGGCCATAGGAATAAAAAAGACGACAGCCAGAAAAGAGAGGAAACGAACCCGGGGAGGGTGGAGGGCGAGCGAGAGAAACAGAGAAAAAGCGAGACGGAGCGGACGGAGCGAGAGGGACAGAGATGGAAGGAGGGAAAATACGTGAGAGAGTTGTGAAACGGGAACGCCGTGCGCATCGCAATGCAAATGCAACTGACCCGATAAAGCTGCATTGGGTCATAGAAAGGGAAAATACAACCTACAAACGCGGGTCTCCCGCCAAAATACGATTTTTATAGCCCCTCGGCGCCACGCTGTTCTCTCCTGCTGCTACCCACAGTGACGTTCCGCCACCCCGACGTTCCTCTCAACCCCTTTTCCTCTCGCGAACCCCGCAGCCTCCGTTTCCTCTTCGCCATCCACGCCCGTCTTCATTTTCTCGCTTTCTTGCCCGAGATCTCGACGCCCCTCGAACCAGAATGGGAACTCGTATATCCTTGAAAAGTTCACCCCCGCACGCCCGAGTCGCGAATGTGTTCCAACGAATTGAAAAAAAAGAGGGAAACTCGAAAACCACCCGGACCGAGAGAGGCTCTGAACGATGGTCGGTCGGGATTCTTTGTTGCCTCCTTGCCGACGCTAATAGTATTGTTCTTCTGATGAGAGCACTCAGAATGTCAGTGTCAACCGCCCTTGATGTGCACGGGTTTTTCAAATGGCCTCGGAAACGGCAACTGTTGCGCTTTGCTGTCGAGCAACCATTTTTCTCACGAAGTTCAAAACGTCAACTTCTCTTTTGAGTCAATCCGAACGAAACGTAAAGTCGAGAAAAGTTGTCCAGTAGGAACTTTTTGGTCCTGCAAAGGATTGCAGACTCGATGTTCGTATTATTTTACAGCGATATCAATTTCGGAAGTTCGTTAAATACCCCGTAACATTTATTTTTCGGATCGGTAATGTCAGAGAATTTTCAAAGTGGGAAATAACTTCTACGTACGACCAGCACGATGTCTGACATTTAAGCATTATCTACTGTGCGAGGCGGGTCACGCTCGAATCGTGATCTACCGCCACGGATAGAGACAAAATTCACACAATTCACAATTTTCCTACGAGCAATTCTGAAAAATCAAAATTCAATACCAGTTCCGTGCGTTTATTGAACTGATGTGCTGTGTGTCTATTCGACAAATCGATACAAGACACGAGGTACCATTTCGAGCTGTATCCGAACGTTGACGACTAGAAGACAATGTTGGAGCATGTATCTGGTAACGATTTAATACACTTTATAAACGTGGCGCTCGTTATTATTAGCAAGTAAAGTTTCCAACTTTGTTAAGCTTGTTTACCAACCGTAGATCGAAAGGCTTTAATTTTAGATTTTTTAGTAGAACGTTTTATTTTAGATCCGGCAGGAATGTTTTCTATGATTGTGCAGCGATTTACTGTATACCTGTTTAAAATGCAAGTTTATGAATAAACGCAATTGGTGGAATTAAAGTATAGCAGGACGAAAGTGGATGGAAATTGGTGAAGAATCTTTGGTGGAACTATTTTCGAGGAGCACAGGGAGCAAACGAATTTTTCCGTTGTTCAGAAAGAGCCCGATGGTTCGGTCGAGCGTTTCGTTACAGCGAAAATGTGCAAAGTCGAAACAGATAATGGCAGCGCACCGCGATTCCACAACGGCAAGTGGAGCATAATAAATTTAGGTGTTGATCGAACGGGCAAGAGCGCGATCGAGACCCGCTCTCCGAGTACTGTTCTACAGGAAAATAACAGGACCACGTTTTCAAATTATGGACACTCTCGCGAAATTCACTTTTACGAGTTAGACATGATCGATAGTTACACAGAGACCGATGTGGGGGTGGAGGGTGTGCGAGGAGGGATGCGGCTCGACGAAAACGCTAGCCCCCCTCCCTATTTGCGCGTCTATGCTTCCGCATAAACCTAATTAAATTTGAAACGAACTTCGGGGTTCGAATTGAACATCGGTTCTCGCGATCGACGCGGCTCGCACGGCCAACTCGGTATATTTTAATTTAAATTGTTCCGTTTAAAAACGGCGAATTAAATTGTAAAAAGGTGTCCCGATATTCGTTTTAATGAAAGTGATGGACATCGATGGAGGCCCGGTGACAAAAGTGGAAGCTTCAGGCGCAGGCACGCGGTCCGTGAAAGAAAAACGATTCGCTCGTCCTGCAAAATTATGCTGCACTTTTAGGGGAACTGTATTGTCGACGTTCTGATTTATCGGTCGAAAACTCAGCCGGAATATTTTCTTCAATTCATTTCGTGTTTTGAAAAAAATTCTTTTGTGCTGCATCTACTGTAAAATTCTGTCGTCGAAAAGACAGAGAATTACATTTACCATTCTATTACTATATGATTCTATACTCTTCGTTATCTACAGTCCATTGTTACTTTGCAACCTTCCGATGCAGTCTGTACAAAATCCTTTGTATAAATCTCTGGTAATAGGATTCGCGGGAGGTCTTAGGGTACCATTACAGGATTAAAATATTTTGAAATAACGTGATGTGGAATAACTGGTAAATTCATATTTCTCAATTTTCACTTAGACCACCCTCATAATTATGGGCACAATTGTTCGGTACGGTTCGCATAAAGATCTGCTGGATCTCCGAAAAATCGGGCAACTTCGCAGGGCAGAGTTTTTCGCGCGATAAATAGTTTTACGAGCAGTTCGGGGCCGTTATGTTCGGCGAATCGCCGGGAAATGCATAAAGAAACAGTTTTCCATACGACGCGTGTCGTTTAATCCCGACACATTGTTTTCTTTCATTTCGCTGGGACACCGTGGCCGAGGTCTCCTCGTTCATAAAGGCGATAGGTGCCGAGCCGAGACATTTATAAGGCCGTCCGACCATTTACCGTTTTACGGGCGAGCATTGTTTTTGGCATGGAGACGCGACGCATTCGCAATTCACCACCCCCATAATTCTGACCGCCGGTCATTCGGCTAACCCGTTTCCCCATTCCGATGCCCGGCCAATGTCCACGCAACCACCCCCTGTTCCAACCCCCATTCAAACCCACCCCCGCGGGCTATGCTCCTTGTAAGCACTTTTTGTCTCGGCCGAGAGCGACCACGTGTTCATGCGCGGATTTCGGTGCTCGGACGCTTTCGGTTACCAATTTCGATTCTTCCCCCCTCCCTCCCGCAACACCGTTGATTGAGATCGCCGCTTAAATTAAACACGAACGTTTGTGCCACGGATTCCCCATTGACTGCGCCCCCATAAGCGCTCCGCGCTACATTATAATGTAAATTCGACCGCAAGGTTTACTGGAACGTGGTGGCTCGATTTTTTAGCCGATTGGCTGACGTATAAACTGCGGACTTTTATGCAAAGGAAAATTGTCTGCATCAGCTCGCTAAAGTTTTTTTTTTTATTTTGCACAAAAATCCAGTCTACTCACGAATAAAAAAAATGTTCCGAAAGAAATGTCTCGGTGCTGGGGTTGAATGAAGAGATTGGGACACTCGAAGTCGCATGAGGATCCCCAGGCCTACGATTAGGAAACTTTGCCGTGGTCGAGACTTTGCGGACTTTGGGGATGCGGGGGTTGGGGCGTGGCGCCACGTGGAAACCGTAAACACCGTTAGGCGTACACGAGCCGGCGAAAATGGTGGTGTAAGTCGATCGAAACGATCCAGGTAATGCCACAGAGCATCGTCGTCGAGTCAGCTGCGACCTTCGACATTTCGAGGAACCCGCTCGAACCAACCACGTGGATCGATATTTGCCGGCTCCGTTTCGACTTTCGCGTATTTTCGGCCGGCTGAACCTTTACCTCCTTGTATTTTCATTCTGTGCGGTCGCTCCTCTTGTATTTCAGCTTTATTAATTGTTCAACTCTTCGTACGAACAAGTTGTACGTCTGATATTAATTCAGATAATTATTCTCACAAAATCAAGATCTATTTCTTCTTGCTATCTTACACGAAGAAAAATTCTAAAAATGTCTTCCGACGCGAACTATCACAATTTTAAGAGTTGATTCCTGACATAAAGCTGCTTTCCTGTAATTTTATGCAAACAATGGTTTTTCATAGTGCGCAGATTAGATCGATACAGGATACAGCATCGATAACGTTAGTCGGCGTCGAACGACTTTTAATTAATGGAACCCGACGACAGATATTTCCGTTGGTGGGAATTAATAATGTGCCCGAGACACAAGTTACGGGGTAGTGAAATTAATACCGTGTATTATTAGCCCTTCGACCCTTTTCTCTTACGTAACCTGACATTGGTGTTCCGTAGCCTGGTCAGACGATGACGCTATTAATATGCTATCGCCAACAACATTCGATCCTTCCGACATGCAATAAACATTAAACATGAGATTATATTAATCTGCTAGCAGTGATTCATTAGAAAGATTAAGTTCGTTGAATTAAAACCTTGATCTTGCTAATCTAAATCGGTCTCCAGTTAGCTACTCTCCAATTATTTATTAAAAAATCGTGAATTTCTTATACGAACTTGTTGATCTTAATTATTTACGGACACGCGAACTACGGCTTAATTTGATTACCTCTGCAATTTGTAGATATTCTAAATTTTGACATAGACGGTTAATAACTTCGCTAATTTACCTGGGTAGACGTTCTCGTCGAAATGCAATCCACTGTAATTTCAAATCTCTGCTTGGGACATGTAAATCAATTTTAAGATGTGTTTCACCCCCAAATAAATTTTGCAAAATATTCACTCCTAAAATTGGATCTTCGTACTAATTCATTAAATATTGGAATTTGTATTAATTACGAGTAGATCGGATTTAGTGTGTTCACAAGAAAATAGAGATAATCACGATCAAAGAACATTACATTCAATAACATTACATTCAATATTGCTGTCGGGGAACCGATTCGAAAATTTTTTCAAACTCATCGGCGATGGTATTTCTAAATGCGCGCGCGAGTGCAAAGAAAACGTGTGGCAGTGTACATACGTGAACAGGAAGAGGCATGGGGAGGAAACGGGGGTGGTATACTCCGATGCATTTTAAATGAGTCTAAAAGCGATTCGGCCGCCCGCGCGCACGTTTCGTATATATCGATTACCGAAATGCGCGATTCGAGAAGCGCACCAACAAGACCCATTCATTATTATTTGTTCTCCGCGACTCCATAATCTGACAAGCCTCTCGTTAAACGAACGCAACTTTTTACCCTCTGTCTCTAGAACTGTTTTTCCCATTTGGACAATTGCGAAACTTAATCAAATCGAAACGCAATTTACATTTGCGAAATTGCACGGGGACAATGGTATTCGAAAGAATCAGAGTGAAACGGTGACGCGAATGTTTATCAACTTAAAATTGGAAATAAAAATATATATATACACGTAGAATCTGCGTAAAGAGAATCTTAAAAACACCACCAATGTTTGACACAAAAGAACGATTGGATCGAACAAGAGAAAAAATGAATCGCGTTGCAGACACGCCTAGCTATTGCACACTCGTGTCTCCTCCTTTTTCGTCCCTCCTGCAGGACCTATCTCTCCTGTCCTCCCGTTAACCCTCTCCCCCCGGTTTTTCCTTCGGTTTTTCGTAGTACGTGCTCATCCCCGGATCGGATCGGCCGCGAGATTAGCAAAGGGTGGCGCGATTCGTTTGGCGTTGGATGGCTGCGGGGGTGGAAAAGGAGAGGATGATTTCGCGCGGTTTTCATGGGGTCTGCCGGACGACGCTCTTTTTATTTCGATATGGTGTGCCCGGCGAACGTGGCGTGCGATTCAATACAATCGTCCTGATGAGAGATAAATGTCGCCACCGGACAGCCGCGTTTCTCTTTGTACAACCGGCGTTGGTTTACTTTGTACTCGAGGAATGATTTTATAGGGAGAGTGCCCGTCGAACGGTGGACTGGAACGGTGATCGATCATCAATGATCGCTCGGCCCGGCGATTTCGTTCGAGTCATGTGTTGGGGAAGATTCTTCCTCGAGGAGATAAGAAGACTAGATTTTCGGAAAAAAGTTTCCATCAATAATTAGTAGACTAATAAGGTGACTGCGGATTTTCATGCAAAATGAAAATTGTCTGCATCGATTCCAAGGGATAGAAACAAAATTGACTATTATTCCTTCCCTTGATGATTTCAATTTTAAAAATGTTCCAACAATTTTGAATTTCACCTACTCAATTTTGTCTAGTAATAACTTTAGTGAGATGAAAATTACACATAGATACAAATGTCTCTAAATTCTTTGGATCTTGTTAACGGTGGGAACTTCGCTCGCTCGTTCTTGTCATAAATGCACAAAACGAATGTGCCGCAGAAGAAAGTCCTCTTCAAATCAGCACAGAGCTGCAAACAAAATCGTACTACACAGGGCTAACACCTGCAGCGTCGATCCCTCAGGTTTCCACAAGCACCTCGCCCCTATTCATCGACGCAAACTTGATCAACAGCCTCGCGGAGAAAGACTCGTACATGCGTTCGACTATCACAGAAGTATTAATAACAATTCTCGCATCTGTCTGTTGAAACGTGCAAGCACACAGGTGTAGCAGGAGGTTGATCGTCGTGGGTGCGTGGCTATGAAACGTGCTCGTGGTCCCGGGGCCCTAAGCGTGCCCGAGACCAACGAACACAGAAGCAAAGAGAAAGAGAGAGAACCCGGGGTGGTGCGAAGGGGTGGAACGAGAAAAACACGCAGGGTTGCGCGTGATCGTCAAAGTTTTCCTGGTGGTCCGAGGAGACACGGTAGGGAGAGCGAGCGAGTCGAAAGAGAGTACAGTCGGAGAGGGCGAAAAAACGAAGGGAGAAGTGCATCGGCCAGCGTCGCATCCCCTTCTTTCTCTGTCGAGGCGCCCCGCGTACGTACATTTATTCGAAAGTTCACAAACACGCGGCCAACTTGCACTCTGCTAATAAGTCATCGGTGTTCGTTCGTTCGTTTGTTCGTTCGTTCGTCGTCAACCACCACCCCGTAGCGTGCCGCAGCCCCCACCAGCGCAACGCGTTCTGTTCAACCGAGCCACCCTCTATCTACCCTCTCAGTCCTTCTGTGTATTTCCCCAACGCAGTTTCTCTCTCGTTCAACCGAGCCACCCCCTATCCAGCCTCACTGTCCCACTCAGTCTAGCCCCGTCTTTCCCTCTTGCTTTCTCGTTCATCCACCCGACAGCCCCGCTTCTACCACCCCTGGTTCCCTGGCTCCTCGCTTTGCGCCTCTCGGTTCCCCTCGTTCCACTTCGGTTCTACGCCGTCCCCCTGCACAGGGGTAGAACCGACGCGAATCCCACCCCCGTCGAATTCTAACCCTCTCGCACTCGCTCGTATTCGCTCGCGCCCACGCCGCGCGGACACACAGACGGTTCTCGAGCGTGTGCAGCCTCGTGTTCTCAGTCGGCGAGCCTGTGTGCCCGTAGCTCGCCGGCTACACTGTGAAATCCCATCCGAGCGTATATATCGAGCGCCGACACACGTACCCGCCTGCACCGACGGGTTTTTGCTAGCACACCGAAGCGAGAATGAACCTACACCAGGAAGAAGCGAGCCTGTACCGACGAGAAGAGCGCGCGGGCGCGATAAAGCTTCGCGGAAACGTATATGGAAGCGCGGTGAAGTTTCCCTACCAACACCAGCAAAGCCCGCTATATGAAAACATGCACACACGGACAGAGACACGGTCATGGTTCTCTGGTGGCTGTTCGTCCTCCTCCGAGCGCAACCTCTCCCTCGCTCTGACCGGGTTACGGCTTGCAACCGTTCTATCCTCTCTCTCTCTCTCTCGAACGAGCGAACGAACGAACGAACGAGTTCCTCTTTCCTCTTTCCCGACACTCCTCTCTCATCCTGAAATTTCTATCTGTATACCCTCGCTCCTTCGAATCTCCTCCGGGTTTTTTGTCCTTCTCTGCCGAGGACAACTGCTCGCCAAAAACTGGAAAACCGTACGTGTGACGTGACGGGGAGAGAGGAAGACAGAGAGGGGACACCTTTGCACACCGCGTGGGCTTCATTCCGAACTCGCTGCCACCAGTCACGTGATTAAAGCCACTCGATTTAGGTGTTCGACGAGACCGAAATTTATTCGAAATTTGTTTTACGCGATCAGTTTCGGTCTGTTTAGAGGAGACGTCCGAAGAAGCGGAGAATTCGAGTTGTTTTCAGAGGAAGTTCGTGATTATGTTTCAGAGGAGTGATCAGAGATGTTGTGATGACGATTTGTGGGTATGTGGAGCCGCAAGGACTAGGGCCAAGTCTGATTGATTTGCTGATTTTTTCAAGTACTACCAGTTGGCAGATTAAATAGCATCCTTTTGAGCATATGTAAAATGTCCCGTAAGGTAAAATTTTGTATCCAGCTACTAATAGCCACCAAATAAAATGGCAAATAAAAATCGTCGAAGAAACTGCGCTACGAAACGAAGTCCTCCTCTAATAGAAAATTGAATCAATCCCAGGACGCAGAAAAGACAGCACTCAAGACAATTTCGAGCGCCTCGAAAGAGAGAGTCGTCTCCGGTGTGCCCGGTACGGTGGCCGCGTATTAAAGCAGCAAGAAACGCCTGGCTCTCCCACGCGAGTCGAAGCGAAGGAAGGAAGGATCGAGCGACCGGGCGCAGGGTGCACACGGCAACGAGAAACGAACGCGAGGGAGAGAAAAAAAGATGACCAGGTTCGTTTCTCGCGGCGTGCACACGTTGCGCTCCGCTCGGATCCGCGCAGCGCGGAGCGGCTCCTTTCGCGAACCGACTTTCGAAGCTGCACGGTGTGTGCGGGCCATCGTGTGTGCACAGGTACGTAACCAGGTACGTACCAGGCGTATCCCTCTCTTTTTTTCGCCTCTCCCTTCTTTCCCGGTGAAAGCGGACACACGGTGAAAGGTGATTGTAGCACATCCCGCGTGTCGTCACGACACGTGTCTCTCCCTGTGCCGGTTTTAATATCCGAATAGAAAACCGAACGCGTATCTCTGCTCTACGGGCTACATCCTGGTCCCCTCCGTCTATCGATCTAATATCCATTTTCCCCAAGTACGTCCTCGATTATCCGTACCTTCGATATCTGAGGACTCCAACTTCCCAACGCCTTATACGTGCGAACACTTCGATTTAATTCATCGAGTAGCAAATGCTCTGAATGGTTAGTACAATCAGCTCCAGAAGTTTTTTAGATTTTCTGGAAGCCTAGGACAGCATAAAAAGAATCGTCAACATGACCCAGGTTGCTCACCAAGGATGCAACAGACACATTTAGTAGATTCTGTTAAAACAGTATTATAAAACCGAAAAATTCTGCTTGACCGTACAAAACAACCAGGAGCGAAGTCTACCACATCTGCATCACCTACGTCATCGTCATCTGCCTTATCATCGGAGGTTGCACGTTGTTCAGAGTCCACTCTAGCCCTAACATCAGAGCAGAGAGCCGAGCGCGTATCTCGAGGCTGGCAGTTACATCCTGTTGCCCCTGTCTATCGATCAGGATCTATTTTCCCCAAGTAGATAGACACCCCACCATAGACATCCCAGCATCGAGGGAAGGAAGAAAACAACATACCCAATTCTGCTCAACGGAACAAAATAACCCGGGGTAAAAGTCTTGCGGGTCTAGGATCGTCTACGTCGTCTACGTCCTCGCCGTCGTCTACATCGTCGTCGTCGACGGCGACGTCGGCGTCGGGGGTTGCACGTTGCCCAGAGTCCAGGCTAGCGTAATCCGGCCTGCATCATCTCTCTCTCTCTCTCTCCCTCTCTTTCTCTCGTCCTCTTTGTCCTCGTCCCACCTCGCCCGCGATACCCTCCGTCTCGCTCCATAATTCAGTCCCGGCTCCGATTGGTCCGCTCGGCTCGCTGACGTCACGTGGAAACCAGCAGGATAACAAGTCGCGAGGGGAGGCACGGGGGCGGCAGCTAGCCAGCCAGAGAGCGGAGAGGAGATAGAGGGATGCGACGGGTGGAGAGATGGCGGGAGGGAGAGAGGTGGTGCGAGGGGGACGAGGGGAGAGGGTGTCCTGGAAAACGGGGGTAGTCAGGCTCCCACAAAAATACCCTGTCAGATAGAAACTGGCGCCCAAGCCCGGTGGACGTTGCACCAGAGGCGCTGCTACCGACACGCTGCCTACCTTCCAACGATACACCACCACGATACCGCCTTCATCTCTTCCACTTCCACGACTCTTCCGATCCGTCCGCCCCCGTATCTTTCTCTTGGACGATACCCCGGTGGTGTGTTTCCTATATTTCACTCTTTTTTCTTGCGACCAGCCGGCTTCTTCCCAGTACCCCTTCCTCGTCTTTCGAGCCTGGAGACCTTCGTATTCCGACACCCACAACCCTCCCCTTGCCTTTTTCATAATCTCCACCCCGGGATCATTGATGAAAATTTAAATGCAAACGACCCGGTAACGTTGGAAAACAGGTCTGAGAAAAGGCGACCCGACGACGGTGTTCCTCGAGAAGGAGAACTCCGTTGCTCGTGGTCGGGTCGAAGGATCGATTTTCAAGGAAGATGGCGTCCTGCTGTAGCCTCCACCCTAGGCTACCCTCTCCAAACCCGAGGCATCTCGCACACACGTACACGCGCAGAGACAGACGGAAACACACGCCGAGAACCGGTGTGTTCGGCTATCCCCTTCGCCCTCTTCGAGCCCCACGGTCGATGAAGTGGAGTTCTCTCTCTCCCTCGCCCTCCTCTCTTCCTCTCTCCTCTTCTCGCTCGTCTTGCCTCCTCGCTCTTTCTAGCCGTCTACGACCCCCTGCTCGCCGCCCCCGCTACTCATTCTTCCTAGTCACTTACTCGGTGCTTTCGAAAAATAAAAGGAGATAAGAGACGCTCCGAGTGGAAAGCTAGAGAGAGAGAAAGAACGCTTGAAGAACCCCGGGAGATAGGCGATGGAAGGCGGGCCGGGGGTTCATTATGCTTCTTGAATCGTAAACAAACAAACAACCGTGAGAGACCACGCCAGGATCCTCTTCGCGCTCTCCGCGCGACCAGAGATCAAGAAGATCCGCGGGCCCCGCAATCAGAGTTAGGTCTGGGTTAGGTCTGCATCGCACCGAGCACACGTACCGAATTATACAAGCCTGAAATATATCCACCCCCGAGATGGAAAACAATCCGAGATGAAGTTGACCCGGAAATTTACTCAAATAGCAACTCGGTATCTTTAGTTTGAACAGCGCTCCGCGGAGCGGCCGCTTACAATACCCTGTGCCGGTGGATCTTCGGGCCAGCCTCACCAAAGATAGCCCAGCAATTAAACTCTTATACACACGCCCCAGCGTGCTCTAACACCCTACGCCCTACACTCTGCAACGTAGCGAGGGAACCGGTCCAACTGTCCGATTTCAACGAAATTTGACAGCTGTTGTTCCTTAGAGTTTCCTGCACACTTTGTACAAAATTTTCTACATCTTATTGTATGCTGTTTCAGTAGTATGCCCTAAAAAATTGTGGTAGATACCTTTCACTAGAAGGACGTGGCAGCCATTTTCCCAAAGCTATGTCTGCAAAGCCTCATCAACTTCAAAAGCAAGTAAAAGCTTTTCTGATTGTTATTTAAAATTTAAAATCAACAATCTTACGAATTTACAAATGAAATTTTGGGAGAGTATTCTAGAAGGATCGTACTATTAACCTACACGATTTTCGAGAAATCGGTTTGTTCCAAAATCGATCTATAAACGCAGAAAACATCGAGAACGTCGGAGGGTAGTTTCAATGAAACGCGGGACGGGTGTATCGCGGGCCGAAGTTAATAACGATCGATCGATCGCATTTGTTTATTAACGGTCCGAGGCGGGCCGGTCGGATTGAATTATTATAGTTTGCAGGATAGTTCTCGCGGCGAGTTCCGCGCGCGGGTCGCGTCGCGTCGGCTTGTTTCGTCGGGAATAAATTTGTGGGTCGGCGGTTACACGGGGGACATAACTTTTTCGTCGGCCACCCTGGATGACCGGCGTCGGTGACCGTCAGCAGGCTGAGCCGGGCCGTGGGACGCGAAACGTGCTCCAGACAGGGTAAAACCCAAAGTAGTTCTTCACCGGCAGTGGTCAGCCGTGGGACAGTCGGACGGATAGCGGATAGCAGCGTGGATAGCGTACCGTATAGCCTTGTGCATGCGCGAAAGGGGACACCACGGGTTCTCTCGCACGGTGCGCGTCCCGAAACTTCGAACATCCAACGTCCGAACGTCCACGCCGAAATTGGAACATTATTACGAAGTTGAATTCGACCGCAGGAATAATTACGCGCGGCCGACGCCGCCGCACAGATTAATATTTCCATTCGATTTAGAGACGATTCGCGATATATTTCAATCCACGATTAATGACTCCCTCTCACTCCGTCCCTCTCCCTCTTCCACTTTGTGTGCTCGTGTCTCTCTGTCCGCGGAGTTTCGATCCTGCGTAATTCTACTCACTTTGAACGAGGCCCGCCCCGGGCTCGTTACACGGGACCCACGAATCTTTCAAAGAATAACACCGTAAAGCCACCATGCTAGCCTGCTATCATCACTGTCAATATCAATCGCTCCAGATTCGCATTTACTGGTAAACTATTTACTGCGCTCGCATGCGTTTCGAGAGGACGTTCCCGCGATTTTAACGGGTAGAATCGTCGTCGTGATTACGCGGTGTTCTGCTTTTCAGCGACACTTATGCTCAGCAGTTTATCAGAATCTTCCGCGGATGTGTTCTCCTTTTTTTTTTAATATCTGACTAGAACGTCCTCCGCGCTGAATCTTTCAACCCTCATCCATCCTTTGAGACAATTTGACACGTTCCTTCTGTGCTTCTTGGAAAGCACCGTGTTTCGTCGTTCTGATATTTGCGAACAATGCAGACGTTTTTATTTCAATGTTCTCTCGTCTTGCGTCAACTTTTCCAATAAAGCTGTTCGCAATTTTTACCATGTATCTTTGCCTTGAATTAATTGAAAACCACCAGGCAAATTATGTTAAAGCACAGGTTGGTTAAAAGAGTACTCATCAGGCTCGTCCATCCTTTTTCAACTTCATGGAACAAAATTTCGAATTTTCGTAACATAATTACGCCAGAAATATTGTCAGAGTGTTCCTAGTGTTAGAGCGAATTCGCAAATTAAATTAATCATTCCGTAAATCGCGAACCCGCCCGGTAAACACTAACAGCGATTGCGAACAACAAGTACCGCTTTCCCCGCGACTCGATCGATCGCACGCCGCGCAAAGAATAAAACGTGGTCGACCGGTAAAAAACAAAGATCGAAGTGTTTTCGAGCCCGGATGAAACATATTCTACGGGGTCGCTTCTTTTCGGGAAATTCGACGGGGGTGTAACTATTCACGACGGACGACGCAGCGACGAAATATTTGCTATTGCTGGAAGAGTGGGGACAACATCGGAAGGAAACGTTTCTGTGCAGAGAATCGATTTTTTCAAGGTTCTAGACCAGAAGACCCCGTCAAGGATAGTGTCGAGCATGGGAGAAAGACGGCGGCACGGTATCGTAATTAAATAATCGTTGACGAAAATAGAAAAAGAGAGGGGGCGGGGGAGCGAGGGCGAGGAAAGAGAGAGAATACAGGTCGAAATATTGGGCGGAATATCGCGCAGCAAAATTCTGGCCGCAGCTAGGCAACCATTTTCATCGATCGTGACCGGGCGAGGGGGGTCCGAAAAGGGGGTCGGCCATTTTGTTTACCGTGCGCTAATGTCGAATAACCGCTAAAAGTGAATAACAGTTGCTTTCTGCATTATATCAACCATTAAAGCGGCTGCCCCGCCGCGAAACGCTTCAAGATACGCTGCTCAAAAAGTATACTGCTCCGATTCACGATCCCGTAACAACGATCAATAGAGATCTTTATGGAAAACTCAAATTTCAGCGTTAGTTGCGCTTAACCCCTTGCCGTATTTTAACGAGTCAGACTCGTCATGACGATTTTAACACAGTCTAATAAAATTGAATTCGTTTGTAATCAATTTTTAAGCATTAAAATAAATGTAGCCATTTAAAAGACATTAATTTTCTTTTTCCTTCTACGACATTTTCAGGGATATAAAGACGTTTTAATCACTGTAACTGTAAAGAAAATGGTACGGCAAGGGGATTAAGGGATTGCAGCGGCTGTAAGTATTCAATGAAGAAATTCTCACTCGGAACGATCCGTCGATTTCTCTAGGAAAAAATCCGAGGGAAGGCCTAAAAAATGAGACTGTAGACCTGAGGAACAGTTAATTAGAAGTCGCGTCGGTTCTCTATGACGTAACGAACACCTCGGACGAAGTTCCTTCTTGCAGCCTGTCCGCCTCGTGCTCTCTGCCACTCGGTTATTGGATATCGGCGCCTCCATATTGCTTGGATAGTAGATTGTTACAGGCGGTGCTCGATCAGACACCTGTTCTATCAGCAGTTCCACTGGACGTAACTCCGTCACGCCGAAAAATCTTAATTATCGAATTTGAACTTTGAGGAGATACAAACAAATGGTACAAAAAATATCCTAGGGCCGCTCCGAGGGGCCAGAAATGGCCGCAAAGACGAAGGGGCAAACACATTAGTCCCCCGTGAGAAGGTCGGCACTGTCGCCCGCGCCGCGGTCACAGGATCAACGTAACATGAAAATCGTTCACCGACAACGTGATAAGTGTTCCGCGAGGCTAACTCGTCGATGATCAATGCAGGGTACGTCGAGGGGCCAGCCGAAAGCGTTGCACACCCATTAATCACTGATTAAAGTTAACGAGGCGTACTTGGCTGCGTGGACACAGGAAGACCTGACGACTTATGATGATCAATATGCAACCTGGTCAATTACCGTCTGATGCTAACGTTGGGCGGGGACCAAGATCTATTCCAAATGTGACTCTGATTCATGCTATAGCGAGCGACCTTGCGGATGCTCTCAAGGACACGCCAAAAACTAGAAAAGGACCGTTACTTGTAATTGATACAGACAGTTCTACTAATTACGTGTGTAATACGCTGTTGACTTTAACAAAATGCTTTCACCGTGTTTTGCGATAAGGATGATACACAATAGTCTAACGACTGTGATAAAACGCTTTAACCAGCACGTAAAGATATACTCTAAATACCACTTGCTGACAAATTAAAGTGTACAGAGACCGATATGAACGCGAACCTAAAAAGATTAAGATAATTGCCACAGCCCGGATAGATCAACTACGAACGTCCACGCAAGTTAATAATTCCAATTGATTTAGTATGCACACCTACCATATAATTTGCCGCTAACTATAACGAAGTATCGCGTTTCGCGGATCAGGGACTGCTCGAAACGCCCGAGACATCTGCCAATAAGAGGGTCTAACTGTCAGGCACCAGTTTCTATCAGCGCCGCCCTAAATACTCGTCTAAATACTCTGAACCCCGGAGTGTTCCTCGTCCCGTTGTCGACGACTTTGCCGTCGGCATAATGACCGTTAAATCGACGTAACGAATCTGCGGAGCGTTTCGGTGCGCAAAGGGAGAATGAATCGTGGATAATGATCAAATGACCGAGAGAGAGAGAGACAGAGGCAGAGAGAGAGTAGCATACCAGCATAGCAACAGCAAAGCGTCGAATGGCAAAAGTCCTTGAAAAGGAGCCTCGGATGCGAAGGTAACATCCGCGGTTCCCGAAGAGACGGGAGTGCATCGATGCTTCTCTTAATTAATGTTAATGCCGGCGACGCGAATCGCGTTTTCGGCGCGATGCCGAATGTACGTCGACGTTTTGGCCCCAGCCAACCAAACGGTCAGGAACGGGAGCGAAAGTAGAGTCCCGATTGTTAGTCCGTAGTTTCGAGAGCGACGGGGGCTGCGATTGGTCGGGTTTTTGCGCGGGAATCGATCCCACGTTTTCGAGGGATGCCCCGCCTGTGCAGCAATGGCGAGGAGACGCGCACTTCCGGCGCAGAAGCGCTCCCATTGGCTGATACCGAGTAGCACTCGCGAGCGATTGGCCCCGGCCCGAGCAGCGCCAGTTCGAATCTGACGAGGACCGAAACTCTTCGTGACGCACGAAAACAGATCCGGGACGAAAATGATCCACATTGTGAGCTGCCAGCCGGCTCTGACAGCGAACCCTGGTAACACGAGAAATTCATTCACCTTTCGCTGAACCGCTACGCCCTGGCATTCATGTGCGATTTTTCTTATTCGATCTTTTCGACTTTCCGTTGTCTACCGAGAATTATTAAACTGTTTCGCGTGCGATTACTAGGCTTTGATTTTGAGAAATTGAAAATTAAGCATTCTCTAATTCTTTTAATCACGTAAATCGATGAAATGTGCAGTCTAGTCAGAAATGCATGAAATTCATGAATTATTTCTGAAACGATGATTAGCTATGATTACTTTTCCTTCGGTAGAGGTTTCAATCGTTAATCATGAAGTTTCATCGAGTTTGATAGAAGTTCCTTTTAAGTTTGTTATCCAAAAGACAACGATTAAGTGCGCTTGTGTGCGAGAGTTGGGGTTGCACTCGTGTGCGAGATACCAGAATTGCAGCTCGTCACTTCTTGATCTTCGTCAACGTCGTTCCTTCGTTGCCTTCTATTTTGATCACCTCCATTGTATCGTGTGTAATTATAATTAGCCTCTTTCTGTTCAATCACGACATATCGCCACTGTCATTAAGTAGTCTATTACAATTACAACTGATTACCTGACTTGCTGGCTTTATTATTTTGCTCAAGAGAATAATGAAAATGTTCTATTTCTGTCCAAGGAATATTTTGCACGTATTTTTCAAAAGTTAATATTAGAAAGAATATTTTGCACGTAAATTTCAAAGTTAATTACACTGTATCGATATCTTTGTAACTATACAGTTAGTGTAATCACTTTCCTTGAAGTGTACCCAGTACATGTACACCTGAAAAAATTGAAACGAAATACCTAATGAAATTCCCAAACATAGCACTAAAAACTTTTCATACAAGCAAAAATCCAGCAAAAACTCGTAACAATAATGCAATTTGGTAGAAAGCAGATACGTTAACAACAAGTACAATCAGTTTTTATAATGCACGGTTAGATAAACAAGAAATAGCGGAAAGCAAAATATTTTTCATTCATCACTGCATAAAGAGCGCACGTAAACGCTGAGTCCAACAAAAAAAAACAGTTAAATTACACATTGCCGTTATAATTCCGCTGCACAAGATTGCAACCCTGCACATTCACACTGCACAATAAAAACTGAAGGAAAAAGGTAAATTGATTAAAGTCTGACCGTAGTGTAATAAATACACTGCGAATTTTATGCATTTACGACAAAATTAGGTACGTCTAATTTAAAGCAGTGAACATATTAAAAAGATTTAAGGACATCAGTGTACAAGTTTCAACTGTGTATAAGATAATTAAAAGAAGAAAAAATTATCTAGGTGGCCGCTGTTTCTTGTAACTGATGTAGACATTTTTTGTAATAAAATTTTTTATAATAGTTCTAGTAATAAATATACCAGAGATATTCTGCGTTTGTAATACGAATGGGTCTATGAAATACAATACGGTACAGATTTTCTCAGAATTTCAGAACGCTATTTATTTTCGATTTACGTAAAACCGCTTCTAAGTTAGCAGCTAGAGCAACCCTAAGGGGTTAGACTACTTTTTGCAATGGTGCTGGATTCGCCTTCTCATTTCTCGATAATATAAACACGGAGATTTTTAGTAGTTAAAAACGCTAGATTAAAGATCGATCTAGGGCGCTATCTCTCTCAAAAGTCCTATTTTTTCGTTTGCGAGGCGTAATTTGAATTATCCGAAAGCTATTTTCATAGCTACATGCTGCCGAATAATGCAAATTACGCCTCGTAAACGAAAAAATAGGACGTTTGAGGCAGATAGCGCCATAGATCGATCTTTTATCTAGCGTTCCTGACTACTGAAAAACCCCGTGTTTGAATTATCGAGAAATGAGAAGGTGAATCCCGCAACCTCGCAATCCTGGAAACGAGTCTACTCCCCTGAGCGCAACCTGTTTGACAATCGTCCGCGAAACATTTATTACGACAAGAACGATCGACCATTAACGTCACGCGAATCAATACGCCGAAAGACGGATGGAAAAAGCGTGCAAAAACAAAGGGAGGAACGGAGATAAAAATCCCTTTCTTCGGATCGTTCCAGCGGCGCGTCGCGACGTCACAAACAGAGATGACCCCGTCGCCACTTTAAATACCTGTCGCCTCCTTAGGAATCACCTGTTGACTGCACTTCCTGCCGCAAGGAAATTACAGACACAGCGATCGTGCGAGGCCACGAGCCACCAAACTCGGAAAAACTTTTTCAACGATCGTCGATCCGTTTACCTAGCTCGTGCCGGGCTACACAAGCCACTTCTTAAACGCCCCCTTTTCCCTTTTCCTCATCCCTTTTCCACGAGCACCGACCCTCCCGCTTCGCTTTTCATCCCTCCGCCCGCTTTTCTTGATTTCTCTTGTCCGACTGTTCGGCCGAGAAACTTCACGGCCCCGCGTAAATTCGCATAATTAACTTCCCGGTAGCGAGTTCTTAACTGCGGACCAGAAGTTCAAGGACTCGTATTTTGCTACCCGACGCGCGAAAATCCTCGCCCAAAGAGAGAGCGAGAGAGGGAGAGAGAACGGATGCAGCTTTGAGGGATGGCCAGTCGCAGACCGCGTCAACAACGGTGATTATATAGGATAACGAACCACGGGGAAGGGAGCTGTTTACCGGACAATGACGAGAACTTCCGCTTGTTGACCGAACGGTGATTCCACTTTTATGGACATTTTATTATATGCATAGCGAGCCTGACGAATAGGTTTTCGGCAGAGCTTTTTTGTTGGGCACTTGGCGTGGAATCTGGGTTCGTGCTATAGTTATTCGTTTCGTTTGGATTGATCAATTTTTATTTATTTTTCGAGGGTGGTAACCGGTAGACGATATATTAATTATTTTGGCGCTGAACAAATTGTGCTGGTGACATCGGCGTTGAACAGTATGATCAACTGTTGCATGCCATAGCGATGTAAATGAGGGGGTGTAAAAATTATACACCCCGGTATAGAAGTATTAAAGAATGTGATACATGCTCGATATTTTATAAAAGATCGGATGGAGTCATTTAAATAATTATTCCGACCGTGCATTCTGTCCACGTATTTTATTTTCAAGCGCGTAAAGGGGATTATACTTGATTTTATTCGGACGGTTCAGTAATTTTGTAATAACTTTGCAAGTTTATTTTTCACCACTTTGTAGGTGCTTTAATACCGTTCTTTAGAAATTATACACATCTGATGCTTGCTAACCATTTTTTCTGTCGCATGAAAATCCGCAGTCTAATTATAGCAAATTGAATTTCGCACATCGAGGATCGCTTTGTCGGGAGACATTGCAGCACCGGAAAAGGAAGATCGCCTAAAAAGTGAATTCTTTCGCAGCTGTATCTCCGACAGGGATGATCAGTGCCGAATTGAATCCGCAGTTGTCCGTATAATACGATCCCGTATAAATTCGCCTTCTCCCGCGTCACGAGAGTCATCAAATACACCGATTGCATTGCATCACGGAGGGGCAAGGAGAATCGAAGATTAGAAAATCACGGAATCGGGTAGAACGGTTGCCTGCAGAGTCCGCGTTTGTTTCGTAATCGAACCTCCTGCGAAGGCTGATCGAGTCCTCGATTTTTCGAGCCTAATCCTTCCGGAGGAAATGGGACGTGGTTGACGACCGGGCTTCAAACGGGATCAAGAGGGACACTTAATCCTCTTGTACCGGGAATAAAACGGGACAAAGTTTTATCCGCTGCTGCACTGCGCTGCGCTGCTGCGAGGATGCGTCCTGCTGCTCCAGGGGGAAAGCGGTATTCCTCTGCAAACTACCGCCGCGCCACGACGGGCTCCGGTGCATCATCATAATTTACTCGCGTGATAATCAGGTTTGATGTTTTGCCGCAATCGACGGGGCTTTTTACCAATTTCCGTAACTGATTCAGAGACGAATTTCTGCTCATCAGGGACAGGATACTTGTCATACTAACCGGGCGCAAAAATTTTATTTCCAAGTCGAAAGAAAACGAGGATTTTTTTGTTCGTTTAAAAATTTAGGACTGACGGCACATGTTTTTACCACGCTTATATTAACTTGCCGTGTTGTTGTGTGCGTCAAATCTTATAATCGAATTTTAAACCTCTTCCCATAGTCCAATCTCGCCGAAATTTTGTACACACACTTGCTTCCGATGACAATAAAAGTAGAAAGTAAAATAAAATATATAAAAACAAATTTTTAAAAACCACGCTCATATTAAAATGCACTAAAAAGGAGAAAATCATTCTTTTCCTGGTTCTCCAAAAATACCGAATCCATCTAAATGATTAATAATATTTTTCCCCACAATTTTAAGCAATTCGTTCAAAATTTCCTCTGTTATAGTATTAGTGTTGGGATAGATAGAAAAATTTAATATAAATTTAAATAAAATCATGACATTAGTGACTATAAAAATGAAAGCGTGGAGTAGTCACTAATGCCATGATTTTATTTAAATTTATATTAAATTTTATAACCGAAGAAATTTTGAACTAATTGCTTAAAATTTTGGGGAAAAATATTATTAATCGTTTAACTGGATTCGGTATTTTATGGAGAACCAGGAAAACATTATTTTCTCCTTTTTAGTGAATTTTAATATAAGCGTGGTTTTAAAAAGTTTTTTGATGTATTCTATTCTTTCTTTCAAAATGAAGAATAAAAAATCTTGTAGAAAATATTATCTTCGTTCACAAGGAAATAAGAAAACATGAATCAAATTTTTGAAGGATCTATCAGCCTAAAGAGGCCAAGAGACTCTTCTCGAGGGAGAAAAAAATTGCCAGATGCTTGTATCGAGGTCACTTATTGTGTTGAGAACTTCGAAGCAAATCGGAAGTTTCGGGTTATCGAAGTTCTCTTGTAAGCTGAGAAGCTTGAAACTTCAAAGTGGAATAAGGATACAGGACTTATGCAAAATATTTCTCCATGTTGATCCATACATCTGAACTTTTTCGTATAATCCTGTAATACCGAACACAGTGCATCTAAATGCATTCGATGCAACACTAAAATGTGTCCTAACACTATTCGATAAAGCTTAAAATCTTTTCTGTGGTAACATCGACATCTTGCAACACGTTTACAAGTGTCGTCAGACAATCGATACAGCAAATTGCCGTCGAACGAGATCCGATTCTTAAAGATGGCGGTCCACCGTCGAAGGTCGCCGTCGAAACGGACTCTGTGGGTCGTTATTTCCTCGGCATGGCGAAGGCGCGGCCACCACGCGGTCTCGTTCCATGTGTAATATCTAAAAATGAACCAACTCGTCCTGCAGCATTCTGAAATAGGCCGATTCCTAGAGAGCCGCCGCGCTCTCGCTGGCGGTGCGAGGACAAAAATGCAAAGGAGATAGAACCGGCGGAGAAAATAAACAAGACAAACGTCTCCAGCGAGGTTCGAGTAGGGGTAGGGTTCGTGAAAGAGCGTGAGGGTGAGGGAAAGGGGAATAGGACGACCGGAGGAAAGCCGGGGAACAGAAGAGGGAAAAGAAGAGGAATGCACCGTTAGCCTCGAAGCGATGCACGAGCACGGTGGTCCGAGGATACGGAGCCACGAGGCGCGCACCGTGTTTTCGCGCGATTTAGAAACGCGCTCCCAGAACGCAGTTTTCGCGCGTGGACAAGCCCATGGTTACCGGCACGGCGTACACCATGCAACGATTCGATGGTTCCTTCGCGAAGGATGGTGGCTCCTCTCCTTTCGCCGTGTTGACGATCCAGCGTCCTGTTACACCGGCGACCGGTTCTTCTTCGGTCAAGACGCGACAGAATAAAAAGGAAGATATGCGTTCTCGAGGAGATCAGCCAGCCACGCTACGGAGACGAATAGTCTCGAGAACGTCGGCGCACCTTCGAAGACGCTCGATCTGCGTGGCTTGGATGCTCTACGAACAATTCAACCCGAAAATTTCTAGAAAAATATTGCTACGTAAGATTTTGAATGGATCTAGAAATCCAACAATTATAAAATAAGAAGTCTGACATAAGTCATTCGATCAGCAGCGATAGATGTAGTGTTTCCAGCTAAGAATCGGAATTGCAAGCGCAAAGATCGGTATCGAATGGCCAAACGGCTGGATGAACATTGAAATGTAGAGCCGGTGCTTGGCTGGCAGGCAAAGCCCGATGGCAGAGGCGGAGAGGAGTCTCCGAGGGAAAACTGTGCAACTCGAACTCTGCTGCGAGTAGGCATGGCTTCCTGTTGGGTGCTGATGCGTGACGCCCACACGCCGGCCGTCGAGCTTCTTTGCAGAAACGAGCATCGTGTAGGTACGTGTACAGAAACGACTCGTCTGGTCGGGTCGTACGCGCGAATCGGCCTGCTCCTCGTAAAATCCCTCTCGGAACGATCGGACGGAACGGGACAGGTCGCGAGCCATCCCCGAAGCGACTCGATTCAACCGCGCCGCGGCGATCGTGAAAATCGTTATCGGACACGTTAACGGTCCGCGTTTCCGTACGGCCGACTAGCCATTCTCTAGGGTGGGACCGTTTTACTGTTAGAGAGGCCGGCGCGGCGCGGCGTCGTAATTATCAATCGTCTGTTTTTATTTTCCATGGGCGTGACCGAGGCCGTTTCCTTGATACGCGACGAGCCACTACCCAACGTCACCGTGCCATTACCACCGGCCGATGTATGGACGAGATAATGTACTATTTGAATTTTTAATCCAACCCGGACGACTCCCTTTCTTTTGCTCTCTATCTTTCTCTTGAGGAAGCGAACCGCTGCGCTGCGGTGGTCGCTACAAGGAAATTCGAACTATACAGTGGATACATAATTTCTTCCGCGAGAGAGGTTAATTGAAACGCCATTTTTTACCGCGTGCTTCGTCGATACAGGATCGATTTTTGCATGGCGATTGCATGCTTGGGTATAACCAATTTTAATCGATTTCCTTTTAGTAGAGATTACCATTTCTTTACCTATCTTTAAATAATTCCTGTGTGACAAACGCAGAATTATTCAAAAAATTTCTCTTTTGTCCTGAGACGTTCGAAGAACGTAAAATACGAAGGTCGTTGGGAAAACATTAATTGTAAACTTTTAAATCGGGACACGTGTTTAGCCGGTTGAAGACGGCAGGTTTCGGTCGGAGATGCGCCGATTTACTTATTTAAATCATATTCGACGCCGCGCCGCGCTGGTACCGCATTCGGTAACGTGGTTTGAAAATCGGCCGGAAGTCAAGGCGCCCTACCACCTTCGAATACATACGCTCGGAAGAGTGTGCGCGCGTGAGGGGAGAAACACACCGTGGGAAAAGAGAACTCGAGCGATATGCGTTCCCGACCTTGAATCTCTGTATGCCACATACATGTACAACTTTCAAACCGAATCCACGGGCTTTCCGGCGCAGACGAGAGCCAGCCAAACCGCCGCGTTTTCGGATATTGATTTTAATTTAATATTAACGGCCGCGTTTATTAAACTTCCGATAATACATGGCTTCATAAATTTCATGTACCCGCGCGCGCGCTTTACGTCGAACGTGCGAGTGCACGCGTTACATTAATATTTAAAAAGTTATACATACAAATAACTTGGGACCTATTCAATTATGAATGGCCGAGTGTCTTTCTCGTACTGGCTTTTGTTCCGAACGCTAGATAAAATGAGCCGCTGACCCAGACCTCTGTAGAATAATTTGTTTATAATCGAAGCATGTCGACTTGAGTGCACATCCTTCTACGAGATAAAATATTGCAATGAAAAATTCAATGAACCTCTGTAAAATAATTTGTTTATCATGAATGGATTAAGTCGAATTAAGTACACATCTTGAGACAAGGTGAAATATTGTAATTATGCAGCTGTTTTATCTCCGAGGGACTCCGCGTGTCAACAAATAATTATGTAAGTAATTGTAGTCGGAACTTTCTTTTCCGTGACGCCCACGAATTGCGTAACGGTAGTTAAAAACCTGCATTCATCGGCCGGCCGTGTGCGAAGACAGCAGAACCTCAAAGTGATTCCAAGTATCGCCATTGTTGCAAAACAATGCTCTTTTATGCGAAGAGATTACCCGGTTTCGCGGCGCGGCGCTTGATGCCAACCGCATGGACAAAAGGGAGCCGTTGCATCGCCAAAATAACGCGAAACGGCCGAAGAAAAAAGTCTGCGGTTCTCCCCGGCAACTTTGTGCGTTCAACTTTTCGCGGATTTGGCAAGGAAAAGTGGACGGTGGACGTTCAAGGGGAATAAAGGTCCACGCGTTCGTAAGAAGATGTCAAAGCGAGAAGGAGGAGGAGCAATCGTAGATGAATCGAAGATTCTGATAACTTCGGTGACTTAAGGAAATCGCCCGATTACCGATGTCCACTCTTCACTTCGCTCTGGAAAAAATGAAGTTTCCTCCGGAATGAAAAATTTAAAGGAAAGAGATCGTTTAAGGCAGTGTCGAGCATTGAATCGAAAATTCAGCTTGAACTTTGTAAAATAATTGAATTGTGATTGAACGGTTCAAAAGGTTATTCTGTTGTATTGCGAGTAAAAATGAGTAGGTGCAATGTAAAGCAGGAGATAGATGAGAAGAAATCGGCGAGCGAAATCGTCGCTAAGAGTACGCGAGGGATCGGCAAAATTGTAAAAAGCGTGATCGCGAGCGGAAAAACCGTCGCGTGGGTGGGGAACGCGGAATTAAAACAGTGCTGTTGTACGGGTCGTCAAAGAACAAGATACAAAAACTAAAGCGTGGACAAAGGGGGTGAATCTGCAATGTTGCGGGGGTGGAATCGCGATCACAATTCGCGCGTGGCTCCGAGGAAGAAGCTCGCGCGCGTGCGGAACAGCGAGCGAGAGAAACGCGGACGAGGGGAGAGTGCAAAAAATAAAAGCATTCTTCGTACCCCTAATTATCTTAATTTGCATCGGATAATGAACGCTGCAATTAAAAATAAAAGAGCCTCCCTCGGGTCGGTGTGGCGCGTGCTCTCCTCGCCTCTCCACTCCTCTCTCCTCTCTCGTGCAAAAGAGATTGTAAACACGGATGAACGAAGGCTCCGAGCGCGCGACAACGTGACAAGGGGGTGGCCAGAAGGAGAGAAAGAGAGAGAGAGGAGAAGGATCGAGAAAAAAGGATCGAGAGAGGACGCGCGCGAAAATCGGGGTGACATCGAGAGCGGGTACGGCACGCTAGGGTTAATGAGTCACCGGGTCAATTAGATGGTCCCGGTCCGACCGGCGTGAAAATAAAACTGCCAGGCATTCAACGCCCCCGCTCGTGCAAGATGTAAGTCATTTCACCTGTTAACTGGCTGATTTGTTGTCCCCTGTTACTCTCGCGACGTAATTAACACGTCGAGTCGTGTGCGGTTCGATGGAGCCGCTCGATCCTTTCGTAAACGGTCTGTGATCGTTAAACTGCGAGTCTTTGTGCGAAATTAAAATTTTCAACTTTGAAATTCTTTTTAGCTTCGTAGAATCACTTGCAAGGGACGAGTGAACATGGTCTTCTCCACGTAACTAATTAAAAATGGCCTGACAGCGAGAATATTCGAAAAATCCGTGTACACGGTTACTGAAATGATACGCCCCTAAAACTTTCACAACAAAAAGGGCTGTTCGAGTATGTAGGTTGATAAGGGAAAGGGTTGTCGAGGGAGACAAGGTTGTAGGGGTTGGGTAGAAGGGTTCTTTCGCAAAATATTGCGAAATATTTCCTGGTGCTTCGCTAACTTTTAAAATGTCAGTAGATAAAACAATACTCTAAAAACATTACTACACAACATCATTCCCAAAATTAATATTCAAAAACAGCACTACGCAGCTCCACCCCTGAAATCAATACTTTCCATTTAAAAAATGATCTATTCCCAACGATGGAGTAATGAAATCAATTTTTAGATAAAAGTAAATCAAATCGCTAAAATAAAATCCTAAAAACATCACTACGGGGAACCATCCCTATATAAAATCAATACTTTCCATTTAAAAAATAACCTATTCCCAACGATAGGATCAAAAAATCAATTTCCAGATACAAGTCAATAAAGCCACCCCAGAATTTCAATATGAGGTTCGCCAGGCGAGCGATAATGGCGAAACGAAAAGACCGTTAATTCCATTGCTCTAATCCGGTGTTATCGATGAGAATAAAAACTTTCCCGAGCGAATTTCCCGTGGTGGTGGGGTAGAACCGTAGGAATCCCTTCGCGCCCAATATAATCATTATTCTAAAACGCGGCGAGTCGAGTAGCTTCAGGAACGGTGCCGCTTTTTCGTATTCTATTAAGAATATTATTTTCTTCCGTAGAATCGTTCTCCAGCAGTGCCCGAGGACGCGAAAGACCAGAGAGGAAGAAGCATCCCCGATCCGACTCCTGTCTACCCCTCAGTTCCTCTCTCTCTCTCTCTTTCTCCTAAAATCCCTCTCGCCCCTCTCTCTCTCTCTCTCTCAAAGTCTCACTCTATCTCTAGGGTCTCTCCCCTCGATCTGTCTCTCTGCGTTCCTCCTCTTTGCTCACGGTGTTCCGGCTCGATCTTTTCCTTTTCTATCCCTGTCTCGCTCTCTCCCATCCCCTAGATCCTCTCTTCTGATTTTTCTCTCCCTCGTTCTCTTTGACTCGCCCCACCGGGGCCGGCTTCGGCACACGAAGGGGAAATTTTCTCTCCCCGTCTCTCTCTCTCCCTCTCCCACACACACAACCTCTGTCTTTCTCCCTCCCTTTCGCTCCTTCTCCTCGCTAAGCCCCGCTGATATTACTCGGCGAAGAAATTTCGCGATATTCCTCGGCGAGAGATTTATAGAAAAATTAATTATGCAACTCTCCGGATCCACCCCTCGCCCACGCAGGCCCGCGTCAAAGGTTACGGGCCGGAAGGGTGATACCGGCGTGTGGCACAAGCACAGACGGACCAACGATCGCATTTGTATCGATTTTCGTGTGTTTCAGTCGTTGACCGGACCGAAGACGCGACAAAATGCTTCCGCGCCACGAACTTGTTCTCCGAGGTCGTGCAATAACATTTATCGATGAGGGGATGAGAACGCTGATGTATTGTGCTGCGTCAAGATCGGGACTATCTGACAATGCTACTTTGATTTTGAATCGAATTTGGACAGTGTACTCCATCGTTGATGAACAAGCTCCGCAAAAGAATTGAAGAGTATGTCGATGTAGTTTTGAGTAAAAAGATGATTGTAATAGCGAAGAGTTCGCGAGTTGAAGGTGGTAATGGAATTTAAATCGAGCATATTTTCTCGGGATGTTTTGCTTGATAAAATAGGGTGATCTGCTATAGGCTAGGGAGATCCTCGAGCACCCTGGTACATAACACTGACCTATAAAGTGCTGCCTCCATATGAGAGCCCCCAAGGTTCGCGTAACGCGCTTGCAGAGAGCAATGAATAAGATATCGCGATCGATTCATTGGCTGACAACGTGCTCCTGTCTTGTTAACGGGGACGAAGAAGGACGGTGATGAGAACTGCGAAGAAGTTTTGTGCAAATTGACTGACGTGATTTTACTTCCCGCAGCAGAAGTTTTATCGCAATCAGAAAAACGTACAATGGGAACTAAGACCATGCACATGCTCAACCTGACGATGAACAGGTGAAAGAAAAAATCGAGAACATCTTTAAACTGGCGATGAATACATGAAGGAAGAAGATGAGGAGTTGTTAAAAGTTTACATTTATTTCTTTCTCTCGGCGTTCTCCAATTAACACTTCTCGCAATTTCCAGAATAGGTCTAGTTCGAGTCAGACCGTCCGCAAATGGAGTCCTTAACTGATAGAGGACAACGATAGTAATGGAAGACAGAGGACTCAAAGATTCTTGCGCTGAACATAAGTGGCAGTTAACCCATCGGTGACCGTAAGCATACCAGAACGCTCTTCGCTGTCTAGCCACATGGTAAGTGTGCTGGTAGCCACATTAGATCAGTCCATGAAGACATCGCTGTACGAAATGCTCTTGCATTCAAAAACTGAACCAATTACTCGCTAACTATTTATTATGTAATATTTTATTTTAATCTTCACTTTATTTTATATATGTAATTTATTTAATAATCCAACAACTTTAATGGTTGAAGGTAGCATTTTTTCATTTAAATAATGGTCCGAGAAGAAATTGTTAGCTGACGTTGCCGACGGTAAATTGTTGATTCACGATTGAAATTGCTACTGCCATTGAAAATTTCGTGAACGCATTACCAACCGGATTGACTTATTAATAGGTTTTTTAATGAATGTAGCATGTCTAAAAGCTGCTTAATAATTTTCTCCTGCATGCCAAAAAAAGTTAATAGACTACGTTATTGAGGATACGAATGAAATTATTACACGAATAAAATTGCTGTCGTCATTGATGAATTTATTAAAAATCCCTCGATTGCCGAGCATCGATTTTTTAATGGACCATTAACTCGCCACTAATAAAACCGTATTAAAAAATTCTCAACCACGAATTCTAGACTTTCGAAAACTGAAGCAATCTCTGGTAGGCAAAACGCGTCACCGACGTAAGATCAGCCTAATAATATCTTGGTAACCGAGCGAATGGAAAATTGCCAACTATAGTCGACGAATTCGTTTCCTTTCGTCCCGGCGCGGCGCAGCGACGATACAAAACGAATGCCACGGATTCCGGAAAGATAGTGACAAAGAGAGCCGACAATACCGAAAATGAGAAGGGGCCATGTATAACGAGAAGGGGAACAATGCTGCTAGGACAACCGCAATCGTTGGTTGTCCTTTTCCTGACGAGGTTGCCACGGTGATGTTGTAGCTCGGCGAAGATGCACCGATGCATAGATTACGCGCTCGTACGTGATAGAACGCAATTTCGAGGAAACGGGTTCATTCTAATACGACGTCTTTGCGCCTCACCAGACAAAATTAGTCCAGTTCCCCGCGAATATGTCGGCTCTGGGAATTTACTGGGGCTCGAAGGTCCCCTTCTTCCTTCTTCAACCTTCCTCCAACCCCGCTACTCTTCTTGGATAATAAGGAACTTTATCCTTCTGGTATCGTTCACTGCGCACATTCTTATGTTACAATCTGTACACCTAACTCGACGAGGCTCGTGAGAAATCGTCGACCAAACGCGTTTCCCTTTGAACTCCTGCTCCTCAAGGTTTCCCTTTTTCTTTTGCCAAATGATTGTCCATTAAGTGGCCCCTACACGATCAATAATATTGTCAATACTCGCGTCAATATTAACGGAGGACCATATTGATGGAAATATTGATCGTCTAGGAGCGTATTGAAGCGTCCTATCAATATTGAAGAAATTCCATATTTTCTGGAATTCGTTCGTTGAACAAAATTGCGTAGAAAAGTTACAACATTTGCGTTCTTGATTTTCAACAAACGTTTTCAATGAAACCGACAACGGAAGTATTAGTTACCGAGTGCGAAGCAAAAGGAAAATAATCCGGCGTGGGAGTGTTCGAATTCGCGTAATTTGAAATTTTAAACCGACGAAAGCGCGAAGCTGGCGGTTTGCGCAAGAAACTCGAAAGTTCATGGAAGGGAAAAATTAGTAACACAGATTAAAAGCGGAGACGCTGCTATCCTGCGACGCCGGGCGTCCTTAAAAAGCGCCCCCTCGGCGCCGCGCGAGAATACGGAGACGCGACAAAAAAAGCTCCCCTTCGGAGCTCTTCGGGATTCCAGCCACCCTAAAACCGACCTTCCTGAAAGGGGAGAGTCTCTTCTCTCTCTCTCTCTCTCTCAGGCTCTTGTAATTTCCTAGCCGGCTCCGATGCTGCTTTACCGACGTGGGGGACGCGATCCAAAAACTTTTCGTGGCAAAACTACCCCATGACGTCACCCCATTCCCATAGAAAACCAACTCGTGTTTGCGAAAATCGTATAATTTAATTCGGGCATTTTATTCAGTTATTGCTCGAATCTATTGGAAACAAATGCAAATCTTCATGTAAGTATGTGTATGGAGGAGTAATTTCTTCATCTAATGGAGTTAATTTGCAGAAACATAAATTCAACGAAAACATAACTTATCTGTTCAAACTACTAAAACTGAAACGGAATCTTCATTGTTATTTTATAAATGTTTTTCGTTACTGTGGTACAAAAGTGATTATATCAAAACGGTTTTCGCGTCCGAAAGAACAATACCACTTACTGCCTCGTCTCAAATTGCACGGTAGCGTAAAATCACTATATTCCCGGTCGTATCGCAAATATTGGCCCGCGCAGTGTAAAAAATTTAAAGCGCAGGAAAACGGACTTGTAACGGTATCGATTCGAAATTTAAAGTATCTCTGGATTGTAATTCAAAGGATATTTTTTCCACCGTATATCGAAACGGGTATAGCTCTGTCCCTAATTAAGTTGACTTTTTGACTATAATTACCTGGCGCTTCGAGAGGGGAAGTTAGAAAAGAAAATGCCTGGAGCCAGGGGAGGTATTCGTAAAAAATCGCCACGGTTAAGTATGACGAAGAACCGCAATTTTTTTTCTTCCAGATTAAAAGTAAATTTCAGATTTATGCGTTCCGACATCGGACCCCGCGTACACGGAAATATTTGATCCGAATATTACCGCGGCGGATTAATGCGAATTTACGATTACAAATCTGCTAGTAAAATCGATCGGTAAATCGAGATCATGGAAATTCGATTGTGGCGGCCGCGGAATTTGAAGTTCTGTGATCTACCCTTGACCCTGGGCGCAAATAATCCCGTTATATGCAACTGTGTTTGCACGCGGGAAAAAAAACGGGGAACATAAATTCGCCAATCACGTAACGTGTTCGAAAGTCGAAGAACAAAAAGCGTTGTTAACAATACTGAACGGAACAAATCCGCGTAATCAGTTCCGAAAATATTTACCGACCGTGGAAAATCGACGTTTTTCGAATTATAACAAAAAATTTGGTAAATATTTTCAACTCGGAGAACAGGAATTTAAACGAGCCATTTGTTTTAGTATTACGGTTTAAAACTGTAGATTTTTCTAACTGAACAGCGCATATTTCAATTACGATTGCTCATGTTTACGTCCGTTCTCTTTTTATGCTTTAGTCAATTCTTGTAAAATAAAATGTGCGAGAACATGATGATGATTATTCTTTTTATCAAAAATTAGAGATATTGTTCAGTTATTTATGAAATTTATATTATATTTAACCGTATCTCGCATAATGGCACCCACCGTAAACGCCTAAAACTTGTGTCCAACGTCCCATTGTTGTATTACAAAGCTAATGGTCACTACAACAGAGGGGATATCGATTTTTTAGACCTCATTCGGAAAATCTTGCTTGTTTGTTTACAAGTACGTAAAGTTTGTGCCATTAATTTGGAGGACATCCGGCGATAGGTATCCTTATGATAAAACCCGGCGAGTAGAAGTTTCTTTCGAACGAAAACACGTTTAATCAATTATCCGGACACGCGCGTATGCCCGGGCGCATTCCGTATTCATGGCGTGAGTCGGAATGAGCATTAATGAAAAAAAACTAATAATTCATCAAAACTGCCGGACAGGTTTTCGTGGTAACGATCCCGAGTCACGAATCGGGGATTCCTGCGTAATGAATCAAGACGGTGACAGAAAGTGGTGCGCACCCTACTGACCCTAATGCGTGCAGATCACACCAAGAACAAAACATACCCAAAACAAACTCACGCTACTGCCAAATCTACTTTCCCTTTTCCTTCGAGCTTCCCTGCTGCTAATTCGCGAATCGTCCATTCACGGATTAAACGTTTGTATCAGTAGACTGCGGATCTTAATGCAAAATAAAATTTTCTTACCTGAATTGCAACAAACTGGAGTGAAATAGAAATTTATTTTCGTCCCTGTAATGTTTTGTAGGTTGAAAATAGTATGTTTAAATTTTCCTAATATTTTTGCTATTTTAAATTACACCTCTTTATTTTTGTCATAAATGCATAAAATCCGCAGTCTATTTATCAGTCTGAATTTTTAAACATTTTTTTGGGAGGAATTTTATTGATTATCCTCTATAGGTGTTCAACTCTGAACAATTTTTTTGGACGAATTTTATTAAATAAGAAAACGAAGGAACGAGTTTTTCCCTGGTTTAATTACCATGTCGAACGATTCGTTTTGGAGGAATTTCTGACAAGCGTGAATTTCGAACAACAAAAAGAAAATATTCATTTGCGAAACGCTCGAGCACGTTGTGACTCTGCTTTTTCTAGAGACGTGTGCACGACGCTTCTTACAGAGAGCGAGGACGTAACTGCGACAGCATATTACGTAAAGAACAGGTAGTCACTACGTAATACGGTGACACGCGTGATTTTTTCCCTATGAGTCCACACGTCCCAGTTAAAGTTTTACGTTCAAATGTTTGCGCAGTGATAAGCAATCAGGATTTCTCGCTGTGTTCGAACGTATTGTCTTCGATAACGTAATTGGACGGTTTTCTCCGGTTTTTATTTTCAACAAGCGTTACCGTCCCCTATTTGTACGTACTTCGTCCCATTCAAATCCATATAATACACCAGTACAATATTTTTCCCACTATCATAGTGTATTTAAAGATATAACATTTAATAAATTATAACTATATTAGTACAATTGATTTAGTACAAATGAATAAGCAAAATTTTGTATGCTGTTCAAAAAATTAATTTTAGTCGATTAACTGAATTTTTTAACTTCTAAAAAAATCGTTTAATTTTATAAAACGAATCAGCGAATATTCCAACAGAGAAATTTGTGTTGCTTCATTTTGAAATGAATCTCCTGATAAACAAGATTATATTTTTATTTGTATATTTAATGGTATAAAAATGTTGTACACGCGCATAGACTAAATTTTTTCACGGATATCGATTAGTACATTTCTTCAATCAAGTTTTAATTATAGAGGGATCTGACCTATAAAGAACCAACGCGACTTCGCTGTATCAATAAAATATCAGAGGTAAATCAAATAATAAATAATCGAGCAGAATTAATGTTAATCTAATAATACATATTCTAAAATAATTGCAGACAGACCTTTTCAAACTGTATCAGTCGCGTGTCTCTGAATCTATTCTAAAACTTAGTTGATTATTCGAAAAAATGTATAAACAGTTTAAGGACGTAAAATTCTTAAAGAAAAGCAAATTTTTATTTTGCACACAGGTCCGCAGTCTAGAGATAATATTTGCTATCAGTGTTGAAACGGGAATTTAGGCGACCACCTTATGGCAAGCAGGAGGATTTAAGAAGACCGGGCCACCCGTAAGACTATCGGTAAATTTGGTGAACCGAATTTCTGTGATGTCGGATTGCAGGAGGATTCTTTTCACTTCCGAACCCGAGGGCGGGGAACCAAAAGGAGGGAAAGAGGCGAAGAGGACTTAAATATACTTCGGTATACACGTGAAATATCTTTTGGGTCGTAGCTTAGGGTCGGGGCTACGAGCAGCCGGGGCTACGGGGACACAAAGTTTCGACTCTACCAATTCCACAGGCTAAAGGAATTTCCAAGGCCCCTTCGGGATAATGGGCCATGGGCCACGGACCGAAGGTTCAGACCTGTTTGAACTCGCCTCTGAACTTATATAGGCTACGACCGCCAACTAGACTGCCTCCCGAAGTAAACTCGACCCCTGTGCTTCAGGTAGATCGAAGACAATTTTCGGTGAGCTCGGGACTCGTTCGACCACGAAATCGCGAGTCTTCTCTGAAAAAATTAACAGTGAACTTTCGTAGAGACTCTTCGTTAAATGTTACTATTAGTCGCACGTTAACACAATCGATCGAATAATCTTGGACACTTTCCTGATAAAAAATATTCAAACCACGGAGCCAGGAGAAGAGTTTTCACGCGGTAATTAGTGCTCCGCTCATTATCGTGAAGTATGTCAATAGGATAAATGAGTTTCCACAAGCGGAACCTAGAAAATCGAAGAACAGTTTTTTAACTTGTGGAAATATCGGTTTTACCAGGGTTTGCTTTTTGACCCCGAGAGCGAGGAATAATAAAAGAGGATACCGGATCTCTGACTCGGAAGATTCTCTCATTTTCGAGTTCTTCACTTCGCTGAAATGATTACGAAGTTCCCGCTTTCCTATTTTATTTCTTTAATGGGAAGGTGAAATTTTGGTAACGCCGGGACTGTGTCGGCGACTGTTCAACCGAAGATCAACGTTTGCGTAGAGGAAAGACGCGGTCTCCTTTTAAAGGGTCATGAGGTTATATTAAAGTTGACGTCGCGTTGCGAGCCCTTTTCGCCCTACCTGCACACGTACTTCTGGAAAGTAGGCGAACAGAATGAAGGAAGATCGACCTGTACAACCGAGTACAGTTAATACGATAGCGGAGTTCTTTTGAAACTGCTGCTTCCATTCTGTGTCCACTAAACCAGTGATAAAAACTTCGGGGACTATGAAGTCAGTCAACATTTCCCGTATTATTTCATACAATTTTTGTACTTCCAATTTTTGGAAAATATGTATTGGACATTTTCTAATTAATAGAATTAATAAATAGAAAATGATTCTCTAACTCTGGACGTTAATGAAATTATTGCGGAAGCTGCAACCGACAAATGAATGCATACACTGCGAGCACACGAAAATAGCATTCGCAATGGTTAGAAGTCAAGATTTGCCCGTCCATTTTCCATAGGTTCGCTACGTGTATTTTACCTTTCATTTATGACTTCAGTTGTAACAGGTTCTAATTTTTTGAAACACTGCAGCTATGTTTTGAAGTGTAACTTCGGATTAGTACTATCTGCCAGCACGACTATTGATCTATGTTGCTCACAGTCTGTTCGGTTCGCTTTCCGTGTTCAGCGAACATGTACCCAAAGTTTTATACTTTTTCGAGTTGCCAGGTTCGGGATCGTTCCTTGTAAGATACAGGATGGATGCGCAGTCTGTGTTTACTTAGAATGACTGAAAAGTGAGTTAGATTGACACGGACGAGCGTTAATTGATTCCGCGTTTGCGGAAAAACTGGGAAAGAACTAGGAAACGTTCATCGGCGAGGTTCATGGGGCAGGTGACAAATGATCATTACAAGTTCATAATTAATCGCGAATGGTTCGAGTCATTCCCGACCAATTTGCGTGCACTATTGATGACAGGTTGAATTGGCTGACTGCAAATTTAAGTGGGATTTCGCGTTCCATTTCCGAGCTGGCGTCGCACCGAAAGGCGAAGAAGGAATTCCGTCCTATTCGTTTGTTCGACGAATACGAGGGTAACAAAAAGTTCTGCATGACGTTCAACGATGACTGTAACGTCTGATTTCACGGTTCCCCATCGACGTTGGTGAACGTGAGGGTCCCGCCCGCGAAAAGATTATGTCGAATCCGCCACTGATTTTATAATTACGTTAATGATTCCACCCGCCTTCTCTTTCTCTCTCTCTCTCTCGCGCGCGCGCACGCGAATTCAATCTTAACGCGATGTTTGCGCGCAAGAGTGCTTCCCCGTGGCCGACGGAATTTCTGTAACGTCGAAAACGTGATTCGAGTTTATGTAAGAGAATTTCGACGAATCTACGACGGGATTTAATATTCACTTAATTAACTCAAAAGCTCGTATCTTGCGACCGCCCGCGCGCGCTCCGTGTCGCGAGGTTAATTGCTAATATGTCTCTTCCCGTAAAGTATTTTCTTCTTGACGAAATTTCGGCATATTCGATCTAAGCCTCAGTCAAAGAGGAACCTGAACTTCTATTCTGATTTATCGACTTTTAATTAGAAAGCTTAAGCGGCAATTCTACTATTAATTCTCGGAGCTCCTAGTAATTCGAAAAGAATCTTCAAATGCCCCAGATGAATTCCTGAGTTCATATTTTTCAAAAATTTGGATGTGCAATGCACTTATTTGCTTTTTATAAGTGCATAAAATGTGCAGTGTACTAATGACCAATCCAGTAAGAATGAACATTAACACGTCACACGTGAATAACAACCGCGACTTTGCGTTTCAGGTAACGCATCGAATCCTCGATCGCTAATCCTTTATAAAGGACTAACAAGCTGGAATTATAAAGGGTCAATTAATTTCCAAAGATAATGGGAGATCGGTCACGATCATGCGGTCTGTTCCTACGTTCCAGGGAACAGCGTCTATTTGTAGAATGATCGTTTACCGAGCGACGTGCACCTCAGACGAAAGGAGAGGAGGAATGCGCGGTTGCAGCGAAAAACACTGCAAGGACGCACGCCGGATGCTCATCCGTACACGCTGGCCGACATTCAACAAGTGACTGACACTGATGTCGCGCGAACGACATCCTGCATCCTCTACCCTGCGAGTCTTGGGGGTTGGAGGGAGGCCGAGGGGGGTCAGGCCGATCGTTTTGTTCAAAGGTCAAGATCACGCGAAAAAAGTTGTATCTTGCTCGGGCCGTTCCGACGCGGCCAGACGAACGACGTAACGACCGCGGGCTGTAAAACGCAGCCGCTACCGAACCGCGTTTTATGTAATCACGACGTCTACGAACCAACTTTACCGCGTCCGTAAAACGAAACGGGCTGCTTCCTGGTTTTTCCCCAGATGTTTTTCCCCAAAAATCGCCACGTGCCAACAGCAAGTACCTGTCGCTCGATTTTAATCGGCAGGAATCGCTTCCAAATATTCTAAACTAATAAAAATTCTCTAACGTATAGGCCATGGACGTTCAGAAATTATGAAATAATCGTCGGCCGACAATCATCCGGCAACAAATTGGAGCCGCGGTAACAAATTTCTCGGTGTTCCCGATCTATGCAGATGAATTCGATATTTTTTCAGCGGGTTACACGAGCCGTGCCTCTTAATTCGACGATACGGAATTACCAACGGGGAAAAAGCCGAGGGTAAAGAGAACGGAAAAAATCTGCAGCGTGGATATTTCAATAACAGAAGAGGAGATAACGCGGGCGCAACAACGCGATGCGACGGGGTTTAATAATTTACCAATTGAAAGTGCAATTACTCACCGCGCTCGCCAATAATTTCAAGTGACTGAAGGGCCCGCGAGACACAGAGTATCTCAAGGGTTAATTCCGCCGGTAACGTTGCGGAGATTTCCAGCCGATCGATCATCGGCTGGTTACGCCAATGCAGCTACCTATAAAACCACCAAAAATTAACTTGAAGCGATAATTGCCGCACCTATTCCTCGAAATGCACACGACCATCCTCGCGCGAGTGCTTCTTGCGTTACCAGCTCGCGAGAACGAGCTGGTTAAAGTGTACTAGCAACTGCGAAACGAAACGGCATCGTTATTTTGCCACTTGCGGGCTCGGGATCATTGATCGAAGTGCATTTATTGGGTTCTAACACCAGTAAACTTCATTCTAAATAAATACACGGTCTAATCCTAACAATAGAAAAATCGCATATTAATGTGTAAGATCTCAATCGTGTCATGAGACATGTAAAACGTCATATTCCTTTTAATTGTAATTTGGTAACGCAAAGTACGACTTCGGTAACAAAGATTTATCGACATCTGGTTCATCCACTTAGCAGCGAGCCATAATGGAAGAAGCGAACAATGCCAGAATGTGCGTATTTTATTTCAAATTTGTGAACAACGGTATTGTTTTGCTGCGATCCATTTCCAATTAAAAGTTGGGGAACGTACCTGACGCGGTCTTACTCCCGGTTCATCATTAATAATAAATCGGGTGTACTCCGAGTTAATTGTACGGGAGCGCGGTGGTTGCGAGGTTAAAACAGAGACGATTGTTGCTAAACGCCGGAGTGGCTGTGCAAGCATTTTCTAAATTGCCCAATGGAAAATGTGGGATTGGGCTTTGGGAACGAATCTTACAACGTTCTAGCCTCGAATCGCGGCCGTTCACTTGCGCGCGCGTTCCCCATTGCCGAACGATGGCAACAAGAAAGCTCTTGATGCTAGCGGCAGCATCGACTCCGAGAATTGAATTTGCCTCGCGACACGATCATCTTATGCAGCGAGCTTGATAGGCTCGGCTAAATGTAAAGAATCGCCTAATAATCATGTCACGGGAACGTTGAACAGCACACCGTGGAGCACGTTGCATATTATTGAGTATCGTCGTCTTCCGGAGGCTGCCATGATGGGGGCGCTTGTTGCACATAGGCCCATAGGCGCGTAAATATCAACGCGAATGAGCGTGGCAAGGCAAGGAAAGGATCGTACTCGTCCTGAAGGCAGCGAGAGAGATGGAGGAAGAAACTAGTGACAAAGAACGAAAAAGAGAAAGAGCTAAAAAGAGAGACGGCTAGTAAATAGGAAAAGAGAGAAAGAAGCAAGGGGCCATCATAATTCCTTGAATTGAACGGCGGGTTATTCTCCACCAAGGTTAGCGACGTAGAGGACGAACGAAGCAGGCAGAAGCAGGCAGGCAGGCAGAGCCAAATAAGCGGGCTAGCAACCTAGCGGACAGACTAGCATGCAAGCAAGTAAGCAAACGAGCAAGGCAGGCAAGGCAGTCAGGCTGGCCAGGCAGCCAGGCAAGCAGACAGGCAAGCTGGCTGCCAGTGAAACGCGGAGAAGAGAGAAAAGCGTGAGAGGGGGTACATGACGAGTAGGACGAGAGAAGAGGTTGGGTACGAACGATACGGGAAGGGTAAGGGAGGGGAATCGATAGAACGACAAGGACGGCGTGCTCGGGCGAGTATATACCGCAGCATGGCAGCATCAGGCGTCGTCGACGGTACATGGACTGCGGTGAGGCGAGAGGAAGGCAGGAGGGTGCAAAACGTTTCGAGGCGTCCCTGGCTGGCGGCGCCACCGTAGCGTCGCTGTAGAAACGTGGTACCGATATGCCCGCGTTCGTTGTGCTTGTGTATGTCTCTGTATGTGTTGGATAGCGCGGTAACGACGTAGAATAAGGAGACGTTGGTAGTGGTGGTGGTAGTAGTAGTGGTAGTAGGAGAGAGCGAGCACGATGGTGGGGGAAACGTCAGGCTGGCGAGCTTGTAGGAGAGAGAAGTGAACGGCGCGGCGGACGAGAGAGCTCATGGGGCGACAAGGAAGGGGATTGGTCGAACCGGCGATACGATTGGGGGGAGGAAGGAGGGCGACACGATCGGGTCGGTAGGCTGGTGAGAGAAGGAAGGACGGAGAGACAGAGAAGGGGGAGAAAGAGAGAGAGAGAGAGATAGAGGAAGAAACGTTGATGTCGAGCGGTGAGCTGAGCGAAACAGACTGACGAGGGGAGTGGACGGGTGGTGGGTCGACAGGATGGGAGAGGGACAGAGGAGTAAGGGGAGGCAGAGCCGACTTTATGCAGCTGCGGGACGATAACAACGATGGGCTACAGGACCGCCGCTATAGCTGGGGAAATGCCAAATGGGCTACAGGACTGTGCCGGCCTAGCTGTACGTTCGCTCGCTCGTAGTGGCATGGCGGACGGGCGGTAGAGAGAAGCAGGCAGGAAAGGCGGGAAGGAGAGAGGGATTTCAAGCGGTCGTCTCTTCTCGTCTGCCTCTGCCTCTGCCTCTGCCTCTGCGCTCTACCTATGTATACCTACCTACCCGTCCCGGGTGCACTCTCCGGGTACTCTTCTCTCTACTGCCTGGAACGCACCGTCCTGGCGGTACCTAACCTCTGCTGTTTTCAACGGCTAGCACTCTTACTGATGTTTCTCGGTATCGAAGCACGTAGTCGCTTACGCAGACTTCGATGTCATTCATCTTGAGCGAGGCCAATCATTGTCCTCTTTTCACGGGACCCGTCTACTTTACCAATATCATATTAACGCTGCAACCACCGCCGCTCAAAATCACTTGCATCAATCCAATCTTACCATCGTTACCGACCAATGTATTATATCGGTCACAGTTTCTATTTCCAGACTCTCGAGCGTCTTTAGTTTAGGGCTGGCAGTTAGGCATTTTCAACGTTGTTATTATTAATATTCTACACGAGGAGACGAAGTTACACATTGGAAGCGACAAGTTAGTAAATATGTATCTCTAATTTTTTAGCAAATTATACTTCGGACTGTGGTCATGCGAATAAAATACAATTTCTTGATTCAGAGACTCGAGCCACGCTTTGCTGAACTAATATCCTAGGATCTTTTGTGTAATGTTTTTGAATATCGTATCCGGGCCAAGACAAGAACAGAAGGAAATATTAACGGACTGTCTACATTAACGTTTTCGAAAAACCTATAAATTCCATAGATGTTAAATGACAGTAGAATGTTACGTCCTATCCAGTACGTGCAGAACCTCGCCATTAAAGTTATTTCAATTCGTCAGACATTCTATACCGCGTGATGAGTTACGTTCTCGGAAGGCGGGTAATCTTTTTGAACGGCTGCGTGCGGCTTTCCTGTATGAAATATCTAGACCACCGTTTAAAATATCCTTACGCGGTAAAGTATTGAAACTTCATAATTCCCCGTCGAGTTGAAAGGGCCAAGTTTCCTATTTATACGAAAGCAACGATATTCGCGAGTTATAATTAAATTCTCCTCGGTCGCGTTCACGCGAGAGTCCAGATACGTATAATTGAAGTTCTACCAATAAACAGCCGGGAAAATTGAGTCCGACGGCTTTTACAAAACGTATTATCGTGACCTTTTCTACGGCAAGACAGTTACCACGTGAGGAGCAGAAACGAAGAATACGTATACACGTATGCGAAGAATATGCGGACCGTGAAAATCCATATTTAAAACGTCAGAGCTTCGCTCTTCATGAGAGAGATTAATAATTCGTCGCTCTTCTTTCATTCGTCCTCGCGTCATATCCGGAGTTCCACCAAGAAAAATTTCAATATAATCTCCTGTAAACCACAAACATCGATGAAAAGTTTCTGTTGAAGTTGGACAATTAGATTTTTGGGATCGTTGATCAAATCGAATAGCGGCGCCCGATTAACGCGATCTGGAAAGAAAGCCAAGTTTACCGTGTGTTTGAATTTGCCGCTGATTGCCATAGGTGGATATATAGGCGCGAGAACAGAATGCTTTCGACAATCGTTGACGAGACACGTCGGTCCACGCAATGACGTCAGAGGTTGGTCCAATCCTGTCGTGTACGTTCATAGCCCGATCTCATCCTATCCAGAGGAAAGGAGAGGGAGAGAGACGGAGAGCGAGAACCGTATGCACGTAACGTAAGTGGGACAAGGATGGAGGTATATACACGTGTATAGCGTACAAGAGAGACGAAGCAGAGAGGGATAGAGAGAGAGAGGGAGTCGCAGAGGGACGCAGAGCCAGCAAATGAGAGGGCAGTCCGACAAATAGAAGGAGAAGACAGTTCGAGTTCGAGTTCCGCTCTCCTGCTCTTACGAGACGTTGTGCACGCCGATTCGAGCCTTGCGATATTGTTACCAGGACTGTTCGCTACATTGTTCAGAATTTTCCCGACGGCGTGACCATCGGGATAAACCTCGACTTCAATCTCGAGTCGCACTTGCGTGCAAGTCTATGCATTTCTCTTGCTGAGAAATTGGTTTTCGAACAAAAGAATGAGTAAGGTTAGAGCAGTTATCGAGGACAAAAATGCCCGGCCTTATATGTATGTATTTGCCTTTGTATTCAAATCTCCGAATTACGTAGAATCATAATTCCGTCAGGATCGATAACAATAGAAATAAATTCAGGATCGTTTACGAAACTGTATCTCGATTTGTCATGTTTTATATCTTTTAGATTTACTAATGTTCTTTACCTGGAATTACTGGGGTGTTCGGTGTTTCCTAGAGGGCAGCATTTAAAATTTCAAGTAAAAATCCCGTCTTCTCGTAGTTGATTTGCATATTTATCGACCGGCGTGCGTAATGAATGGACTTATCAATCGGTTCTCTCTTTGAAATTGTTTATCGCCGGTGTGAATTGAAACACCCGATAATTGAAAGTCAAATCTGTGAACATTTCGAATAAATAAAACGTGAGGCGCGCAACAGACAAACATATAAATTCATTACTCGGAACGTAATAGCAGAGGCCCGCGAAATTTAAAATCTCGCACAACACTGTATACCCACGGCGATCGTACAGAGTAAAAAGGTTGAAACTAAATTTTGTAGTCGGTGTTTAATTTACCGAATTTAATTTAGCAAACAGTGATACTGAAAACACGTTTCAGCATTACTACCACTTCGCTAATTAAAATTACCGTGCCGTTTAATTAATAAAGTTCAGAAGTATTGAATTTTTTGAATACGAATATTAATTCAAGTAGTAAATTATATTGCAGTGTGCATACATACTTCACTGTCAATGTTCCGATATTAAATTTATAATTTTCATCGGTCATCAGCTCGTGTCGTACTTAGAAAATTAAACGTGGGCACTTTCGGACTTGTCGTGAATAAAATATTTCACGTCTCAGTTGTAAGGTACCTACTTTTATCTTTCGTAATTGTATAGTGAAAATATGTTTTCTCTTAAAAGAACAAGAGACGAAATATCATGTATAATTAATTATTATATTTTTACGTTTCCTTATATTTATACAGCACTTCGTTTTTATACGTAGTAATCTTTGAAAACGTGTTAGCATGTTTTGTAAAATTTACTATAAACTAATTTCAAAGATGGAAATTATAAAATATTTACTCTTTTTACGTGTACCACAAAATATATTAGCTATTCGAATACCAAGTGTTATAATTATAACTATAAATGTGTTAACGATACGAATGGAGGTAAATACACAATCTTTTACATAAGAATTTAAATATTAATTAGGAGCGTAGTTTGAATCTCAGTCGTAACTCAGCGCATGCGCACAACCAATAGTTTTTCGTCCCTTGAGTTCTTTGTGAGAAAAAACGAAGTATGAAATACATTCAACACAATTAACCTATTGCATCATATTGCAATATACAGTAGTTTCGTTAGAATTAGAACAAACATTGCTGCAAAGTAGAATTATTTTTGCACGTTTAACAAATTTAGAATCGTCTTGATGTAATATTTATAATTATGAAAAACATACACAACTACAAATAGATATACTTCCTCTTCTCATATGTGAATACTTGTGATTTATTATATATTATGTAAAAGATATGCAAGAATTTCTACCTGCTGTCATTTGTAAGAATTGATAGTGTCGCAAATCTGACAATCACTTTTTAAGTTCTAATATCATAATTATGAGGACGATAGTAGATTAGGTCACATAGACCTAAACGAGTAGAACACCGTGAAGTATTCTACATTATAGACTGTGATCATTGCTACGTACCCTTGAATATTCCACAAAATTACGAAATAATTAACACTATTAAACACACAATTTTAACATTTTAGTCTTCATAAATTTAGCAATTAGAATTTCGTCAGCGCCAACTTTATTTCTGGCACTCACCGAAACAGTGCTAGCAACTCCGCCTGTTGGCGGCAGCACGAAGCTTTGAATTCACAATTGTACTCAGTCGATAAATGCGCCACCATAAAAATCGAATAAATCATTATTTTTAATCAAAACGAATTTGCTTTCCTTACGTAGCTACTAATACAGATTTACTACAAATTTTGTATTAGTATTGTCCCTATAGAACCAAGAGATAAACGTTTCTCAATCAACTCAACCCAAAGAAATAAAATGAAAGGCATAATAAAATTTCATTATTACAGATGTAAGAAGATATGAATAATCTTTATTATATTCTTTATAGTCTTTATTTTAAGTTAAAAATGGCAGCGATACGGCATACGATTAGAAGTATATATATATATATATATATATATATATATATGTATATTTATATACGTTATTGTTGTATGCACAAATAGTTTATCTTTGGTATTAATTACTACAGAGTCCCAACAATTTAAAACACCATGAAGCATCAACGACTGCACACCATTTTATACAAAAATATGAAAGAAAATCACACTTTACCATGTACACGGCCAAGCTAGTGCGTGTTCTCAGAGAAGTCGTTTCGAAACCAAACCTGAGCCCCGTCGCAACTAAAACATATAATGAAGAAAGGGATGCATAAATGCACTTGCCTTGAGAACAGATAAAAATAAAAGGAAAAGCATTGCACGTTAGTACCCCCATAAAACAGCGCGTGCAGTTCCATTCCACGTTTAGATTTTATATTAGCGATACGCGAACTATGTGGCGAACACGAAAATGGAAATCAACATAGAAGGGCACACTTAACCAAATAAATGCCCTGGGTATGCCGGGGGTGCAATGAGAAGCCGAAACATTCGCAATAGAGCGGAAGTATGAATTACACATCTACTCCCGGATAGATACCATCTAGCTAACCCTAACAATGAAAAAGAAGAGAGGTTATATTGTCTGTAACGTAAAAAGAAATGAGCTTTTAAAGCATACAGTGGTGGGCCGTGCACATGAACCTCTTTGTGCCGGTGAAAAACCTCAGACTTGCATCGCGTGCAGTAAAACCTTTCGAACTGAAGCGACTATGAAACAACACTTTTCTTTTTTTTCTATATACGGACAGGCCTCCCCGTTCGGTAGGAGAAAGTTTAAATGCTTGCGGCCTTTAATTGTATACAGGGTGTTTCATGATCCGGGCCCACGCCGTTCAAAGCGAACGAGCAGAGACAAAAAACAATGAAAGAACTTCATATGACCACCGTGTGTGCCTTGTTTGACCTTGTTCCTGAGTTATAGTCGTTTTTGTATTCTGGCGGAGTACAGCTGCTTACTGCTGCTTACCTTCATACGAAGTGCTCGAAACGACCACCATCGAGCTGAATGCGAAACCACGAAGCTTATTCATGTACAGTTTCCTAACCTTTCAAAGCTTTTTCCAAAACACGTTGTCGAACTTTTCACTGGAGTCAATTAGACTTTGCGACTGACTTTGACAGAAACGTAGCAGTTCTAACTCAAAAACAGGGTCAAACAGAAAGTTGTCCTTGCTGCAGTGTCCCCTATGTCTTAACCTGCTAACCAGGGAAGATGAGTCAATTCATTGTCTCCGCTGTCTCGCCGTAATCCTTTGTCCTGCTCACTATACATTACGGCGTTATTGTATAGAATAATTATATTGTCAAAGTAAAAATGTAAACGGAGTGTTTTCTGGTCTTGTTTGAAGAAAATCTATTTAGACAGTTGGTCTCTAATATAGAATTCATTATTTATTATTATCTTTATGGTACTGTGCGGTACAATATCACCTGCGTTCCATTAATTAAATCCACCACATTATTAAGATTACATTGACCAGAATACAGACAGTATCCTGTTATTTGTTACACGATAAGGGATAAATCCCTTCTTAAAAAATTATACATAGGATGTCTGAGTCTGATACCTACTGCCTGTTTCATGTACAATTGTCCTTGGACTTAATTAATCAAAGTATATTCATGACGTATAAAGTACCCTGCAGGCAATGCTTTTCGCTCTTCCTTTCAATGAATAATACACAGATCGAATAAAGGACATATGGAAGAAGCAATTATACCGTACATTCGAACAATATGTATTTCAAGTACCAAATATTCGATACACCTTGTTCTTAAAATTACGTCGAAAGAAAGAAAAGAAACGTTGATTTCCATCCGGTGTTCGTATTATTGCTTCAGAACGGAAATTGTCGTCCGAAAGATTCTCACATCTCGATCTAATGAATCGGCTGCTCGAGGAAAATTGATAGTGTTTCAGTGCGCGCAGTAGAATGACTAGCACTCAGGATCGATCGGGGCGAAAATGCAGTTGCACCTAAATGTTATCGACTAGCTCGGGACAGGAGTATAGCGTGGAACCAATTCGCAGAAACAATACGCCGGGGCAAATTCAAGTTTTTTCGAAATCACGTACATCGATACACATTATTACTTTTTTTTTTGTTCTTTAATCATTATTTATATTCGTTCCTTTAATTCTAGAGTTTACGGACGCTAATCGTTTCTTACTCTTCGTTTAATAATGCAAATACCACGATATATACACCTAAACAAAATCTGCGAGTACGTTTTCAATGACTGAATGACGGTGATTTCAATACTCTTTCTTTTTTTCCTTTCACTCTCTCCCTCGCACGCACACACACATTCACACACAGACACGTGCACACACACTTTCTCTCTCATTTCGAACAAACGAGCATGTCGTATACGAACACGAGGAACGATTTAAGAAAGAAATGCTCAGGCTCTTCAGGTTCTAGTTGCAAAATCTGTTTATTTTGCTCTACGTATGCAGTCGAGAGTTCAGAGAGAACAGCGAATCATCGGATTCAGTCTGTACAGTGTACAATTATCTTTTCATTTCTCTTTTTTCGTTTGTTAGGAGGGGTTCAGTTTCTTTTTGTCCGATGGAACGTGTATTAAGGATCCCGTGGATCGGTGAACCGGTCGCGACCAACTGAAAATCTCTGTTTTGTGCCTTCGACGTGAAACACAACTGCGCACGAACACATATCCACACACGCACGCACGCACACGTTTAGTCGTTTAGAGTTTAGAGCACTGAAAAAACCGGCAGAATGGTACAACTACAATTGTTTCGTAACATAAAAGTGAAAAAGAAGAAAAAAGAATGAAATAGAACAGAAAGAAAGGAAAAGTGAAATTGAGATAGGATAAACGTGCGAAGACACCTGAGGCTGAGAAAAAGAAAAATCGACGGAGGCTCGGGGATTCCCCTAATCGAATGAGTGCTCCGTCGGAAGGTGATCGTTAAAAAGTAGTCAATTAAGTCCGTACATTCTCTCCTACGCTTATATTGACGTATTACATAAAATAGCCAATCAATTACAAATAAAACTCGCTAATCGTTACGAAGCTATTGTGTTTGTCGGTACTCCTATCCTCGGTACTTAAAAATGTCTTATTTACGGTATCTAATAGTTTGAAGAGGACAACGAGAGTCTTATACGCATACAACTTAGTACAGCTGTTTGATTCGTAAGCTTAGGCGATCGTCGAAAAACCATCGTATCGCCACGATTTCCGCTTACAAAGCACACAACTGCGTGTATTCGCGAGTTCGAGTGATTCGAAAGCAAGAACAAAGGAGGAAACAGGAGAATAGAATGTGTCCGTGGGTTCGAGGAACTGGCGAAGCGCGCTTCTTCGTTTATCTTCTTCATTTCTTTTTGTTGTTTTCCGAAAAATAAAACGCAACACGTTCGTGGCTGGTTGGAGGTTCCGGATTGGTCGATCTCCGTTCGATCGTGAAATAAATAACAAGGCAATGAATTTCGTCGCTAATAAATATACGTGGAACGAAAAGTGCGTTAGTATATGTATATACAGGGTATCTCATAATTAACGGTACAAACAGCAGATTCCGTAGTAAAAATTGAAGAGACCGAATCGAGACCGCGGGAACTGTCTTTTGTGCGGCGCTTCGTTGTCGAGGAAACTCGTTTCGACGGTGTGCGAACAACAATGGGTTTAAAAAGAAATTCAGAAGTTCTTGGCAACTTCCTCTGTCCCTTACAAGAAAATAGTGTTTCTCGTTATAAATTATTATTAGTATACATTTTCGTATAACGAGCGCTTCTTCAAAATTCGTCCCCTCGAGTGCGAGCTCCGCGAACCCAGACAGAGATTGACGGTCTCGATCCGATCCCCCTGGATCATCCGCTTCTCGATTGCACCCTCGTGAGACACTCTGTGCATCAGAGCTGCCGTATCACACACCGGGTGTATTAAACGTTGTTCTGAATCTCAGAGGTGATTCGTGACGTTACGATCGGAACATTTCACTGTTTAGCTTACAAACATCTTCAACCCTTCGCGGCTCGACGCTGAGATTCATCGATCCTCGTTCCGTCTCGCTGAATCGCGAGAAGTTGAAATATTCGAGACGCAATTTTTTAAAAGACACTTCCGATTTACGAAGAAACGCCGAGCCGCGAGATGCCGAACGCTCTCTAAACTTAGAACATTAACCACGCTATTATTAATAATTAAACGACCGCACATGTTCGAAAGAAAGCTACACAGGTTCGTTGACATTGAGCATCCGTGAAAGAAAACCGAGCAGACAGGAGTCGGCGACGCGCCGAGAGTCCGCCGATCCCCCGGCTATCGACGCAACAAGAGGAATGGATGATATGAGACGATGATTAGCGTGATGATGCCGTGAAAAAGTCAACCGGGAATGATCGAGCGAGCTCGCGCGCGCCCTGCCGTTTCCTGTCGGGTGGCGGCTTACGATTTCTTTTATTACAGCGATGGCAGTCGATTCACACTTCTGCAAATATACGCGAGGCGAGATAGACTTACGAAAATACGAGTTGTTATCAAAAAGAACGGTTTCGAAAAATTCATCGTTATGGCAATATGTCGGCAGTATTACGGTTTATCTAGACTTGGTGGTCTGTTGAACGGGTCGTGGCCATTACGCACAGGACAGGCTGCGTGTCTCCGTAAAGTCGCGTCTTCGCAGTTTTTGAGCAGCCCGAGAGACACGTTTTCTTCTTTTTTTCGCGATTCAGAGAACTTTGTTAGATTTGCTCAATCAAAATCGTTTCGCTCGAAACGAAACCGACTCTAATCGGTTACCGGTTTTATAACTATAATTCCCCCCTCCGGGCTTTCGTGTCATTGACAAGTAATCACGAGAATTCGATTTCACTTCCGATTTCGGGACGTGAATACAATATACTGTGTTCCGTTTCACCCCTTTGCCATTTTTAGCAATAGTCGCGAAAGGGGTGGATTTTTGTGCAACGCCATAAACTGATCGAGCATTCGAAAAAATCGGTTTTTCCATCTCTTTTTGTTCTCTTGTTAGTCACGGAGGACACTATATAAATAAATGCGAGGTTTGTCGAAGTGTCCTGTAAAATATGCGTTCGTTTCGAGTCTCACAATATAATCGTTAGTGACTATACATGTACTTATAGATAACGAGGTCTAAAACACTCTGACGTCGCACATCGTTTATCTCGTTTATGCTTCTCATTGCGGAACGTTGGATTTCCCTTTGCATTAAGCGTTGCCGACGAAGTACGGTCGAGTGCACGAGAATTAAGAAAATCGTGTAAACGTGTATATGTTAGAATGTATATTTGTATGTGTGTGAGTGTGTTCGCGTGTGTAAACTTTGATTCGCTCACAGTCTATTACTGTCTACAGTCTTCACAGTGACTTGAATCGGACAGGATGCGTATGAATTGGTTTTTGCCAGTAAAAAAATAATAACAATAATAATAGCCACGTTATAAATACAATGTAGCCTGCCAAAAAAAAGAGAAGATTAGAAACGAAAAGAAAATGCGCTACGCGTGAATAATTAATGAGTCGTTTCAAGTTTCCCTATGTCTATTAATATCGTAAAATCACAGTCAATTTTGCAGGAATGGATAATAAATAAATAAACGAGTCCTTGTCAAATCTGGAGAATAATTTACGAATCCTTAAAAAAAACAATGATCACCACATTAACAGACCACATTAGATCGCAGGAATGAAAGTGAATCGAGTTCCAAAAAAAATCAATGTTTCGTTATTACACATACATGCTAAAGAACGAGACGCATACTCGTGATGTATTGTGTTCTTATTAGTTGTTGCTTTTTTTCGTTTATGTTTCAAACAAACGCGCCGATGCGATGCAGTTGATTCCAATCTTGTTCGAAAACGACTTAACATCGACGATTCTTTTAAAATTACGATACAAAATATAAAAAGAAATAAAAAGGGGAAAACAAACAAGAAAACTAGAGAACAAAAATAAAGAATATGTGCTGCGTGTAGGCCAACGTAGTTGAATAGATATTACAAACTAAATTGTATACATTTTGATAAATAAATGTCGCAAAAAAGAAAAAATAGGAATACGATGTATGAAACATCAAGTAAGTCACGTCTGTTGGCCGCTGGGACGCGAATAAGTAACATTTTCTCATGCGATCGAATCGAATTCAATGGAGGACCACAACTTATTCAGCATCGGACCTGTGATTCGAAGATCACTGTGTGTATGTTCGTTTCTCTCTTTTTCTTCATCCGTTTATAAAATTAAGTACACAAAGAGTATGCAAAAATTATATAGTGTATAGTCTAAAGCCAGCTACTTGTTCGAGGCAATATCAATTCAGTCTTAAAAATCATAGTAGTCTCAGAAAAGTGTCCTGCCTTGCCGCAGGAAACTAAAAAATCATCGAGCAATAATCGTTCAACGCTGTACGCACGTGTATATAACCGCATTAGAAAATCGGGGGAGAGCATTAAAAAAGACGAATTCATTCATTTGGCACAGGGGTACATACATTCGGTATTTCGGCATACTCCGTCCGTGATGAGTTTCCTATCCTATGAGTTCTCATACTGTTAACATTCCGTTTAGGCAGTATAAAAGAAAAGAAAACCTCGCGTTGTAAAATTGTAATAGAAAATAAAAGAAGAACAGAGAAGACAAAAAATGAAAAATACTTGTAGTAAACAGACTTGGTACAGCGAATGACACGTCCGATTATCTTTAGACAATTCATCATAATATAAATGCATACTGTTAATCGTAAAAAAATTCATTCTCGCAATAGAAAACGAGTCGAGTAAAGGAAAATAAACGATACAGGCCGAAAACACAATCAATGGAATAAGTTAAACTACTTAAAATACGAAAAAACAAAAAACCTTTTACGACCCTCTCTCTCTCTTTCTCTCTCTCTCTCTGTTTCTCTGGATGAGCACAATCAACAAGCATGACGCGTCCAAGTTACTTAGCCGTGAAAGATAATCGAATCTGAAACACGCTGCGGATGTCGTATCATCGTGTCCCTTCGCATATTTTTTTTCGTAGCTTCTTTTCTGAAGAAATAGAAATCCTATGAACTTCATATCTTAAATTAAAACGTATTACCTTCTTTTAACGTCATACGACTTATGTAAGGTGTAGGGAGCCAACTTTTTCAGTTTATACCTGCGGATAAGTATTGTGGGTTGGGGGTTATGTATGAAGGACTTCTTAAAATGTATTAGAACAAGATTAAGACGTCGCAGCTACAACTACGGGGGGAACAACGTCAGGTTCGCCGGCACCGTCGGCTACCGTGGAATCAACGACCTTTTTGACTTTTATGGATTCGGCGTTCGCCTCGGAGGAACTCTCTGGCTCACCGTTCTGTGCAGATGTTGTGCTTTCGCTGGCCGCTGACGACTTAACCGTTTCAGACGATGACCCCTCGTTCAGTCCGTTTCTGTGCAATTTGTCATCCGACACTGGCACATCGGTGTCTCCGTTCTGCGTCGTACCGTTCAACTTCTTCTTCTCGGAATCCACTGTATTCGTGTCCTTCACTTCGTCTACCACAACGTCTTCTTTCACTGGCTTCTCCTTCGTCTCCTGCTTTGCCGCGTCAGCGCTCGCTTCCTTCTCCTCGCTTTCTTTCGCGGGTACAGCCGCCGCCGCCGCCGCCGCTACTGCTGCCGTCGGCGCTTCTTCTGGTTCCTTTGTGTTAGCCACTTTAGCGTTGACGGGCTCCGTTTCCATTTCCTGTTTAGTTTCCGTTTCTGTTGATTTTTTCGCCTCGGCGTCCGCGTCCGCTTTGCTACTGGTCGCCTCGGATTCCGTTATCGTTGGCGCGGTCACTTTTTCTACGTTGGTTAATGGAACGTCACCATTCTCAACTGGTTTCTCGTCTGCTTTCGCCGCTTCCTGTTTGGGTTTCACCGTGGTCTCCTCGCTCTCCGATTTCTGTGGCTCTACCGCCGTGCTGGGCTTGGCTACCACCTTCTCAGCGGGCTTCTCACTCGCCTCCTTCTCTGACTTAGGTTTAGGACATTCCTCGGCTTTCTCTTCTACATTGTTACTACTGCTCTTCTCTTGCGACGCGCTCTCATTAGTTTTTACATCCGGCACCGTGCTCTCTTCAGACTTTGTTTCTTTCGCGACATTCGTGGTTTCTTCAGTCTTTTTCTCTGTAGCGGGAACTTCTTCAGACTTTGATTTAGGCTCGCTTGTTGCAACGTCCGACGCTTCACTGGCAGTGGAAGTGGCTGTTACAGGCGCGGGTTCTGCAACCTTTTCTGTGTCCATTGGTTTACACGCGTTCTCAGTTGGCGCGGCCTTATCCGCGTCGGTCTTCGATGATGTCGTCGACTCGGTGGTATTGCTCACGACAGCTACGCTTTCGGAAACGTCTGCTTTTGTACTCACCTCTGACGGTTGGGCTTCTATTTTCTCTGTTACCGCGGGCTCAGTCACACTTTCGGTAACCGGCGCTTCCTTCGCGTCGGTAATCATCGGTTCGTCCACTTTCGTTTCTGTGCTCGGCGTCTTTTTCGCACTTTCCTTTGTCTCCGCTGGAACAGGCTCCGCTTTCTTCGCCTCAACCTTCTCGTCCTTCTTCTCACTAACGTCGGACATCTCAACGTCTTCCGATGTATCCATAGGCTCGGTGATGTCTTTATTGGCGGTTGCCTCCTTGGCTGTTGCTGCCTCTTGCGTCTCTGCTGTTTCTAGCTTTTGTCTCTTCGTGGATGCTTGAAATGTTAAGTCCAAGAATGACTTGACCGATGTAAAAGATACTTTGTCTTCGTCTGTTAGCGGAACATTACCCTCGCGTTCTACCAGCATTGCCGATAAACCGGCCTCCTTAGCTGCTGCCGCTTCTATCGTGGAAAAAGGTTATTGTTATGTCTATACATCACTGCATGGTTTTGAAATATTCTGGAAGAATTACTAACCCTTGACTACGTCAGTGAGGAAAATTACGCTCGATGGTTCCGCTCCAATTTTATTTAATATATTCTTGTAACTACTTGACTCTTGCTTCGCACCTACTTCGGTATCAAAATAACCACTGAAATACTAAAGTAATGGCTCGTCATTATTCTGTGTCGCATAAAATGAGTCAACAAAAATTGTTTCGTCCGAATAACTCATTGCTTATTAATCTGATCGAAACAAGACGGAGGTGCATTCATCCGAACAGCTATCTTGGATAGTATTAGGTGAGTGCAAAAGATCGAGCTCGATTTCGTATTAAAATGCAACAAGGAATCGGGCACGAACTTGTAACATTTTTTCATTAAATGAATGTATAACGAATTATTTTGGATTAAAATTCATGTTGACTCATTCTGTATATTGTTATGAAGAATGCTGTACATTTTTCACATGTAATTACACATTGTAAAACGTAATATACCTTGAGTAAATCTCCATGTGCAGTATGTCCGAAGAGAAGCTTTTGCGCTTCAACGCTACCGCTTGAATAGACATAGACCTTTTTACCGTCATTCGTCCATGCTTCTAATGCTTTTGGAACGTCTTCGTAAACGCTGTATAAATAGTTAATTTATTACTATTATCATAAAAAATTCATTGCTCAATTGTTCATGTACTAATTCTGTATATTTGTAAAACTGAAGTGAGCCCTTACACAACATATTCACCTCGCAACACAAGTCAATGATATTCATACATATCACGTATATATATCGTAGACTTGCATAATTATTCGTTTTCAAACCATTGTTTATGGCATACCATTATGGTGTTAGTAAACATGTAGTATATAGTAATACAACGTGGGAATATGTTAGTATATAGCATACATTTGTAGCACACTTACAAATATATTATCAATACTGTTCAATTATTCTATAACATGTACAGTACAGCATACCTTAATTATAAATATACTTTGATAAACCATACAGATAACTCACTGTGCTTTCACTGCTCCGGAATTGTAAGCCTCGCGCCACATATGTCCCTGTAATTGTTTCAGTGCACCAGTTTTGCGGTCGCCATCCATTTGCCATAATATGTTTTTCACCAATGATTTCTTTTCTTCATCCGTGTTAGCACCAGCAATTGGCACAACACCATCAACTTTGTCTTCCTCATCTTTCTTCACCTAAAATGAAGGTGTCAGTTTGCTTTCAATGAAAAATATTCCAAAGTATGGTAGATATAATTTTTTAAAATTAACTTTGTTATAAAAATTTTGAACTCTAAAGTTAATCTAATTCTGCACGATTAACAGTGTGTCGCTTGAAGAACGACACGGATGTAATCACCCAGCTTTTTATTGCACTGTGGTTTATTTGTTGATAATTTTGTTCTGCAATTGTTGAATCCCTTTTGGAAAAACTATATACTGGAACAACATTAGTCTTATTTTGAAGACAATTTTTCGTAATGGCTGATTGGTTTTTCAAAAATGTGAGACAGAGGGGGTAATATAAAGTAAAGGTATTTGAAAAATTATTTAAGGGTATAAATATTAGATGATTGGTTAAAATATGTATAGAATTTTCAAAGAAACATAGGATAAAATGTACATTTAAAATGTACACAATTGTACATTTAAAATATACAACAATTGTTGAAGCAAAAGTTGAAATTAAAATGTTTAGGGTGACATGGTGAACTCGTGTCTGTTGAATCTCATGTTTCATATGTACATGTGCAGGCTGGGGTAGTAAACTTTTGGGACAAAGACTTTTCTCAGGTCAGTTTCTACCTCCTAACCACCAGCTGCCTCTTTCCTATTATACCATTGGTCACCTTCCAAAATTCATCACTAAAACCTACACAACTTGATTTATTGTATTACATTATGTTTATCCGTGGAAAATATTCAAATTTGTCGAATGCTGTCTAAATTCGAATATAATATACAGGGTGCTTCGATAATTATGGCACAGCAATTTTCCGAGAAAAAACAAGACTGAAAAAATGTTTACTGTATATTTTCGACTAAATTTTTTCGCAAAAAATTACTCTGCTTCTGGTTATGCCAGGATTATCGGGGCCCCCTGTATATAGGCTATAAACAATTAATACCACTCAATTGAATAGCACGGAATTCTGTATGCTCGTTCCAGGAATCTTTCAATAATACCAAACAAAGAAATAGGGATTATTTATCAAGGTAGGTCAATGATGTTCTATAAACATGTTTTTGCACTTGCAATATTTACCTGTTCTTTCAATTTTTCAAAGTCCTTCTTGAATTCCTCGTCCTCCCATTTACTCTCGATATATTTGTTTAAATTTTCTCGTACGTACGGGAAAAGAACATCCTGCAAATGGAGACGAATGTAAATACATCCGCGAGTATAAAGTTCGTCGAGGAGCTAGGATGTTGGAAAATTTTGCAAAAATTCCAAAAAACTTGTTCAGGCAGCTTAAACGCTAGTTTAAACCCACAAAAATAAAGTACAAAAAGTCCGAGCTCTTAAAACAACCTAATTTTCGAAATACGAAACTAGGAGCATGTGTATGTTGACTTAAATTTTAAAAGTGCTTTTTTCTAGAGAATACTTCAAAAAATCGATTCTTTTTGAAGTTGGACTTCTCTGTTGCGACATTGTTTCGACATCGACGATCGATTTGAGAGAATTCTTCGATGATTTTCTCAAAATATAAATAACAAAACGCAATTCTGTAATTTTTGTAAAAAAACAATTAAACGGCACGGTTAATATCTATAGAATAAAACATAGTTTACAATCCTCCTCAAAGATGTTCTCTGGGAGCCGTGATTTGGCTAAGAATGACACGCTCTTTAAATCTACCAAGCATTTGTTCTAATTAAACAAACTACCGAAATCCTATATTCTACATGTGTTTATTCGAATCATAATTTTCCTACAAAAAAATCGGTCAGCGTTTTCGGCGTTCTACAGTATTCTAACCCCTTGATCGTGTAACGCGCCGTTACAGTATCCGTTATTTTGAAAAATCTCGCACGTTAAAGCGCTGCGAAACGATGATGGCCCGCGACCTGTATTTCGCTGGTGCGGACGATTATTTTTGCGAAACACGCTCGGTTTGTTTTGCTGGAACATCCTGCGGGGTAAGGATATACGGTATTATGGGGAAAAAGTCGAGCGAGCGAACGTAATATGAAATCCCGGTGTGAAAAATCGGATAGAACGAGTCGCGAACGTGTTTCTGCACGGAGAAACAGCGGCTGTTACCTTCCATGAAACTCGCTGTCTCACGGACAAGGAACCTGAAACTGAACTGGATTTCAGCCGGCATACTGCTCCGTGAGAGTCGCGTACAACACGCGCGAAACCATCGATCAAGAATTTTCCTCGTTCGAGGAATAGGTACGGTATTGTTCGGCGATTTCTCCGCGAGAATCGTGACGCGGGATTGTTTCGAATCAACGGGTACTGTCAGAAAACGAGCCGAAAAACCGGTGAAATGCGAGAACCCGTAGGGCGCGTTCTATCATCACGGCCATGGTCTTTGTTACCTTGACGAAGCTCACGCTGGTCGTGGTGCCTTCGATATCAACCAAGATCACCGTTTCCGAGAGCAAAGTCTCCTCCTGATCCTGAGTACGCTTCTCCCCGGCCATTCTCACGATTGACTCGCCTTCGACCGTAGGATAAATAACAGATATATCACCTCGGTACGTTCAAGCACGGTGTATATGTCGACGCGTTCTTGTTGAGAGCCGGCGAGTAAATTCGCTGGCCTGCGCTGCGCCGGTGTGCGCGTATGTGTGCGCGAACCTGCCTCTCCCTTCGTCACTACTTACACCGAGTCGCCAGGATCGTAGTTACGCGAATCGGCGCTCGTCGCCAAAATTTCCACATATCCTATTATTTTAGCGAATAAACCACCCAGTTCATCCAACACCCACATCTCCCACACCTTACACAAACGCAGAAACCTTGAACATCATTCACGACGGCGTTTTTCCTCGTTTTCATTCCAGGATACTTACAGGATGCACCATTCCTTCTATGATAAATAATTTATAAATGAACGTCGATCTTCGCAATCCTAATACGTCTAACGATAGAAAATTTCGTTAATACTAGGAATTGTCTCGTTGTAGTAACAGCGACGGCCTTCTGTCAATGATTTTCGCAATAATCGCGAGCGTTTGACAACAATGGCTTTCAGTACAGATCACTTGTTCGTAAATAGCGATTATTATTGTTTAGAATTGTTCTTGAAAGAAGTAGAAGCATCTGGAAGTGCTAATATAAATGTATTAAATTGATGAAAATATGTAAAATTTTTGAACGATCCGACGGGTTTTGCATTCGATTGATACAACCCTGAAGTCTGGACGAAAATCGTGTAGCGGTATTGGTGAATACGTATTCGCAGAAAAGTATGCGTTCACGTCCGTGTGAATCGCTCGCTTCCTTCAGCCAATGAACGGGATTGGCTTGCGTCTGTGCGAACGCAGCACGACGTTATTCCTCCGCAAAAATTATTTCGTCGAACGATCGTTCGTAAAAGCTAGACTTTTAAGAAATTTCTATGTCAGAGCCTTCTAAAATTCGCGTTCTTTCTTTTCGATATGCTTCTGGCGCAAACAAATTCATTGTTACAGCGGAAGAGCGGAATGAATATTGACTTGCTCGAACATATTCCGATATTACTCCGCGGAGAAGTAGTCCCCCCATGTGTTATTTTTGTTGATTTTTCGAACAATCGGAATGGTTTAAAAGATTTTGAAACGCGAGGAATCGCAAAATAAGCGATCCATGCATGATTTTCAGCAGCTACTTCTTCTTTAGCATGTATAGCAGTTGGAAGTTGCGGTAAGCGTATCGCGAATACAAGGTAGCAATACACAGCTGGTAAGTGCGACCACCTGATTTTTGCGAGACAGCGCCGCGCGTCGCACGTTGAGGCGCAACCATTTAAATTTTGACATTTGTCCCAACTGCACGTGCACGCTGATGATAGCTATATATAAAACCTCTGCGCACGCTACATTATTAATAATCGACATTAATATCTACGCCTTTGTTACGTTCTAACAATACGTCGATAAATGAAATAACTCGTTTACACTTCAAAATATTTTCTTCTTTCTTACTTAGAAACGAAGTACCCATTTCCGCCTCCTAAAGCATAGTAAACTAAATGATTATCGTCGCAATTTGTTAATGTCGAACAGGGAAGCAAAGTAAAAAATTACAATGCGGAATTAAAAAATATAAGCACTATTTTTTATTTATCATAAATTATTTTTAACAGTTTGTATATATAACAATGAGAATGAATTATTCTATAGTCTGTTTATAGGTCAATAAAAAAAATTACAATACTTCTTTACATAATAAATTATACAATTGTCTATTATACAATACAGGCAGTCTGATATGAAACAATACAAAATTACGAAAACAACGGCGCAAAACTTGAAAATGATATAAATTAAACGGAATTCAATGAACATCAGTCGCAACGCAAATTCTTACATCATTTTGTAGGTGCGAAAATATGATTAAATGAAGATGTTTTCGTTGAGTATTGACAAAGTTATGAGTACTATTCATTTATAGCAAGACTTCAATTATTCAATTACACAATTAAATATTGTACACGTTTGAAGCTATGTTTCTTCAATATTTATACATTGTAATTTTTTTAATTTTTCTCCAAGATGTTTATTCAAATGGATCCTAACTTCCTGCTGACTGCTACACTTTTCCCTACACTCGGGACATTCAGGATCTTCCCCATGTTCGCGTTTTCGATGCTTAGATCTATTATTATAAGTAGAAAATGATTCCCCGCAATCAGGACACTGATAAGGTTGTTCACCAGTGTGCTTTCGGCGATGATGATCCCTGGAATCTTTTCTCCTGAAACGCATGTTACAATACTCGCAAACGTACGGCTTCTTTCCAGTGTGTAACAGCACATGATTGTACAAAGATTTTGTATCGTTAAATCCTTTCTCGCATTGCGCACACTTGTAGCGTCTTTCGCCGTTATGTTTGCTCTTGATATGATTCACTAAGAGCTGTTTAACTCTGTAAGAGGCGTTACACATATCGCATCGATAAAGTGGGTCTACTCTGCCTTCGTGTACCCTCTCTTTGTGGGCTTTCAAAGACATTTGATGTTTAAATTTTTCGTCGCATTCTCCGCATTCGTACCATGGTTTTTGCTTCGTAAGAATTGGGTCTTGGTTATTCAATTTATGAATTTCGACCATGTGATACTTCAACATGCGATACGTTGGGAAATTTTCTAAACAAATTGGACATCTAAATACTTGTGGTAACAACACGTTCTTATCGTTTTTCCAATGTTTCTCCAAATGCTCGTTCATATTCTGTTTTTTACTGAACGACTTATCGCACACGTTACAAGTATACCTGTTATTGGAGAAATGGATTTTTCTGTGGAGTTTCAAGGCGTTCGTGGTTCTGCATTTTTGATTGCAAACATCGCATTGATACGGTCTTTCGCCTGTATGAATTCGATGATGTTCTTTCAATCTAGCTTTCAACTGAAACGATTTGCCACATAGTTCGCAGATGTGAGGCCTTGCGCCTTTGTGAACGAAAAGGTAATGCTCGTATAACGAATTCTCTGCTCTAAAATCCTTTCCACAGGTACTGCAAACGAATTCGTTCATGTTCTCGTTATGTCTCATTTCGTGGAATTCTAGTCTCTCTTTTCGTACAAAGTGTTTCGGGCACTGAGAGCAATGATATTGCCGAGGTGAGATTACTTTTGTTTCATTCCCGTCTACCATAAGGGAAAGAGTCGAGTCTTCGCAGTCAGCGCAAGTGACCAGATCATTGATAATAGCATCCCCATCGAAATCAGAGATTACTTTTCCACAAAGATTACAGTTTACGGAAAGCTTTTCTTGTTCGGTTACAGCTATAACTTTTTCTATAACGTCTTTATCAATATTATCGCCACTAGAGTTAACTTGAATCTGTTTTACTCCTTTATGGCTGTACATTTTCTGGTGGCCATTTAATCGAGACTTTTTCGTAAATAATTTCCCGCATTCCGTACATATGTAACGTTGTAGACTTTTATGCGTGTGAAAGTAATGATCCCATAATAAGTTTTCGTTACTTGTCTCTTTGCTACAGAGCGTACACACGTACTTATACATTTCACCTAATTTGTGCCTCTCCATATGAAACTCATATTTCATATGCGAAAGATAACGTACTCCGCAAAGTTTACAGACATATTTCAAGCAAGATTTATAAATATCGTTTTTGTCTTGTGTCTCATCCTTTTCGAGCATATATAATTCATCGATATGTGCATCTTTGATGCTTTTACAATCAGTTTCGCTGTCTACTTCGCACGCATTATCGCTTTCTGGTTCAATCTTTATTAGAGTGTTCCTGGAGTCATCGTTACAGTCCACTACATTTTCATTAGATTCATATATTTCATTAAATTTTAGTGCTTTCGACAGACTACTCGAATCATTGGAAAAATCAGATTCAACAAGTTTTGTTTTTGTTTTCTTCTGTGTTGTTATCTCTGAATCTTCTCTAACAGATAGTTTATCGAGACAATTCACATCTTCTTGTTGTAACACAGGTAACGTGAGACTCACTTGATTACATGAATTTTCAATGTCTTCTATGTCTGTTGTTTTACTTACATCTTTGAGATGTATATTGCTGTTCTTAGTACTATTAAAATGTATTAAATTCTTATGTACTTGTATATTCTTTTCCCTTAAAATATGCTTCTTTCCTGAATGATTTACCATGGCTAATGCAATTTGAAAGGTGTAATCGTAGTCCGGCGAATTACTGACTAATAAAATGATTAAACCAGTGTTGCAATTGGGACACGTATACATAGCATCGCTGTGAATCTTTGAAAAGTCTGTTGCTTCTCTAGATAAGTTAAGAAAAGATTTAATCTGCGCCCCGTTCTCTGATCTTTTAGAATATTCGATTACATCTCCAATGAATTTGTAGCAAAGAATAATTTTATCATAGCATGACAAACATATATGCTTTGAACCATTATCATCAATAGATATCTGGAACAATCATTTAAATATTAATTTACAAACTAGGAATTGTAGTTTTTGCAGATTTAGTTACATAATACAGTAGAAAAATAAACCTATGCTATATTAACAATTTGAGTTCATTGAACTCTTAAATTTTCGAAAATTAACATACTGAAATCGGTAAAACTTCTGTTATTTTGTGTATTAAGTCAGTCGATTCCTCAAAGATAGCTTTGCATTTTCCCTCTATGAGATTTGTACCACATAAACGACATATCAACACATCCATCATTGAATTTCTGTAAAGTTTATTGTTAAAAACAGTGTATACAGCAGAGATACATATTGTTATTGTTTTTTTTCTTTACATCGATACATTGTCAATTAATTAGTTATATTTAGATCACGTTATACTGTACGATGGCATACTTACACACAATTATAATGATTTGTTTACGATTATTTTAATTTCATTATAGAAATAGTACCAGTGTTAGGTTACCTAAGAAATATATGTAACCTGCTGGATTATTCTTGGAACGTTTTGTAGAACATTTGTATCTAAAAAAACTTACAAGTTTCACAGCACTATTATTGAATGTTGTGAGATAAGATTCTACATGTATATTTTTATTCTGCAAATGACGTTTACTCATGTTTCGCTCCTTCCATACTGTTGGCACTGTTGCGCTAAAGAAATTTTGTAAACGAATAAATTTGCATCCTCACGTCCTCACGTAACAACAGCTAACATGAAAAGCCGCCCAATTTTTTAAATACATATGGGGAGGAAATCGGAATCGGAGTGCTACACCAACAGGTATAGTGCTGCACCCAGCGGGGCCGTATTGTACTTCCGGTAATTAGAAATTTTTGCCTTTTTCTTATGCGAGAAAATGCCGAAAATCCAAGTTTCAATCCTAGGAGATCGGTGGTTCAAAAGTTATAATTAAAATTGAGCGATTTACAGTAGCAAGGGCAAGGGCAAGGGCAAGGGCAAGAGTGACTTGAAATTCAGTGGAATTTGGAGACCTCAACTGACCTCAACGTCAATGATTTGAACAGAGAGGATACGAGAGTTTCGATTCGATGCCTCCGGTATAGTGCTGCCCCCACACAAAATCCTGTATATATAGCCTGGATCAGATCGAATACGAGTTTTCTCTCTATATAGTGTATTACTCCTGTCACGCGCATGTCAGAAATGCACCAATTTCAAATAAGAAGTTGTGTCACTGTGGTGCTCATTTTCTCCACTTAAAATTTGTGAATTTACGAGTAAATTGAAGACTTTTGGCGAGGCTACACCACGATTGCAAGATGTTGATTGTAAGTATCCGTTTGTAATGTTATTTGTGAAAAATAATGCCTGATAAACTATAAATGGAGAAACGCAAGTTACCGCGCGTATATCAGGTACATTTATGTACATGCATGTATCATCTTCGTCGAAAATATATGTCCGTTTTATTATTTTAATTAGTACTTAAGTATGCTTGTACATATATCACAAATTTTTAAAAAATGAATAGGTTCACCAATCGAGGTACTTTTATCAGAACGCTGTTTTATTACGACAAACATTTTACACAGGACGTCCGAATTTCATTTCGCAGAAAGCATTTGAAAAGATGAAATTAAAGCAAGCAAAGTTACGGGTATACAAGGCTCTGATGTATAATTGAATTAAAAACTAAACGAGTATCGTCGGGTAGCTTGTAATTAATTAAATTTTATTTGTGTAAACAGTGTGAAGATGGACTCCCTGTATTTTTAAAATGTGGTTTTCGTGACAAAGTCTTATATTGGGCAACTATGGCGGCAACAGTATTTGGTACAGTCAAAGGAGTTCACTCACTTGTAAAACTAGATAGGGAAATGTGACTTTCGTGTTACAACAGAAGATACATCACAACTAGAAAGAGTTTGAACTACAGGAAACTGTACAGATTTCAATAAAATTTTCAATTGAAATTTGGCACCATTCATTACGTGTTGTTTTAGCAATTATATAAGAATCGCTATATGCAGGTTTTAATATTTAAACATCTTATCGCAAAATATTATTACACAGTATGTTACACGTATATATTCTTTGAAATGTTTTATAATATGTACATAGAACATTGGAAGAAATTTCAAGGCACTCGAATGCTCTGCAAATACCAATATGGAATTCAATGCACTTCTTCCTCTTTGTGATGAAGCATATTCCTTCTTTTTTTTGTTTTTTGAACGAAAATAGAAATGATGGAATAATCTTGTGAGCAATATAGGAGATTCTGTTACAAAGACAAACGATGAAGTATGGAAGCAAATATGAAAAACATGAAAAGCAGAATTTAAATGCAGAAGTATTAAATAGGAAACGATAAAACTATCACTAAGAATTTTAAGAAATTTTTTAGTAGTCAAGGGGAAATATTAAAATTGCATAGATATTTTTTTTTTAAAACATGCATTGATAAACATTACTTTTATATAAAACAATATATAATTAAATATTTCAGCATTTGAATATATAAAAAACAATCAAAACCATTTTAGAATACGTGAAATAATCGTTTACAAATTAATATTACATAACAGCATAAATACAGAGTCGTTTCTGGCACTTTTTCAGTATTATACGTTACGATTCGTACAGATCTGAACATTTCGCTGAACTTGTTCCGATCGGCGCGATGTTCGGCGAAATTTTCAAGTCTGTATGAAGCTTTAGACAAATGCTATTTGTTTTAAATAACATTCATTGGTATTTGAAGCAAGTAAAACAAGGGGAGTAATCTTGTTTTTTTCCGCGTTGGTAATGCATGAGCATCAATTACGAAATATAATAGTTTCGTTATCACAGAATAACGTATTTACATGTTGCTATAACTACACAATTGCCCCATCAAAAAGCATAAAAACAGTCATTTAGTTTAGACATTTAATTATTCGTGTTATTCTCAATATTCTTTTGTTTCATTTCGTCATCCTCTTCCTTGGAAGGATAGTTCTTTCCTACATTATTCGAGACGTTATCAACAAATATTTGAGCACTTAAAGGGACGTTTTCATCATTCGTATACATAGCAAAAGATTTCTCTTGAAGTGGTTTACTTGTGTCTGTACTTAAGTTGTCTTTTGTATCAGCATTTTGATCGACAGTCTCCAATTTCTCAACATTTTCAATGTTCAAACTCTTTGCAGATTCTGTTAACACTTGAGCCTCTTTTACTGGTACTTCCGGCGGAGGCGGCGATTTCGCGACATCTTTTTTAATATCTCCAGCAACAGATTGTTTCTGTTGTTTTCTTCGATGTATTAAATTTTTTAAAGATTCACTAAATTTCATCAACGTCTCGGAAATCGATCTGTCCATGAAAGTTGCTTCAATTTCTTCGAGTTCGTTGTCTTCTTCAGAAATTAATTCGCTCTTAATCTGTTTGAACTGATTTATTATATCCCTCAAACTTTCTTTGGCATCTTTGATGGTTTTAATATCTTCCTCTTTTGATTTATCTAAAACATTTACAGATTCTTGGGACAGATTTGTACTTGCCTCTTTAGATTGCTTAGAAAATACTGCATCTTTCTTCATCGAATCTAAATCTTCGTGTCCAAAGTCTTTCTCAAATTCCCTAAATTGATTTATTATATTCCTAATGCTTTCCTTAACATTAACTACCCGATGCTTCTTAGTCCTCTCTTGTACGGTCGTAAGCATTTCTTTTGATTCTTGTTTTGCTGTAACTTTCAATTTTTGTTGCAACTCTATTTTTGTTGGCTCTACTTTTTTCACAACAATTTTTTCTGGAACTTCTGGCGGCCTCCTTTGCTCCTCTACCTCTTTTTTCAGCTTAACTGCCTCCATTTTTCCCTGTATCAATTTTCTAACAGTCTCCTTTAACGTACTAGCCTCTTGCTGAACCTTAGGTTTCTCTGCGACCACTTCTTTTTCAATTTCTTCACTTTTCGCGTTTACCTGTTTCTCATCACTTGTGGAAACATTTATAATAGCATCTTGTACACTAATGTTACTTTCAATATTAAGACTGTTTTCTATTTTTGATACGTTCGGTACCTTTTCTTTTTGAACTGGAGCTTCGGAAGATAACAAATTGTCTTCGGTTAAGTTTACAGCTTTCTGTGGCACATTCAATGGTTCTGTATGTTCATCAGAATTATTTTGAGTTGTACCTACTGCAGTTTTAATTTCCTGCGATTTTGTCTCTAACTCAGTTTCACTGCTAGTATTTAATGGTTTCTCAAATTCTTCTAGAGATTCCATTATCTCGCCTAATATTGGTTCTATATTTTTTGCAGTCTTATTTATTACATCAACAATTTGTGGACGTGTTTCTGTATCACTCTCAGCTACCTGCTTCGCATGAACGTACGCTTTCGCTTTCTTTGGAACATAGTTTATATTGGCTTTTCTTTTCATAATAAATATAATAGGCCTCGTTTTAATCCTTATAGGCGGTAGCATATTGTAGTTAAGTGAAACATGAGAGAAACCGTCTACGGAATCCAGAATATCATGAGTTTTAAGATAGGGTTTTATGTTTGGAGAGTATTTACTCTTCGCTTCCATTAAAAGATGTGTAAATTGCAGTATTTCGGGATTATCAATACTTAAATTCTCTTGTTTCGAATAACTGAAAGACAGTTTATATTACACCAGTTCACATACAACTAGAAAAATTATACAAAATTAAGTACGTAACTTACATCCATGAATCATTCCTTTGTGTAAATCTTGAAACTCCTGTCTGAGCAGTGAGAACATCGATGTGCACGTGCACTGGATCGACAGAGTCTTTTTCCAGCCTGTGCAATTTAGCAATAGCTAAACCACCAGGATAATTAGAGCCAGCAACGCATAAAAGAAACATGGAGAATAAAGCATTCAAAACTAGGTGGCCCGAAATGACCAGTGCCATGAATCCATTCCATGAACTTTTTGTTCTGTTCTCCCATCTATTTGTGAAAAGAATTACAAGTTTAACAACACAAAGAATTCAGAGGAACTTAAACCTGAGCTGTATTAATAAATAGAATACTTACATTCTGTGGCAAACAGCAGCCGCACTAACATTCAGCAGTGGAAATACATACATGATAAACCTCAGTTCTTTGTGCGGTAGAAATGAGAACAGAAGAACAAATATAATACCAGGAACAGTTAATATTCGAACTCGAGAATCCCAAAGCATACCCAGAGGCATTAGAAAATATGAAAATGCCAGCCCTCTCGGAAGTGCTGAATAAAAATACCATAAAAATGGCGATGTCTGTTGTTTGCGTTAAGTTCAGGAACAATATTTTCAATTTTATTCCTCGTGAACACCATCAGAAAAACGTATTGATTATATTTTGAGAAAGGATACACCCCAATCACTGCTCTTATTAAGGATAGTGTTGAAGTAAAAGACTTCTGCCTCAGGCCATAAGATATGTCTCCAAAATATGGAATCTATTGTAACCGTTAGTGTTAGAAAAAATATACCAGCTGGAACCGCAATTTTAAGTAGTCTAAAAATTATTACTGTTATGAAACGATCATTTCCATGAAAGACAAACGAATTTTAATGGATGAAACATTTCCCGTAGTAAAGTTAATTTTTGATTACTTTCCCTTTTTAGTTCGAATGGTGAACTCGAAACTGAATGCAGTGTATCAAATGAGGGATTTACATTCGATCTGGTTATGTATACATATATTTTCAAGAGAAAGTGAGAGAAGGGTTTCATTTGTATTAATAAGTTTTATAAGCAAACGAAGCTTACAAATCAGTGCAGTTTTGCAGAATGTCCCTTGATGATTCTAATCACTTCTGTTCGCAATGTTACAGCCATACTAGGAATCAATGGTCCGCGATATAATGTGTAAATACCTTGGTATGGTCAGTTTCTTGCTGGCTATATCGTATAAAAGGAATAACCCCAGTAGCATAGCTAGTTCTGCTCTGAATATTATTATAGCTGCTGCGGATGACCAAATAAATACGATGTGACTTTGTCTTAACCACCCACATAAAGCCAGTAGTACTAAAATAAATCAATAATGCACATTCCACTTGTCTCTTAAGCGTAGAGTCTTCAAATCAAATCAAACATATAAAATTACCTAGCGGCATTGCCAAAATATTTGGCAAGGGACGGCTCAGATAGTACATAAAGTGATACTGCGTCACAGTGATAGCGACAAACCATTTTGTAAACTGCAAACCAAAGACACTTTGCAAAGCGTTTCTGTACAATTTTAATGTACTTATCACCAGCAAGCCCAATACAGCTCTGACTAGAAAATAACAATACAAAAATCATTTCAAGAACCAAGCGGAAATAAAAATTATTCTAAGATATATGTACCATAATACAAGACATGGGGAGTAATATAAATGCAGTTCATTCGGAAGTCAACTTACCAACATATTGAGCAAAGAATTTATTAAGTTGCAAATAATTAATAGTTGCTATTAGCGGCGATGCCAAGCCTGATATTATAATTGGTCCTACGAACGATCGTGGCACAACTCCAGGAAATTCGTGGTGATCATACTGTCACAGAATAAGAACATGTAGCATACAATTAACACAAAACCACGATACTTTCTACAGATACATAACTGGACATGTTCTACTATTGCATCAAATAAATTCTAAAAAAAATTCTAAAAAATCTCTCGGTGCATGGTGTAGAGGATTCTGTTCCAAAAATTGCATCTGAAATTGGGATTAATGTGTTAATAAAGAGTTAAGCGAACCGTGACTGTATCAGCTGATCGAGAGTTTATAAATACATGCGTCTGTTTCTAAATATAATATTTCAGATTTTGCGTAATATCTGTTCGATTGTGTGTCATCTATTCTGTCAAAGATGTTATACATGTTCTCGTTGTCTATCTGCGTTAGTTCAATTCATTACATCTCGAGTTTGGACGGCAGTTCGCCAAGAAATACTATAATAATTACCTCGGTCAGGTTAAAACCATGGTATAAGATGTCGTGTATAGCCTGCAGATTGAAACTTTCCTCCACTTTTGTGAATGGACAGTAGAGTAAATGTATCATGGAAACCAAGATTATTAAATGATCCATGTTTTGCCTCTATACATAGATCTGGCTCGGAATCATTGTACTATTTCATCGTTTAATGATAACAAGCTGACGAACACAGACGACTTTTAAATACTCCTCACACCGGGAATACCACGTCGTCTGCTGTGTTGGATCGAGATCAAATCAGGAATGCCAATAATTTTCATAGCTAGAAAGTCCCTAGCATTATCAATTTTACACCGCAATTTTTTATCAATATTGGGGACTGTCGCTAAATGTATTCATCAATTCATTAGGTGGCGTAATATTTTTCCGACTCATTCACATTTTTGTCGTTTAAGAAAGTTGTATGTTTCACGACCTGATAAAAAAGATTTAAAAAATTTCATTCGGATGTTTCAGAATTGTACAATCTTTTTGTCTCTATAGTTTAATTTTTGCATAAGGGTAGAGGATTTCGTTTAGAAATTCATCTTTAGCGTACACGTGGCGAGGCAGATTTTGTTTTTAAATAAAAAGTTAGTTTATTAGCTCCCAATATTTTATCATAACAATAACGTTACCACACTTTCGCTCGTTAAGGATACCAAGCGCTATAAAAATGTACGTTTGTTCTCGTGTGACGGACTACTTCGACGAAAACTTACAAAATAAATCACAATACTCGTGGTTTTGATCAAGCACCATGTTTCAACGTTGGTCCTTCGATTCTAAGCGGCTGTAATGTGAAGACAATGCGTGTGTTCCAGGATGAATGATTGCAAAGTTAATCCTCGTGTAATATTTCTCTAAGGCTACAGTATAAAAAGATATAATTACGTATACAAAGTAAGCGATCTGAACTGTCTTCTGTAGTTCGTTTGTAAAATATCACAAAAATTTCGAGGTTTACATATACCCTTTTGATTCGTTTATTGTTGCTCCATTTATAAATCAATTTTTTTAAAATAGATTCAATCAGGAAGCACGCTATATGATTGCTTCCAGATAAATTCAATATTTCATATTTGCTCATATAATAATTTATAACATTCGAAAGAGAAAACATATAATATTTCCTTTCACCGGAATATCATTCTCAAAAAGCATCGTATCAATTTATTGAATTTTTTTACGGTACATATGTACAATCCGCAGACAAAGTTCTGTTTAAACTGCAAAATATGCGTTTCTGTTTAAACTGCAATTACAATTCACGCGTGTCATTTTTACATTTGTTTCACACACACATCTCGCTACGTTCAATATGGGGTGTTCGTGAAGTTTCGGTATAGAAAAACGCGTATAAAATTGTATAAGATGGTTCGCAACTGGCAAAATTACCTTTGTATAAAAATGGCGTCGATCACGAACGGAAGAGGCACAACAATGGATTAAAAATCTCTGGCTAAATTTCCATTCATATACCAGCGTTGTTCTATAAAAATTCTCCTCTCTAAAGGTAAAACTTTCTCCTCTCGAGTAGCAGATTTCTTGTAGCCAAGAAAAAGAATAAAAATGTAATTATTATTTTAGTTAATACACACGTTTCCTTGCATTTCGATGCACTGTAATTGTATAAAGCTCCGCCGTATAATAATTATCGTTACGCATCGAAGTTAATATCGTCTTTATTGATACGTTTTATTAGTGTTTTAGGAAAGTGATTCCTGTTCTGTTCGCGATCGATGAACATAGAAAAGTATGGTGATCCGCTAGCGGTAATTAGCGCTTCGGTTTCGGTGCTCGGGAGTGTATCGGTTTGTTGTGCAGCATGTTCTCGCATTTGGGAATGTGACGCTCGGCGGCCGATTTGTTGAATTTTCTTCCGCAATGAGGACACTGAATGTAATCGCTGGTGTCGCTTGGAGGCGGCGGAGGCAGGTCGCTGAGCTTGCCTCCCGCGGCCAGGTGCGCCTGCACCTGTTTCGCCGAGCGGATCGCGTTAATGAAGTCCTCGTGTTTGCGCCGCCAGTTCGTCTTTGGCTCCGCAGGTTTCTGAAACAGTCGAAAAGACAATCGCCTCGTCCCTCGGGAACCTGTCGTGCTCTGCTCGGGAAAATAACACTGTCCAACGAACCCTCGTCTTTTACAATTCGTTAACTGCTAGACAATTTTTATGGATTTCTAATACCTGCTACAGGAATTTTGAAGCAGGAAGAATTCATAAAGAGTGAAGTCTTTTACTTGGAAATGAAATTTCATAAAAGACCATCTACCGACTATCAAAACACGAAGTCAGTGTTGGACAGTGCAATTAGCAGCATCGGAAAATATTCCAAAATTGAGGCAGGTGCACATAAACTAGCTAGACTTGAGAAAAATCTGACGATGCGTTTCTCTCGATGCAGGAAATCTTGAGGCTGAAAGAAATGTGACAAGCAGATTTTTCGTGACCACAACGCGAAGCAGGGAAATCAGCACATAGTGTTTGAATCGTTGTTTTTTTTTTTAGATTGTTTGATGGGTGAATTTGAAGACTGAAGCAGGTGATAGAGCCGACGCAGAGTGCGAACGATGATTTAATAAGGGATACTGACCTCGGGTTGCTTTTTGGCGCATCCTTTTTTCACAAATTTCTCTAGCTCGGTACCTTTTACTCGGGACATTACCGAATCGAATAGCTTTCTCCTCTTTTGACCCGTTTTTGAGCAGATTTGTTCGTGGCGAGTCACGCGATCTTGGGCGAAAGAACGGCCGCATATTTTACAGGGAACCAGGAGGTCACTGTGAGAATGTTCATTTCAGATTATGGTTTGCAGAAGTGGTACCTAGATAGTTTAAGATAACTTAATGAAGCTGAGCTTGCGATATGTTTGCTGCAAATATTAGCACATTGAGGTGGCTACACTTTTAGTTACAATTCGATGACTAGCAGCTGGTGGAAAATGATGAAAAAAGAATAATTTTATCGCAACAATACATAGATTTCTTTAATTTCAAAATATTTTCTTATCCATTGTTGAATACAAAATTTAGACCTAAATGATTTCATTCAATTTGAAGACACCGAATTTAAGCTAATTTAGGAACTGTTATAAATTATACAATAATTATTGATTTCTCGATATTATACGTTTTTCGTTGCGAATCAATTACAAGCAGCAAAGAGGAAAATTGCAAGGGAAATAATTTCCTCGGACGAAAGTGCGGATTTCTTTAATTTCAAATGGTCTCGTAATAATTTTTTGATGCTCATTGCTATAAAGCGCAACTGTGATTAGGACTACAGAATTGTTTGGTAAATCAGTGACTCTAGATTCTTACGGGGTACAATTTGATCCACTTTTGGAGGAAGCCGATGACCTGGACGAGGATGAGACATTGGTCGTCTTCGCCCTCAAAGTCATTTTAGACTTGGTATTGGAAGTGCTGGCCTGCATAGGGGTGGAGGGTGTCTGTTTCTGAACAAAATATTGATCAAGATTAATTGTAATGAATTTTGAAACTCGGTCAGTCCGATTAACGCTTAACAACGTCGGCGCAACTGGAGCTAGGGAATGAACACGCATTATGTATCAGAATTCTATACCTTTTCAATTTAACAGCGATACACTTGGAATTTTTGCGCGGAGGAAGCTCGATCGTTTACGTGGTGAAAAAAGGATAATCCATGTGCAATTACACTTGGAATATCACGGGGAATCAATTCGCGAAAACAGGAGACATTTCATTTCGAAAACACCCGTCGATTCGAGTCGGTTTTCTACTTACTTCTCGCATTTTACTTCAAGTCGTTGCGAAATGCTCGCTCAAGCGATGCTCGATTGACATAATTACGAAATATTCACTCTATGTGACACAAGCGATAGAAACTCTTAGCACAATCTATGGAATAATGCGTTGTAATCTGATTCTATTGGTGCCCGAGATTATTTGCAACATTTGTTTGACACGATTTGATTGCGATTAAAATTGGAAACGTAAGGAGACCTGTGAAAATGAAATGTTTGCAGTAATAATAAGAGCAGGATGCTGTTACTCAATTGATTCCGGATTTATTCGTGTAATAATTTATCTTTGGAGATTAATGGTTACTCACTTCAATGGACGGTTTTTTTAGCAGCGGCTTCCTTGGAAGCGGCCCATTGTTTTCCTTCGGCGGTTGCTCCTCGTAATCGATAACAAAAGTCTTCTTCGCTGTCTGCGGGTCGTTATCGTATTTCGTTTCGACAGTTTGGTCTTGTAAATGCAGACCATTCTCGAGAACAGTAGCACCGTCGACGACATCCGTCGATTTCCTCGTGGTCGTCGTAGTCGTCGTTGTCTTCCTCTTTCCAATTGGCTCGGCATCTTTGGTAGGCGTTGTCCGTTTGGTCGATCTAGTGTCCGAAGCTTTCAATTCCGTGGAAGGACGCTGGAATAAAACGACACTTCTTTCAAAGTCGTTGAAAAATTGTTATCGGAGCCACCCAATTCGCAAACCGTACAAATAAAAATATTAAAAAATCCACTGTACATTTTTCCAGTGCAAAATGGTCCGAACATTTTTCAGAAACTTTAATAACGTATATTTTGCCCAAATCGATTTTCCAATTTCGTTGTTTCGTTCAAGTTATTTTGCCAAAGTTTAAAGAGTTCGCGAAATTACAGGCTTGACAAATACTCGGCGAAATTTCCAATTCGCAAATTGGATCGGTCTCTTAATTAATCGTTTGAGTGCCGCTGTTCGTTGCAAAAACCCTGTCGAAAAGTGCGAACCGACGCGACCCGATCGCGCTTCCGTCAGTTTACATCGAAAATTGTCAACGCCATGGGACCGCGCTGTCCCGATTATTTATCGAAGCTTTTGCGACTTCTGGCGATTTTAATTGCAGCGGCCACTGGTAGAACAAAAGTTTATTTTCATTATTTTGGGCAGTACCGTCAGCAACGAGGTACGGTAGAATTCGAGCGCGCCGATAGTCGAACTTCTGGGACCAATATCATAGATGAATGTGTATGGTGGGGATTTGAACTTTTGGGACCAATATGGCGGCAGTTTGAACCTCACAGATTAGTATGACAGCAGTATAAATGTTGTGGACTAGTATGACGGCAGCTAGAACTTTACAGATCAATAGAGAGAGGGCAGCAATTTAAAGTTCATAGATCAATATACAAGTGGGAATCAGCATTTCACAGATCAATATGATGGCAATTTAAACCTCAGGGACCAATATTACGGCAGTTTGAGTCTTACAGATCAATATAATAGGAGTCTAAATCTCATGAATTAATATAATAGCAGTTTAAACTTCATGGATGAATATGTTAGCAGTTTAAACCTCCTGCATCAATATGGAAACAATTTGCACTTCACGGAACAATATGGTGGGAATTTGCACTTCATAGACCAATATAGTGGCGATTTGCATCTCATGGATTAATATAATGATAATTTGAATCTCAAGATGCAATATGGGGGTTGTTTAAGCATTACGAACCAAAGTCAATGCAGCGCTCAAACGATTAAACGCTAAAAACCTTTCCTCGATGAAAGATTCCGGTAGGTATTTGACCAAAACTGAACAAAATGTTACTTACCCTCGTCACCATATCCGGGCTCTTCGACGGTGAAAGAACGCTCCTTCTGGTTCCGCTGTTCGTCTCGACGGCCTTCGTCGAATCTAGACTCGGACTCTTCACCACCCTGGAGAAACGGGTCGCGGACTTAACAAATCGTTCCGAATCTCGCAAAGCGCCAACATTCTCTGATCGCTTCGCCAAGGACTCTTTTCCGATTCTATCGCATGCAACGCTACTGGATACACGCGGTTTCCCCGATCGAGCTCTCGAAGCATTACTCGCGATCGCTGATTTCGCCCTCGCCTCTTCGCGATCAGAACTTATGTCCCCGAAGGATTTCCGAATGTCCTCGATCGATCTCAGCTGTTTCACCGAGAGAGTAGGATCCGAGTCCAACGCAACTGTTGATGGCTTGTTCGCCTTTTTCGAGCCGCTTTTTGGACCGATTTTTCTCAAGCTTCTGGTTTCCAAATCATTATCCTGGAAGAGTCTACGTCTACAAGTTAGCGATCGAACTCTGCCGGTAATTTCCGACGGGTCTGTAATTTTAGTAATTTTTTTCCGCCGTCGATCCTCTTCCTTCTTCGAAGCTCTCGCTCTGGAAGCCACCGGAGTCCCGTTCGTTCTCTTCAAACGCGTTGCCGACGGTTCTCTCTCGGCCCCTGGGGAGTCAGCATCCTGCTCGAGTGCCTTAAGAGAAATCGTACTGAAATCATCCGCGGAGCCTTCGACCTTCGATTCTTCTGGCGTTTGTCTTTTCTCTGTTACCGATTCCTGCAAAATGCCCTGAACGAACTCGACGCCAGCCTCCGTGTCAATAGAGTCGAATCGCCTAAGTGCCGACTCGACCGAGTCCGTTCTCTCATAATTCTTACTCGATGATCTCCCGTCGTTTACCGCGGCCGCTCCAGACACGGAAATACTTGGCCGCCTTTGTGTCCCTTCCTGTTCCTCAGTCTCCCGTGTTTTCAAAGTCTTACCGGGAGCTCTTGTTCCGCTCTTCATGACCTTCCGTACCAGCTCTATGGATCCCAAAGTTGGAGACTGCCTCGACAGGCTCGCTGTTTGCACTCCGGATCGCAAACTTTCGCTAGAATCCTCCACAGTTCTTCGTTTCTTGTCGCGAAAAACCGACTCGCTGCTGTTGCAGGACATTGTCGTCTTCTCCGAGCAAGAGTCCATCTCCTTTCTCGATTCTACCAATCTCTGATCCCTTTTAGATGAAGAGAAAATGCTCGAATCGAGTGGAGGTCTTTTATTTCTGGGCTGCTTAGTCAAGGAGCTCGCGAAAGTGTCCAATCTTCTGGAGTTAGAAGACGTTTTTGATGATTTCGAGTAAGTGCCGCGAAGTTGAACTCGATCTGGCTTCGTGTACTGATCGGTCATGGTGATCTCTTGGATTTCTGAATTCATTTCTGCAGAGGTTCCACGTTTCGGACTCGATTCACTCGGAAGCTTGCGCCCCGAAGACGTTGTCGGCGTCGTTGCCTTATCAACGACGTTTCTATTCGACCCTATCTTCGATCGCTGCTTCGATTCAACGTCACCGGCACTTGATACTCTCTCTTTTCTACCAGATACAGCGGTGTCCCTCCACGGAACGCAATCACTCTCCCGATTTCTTTGATGCTTTATGATATCGCGAATCAATCTCGTCGATCGCAGAACATTGCCCGACCCTCTGCGTCCTTTTGGATCCTTAGTCGACTGCTCGGGGCTTTTAGATGATCTGCCTTTGGAGAGCGAGTACGCGAGGCCGGAGCTTTCCGGGGATTTCGAGCTGGCGCGCAAGCTGACCGTTGTGGCCGATTTTTCTGTCTCGTAGCAAAAAAAGTCTGGACTGCGCGAGCCTTTGTGTGGACTCGGTGACGCGTTATGGCTTCTAGAGTTTGATTTCGTATCTTTGGGTAAATTGAAGATATTAGAATGTTTGGGCGATTTACCTTTGGAGTAGGTGCTCGCGAATGGACTTTTGGAACGCTTGCGTGGTAGGTCTTTCGGGGAATCAGGTTTGTCGTTTTTTGAAGAGAAATATTGTGATAATATAGGACTGCTGCTCCTGCTAGTATGAATATTTTTAATCGAGGTATCTGGGCTTTTTGATAATATGCTTTCAGACCGTAAAGGCTCAGGACTTCTAAGATAGTCTCTCGAGTCTTCAGAGGGTTGAGGCTTTAGGCTCACTGTCGTAGCCATCTTGTCTGTTTCGTAACAAAAAAATTCTGGACTCGCCGATGGAGTACTTCGTCTGCTAGGACTAATTGATTTTCTGTCTTTATCGATATTGAAGACATCAGAACTTTTTGATGACTTAACTTTAGATGAAGTGAATTTATTCGTCGACAGAGGACTCTTAGAATGTCTCGAGCACTTAGGTTGCTCGCTCTTAGACGGAAATATATCCAGAATCCTCTTATCCTTATCCGTCATGTATCGTGCCCCCAAAGGACTGTTGTTCCTGCTGCTGTCGTTAACATTCTTAATTGTAGCGTATGTATCAGAACTCTTTGATAATCTGCTCTCAGATCGAACAGGTTCAGGACTAGCTCCAGGTCTGGGCTTCAAGCTCGCGGTCGTAGACATTTTATCAGTTTCATAGCAAAAGAATTCCGGAGTTCCGCTTCTACTTCGAACCACGTTCGTTGCAATAAACTTCCCAGGCGGTTCGCGATAAAGTTTCGAACTTTTATGCACTGGACTGACTGCCTCCATGTGTTTCAACGATACTGGAGATGAAACACGGCACGCATCAGCATTTCTAGCACCCCGAGATTTTTGGACGCTGTTTCTAGCTCTGGCCTCCTCGTTTCTCGAAGCTTTTTCGCATTGCTCGAAGTATCGCGATACCGAGCTTCGTATTCTTTGCTTTGAACTTTCGTCGATGTTTTCTACAGATTCTCTTCTCCTCGAGTCGACCATTCTGTTCGTTACGTCGGCTTTGCTTATTGAGAGAGTGGGGCTTTGCGCTTTCTTTACCGGCTTCGAGTAGCCCGCTTTTGTTCTGGTTATTGTTTCTGGTGTTACGAACATGATCGTGGCGGATCTGTCGGAAGAGTATTGAGGACTCGCATTCGATTTTCTTAAAGTTTTTGCAAAATCTGGAGATTTTGAAGTAGTAGTGCGAGGTTCCCGATTTTTTAGGATGTTGTAGATCCTGTCTGGCGATTTTGATATGAAATCGCGTATTTTAGCACCCGCGACTGAGATTGGAGATTTTCTAGATTCTCGGTGTAAAAATTGTGGACTTGAACTTCGATCTCTTGTTAATCTCTCGAAAGTATTGGGCGATCTCGTTCGAGTTGACTTTGAATCGATTTTACCATCAATTTTTATACGACTCGTGTAATTTTTTAGGTTTTCTGATGGAGAAGGAGTTCGAACTTTATCAAGATCGTGATCTTTGATATATCTGTCGACAGTATCATCTGTAGTCACAGGTGATTTGCGAGAGCTTTTGTTGATAAACTCGCTCTCAGGTTCTATTTTGATTATAGAACGATTCTTTGAAAGATCTGGAGCCAATTTTTTCTTGCTCTTTGAATCAATCGCGTAAGTGGTCGCTGATTTATCTGATTCTTTACAAAAATATTTAGGGCTTCCACTCTGAGACCTTCTGTCTCTCGAAAAATCAGGTGACGATCTTTTGGTAGCTTTTAAACCTGCTTTCGAATCGATCGCATAAGTTGTTGCCGATTTTTCTGATTCTTTGCAAAAGAATCGAGGGCTGCCACTTCGAGATCTGTCACTCGACAATTCAGAAAATCTTCGTGCGGATTTTGGATCGATTGCATACGTTGTCGCTGATTTCTCAGACTCCTTACAGAAGAATCTAGGGCTTCCACTTCGGGATCTGTCACTCGAAAAATCAGGTGACAATCTCCTAGTGGTCTTGGGACCTAGTCCTGTCTTTGCATCGATTGCATAAGTGGTAGCTGATTTTTCCGATTCCTTGCAAGAGAATCTAGGACTCCCACTTCGGGATCTCGCGTCTTTTGAAAAATCAGGCGATGATCTTGAAATGGCCTTTGAGTCGATCGCGTAAGTCGTTGCTGGCTTTCTTGATTCTTCGCCAAAGAACCTAGGGCTTCCACTTCTAGATCGCCTATCCTTTAAATGATCAGGCGATGATCGTCCAATGGTCTTTGACCCTAGTCCTGGTTTCGAATCAATTGCATAAGTAGTAGCAGATTTCTCAGACTCGTTGCAAAAGAATCGAGGGCTTCCACCTCGAGATCTGTCGCTCGAGAAATCAGGTGACAATCTTCTAGTAGCTTTCGCACCTACTCCTGTCTTTGAATCAATTGCATAAGTTGTTGCAGACTGTTCAGACTCCTTGCAGAAGAACTTAGGACTGCTACTTCTAAATCTGGCATTTCTAGAAGAATCGGACGACAATCTCGCGAACTGTCCTTTCTCTTCATAGCAATCCCTCCGTTTCACGGTTCTCTCCGAATCCGAAGACGACAGCATCTCCTCAAGCCGTTCAGAAGCGTTTCTAGTCTTGCCTTTGCTACGGAATCACAACCAAGATACTCAAAATTCAGAACAACCATAAACATAACCAGCTGAAAACTCCGACTGGATTAATTCTTACGCTTCTTCGCTATCTCTAGTCCATTACTCGGTGTTAATTCTGTCTTGGTAGTGTAGTTAGAGCACGCGCACAGACATAGAAGTGAATTTCAGCGGAGAAACGATTCGATCGTTGCAGCGGGACAAAGGCATTGTTGCTCCTCGGTCTTCGTTTGTTTAGTCGATTCCTGTTTTTTTTTTTTTGGTTAAACGATTACGCAAAAAAGAGCGGAGAGAGAAAAAGCCACTTGTCACCGGACTCGGATGAATAATTTGGTGTTTACTGCCGCAGGTAATGACGATTAATGATTAATACCTCCGGTAGGCAGCAAATCGATGAGGCTCACGGTTTGACCAAGAGAGCAGTTGTTAACGTTGATGGAGTGTTTAATGTCCTTTGGCCGATTATCCTTCCTCCGATAGCGATTAGGGCGGGAATTAGAGTGGGCATCTTCCTCCTCGTTTCCGAACCGGAAACGGTGCGCCGCTAACTTTGCCCGGAAACGCGTCGTTTAGTTTGCTTTCTCAAAGGCAGAGATCGGTTCCAGGGAGCGTGTGTATTGTTAGGCGATCTACGGTTGCGTGGGTTTAAACGAGTCGGGTCTAGTCAGCGATTGCAATTATGCGACGAGGAATTAATCGAGGGGCTAGGGGTGAAAGCAGCGACGGATTGTTAGCACTGATTGCCAATTAGCGGCCAGAGAATTTGCGTTCGCCAAGGCTCGATGCAATAATCGGGACAGATAACCTACTTGCGTTTTTCAAACGCGTCCCGTTTCGTGTCGGGCTGAGTAACGAGCTTTGCCGAACTTAGGCACATCCCCTAATGTTCTCTAGATTCTTTACTGCATTCGTCTATGCCAACGATCTTCAATATTGCGTGTGGAACAAGCGAAACAATCGGAAGAAGTTTTCAATGAACATTATTACGATTGGTACATAGGTTAGTGTTTTAAACCACATCGCAAACGAATAATTATTGTGATTTTTTAGTCCTAGAAATTGTGAATGCACTCGTTACTCAGCCTGACGTTTTGTACGCGCGTCTCAATGCGTTTCTACTTTTGTCAAATAATTTTTACGAATTATCTCGAGGAGATCAGACAGGCTAATTAATCGAGTCTCTGAAAATGAGAATGAAGAAAGTCGGGAAAGCTGGAGAATCGAGGTATCTACATAATCGTGTTGGATAGCGATCAAGTTGCTTAGCAGTGTAAATAATGTATGAAGTTGGAAAATGGTGTCAGAGGTAGATTCAGGAACATGTAAAATCTATTTAACAAAACGGAGATTGACTTTCGCCATTTCAACTCTCAGATACTCGTGTATATGCTGCTCACCAGCTAGCAATATAAAAGTCTGTTCTATACATTCTTACTAATTGATTTTGAGTTTCATTCGAATTCCACGTACCTGGAAGTAGCTTTTCCAGGCAGACCCGGCTCGGCGCGTTTCTTCGGGACCTGTGACGAACTCGTGTTTTTCGTGGCGTTGCTAATACGCTTCGCGTTAGCGTTTCTGAAACGCTCCAATCTCGCCTCCGCCTGCGATAGCTTCTTGGAGATACTTTGTTTCGGAAGCTTGTCAGGAACATCCACCATGAAATCCTCCGGGAATTCCTCGCTTTCGAGGTCGTTTTTAATGCGGTGCTTCAGCGTCTCGTCGTACTGCATCAAGTGGAGCTTCGCCATCATGCGGTTCCTCTCGATTGCGTCTTCGTCCAGCGCTTCTTCGATTTGTATCTGCTCGAGAGACAATACGTACATTCGACACAACTCGTTTCAGTTACTCGGCAACAAAAATGTCACGTCGACGATTATTTCTCAAAATTAAATTTCTCAGCGATACCGCTCGAAGGAACGCGAACTCGAACTCGAACGGATAAACTTCGAATTGATATTCAAGTGAAATAATTGCCGCTCGGGGGTCGAGTTAAAAGGAGCACGCGAACATAACCGAGGCGAATCAAGCGCACAGCATCGGCTTAGATTTACATGCGGCAGTTGATTTCTTAACCAGAAACAAATCTTGCCGGTAACGATGCTGTTACTCGAGCTACCCCAATTAAGAAGTTCGAGATCTTGCGGCTGAGCTCGCTCGCTCGCTCGCGTTCGCCGTTGCTCGGTTCCCCGTTGTCTCGAGGGGAGATCGCAACCGTTAATTAATTACCTCGTCTCGATGATTTCCATTTGCATACTGCGAGACGTGGTTCTCGTTCCCGAACTCGTCATCGTCGGACTGCCGACGACCGGACGACGGGCCGAACGATTCTCGAGTGATTTCCTCGTGGTAAGAGACGATCGGTTTGCCGGCGTTTAGGTTGCTGTTCACGTCTGCCCGGGCCACTCGTTTCACAGTGACCGAGTGCCGGTTCACCGACGAATTTCCGTTCTTCTGAACGTTTCCGTTCGTCTGCTTCCGCGGTTTGTTCTCCAGTGGTTCCAGAGGGTAGCTCCTGTCGATGCCTTTCACCGTTGTCTGCCGCCTCTCGTCGAACATTTGCCTCACCTAAACATCATTATTAATTTTTCCTTTATTTACTACCTCCTTAAAATGTTCACGCCATGAAAAAGGTTAAACTAGGTCTTTCCGTAAGCCGACAATTAAACTAGATGTACTCGAACATGCACTAAAACATTTGAGCACTCGACGACTCCTCTGTCTACAATGAAACACGATCGAACGAACGGTCGGAAAGCAGCGTTGCGTTGTCTCCACTAAATCATTGTCGTCGCCCGAAATCCACGCCGTAAAAGATGTTCGAAGTGTTTCCCCGGTAATTCAGGGAAACCTCCCGATACTCGCGCGGGTTCTAAACGTTTTCAATTACCATAAAGTGGTCAGTACGCTGATGAACGAAGCGGAACACATTCGCGTGGAGAGCAGCAGGCAAGCCGACGAACGAACGAACGGCCGAGTGAGCGAGCACCGTGTGTGTTCGGCTGGTGTGTTCGTGCAAGCAAGAGGAACGAGGAGTGCGAATGCAATCTGCCGTGATTCCCAACATCGAAACGCCGCCCATTACACCATTCAAGAAAGCGTGGCGTGAAACCGCATTACGACAACGCTGTGCTCCGAGTCGCGTCGCGTTTCCACGTGAAGAACCACTCACCTTTCCACCTTGCGAGGTCGAGGTTGTGTGGCTGTTGGTCGAGGTCTTTGTGATGGTGTGCTGGCTGACGGAGGAGCCATAACTCGAGCCGTTCGAGCCCGCGCTGCCACGTTGCACCACTTGATAAGCCCGTTGCTGTTGCTGGTCGTAAAGCTGCAACAACTTCTGCTCCTTCTCCTGGAGTTGCTTCTGCTGGAACCGGGCCTGCGACAGCCGTAGATTCCCCTTAGATTTTATCATACTCAGGACGGTCACCTCCTCCCCTGGTATCCCTTCAAACCTCCAATTGTTCGCTAAGTTTAGGTTCTGATGCAGTCTGTCTTTCTCCGAATCGTTCACCGAAGGACACCGAATTATTCAGTCACGAAGTGTGAAGAATCATAGTTGAAACCAAGAGCAAACTTCTACAGACACCTCCTACAAAACTCTGTTCCCGTTTCTCACTTCTTACAAGTATTTCTCTATTTCTTTGATCAACCTTTGACCAAACTCTAGCGTAATTCAAACATCAAATTCCTCAAATGTCTTCACCGTTACCAAAGTTCTCTGTTTTTACACAAGCCCATTAGAAGCGAACCTGTTCGCGTGTATCCTCTAGACTGTTCAACTATCCACCAAGTATAGTCTCTATTCTTGCAAAAGAGTGTCCCTTGGCTGGAGCACCCTCGAGGAACTCTAAGGACGATCGCTTCAAAGTTGCAACAATGTGTCTCGCTCGACTCTCGTCGAACTCTGGGCGACGCAATTAGGTCCCCTGCACACTGATTGTGAGCCAATTATCGTAGTCTCCTCTATACCTGACCTCTTTTTCTCCAAAATTCCTGCCGTTTACTCGATTAACAGCTAACTGTTCGAAAAGAGCGAAGAACTAACCCGATATTTCTTGATTAACTTAATACTAATTCACTCGCGAAATGCAAGGAATCACAGAAATAACCACCGATTAGTGTTAACCTAAATGCACTGAAACATGCGAAGACCGGCTACAATGAAACAGGATCCAATAAACGGAAACACTCGATCGCACAGAGCCAATTATCGCGGTATCCTATGGATATACCGATTCCTCTTTTTTCGAAAACTGTTACTCGATTAACGCCTAATCCGTTCGGAAGAACAAACCGGGAGAACCCGAAGAACGGTTGATTATCGACGACCGCGGATCAACTAATTGCACAGAGCCTTCGTACACGACCGGATCGATCGGTTGGGCGGCTGCTCGTCGAAATAATTAAACGAAGTCGTGATTCACAACCAGAGTTAACGCCGGCCGGCCTGCGACTCCTGGTTAACCGCGGCTGATGCGAACTATAGCTGCACCTCGGCGCGGTGCACTATAGCCTGTACCCCCGGCACTGCAACCGATACATATGCGGCCCTAGGCGAACGTCGGCCGCTGTGCAATCTCATCGATTCCTTTTAACCTACATGCGAAGGGGTTAGTAAACTCGTTACAACCTCCCCCGCACCGACTAAAGTGGATCGTTCTCCTCTCCTTTAATTTGACACGCTGCGCGCCGCGCCGATGCGATTACGCGCGATGCTCCAACCGGGCTCTTTCTGCTACCGAGTGTCGAAACATCGAAATTCCTCTTGTTCCAGTCTCGGGAACCTTGTCATCGATCCCTCACACTTTATCGAGAGCTCCGCTGTTTACAAAACTGCGATCGATGCGCGCTTAATATCCATAATGCGTGCGCGTCTCGCCGTAATTCGATCAGTTTGTGCTGTTTGGTATTAGCGATTCTTCATTTCGCTTCGCTTCTTCGATTGAAGGAGGTTTGCGTAACGGTAACCGAAAAGCAACCGTCTTCGCCGAAAGATCAGCCATTGTTTGATAATCAAGAGGAAACTACTAATTGGGTACCGGTCGAATCGGTGAATCGGCAATCAGGCAGCTTGCTAATTGATTTATTCCTAATGAGCACGTACCGCCGGTCGCTTTGCTTTGTACACGTGTCCTGTATGCGTACGGATTCGAGACAAGACCAGTCGTGGGTGCGTAATTCGTAATGATAACGAGACGTTGATTGGACGCGTTAGCGTTCGAGGTTGTAACGGGGTCGTAAAACATTTTCACCGTCACAATTATCCGCGTGTTACTCGATTCACTTGTCTCGCATTCCGCTGATTGATCGCACGCGGGTTTGTTATAATCTCGAGGGATGAACAATCGTGCGAGTGTTCCACGAGAGGCGAGTTCTTTCGCGACGAAGCTTCTGCTGCAGACTGTTGCGAACGAGGTGTCTCGGTGTAGTTTATTAACCTATCAACGCTAGAACCGGAGGGGAACTTTGCTTCAGCAGCAAAGTTCAGCTTTTCGTTCAGTTATAGAGGGTGTCCAAAAACGATGTAATCGTGTGACTCGACCGACGATTCCGCGACTCCGTTAGCCCGCGATATCTGTTTCGCGTTCCGTAATTGTGAACCGTTTACAAATCGTTGGCTGTCTGCCTACGTAACGTTAACAATCGATCGAAATTAGAAGCACGCAACCTCTTCCTAGCGAGTTCATGGAAAGAAGTTCGAATTATTCCTGGCCTGCAGACTGGCCGAACAAACTATGCACATACAAAATTACAGTGAAACAATTCACCTATCCTGCAACTAATAATGTAGAAAATTATAATGAGAGAAGGGTCATACGCGAGTCTCGTTCAAATTGACTTTCCCTTCGATTTGCAACGCCTCTTATCAGTTATTAAACAATGTTTGCCATGTGATTTACCACGACCGTGCAAGCCATAAAATATGCCAGGGTCAAGCAGCAACTGAGCAAACTATAGAAAGAGTCGCTCAAGAATTCTGACCGAACAAGGTGTGTTAGAAAATCGTCATAATCAGCCCCCACCACAGATAAATTAACCCTTAAATTACCTTTTCAAGCACATTACATCAACATATTGACATTAAACATTCACTTGGCGAATATCCCGTGGTCTAGCAACTTTTTTCTATTTTTCACCAGAAACTTTCATCGCAAGGAAAAAGTTTCCGAAACATTGTTTCAGCCTGTTGATAGCAATAAGCTCTAGAACCACTAAAGTTCGATCGACACGTTTTTCTAGAGAAGTTGCTTCGAGAAGATAATACAGAGAGCCTGGGATTGAAGAACATCATAATGGTGGATTGTTGCAAACTTAAATCTCAGCATAAAATAAGTCACTTTACGTCTTTTCATCTCTTTTTGACCGCACAGTCTATAAAAGGCGCTGCAGTGCTGTTCGTTGAAGTTGAAGTGCCGTGTTTAGACCCGTTCGCCAAGGTTACCGAGCAGGGCAATCAAATTGCGGTAAAACAAAGGCGTAGCAAGCTGGGGGAACGAAAACAGATGTCAGAAAATTTTTATGCCCGAAAATAGCGGGTCGGTGGAACGGCTTGTGCGTGGGTGTGACCGAGACTCGACGCGTAAGACGAGTACGTTCAACTTGCTCTTAAATAAGACCCTGGGTTACCACGAAGAGAGAGAGAGAGAGAGAGAGAGAGAGGGGAAGATGAAGAGAGTCAGTGCACGAGGGAGGAGAAGAGAGGAAAAAATTGACACGTTAAAGAAATAAGAAGCTGCAAAGGAAAGGAGGTCAACGCCGAATGTTGCGCAAGAAACCGTACGACGCTCTCCAGTTCGACTCTTATCGGGAATAATGTTCGATGAAAATCGAGAAAACAGTGCTCATGAACTGAGGAAAGTGGCGAGACGAGCTGGTGCTCGTTTAAAAGCTGCCATACTTGTCGTAGCGACGAATAGTGTCATTTTCTTTTATCTAGTGATAGACAGAACTATCGTTTACACGTTTCAACCAGAAACAGCCACAATCAGCGTAAAAGAAAAAGGGAAATATGAACCTTTGGGTCGACACCTCGTTTCGGCAACACAGGCGCGAAATTAAGGACATCAGGGGAATACGAATGATCTGGTCTGTTGATGTTGGAAAAAAAGGCGAGACGAGAATCTTGGCCCGTTGTTTCGAAAACCGCCAAACACCGGTGTCACGAATATCCTAGAACGGAAAAGGAGAGGTTTACCGCGATGAGAGCCGTGCGAGTGACACGTGAACGACACTCGAACAGCATACTGGAGAGCAAAAGGAACACGGGAGAATGCGACTTCATCTATACATGGTCATGTGTGTCAGTACCGCAATGCTGTGGCGTCTTCTATCCCCGGATCAAGTGCGAGCCACGAACGATCAGCTGGTATCGCTCTTCCCACATCAAACAGAGAGAGAGTTCTGCGCGTGCACGGAATTTTAACGCTGCAGCCCGTTCCGACGAACCTCAAACTTGCGTTTTACCTTCACCGATGGCGATAGAAACACTGAGAATTTTCGGGATGAACTGTCTCTCGATCGAGTCCATCTCTTTTAACCTTTCATTGCTCGACTGAATTTGCTTCATTATATGTTTGTGCGATTGAGCCAGTTGATCAATATTACTAGAAACTTTGATGTAATGTGAGAACGGACACGTGTAAACAGACGATGCTTCCCCAATGGATGTACTTTCGACATTAGAAGGTCACAGCATTGAATTCGTTAACGTTGAACATCGTTAGTAACATGCGATGAGTATTTGACTACAGGTATTTCAAAGTTAGTGGCGATCAATGTTGTTGAATAATAGAGCCGGTCTTCTGGCAAATTTTTGCAGGGTTGAAACAGTAGATACAGTCCTCGACAAAATAATAAGACACCTTTCATATTTTTAAATTTCTTATATTTAAAGGTGGAAAGTGTACGCTCCGTTATATCCTGTATATTACATGCTATTTCCAATCACCGATTGTATCGCGTCCCATAGCAAAATTAGAGAAAGATATGTGAACGCGGACTGACATTGCTTCGACAAAAGTATAAGACATTTGGCTTATTTTCCACTCATGTGACTTGTTCTACTGCGAATGTATTCAGACGTTGAATCTTGTGATTTGTCAAGAAGAGTCTACATCTTGTAAAGGTCCTTTGAATCTCGTAAAGGAAAGTATAAATCACAAATGGACACATTTAGAACAAAAACGAATGAAAAAGTTATATAAAACTATCCGAAAGCGATTACTGGACGTAATTCAATTCAAGGGAGGTATCACAAAGTATTAATTTTGCATTTTTATTTGCTTAATCAAACATTTTTCTGTTAGTGTCTTATACTTTTGTCGAATTAATTTCAGATCGTGTTCACATATCTTTCTCTAATTTTGCTATGGTACGCGATACAATCCTAAAATTTTACATGTTTACTTTAGCAATAGTATGTAATATACAGAATACGACGGAGTGTACATTTTCTACCTTTAAATCTAAGAAACTTAAAAATATGCTAGGTGTCTTATTATTTTGTCGAGGACTGTATATATAATTTCAACTTAAGTATAATATAATTTAATCCCCCCATAATTTGTGTGTAATATTGTGTCGTTGGCAGATAATTGATCGAATGAATGTGCAATCATTTGGGAGAAAATAATGTTAGAAAAGGTACCATGTCGTCGAGATTAGAGTACTTGGTCGTCAATTCTTGAGCCGCCCAAGACGTCTGCATGTCCATATGAACTCCCCGGGCCTCCAATTCTTTCGTCTGAATGCGCACCACATTTTTGCTGGCTTTTTTTCGTTCTTTACGTTTCATCCTTAAACCTGCCGCACTATTGCGCCGATAAATAATACCAGTCGTGCCTTCCCGTAATGTCCGTCCCTTTCTTCGCCGCAAGAAGAGAGCAGTACCTTATCTTCCCCATGTCTCGCTTTCGGGTTCCTTTCTTCGGCGACAAAATAAAAGATTCAGGACACTATCCTTTCATATCACAGTTCATTGTTCACCGGCGTAATAATAATACACGGTTACAATTTTCACGCGCGCGCTCGCTGCGCGTCAACACTTCTGGGATTGCACGTTTATATTCGCGAGCTGATGAATTTATCGCGAAATGCAGTACGCAACGTTACATATAGCCGTTGAACATGGCCTCCGCGGATGTCAAGTTCATGCGAATGTTTTCCGCAGAAATTTCGGGGTTGGTCAGTTTGCGTGTCGAGTGTCATTAGTGCTTTACCCTTGAAAATTGTTAGTACAAACATTTTCTAACTTTGAATGGTCCAAAGAGAATTTTTTACCGAGAAAAATTTTAACAAATGATATATTCTTACTGTTAACTAGAAACTCGTTTATTACGAATATATTGTATTTATTGGTGGGCGTAATAAAAATGGACGCGAGGACGCGTTTTATTAAATCGTTATTAAAAAATGGTAATTACAACGAACATTTTCTTTTTGATATTTCAACTTTCCGTTTGTTGGTGTCTCACTAAAAAGAATATACTTTTCAACATAAGAAAATGATCTCTTTCACAAAGAACTTGGTGAATTTCGCGATTGAAACGCAATACAAATATTAAACTTGCTAATACACCTACAAGTAGACAAACTAGTGAAGTGTAATTTAAAAGAGAAACATTAAGAATGACATTTGCTAATGCTAGATTATGCAGATAAGATTCCGCAACTCTGAGGACGAAGCCAACGCGAGGAAAGATTCACGACTGGAAATTGCGAGCGACGTAGACATACAGCGAGCAAATGTGTAAAATATGAGAGAGATTAGTGTGAAAGAAGAATTGCAGCTGTTGTGTAGAATTTATTGTAATCCCGTAGCGAGAATTGTTCGACAGTGAGGGATTAAGGTTGAATGACAAACTCACTCAAGAAAGATAGAACAACGGCAGTGCGAGGGTTACCATCATAACTGCGTTGTTACCCACCCCGGTTTGCTTATGTCCTATCGACGCGCATGTGCGACTTTCCTACCCTTACATTGTTGATAGTCGTAGTTACTGCAAGTCGTGCCTATTGAGACTAGAAAGCTGTGCATTTCGTTCGTGGGTTAGAAATCGTTGCAGCTGTAACTTTTCAGTTCGACGCAATATTATCTCTTTAAAGAAAGTAATGAAATGGGCTTTTAATGAAAATGGAAATTGCTACATTTGCCTGAAATGTGAAGTTGTATTTTCCATTTTGTTATTTCAGTCACAACTGTACTTTTTATGCTTTTTATTGATATTCCGATTGAATCGCCCGCTTCAGAAAATATTCACCATTCGACGCGCTCCAATTTACAAACACAAATTCACCGGAGTGTAGTAATTGATTAGTATGCTGTCCATCGCACCAGAAAATGTTTTAATAAAATAAATGAGTTCCGATGCGTTGGGGGACACTGGAGTTCAAGGCCAGTGGGTCAAGGTTCTCCGGAAGTGACGGTAATTTCTCTGAAAACGTGACCCGTTGAAAATGTATTGGAATTCGGGAAAGTGCTGTCATTATCGGAAAATTGCATAATAACATCATTATTTAGCTCGTGACAAAATTTAAATATTCGAATAGACCTATTACCTGGAGAAATTGAAATTTTCTTCTAACATCATTGTCTTTCACCATTTGCAGCAATGAAAAAATTCATTCAGTTAACTTCATTCAGACTCGCAAGATTAAATCAAGTTTGTAACATTACGACTTTTATTACTGCCGTACTTTCCATTCACTACTCGGAAATAACTGCAACGTGTACGTACGTAATTGTTCAAATTGCTGAAAGTTGATGCATATTTCGTTGAAAAACACGTGGCCGAATGCACGAGAAATTTCAAGGCACACTCGCGTGTCTCGTTGATGCAAGCCGGATTATTTAGAATTTCCCCTCGCGCTGCATTGAAATTTAAAGTTCAAGGTTCCCGAGATGGGATTTACATAAAACGTCCGCATAGTTCCCGTCCTTTGTTGAAATACTGCGAATTTCATTTAGACTACATTAATTGCAACCGTGGAACGATGCTCGCGGAAAAATTTTCCTCGCGATGGCGTTTCACGCTCGACGGATTCCGAGGGTCTTATAAAGTCGGATATTCAAAGGGTTTTTCGAAACTGCTGTCAAAATTAGTTGACGATATTTGCATTTTGCAGAAGACAAGTGTCCACGTAGAATTTTATGAATCAATGGACGACGCTGATCGGAAAAGTGGAAAATGCCCTGAACGAATCAGAAGCGTTTAGAAATTTATTGAAATGTATTCCCGGTTCTCTCGTATCGATTATTCAACTTGTTGACCGAGCGATTCAGAAAATAACTTTGATATTGGCAAGTGGTGTGTTCCCATTGTTCCTGTCCGCGAAAATGCAGAAATGCGCGCGACCGTGTGTGTGTGTGTGGATGTGTGTGCACACGTGGTAGCTCACGAGGAGGCAAGGCACCGCGGAGTCGTTACGATGGTCGACAGACCGAAAACCAATCATCTCGCACGACCGGCGATGCTTTCGAGGAACCTTGAACTCTGCACTCAACTAACAAAGTTGGAATTTCTACGTGCCAGGGACGAATGCCTCGAATTTCCTGTTCATCCCACGAATTGCAGTTCAGAGTAAAAAGGTACTCCTCCGATATCGAATGGAACATGATATAGACCGCGAAACCCGAAAGCGGTCGCCTCTTCTTACGTCTCATCGAAAATCAGCCTAAATGCTCATCCATAAACCAGATCCTTCCATTTCGTTCACTGCACTTCTTCTTATGAAAGGAGAACGTCGCGCATTTTCTTATCCCTCCGTTTTTTAACTCGGAAGACTCGAATCTTACGATTCCAAAGAATCGATACTGAATACGATTGTTTAATTCCCTTTATTTCGATCTTTCACATCAGCATGGATAAATCACAGAGCACTGTAGAATCACGTTTTAAAATTTTCTCTTCTTACCACGTTGAGAACTCTGTGAAAAAGTCAGCACTTTTGAAATTTATGAAGTAGAACCATAAATGCAAGGGTTTAATTTCCAAGCTGATATTTCCTTTGACCGTCATGATACGAAGAATTTCTGCGCAATTTGAAGAAGAGTGTTTTTACTGCATCTAACAGATACGGAGAAGCTAAATTAAAAGTAGTTGAAAACCACAGTCTACTTTAAATGGTGAGAAACTCATTCTCATCTTGGTTAAAAATATTCTTTAGAACATATTCGCTTGACACTATTTTCATCGCACATAAAATGTGTTTGTAGCTTCAGAAATGAAGTAGCTTCTAAACGAGACACTTTGTCCCCATTTGCAGAAACGAAATTTGTTTATAAAGATATTGTATCGTAACGTTTCCAGTAATTAGCAAATCCAAGTTCGTGCATTAGAATCGAGCGAGCCGAATCACTCGATAATTCGACGCAACTCGTATTATACATATGTATGTTAATTAACATTTTCGCGAAACCGAAATCCGGTGAATGCACGAAACTGTGTTAAATTCTCTCCTGACTTCCCCGATTGGCTTTCATCGGGCAATAAATTTCAAGCCAACACTTCCTCAAATCGATCGAGTGATTCCGAATCGAGATTAATTAATGTTCCGTTAACGTTGCGACGCGTGTACCGCGATTCATGATCACGAGCGCTGCACGCACGACACAGAAACCGAGCTCTGCATGATCCTCGATAAAAGTTCATTAAACTGTTCCCATAATGCAACTGCGTCGTGCTACTATAAACTTAGTTAGAGCATTCAAATTGATATTTGTTTAAAAATATACAGTGTTGTATAAATTAGATTGGGGAGCTTTTGTTGGTTCCATTTTCTGTTTTTTAACATGTTAATTGCCATGTCGATCGCACATGACATCACAGGTGACATTAAATTCTACGTTAATCAGGATCCAGTGTAGTTTCGATTTCGTTAATTAAATTGCTGCAAGTTTTGGGGAATTTTGAGATTGGGACGTTCCTCTTGATGAACACTGTGCATTAGTACATAAGCCAGGGCGTTTAGTTTCGTGTGGCCGACTGTCTACGGATAAATAGTCCGGAACTAACACCGTTTCCAGGAAGAAGAGCAGGCTAGGCGCCTTGATCAGGGACTTCAATCTCTCGAAGAACATTTAGATTTCACGCGCGCGGGGAAGCCTTCAACCGCAACCGAAAGCCGAAAGCGGGGCCTGAATAACCGTGGAAATTGTTACAACTAAAATCCATTCGAACGTCGCGTTAAAAATCGCGTGGTTTCCACGGACCTGGTCCTTTCGCGACATTGTTTAATTACTCGGTCGTAATCAAGTTACGAGAACGCTGATTCCAAGGAATTCTTCAGCGTGATCGACTCGCTTCACGGAAATTCCGTTCTGCACCCTCTGCGACCACGAAAGCAGATCTTAATTATATGAAACAGCAATTAGTCCAAGTTCTTCCGTGGCGGAAGCGTGGGGGAATAGTGTTGTCGATTTCTCTCATCGATAACTGTTATATGCGACCGAAATAAACTTCTCCCATTGATAACTGTTATGAGCGATCGAAATAAATTTCTCTCATTAATAACTGTTATAAGCGATCGAAATGAATTTCTCTCAACGATATTTACAAAAAAAGAGAAAAATTTTCGGTTACTTCTAATCCTTATCTGTAGCCAAAACGATTTTAGTCGATGAAATACTTGTTATTCTATGACTTCATTTCTTTTTGGTTATAACTAGACTGCGGATCTTTATGCAAAATAAAAAATGTTTGAATTGATTGCAAGACACAGGAGTGAAATTTCAATGAAAATTTCACTCCTCTTTTGATTATTTTGTTAAGGTGAAACTAATACACTGGTGACCTTAAATCTTTTTAATACCTCCACTGTTTTAAATTGTGCGTACCCATTTTTGTCATAAATGCATAAAATCCGCAGTCTAGTTATAACAGTTATGGTCCCTGGAAAATACATCAACAGAAGATACCCGAGTAAAGCAGCAGAGCCGTGAATGGAAATATCAATCTCGTGTTCTATTTACTCGATGACGTATTAAAGCTCACGACCCCACGGTTACATAGAGATTGCGCCTCGCTCGCCGCGCCGGGCTGGGTTTCGGTTTCAATGAAGAGTCGCGAAACTTTCTAAGAGCGAACCACTTTGCTCGCGTGCGCGATAAGCATAGTCGGCAAAATTACTTTGCATCGCTACACGCGCCATTACTGGCTCGCGCACGATGCGATGCGATGGTGAACGCCAAGCTGAAAGCGTACCAGCAGAACACCTCCGTTAGGGACGTTCCTCCGATCATCGATCCCCTTATTTACGGTGACGCATTGTGCAACTGCACGTCTCTGACCACGTTGCGACACCTGGATTCTATGTTCTCCGAACCTGGACGACTGCGCCGATTCGCTTTGTAAACACGCCGAACCGGCTACCGAGCCTTATAAACCCGTCGAAATTATGGTCTTGTTGCGACAGCGCCGGAGCATCGATTTTTACGAGATTGTTACACGAGCTATACAGTGCAAAAGTGGTACGAATTATGGAACATTTGAGGCTGCTGCTTTGCCAGTCAAAGTGAAATATTTTTTCTCTGATAAACTTGAAGTTTGGCACTTGTGGTTGAAGCTTGTGAAATTGTGTCTGTACTTCAGGTGTAAATATTTTAAACCTGAACCTGCTCCAAGCTGAATTTAAATTCAATTGAACTTGTAGAAATTTGAAGTAGTTTTACGGTACCGTTCTCCAAGAATAGTGTTGTGGAGAACTTTCGGGAGACGAAGTGGTGGATACACTTGAATCGTATTAAGCGATCGTAATTTCACACAGATGGGATTGAAAGGCCAGTTACGTGATCCATTACAAAGTGCCTGGCACGTTGGTTTTTCCCTCCTGTCACGATCACGAGCAGGTGTTTCGTTTCTAGGAAGTCAGAATCCCATTCTCGCGTGGAACGGCGACGTTAACGCGCAAAATTGCTTGACCATAACCACGGTACGCTTACTTCTCGATGCCCACGCCTGACCTTGCCATACTGGAAGGTGTGAAACAACAAAAAAAGCTGACTGCAGTCTGTTGGTACCTGTAACACGTGCAGTGCGTTGACAGCTTAATTTCCATCGAATGGCTATGAACCAGTCGGTGTGAAGCGTTGCACAATCCTGCGTTGGAGAATTATTTAGTTTGAGAGCTATCAAGTCGTTATTTTTGTGTTTTTTGATGGATAGTATTTTTAGCAGAATTGAAGTGGAAACAGGTGCAAAAGCACAACGTATCAGTCACATCAGAGTGAGCGAGTACTAAAATGCTGAAGAATTATGAACAGTGTTTACAGAAACGTCGTGCATACATCCTTTACACTCCGTAGAACCAATTTGAATTGTAAAACCTTGCTATACCTATATATTCTCCACTTTCAACAGGTGAACGAAAGAACAAATTTATATTTACATACAATCCTGCTCACCGAAACCATGATAGAATCTTCAGCGAAGATTCAGCACTGTCGACTTGAAAATGGCGGCCAGATTGGCTACACCCATAGTCCCCAATTACCCGTGACTTATTAACTCTTCATTTAGAGCCGCAATGACCCATATACCGACCACCAATGGCGTCGATCTGGTTCAGAAGCCAGTCAAACACGTTTCTCGCCGTCAATAGTCGATCGGACGCATCACGCCTAATTCGAAGACGTTCTCTAGATCATCCCACCGGCGATGATTCACCTGATCCCACAGTGTCTCACTTATATTTATGTTATACGGACAGAAAGGTGGGGGAGGAGAATGGCGCCGAGGCGCGAAATCTGTTTTATCCTCGGGTGAAACGCGGATAAATCTGAAATGTGGGTTTGGAGCAAGAAGGTCCTACGGTAACGGTGATCTCGTATAAATAATTGATGAGAAGCCACACGTACGCCGGAGGCTGGTGCTCCGATTTGTAATTGTAATTTCGCGGGATACTTGCCCGGTTAAGCAACGTAATTACGACGTGGACTCGTTATCGAGCGGATTCTTGGCCAGAGCGGCGACGGGCGATCTCGAGGAGCTTGTCCGTACGCAAAATGCGATCCTCTTTTTACGGGGAGGAGGGGACACGCGATGGGGACCGTGACATCGAATGGAAACGATCCATCGCACCTGTCCGCTTCGAAAATTAGCTTTCCACGCCGATCTTTCTGCACGCTTCAATGATTTACCCGGAGGATGGAATGGAGCATTCTCTCGGCTCGTTCGATCCTGTGAGAACCATTCTGAGGATCGGCTACGTTCTCAAATGGAATTTTTGGACTCTACGGACTTCCATGAGAGTCACCAAGCACCATCAAAGTATTAGACAGAAACCACGTTAAGAAAATCCTCGACTCGTTGATCTTTACTATTGGCTAATTGTGTGACGTCAGAACGAATGTCCATTCCAGATGTAATCTCTGTATTTTCATCGACGACTGTAGCCAATAATAAGGCTGATTTCGAGGCAGAAAATGTGACAGAAGGTTGTAGACAAGGATCAAAGGATACAAGGAATGCGTCATGAAATTTAGGCCAACGTGGGTAGCTGAAAAACGGTAAGAAACGACCCACGCCGGCCTGTTCTCGATACGCAGACGTTTTGCTCGTTATTTATATATCGAAAGAACGGAGAAAATCCTTTCCTCGTTACACACCTACCAAACTCATTCCACAACATTTCTATGAAGCCATTCAGCCCTACTTGCGTCGTTGACTTGGGGCTGTAACGAAGGACGCTACATGTAATCGATAGACGTACATATCTATCACTGCCACTTTCATGAATGAGAATGTTTAAAACTCGCTATCAAGTGAGTAAGTCGTTTGAAGCAGATCAACTTGATTAATTAACGAATTAGACACAGACGCGTCGTTGCTTAGTGACCTGGTACTTCCGTTTCGTGCGTTGCTACTTATGCTTGTCATTTAACCGCGCGTTTCCTTTCGAGCGACGACCGAAAGGGTTCAGAACAAAGCGATGATGACTATCTGCGGTGCAGAAGAAGGTGCAGGGACCGTCCGACGAATGACGCCCCGAAGACGAAGGAAGTGACGTCACATTATTATAGTTACCGAGGCTTACTAACCGGTCGCGGTTGACAAGCCAAGCGTCCACCGTGCTCTTTCGATCCCTTCTCGTATTCTTTTCTCGGCTGTACCGCAATGTCCGGCTCCGTTCTTTCCTTGAACCAAAGGGCCCGCCCTTTAGTTCCGAGATTTTATGCTATTCTCGTAATTCGAAACCAATTAGCAATTTCGTCTTCACAGATTTCGCTTTATCTTCGCACAAGAATTAAACAAGAAGAATTGTGAAATAATTTTCAAACGGAATAAGAATAGTACAACCGAAACTTGGAGATTTATACAGAAAAACAAGATAGTAGAATTTGGTAAAAATGTAATGGATAATTTGTAAAATGTTGCGTGACCAGTCTCGAATATTTTTTAAGCGAAGGATTATTTTTAAATGGCCCGTACTATACGAAACGCGAAGTTATCACTGTCGAGTAATTTCAAAAATTAACAAAGTAGCAAAAATGATATTCCATGCTATCGAATACGTCACGCGTATGTTGGAAGAGTTTTTAAATTCCGAGCTCGCCATGGAAACCTAGCGAATGGTTTGAAAAAGTCACCTACATATTTAGTATACTTTTCATTCATAGGTATACCCGCATATTCCGATGTGTTTACGTTTTTATAAATTCTTCAGGATTTTCGAATCGCATAAAAGCGAACGACGGATCGGGTACACGTAAAGTTTAAACACAGAGAGAATTTTTAACGTGATTTCGGTATAAAAAATTTCGCTTCGATGCAGGGGACACGTCGACGACAGTTTTTTTCCGAGTGACAGTTCACAGTGCTGAATTTTTGCTACAATTTTGATGGATATTTGCTCAAACATTCACCGGGGAGTTAAATATTCCTGTTTTTAAACGAAATCGTATAGAACGTTCCTCTCGTCAGACGATAAAGAACTCGCGAATGAAACAATTTTTTCAAAAATCATTGCTCGGTTTACGCTCAATTGATTCTTCAATGAAACCACGCATTAATATTTGCACTCGAAACACTTAGCATTCAAACATCTCGTATTTTTGTACAGGACTGTATTATTTAAACCAACTCTAAAGAGAATATTTAAATACAATAAATCGACAAAGTTTGTAGAAAAATGTTCTTGACGATGCACTGTTCAGAAGACAGTGAACAATATCGACTAAGCCTTGCTTAGCTGTGTTCCAAAGTCTAGTAAGACGTTGTCTTCGAAACAGTGCCGAAACAATGGCGCAGTTAGGCGATTATCGAGCGTCATGTCAAGTTCGGGGGTCTCCTAAACCGCGTGCAACGTCTGACAAATCACCTGTGCGAGGGGTCGAAGACAAGCATGCCCACTCGCGAACATATGGGCCGTGCTCGTCGATTTTGGGTACATCTGTACGTGGGTCGTTAGCTACGTGTACACGAGCCAAGAACAAGATGCCATATATGCGTCCAGTCAGCGTGCTCGCAGATACGTGGGCCAAAGAAGAACGCGGTACAACCGAGCCATAACCAGCTCGGGCATTTCAAGATTACGGGACTGGCAAGGACTCTTGCGACCGTAAACGCAGTTAGGTAATCGAAACGAGTGGCCATGCATCGACTCCTCTGTCCGCGGATTTTCCAAGACTTTCCCCTTTTCCTTTTACGCGCCCCGAAAAATACGCTTCATTCGAAAGATACAAACCAACAAGCATTTCGTAAAAACGTACAGAAAGTACAAATGAAAATGCATACCTGCAACAACTCGAGACGAGAGGAGGCCTGTGGTGCTGCCATAATTGATTAAACGATCGTTCTGCGACCACTCGACGGGCGATGCTCCGTATTTCTGAAACAAATTCGTAGACAGTTTAAATTTTTTAACATTGATATTTCAGCTTGCTTTTTCAAATTTGCATGCTCCTGTTTTGATGCAGTCTTACAAGAGACCGGCGACTTGTTTTATACAGAATTTCCGACATGTTCGCCAAAGTACCGGTAGCTGAGCGTTATTACTTTGGATACAGTCTGGTGCGTCCCCGGTGCACGCAAATCCGGATGCAGAACAGTCTGCACCTAAACGTGCGAACGTTTCGCCGATCTTCTTCGTGAAAATATTTTAGAAGAATATTCGCCGTTTTATCTACGTAAAAGGTTTTAATAGTTGGAATACAACACTCTGGACATGTCTGTTTCAAACTAGAAAACTATGAAGACATTAGAAAAAGTCATATTTGAGTGATTCAAATTATCAACAGAGGAAACACACTTTTGAACATCCCGTATATCCAGATCAATTTTCTGATTTTACGAAGCTACCCAATATAAGTTGCACTATTTTCACAATTTTTAAGTGTCTATCTTTGGGTTCAGATGTCCGAATGACCGCGGACGAAAAAGAGTAGGAAAACGATCGGCACAAGGAAACGTAATTGCGTCAAAGTTGAACGCGCCCACGCGACTTCTATCCACCCACCACTGAAAACATTCGATCTTTATCCGGAATAAACGATCGAAAGAGAAACAACGGTTCGATTCCTGCGATCCTTCCGCCCACGTGGTATCCTTTCTACGGCCGCTGCATTCGTCAATTATAATATTTGGCAGCTGCTAGACGCGCCGGAACTATACACCGTCAAATATAATCGGAGAATCGCCTACTCGAACCAGTTTTTTACGATGTCCGTTCAACATTTCATTGGACAGAGACAATGGCTCAAATGGCACAGCAATATTTCAGGCAGAACCCACTATTTTCAATTAAAATCGCATCCTTCGATAAAATATTGCATCCCGTAAACGTAAATTTTTTAATTAATTTATACGATGCTTGGAAAATCGTTTTTACTACAGAAAATATGAAAACAGGTTTTTCACAGAAGATCGGTCCTTCGTTAATAAATTCTGTAAACGTAACATCTTACTCGATTTATACGAAGTATTGGTTACGAGATCATGAAGAATCCGACAAGGAGTGAATGATGCAGATTAGACAGTGCGGTCTTGATTGATGTGTCTTTGATCGAGAAATAATATCATTTAAATTCGGATGGTCGCTGAAATCGTCCTTGACGATGCTCCTTGCAGGAAATTATTAACTGGCATCGTTAGTCGTCGCAATAGAGTTTTTAGGCCATCAGCTATCCGTGAGTCACGTTCCATGACGTAATCGCAAGCAGTCGTTTATGGTTAAGAACCGAGCGACACGACTTCTTTGCGGCCGCTTTTCAATATTCCCCGATCGTTCTCGGAAATCGACGCCGAAGCTGGAATTAGAGCTCCTCGAGTTAATTAGAGTGATAATAGCTGCTTATGCAACGCGAAAACTCAATGTCTGAGTACCAAATAAAGGAAACATTGATTGTTACCATTATCCTCTAAACAAGGAACTTTAACGATTGATTTAGGATAACTTTGACTGAAGGTAACGTGTAAAGTTTGATTAGATGTTGAATGCAGTAGACAATTAAGCACGAAGATATATTTACGTTGAATAGAACCATCGCTTTTGGATCTAGCTGACTAAACCAGAACGTCTGCTGACCCAGGTATTCGGCAGTGTTCGTGTCTTTTTATTGCCGAGATTATTTATAGTTTTACTAAAACTTCTCTAGGATTACCATACGCTACTCCCATGAGTTTGGCCACCTCAGGTACACGGCTTCATCTCTATAATTAAACGTGGAATACGCGGTCATTTCCGATGGAATTCGGCGCCTTTTCGACGAGCACCATTTTCTCAGGTGTGCTCGGAATATTAATTCATTACAAAACAACTATCATCTTTTATCGAACCTTCAAATGGAATTCCGATTTGAAGTCCATTAAAAATTTATTTGTGCTGTCGAACGAACATTTGGACTGTTTGGAATGTTCATGTTTAATTACGGATTAAATAGCAAGTACAGAATTTTGTTGAACTCACTGCGAGTTTCCAAGCGTCAGCTAAAATATAGTCCGAGCGTCGAAGGTCTACGAATTGCATGGAGATTCGAGCGCCGTCTACCGAAAGCATGCACATGTAAACAACGTAAACGTTTGTGCATCACGTGTGCAATTAACCACGCGTTCGCATGTGGTGCCCACGTGTTTGCCCAAAACGAGCAGAAAACGACACCGCCGACGCGCTACCGGAGTTAATCCCATTTTCTCATTGTCAATTAATACATCAGTCCCATCAGGTTCTAATCTTCTCTAATTACTCCGACTTAATTCCATTAAGTCCCTCTCGGCGCCCTCGTAAATAATGAGCCACGAACACTCCGAAAATTAACACGTACCTCCCTCAACAAAGATACACCGTCCACGATTCAACCAAATGTAATTTGATGCAGCGAAATTCGCTCGCAAAATATTCTGAAAAATATATTCAGATTTTTTAGCAAAATTCTTTGGTAAATAAAACTACACATATTTCCAAATTCACGGAATAAATTAAAGGGGTCATTGAGAGCAGCGAAATGCCACGACGCACGTTAAAATTGGATAACCTTAATCGCTCCAAAAATCAGTAGGCAGTTATTACTCGTCTGGCTGCGTTTTTGCAAAATCGTCAAGGGGAAAAAATTCCCTCAGATTGCCCTGTTCAGCAGCCACTGGTCCAATGATTTAACGGGCCGTTCTTATTCGCGTAACGGTGCAATTAGGTGGCTGCATCTCGAGATCGGCCGGTCATTCGGGAGCCAGGCTGTGGCCTATCTTTCATCTCGGCTCGCATAAGCCAGACATGTGGCAGACGCGATTCTCCTCGGTCCTTCGCGTTTCTCATTGTAAAGAATTCGCGAACCGTAGTCCCGGTTCCCGCGAGCGTTTTATGCTGTCCCCCATTTGTCCGTCTTCCCGGAAAGAAAAATTTCTTTCTCGGGCGCAAAGATTTCTTATTGAAAAAAGTCAAGTAAAAATGCTGTTATTTGCATTTAAAAATTTGTTCATACCAAGACCATATAAAGATCGTAGCATAATCTAACAACTACGCATCAGCATTATCGATTACAGTTCTCAGATTTTCCAACGACTAATTGTAAGCGAGAAGGTAAGTGCATTGCACCGAATGAATGGTCGCGGAATGCAGGTTGCGAAGTGCATTGTACCGGGGACATGATTATACGATGTTGGAAATCGAACGTGTTTTGTAACGATCCATTTTAAGACTAAATCGCGTAACGCGAATCTAAGAAATATTGCAACGAGAATACAAACGCTCTAATAAACAACAGGAAGCTTTTTGAATATTTAGGTGTTTGTAGGATTCCGAAATGATTAGTCGAGGATTTTAGCGTGGGTCGCTGTCCGGGCTATCGACTTCGGCAATTAATCGAACTCGCGGACGTCCATGATATGATATATCGCGTGTTTACAGGTATTCTCAAGAGGCATACGCGTGCAAACGATGCACTCGAGTACGTCCTCGTGGGCGCATATCTGCGCGATCGCATTTACGATGTGCGTTCGAGAGGATCGGACCAACTCGACCGTAGAACCCGACGCGATTTGCGCCTCGCGCTGCAAGTTGAATTCATTTGACTCTGGCAACAGAAATCGAGGAGGTGTTAATCTCGTATTATAATGAAACTTTGCGTCTGCGAAACCAATCCGCAGCAGATATCGATTTTGCCAATCTGTTTCGCTGGGTACACCTTTACAAAAGGAAATTGAACTTTGCGCTTACGCAGACTCTGCATCCAAGAGTAAAATTATCAATATCTGACGAGTTGTACCTGTTTGTACTCTTGGTAACATTTTCGCAAAAGGAAGTTACGCTCTGAAAAGTAAGCTAGATCATTACAAAATACAGCCAACTTTGTTTTGATTAAATTCTCCGTTGATTAACGAAACACGTCTCAAGTTTAATAGCTCGAAGCATCCTTGATTCTTTAAAAAGTTCTGTGTGAAGAATTTTAACTAAATGTTTCGAATTCTTGCATTCGGTAGAACTCCAGGAATTTTTCTTCGGCGTGTTTCATTCTCACTAAAGCGAGTACAGTTTGTGGAAGTTTATCGAAGGATCCAAAAGCATGGATATTCTAGTTTCTTTTTAAATTGCGAAGCCCGCATCTATAGACCATACCGATATTCATGTTCGCCAAAGGAACGTTTCTTTAAAAATTAATGCATACTATTCAAGTATAATATAAAGTAGTCTTCAATTGCAAATTACTAAAAATAATTCTCAATTCTACTTCTCCCATTAATTCATAGAACACAAAACAATGTAAACGCACGCAGTAAACGAGCGCGCGAGATTCAAATATCGACGTGCATTTTACCTCGAAATTTGCTTAAGTTTCCGCGTTATCAGGTTATGTTTTAACGAGAAAATCGTCTGGGTTTCCTGTCAAGCTGTCAGCACGGTAAACAGACGGTCTGTTGACGAGCGGACAGCACACGTTGCCACGTCGCGTCGCTTCGAAGGGTTATCGTTCGGAACCGGGCAGCGGACTATTAATCGTTTGATAAGGCTTGAACGGTACTCGCTCACCTCGGTCAGAAAAGGTGTCCCGACGATAAGTGATACGCAGGTGATCCCTCGTGGCTCGTCCTTACGTGAAGAGAACCGATGTAGCACTGACAGTTCCACCATCCCTCTCTCCTCGATCGCGCGAAATCCCACTCTGCTTAACCCTACGGCTCCCTCTCTCCGTCCTACTCCCACCAATTTGCCGTGGGTCGCTAGACAAGGATCGACAGCACTGCTAAGGCTGTCTATCACCAGTCAAAACAGATCGACAGTGCCGGGGAATCGTGGAAAGCCGCGGGGTAAAAACTACCCTTGAACCGAATTACATCGAGGTATACATTGACTCGTAAAGAAGAAAATTCTGCTACCATGTTTGAATCTCCCACTCTCGAAAAAGTTTAAAGTAGCTGGTATGAACATTTGTTCGTGTCGAGAGTTCATGGGTGTAGGTGGTTCTAAGTTGTTTTAATCGTTTCTCAATTGCAGCATAGCGAATTAATTGTAGTTACTCGAATGATGTATCTGTAGTTATCAGAGGATGTTAGATGGTGGGGTTCTGATCGCGGCTTTAGGCTCCACCAGGATTTACGACATAAGTCACACTTCCATCCCTATAAGGCTTCGTCTACGAACTCAGGTGGAACAGACGGACAGGTTGCTCGTCGAAATGATCGATCGCGAAGCTGCGGAGGATCGCTGGTGTAATGAGCTCATATACAAGCTGTCTTCGTCCGATTTATAAGTGGTTGCGCTTGTGTACGTTTTATTTTTTCCCTGAACTCCACCCTGGATCAGGGATGATTAAACGACTGCTCGAACTGACCTATCATCATCTTCCGACAGTCCTTTAAACGTGTATAAATGAAATGTACAGCTGCGCTAACACGTTATTTTTGAAACTATAAAATAATGTCAAAAAGTACACGAATAAAATAGACCAGACGCAGAAAGGGAGAATAAGATTTTCGTCATCGGCGATCACGATAATAATTGATAGGAAGTGATCCCAGGAAAAGAAGGCGTGCGACAAACAATGGCTACGACGACTCTCCGTGTTAATATTCAATTTTAACGTATTCATCGGGTGATTAAGCGCGGCGAGTCATCGAGCAGTTTTCAATACTAATTCGCTATACAAACACCCACCTCCGCAACGTCTGAGAGTCTCAATGCCGCAGACAATCGCTGCTTTTAGTTGTTAATTATACGCGCACTGCCAGTTGAGAGATTTGTTACACACGCATCCTCGTTTCGTCGCGTCCAACAATTCCGACAAACGACAAACAAAATTCGCGAAGTTCCGCGCATTTTCTTAAAGACCCTGTATCTGAGAATTTTGCGAAGTGAACAGTAACAAACGGTGTCGCATCAATTGACGGCGGGGCCGAAATTTTCGCCGTTATTCCCGGGGGAATATTTCCGTACAGCTGGAAATTTCCCAGCAACGTCCCGTGGAGCGTTATGAAATTATTACACGACAGTAACAGATACCTTTGGCGGATTAAAGTAACCGTAATCCATTCACCGGCGTGGGTGGACAGGCGCGAGGAAAGTGGCTTATTTTACCGAAAGGAGAGGGGAAGATAATCTTGAGCACGTCCTGGGCAGAAACCTCCGGTTTCCTGATTCATAGGCTGCCTCGTGTTACAGGCTCCTCCCGGGCGCTATACCTCGAGAGCATCTTACGGCCACGCTAATTAAAATTACGCCCGACTGAACTCGTCGCACCTATGACTATCGCGATGACTCCGGAGCCTACCCAAGGAAATCGTAATTGGTTCCTGTTATATTAACAAATTAACGGCGACGCTTCGCCTATTAGTATTTAATCAATAGACTATATTAATGGGCTCTAACGTGCACATTGTTTCACATGAACTTGGATTCCAGCATTCCAGCTCTGGATCCAGCGTCCTTACCAGCACAAATATACAGTGTGTCTCAGCTGAAGGAGGCCACCTAAATATCTCCTTTATTTTTAATGGCACAAAGAAAATACTTTTGGAATTCGGAAGAACAATTTTTTTGTCCGGTTATTTTTTCAGTTTTTTCAAGATCATCGTTATCTTTTTATCGGGAAAACTTATTTCTTTTATTCCATCTTGTTAATGACTTAAGCATATTCAAATGTATTTTTTCAGCCGCTATAAGATGGAATAACAGAAATAAGTTTTCCCGATAAAAAGATAACGATGATCTTGAAAAAACTATGAAAAAATAATCGGACAAAAAAATTGTTCTTCTATGATATTCCTCCTTCGATACCATTTAAGTGAAGCCATACATATTTCTTGCGTCATTAAAAATAAAGCAGATGTTTAGGTGGCCTCCTTCAGCTGAGACACCCTGTAGATCTAGATCGTAATTTTCCTGGTAGGAACTAACAGTCGGTGGAAGTTAGCAGTTTTCCATAAGTTTCGCAGTATATTGTCCACGAGTCAGCAAACAAGTCGTCCGCGGCGAAAACCCATAAGGTGTTAGATCTATTCTTACACCATCTCTGCGGCTTTGCGCTTTCAGGCCGGCAAATGATCCTGAGAATTCAGCAAACGCCACATTGTCTTCGCGTGAATTTCATCGCTGTGGCGTCACAGTGCTTGAGACTGTCGTCGAGAAGACGATTCGACTGATTAATGTCGCGCATTATTTCACCGCGAATGCGTGCACACGTCGAAGTAACCCGCGGCGCGCGGCGCTGCGTTGTGTAGAATCTCGATTCGCCTGAGCAGAGGCTTCTAGCACCGTAAGCTCTTACCAAGGCAGCGTTAATTCGATCCCCTTTAATTAACGGCCTTCTGCTGCCTGAGCTTAAAGCCTTTTCTTCTCTGCCACCGGATGTTCCCCGGCTCGAAACACTATATCCGACAGTAGACAGTTTGGTTTCAGTCGAACTGTACTTTCCTTTGCCCGAGAGAAAGGTGAAGTTGGATCAAAGAAGAGGAAGCTTCCTTCAGACGATGTTGCTTCGCGACGTCTTCGACGTTCGGTGGACGTGTTGTTTAATTAAAAATTTTGTCTTGGGCGTGGCGAGAGGTTCTGGAATTCTATGATTCTTTTATCACGCATTTATGGCAAGAACGAGTAGGTGTATAATTGAAAACAGTAAAAAGATTCAAAGAGCTTAGAGATTAGTCTAAAATTAGTAATGAGGAAAATATTATTTTCTAAAGAGAAGATACAGACCTTGAAAATTAACAACAGACTTGTAATAGTAAACAACTCCTTATCCTTATTCTCGGTTTTCTGTCATCCAGCCTGTTCCTCATAACATTCTAATTTGTCGAATTCGTGGGTGGCAGGAAACATGACTAACGACTCGATTCTGCGTCTTACAGAATTGTTATCGTTTTATGTAATCGGCTCTGCGCAGATTCGATTTCATTCGAAAGCCCCGCGGTGTTTTTCAGCTCATTATATTCTGAAACGATTCCCATGCGACTGTAGCCTCGACAGCAAGCCAATAAAAAGTTCGATTTTATTTCATTCTCGCACGGCTGTGTCTATGTATATCGACGATGTCACGTCTCGTACTCGAAATTGTATGCAAACACGCCGGTTAATTGGACGCTCTTGCCGTCATATTGCAGCCGCCACGGTTTTCATGCTTGTTTGCCGGACTTCACTAATTACCGACAAATTGACCGTTAAAGAATCAGTCCGCGTGGCGAGATACAATATTTACGGTGCATTGCTTGCAAAGTATATCGTATAATATCGTACATCATTACACTGCGGATTTAACGCATTTATGATAAAAACGAGTAAGTACAATTTAAAACAGTGGACAGTGAAAAATCTATTTACAATTCCCGCAAACTTTTTGCATAATCTCCGTCCCTTCGACCATGTACGTATCCTTTCCCGATTCTCATTGATATTTCCTTATGTGCGTGTCCTTATTTCGATCCTGTCTTATATTACAATCGCGGAGGCTGGGGTTCAAGCACCAATCGCGCAAACGTTTCTGTCGCAGGCGAAACGGGCCGACTTTATTTTCAATCGTTCCCGTAGCACCGCGAGGAAAACTACGGGGGAGGGTAATATCATCGGGGATCCCATTCGAGCACGTCATATCGCTTCCCGGGCGAGGTTTATTTGAATTCACGCACGCCCCGACGGTTTATTCGCACGAATGACGCCCGCTTATCCCTATTTCTGCAGTTTTCATCTCGCGAAAATGCAATCTTCGGAGTCACGTCGCACGTTATTCGATCCCCGGGACCGAAAACGAAGTCGAGGCACGAAGACGCGGGCCGAGCCGAGCCGAGCAGAGCGGAGCGGTGCCGAACCGAGCCGAGCCTTTGTGGATAGCGGAGCGTGTGCTGCCTCGAATCAGCTTTACCGAGTGCCGACGATCGAAATCGTGGAAACTGGGCCATCTCTGATCTTCCGTGAATAGCCCCGGATACATTGTTCCGAAATTTTTTCCAAACTTACGAAAATGTTACCCGATATCGCCGAGCGAAACCGGCATGCCGGAAAACCTGCCGCGCACGGTTCGATACCTTGCGATCACATTTTTTGAAATATGCGGCTCGCGTTGCCGCAGACCGGATCACTATGGTGCAGAGTTGGACATTAATCGATTAAAATTTTAATCATGATTGATTGATTAATGTGTACGATTTAAAAAAGGAATCATCGGAAAATCGACGATTGATTCAATCTATTGATGAAGTTAATCGTCAATCGTTGATTGAAAGAAGAAATCGAAAAATCGCCGATTGGATCAATCGATTGATGAAGTTAATCGTGAATCGTTGATTAAAAGAAGAAATCGAAAAATCGACGATTGGATCAATCGATTGATGAAGTTAATCGTCAATCGTCGATTAAAAGAAGAAATCGAAAAATCGACGATTGGATCAATCGATTGATGAAGTTAATCGTCAATCGTTGATTGAAAGAAGAAATCGAAAAATCGCCGATTGGATCAATCGATTGATGAAGTTAATTGTCAATCGTTGATTAAAAAAGAAATCATCGAAAAAAACATAAAAGCACGTAAACAGAGTTTGTATTATATGTATATAGACCGAATGATAATACATCTAAATTCAGTTTACATTTTTTTCAGTATTCATACAGTTTGGATTGCGTATTTCATTTCGAAATTTCAGCAGTTAATCATTAATCAATTATCCGATTGACGATCAATAATCGTTAATCGCATTTAACGACTAGAGTAGAAATTTAATCGTTAACCGCAATGAACGATTAATAAGTATTTAATCGTTAACCGCAATTAACGATTAATAAGTATTTAATCATTAATCGCATTGAGAAGGGTTTAAAATGCTTACAAATAAAAAAAGAAGTAGAAATTTAGTCGTCAATCATTGATTAAATTTTTGCTCAACTCTGATATGGAGAGATGATAGCGGTTTCTATGGACCTCTGTAGATCGGACTTTGCTGCTTTTGTCAGGAGCTGCATCCGTATAATTAGACTGTGCAATGTGCACAGTGTGCATTTATGACAGAAATGAGCAAATGTAATTTAACAGAATATAATAGAAAGATTGAAAGAATTTAAAGAGTTTTTCTCGAGTGCTAATTAAAAGCGTCCCTATTTATTGCTGTCGATAATAATATTACATATAATCAGGTTACGAATCCCTATCGAAAACTTCAAAGCATACAAAGTTAATTGAAATTTCGCATGGCTTGGTATTATATTTCACTCACTGCAGCCATCGGTGAAGTAATAAAATTTTACTGAAAGTTATGCGATGATAAAAAGCAAGCTACATATATGCCAAGATTGAATTTGAGTAAGTAGTTAGTAGCGTTCCTCTTTTTTGTGAAAATAAAAATCAGGGAAATGTTCTTGCGAATAATTTTTTTTTTGTTTGGTTAGTCGATAGAACAGAAGAAGCACGCCGTGATCTCATAAGCGGCCTTAATAGTTCTTCTCTCAGTCCTCAGATGGCGGCAAGCGGCGATGCCTCTTGCTGGTCGGCCTTGTTCTACTTCTGTCGGCCTATACGTTTACCCGTATTCCTTATCGCGTAAAAATTCCGTAGTACTCGCATTTTTCTTATCAGCCGCACTTTTTCTTCTACAGAAATCTGTGAGCAGTATTGGAAAATCATTTGAAAATACTATCTGAAATATTTAATCTCGCGAACGTGCATAAACGGTTTGCAAACTTGACGCTTCTTGCATACATTAACGTCTATAAATCAAACTCTCGTCTGAAACGATCAACGTTGCAGTTGATACGACCGCGGCAAGATTTATGTTGGAAAACGGCTAATTTCTAATTTTATTGAACCATCGTTCACTATCTTCGACGCTCAATTGCAAAATCCTCGATCGACTACCCAGAACTATTATACAAAATAATGTTCTGCACGATAATCGAGTGTCCTGCTCCGTGTTGTGAAATTTTTATGGATAGCTTGTTTGTGGCGCTCAAGGCCAAAAATCGGTGTCGGACCGCACCACAGTCATTCCGAGCGATATTGCCCAAAAGTTTTCTACTTTGGCGAGCCAGTTCAAGATCCCTCGAGCAGGCTTGAATTCCATCACTATGTACGGTAGTCGGAATGCGGTCGTTTCGCGTTTCAAGGTCCTTAGCTCCAGATACGCAGCCGTGGATTTGCGACCAAGGACACACACTCGCAGCTTTTGCATCGTTCCGACGAAAAGACCCGCGATTTCCTCTCCGTCGCGCCGCGCCAGTCTCCGGGGATCTCATGGCCTACTGAATACAAAGCGGAACACGCGAAGCTTTTTAATTTATCCGTCCTCCCCCTACTCGTATCGTTCCCATTTTTTCCCTTTTTTTTTCTTTTTTGAAAGCTTCTTCGTCCGGGGCTAAAGAGAACACGTTTATCGATGGCCATGTATTTTACGATCTCGGCTACATTTACGGTTTGTGGGCCATCGTGGGAGCTCGAGACGTCGAGTGACATTAAGAAATTATCAAATGCTACCCTTCCTTTATGGCCTTTCTCATTTTTCACGCGCTGCGAACGTTAATAACACATTTTTAGGATGCGGCTCAGTTTCGATGGCGCATTTGTTGATTCAGCGCAGGCGATCCTCTATGGAAATGCTTCTTCTTCTTCTTTATTCGTTGGTTGTATCGATGAGTAAATTAAACTTCTTAGGTAATAAAGTGAAATGAAGTATTGAAGGCATTGTAGGAAATAGGTTTCTCGCGAAGGAAATGTTTAAGCAGAATCGTCTACAAGTACCGGACAAAATCTGCGGTAAAATGTACTTCAACGTGTCATAAAAATGCACGGATAATTCTGATTGATTATACGATATTGTACCATGGAAGACATTTCAAGGAATCGCGTTCGAAGGACCATCGATCATTCCTTCTGATAGACGTGTCTCCAAGTTCTGCTAACGGTCCAAGGCCGATTTGAAGAACGGGTCGAAGGAAATGGAACAATTTATGTCGAAGGAAGAGCATCTACAGACCTTTTTCAAATTAAAAATGATGAATCATTCAATAGCTGGTCGTAGAATAAAACGGTTTAACCCTACGTCACATTTTTCACAAACGTTAAAGTATTCATATTTCGCATTATTTCCATTAAATCGATTCTCTAAATTATGCGGAACGACTTCTGACTCCACTAAAAAATTCAACCCGTTTGCTCCATTCTTAAAAAAGTTTCTCGGATTGAAAGATAGCCGGAATACAAATGAAAGTCACTGGATTCAGTTCATCAGGACTCGATATTAATTTCATCTGCACTATTTAATTTCCACACGAACATTTCATCGTTCCACGCGACGAGATACAGTCGGCATTGTTTCGAATAATCGCCGCCGGTATTACACTCTTCGTTAGCTTGTTCCCGAACTTCCTGGTAAAATTCTCACGATTTAATTGAAAAGTGAGCCCCTTCTACGCTCCGTCAATTTTAATAGAACCCCAGCCCCGGTCCCGTGACAAATTGCGTAACTGCAAGTTTTACGATCGGCTGTTGTAGAATCGAGGCGATTAATAAACGAAACGACGCCAGTTCCTGTCGACGGGGCTGAGAACTGAAAGTGAAAAGTTGGGAACAAGTTTCCTCCTCCCTCTTCCTCCTCATCCTCTACCTCCTCTTCCACCTCTTCCTCCTCTTGCTCCGCCGTTCGTACCCTCCCTCGAATCCTTTTCTCATTGTTACTCTGGTTGCTTTTATCAATTTCCTTCCCTCGTCACGCTATTTCCCCAAATTGCTCGAATTCATCCCTCTAACAACTTAACTTCGATTTCACTTTATCAATCCCGTTTGTTCTATTTCGCTGTGCCCGGTTATTGGTAATCTTTCTGGACCTACCCGGCTGACTATTATTCGCAGAAACGTTCACATTTTCCGGAACATTCCAAGCATTCTTCGAGTAACGTGGTTAATTCGCTTCGAGAACATTTTGCAATTTATTTAAAAATTTTAGGCAAATGTCAAAAATAATTCTATTAAAATGGAAGTACATTGCCCATTGTCCAGCCACATTAATGAATTAAGAAAAAGTCTGAACCATTCTAAAACATTACGCGAAGCGAACGAAGTTCTACGTTCCACTTAATCAACCCTTCGGACAGCCGCAAAGAGACTGGTTAAAAGTCGGTGTCGAACAAAAAGTCCACAGTTAAAGTGACTCGAAAAAAAGATGTTGCTGAACGGAACGCAACACACGAGAAGAAAATTCAAAGAATCCTCTCCCGGTTTTCTTGGTACAGCTCGCTCTTTAATATCTTGTTCTCGCCTGCCATTATCACGGATAATTTCACCGGCTCCCTTTTCTCCCGCAAAAATTTCCTTCTCTGACCGTTTTATCGCGTTCTTCGTTTTGCCACCTTTGTGTACCGCTTCCGGTTTTTATCCACCCCTATGGCCGTCCCTTTGCAAGCTTCTTTTTTCCTCGCCGAGTTTCCTTTTCCCTTCTGTAGGCATTTTTTCCCCGTTCAGAAAAAAGAAAACGAATTCAGGGAAGTGGCAGAGCCCACGGGCGTCTTAATCAGATCTCAGTCAGTCGCGAAGGGAAAATAATTAATGCGAATAAGATTACCAGACGGGATTTCTCCTCAGATAAACTTTCTAATTATCCGGCGACGTTTCGGGCCAGACTTTACCGTCCCTTTAGTTCTTTCCCGAGATGCTTATCGCCTCTAGATTTCGCTGGTGTTAGGGAGTTAGGTTCCGTGCGCCCGAGAAATCATTTGTCCACGAGGAAATTACGATAGGGAACTGTATCGATTTTTTCCGATTCCTTCGAGCCATTCTCCGGAGACTCTCGAATCCTTCTCAAATCAACGATAAATCTCGCAGATTTTTATCGATTCCGGACTAAGTCACATATTTCTATTAGGTGTGCAAATAAGTTCTTGCCTCTTTTTTTCCTTTAAGATTTTATTACATAAATCAGGTACAAGATTACGTCTCAAAGAAATCACCCTCATTCTTTATAACCTTTTCCCACCTGGTGGGTAAATTATAAATTCCATCCTTGAAGAATGACGGCTGCATGGTGGTTTTGAAATCATCAATACATTTTCGGATATCTTCTTCTGAGCTGAAGTGCACCCCCAACAAGCGGTGTTGCAGATTCCGAAAAAGATGATAGTCTGACGGGGCCAGGTCGGGAGAGTATGCCGCATGTGGCAGAACTTCCCACCCCAACACATAAATTGTGTCCCGCGTTGCTTTTGCAACGTGTGGCCGAGCATTGTCGTGCTGCAAAATCACGTGTCTTGTTCTTTGTCCAGTAAACAGCCGTTTCTGCTCTAGCTGGTCGTATAAATTCATTAATTGATTTTGATGATATTCGGCAGTTATTGTCCTTCCAGGTGGAAGCAGTTCATAAAGGATAATTCCTCGGAAATCACACCACATAGACAGCAGAACTTTTTTGCAATGCAAGTTCGGTTTTGCCACTGAAGTCAACGGTTCCCCGGGATTAACCCAGGATTTCCGTCGTTTAGGATTGTCATGTAAGACCCATTTTTCATCGCCAGTAACAATTCTGTGCAGAAAACTTTTCCTTTTATGCCGTGAAAGCAAGGCAGCAGAAATCTCGAGTCTGTTTTTTCTTATTCATTTCGCTTAATTCATGTGGGACCCATTGCTCTAACTTCTGAATCTTGCCCAATTGTTTCAGTCGGATAGATACTGTTTGTCTGGTGACTCCCAATCTTTCTGCCAATTCTTCTTGCGTCTGGGTCTGATTTTCGTTGAGCAATTCCTCTAACTGACTGTCATCGAACTTTCTCGGTGCACTTGGACGATCGTCGTCTTCCAAATAAAAATTTCCGGCTTTAAAACTTTGGTACCACTTTTTGCATGTTCTGTAAGACACAGCGTTCTCTCCCAGTGCCGCAGAGACCATTTCAGTAGCTTCAACAGCTGATTTCCTAAGCTGGAATGCAAAGAGTAGCCAGTGACGCAAATGATGCTTCTCGCACGCCATATTCTTTGAAATTGTCGCGTAGGACTGGAAACTCTTAGAGCGCTCATTACGACTCTTCTTAAAGCTCAAAGAACGCTCTTTCAGATGGCATCAAAATGGGAAGTAATTCGAATTCAGTCAGAAGTTATGATCGTAGAAAACAAAGGGGAAGGAACTTATTTGCACACCTAATATATTAGGTACTCGAATCAGTTTTCCCGTTCTTTCGGTAAAGATTCAATCGTAAACACCGTTCCGAAATCTGTGAATGCCACAAAACAAGGTAGTACAATTTTATGTGGAATCATTGCGAATAGGTGACCCGTGTTCACAAAGGCTTTACCGTGCAAATTCTCTGTAACTTGGCAAACATCAAACGATCGAACAAAGAAACAAATCCGTCCACCCGCGAAACAACGTATGTTTATTGCGTGAGAACATTTTGTAACGCTCCGAGCTTTTTCCCGCCTGTTTCGGAACGGTGGAGGAATAGATGAAAATCTGCAAAAAATAACATCGAAGCTCCTGAGGGTTTTTGCATCGCTTTTAATGGCGCGCTGTGGAAATATCAAGTTTCCAGAAGTGTATTTTCGCGAAATCTTCTTTGTTCGAGAGATTCGATGGTTTTCGGCGTGTTTCTTTGAGCTTTGATTCACAGAAAAGTGGAGTGCGGAAAAGTCTGTGCGGATTTTTCTGCAAAATATGTACTCAGGGTAATACGTATTCATTTTTATAATAAATGTATAAAATCCGTAGTCCAGCGAGTTTTATTTGATTGAAAGATTGATTTTTCTGTTCACTCTTGCTTTCGAGCGATTTGGTATTGGTTCAATTTTGTTAAGCGCGTGTGTACAGTTTCCTAAATAACGTTTATTAAACGTTCTTGATGGACTGCAATGGTTGCAATAAATCGAAGACTGTACAAGAAGCGTGATATATTTGACGGCGGATCATCGTAATAATTAAGCGCGTTTGTAATATATATCCCGTGCTCCGGCGAAGTATACTCGAACAATGTTCAGAATTCATGAACTTCCATGATTCAAGGAGAAAACGGATCAACCCGGCACGATTACGAAACACGCGTGCCGTTCCATCGATCTTTGTCGCGAATAACAATAGCAGACGCGAACAAATATGCGCAAACAAATGTGTCCGGGCTAAATATAAAGCGAATAGACTGGATATTAGATCGTTTCACAGGTCTTCGTCGTTTCCGACAGGTGTAAAATTTATACATATAATGCACTGCCGGTTAGTCAAGTATTCATACTCCCCGGTTTCCGGATACTTTATCAACTTCAAGCGAGTCATGCATTCTTAACCGATATGTAAAATTTTTATCAAATGCAATAGACTTTCGATTCGCGCAAACTTTATTGCTTCTATACGCATTATAAAATCATGATTACGAGATTAACGTGCCAGAAATGTGCTCGTACTTATAACAAAAATCGGCACAATGAAGTCCCGAGAAAAATGCTAAAAAATAATTTAGCATTCTCTGCCGTGTTTATAGGAGATTGTTTCGAGCAGGAGGGTTTCGCGAAAGAGATGATCCTCGTACGAAACGGCTATAGAAAATCGGGGAACTTCGAAGCCCGCTTTAAATAACAATTAGCAACAGGAAGATAGCAGTTGTCGGCGTTCCATTGTATTCGAGTAGGCAGCGGGGGAATGGAAGAAAGTTTTTATACGAAACAGCAGTTCACAGCTGGCGCACAACCACTAATTAAAAATGTTTGTTCGACGTACCGGCGTGGTTTGGTGCGGAGCGGCGCGCGGCGTTCAAACGTGTTGTTCGCGTATTTTGCGGCCGCTGCGAGCGAATAAAAAAATAAACGAGCAGAATGGAAAATAATTGGTACCGTGGGCGACGTGCAAATGTGACAGACGCGCGAGCGCAGAAATTTCGTCGCGTTAAATCTCCCGCTGTTAATGAACGACACTAATGAAAAATATATTTAATTGGAACCGGTGGATTGAAAAGCTCAGCGACTGTGGCTCCGACATGGCAGAGTTAAATCAAGCCTTGCCATACATTTTTTAACGATTTATCGTTAAAAAGCTAATTGATCAAATAATTCGGAAATTTAATTCTTAGAGTTATGTGACTTTGACAGCGTTGTAAAGGCGGTTCGATATCAGGAGTTTACGTATCGGCCAGAGTCCGAGGAGCCCCGTGGAATATTCGAAACGCGGCCGAACGCCAAGTGCTTCCATTGTGCGATATTTTGTTGCTTTCGCTTTTCCAGCTGGGAAAACTCGCCGCGTCGTCGTCGCTGTGCAGCTGTTTGCGCGATGCGCGCTCGCGTGTTTTGCAAATGCGTTTCTCGCTCGATGACTGCCGTCTCGCCAACAATACATGTCTGACTTTTTAAATTTCCTCCGGCCCCGACCCGGTATCACGTTATCGCGAAACCCGCACGTTGTTGCGTCCTTCCCAGCCTGCTCGTTGTTACATTGAACCGCGACTTCTCGCAAAAAGGAACGCCACGATTAGGGCTGCTTGGCCCTGGCAAATTTTACTCGAACTTTCTTGTGAAAGAAAACGACAAGAACTTCATGATATTTGCCAGCCTTCTCTTTGACTAATTCAGTATTTATTTCACCCGTTGAAGGCGAATAAAACAGACAGACAGCAAGACAAAATCTGTTTACGCGCGTAGATTCAACGCTGAAACAGCTATTTCAGTTCTCTGAATATGAACATTATTCCTCAAATGTTGTACTACGCGAGATTAAAATCGGATTTGAACGCAAACACAATATTTTCAAGCAACCTGAAGAGATTAATATTATTTACCAGCGAGATGAATTTTGTCCTTGTGTTCTGCTCTTTCCAAAGCAGTCTAAACGAGAAATTGCAAGAAGATTGACTTAGTAATTAGGTGGAATAATAAAGAAGCAGGGCGCGATCGAATCGTGAACAGGGGCGAAAATTGTTTCGGCAAACGAAACGTCGGGACGCACGCAAGGAAATGCAAGTTCCCAGGTCCGGGTTAGGTTCGCTTCTCCGGAAGGCAACGGTGTGCGCGATAGCTCGCCGAATTACTAAATCGACGCCAAGCTAAGACCCTAGCCGTACGCTTCGATACTGCCGTGACTCCACTCATCCGCGGAACGATCGGTATTATTCCGCCAGATAAATTCACGTTTATCGACGATATGTTCGCGAGCTGGGTAAACACTGTTCACCGGAGCACGTGTTTTCTTTTAGTCTGCTGCGCGCGATGGAAAATCTACGGGATCCCCGTGCGCTGCCATATTTTCCGCAGGGGGCTTCTTCCTCTTTTAATTTCACAGTAAATATGGATCGCTTCGGCTACGATACCGAAATTTATGCTCAGCTCACTATATTCGCACTCGAATTGTATTTGTATGCTGCCGGGAGAAGTAGTAATAACTTAATAACAATAAATTGCAATTTAAAACAATGAAGAAATTGAAAGAGAAGAAGAAATTTTAATATCTTCTGCATCTTTAATATCGTGCAATTGATCCAAACAATTTTTGCATGAAAATTAAACTTGTGCGAACTGGTTCAAACATCGCATAACGAATGTCGACGCTATTCGCGAATGCGAACTCGGCTCTAATGATGTTTGTATGCTCCCCCGCGATTCTAGTTGGTAAAATGAAGTAATTTAGGGGTGAGCAGAGCGTTCGTTAAATTATTTCATCCTCGTACATCAAGTATCGGGAGTTAACGGGCGGTATAAATTGCTAGCATCGTTATCGCTACACCTCGTATATAGTGGAGGGAGACGGGGTGACGAGGCCCAGAAACTTCCCCCAGCCTTTCCCCGTTTCTGCTCAAAGTGGATCGCGGAAATTGGATTAACGAAGCGGTTAGCCGCACACCGGGATCGTCCGATTATTTCGAATGACAAATGACCCGCAGAGGCCCGTCCGTGTGGAAACGCAGGTGGGGACATTTGCCGTTGATGGGGCGACCGCCGCGCAGCTCCGCGCGTCGTACCGTTCTTGAATGCTGGAAACGCCTAACGCCGTCATGGATAAAGCCGACAGTCCGCAGACACGTTGCTCTTCCTCCGTTGCAAATCCCTTTGCAAGAAAATTCGCCGCTGTACTTATTCGATACAATGTTGATGTACTCTTTTGGATCAGCGAGGTCTAGAATTCTTCTTTAATTTCGAATTTTTTCGTGAAAACAGTGGCACTATTCGCAGTATATTGCAAAAGTGTGTGGGACGTATACAATATTAACAATCTATATGCAAGGGCGAAGACACACGGTAGCACACACGAGGTCGCAAGTGGTCGGTCACTATTTTGACGACGACACGCGGCGAATATTGCGGATTATATAGGCTGCAATACTCGGCGTATCTGTTCGCTTTGAAAGTAGCACACTCGCAACACGCACACACGGCCACGCTCACCCCAGCGTTATTTATTTCACTGAAACACGTGTGTATACGTATAATCGTGGGCGTACACGTTTGCGTCCGCAATATTACGCCCCCGTCTTTCGGAGGCTGCGCTCGAAGGGGCTTTTTCAGCGTTATCTTCCCTTTCTTCGAGTTTTCAGTGGCCGACCTCGCGATAGTGTGGCCATTATTTTGAACAAAAGCGGTGTAATGCGATTTACACGTTCATTACGTCGTTAAATGACACTTTGGTTGGTCTTCGAAGCTTTAATTATGCTGACAGCATTTTTTTGACAGCAATAAGCGTTACAATTCCAGTTTCGAGATGAACACAATAGCACCGTCACACGACTATTACTTGGCCAACTTTCGAAAGAAATAAATCCAATTCTATGGACCCATTTCCAAAACCCTATTCCCCGAGCAGCCCCCCAAAAGAAATCAGTTTTCCAAGCAGTCGCACCAGAATACCGGCCGACCCCCATTATCTCCAAGCGGTCCACATATTTCAGATCGAGCAGAGTCCCAGGCATCGCATCGGTAGTAATAGTGATCGATTCGCTCCTAACCGAACGGGGCCACGGCGAAGTTCGGAAGGTAACGGTCGCTTAAAACGCCCCGCACGTTCTAAATGCATCAAGATAAGGACGTTTCAATAGGACGCTCGTCAGTTGTCGAACGCGCTCTCGCATCATCGGACGAGACACGGTTCTGACGCAATCGGTCGCGATTGATTCGTGGACTCGCGAAAGCCGACTGTGACGTGCCACTTAGGCGCTTTCGGGGGTGGCTGGATGGATCGGAAATTTTGCGTCACCCAGTTTTCAGAAACGCTGCCGGAAACTTAAATGGATCAGATATTTCAGGCGCGTGGGACACAGACTCTTCTGCCGAGGGATCCGGATCAATTTTGCATTCCCCTCTTTCTCTCTGGCTCGCGATCCAGAACGATCCAACGATCCACGGAGCTCTCTGATCCGCCTATCGTTTCCGGCGAGTTACGAACTTTCGAGTGCGCCGACTACGGTATCACCATACCTACAGGCGCGGCGCGGCGGGGCAGCACGAATTATTTATCCGTTTGAAATATTCAAAACTCAGATGATCCGTAATCTCAGTTGTCTCGGCCGGTCTAGCGCTTGTCCTTCGAAAGGATTGCCGATCGCGACTCGATACGCCAAGGACGATTACGTCTCGGCCGTCTTATGTTCCTGTCAGTCCAACGAAGGATTAAATGCTCCGCTGGAACGTCTGCCGTATTTATGCGATGCCGGCCTCCGACGAGAAACGATCTCCTTTCGACGATTTTCAGATGGAAAACCTCTTCGATAGTTACTTGTTATAAATCTCTTAAGCTACAGATTTTTATGTCTTGAAGATTCCCCCGCAAAGATGTAACAAGGTCAATAAAAAAGGATAACAAAGCACTGGAGGTCTCTTCAAGAAAAATAAAATATATGAAAAAACTTTTTAAAAGCCACGCTTATATTAAAATGCATTAAAAAAGAGAAAATAATGTTTTTCCTGGATCTCCATAAAATACCGAATCGAGTTAAATGATAGACAGGAAAATTTAATAATATAAATTTAAATAAAGTCATGACATCAGTGACTATAAAATAAAATCTTGATGGGTGCTCCACACTGTTATTTTCATAGTCACTGATGTCATGATTTTATTTAAATTTATATTAATTTTGTAATAGAAGAAATTTTGAACTATTTGTTTAGAATAATTATATTAATAATCATTTAACTGAGAACCAGGAAAAAAATTATTTTCTCCGTTTTAGTGTATTTTAATATAAGCGTGGTTTTTCAAAAGTTTTTTAAATATATTTTATGTTCTACTTTTATTGTCATCGGAAGCAAGCGTGTACACAACAACAAGATTGGACTATGGGAGGACGTTTAAAATTCGATTACAAGACTTGACGCATACAACAACACGGCAAGTTAATATAACCGTGGTAAGAATGAGAGAATATAGTATATAGTATGTAGAATATAGAATACAGTTGAGCGAAACGTTTTTGAGGGTCTAAATTAGATCGTGCTGATCCACATCTGGCGCCGAGGTCATCGGAACGTCCAGCTTCCATAAACTTTAGCCCATTCGATTCTTCCGGTTCTCTGGGCTCGGTCGAGCATACGACGGACTCGGACGTGCCGCGTCGTGGGCTGAAATTAAACGAGAATATATTCTGTGTCGTTCCTTTGTAGCCGCGGAGAACTGGGTCAAGATTCGTAGCTCGATTCCAGAAAAGAAGCCGCGACTGCGGCCTCGTGGCTACGAACTCGTTATCGCGTGTACCCTGCGGAATAAGAATATGCGGGAAGAAATAGCCGCGGAATGCAAAATCCTGTGCAGTCGCCAAGTTATATCCTGCGAGAAGTACTGATTCAATTTCTCGGCACTGGATTCGAATTGATTAGCGGTGGAAACGAAATTCCGAAAAAGGCCTCGATCGTGTTGGCTTTATTAAGCCATTCTTCGTCCCTGCTTGATCTAATTTCGTGATTCATCGAACGATCGAACACGAGGATGAGTGAAAATATTAAAGCGTGTTCTCCATCTTGATACTCCTGAAACGTCTGTATTTATACATAATATTTTTTGAAAAAATTACATCAACTAAAGCAAGAGTGTATCTACTAATTGCTTTCTGGTTCATTTTGTTATCTTGAATACTAATCGAGAAAAACACTCGTTAAGTTCCGGGTTGCTATTCTTCAAAGTAGAAATACGCGATATTGGTCAGACACGTCAACTAGGTTGAAAAAAAGGGTTTCTCCTCGTTCGTGCCACGATTTCTGCGAGATCCCTTCGAAATGCTCGATGCGAGGGCCGTTTCGACAAGAAAACAACGAAAGTCAATTAAAGCCGGCTCCATCAAATGGAAAGAAGACCATTCCGCGGAAATAGGGCGAACGTGTTGGCGACATCAATTTCACGGCACCGGAATACGAATATTTTTATTGGTAAAGCCTGTAATGGCTCGGTCAGAGTATCGGTTCCTTAAGTTTTTCATTTCTCGGGAAAGGTAGAAAGGGGAATGAAGCGTGCCGACTCATTTCGCAGTTCGACAGACCGAGGAATTTCTTAGGCTGCATTTCTCAGATGCACGATCGGCCGCAATATTATTATGGCTCCCATTCGCTTCTCTTTCCACACCCCCAGCCACTGGCTCTTTCTTTCCGTTGACATTATTGAAAACTAATAAATACAACATCGATCGTACCCTTGCAACTTTCCCGATGCATTTCCAGTTTCACCGCCGCCGCGCGCCGAGTCGCGATGATTGAATTTTTCGGAAATCACGTTTCCCGCTTCGTCAAAATTCTTTTCCCTTCGTAAATGAAGCGATAAAACATGTCGGCTGATATCAAACGTGCCCTCGTGTTTTTTAAGAAATATATATTGTTCTCGTTGAACGAAAGATGAAAACACAAAAACAGAAACGAACAATTTATCTCCCTTTCGTACCTTGCGATATAATTAATAATTCTTTTTGCGCAGTATCATATGGTAGAAAATCGTCCGCAGAACCGGCGGAAATCAATATCGAAAAATTCGTAGTATTACGAGCGGCCATTAACAGAATTAATATGAATCGATGCGGTGCCCACAACACACCCCTGCGACCGCGATAGGCGCCCTATGCCACGTCATCGGTATTAATTAAATCGAACCCGCGAATCATGTCTACCGGAATGACAAGCAACTTTACGATATTTCATATAACATGTAATTACTTTCAGTTGATCCGTATAGTGCACCGAATGTGTCCGTGTTTTTCAAATTTAATGAAGTAAAAAGCTCTGCTTTATGTCATCTGTTATCGATTTTAATTTGCTGCGACGCGTGTCAATTACCTAAAAATAATGAAGTCTTCAGACCACTGGTTATCGGAGCCGCCACAACTCTATTTGTCTGACCATTAGAGGATTGTTTTTATTTTATTTCTCTAATCATTAGATATCTCGCACTGTTAATTGTTTCGCGTGGAATCTTCTCGTTTTCCTTGTCCGACCATTGGTTGGCTTATTCTACTTATTTGATCATTGTGTCTTCGATATGTGATTTGTTCCACTTGACATGAGAAATTGACAAGAACGCACGCGACGCGAAGTGAAATTTAAAAAGCAAGAAAATATCCGCGGAATCGAAAACGTAACAAACTAGCGGCACACGGATTAGAAAGCCCAGTATTATCCGCAATCGGCGATTCCCCTCACGGTCTAGGGAAAATGAGAGACTGAAAGGATGGGTTAATGATATGCGTTCCTGTCGCATGGTTTCGACAGGAACTATTTTCCAGTTCCACCTTCCTCCATTCACGTCCCACCGCATCTGCATCACGGGTTGATCATCGTGCCGTTCGACTTCCATTTATTTCTCGATATTTGAATGTCCTGCCGTGTCATATTACCATGGGCCAAGCGGACTCTGGCTGGAATTAGAGACAATTTTCAGAAAATTAAGATCGAAGGGTGTAGGCCACGGAATTCAATCATCGTCAGGGCAAGTCGTTCGTAATCGCGTTCACTGGGACACCGGCTCGTTTCTATTCTAGCCGATACTTTCTGCTGATAGAGTACGCCGCTATAGACGTCCTGCGCCTTTAATCTGAGTGCCGAAGGCTCCGAGAATCTCCAGAAAATTGTCAAACACAAGGTTCGATCCTTTAAGACTGACAATTTTTTAAAATATTGATAATAGCTTTCTCGGAGAAACCAACTAGGTCTTGCACGATGAATTATTTTACGGTTGCAGTAATTAGAGCATTTCATTTATTGTATGTCACAACGAGTCGTCGAGGTGGGTCCAAGAGGGAGTAGCCGACGACCGCGGGTGACAGGACAATGAGCGTAAAATCAAAACGAAATTAATTAATTAAAACGGTGGAACGGCGTCGTCGATACTCGTGACGTTCCTTTAGTCACGGACAGTGTTCCGTTGCGGCAATAATTATAAAGTCCGGCCGGGGCTCTGGGCGGCCGTGTAATTAACCTACAACCGACGACGACGACGACGACTACGACGATGGCGTTTCCTTGAAATGGAAGAAATTTAAATACCAATAACCGAGCCCGGAGGGTGTCTTAGCGAACGGGTCGAGAGCCGCGCATTTCCAGAACCCCGGAGCAATCTAACGAGAGAACCAGATGCTCCGGAAAGCTTTATCAAGCCACGCTCCGCTACGATGATACCAGAAAACGAACATTTTATTTTCTTTATTATACGTGTCCTGCCCCCAGGTGGGTCTCGCTAGAAATTCTCGTTCGTTCGCGGGTTTACTAGTCGGGAGCGCTCTGCCTCCTGTTGTTCGCTCATTGAAAATATAGATGCGCAGATAAACGGGCGACACAGATAATCACGTTATTAAAATATTTTACGGGACGTTGTACACGGCGTCGTTTTTTTGATAAAGTGCGAGATGCGAGCGGGAAATAAGAATTACGCATCGTTTAAATAGGAATAGCGACTAAATAATTCCGTCTTCAATGATACAGCACGATTCATTACGGGACAGGGGATCTTTACGCAAAATGAACCATTTTTAAGGCAATTGTAAGAAGTAGAAATAGCCTAAAAATGAATTGTATGTTTTAATAATGATTTTTTCGATTCAAGTGCATAATATGGTACCGAACGTATGATACACTAAAAATTGATGGTACTTTTATCTTATCTTTGCGTCCATGAATTTTGTCACCTTGATGTTTGTGGAAGGAAGGAATTTCCATAGAGATCCAAGAATGTGATCGAGCTATCAACTGACTTCTCGAGGTGACAGTATATCGAGTTAAGTTTAGTCGATCCCCAAGATATCCTCGAACAATCTCGGTCAGAAGCTGAATGTGGAAAACGGATTAATTCAATAAGATTGAAGAGCATTTTCCGTTTTTCCCTCTCACTTTCTCCATTGTTCGACGCCGGCGACTTTTCTCGCCCTTCGGGTGGTCCTTTGTCAAGTTCCATCCCCAAGGGATTACATCTCCTTCGTTCCATCTTGTCGTTTGATGCTGTGTAACGTTATTTTCTTACATACACTCGAGACACTCGATGGCCAGATCTTTTTCCTCGGATATGTTTGCTAAAGGAGACGTCCGCTTCGAACTGGTACATCATTTATAGAAAGATGTTTGTTACCGGTTTTTGAATCGACTTCTCACTGAAAATTTTCAGGACATATCCATTCAAAAGCATTCGAACGCCTAATCACTAGACTGCGGATTGTATCGTAGCATACCTTTTCACCGATCCTCAAAATCAAGCTGAAAATCCCCTCGAACGTCAAACCCCATAAACCGTCCAGAGGTGGTCATCGAACTTTTTCAGCTTCCCCTCGGAGTCCCGGAGAAATTGGTTATCCATCGATAAGCCAGTTCGGCGAAGCAGGATGAGTCCGTTCGGTTCGATTAATTAGCGCTCGCGTCGATCTCTCCTAATTGACGCTCGATCCTTGAAGACCAGTGACAACGATGTCTCGGCAAATAGTCTTTACTCAACACTCGATCCTCTTCCGCAGGGTTGAAGCCACTACTACTCGGCCATAAAAGACTGAAGAGTGAACAGAAGGGTGCGGTGAAGGGGAGGTGGTTTGGTAAGGGTGGATAGAAAGAGGTTCGAGGGAGAAGATGAAGGAAAGAAGGAGGCAGGAACGACGTTAGCCATCTTGGCCGTTCGTGTTGTATCGTTCTTGCGGATCGGTGCTTTTCACGGGCTTCTGCCATGCTTTCTCAGCAGTGTCCGGCGCTGGTGGTAGTGCCGTTGCTTTCCACCTTCCAGCAGACACCTACCATCCTTCTAGCCGGTGTTCGGCCACCATCCCGGGAACCACCTTTGTACGGTACTTCTGCGGTTCTCCTCTGCCTCTGTCTAGCCACTCTTATTCGAACGTTTTGGCCCGTGTTACTCTCCACCATCTTTTCCCTCTTCCGCCTGCCACCTTTTTTCCCCCCTCGACGCTTCACGCCGCTACTTTACCACCTCGTGTCTAACCCGTATATTTCGGCCGACCCGATTCTACTCCCTCGATCGAGGATTTCCAACCATCCCCTCGTCAGTCGGCCAGTTTTCGGCCACCGGATTCCCATAAGCCCGACCATAACTGCGCCGTTCCGATTAACGCGCTGACTCCTTCCCCTGCTAATGAAAACCTCCATGCTTTGGTGTTTCTTATCAACAGTCATAATAAACAGTGCTCTTTTCAATAATATTAAAGTTTCTAAAATATCATCGCTACTGTATAAAGAACATAAAGAAGATATGAAAGATATAAAAATGGATGGAATTGAGAGCCTCGAATTCCGAGTTGTTTAAACGATAAAGAGACACGCGGAGAGTGTATTTGCAGAGTTTCGAGTATATCGGACGATTGGTTTCCCGAGATAGTATGTATGTATGTACGTTGTTCGGGGAAAAATGCGTTTAAAATGTCACGTCGCAGTTTCGCGTATCGATAACGTTTTTATTGTGGGTGATCTTTCTCCTCGAGGAGAGTTTGAAGGACCTCCGAGGCAAAACCCAGAATTTACGTTACGGTAGTTCCCGCGACAGAGATCAGAATACGAGGTATTCTGAGCTCGATATCGGCACAGAAGAATTTAAGGCACGCTCGGCATCGACGCATCAGAACTCTCTTTCTCTCCCTCGGATACACTCGAGAAGTCGATACAGCGGAACAACGGGCGCAATAAATTTTAAACATACTTCAAGCTGCATTAGCGGTGTACTTAGAATTTTTAGTTCTTTGTACCATTGATCGGCACTCTGCGGAGAGAAACTTTCACGAAGTTTCCCCTAAAGTGAACACTTTATGATTCGATTTAGCGTATTCCGATCCGGCGACAGACAATAAACAGTATCTCCAGGATTAATCTCGATTTCTAAAAAGTTTACCTGGTACATCCGAATAATATATTTCGCCAGCAATATTTCGGCGCGATGACCACGCGATTCGCGTGCACCCTCGACGAGTTCTTCTCGTTCAATCTCGCGAGCGTCGACCAGTTCGCGTTCTATCTCTAGTCGCGGACACCGCGACTGCATTTCTCTAGCGAAAGCAAGACAGAGAGAACGGAGAGAGAGGAAGATAGAGAGAGATGGTCGGGTTATCTAGTCGGCGCTGTTCCCTCCGAATCGTTCGACTATCAACGTTCCTGTTCCCTCTTGGCTATCCGCGGCGCGGCAGCGTTCGTTCTCGTCGAAGTATACCGAGGATAGCGCTTGCGCTTGGAAACGGCGCGAGGCGTCGGCGTCGGCGTCGTGTCGGGGGCGTCGCACGAACGTTGTCGGCCAGCGGACCGACCGTCTCGACCGAGCGTTCTCCTCTGGCCAGGCCAGTATCAAGCCGGGAGCCGTCGAGAGGGTTGATCCACCTCTGGAATCGGTTAACAGACACACGCTGCTGCGTTTCCCAGGACGTAGCCAGAGAGACAGTCTCCTGCATAACCGGTGGGGGTTGGTAGAGCTCGGTGTGTGTCCACCGGGGAAAGAATCCGATCATCATCCTCGTCGTCGTCGGCAAGCAGCAGCACCAGCAGCAGCAGCAGCTAGCCTGACGGTGTCGCGCGCGGGTGTTGACGCGGGTGGCTGCTGCTCGGCAGTTCAGGTGCAGTGGAACTCGACGAAGAGAGAGTTGGTTGAAAAAATGGGGCGTACGCCGAGCCTAGAGAGGCGGATCGATCGCGAAATAAACGTACGCTGGATGGACGACGCGGAGTAACCTCTTTCGGTGCTGTTCAGAGGTTTACGTGAACTGCAGGAGACGTGTGACGTTCGACGAAATCCCTCGACGACGTCCTCCAACACCGGGCTGGGTTCTCGTGTCGTGTGCACGCGCCATAACGGTAGAACGTCGTCTGTCTGTTCGAACGTGTGCACTCGTGCCAGCTCTCTTCCTCTCGAAAGAGGACAGCCCGAGAGAGCTTCCCTCCGTCGCGGCAGCCAGGCGTCTTCTTCGGTGGTGTCGTGGTGCGAGGGTTCGCGTGCTCGAAACACCGTTTGGCCTCGTTCCTCTCTCCCACGCATACTCCTCTCTGAAACAGAGAGACGCACACACGCACGCGCGCGCGCGCACGCAAGAACACGTACACGCGCCACCCTCTGTCAGTGTATACAACAGCGATCGGGGAAGGGAAGAAACGCGAGTCGATCGCGTACCGTGCGTGGTGAAAGTGCTCCCCGTGTCACCGTGTATTAGGAGGTCGAGGTCGTGCCGCTCGCCGGAGCTGCTCTCCATCCAGCGAGACAACTCGCCGATGATCCCTACGACGAATTTATGAGGGACCAGACGAGGCCGCGAGTACTGCCTCTATCGCCGGGGCTGCTGGCGACCCTGACGGGATCCAGCTAACCCGCAATCGGAGAGTGAGCTCTTCACGGATCGCTGCGGGGGATCGAGGAACAGGGGAAGAGGAACAGAGAGAGAAAGAGAGAGGGGGAGCTTCGGGGAGACACTCGAGGAGACGACGACATCGCCGGAACAGACGAAGAAAGTGTGTCACCGACGTGGTACGAGGCACCTCGAGGTGCCTCAGGTTAGGTTGCCGCTAGTGTCCCTCGCCGGAACGTGACGGTAGCACAACAAACGCATTGTTCGCTTTTCCAACCCTTCAACAATTCGAAATCGGTATTCCAAACTGGACACTTTCGAAAATTCGGAAATGTGTTAAACGTGTTAAACAGGTTCGAAGAAACGCCAGAAATTCTGAAATCGAGCATCGATGTCTTTCGCTATCCTCGAACACCTTGGAAGATCGATCAGAAATAAAAAATCATTAATTAGTATTTCAAATTGAACAGCTTACAAAGAAGTTTCTCGCTACCCTCGAACATCTTGGAAAGATCAGAAATCGTGTTACCCAGTCGATCATCGGTGTCACCGGATCTGCTATTAGATCAGCCAGCTATTAGTTTGAGTGAGTTCGTCGACCGAGCAGTGCGAAGAGGATCGAGTCCGCGTGTACCGTGCTTGTGCAGTGATACTCTAGGTCTACGGGTCCGAGCGCATTAGGGCAACGGTGTGCGAGGTGTGTCACGTGTTGTCCAGCCACCTCGTCGAGGAAGCTTGTTGTCGATCGATTTCTTATCATCAAGTTCAGCCACGGTTCTTTCGATCGGGATAGGTGTTTCCGATTGTTAGAGGGGAACGGGGACAAAAGCCGATTCCCCGGAGAAGCGTGAGAGGAGTGTCACTCTCTCTTTCCATAGCCGTCGCCTACGCACGCAGCGGAGACGTTGCGCGCGTGCGTGCTCACGTGCGAGCGTAGCCGGCGCAACGTGGCTAGCTACATAGTAGAGCGGGGTACGCAACGGGGAGCTAGGTCGGGTAGGCTCTAGCTCGAAGACTAGGAGGCAGATGATCGAGACGGTCCAGTGATTCCCGGGGATTAACGGGTGTGATGTGACGGAAGAGGAGAACCTGGACAACACCTCCCCAGTCGAGAGTAGAGTGCTCTGCCGGTGTTGATCGCGTCGTTGGACAATCTGATGCACAGGATATAGCAGCGATCCGGACCAAGCGAACCATGCATTCCCCGATCCTGCCTCTGCTGGTGGTGTTGCTCGGTCAGGTGGCTCTGTCCTTCGTTCTTGAAGGATCGGCGACCAGCTACGCGCAGTTCCGCAAGTGGAACGCCGGTTTGAATGGTACTCTTGAGTTTGAGTTTAAAACCGAGCAGGGCAACGGGCTCCTGCTCTACACGGACGATGGAGGAACGTACGACTTCTTCGAGGTGAAACTGGTCGAAAGCGCGCTCAGGCTCAGGTACAACCTTGGCGGTGGTGCGCAGATCGTCACCGTCGGCCATGACCTAGGCGACGGACACTGGCACAAGGTGCAGATCACCAGGTGTAATGAGAACACCACGCTCACTGTTGACGGTGTCAGCGCGGTGTCCACGTCCAGGGGAAAAGAGTTCGAGTTCGGGAAGTTGAATGGGAACTCGGACGTGTATGTGGGCGGCATGCCCAGCTGGTACAACAGCAAGCTCACGTTGCTCGCGCTGCCCAGCGTGATCTTCGAGCCCAGGTTCAACGGGTTCATCAGGAATCTTGTGTACGCCGATGGGGAGAGCTCGGTGCCCAAGAGGCAGGAGATGAAGAGCCGGGATGCCAAGGTAGGTGGTTGATCAAGCTGGATTTTCGGGCTCAAATAAAATTTGTAAATGCTGCTCGAGAGTGAAGAACTGTACAAGGATAACGTAAAACGGAAATAACAATTGAACGCGACATGTTGGATGTCTGGGTCATTTTATCTATTGAAGTAAGGGATCGTAAATCGAGTATTGTTGTCCAGCGGGCTCGAACAAATTTGTACGTCGAACGACACACCACGAAACCGTGGGAAATAGCCAATCGATGGAAAACGATAAAGTGGTGTAGCGTCATTCCCGGATTGTCGGTTTATTTTTGGCGTTCTGTACGTGTATGTGATTTTCGGAAGGGAGAAGCCTCGTTTTTATGGGGCTCGATCGTACACGCAATTCGCGGATCGCCGGAAACGGTTTCTTGCTGGTGGATTATCTTCCTGACTCAGCTATCGCAAGCTGGGTGCAACAGGGTGACAGACTCGTCCACTTTATACTCGCCCCTGGCGAAATGAATATGCGCGTTCTTTTGAATATATTAAATCGCGTGCCCTTTTTCGCGATATTAACAGCGTTGATTCAGAACCTACGAGCGGCAGGAAAAAGTTGAATTTTTCTTGTGAGGGCTGTTTATTGAACATTCCATTGAGAACCTCTCTTTGTGACGTTCGCGCTATATTCAGTGTAATTTGGTAAGAAATCTTTGTTCCTTCTGTTCCAGAAAAGTATAAATTAGTTTAATACGATTACAAGCGTGTACACTGCAATTCAGTTAAAAGTAAATTCACAACTAGGCTGTGATAAATAAAATATCGAGTAGCGAGGACATCAGAATATTCTTCTTCATTTTTACATTCGTGCTATTTCTCACACGTTTCATGGAACCACTAAAACTTCGAAACAATGGCGAAAGCGTCCAAGCAGCCTTCAAGCCCGAGATACAGCACTAGCGTAAGCGTGACAGCGTTAACTATTAGATTAATTTGGGCAGTTTACGAGGGGGGTGAAATAAGAATGAAGAATGGTCTTGGGAAACGCGGCGTTTTCACTTTCTCGGCCCGTAAAAAGGTCTTGCTCGTAAACGAATTAAGCCGTCTCCGGCTCGCACTTTTACAAGCAATAAACTGCAGCGCAGAGGACTAAATTTGCCAAGAGCGTGTTCGTACGCGTATGTACGTGTGCTGGGAACTTGAGGGAAGAATTTCATAACAAGCACAGGGATATTCAGCCCCGGAATTTCTTGGGTTCGCGTGAATCTGGGCCAGCCATCGCGGGGACGTATTGTTACGCACGGTGCCTGACACCGTTTCGGCATTTTATAATGCGGGGGAACGTATCAAAAAGCGTTTTGTTCCCTTCCGCGTTGAAAATTCCACTCCTCCGGCTCTCGCCCCCTTTGAACACCGAGTTTTGTTTAACAATAGATCCGAGCGACGTTGCGGATATTACTACCGCTACTTCCTTTGCCCGGCTCACAGTCAAACGCCGGGGATTGTTTCTCGCGTTATTCTTTCGGATCCACCCGGCCGTGGAAATTAACGTCGAATTTCTATCGCGGGACAAACGTTGTTTGACATTTAAATGAATCGGCCGGGAATTTACCCGTCCCATAGTATATTTTCGCCGGTTCCCATCCATTCTTCGCGCATTTCGTACTTAATCATTGCCTGAACCAATTTCATCCCGCCATTATCGTGCGCATTTATTAACCTGCCGAGAATGTCTTGTTGCCTGTTTCGACATTTAAATAGAGGTTCCAGCCCACTGCGTTATCATTAGACTGCGGATCTTTGCGCAAAATGAAAATTGCAAATGGCAGAAACGAAGTAGAAAATTGTTCCTACTCTTAATCATCTTTCTATACAGTGAAAATAACAGCGTCCACATTTATCTATTAAATGCATAACGCAGTCCAATTATAAACGATTGCATAAATAGTCGATTCGGTATTTCGTCTATGCAAATAAAAATAGAATTTTGTATTATAACGCTAATCATTTGATCAGCACACGCGGAATAACGAGTAACGCGTGTAACCAATTTGGTATGAATTAATGATAACAGTTCGTGTATATTAATCAGGTTACAGATAAGTTGCTTCTCATAATTGGATGCCGATTTTGATGCAATTTAATTCGTGAAATAATGTCGTAGTCATTTTCTGAACGTCGGACGATGACACAAATTCGAAATAGAGAATACTCTCATTATATAATACACCTAAAATAGAAAGCAAATATTTTTCGTACCGTTAACAGAATTTTTATACAAGCGTTTTATAACGTTCGTTCTTGTTGCCGACGAATGAATGCGATCGATTAAAATAATGCTTGATTGAACGTTAACTCTAATGAAGCATTGTTTCGAGATTTATTTCGAAACAATGGCGCATCCATCGATAGAACAGACGTTATAATAATGGCGAAAAACACGGCGGGGGGTTAATTGAAAAAAGCGAACATCTGCCGCAAAGCATTGTTTCCTGTTACGCGTGGAAATACAATATCTATTACATTAATTGAAACAAACTCACGGAAGATGAAATCCACGTTTCAACGATTCGTTGGCAGCGTACAGAGACTGACTCTTTGACGAGACAGTGATTCCTGGGCTGTCCTCGTATCTAATCGTCCGCAGATACGTCTGTTATGCTTCGCGAGTGGCAAACGAGCGGCGTTCTTACAATTTGAATGGTTCAGCGTAATAACGAACAAACGCGGATGCATTTTTGGCATCCGGCCATCCCCAGAAATATGGAGTTGGCAGGGACAATGGCCGATTTCCTTTCACGGAACTCCTTTTTGCGCTTTCGTTATCCGGTTTCGCCGTAATACACTTCTGCCACGCCGCGTACCCTGAATTATACAATACTCTGACCAGGTTATTACAGTCGGTAGTATTACGCTCGCGGCGAAGAATTATTCGAGCCACGGTGCACCCGAACCCATGCATCGATGATCTTCGCCCTACAAAACTTGATGGAAAGTGAACTCCGACTTGAACATCGGAAGCGCCATTTTTCTCAGAGGTTTACTCGACCGAAATTCAAACCAAGATTCCCTCAAAATCCAGAAGAAAATACTGCAATACTTAAAAAATACACAACAATCATTTTTCTCTTAGAATTAGTATTCTTTGTTACACTGTCCAACAAATTTCAACTTTTTTTGTGCTTTCTAATTACTGTTGGGTGGTTCTTGTAGAGTTTTTTGCGCTGATTCCGAACCTGCCCTTAATTTTTCTTCTAGACGCACAGTTTCCCAGAAACATGGCTTTGAGAAAAAAACATATCTTTCAACTTGAAACAAATATTATGATGTTATGATTATGATTTAAGTTTAAACATGTTTAAACAATCATAATGTATTAATATTGGATATCACTGTATTCGGGAAAGTCTACAGAATCTTTTGCTGTGAAGAACAATTCAGTATCTTTTATAATAACATCATAATATCTGTTTAAACTTGAAAAATATGTTTTTTTTCAAAGTCATGTTTCTCAAAAACTGTGCGTCTACGAGAAAAATTGAGGGTAGGTTCGGAGCCAGCGCAAAAGACTCTATAAGAACCATCCAACAGTAATTATGGAACTTTGATGTTGGACAGTGTTATTAGACTAAGAATTGTAAGTATTTACAGCGAAATGTGTAGGTGCAATTCAAAGCAGTAGCCAGATTAAAAATATTTAAGAGCATGATTTTGTTCTTTAAGCTTGTTTCTATTTCCTTCGTTCATGTAGTCATTCACTACGTTCATAAATTCACAAACCTCCACTACACAGCATTACAAATTCAATTATTTCGTATTGAAATATTACTTAAGTATAATGTACCGGATACTCGATGAGCTCAAATTAGATGGACCAACGAGCACACACGTGAAGCGATAATCGCGTAGCATGCGTGTGAGTGAACGTTACGGGGGTATCAGGAGCAGCGTGATTCTATGTCTCGTGTAAATGCCCGCCGCGGAAAGAGCCATTGCACGTAGCTGACTCCTATTTCGCAGCCATTGCACCTTTAATGCGAACTGTATCGCGCTTAAACGACCACGTAAGGATACGTTCGTTTAAATAGATCGGGTAAATAGATAGGCAGAATAGCAGTGAATATAAATAGGTTCGTTAAATGAATTCGAGAAACATCGCGACTGCGTAAACGATTTCTTCACAATGGTCCGATACACTCACAGGGCCGAACAATGACTCGAAACTGACGCCGACACGACGACCAACGACGTCGTCGAATGCACTCCCGGTGATTTATTCATTTTCTAGATGGTCTCGCAAGCCCGTTGACTCTCTCTCTCTCTCCCTCCCTGTAAACTGCTTTTGCCTTTAAACCGGCCCCATTTATTTACTTCCCGAAGTGCTTTATTTCTGGATCGCTCGAATATTGATCGGTTGATTACTATTTCAACCCTCTTGCACCTAATTTAGTGTGTAGAAACTGGAGGGTCAACATGTTTCAGCGTAGCGAGGAAAAATTGTGTCCGATCACGAGAAAATTTGTGTAACGCTAAACCTACCGCAATCTACATTCTTAAAATCATAAATGTCATAAAGTCAAGAATAATAGAATATTTGAAAGTATTTCTCTGTCTCGCGTTTGATCTCCTAATTTTCGTCATAAACGCAAAAAAGCCCCGCGGCCCGCTAACAACATTTTGCCGAGGATAGCGAGATATCCGGTGACTTATGGTAGCCAGCGATTAACAGAAGCGAAAACGTCGGGTTAATTACACGCGGCTCGAATAATTTTGTGTACACGAGGAAACGTAGCGTTTTTCGATCGGTATCGCGGGTGAATTTATTATTTTGCGTAATGATCGTTTATTATGTAGCGGGATAGGCGGCGATAAGCCGTGCGCTGCAGATAAGTTAATGCATACAGCGTGCGCACAGGCTGCAACGGCCTATCAATTATGTATGTTTTCTCGAGTTTCAATCTGCCGTTATTGAGCGGGGTGTGTTTCATTTCTCCCTCCTTCTCTCAATGTTTCTCTCCTGCTCCTGTATCGGGAAGAAAAAGAAAACGACGACGATAAGCGTGATTAATAGACGAGGAAAGGATATCGTTGCTCGAAAAGATAAGTATTCGCTTCGACGTTGATTGATCGTGGCCCGGTTAATCGCGACCAATACTCGCGAAACTTATTTCATTTTTCGATGCAGCAATTAGCGGCCGGCCGATGTAATTATTAAGCGAGCTCGCGAGAGTGCGCGTTGCCGGCCGCGGCTTTGATTAATTTCGCCGATCCGCCGACGCAATTAATGCTCGGTCACAAGCATCCAGGCTGCTCTTTTGTGGCCGACGGATTCGGTGATCTACAGGATCAATTGATTCTACATAGATCCCATTGAGGGGCACGTTTCCTGAATGCCGCTCGATAGATTTTCAGCTTTTTACCCTTTTGCCTGTTCTACATCATCGCGAACCAACTCGACAGATTACTTTTTTTTCGAGCCAATTGAATCGCTCGTTTTTCTGCCAATTAATCGTGCGAGCCGGTCGATAGTAATTCCATCGGACAAATAATGGTAGATAATTATAATGAACAGTTCTACTCTAAAGTGTTCCTTCAGCATTCTATGTACTACTTCGTATATTTATTATTGCAGTGTAAACGTTGTAGTTTCTATTAAATGTTGTATTTTTAGTCTTACAGATTGAGGTATTTATGTTATTTTTGGATCTCGGTTTTACCTCGTTTTGGCGATAGAGGATGAATGCATTATTACCGAAATTAATTATTCTGCCGAGCTGATGAATATGTCTCACATTAAAAGTTCAGGTGGTAATTGATTCGTACTATTACTGTCACTTCGACGGGTAGCGCGTCCACGATCTATCAACGAGTAGACCATGATGGATGGATTTGTAGATTATGTGTCGATCAATAGCGCGCGCGCACAGGCACCTGTATCGAGGAATGCGCAAAATTTAGCTTTGAAGCGATTGATAAATGTGTTTGCGTTTCTTCTACTCTACGGATTTGGGACAGTTATGCGTGGAATATCCACTATGCGCAATTCATGGCATAAAATGATCCACGCGCCGCGCCGATGGTATTGAGTTGCATCAACTGGCTGTAGAATAATTTTATGCATGAATTACTAAACCGTCCCGATAAATAATTCCGAAATAATATTGTCGGCTGCGGATCCGACACCGGATTAATTTAAAACGACAATTATTGGGCGGAATACTGTCTTTTTGCGAGGCTGTCATACTGCGCTTCGTTTTCTATTTAGTCGATTCACTTGTTCTATTGTTCACTTTTTGACCAATTTCCAATTGAGAAATTTACACACTTCAATTTTTCTTCGCTTCTGTTCAGAGTGATCTTAATACCGAGCTTTGTATTTTATTGAATAATGGACTGGATATCGTGAAAGAGTCATGATTTAACGTTCACAAAAGCGAGGATTCGAGTTTCTGCGGGTCTGTAGTCCTTTGTTCGAAAAAATTGTCGTCGAGAAGCCGCAAATATGTGTCAATTGAGAGGAGGGAGCTGCAGCCTTTTTTCTTCCTTGCATTAATCGTTCCAGTTCAAGCGCATTTAAAAGCTTTCGCTCAAGTGAACGAAAATGGGATGTAAGTAGATGGAAGCATTAGCAAAGATGGAGGTGGGAACTATAGGACGTGCATTGCGTGCACCATTCGTGTGTGAAATTCAACGAGAAGCTCGATCATTTTCCGATATAGTAGACGGAAGCCTCTGTTGTACAAACTATTGTTAACCGAATTAATTAATTGTTAAACTCAGGCTGGGTGCAGCTATCCTATTCCCATGTTACTCGGACGTTCTATTATAGCAATTAATTTATACGGTTGAACGCATTCCTGCATAAAACATACAATATACTGCATGAAATATACATATTTCAATATAACAGACATAATCTTCATAAGAGTGAATTTTAATGTTCGACTCATTTTTGCATTTGAGAATGCAATTTCGGAGAATTCCAAGGTTTTCGGAATGTATTTTGCTAATGGATATTTAGGGTAAACTGTACTATTGCTGGCACTTTTGATTTAAACGGCAAATATTAAGAATTCCTGGTATAGGAAATCATTTTATATTGCTTCTTATTTATATTACAAAGTAACGTTGTAAGTTTTCATAACAGAGTTCCACATATGTGCAGTGTAAATAGTGTTTTATTAAAATTTTCGTTACGAGTAAGTATACTTTATCGCTTTACATATAACTTAATTTCGGCCTGTGCGGCAGATGTACTATTTGTCTTTCGATAGTTATTCACTTAATATATTTTATAATAAAAGATTTACGACTAGTAAAACTGTTCGATTTTGCTGAAAAATCTCTATTAGCTTATAATAATAGCAAGTTACACTCGTTTAAATATTTCAAAAAAAGATAGAGATTTTTACTATGATTTTGGCTTAGGGTGCCAATCATTGTACAGTTTACTTGATATGTATTCATTGTATTGGAATGGAATTCTCATTGTGATTTGAAGTGTCTAATGTCAAATTTCTTCTAAGGCTGCGATTTTGTTATCGAGTTGAAATGGAAGTGCAGTTCTTATATTCTTTATTATCGGCGATGCGCTTACCTACTCGATAAAATCTATTTCCCTCGCGATTTTCTTCGAATCGCGGCTATTACATATATCACCGATGCATATTTCACGTACCGCGGCATTGTTTCCAGCAAGATAGCGGTGTGCAGTTCCGCGAAATCACTGTAACTTTACGACTTCAAGTATTCCACCGTTTGTCAAATGCCGAGGCCGTACAATAGACCTCAATAATTAATTCCCCTGTTATTGTTAGTATTTCATCGATGAACTTCTACAAAGTTCATCCTATTGTCTCTAGACACGAACACTTTTTTTGCTTCGATCTCCTATCATCGGTACACTTTTGTCAGCGATGATTCTCGTTGACAATGAGAGACGTTTATCCGACATAAATCTAAATTTATGAACAAGATTTCCATTTGAGAAGAAAGTTCAATTTATTGACTAACATGAATTCCCATTTAATTAATGTAAAATGTCCATTCGAGAATAAAATTTAATTCATTGAAGTACATTAATGTCTCGTTGATTATAATATCATTGAATGAGTTTTTTCAATCGAGACAATAGGGTATAACAATCTCGCACCGTCAATGGCACGACGTACGGAGTTAATAATACTATCAATGCGTCAAACGCCCACGTGGAAACGTCGTAAATTATTAATAATATCTAGTGCACCCTGATTGTTATTTATAAGGCCTACGATAACAAACTGGTTCAGTTACTTTTGCGTAGGCTTTCTATTCATCAGACACTTTTTTTACACCTGTGGTCATTCCATTCAGAATTTCTCGAAGATCAACGTTCCATAAAGAAAACTTTCACTTTTGTTTATTGCTAGCTACGTGCAGTGCTAATTTTTTCATAACAGTAATCAAGTCTAACAGTAATGAATAGAACTATGACGTACCATGATTATTCGTACCAGATTGCTACATAAGTAGACATCGGATCTCTATGCATTTATGGCAACAATTAGTAGGCGTAATTTAAAACAATAACATATTATAAAAATTTCTTTCAACCTATTCAGCATATTAAGAAAGGAAATAAATCTCTATTTCACTCTAATTTGTTGCGTCTAATTAGTTCACATAACAAATTTTTATTTTGCACAAAGATCCGCTGTCTAATCATAAGAAACAAGAGAGCTGCATCGCAGAATAATCGTTCGAGTTAACGAAACACACAGAGAGAGAAAGAGAGAGAGAGAGAGGAGGAAGCAGTAAAGTTAAATATGTTCGTATTATTCCGAAATACTCTGCGCCCGAGTGGAACAATCTTAAATGCAAGGGTTAATTAAATTCATCACCGGAAGGAACCCGCGCGCCAGTCAATGAGAGCGGTGTCTCCTGCGAGCATCTTATTTCAGTGCACTCTGCTGCGAAAGTTTCAACGCGACGCGATGCGACGCGACGCGGCACGGCCGGGGGACGCCCGACGGTTTGTCATTATGAAAAGCCATTTCGTGCCAATGCAATTACAAGCCGGGCATCGCAGTTGCACCGGTTGCGGGACCGCGTATTTGCGTTTTAATGCGTGCGTTGGCCCCGCCACTGCAAACCGTCCCCGATTTGCATCGGCCTGACTGAGTGGCGATTCAGGCCAGGCGGAATCCTGGAATACCAATGCGCTTCTTAATCGATTGTGCTCCTAGTCGGTCCACAACCGACTTGCAATGACACCGTTACGCGAAAAAAAATTAAAATGATCAGGCAATTAGCAGTCGATTCTCTCTCGGTTACTCTTAACTAGACTGCGGATTTTCATGCAAAATAAAAATGTACTGTATTGATTGTTGGAAGCAGGAATAAAATAAAAATTGATTTCATCCCTTAATGACTTTATTACATTAAAAACAACATTACGATATTCTTAAATTTTTCTAATTCGTTACTGTCTTATATTTAACCCTCATACGCTCTTCAAGAATATTTGTATAAAAGAGACTAGGATAATAATTCACCCATGTTTGCTCTGCACATGAAATCAACAAATTATGTTCCATTTGTAAGGTCACATTTTAAAGAAATACATGTCACAACATAGACATAAAGGGATCAATGATTTCAAAGAATTTTTACCCTGAGAATCGTATAAGGGTTAACTCAACCAACTTCTTCGTAAATGCATAAAGATCAGCAGTCTACTAATAAAATTAGAAAAGCAATTTTGAATCTTTACGTGACAGCTTTGCCGTGGCTGGTATAGATCTTGTAGATCTTCAGGGGATAATTGACGCAGCGAAATCGGTTTGAAAGCAGTCTCAAGATCTATTATCCGACCCCGTGGATCGGAAAAGAGCAGGAACTTGAAACAGCCGGATACACAGGTCCATAGCCAGGCGAATTACGAGCATGGAGGAACGATGCTCGGTTTTGTCGGCGGTTCCCCGAACAGACCAGGCCGCGGTTGCGACGCGGAAGAGTGGGAATGCTTTCCGATTCCGGCGAAATTCCAGCCATATTCCCAGAGCGCGCCACTTCCGGCTCTCTGTCACTACCCCAACCCGACTGTCACTCCACTACTTCTTTTCTTTTCCCTTCGAGAAACGATCCCTGAACCAGCTCGTTCCACGGACTTTGTCACTTTTACGAGAATAGGGTAGGGGGAGAACGGGGTAATGGCGTACAGTGGTCGAGTTTTCGGAAAACTGGGACAGAAATCAGAAATGACTTGAACATTTCATTTATTCTTCATTTCTTTATTCCAAAATAATATGCCAATATGTTTCATGTTTTTACTGTTTAGTCAGTTTTTTTAGTATAGTACTTTCAGGCTCCGTTTGCGAACTACAAAGAACTCTATTACTAAAGCACATTGTTTCTACGACCGCCTAAACGAAATTATACGGGCGCCATTGAAAATGACGTGAAGCCCATCTGAGAGCTGTAACAGGTCCAAATAGAAATCGGTCGCGTTCCCAGGGTGGAATCTATAAAGACGGATGTAATTCAACGGTGAAAAATAGTTGGCGAAAAACGAATTATACTCGTGGAAAAAAGGGTTCCTTGTCGATGGTTGCGGGCCGAAGCAATCGGGTGTTTCCTCAGCGCGAAACTGAAATGTTTTTCACGGCATTCTCGTCTCGTGCTTGGGATAGCAATTTTATAGGCGAAATGCAGTCGGCGTACGGAGGGAAAACATTTTGTCATCGTCAAAACGGTCGACAAATGTTTGCGTTGAAATATACAGGAGAAACGACGGTGTACGGTTGCGGTTGCGGATCCGCTTTGGATATCGATTCCACCAGTCGGAATTGTCGCGACCCGTAAAGACAAACGCTTTTTCTCGCCCCGGAGCCCTGTTACATTTATCTAACGTTCTCTGGAACATCTACCTCTTGACCCTCGATACAAATATCCAGAAAGCCTAGAATATTCGGTTTGCGACAGCCAAAACCAGTGTCGCCCGATCAGGACTTGCCTCCCACTCTACCCTTCCCCTTCTACGAAGCTCTACGCGTCACGTGACGCGTTTCGTCTCTGTCGTGCATACGTCAGAATGTCACGTGACTGATAAGCAGACTGCGGATCTTTATGCAAAATAAAAATTGCTTGCACCAACTACAACTGACTCGAGCCACATAAACAGTTTATTCTTACTTGAATAATTTTAACAAGCTGAGAAAAATAGATTAGCACTCTTAAATCATTGTAACCTTTCTACTCTTCCAAATTGCACCCACTCATTTATGCCACAAATGCATAAAATCCGCAGTCTACTGATAAGGTACTAGCAGAGAGAGGGTATCCTAGAATACCGTCTGAAAAGGGACGCATATAATCGTCTTTGCTGAAAGTTTGGCGGAATATGCAATATAATTACGAAACTTAAGGTGCAGCATCGAGATTTCAGGAGAGATAATAAATCTGTAAAAAGAGGAGAGAGGTTTACGCGGATAGCAAACTATCGCGCAAGAATAACAGCGGCCCAGGATTCCGGCCCGGCGACCGACGGAACTTGTTTCGGTCGAACTTTCTGAAGTCGATCCCGGAAAAAGCTCGTTCTCGAACAGAAATGTCGGCCCCGCGACGATAACGATGACGCGCGTCTATCAATGTTTGAACTAGTGTTCTCACAGTCGATAAAAATTTGCCCCGACCTCGACCGGTTCCGCGATTATAAATATTCGGAAAGCTGCGCGACGCGAAAGCTGCGCGTTCTTCGATTCCTCATCCCCCTCGGCACGGTGCGGCGCACGACCAAGCGTCTTTAACAGTTTTATTCTTCTTCGGACTTCGACGCGGGTTCGATTAGAGTGGATAGTCCCCGTAAACAATGCTGAATTATTCATCGATCCAGCCTGGACGATTCATAAAAGAACAGTCGCCATGCTGGCTGCGAATCGTTCCTTTCGTTTATCAGGAAGCGAGAGTGGCTCTCTTCACGGGCGAAGAAAGTGCTTTTCGTGAAAATTCTCGTTACAGTACATAAAGTACACTCGTTGCTTGTATTACCGCACAGCTCGTAAAATAAATATCTGATAGAATTAGCTCCGGTTATAAACGTTAATAGCAGTATCAAAGCGATACGATCAGAAAAGTCAAAGATCGTTTTAAACAGGTATCCTGTGAAGTTGACTTAGCTGAAGTATTTATATCGGAAGCGTGATAAAAAATTCATAATCACCTAATCGCGATAAGCTAAGTGAGTTTTAACTCGATAGAGGAACGACACAGAACACATTCGCGTCGCGTCGCGTCGGGGGAAAAAAGGCAGCTCGTAAGGCGGCGACCTGACCGCGGTAACGCACACCGAAACAGCTAAATTTCAAGGTGCACGTAACCGGTTTACGATTGTATCGACTAATAACCGGAAGTCGAGGCAATTTCGCTTTGAAATGGAACTTAAAAGCCGCGAAATAAGAAGTCAAAGAATAACTAGCTTTGTCGCAATCAGTCATAAGCCTCGTGCTACAAAACCCCAGCCGTCAGCTAACAAATTTCTTGCCTGGCATAAATCATTCCACCACACGACATTCAGAAATAAACTTTGATAATAAATCCGATCCTGCCAATAATTGTAATGGCACACGACGCGAAGCTTTCGATTCGAACAAAATTCTTGCTGCAAAATCGCGAGAATGGACATTCAAATGATGAATTCAGCATCGAAAATTCAGATGACAATGATCAGATCGCAATTCAGCAAGGTCTTTATGGTTGATCCAATAATGACGAATGTCAAATCACACGGTTACCAGATCAAATTTCGGATGGATCGGTGGTAGGTCGAGGAGAGTGGACCAGCAAAGAGTCGGCATTCTTTTCAGAGGGAAAAGAAAAGCCGGAAGCGAAGCTATGAGACGAGTCGTAGACCAGCGTGTATGAAGGAGGTCGAAGAAACCGTCGAGAAGTGGGAGTCGACTGCCATCGAGTTTCCTTTCAGACGATACCTTATACCCCTAGCTCGGGGGCCTTTCGTTTCTTGCGCCCTTAACTTGCGAGTCTCCAGCTTCTTCTTGCCTCTGGCCAACCTGCCTTCCACTCAGCACCGATATAATAGGAATTTAATACCGCGGCTTCGAGGTCCTAAAATGGACGGGGTTAGGTTATACGTCGGAGCGGTCTCGACACCGTCAACGCCAATATTATTTATAAACCATTGATTTCTTCGGCTTCGGATGCTTTATATGCGATATCCCACAATTCGACTGATCGGGTTTGACTAATGCATGCTCTCCGGCGGAGGTCACTGCAAAACTCGAACAACGTGTCTGAGAAACGCTCCATCAGATATACAGTCAGTTTCATAATTGATGACACATGCTTTAAACCGAAATAACAGTTTTAGAAATGGACCGAACGACTTCACTTTGTCTGCCAAGCTAGATGGATTAGTTTATCAGGTGATACGCAGAGTGGTCCACCATATTCGGTAACGCAAATTATGTGACTGACTGTATATTAATGTTTGTACTGGTATTTTTATGTTTGAGGCTGCTAATAGCTGCTAGAAAATGATGGAATCATTTTAGCACGTTTACGAGAAAGCACACGTGACCAGCGAAGCTTCCAAACGTCAAAATTCTCGATTCCCAAAAATTGTCAACTCTTCAAACCTCTCCGCTTTTAACCTGGGAGAAATTGAAGAATTCTACAGTAGATCTCCAAGACACACCGAGGAAGTCGCCCCTCCCTCATTTTGAAGAGCACGTCGTCGCTCCCACGCCGCTAAGCTTTTATGTGTTTCACTTATACCCTAAGTTTTCCACCGTCAGTGGATGTTCTTACGTTCGGACGTCGCGTCGTGCTGCGCCGATGTTACAGCAGCCGTCGAGAATCTCGAGCGTCGAAGCAGCTCTAGCAGCCGGGTCCCAGGAGAAATTCGATAAATTCGGTGCCCGGAGCTCCCTCCCTCTCTCTCTCCTCTCTCATCTCTCACCTCTCTCTTCTTTCTCCGGCCACGTTGCTGCTCGATATCGCGTAATTCGACACAAGAAACGCGACGGAGCTGGAAAAATGAGGAGCGATGCTGATATCGACATTCCCGGCGCCGCGCCGCCGCCGCGCCGTGGATATGTATAAAGGCGAGCGCGTGCACTATTATGGCCATAAATTCCGAAATACCCGTTGTTACCTCGCTGCTAGCGAACGCAAAGGCAACCCTGAGGCATCTTATGGTCGCGTGAAGTATTCGCTAACGCCGCTGCGTGAGCCACGCAGTTTACGAGAACGATACGTTTTACCTGACGACTGTTCATTAACTTCTGATACCTCTGCTACACCTTTAAACGCGCCCATTTTTACACTTGATGCGAACCTGCACTTCAGCTGCAATGCTTGTGAATGGGAACTCGTGGGATCTGTTCGATGGCGTAATCGTTCATGCGATTAGCATACTACAGTTACAAACTTATTTCTTTCTTTTACTTTCATGATAGAGTTGTGGTCAGATACTATTTCTTTTTATATGAAGGAGGTTGTTCTTTTTGGACACAATATAAATGGCTAACTGTTAATTATTCTTATGAATCTTTCATCAACGTGTTCGCGAGATTTTTCCGATTCAAATCAGCCCAAACACGATAGAATTCGGGTTATATTTACTTGTTTAATCCACGAATTGCACGAAGTGTAGAGCAAAATAATCCCGATCGATGAACAGCTGCGGGAGCCCGCAAACCCTATTTACCCGCTACAGTCGCTACTTCCCGAAATCAGATTGCAATCGGTAGGAATGTCGCTCGTTAACGATACGCCATCCGACAGGAAATCGACGTTTACCGGAACATCCTGCCGCGGAATGGCTGATTTGTCTCCAGCCGTCCAACAAAAATTCTTTAGGAGGCGTCTATAGAGTCTGCCTGTTAGCCTCGTTTCTTTTTTGCGGAAGATTCACGATCATTAGGCGGTGCGCCAGTTCTTTATTCTTTCGTTGGATCGTAGCAAGAGGCCGACTGCGGGGTGGTGGGATGGAGGGCGGAAACAGGGAACGAAGGGTGGAGGAAGGCTTGCCCATCGATGATTAAGTCGTCCCCGGAGTTTTATCCTCCCGAAGGGTAGAAGACGATGCTCTGCCTTGGTAGAAGAGAAGCCTTCAACCTATTCCCCACCCATGATTTCATCCTTCTTCTCGGCCACGACGGTTGAACGGGGGGTTGGCGAAAGGAGGGGGTGGTAGCAACGTGGCTTTATCTTCGATCGTACTTTCGCGCCACTGCGGTCTCGTTTGCGCAAAGTCCAGGGAGATAATCGATACGTCTTCGTCTACTCTCGCCACCTAGACCAGTCGAGATGCTATTTCTTTCCTTCCGCTTGTCCTTTACACCCTGTCCTCTTTTAACGGCCAACCCCCGCTCCCCGAGGTAACTCGGTCCCTTGTCTGCCCGCTGATTGCACGTCGCGATGCACTGTGGGGATCTTTGGCCATTTTTGGGACAAAAGCTTTCGACCTTTCGGTTGGCTGTTTAACCCTCCGTCTGTAACTTGGGTCGTTTATGTCCGGAGCGAAGTTTCACTCTTCAATTCTTCTTTCTTTCCAATATTTATTTTTTCTCATTAATGCTTTACCATAAACATTTTACTTCAACACGTATAACACAATTCCTTTAGATTTCTTTTTAATACCAAGAACGGTAAAAAGATGATTTTGGCCAGGTTCCAAGATTATTAAGCAGTACGAAAATTAGTTCATCCGTTCTCAGTTACTTTAAACTGTCTTCAGTAATCTTCAGAAAAAATTAGGTGATTCTACCACGGTCGCCACAAACGTTCCATCTAGATTGGCGACTCGGTGGTGTTCCCTGGACCAAGTAAATTCGCCGGAAGTCGTAAAAAACAACCCCCACCCACGCAATCCGTCGCGAGGTGTCGTTTTTCAATTCGCCGTGGCCGCCAGGAAGATTCGAATGCAAATTGCGAAAAGTTCGTAGAGACCGACGGGGCTTTAAGTTCGAAAAAATTGTCACTTCGCGAGAGTGGGGCGGGGAGAAAACGCGGCAAGTTCGAAATTTAATTAGCCCCGTGGAATATTCATCAACGTGGGCGCATTTTTCAATGCTCGCGTTTTCTGAACGGCCGTTACCTCATCGCCGACAACAAACCATAAATATTAAGCACCCGCATGAGCCATAAATTCCTACGAACACGATGCGGTCTTCGAGATATTCATGATTCCAGAAGAACACGCTTCTTCCCGGGAAGCACAGTTTCCTCCCGTGATGCTCTCGAAGTCGGCTACGTGTTTCAGGTAATTTTATGCGGAACATTTTCGTAAACTGGCACGCCGTGCTACAACCGGTGTGTATAATTCAGCAAACGATGTAAAAGGCCAAGTTTTACCATGGTACTGACTGTAGATCATTCTGGAAACACCATTTTTTCGATCCTGTCGATGCTTGAGACTAAATTAAGCTAATTTCTAATCAATTGTCCGTCTACTTTTATTTTCGTCAATTTTGTCTTTAAAGAAGCTATGATTGTACCTCCTGTCGTCGATATATGTAGACATTTTATTTAGATTAACTAGAATTCCAGACCCGTAAAAGAGGAATCGCATTCGGGCCAATTTTACGACGCTGCTAAATTGCTCGAATAAAGATGAAAGTTTTTTGATAACGTCGCGACTTCGAATAATCTCGCCGCGCCGCGCTTGGAACTTGAGAATTATGTCTCCGCGAGGATTACATTATTTCGAATCTTGTTACGCGCTTCCCGTGCCCATTGTTCCTGTAACATTTTTCTATTCCTGATCCGGGAACGCCGCCACCGAACCTTCTCAACATACATACATGTACATGAATACGATTTTATGCCGTAAGAATGCGCTATAGAATTTTTCATACGCTGTGCTCGCCACGCGAGGTTTACAACGGCCATTGTAAGCGGTGCTTGTATAATGCACGATCGTCAGCCGGCTTTTATATCGTAACATTATATTACCTAACTACTTTCCCCGGTAAAAAACGATTGCGCCGGAATGTAGTTGCATCGACGAACGCGCACTGAAATTTCATGCGTTTTTGTATGCACCGGCGCGGCCAGGCTCGGTTCATCGTTCTGTGGATCATAGTTTTTGGAGGGACGACGTGAAAATTACCCGGATTTTGTGTTATTATATGATATGCGATGAAAGAAATTTATAAACGACCTTTGTTGTCCACGGACGGTTAATTGTCCCAAAAAACACAACGATCCGAATTTTCCGAGCAGCCCACGAAGGTTGAAAGTGTACAAAATTTATTCCCGTCATTGGAATAATTTCGAGCACATGGTGCGCGCAACAATGGTCGGTCCGACATTCGCGAGAACGAGGGTAAAAATATTTCAGCGGCGATCGTATCGTCGGAATAAAATGGCGTCCAATTAAAAGTCAACAACGCCGCGTACGAATCGTAGAATTAAATGCAATAGACGCGGATAACGTTACGAAAGTAATAACAGAGTCGAGCCGGAAACAACTTGCGCGGCGGCCCGGACAGCCTTTTTTCGATCTGGACCAACGACCTTATCTACTTCGGGACAGCGGATGTGTCAGTGTTTACACGATTCGTGATTCTCTCTCGCTCTCTCTCACGCATCCCCGCAGACTGCAACTACCTTTTGTTTATCGCCGTACTCGCCTCTGTTCGATGTTCCAGCCTCGTCCCTTACCTTTTCAACCACGTCCGTGACTTTTTGCTCTAATTAACTGTCGGCCCGGCCGCCGCCTCTCGACGTTTCCCAGAACTTCGCACGGCGCTGTTTCGCTTTTTCCGCAGGACGTTTCCCCTGTTTCGGCCCACCGACAACGCAAACAAATTATTTCGCCCTGATTTCACCGCCGAAACAGTCATTTTTTAGCCTCAGAATTGTACACTGTCTGTTATGTACGGGGTGTATAAAAAGTAATTGTCATCCGTTCTAGGGGTGAATCTACACCTCTGACTCGGTGGACATTTGTGACAGACTTGCCGCAAAATTGTTTATAACAAAGAAAATTCATGGTAAAGTTGCTTTTTACATCAACACCTTCTACTCATCCAGAAGAGAAAACGTTTGAAAGAAGACACATGTCGCAAACAAATAGTTATTGAGATAATATAAGCTATTGAAGTTTTTGCAAAATTTGATTGTGTAGAGTCTACCCGACCGTGTCGATGAGACAGAACATAATCGTGTGCGTGCCTCGAGCAAACGAAATTTAAAGGGACATTCGTCGCTAGGCCCGCACCAAGTGATCGTCTCCCTGCCCATTCCTGCCAGAAGGTATTCCTGAAAAAATACCTTATATTCATTGTTACACATAAGAATATTAGGGTAAACTTTACTTTACCGGACTCAAAATTAGTACCTTTCTCCTACGTATTATGATGTATTTGGTATGTAATCCAGTAGATTTGTGCCCGACGCGGATGCAGATCGAAGTTTCGATCCTCTAGGATCGATAGTTGGGAAGCTATGGTCGCTTAAAGTTGAGCATTTTTAACAGGTAAGGGCGCCGCCATATTGGTTTGTAGTGACGACCGCGAGCCGCTTACCTTGCCGCTCCCCTCTCGACCTAATCTTAACCAATTCAGCAAGCGGCGTGCGACCGTCACTACAAACCAATATGGCGGTGCCCTTACCCGTCAAAAACACTGCAGATTGCTCAACTTTAAGCGATCATAGCTCCTCAACTATCGATCCTAGAGGTTCGAAACATCGATCTGCATCCGCGCCGGGTACAAATCTAATGGATTACATACCAAATACATTATAATTCGTAGGAGAAAGGCACAAACTTTGAGTAGGGTAACGTAAAGAGCAGACATTTACTTTGTTATAAACAATTTCACGGCAAATTTCTCTTACAAATCTCCACCGATCCAGAAGTGTAGTTTCACCCCTACGGCGGATGGCCATTACTTTTTATACATCACAGAGCACTATAATTCTCAATTTGAAGTGATTTTTTAAACGTAAATGGAGAATCGCAATCAATGTAAGTAATGGAGAGTGTAATCTTGTTGGGGAAGATTTTAGAGTTCTACGAACTCTATGGGCTTATTAATTAGCGAAGTTGTCGAACAGATGGCCGTGTAATAACATTTTTACGACACGATGATTCAGCCTGGAGGAGCGTAACGTTATCGCGCCGCAAAATATGACATGGCGAGCACGTATAGGACGATAACACGGGAGAACGAAAATATCACGGTGAAAAAGGATTCACCGAAATCGCGTTGTAAGCTCTTTGACGATATCCCTCTTTCTCACACGAGACACCGCGCAAGATCGTCCAACAATTTTTCATAGGAACGTAAATATTTGTCGAGCAACTGCTGCAGCAAATTATAAATTCCCAACATTTCTGTAAACACGTACTAATTACCGGAAACCGACGCGAGAATCGATGTAAAAAGAGTGAAAGAGTTTATTGATTGTACGGTTATAATTAATTTTATGGTTATTGGTCATTTTAATTAATTCTGAAATTGTAAAATACGATATTTTGCTGTTTCAGTGCGGTGGATTTCCATGTGTGGAGAACGTCAAACGCAAATCGCCGAGGGTAAGTCTTGATTGTGTCGAAAGTAGCCTTTGTTTTGGTCAAATGGAGTTGTATAATGTATAATATTTCCCCCTTCAATTACGATCCATCAACTTCTTTATCATCGAGTGACCAGATAACATTGAACAGGATTTGCTTCTCTTTGTCAGATGACAAAAGTGAGGAGCAGTAATTGGTTAATTATCGATTTCACGTGTTCGATGCAATCAGCGGGACACGGTGAAACAAAATCTACGCTAAAATTACATCGATTTCAACCTTAATTAATGAAACAGAATCGGGGATTGAAATTTTTCGACAAAAATTTCTGTATCGACAGATTGGCAGGTTGTTGCGAATACTGATGCACGGGGTGGGTCCAAATAGTTGCGTACAACAAGTTCGGCGATAATTGTCGATGGTTTCCCGAAGACTATTCATTTTGGCGTAGACAAACGGCGATTGAACAGTTCCAGGAACAACCAAGAGCCACGACAGGTACCGAAGACGAGGTTGAGGACGATCGGTGGGTGCATTCCCGGGCGTTGTGTGCAACCACGTTACATTCGATCCAGTACGCCCCGAATTGCTATTCGCAAACAGCGAGCGGCCTCCGCATACATGCATCGAACGCGCGGTTAATTACGATCGTGTGTGTTCGGCTCGCGACCAAATGAAGTCGAGGAGAGAAAGCAGCTTTGCGAGACTTGCGCGACGAGACGCACCTCCGTTGTACCGCGTTATCGAGATTCTATTAATTGGATCCGGAGTAATTTGATTACAGAAGAAAGTCGCCTGGAATACCCACAAATTCGTCTTGCAAAGCTTCTTTCGCGACCCTCGCAGACGGGAGACGACACAGCAGAATAGAAACAGAACCGGAGACGGCTATCAGATTGCCAACCGCTCTCTTGCTTCTATAGAACACTGCTGATGACTGATGCCAATGCTCAGGACTGTCAACAGCCAGTTTACTAGTACTGTGCTACAAGTAGACAGAATGCATTGTGCTTGGACGTTTAGATACTGTCGCGTCTGCTTTATTTTATTTAAATTGGGAGTTTGGGTTTGTTTAAATACCGCGGCCCACAAAAGTGTTCGTACGCCCTTTAAAACAGAATAACTTTTTTATAATTGTACCAAACGACCTGTTGTTTTGCAAGCAATTCGAAGCATTGGTTTACTAAATGATGTGCACAAAAAATTTTCCAAAAATTATAATTTGTAACGAATATATTGGAGGCGCGAGACTCCGCTCTTCCTCGGAAACCCGCGAGTCGCGACGGCCGCGAGATGGCCACCGCGAACACACGGCTTTCTCGCAAGTACCGCGACATCGAGTCGCGACGGCCGCGAGATGGCTACCGCGAGAGCGCGGTTTCTCGCAAGTACCGCGACGCCGAGCCGCGAGGCGACCGCGACTACCGCGAGATGGCCACCGCGAACTCGGGGTTTCTCGCGAGTGAAGATGTACCCGCGAGGGTATAAAGACGGGCCGCGGAGCTGGGGAAGGGAGTCGGGATCTCCGGGCGGGAATCGACCGTTACTAGTGGCTATTCCACGAACGCAGTCTTACGCCATCACGAGAACCAGGCTCTCCTCTGACCGCCTTCCGTCATTTCGTCATTCCGCCGTTCCTCCGTTCCTTGTGGCCAACGCCCTAGGAACCATTCCGACCGGACGATGCGTATTCGTGGCCAACGCCCCTATACCACCGTCCACTCCGATCCGCGTAGCCAACGCTCAGGGATATCCTTCCCCGCCAGTCTCGCTTTTGCGAGTACTCTCCAGTCCGCCGACGAATCCCTTCACTCCGCGGTTCCGCGCAGAGACGCGGGTCTTCGGACCTCGCCTCTCTACACCCACTGTAAATATTGCGCTTAGGGTAAGGGTCACCGGACCCCACGTCGCGACTCCGCGATACCAGTACCGCCGCGCCTAGTCTTCGCGACTCCGCGATACCTGTACCGCTACGCTGAGTCCTCACGACTCCGCGACACCTGTACCGCCGCGCCTAGTCTTCGCGACTCCGCGATACCAGTACCGCCGCGCCTAGTCTTCGCGACTCCGCGATACCTGTACCGCTACGCTGAGTCCTCACGACTCCGCGACACCTGTACCGCCGCGCCTAGTCTTCGCGACTCCGCGATACCAGTACCGCCGCGCCTAGTCTTCGCGACTCCGCGATACCTGTACCGCTACGCTGAGTCCTCACGACTCCGCGACACCTGTACCGCCGCGCCTAGTCTTCGCGACTCCGCGATACCTGTACCGCCGCGCTTAGTCTCCGCGACTTCGCGATATTTGTACCGCCGCGCTTCGTCTCCGCGACTCCGCGCTCCGTAGACCGCCGCGTAACTTGTACGCCAGCCCAGCGAGGGCCACAACTGTTATTTAGGTTAAGGAACGCGAATAAACTCGATTTATTCAAGTACCCCTGACTATTGCTCATTCGTGGCCAAGGAACTTTGGCGACCGGCTGAGTCGGCATTATCTCCCGAACTGCATTCGTTACAAATGGCGCCCGAACAGTCTGGATAAAAGGGAGAACCACGGATGAGTAATACGTAGGTAGCAGGAAACTACCGCCGAACCGGATACCGCCGCACCGGATACCGCCGTACCGGATACCGCCGAACCGAACTGGTCACACCAGATACCGCCGAACCGAACTAGCCGCACCGGATACCGCCGAACCGAACTAGTCGCAACGGATACCGCCGAACCGAACTAGCCGCACCGGATACCGCCGAACCGAACTAGTCGCAACGGACACCGCCGAACCGAACTGGTCACACCAGATACCGCCGAACCGAACTAGCCGCACCGGATACCGCCGAACCGAACTAGTCGCAACGGACACCGCCGAACCGAACTGGTCACACCAGATACCGCCGAACCGAACTAGCCGCACCGGATACCGCCGAACCGAACTAGTCGTAACGGACGCCGTCAAAAACCGCGATGAACATCCGGGCTACCAACGCACTGCCGGCGAGACAAGTGCCGGAGAGATGTCCCACCGCCACCGTAGCGGAAGCAGCAGCCGCCAAGGCAGCAGCAGAAGTACAGCAAGCCACCAACCTCGAGGAAGATCTCCAGGCGATACAGGAGATGCTTCGGGCCTTGCACATACCGTTACCGAGGTCCCCGATATCAACTTCGCCCCCCGAGGGGTCCCCGCAGAAGGTCCACTTCACGAAGGAGGGAACAGGAGCCACCATTGCAGTGCCATCAACAACGGCTGCCACGGGGACAACAACGGCATCCGCCGCACCGTCCACACAAGCATCAGAGCCGCCAGGAGCAGTCTCGACGGAGGAATTAGCCGCCGAACCACTACCGGTTGTTCCGGTTCCCCGGGAACGGGAACTACCGGGACCGATAGCAGCCGGGGAAGAGCCCTGGACCTATTACATACGGACGGACCTCCTCCAACCCAGGAGGCAAGTCCGCATGCCAATCCCGGGGGGGATGATTATCTTCCGGATGGGAAGAAACGACATATTATTTACCCGATACAGACCCACCCGAAGACCAGAAGATTGTACGGTAGAATTGTAAGGCCGTTAAGTAAGGTGTCTCGCGAGGGCGAAGTCTCGCGCCCCGAAGTAAGAGGGGGATGTAACGAATATATTGGAGGCGCGAGACTCCGCTCTTCCTCGGAAACCCGCGAGTCGCGACGGCCGCGAGATGGCCACCGCGAACACACGGCTTTCTCGCAAGTACCGCGACATCGAGTCGCGACGGCCGCGAGATGGCTACCGCGAGAGCGCGGTTTCTCGCAAGTACCGCGACGCCGAGCCGCGAGGCGACCGCGACTACCGCGAGATGGCCACCGCGAACTCGGGGTTTCTCGCGAGTGAAGATGTACCCGCGAGGGTATAAAGACGGGCCGCGGAGCTGGGGAAGGGAGTCGGGATCTCCGGGCGGGAATCGACCGTTACTAGTGGCTATTCCACGAACGCAGTCTTACGCCATCACGAGAACCAGGCTCTCCTCTGACCGCCTTCCGTCATTTCGTCATTCCGCCGTTCCTCCGTTCCTTGTGGCCAACGCCCTAGGAACCATTCCGACCGGACGATGCGTATTCGTGGCCAACGCCCCTATACCACCGTCCACTCCGATCCGCGTAGCCAACGCTCAGGGATATCCTTCCCCGCCAGTCTCGCTTTTGCGAGTACTCTCCAGTCCGCCGACGAATCCCTTCACTCCGCGGTTCCGCGCAGAGACGCGGGTCTTCGGACCTCGCCTCTCTACACCCACTGTAAATATTGCGCTTAGGGTAAGGGTCACCGGACCCCACGTCGCGACTCCGCGATACCAGTACCGCCGCGCCTAGTCTTCGCGACTCCGCGATACCTGTACCGCTACGCTGAGTCCTCACGACTCCGCGACACCTGTACCGCCGCGCCTAGTCTTCGCGACTCCGCGATACCAGTACCGCCGCGCCTAGTCTTCGCGACTCCGCGATACCTGTACCGCTACGCTGAGTCCTCACGACTCCGCGACACCTGTACCGCCGCGCCTAGTCTTCGCGACTCCGCGATACCAGTACCGCCGCGCCTAGTCTTCGCGACTCCGCGATACCTGTACCGCTACGCTGAGTCCTCACGACTCCGCGACACCTGTACCGCCGCGCCTAGTCTTCGCGACTCCGCGATACCTGTACCGCCGCGCTTAGTCTCCGCGACTTCGCGATATTTGTACCGCCGCGCTTCGTCTCCGCGACTCCGCGCTCCGTAGACCGCCGCGTAACTTGTACGCCAGCCCAGCGAGGGCCACAACTGTTATTTAGGTTAAGGAACGCGAATAAACTCGATTTATTCAAGTACCCCTGACTATTGCTCATTCGTGGCCAAGGAACTTTGGCGACCGGCTGAGTCGGCATTATCTCCCGAACTGCATTCGTTACAAATTTACAAGGTTTCATGCAAAAATAAAAAAGGCATTTTTTAAAACTTTTTTACTTGGACCCTTAAAGAAAATTTAAAATATATGTTTTGTAGATCTATGTTAGTTATACACATACTGAAAATTTTATTTTTTATTTTTGCATGTAACCTTGTAAATTATAATTTTTGAATTCTTTCTGCACATCATTTAGTAAACCAATGCTTCTAATTGCTTGCAAAACATTAGGTCGTTTGGCACAATTATAAAATAGTTATTCTGTTTTAAAGGGCGTACGAACACTTTTGTGGGCCAGTGTATATTCTGTTCTTATATGATTTAATCTCAAGGTAATTTTTGCAGCTATGTACTTACACGTTCATTTAATTCAATTTCTCAATATCTACTTAGCCCCAGCTAATACAATTCGAAACCTAAATAATTTTAATGTTCGCGCAGTGCTGGTTAATTTTTGTTTCGAACGTCTCTGGGAGTTTCGCAACCAGCAGGGACTATTAAATAGGGCACGGTATACCTTGTTGGAGGAAATTAGGGGACAGCCATAAAGGATGAATGGAGTAATAGCGTAGGGTATGGAACGAAAATGAGCGGGCACTAAATTCCGGTGGATAAGGGAAAACATCGGCGGGGAATGGTAAAGAACTAGAAAGTCTGCAAACAATGTTCCGCTCGTACGTGCACGCGGTGCATACGACTGCATTGCGTCAGATGCATCGTATGCCTGGTGCATTAGGTGTGGAATAACGATACGTCGTTTCGTCGCCTGGCGTGGCACTGTGATTTGCTCCGGAGCAATAATATTACACGCTCCACAGTCTATTTTGCGCCCGACACCAGATTGCTAGCAACCCTCGAAATGATTTTAGTCGGTGTCGGTGCTGTGCACCCAGTGGAGGAAAAGCAAATTTTCAAGTTCTAGTAGTATCATTCAATTGTTATAGTCTGTCTTTTATGTGTTTGATCATTTATATGTCCGCGTGACTCCTAAATGTATTCATTCTTTGATTTGTATTACTTTTAAATTGGGGTATCAGGTTTCCGTGAACAAATCTGCGTGAGATACCGCAATTAAAAATTAGCTGTGCCAGCACACTTTGATTAACTCTATTGAACAGCAGATCGAATTATATAAAAAACAAACGTTCCTTCGAAATGGCGGCTTTCAATCGCCCGTACTATAAACTTCGCATTCAAACATCCTAACAATACCTATAATAGCAACCTCACCTGGTAGCTAATTGCCCATTGTGCGCCGTCTATCAATGGAGTCGTGGAAATCTGTTAGGTAGCGGAACAAATGATCATTTTCTTTTCTGTTATTTTTTTCATTCAGCGTGATTTCTTAAGCGAACATATTTTCCGAGAAAAAAATTCTTCTAAAATTCTTCTGAAAGAAAACATTGTTAATTGTGACACAAGAATATCGAACAAAACAAATAAGTGTATCTCTTGCAGATCGATTAGGGAATCGTATAAATCGCAGTGGAAATGATTTGAATTCATAAATGCAAATTTATATCGTGCCAAACAGGAAAATATTTGATCATAAATACATTATTTCGGATAATTACTAAACGGAGAAACTCTGTGGAAAATATAAATTTTATATCTCGTGTACAACAAACAGAAGTAAAATAACGATTTACTTCGTTAATAGGCTGAGTAGATCAACATTCTTCCGATTCTTTTACTGTTTTTTATTCTATCTAACTACTCATTTTGGTCACGGAAGTATTCGCAATAACTACCTTCTTTGATGAATTATTTTGGCTTCGAAACTGTCAGGCTTCGTTCGCAAGTGCACAAGGATTTTTTATTCGCAAAGGGCCAACTCTTACGGTCCCACGTGTGTTTAGTTAAAAATAAAAACTACTTCCTGCTTTTCACATCCTGCCTCTGCGCTAAAGTATTTGCACCGGGACCCCTGACCGTGCTACGAGGAAGCTAGGAAAGTGGATTTTAGTCCTTGGAGCTCTACGGACTTCATCAAAATTTGTTCTAAGGAGGAAATATGAGTTCCGTCAGGGCTCTCGATCTGATATACGGACCTGGAAAATTGCTGAAGCCCTGACAGCTCTGGATATATCGCAGATTAATCCATTACCCTTCTAATTCTGCAGTAGTGTACCCAATTTTGTTTAAACGCGTGTCCTAATTATTCCGCTTAATTTCCTAGTACGTTTCAACACCACTCGACTACAGAAACTCCTGGTAAGACAAAATTACAAAAGCAAACCCCTTTACACAGAACCTTTGCGTCACTGACATATTTGTAACATGCACGAAGTCGTTATCAAACATTCTTGTCATCCATTGACAAATATTTGCGAGATCCTTACTGCATTATGAACACGGGCATAGAAAGATGCATCTCTACCTAAAATTTTCATAAACTCATCTACGAGAATGCATATTTGAATAAATATCCGCAGACTATGTGCCACAATCAAATTATGGGGAAGCTTTTCAACTCAAATTGAACGTCTGCATTGACCTAATTTAATTCACGAAATTTTAATATAGCAATCTCCCGAACTCGAGCATTATTAAATGTTTCCAATTTTCAAGGATGTCAAAATTCTATAGAATCGAGGAAACTTTTGTGACAAACGAAAATCAGGCTTGATAGATTTCATGCCGGAAACATTAGGTGATGAATTAATTCCTCATCCTCTTGTCTTCATTAACTGGCATATATCCAGTATTTTCTTTACTATTTCGACCAAATGCAACTACTTTTCAATTTTCTCTCTGACATCCTCTAGTGAACTAATTGTTCTAACATCTGAGAGACACGCAACTCGTTTGCTGTGCTCCTAAAAAAGATATTCTCATTTGAAGAGTGTACGAATACGATCCGCTGCGCAAGTCAGCAGAAATATTCGCGTACGATACGAGCGGTGGCAGTGAAACGGTTGAAAGCAACCGAAATAATTGGCGTCGCGGCATCACGCGTGCCCGTGCATTTGCATGTGGCGAACGTAAAAAGGAATTCAGCGCCGGCGAATTTAGAATCTTAGCAGTGGAAAGGTTAAAAGCGTACTTAACCGGCAGGAGAGAGAGAGATATAAAATTGTGCAGCATCGACGTACGGAACTGTGACCCGGGCTGTTTGCAAGGCAGCGTCCGATACGCTGATACTTGTTTACAATGCATCGGTTTTATGATCGGCAGGGTACGGGTGCGAGGGCGGGCTGCATTACCGCGGCGAACCATTTCCCTTAATGAACGCCGCCGCACTTTTATCATACGCCATTTGTCAAATCACGCTGTTGCCCCGCAGCTTCGACTTTCTTCCTCTCTCTTTTTCTCAGTTGGCTTCTAGCTGTTTTGCTCTCTTTCTCTCTCTCTTTCTCTCTCGGAAACCGCCCACCCAAAGGCAATTTGTTTTCATTTCTACTAACGATTCCCTCGGCCGCCACCCCCGCAACCCACTTTCCATGCCCGGTGTGTACGAATTCTTCGAAAGAGTGCCCCGCCGCAATCCTTTCTAACCGATCGATCTTGCTAACGTTGCGTCTTCCTCCGGAGGTCGTTTAGCCGCAACATTTCGCGCAGGATTTATGACACGTTCCTGTATAACTTGCTCGCGATTTTTAATGGGCCCGCCCTTTAACCGGTTATTGTTCAACGGACCGGTGCCGTAACGATTCCTCAGCTTTTCTCCCCGTCTCGTATTCCTGAGATTTCAGAGATAACAGATAAAAGAAAGCGATTTGAGAATGAGAAGAACAATTTCTAATTAAAGCGAAGACTACGAGGACGATGGGGCGAACAAGTGAAACTGATTTCCGGATCTGGGGATACAGAGCAACCGAAAAGTCGTGCTTACGATATCAGTGAATTCGATCTGGGTCCAGTTAAGTGCAAAGATTGAGTCACTCGATATTTGATACTGCTTTAACGTGCTCGACGACATAATCTCCTCTCGACTGCGTCGAGAACAGTTAGCGAAACTGGAGAAAAGAATCTTGACAATTCGAGGCTTCTTCAACTCTTACCCTAGAATTCCAAGTGGGCTCCGATACGCGTATCGAGATCTTACCTCGTCTAAAGAGATCGAAACAAGAACGAACCGTGCTGCTGCTGCTGCTGCTGGTACTGCTGCGCCCCGTTTCCTTTACTCGGTGAAAGTCTGGGATTACAGTGATCCTCTTAGGAAAAGGGACACATGCAGTGAATGACTACCATTTCGGCAGAATGTTTTCCTTTGAAGTCCTACAGTCGGCTGGCCTCGAGGTTTAACAATCTTTGTGTGTGCTCGATATTCTTCGGATAAATTAGATTACATTATCTCTGCTCGCTTTTCCGTGGAGTTGATCATGTAGATTGCACCGAATTCAGGCAGATATTCGCAAATCCACTGCGAATGTAATTTCTCTCCATTTTTATTAACACTGGTTTATAGAAACCAGACCCTTTACAAAAGTTAATTTAAAATGACTCTGACTTGTCACATTTTGCATTTCATCCTTGAGTTTATGAGCAACGCATTTAAAAATTAATTAAATGTGCAAGAGAGGAAATAAGATATGTGGTAAAGAAATCTCCTTTGCAGTCATTTTAGCCTTGAAATTAGTTAAATTTTGTTAGGTCTTTCTAAACGAAGTGACGGAGCTTGTAAAATGATTACCACACCAAAAGAGTATGCTAGAATTTACCAAAGTAAATTTCGAATGTTTTTAATAGCGATGATGCGATGCACGGAGGAAATAATCTCAGGGTGAGATCTTTTGTCTAAGTATGTTCGCTGTAACCAACAGAATCGGAATATTATTTTACCTCCGTTCGCGGGGAATACAGGGCAACGACGGATTAAGGTCCAGCTATACTTATGTACATAATCGCCTTATAACATGATGCAGGAGTAGCAATTAACAGTACCAGAAATACAGAGAAACAGATTGTACCCTGTTCCATAACGCGAACCACTTATCTCTCAAGGAACCATATTAAAGTTCGTCATTTCCATAAACGACACAGTTTCAGACGGCCAAGTAATTACAAAATGAAGCTATAACCATTTCTCGATATTCGTGTCATATTGCCATTTAAATGATCCAACATTAATTTAATAACCTCCACATTAATTTCTCTAAAATTGGTTACATCTCATAGATGACTCATAGAAAATATGATAGATCCGTCCAATACGAAGTAGATTAAAGTATATGTAATAAAAATTGTTATATAGGATTTAAATTGTCAAAAGGATTTTGTTCACAAGCTTGCCTTTTAATGAACAATAGACGTTTGATGAACAGTACTTCCTTAAGTCAAGTATAACAAGTCCAAGAGATAATTTAGCCTGTCAAGCAGAATGTCTAAAGTTCCGCAAGTTATGTGCTCAGCGTCCTAATGTAAATTACAAGATCAGAAGCAACAAGCAACTTTCTTTTATGTACTCGCTGTAATCATGCTCGAGACAATTGGAAACGTTATATAGATTGTTTTATCTAGACAAATTTTATAGCATCTCTGCCGGCACAATAAGCACAAGCAGGTCACTTGGTCATGCTGCGTATTCTTTCTCAAAGATGCCGAGTTGCTTCTTCTGACCTCGTTCCGTTACCTTTACCCTTTCGAGTGGGGACGCGACGTTTCCTCGGAGCGAGTAACAAAAAATTCGTAAATTTTAAGAACTTAAAAATAGCTCCAACATACAACTGCTTTTAAAAGGTCTCAGTGTGCTCGCTAATATAGAAACGGGAGTTACAAAAATATCCCGGGCAAGTTGTGGATATTAAATTGCACACAGCGACTTTGTCCACAAACATTTTCCCTGTATATTCTCTTGAATCCAATTTTATTTATCAAATCTAAATATTAATCCTAAATAAAAATATTAATTCAAAAATTTCATTCAGTTTGCGTTTAATATGGATAACACCGCTCCATGTTTATTCGACAAATAAAACGAAGTGACTCGCGATATGTGGAAAAATATTAACGAAACAGTAGATGCTGTATAATATAAAATTCACAAATATTGCGTTTCATGCACCGACAAACCTAAGGATTTTTCTATTAACCCCTTGGCTACCATGGACGAGATATGTCGCCACCTAGCACCAATAATTTGACACTATATTATTATTATTTATTTAATGCTTTGAACCAAGTATGGTTTATGCAGCATATACAATACATGATAGCACTTTTTAACTTAACTTAACTTACAACTGTATAGCTTCTACTTGGTTAATTTAATGAGATTAGATTTTAATTGCACATCGCTTAATAAAATCGAAGATAATTGACAGGTGTGGGCTTTAATATCTAGGCCACAATTTGACACTATAGACAAATATATTTTATGCGTAACTATATTCTAATTCGTAAAAGGAAGAAATGAATGAAATCTTTATTTCGTGTAAAATGACCAAACAGAACAGAAAAAAATATTTCGTCCATAATGTCAAACCACTGGTGCTAGGTGGCGAGGTATCTCGTCAAAGGCGTTTATCGGGTAGTATCGGGGCGCGAGATATCTCGTCCGTGGTAGCCAAGGGGTTAATATTTCATGGCCATAGAAAAATAAACGTCACTTGCCCAGTTACATTATGCGTCCAACACTTCCGGGACCCGATCGAAGAGTTTCCGCAGTTTCCGCGCCAGGAACGGCAACAGCAGCAACAATTGCAGGAGCAGTTAAGGGTTAAAAAGGAAAAGCAAAACGTAATTTACGGGCGAACGTAATACTATTACGTTACGCTAGCCCGTTTCGTTTTTCAGCGCTCTCGCCGCGCCGCGCGCCGTGGGAAAAAATCGCAATTACGGAACGACGTTAGGGGAGAGGCATGTCCTCTTTAGATATTCTTTTCTTTGGGGTGGAAACATATCTGGCTGTTTCTTCCGCGTTGCAACTGCAGTATCGGACGTCGCAAGAATCGACGCTGTTAGTTAACCCGAGAGCCAGCAGCAACGGCCGAACGACTTTGAGATTCAATTTGCAGGCTCGGGAATTTTAAAACGTAGCACACCGTGCGCTAAAGTGGACACGTAATTTCCGTCGGATCGATTAACGGTACACAGGATTTTCAATGGGGGTGGTTGAGGGTGAGTGGAATTCGTGCATCTCGACCTATCGAAAGCGCGATATCGATTGCGCAGCACACGCAGAAAGACCACCGCGGCTGGGCTTTTGTGTCACGCGGCTGTCGGGTATCTTTATGAAGACAGTGTGTACAATAGCGTTTTAATCAGCGGGATATTAACGACCCCGACGGAAAAAGGAACGGAACGGACAGCACTACGGAATTATGATACAGCATGAATTCTCGGCGATATTGTAAAGCACTCGAACAAAGGAACAAGTTTATGAGCTTAATCCGAAAGTAGTTATGCGAGCTCTTATGAATTTGTCTAACTAGATTTGGAGTGGATCGCTGAATATGGGCAGCAGGAGTTTCGTAAGAAATTAATCTAATAAAATTTGAAGCCGTCTTCATATTCATAATAAAGCTGGAATCAGTTATAACAAATCTGCCAACTGTGATAACAGTTTTCATGTCGTTTGGGGCTTATGAATTAAATTTTTAACTAGAGTATTAAGTCCTTTTGAGGTGTTTATTTCAAACATCTTAGCTTGAAGGCTTAAACGATAACTAAAATAATGAAAGTTGAACGACGGATGACGATGGATATTGTTCGTAAAGGTACGAAAATTTCCGGGCTTTTGCCAAAAATCGTTTAAATAGCGGATACATGCAATATGTCCGCATGAAATGATTTTCCCAGTGAAAGGAGATTCATTTAACGGGCGGGATAGGGGCTTATAGGTGGCTTGAAAATTTAACACATCAGATCAGAATCTATCTCAAAGGACCACGTTCTATTTTTACTTCGCTTTTGTACAAGTAGCTTTTAATCTCTTTTTAATGGAACTATACTTTCCACGAAGCGATGAATAATGAAACAAGGATTGAATCGAATCGCTGTAAAATTCATTTCCTCGTCACTTATGTTCGACCCCCTTTTCGAGAAAATTATAATTCGTTCGATTGCCTCTTAGTACCTTATTGGACGAATTTTATCGATTGTTTATGAGGTCTGGATATCGATATTTTTTGAGAAACTTTATCGGGGTATTTTGGTATACGAGAACGCCAACGTTGTTGCGAGGAAACAAAGAAGTAGAACGGCCACGCTTCATTTCAACGGCAAATAAAAGGTTTCAGGTTACACTATTTCATGGAGCTCCGCGTCGCGGCGGCGCTGGTTTCGTTCCTGTTGGCGACATAATGTAGCGCCACCAAATCCGCGGCGCCACTTCCGACTTTCGTACCTTTTTATTTTTTTCTCCTTCTCCTTCTCTCTCTCTCTCTCTCTCTCTCTCTCTCGTTTACACGACGTGTTCTTTTGAATGAAAGTGTCGCGGGCGCAACGACAAAAAACCACGCAAACAGAAGAAAAATGCGGAGGAAAGGAAAAAACGAACCCCCTGGCTGCTACGGAACGCCCATTGTCCGGCGGGGTTTCATTCCGCGGAAATTCAGAGAGGTAAGCCGCCTTTTTTAGCGCGCTCGAAGGCGCCTCCTTCCGACCAATTAATTTGCATCCAACAATGTTTTTAAGTCCGCGCCATTGCGAAAAAGTGCCGGCGCTCTTTTGTACGGTCCCGTGTTTCCCAGAAACGAATTTGTTGAATTAATCCGCCATGCGAGAAACCGCTGTCTTCATTCACAAAACGTACGTACTATCGGATAAAAGATATCAGATTAATATTGATATCAATAGACAGTGGATCTTGATGCAAATTGAAACCAAATAGAATGTTAATTCTTCCTTTAATGATTTTGATTGAGGAGAAATCATATATGACCATCTTCAATTTTTTAAATTGTTCAACTATTTTCAATTTCATCTACTCAATTTTACTATAAATGCATAAAGATCCGCTGTCTAGTTATCCATAAAAAAATAAAAAATTTTACGCGACAACAATTAGAGTATCACCCACCTGTGCTATGTACATAGACTGGCAAAGCTACATATGGACATATTACAATTGAGTTATACAATGTTTCAGCTAGTTCTGAAATACAAGAGAGTGTTCGCGAGGAACAAAAGCGAGTTCGTTTTAACTCGTTAACGGCGAACGAGTTCGCGTTCGATTGTAAAAGGAGTTAGGGGGAGCACGATTATGTAACGCGGACGTGTTTAGAACGTTAATTCTAATAAAAGCACTTTCACAGTTTTAACAATAGAAAAAAAGACCGCACAGGTAATTTCATAAGCGCTTGTTTGAATTAAAGCGATGCGATTCGCGCAGAGTTGCGAGAGAGGAATCTCCTCGTGGCCGTTTGAATAAAGCACAAACGAGTGCGAAATCCCGGTCTATCGCGTTGACTGAAGTACTATGTCTCAGAGGCATGATAACGTAACATGCTCGATCGCTGTTGAAGGTGAAAACCAACAGAGTAAAAAGACATTCGGTTGTCCTATTCATTAGCTGATCGGTAACAAACAGCAGGCGCTTTCCTGTTTAGCGTATAGATCCTTCTAGAAGGATATAGAAGCCCGATCAACCAATAACTTGGTCGGTTAACCGGATGTCTTTTCAACGGGCGTTCCAATTAGCTGGTCGAACGTGACAATAGTCGTCCAGTTGTTCATTCAATCATAGAATTGGTCTTACTTTGACGCGCGCATCTTGAACAGAGAGAAAACACGTCGGACGGCGAAGGGTTAGGAAGGGCCCCGAATTTATTCCCACGTCTAACATTTACACATGGATAATTATGTCTCTGTGCGATACGTGTTGCCAGAAGAAAACGAACTTCCTCCGACGCGTCGGCCGTCGCATTTCTCAAGAAACCGGCCGAATTATATAGAGACAGGCGCCGATGTCTGGCCTCCATTTTCCATAAGAGCTAAGACAACCGTAGACGGGCTTACGGGCCACATTATGCGGAGATTCGGTGATTTGCATAAAGCTGATTTGTGCTGTTGGTTCGCCGAGAGTGAGGAAGGGATCAAGAGAAGGTTCGCTGATCACAAGGATGAATGAAGAAAGAGAATCCGTGAAACAGGGAGAGCCTAGAGCACGCAGGGCTCCGAAGAGGGCACAGATCGCTGAAATTTCGCTCGATGGATCTTATCTGCGGGGGCCGAATGCATAATTCCCGGGTGTAATGTGGGTCTTATCGACGACTATTGCCAACCCGCCAACCCCGAGGAAAGTACCCGTTGATGGGGATGTCTGATTGCTCCCCGATTGCCTACCGCGGAATTTAACCGCGTCAGGAATTGATTCAAACATAAATTCCTGCCTGACTGCTTGCCTTTCATGCGCGGAGTTGCCGAGCCACGATAATGGAGCCGAAAGGCTCGAGGTGAACGCTGCAGGCTTCGTTGTCAGTCTGAAGACCTGGTCCTGGGATGATGGGGGCCCTGAGTTTGATGGTAGCTCTTGGTTCGAGCGAGCAGTTCGTGCGCCAGTTGTAGAAATTGTGGATTTTTGCTTGCTCGTGGTAGTTGACAGTTCAGAAAGTGTCGGAGAATCTACGTGTTCATGAGTATCGATAGTAGTTGACAGTTCTCGAACGTTTGGGTTGTAAATTTAAAGTTTAACCAACAGATCGATTTATCTAGACATTTTTTTAATTTCTGTGTAATTTGGACTGTTCGATACGTCTGGTGTTAATTGCAACGTGTGCAGGAATAGCCACTGACCGCCACGCTCAACTATGCCGAAGCAAAGCCTTTGTGAACAAACGTAATAACAATAATTGCATATAATTAGTGCGTAATCCGTTACGCACCAGAGGTTCATTTGCGCAATAATAGACTACAAACACCATTAACTTCCGATTATAATATGAAGTAAAATCCGGAGAAAGGTTAATTGGTTAGCATAAACAAAAAATATTGTACTCCTTTCACTTGTCCAGTATTGTAAAAAGTAGAAGTATTTATTTCTTTAATTTTGTTTTTAGATAATAGATTGCCACTATATTAATTTTGCATCAATATTTCAAGAAAAAATCAAGTTTTAACTTTTAATTGAAGCAGAAAACAAGAATTCGATTTAATTATCGCTCAATGAAAATTCAACACTTTAACTGGGTGAAACCGCTGGCACAGTGTGCGTTTACAAACCCAGTGTACCTGAACTTTGTTTCATAATGATTAAAACTTTTAATTAGGGAATGGTACCAAATACGGGCTTGCCAGTATTAATTTCGCAAAATCCCCTGAATATTTCTAACCACTTGTGAGTTCATATATTTACTCGCCAACATTTAAGAGATCTCCGCGATCCTGATGCATTCTAAATATCCACTATGAACAATCGAGTTGACTTCACTGAACCACGTAAATCCGAGCGATAATGTAGTAATCTCAAACAGTACTTTCCTTTATTGTAAATCCACGATTCTTCAAGATTGATTCCATCAAATTCTCAATCGCTCATGAATTCATTTTACTGTCAGTAACAATAATCATAATCCGCCAGATGTCGAATCGACTTAATTCAGCCACAAAGATCAATAAATGGAAGTTAGAACACTTGGACAGTGATTTCTGTTATTAGAGATTCCGAATTCGGTCGTCGGGAAGTTAAACGAGCCGATCCTAATGCAAAAACTTGGTTCGTTCGGTGTCAGAGCCGTTCTATCGATGATTTCAGTTCGACGTGACCTTCCTCTCTACGTGTTTTCCTTGGCCGGTCCGAGGGACTTTTCCCTCTGGAAATGTCGGAGGTGCTTCCGAAACTCGAACGTTTCGCTAATGACGTTTAAATCCATCTTCGGATGACCCTGTAGATTCGAGATACTCGAGAACTGATTACATTACGGAACGAACTTGAAGTATCATCGCTATTTCGACGCGCGCCGCAACGCTGCGGAATGTTCTTCGAACGAAATCTCCTTTCAATGAACGCGCACACCGGTGCCTATCGATCTGCTCGAACTATCGCGAACAACCCGAGTAGCTGAACAATTGGTTGACAGTTCTATTGTCACGTAGCCCGCCTCCTTAGATCTCCGTTTCACTGTCCTTAACCTACCGAGTGGAATGGCCACTCAATTTTCTCTCTCTCTCTCTAGTGCACACTCTCTCGTTGCACGTTCTCTCACTGATCTCGTAATTCTGTCTCTCTGTACTTTTGGAGAATCCTCTGGCCTCCTTTAACGGAGACTCGGATTGGACGGAAGTTTGCCGCGTTGAATTATACTTGCAGACCCCCCTCGTCAGATGCTCCAACGTAGGATTCGATCGAGTCCAGGTTAATTGAAGGTGCGACAGGAAAAAGCTCCCAAGCCCCGAGCAGAGGAGAGTAAAAAGAAGATGCGAAACATCTTTGATAGGGGAACGCAAGGTTAATGTTGCGCCGAGGGAAGTCGATATCCAAGACTTCGCTAGCTCGTGAAACCATTCGATTACTTTATATTTCCATCGTATGAAATCTATCGGTATCGCTGCTGTATCTTCTGTAGGCAAACTGATTTTATCCGCCACGCGGAATAATCGTAAATGTAAAAGTTACACGGCTTCTTTCGAATTTTTGTAACTTGAAACTCGGTACAAAACAAAACTAGCTCGTACTAAATATTCCACAAAGTTCCCGTTGAAATGCCCCAAAGAATACAACGTCGCAGGCATGCCCCGTATTTTGTTACGATTTATTAAAGTTCGCGATGCAGCGAGGTGAATGTTAAACTTGAAACTTTAAACGATTCCAGCTGGCATTCAATTTATTTCCAGCTGTAACAACCGACCGCATCTCGTGCTGAAACACAAATCGAGAGCAGTTCCATCAGAATTTGTTCATTAACGTAGCTCCCTTAATTACTGGCAACAATATCGTAAAAGCTGTCCCGAGTCAGCTGCTGTTACAAATAATAACGGTAGATCCCAATGTTCCGCGTCTTTGAAACAAAGTTATTCCCTCACATTTTTATATACGAAATCTTACAAGTATCGAACCACTATGCATTCTAGAACTACCGGGTTCGTATGAGACTCGGGATCCTACAATTAGACTATCAATTTTCAGAGCATCCTTAAGAAAAAGATAAGATTAAAAGATAGTGCAGATAAGGAAGGTTGCAACGAATAGAGATTAGAGACGATTATACATAGATTCAAGGGACGTCTGCGTAATGATTAAACTGCGGATGTTTATGGAAAATAAAAATTGTCTGCATCGATTGCAAGGAATAGAAACCAAATTGAATGTAATTTCTTCCCTTAATGATTTTAATAGAGGAGAAGTCATATTATTATATTGACATCATCAATTTTTAACATTTTCCAACAATTTCGAATTTCATCTACGCAATTTTCCTATAAAAGCATACAGATCCGCAGTCTGGTAATTATGTACGAGAGATACAGACTATTTATAACTGAAACTGAGTAAATTTTCTCACTACTCTTTCTAAAAATGTAATTGTTGCAACTGTGAAACAAGGGGCAGCAAAACCACATATTAGGGGGTTAGTCGGATAATTTCGCGAATCGCGAGCTGTTTCGGGCCTAGAGGGGGAGCGCTTAGCGAATATGGAAAGGATCTGGAGCGTTATCCATTATTTCACAGATACGTGGCAACGGCAGCGGTGAAGTAAATCGCGCGAGTTTCATCGAAGATGTCGAAGGGTGGGCGAGTCCTCCTCCTCTTCCACCCCCGGCAGCCCCTGTCGTCATCCTTTCCTGTCGAGACGGTGGCAATCTTCTCCGTCTTCGACGATCTGAAGATTTCCTCTCGATCTCACGCCAAGATAGAAATGCTGTCTCCCTCTTCCCCTCCACTCCCCCTCTTCGTTGGCCCACCCTCGCCAACTGGAACACCCCCCGCAACCTCCCTCTCGGCCAAACCGGCAAAGGTTTCAGACCTTCGTCGTTTCCACTTCTTCTCTTTTGCCCTCCGTCGTCGTTCGACTCATCCTCGATTTCCTCTATATGCCAGAGCACGCCGAATGCTTCGATTTCGACGGAAAGAGCCCCGAGTCTAGGCACACGGATGAATATCCATCCCCCTTCCCCCGTTCCTCGCTCTCCCCCGCACTCTCCCGCAACGGGGAATTCATAACGTTCATTTATACACGGGTCAGGTAACTCATAACCTTCGACAACGGGGCTTAGGGTGCTTTCTGTCTGACAACGGGAGTGCACGGTCTTCGGGTCACCAATTTAGTTGAGACTTTGCACACTGTTGTGGCGTCGCGTCACCGACGCGACCTCGCGAAAATTATTGTATTCACGATGCAACGCGTGCTCACTCGATACATTAACATCACGCGAGCTAGTTTCTATCGTTTGCGATCCATTTGATTTTTAACCGACTTCGAAAAAGGAGGAGGTTACTATGTATGTTCCCCGATTGCGTCGAGATGGATGGACCAATCGGAACGAAAACTACTGCATCTTGTAGAGTATGTCCTCGGGGTGGCCCCGTGAAGAACAATATTGCATTTTTTTATTCCTTACGATTTTATTTGCGAAAAATGAATTATTTCATGTATGTTCACCGATTACTCCAAGATGGATGGACCAATCGGAACGAAACCTTCTGCATTTTGTAGGGTATGTCTCCCGATTGGTCCCTTGAAAACAAATTTTGCGTTTCTTCGTTCTTTAGTGCGTTTTTTTAGTGCGCTTTCTCGAAGTCGGTTTAATCTTTTTTTTTTATATCACAATTTTTTTCTGAGATATTAAGATCTTGAGTATTTTTAAGGTCTACTCAAATCGCACGACCAATTCGTTTAAAATTTGCAGAGTGTTTTATTCGACCATCGAAGTAACAGAGAACAATTCTTTTTATCAAACAGAAATATTTGTTGCAGGAATAAAAATAAAATTTGATTGGCGCGTTGCTGTGTGATGTAGCCTCGTTTGTATCGTTCTGAAACTGGAAAATCAAGATGCTGTTGTTTTTTTTTTATATCAGTGTATATATTGGAACACAGTTTCCAGCAGAAAGTAGTACAAAATTGTAAAAATACCGTTCTGAATGAAAGTAACAAGTGTTGTTGCTAAATATTGTACTATTTACAAGACTAAAGTAATTCAATCAAAGAATTTAATCAAAGAATTTAAGAATTTATTGTAATCTACATCCACAAATTTGCAAAATTTTCATTTTCTCAAACTATCTTAAATTGAGAGGGCCAGATGAGACAGTAATAAGACTATAATATTTTGATCTGGAATCTGACGACGAGCGGGTCATGGAAAGCGGAAACATAGGACGGAGACGGTGGTAATATAGCAAGTGTATGGGACGCAGCGTGTTCCGGAGACCTTCTGCCACCTTTCCTGATGCTAACTTGAAGACAATAGCAAGTCGAGACTGCTGGGAACAGTAGACGAGTCGGATGATATAAAGCAAACCGTGGCAACCATCAGGATTCGTTCCCTCGCGAATGTGCCTCGAGTTTTTCCCTTCAGTCTTCTACCTGCTGCTTCTTATACTCGTTGGACTACTTTTAAACTCACCTCGTGTCACTGTATCATGTTCTCATATGCTTTCCTTCGCGTTTTGCTATTAACTGTGTTCCAGTTTGTCACGAACTTGCGGCGTTGCCCTGCTCAAGATTTTTACGAAATATCTTCTGCAGTGTTCCCGATATTATTTTAAAAATTATTTAATACAGGGGTACATTCAATTAGATATATTTCGTTCTTTTTATAAAATCAGGCTTTCCGAATTTCATAGAAGCACGAAGATGCCTGAAGCATTTTATATTCGTCCGAAAATTAATTAAAAGGTCTTTGTAGTAGTTTGAGAATTATATCATATTATATCACAACTAATTCAATTTGAGTTTTACGTCAAGCAGGAATATTTTTAATAGATAAAGAATGTGTACACACTTCCCATAAATTTCTACATCGTCGGAAAAATGCTGGGGGCGAACATTGAGGAATTTTGTAAAGTAAAGTACGAACTTCAAACAAAAATGTTTCTTTTTCGTATCTACCTCGAATAAGAGTTAGGAATAAATGTTTTAAACGATTCTGCGCTATTTCAAAGTGATGCGCAAGTTTGAAACAGACGAGTAGTCCTTTTTGCGTGAATGTGTGTGCCTTGTTGAGTCAAAAGTTCGAGATCGCTTCATGAATTAAGCGGAATAACGACCTTCCCCGTAAAAGCAACCGAAGTTACGTACCTGAAAATAGGCGTATTCGTTGAAAAGATTTAAAAGTTAAGGGACCCGACGAACGTCGTTGGAAGCATTAGCTCGAAATCCGCGGGAAATTTGTCGTGCTCATAATTTTAATGAACACCGATAAATGATTTGAAACTTTCGGCCGGCAGGCATGTACGCATTAAAACTTCTAACAGCTAATAGTCAATTTCACTTAGACCGAAACTTCTTAAACACGTTGTATACGTTTCGAGTCTAACTTTAATAATGTCGGAAATTTGTTTAGCGTGGCACTTTAGTCTGCCAATTAACGCACGTTCCGTCAAGAATAACGAATTTCTATAAAGAAAACGATCTCATCAAGAACTTCTCCATTCGTTTTTACATGAATCGTGTATTCTGTTTAATTTAGTGTATCACGGGATTTGCGTTTCGTACATTAACTAATGTAAAATACGGGAGAAAATAAATTTCAGCAACGCGTGACGGAACTTTTATCGTAATATTAACTGAATGATATTTATAACGGAAGGAACGCTCGCTTTTGCAAACTGCTACCTGAAAACGTTCATTTCCATAAATATCCGCAATGCAGTTACACGTAATAGTAGAATTTATTCTCAGTTACAGAATTTACATACACGTATCATACGTATATTTGGTTCTACTTCATCCAGGATAGAGAAAAACCTGCAGATCCACCACTTGGGTTCTGACGATGTTCTAGAGGACTGTTGTAAACGAGCAGACATTTTCTTTTGAAATATCGCTTCTGAATGTATATTTTTTCAGAAATAGTTGGAACAGTCAACCGGAAATTTTGGTAAACTCATAAATTTCACGACAGCTATATATCTGATTTTGTTATTTTAAAAAGACCGACGGTACAACATTTCGAGATCAAGATATGGCTAAACATTGTTCGTGTTTCTATTTCCCGTGAAAAAAGCCGGAAGCAGCGTGCGTTACCGCGTACCGACGCTCGGATAATTTCAAAGAATCTTAACGACAAGATCTTAGCTCGGCAACATCGTTAAGAACGGTCGGATTGACAGTGGTGTGCTGCCTGTGACTATCCTGTCATGTTGCCTGTGGAACTTTGAAGCGGCAAGAAAACGCGCCGCCCCGTGAAAGAGGCACATGTGCGCTTCTTCCAAGGGATGCACTTTTATCGAAAAATTTGTCTTGCTCGGGCTTCCACCCACACGTAATCCCCTATCGATTAAAGGACGGAGAGGTTAAAAGGAGCGAGCCAGGTTCAAAGTAAACAATGTCGCGAGTATGGATTTTACAACATTATGGTGGCATTACACCGAGAGAATAGCAAAACTGAAAAATTCCGACAATTAGGATAGGTGAATGTAGAACAAGAAATTATATATAATTATACAGGGTGTCTCAGCTGATGGAGTCCACCTAAATATCTCCTTTATTTTTAATGGCACAGAAAAAATATTTATGGCATAATTTAAATGGTATCGAAGGAGGAATATCATAGAAGAACAATTTTTTTGTCCGGTTATTTTTTCATAGTTTTTTCAAGGTCATAGTTTTTTTTTATCGGGAAAACTTTTTTTTATTCCATCTTGTTCATGACTTAATAATAATTCGATACCATTTAAATTATGCCATAAATATTTTTTGTGCCGTTAAAAATAAAGGAGATATTTAGGTGGCCTCCTTCAGCTGAGCCACCCTGTATACAGGGTAATACTGTTACCTCTGTAGTTATGTAGTAAGATAACCATTCCTTATTTCATAATTTCTCGACGTCTAAGATGTAAGTTATAAATAAATAGACCCAGCAGGTTTCTAAAGCGAGTTCCATAAGGTGTTGAGAGATCTTCGACGCAAGGTACTCACCTTATCTGAACCTTAGCCGACCTCATCGAGTGCAGGTTGCAAAAAACTTAGTTCGCAACCAGTTATCCCCTTTTTACGCGGCGATTACAAAGAAGACAGTAATTATACCGCGTTGAAGAGTTTTCTTTGACGAGACTCATCCCACCGTGTTGTTAACCACAGCATGTTACGGGGATATCGATGCATTTCTGTATCGTTCTACCCTACGTTTGATGTATTATCGCCCCGGTCCTGTGACCGCTTAATCAAGGCGAATGACCTAACTACCTTTGATACGGTCTTTGAAGTAACTACACTGGCAACGATGGTTTAACGTCGACGACGTCCACTGTCAGACTCTCAACTATTCTTATTGCCGTTTTACTGGTCCCTGACATATCCACAATGCTTTTGGAATCTGTTGGGAACATTGCGTGGAACATACACATACTAGGTCCAAGGAGAACATTAGCACAGAGAAAAGATTTTTATCTTGTTTTGATTTCCCCTTAAACTGTCCAGGAACTTCAGACATTGATTGAAAAAGCAAAACCTTCATGAAAAGTACAAATTCGCATAAAACACCGCACTCGAGTAATTTCTATCGGCAAAGCAAACCCGCGCAGATTATTTTCCCGATGCAAACAGCGAACCTACCGAGGCACAGTGTATCCAGTACTGCACGCCGGACGCTCTCTTAAATAAATTCCCTAATTCCGCAAAAAGTAGCCCGAGGGATTAGCGAAACAGCTACCGAAAAGTAGCAGTTAAATCCAATTCAAGCCCGAGTACGAGGGATCGGCACGAGAGAGGGAGAGAGAGCCACTTATTCTCTTGAAGAAAAGAATTTTTTAACGCGTTTTTCCCCTCTCGTTTTGCCGAGTGTTTTTCGTACTTTCTAAAGAGGCCGGGGAGCGCACGGTGTACCCTATTTCGACCATAAAAGGGCCTCGTTTTGCTCATTTCGGAGCTAAGAGAGCATCCGACGGTTTTCCCGGAGCGAGTATGGTTGCATTCAGCATGGGCACAACCGCACGGTGCCTTTCGTCTTCGGGTTACGCCGCGCCGGGTGTATTTCGTCAAGTTCGTCGAAGAAACGGAGAACTAGAGACGAACAATACGACATACGCCATCGCAAACGCGTGTGTCTGTCTGTCGGTCTAGGAACAGTTACGCCCAGCTAGCGTGTCGGTGTATCTCGATAGCTTTCTGCCTCGAACTGAACCTTTTAAGCTCCTATTCCCGAAGGATCAAGCCCATCTGATTACCGGCAACCGACTTCTGTTTTAACCCCGAGCCTCTTCCATTTCAACTTCTCGACGTGTTCCTCCGATACTCTTGTTGCTCCAGCTACACGCGTTCGTGCTGCATTTTTATGTATTTTCAGCTGTGGCACTTCCAATTATTGCGATTTATTTCATGAGGGATTCTTGAGGGTCGTTCTCAACGATACGGTGTTACCCCGGTTTCGCTTACGAATGGGAATGATCCCTTATTTTAAATGATTGAAAATAACGTTTGGTTAGAAATAATGATTGCTCGAAAATAATGCTTGTCTGGAAACAGCATTTGTCGAAAAGCGAAGTTTTGGGATCTGCATTCGAATTATATCCGCGAATGTTCGGTGTAATGCGTTCGCGCGAGGATCGGTGAAAAATGCAGCTCGTTGGCATTGCTTGGTGACCGCGAAATTGGGTTGCTCTCGATAGAAAAATCGGTGGATGGACGGCGCGGCGCAAGGAGGAAAGGAACGAGCGCTTTTCGCGCGCGTGTCCTGTAGGAGTGGAAAACGCGAGGGGGTTGAGGGGAGGGATGGAAAAGGACAGGCTGTCCGGAGTGTTCGCATTAATTTATACGGGAGAAAGTTTGACGTGAACAAACGGGCTCTGCGATCGTGTAACCGTGCGAGCTCCGCGTGCTCTCGGCCCGGTGTCGATGAAATTAATTAAAAACTTGTTTATTTATTGGCGGTTCGGCGAGCGTCGCGACTTCGAAGCGACCTGGAAGTTTTTGGCGAACGTCGGCGAATCGTCGACACGAGATCCGAAGGTAATTGGGAATAGGATTTGGAGCACGAAAATAATTGGTTTCCGACGGTCGTCGATGCGCGGTATATGCAGTTATGTCGTTTAACCTAGACCCACTCGCTTAGGCGAATTCCTCGGCGATTACGTGTCCCTGCAAAAGCGAGAGCGATTTAGACTAGGTCTGGATTTCTTATCCGAGTTTTGGACAAATTCGGACAAATGTAATTACGTTTCCCATTTGTGGTAGACGCGACAATCAAAGTGTTAATCAACCCACGCCGGCGGATCCGCAGCGATATTTATCAGTCACGCGTCGATCGTTATCAATACAGTCCGAAGATAGGTAGTTGAATTAAACTGGTCGAATAACGCCATTGGTCACGGTAGTTCCGCAGCTCGCACCGCCACCTCCGGATTAAATCATCCCATAATTCGAGCGGCGCCGTTCAAATCTTCCGCCGCTGTCGTTACATTATATTCCGGAATCGTAGCTGGAAATTTCCATTTGCCTCATGTGTCATGGACAGCCGAGGGACACGTAAGAGTATTGACGTTTTCCAATCGGGACTCCCTGGAGTGAACACGAAAATGAATTTATTTCACGCCGCAATTGTTTCCATCCGTGCGCCCTCCCCTTTCGAATTTTGGCGTCCATAATTTTCCTGGACACTTGCCCTGCCATGCGAAATTCTGATAAACCTTATTTCCCGTTGTTTAATATGTTCGATTTCGTACGGTGTATTTTGCGATGAGGGTTGTTTCATTTCTAGAGCATGCACGTTTTTAAAAAGTTATTAAAACGTTTTCAGAAGGCAAATATTTTGTTCCGATTTATTTTTCGTGTCAGCGCAAGGCAATTGTCCGTCGCGCGAAGGCCCTAATTACAACATCGGCAAAAATGTACGAGCGAGATAAGCAAATTACTAACGCGAATATATTTTCGCTGAAGTTTGTTTGCCGTGAGAATGAACATTGTTCTGCGCGATGGTGGTTGTACACTGTACACACGAAATTAGCCGCGCATTCGACGCGTTACACGAATTTACAATACACATCGGGCCATATTTCCATTTTCAATTTTCTATGTGCTATCGCGGAACGGCGTTACCGCGACTGCGCCGGTTTAATGAAACTTTGGTCCCTCATTGAAGTTGAAGTTAATTTCGCGTATATTTCGGAAATTCCAATTTCTCGTCCGCGATGAATAATGTCCGCGAGGAGGCGGAACGTAGTTATTTGTTTCAAGTCGTCGAATAAAGTCGGCCAGTTAATTTGCATCGAATACCTCGAACGTGTTTCCTCTTCTTATTCTTTCCTCGTCTTTTAGTTTTTGTTCGCCGAGGGAAGATCGAGCGAGTCGATGAAAAATTTCGAATTCCCATCGGCAGCGCGCGATATTAAACTTCAATTATTTACTTTACATTAATTTTCAATTGGCCGATTTCCTTTTATACAAGAACCGCGGGGGCGAACCTCCGTCGATTCAGTGCCGGCAATTTCAATTTCCAATATCCTGTCGCACAATCCGCAAACGAGACCGCTGGCCGAGGACTTTTTTATCTCGATTCCTCGTCCCACCCACCCACGAAAGTCGAACTTCAACCCCCCGTGGCAACTCGTCGTTTCTCCACCGACTTTGACTGCGGCAAGTCCGCAAAGGATTTGCAACTTTCAAGTGGCGAAAGATACAAACCGAACGCGAGCGGAATTGCTCACGCGCTCGGTGCGATTGCGGATTCAACCACTGACAGAAATCGATCAAAAACTTCTACACGTTCATTTCTATCTGAAAATTGTCGAAACGTTACGAGAAAATTTTCCTTCTTCCGTATTTATTTATTATCTGAGGAAGAGCAATGGTTTTTAGAAACGTGGTCATTAATTTCCGGGAAATGGTCCGCGCGGCTAGATTGAAAATTACTGTGAGACCTCTTTATACTGTTGTGTAAATGTAGTAAAAAAGAAAATTGTTCTTTTGCACACGTTCCAAATTTTTTGCACACCCTGTGCATAGCCAGCAGCATGCAATATCGATATTGTCCAGCGCATAGAGTATCGGGGATATTGGTATTCGTCGAATCAAAGCTGTTCGCCTATATTAACCATGGCGCATACAACGCCGACTTCTTCCGGTCTCTCCCGGTCCTCCCACTACCATCATGCAGTTTTAACTTTTTATTCAGCAATAAGAAAGTTTTGACAAGAATCTTTATGGAATAAGTTTCGCGGAGAAATCGTGGAAGTTGGTTGTACCCGGGCCCGGCCTTTTCCGTGTACTTTCGCATTCTATGTCTCTGTCCTCTTTTCTCCTTTTTCCACCTGCATCTCTTCTCTCTCTCTCTCTCTCTCTCTCTTGATTCAAGTTCTCTCTGTCCGTGTTGATTTTCAATACTAATCCCGAGTAAATTTAAAAGTCAGTAAACTTAGATTGCGGCCCGCGATCCTTTCTCGCCGAGCAAAAGGGCCCAGCGAACCTGTGAATCTTGTTACCTTGATTCCCCGACGTCGGGCACAGTCTAATTATTATTTAAATTGCAAAATATTTCTCCACGGTGGATGTCATGTGGAGTTGTGGCCCGCTTTCTCAATTTATTATTGCGGGAATCGGGGAGAGGCTCGTTATTCTTAAAAACGTTGGTTCAATGGATATATGAGTTTATTGATTTTACAGCTTTCATAGATTCTTTCGAATCGAAAGTATTTTAAGACTGTGCAATACTAAGAAAAATGACAGTTTTGCAGTAATTCATTCAGAGCAGAGTAGGGCACAAATCAACCAATAATTAAAAATGACTAATAGTCTCATTGATTGATAGTCATAGCAAAATAGTCATTAGTTAAAACTTACACACAGCTTACACAGCTCTAAGTAATCGTTAGCTATTGCTTATTAGGTATCAATCATTAGTTAGTTTAAATGATCGTCATCAATCTTTAGTCATCAGTCACTATTGTGCGATTAACATACGTTAATATGTATACTTAAACCATATCGGAATTTGCAGTGACCAAACGTGTCATAATCTGTATTTTATATGTTTATGAACTAATAGGATATTTCTTTGTTATTATTATGTCTTATTTCAACTTGTAACCATTTTTAGTCATTAGTCATAGTGAAATTCTGATTGCGTATTTAGTCATTAGTAGACTGCGGATCTTTATGCAAGATAAAAAATGTTTGCATTGATAGCAGGACACAGGAGCCAAATAAGAATTGTATTTTTGTTTTACTTATTCTATGAAGCTGGAACAAATATATTGATGTCCTTAAATCTTTTTAACATGTCCACAATGTCCACTGCTTTAAATTACATGTACCCATTTTTGTCATAAATGCATAAAATCCGCAGTCTAATTATTAGTCACTTTTATAGAGCTTATGAAGTTATTAGTCAATAATCATAATTGTGACTAGAGTTTGCCCAACTCTGATTCAGAGCATATTCGAATGCGCGGAATGTGAACGTTTATTTCGTTCCGAATGCAATCCCCGGGCATGGGATTCGCCGTGTTTCTAAGAATCATTGAATCCCCCACGGTAATGTGAAATAAATTCAATTTGCCCTTCAGCCTTTCAGCCCTCGTAGACGCATGAATGTATCATGCGTTTGTTCCGGCATTTACATGCCATTTTGCGGCCGTGTACAGCTGTCTATGAGCCGCAACACGAGAGGGGAACGGAAGCAGGCGCGAAGGAAACTGGGCGTGAAACAGACTTTGATGTAAAAAGGAAGGATTTTGTGGTTGAGGTGGATGGAGCGTAAATAATCGCTACCCCTCGCTGTGGCCACACGGCAGGAAGGAAGCTACCGGCTAGATGGGGCTGGATATTACAAGGAGAGCTTGTCTCTGCGTGTAGATACGTCCACCATTTTCCGACTAACATCATCTAATCTTCGTCGTTATCAGCGCAAACATTTATTTCATATTACAAGGAGAGCTTGTCTCTGCGTGTAGATACGTCCACCATTTTCCGACTAACATCATGTAATCTTCGTCGTTATCAACGCGAACATTTATTTAATCTTCCACAAAGTTCTATCCTTGCAGTATCCAAGTGAATATTTTATTTTCCACGAAATTACGAACTTAATCGACATTTAAATCTAATATAATTTATTCGCGATAAATACAAGTGTATATTATCGTTCATCTCGTAAAATGATTTATCATGTACCAAAACCAGCCACGCATCAGTCAATGGTTAAAAAATTTATTTTTCGCCCCTCTGAAACCTCCCCAACGTCGAGGGATCGTTTCGTCGCTGAATTTCGTTCTCACGTCCGCGTTCGAGCGATTTGTTAATTTCGAAAGCTCGACAGCAGCGCCAGGTCGGCTGTCTCCGAAGAATTCCGTGAGATTGATGTCCCCGGCCAGCTGAAATAAAAAGATGAACGAGCATCGTTCCTCGGTCGGGACAAGAGGGAATCCTCGACGGGATTTTTCACTCGGCTGGCAACCTCTTACCGGGTTTCTCCTAAGGACGAAAAGAGTGACCCCAGGTGTGGGTGTGCACGTGTGTCTGGCGATCGTACTTCCTGGTAGTGGCGCATACTCGAAATGTTTGTACTACCTGTAAAGAAACGGTCGGAAACCTTCCTCCACGGAGTCGTGGCACTACACGTAACGAGGACACAGCTCGGTGAAGCATCCCCGTTCCTACTTTCCCACCCACACCCCCTTCCATCCCCATTTTCGTCTCAACCATCCCCGCACAATCTAGGCAGCGACTCTGCACTCCCACAGTCGGAGGCACTCTCCGCCAATCCTGCCTACCTGTGTCAAGCACTCGACACTTTCGCGTAGTCTAAATAACTGTAGGCTAGGCCACCACCGCTTTCTCGAGGTCACTGTCCCGCCGCGCCGTGTCATTATTAGACTGCGGAAGTTTAGGCGAATCTACCCTTTTACACGCGGGCTCAGGAAGATATTTTCTTCCCTCTTTCGACGCTTTCGGGTAGTTGAAGATTCAACGGAGCTGCGGAAAATTGTAGTACAGTAAATCCTCTATAGACGCGACAGCTTCGGGGGGATTTGGTCGCATCTATCGTATAGGGTAGCTATTTTTTATTTCCAAAGGCCGAGCCGAATGTAGGGAAGGACAGCGCATGTAAATAGAGACCATACGCGGGTTCCCCCTTGGGCGGTCGATCGCGCTACAAAGAAATTAAGGTATTAGGGTGTTTAATTTGGGGTTTTATGATACTTGATGTATCATTCTCAGGTATGGAATAGCATTAGTACAATACAACAATTTCCCGCTTAGCACCGTTGTTTATCCTGTACTAAGTTTGGGGGGGGGGGGGATATTCTTGGTCGCATCTATCGTATAGAAATTGTTGCGCCTATAGAGGATTTACTGTATCAGCATTGTAACATCTTCTGTCAATGAATTACAAGCTCCTTGATTGCATTACGGTTGAAATTGAATTGTCTGGTCGCTGACGTTCGTCATTTCTAAGACTTCCTGTCTCCATTACCGTTGACAAATAATGCGTTCACTCAGCATCACATTCTGATCGTTCATTGCATCATTTTAATCATAATTTTGACGCTACAAAGTCGAGTTGGATATAAATTTGATCGCAAAGACGAACGTGCGTACAGGGTGCATACGGTGTGCATAACCGAGCGCCCACAGTCCCGTTGAACAGAGGCACGCACTTTGCGGCAGGAAATAAATAAACGCGCACACGGCCGAGATTTTCCAGTGGTTCAAGAGTACACTCGGAACGGCGAATACATATAATGTAGTACGGTCGGCGTTCCACCACGGCGAGGTTGTCGACAGTTAGGGCAACACGTAGCTGCATAATCGTATGCAGATGCACGACTGGCCGTACACTCATCCGCCAAACTCCATTCGTACTCCACATGCAAATCGTGCACTTGCCGCGGACCCGCCGGCAGTAGTTAGTACTGTATGATCGAACGACTGGCCCCGGCTCCTCTATTGATGTACCCAGCCGTGTCTCGTGCATTAATGCAACCTACAATTCCAGGTCTTCGTGGGCTCCTTTGTTCAAATCCTGAATGAAACACGCCGCCGCGCGCCGACCCGCCGCGGCGGGGCGCATTCTAATTAAACGCGATTACGTCCTGTTAGGAGTTTTGGATAATCATCCGATACCCACATCTGCTCTTCCCGTTTTTCGCCAAGTATATACAGTTACTCGAATTAATATTTGGACGTTCTAAAAAAGACGATAAGTTTTGTAACACTAGATGTACCCAGGAGGATCATAATGACCCGCTCCTGATTTCTATTTTTTAGAAATATGAAAATTATAAATATGTTTTTCTGAGAAATTGTTTTCGAACTTCTATATTGATGTATATATTTCAAGAAAGCTGGTACGAAATCTAAATAAATGCAACTCTGTCACTATTATAAGGTAATGTATGCCAATTGCGCTTAGTGCTCGGCAGTTCTAGTATTAATATTGTGCTACATATACGATTTGAACTGTTTTGGGAGGAATTAGTTTACTACAGGATCAAAAGTAGCAATTGATCGGAATTGTAGAAAAAATACTAAAAGTTGCATTTTACAACTTTTTTATGTGGACCTATATTGAAAATTTAAAAAGTACGTTTTGTAGGTCTGCGCCAATTATATGCACTGTGAACGTTTCATCGCAATCGGTTGATGCGAGAAAAAACGACAGGCATCGAAAGATGTAAAAATTCTTAGATGTAGGCAGAAAATCGTGAAAATCTGCAATTTTTACCATCTTTAAACGTTTATAGCTCATTGCAACGTCGACCGTTATTGACGAAATTTTTAGAATATGTTTAATTCACACAGATCTACGAAACGTATTTTTTAAATTTTCAATATAGGCCTACATAAAAAAGTTGTAAAATGCAATTTTTAGTATTGTTTTCTACAATTCCGGTGAATTGCAATTTTTGAAAAAATTTCTTTTCACATCCCGAAGTAAACTAATTGATCTAGCTTCCGAGAAAAGTTCAAATCGTATAGTACAACATTTAAAAAAGTTATCGCTTTTTTTAGAGCGCCCGAATATTAAGTCGAGTAATTGTACATACGTTATCGTATTTCTGGAATCGTACACTTATTTTTTGCAAAAGTGCATTCTAATTTTAAGGATTTACTATTTCATTATTAGCAGACACACTATTATATTTTTCGGGCCATCAGACACATTTTTCACGTCTATTCTGATTAAACATGATCACAGTAACTACCCGGACTCTCGTCACGTTCGTAATTCACTAGATAACCACGCAGTCACTTTTATTGCATTTATCGCATAACAATATTAATTGAAATTTAATCCGATGTCATTTTATTCTTCGTTCACTCTGAAACTCATTTACGGACCGAATAAAATTATAAACGCTATACCGGAGTATCTAAAATTACGAATTCGCGTTTGCCTCCATTATAAAATAAACTAGCGAGGCAAAAATTCTGTTTCAATGGAAACCAAGCAATGCGATTCTGTATTGTGTTCGCCAAACAATAATGTCGATTTTCAGCCATGCTGAAACAAGATTATTTCTCATTAAACGTTAATGAAGAAAAAAATCGAACAATGAAATAGAATTATAGAAAACATTGGTCACTACACAACTGTTAATTGATGAAATTATTTTTCCATCATCCCAATATATTGACAAGAATACAGCGATTCAAATATCCCATTCCACGTGTACAGCATACTCCGAAACAGATTTAAAATTATAATTATATCGGAGTCGCGAAAACATTCATTAAGTCTTAGTCACGAAACACATATTCCGAGAAACAAATAAATAAAATTGCTTTTAGAAGAACGTTTCATTTAAAATTAAAAAGCGTAAGCTATCATCAATTCTGAGGAAGATGTTCTGCAAATATTCACAACGAAACGAACTATATCGAGGTGAAAGCATGCACTGTAATCAAAGACAATTTCATCAACCACATTTATCGTTAGCCAACGACTTGAGGTCACAGGACACCCTACAGAGGTCTTGGCATATTCACCGTGGGACCCGTGATTAATCTTGACCGTCAGAAACTTCTCTATTAGTATCATAATCATATTTCGTGCATCAGTATGTTCGGGGGGCAGAAACAGTTTGGCTCTAAAAGCATTGGAGCGACGCGGCGGTTCGTGATTCAACGTCAAAATCAACTCCGGGGGCTACGTTAAAAGCTAATAGCACAATCGAACACTCGATATCACCGGCAATCGAGAGTCCCAGAAAGCTTTCGCAGTAAGTGAAAAACTATGTTTCCTTTCGTTATTGAATATTCGGTTTTATGCGGCCGCTCTTCGCAATGCAGATGATAGTCTATTCGCGATCGTCGCGGAGTACACTTTATCGAATAACGAAATCCTGCGTAGATTGTAACGTGAAATCATCGAGAAGATGAAAGAACAGATCAAAGCGCACGTTTCAAGACACGGCCAATTTATCCTGGCTGCAATTAATATTCTTCGCTGCTCGAAATTCTCCTGTTGCAGGAAAATGTGCATATACATCCCAGCACCGAGTGTTGCGAACATTCGTATGGATTTTAGCCACTTTATTATTGTTTATTTTATTTCGTATATTGTGTTGCATTTTTGTACACATATATATTAAATAAACTGAAAAATTGTTCGGGATTTCAGTATTTCGATTCTGTTTCTGGTTATTTGCTTTCGCACAGAGTAGATTTTATTTTGTTACATTTTTATTGTTAGGTACGTCCGTACTGAATAAACAGAAATATTTTTAAAATAAACGTAGATATTTCTATACGGTTTTGATTAATATTTAGCTCTTTTCGACAATGAAATAAACTATATTCAATGGTAAAGTTAGATATTTAATTAAATAAACTTTATAAAAATTGCATGTAAAATGAGACAGTCCATAAAGCATTTTGCTTCCTTTGCTTCCTGTTTTTGCGTAAGATTAGGTATCGTTTGAAGTGTTCTTTTCGAGTGTCGTTAGGGCAAATAAGAGATGAAGGGGGCCGAATCGCAGAGCGTAACAGCGCGTTACTGCAAACACACATCATTCACGGTCAAACTGTCGCTGGCAAAAGAGCGTTCTCTGTCCGATTGTGTGTCTGTGTGTTTGTGCTCTTGAACGGCGTGTTTGCCCGATTGTGCACGCTGAAAGAGAAAGAAACACCGGTGTTGAAGTGCGCCCGGGAGTTAAAAAGGAGGAACAAAGCAGGGAAAGCAAACGAGAGGGGAGTTCTCTGATGCCGTTAAACGTCCCGGCGCGACCGATAAATTCCTTTAATTAAAACTTCATCCCGCGCATCTCCATAAAGAGGCGAGAGAACCTCCTACAACCTAGACTGACGTGCTCATTCATATTTACGTTCCGCTGGCTGGGACGCAGTGCGTCGTACAATCGTTGGTTCCATTCGAATATTCATTAACGCTCGTGTAACTATTTTGGCCAATTTGCTGAAGAACTTCTACGAGTTCGTACTTTTGTGAAAAATGTACATACTCTTCGATTGTAATCGTAAGATCTTATCGATGGGTTTAGCGTTAATATTTTTGTTCGGACCTTCGCTTCATCGTTGCAAAAACAAGACAGACATCTGTATCGAAGACAAAACCAGTAACAGGTGGGGTAATACAGTTGCCAGTGTAACTTTGGCGGAATTCCAGCTGCTTTTTACATTGAATGCGCCACACTGCCAAAAATGATTGCACGGCTAGACGACAAGTCTGCCAAGAAATTGTTGCCTTCCCACGCCGAGGATCTTTGACCTGTAATATTCTGCTCGAGTCGCGTTCGTTCGTCGATTCATGCTTTACCCGTTCATTAACATATTTCTCGATGAATGGTTCAAACGTACAAACGCACGCAAACACAAAATAAACAAGATTCATCTTACCTATTGCTATTTGCAATTCCAATCCATTCGATTTCCAACATTTCATTATTAGAGCAACCCAGAGCAAAAAAAAGCTGAATTCGCCGACACTCACGGCGAATCGATTTCGAGCAATTTCGCGCAGTCGGTTATCTCACTTTATCATTCGCGCGACAAACTCCACGGTGCGCGACACAGCGTTTATATTCCACGTTCGTTCTCCCGATTTTGAAAAATGCCCGGCGCCCAGCGAAATCTGCATAAAGTTCCGCAGTTTATTTATCAGACGGAATCGATGAACAATGGCCGTATCCGTTGAATGAGAAATTCATTGGCTGGGAGTTGCGAGCAAGAGGAAGAAAACGAGAACGTAGAAAAATCGAGCTGCCATTTCTACAAATGATCGAATTTCTTGAAAATGCCACGCTACATTTTAGATAATGCCTTTTGGTTTGAGAATAAAATTGTTCATTTCAGACAGTTTAATTTTGATCAGCAATGGCGGCCATCCATCGATGTGCCAATAAAAGTTTTTGAGAAAAATGGAGAATTTTTCACTTACAATTCTGCTTAGGGAAAAGTGTCCAAATATGGTATAGTCGCCTATTATGGCACCACCTTGTATCTTGTAAAGGAGAAGTCGCACTCTAGTGAGAAAATCCTCAAACAATAGTTTACGTAGTATCGATCCTCCGCCAGTTGTGTCTCCACGTGTTGAATATTTTTGTGGTTAGATATGCGATTGTTTCTTTTCCGAGGAAGGTAAGTGATTTTGAAATGTTTGAACATATCTGTAGATTCAGTTTATTTATATTAATGTTTTCCAACTGTTGGTTTGGGCTGAGATTCATTTCCTCTTTGTCAGTAGCTAGTATTATCAGTCCACGTGGAGTTCCCAATATGTCACTACCAAAGGTTCTCTAATATAGCTATTGACATTCTTGGTGTGGGTGCCGAATATGGCGCTAGGTGTCATATTCAAGGTGTACCATATTAAGAACCCTTTTCGCGGGAACCTGCAAATGACACACCACAAGAAAGATATTTTTCGCAAGCTGTATTAATTTTTGAACAAACTTGACCCCAGAATCTTATAGGGAGGAAATGCATCTTCAACTGGTAATTTTTCGGACGAAAAAGAGGTCCATATTTGGGCACATAAAAAATGTAGATAGCAAATGTGGTCTACCCACTGTTTCAGAATGCATTTTAAGATGACGTGGAAAAATAGGAAAAGTATGAACGATCGGTTACCAAATGGGATTGCTGGTTGACGAGACGAGGTGGAAGAAGCATGGATACGGGTTTGGTTGATAAGAGGGCGATGCGGGGTTAATCGTCGCGTTCACACTCGCCGGGTATCAAAGCCTCCCCCGCCGCGGCGCTGCATCGGAGGGACGCGGTGCACTTTGAAGCTATCCATGCACGGAGGGTAATCTGGAAAAGCCAGGGAGGGTGTCGTTAAAGGATAGCTTCGGTGAAAGCAACACCGGGCTAGGTGCACGACCGTCGACACGGAATTATAAGCTCATGGATGGGATTACGGTGCCCACGCCAGTTTAGGCGTTCCGACAAACGCGTCCGAATAAATACTTAAACTTTTACCCACGGTCAGATTAACATTTTACGCGCTCTCGCCCGCAGACCATATCGCTCACAGCATCCTGCAAAATGGCAGTGTCCTGAGCCAATTTTCTCTGGGCCTGGATCTTCTCCACGGCATTTATTTCTTTTCTTAAGCATTTTAAACAGGCGAAAATAATACAATTGAATTTTTAAATGTCTATTCTATTTTCCATTTGATATAGTCATTTTTATCATAAATGTATAATCAGCTAGTTTATCATAAATGTACAGTGGCGGCCATAAGCTTAAGTACGCTCTAAAAAGGACGATAACTATTTTAATATTGTACTATACGATTTGAATTTTTTTTGGAAGCTACAGCTATTAGTTTACTACAGGATGTAAAAAGAAATTTTCACATAAATTGCAATTGATTCGATCTGTTGAAAAAATACTAAAAGTTGCATTTTCAACTTTTTCATGTGGGCCTATATTGAAAGTTTAAAAAATAGGTTTTGTCGATCCGTGTCATTTATATGCACTGTGAAAGTTTCATCGAAATCATTAATTAATATTTTTTAAATTTTCGATGTAGGCCCACATGAAAAAGTTGAAAATGCAGCTTTTAGTATTCTTTCAACAACTCGGTTCAATTGCAATTTTTGAAAAAATTTCTTTTCACATCCTTTAGAAAACTAATAGCTCTAGCATCCTAAAAAAGTTCAAATCGTAATAGCACAATATTAAAATAGTTATCGTCTTGTTTAGAGCGTACTTAAACTTGTGGCCGCCACTGTATAATGTAATTACTAATTTTCAATCGAAATGAGGGAATTATCCAGACAGTTCTGGATCGAATAATGTACTAAACGAAATCCGTACAATTCTGGATGTAGCCGTGACACAGCTGTTCAATTTAATTAAGTGAACGCAGGAATTTCGCATGGAGTTAATTTTGTGCCGCACAGCACAGTCTAGAATAGTCACTGAAAACATTCTATTTACACAGTTGGCCAGTTCACTAAGAAACTGTAGCCACGAATGGTCATCACCGCTGAACGATCGATACCCGAGACTCTGTCCACGAGAAACTAATCGGCATAGTTGGAAAGCCGGCGGTTATCCTGGGAATCCTACAGGATCGGTTGTCCCCCGTGCTGCTGCGGTTACATCTAACGATCTTACCCAACCCCCGATGTCATCTCCAGAACAATTCTATGGTTTAATGTTCTGTATTACTTAGCTGCTTGATTTATAGCCTACCGGCTACCGAGAAACCATGCGAGGGACAGTCGGTATCAAAATTCTCTTAACCATTTATTCCAAAAAATATCTACTGTATACCGCTTCAATAATATTCCTGGAAGAAATCATGCATTATTCACATTGCGTTGAAATACAATAGTGACCCTCATTTTTATTAACATCAAAGCAATTCTATCGCGAATGCGCGATTCTGTTTTCGGTCACTTTAATCTGCATACATTATTTAGCTCTACTTTTTCTAGTTTCTCTTTTTCACGTGTGATATTTTATAGAAACATTCGACGCGTCATCAAAATTAATTTTAATAGACGATCAACATTTTCTTTCGCCACTTCAAAACATTACAGTGTTATAATTAAAAATACGCTCCATTGAAAGCAACCAAATTGAACGATGAAACGAGCAACATTGACCACCAAAGTCGCTCGTTATTTTGGAACAGGCTCGGCAAAAGTGTCGAATGGAACAATAGCAGAGGTTAGACAGAGCGTAGCGATTTTTTAAAGCCTGCCGCTATTTTGAGTCGGACAGCGGCCAGGGAAAAAAATGTTCGAAAGCTTAACGAGGCATTGAGGTGCATTCAGAGGGACGTTCGTGATTTTTATTGAAAAATTTGGCGCATCAAGTTGTTCGATCCTCCATCGGAACGCAATCAGAATTACATTCCGCGGTGAAAAGGGGCGGCCATTTTGTGGCAGATTCGTTGATGCCGTATTGTGGAAGGATCGCGCTACGTTATCGGCCGGCTCCTTTCGCACGCGACAAAATGACGCTTCCATTGGAGATTTCAAATGGGCTCGTTTTTTTTCGCGAAATCGAGTTCGACGCGCGCCCGCGAAAACGTGAAAATGCGAGAATTCCTCGCGAGAGTTGTGCGAAAACAATTTTCAAAGAGATCCCGAGGCCACCTCGTTCACCGATCCCTCGTTTTCCCTCGGATTCGATGGAAATCGGCCGATGCACACAAAGCTGATAAGATTCATTTGTATCGCATTTTAATTGGACGATAATGAAAACCCCTCGGATTTACTTCGCAGAGAACACAGAGCGGAATATCGGAATGTTTGAAAGCGGGCCGCTTGAAATGCAAATCGCGTCTGAAACGGTGAAATATTGAATCGTTTATTATACAATATGAAAATTTACATTGTGCATATTTCAATGTGCATTGCTAGGCAATGCTATTCTATTCTATTCTTACTCGGACAGATATTTCGCCGGATGAGACTCTCGATTGCATAGGTAGTTAAACAAGACACCGCCTTTGAAATGTTTAAACAGGCGTCTTCGGTTTTCTATGCTGCGAAAGAATGAATAAAAATGATTTGCGATTGTTACGGGTGCACCGGTGCTTTAGGATGTTGTTCGATACATTTTAATAATAATAATTGTGATTAATCGGCGTGCTCGTAATTTCTCTAATTTTGTTAATTTCGCCCTGTGGGACGTGGAGCGAACGTGCGATGTATCTGTGCTTTAATGCAAATGGACCATTATCTCGGAAAATATTGCAAATTCGCGAAAAATTCTACGGCGTTTGTGTGATGTAACGAATTTTTCACAGAGGTGATTTTTTATACACGTTTCCGACATGTAATATGATGGCAGATTTAAATTAATATTTTTTTTAATCTGATTTAAATAACAGAGGATAAAGAACTCGCAAAATATTTTGTTGATTACATTATTGGACGTTTTTACCGAATTTGTACACCAACAGTGATGATTTTTCTTCTACGCGTGCAATTTTATGACAGACGTGAAATAACATTTTCGCAATTTCATTTTTCCGGAATTTGATTTAAAAATCGGAGATTCGAGCTGAATAAATACTTTTCTTTTACACGTACAATTCTATGACACAAATGAAATAATACTTTCTTAATTGGATTTATCCGGAATTCGAGTTTCGAGGGGTCGTAAAATGTTTTTCTTTGCGAATCATCGTTCGTTAGCGCTGAAGAATAATAACGGAGGTAGTTGCAAAAATGAGAGAGTGGTAATTTAAATTTTCTTTCGCGTTTCCTTTTTTCTGGGCCGTTGTCCCATTATGCGGCATGACCCACCGATAGGTCAATGCTGGGTGCTCCAGTCTGACGACGTCACTCATGGTTACGTTGGCTCACTGCAGGGGCAAAAATGTTCGTAATAATAAATTCACATTAAAGCATCGTAAGCTGGATTTTCTGTGACTGTATTTTTATTTAAATGCGCGCGTAACACAATTCATAATCCTATAAGAGACGCACACGTTTAACGAGTGTAGAAAGTCGGAACATATAAGCATTGCACTAATTTTATGCACGCATTATAATCAATTAGAAGTATTGATTTATGAAATTATGTACAAAAAAAATTTTCCAAAAATTATAATTTACAAGTTACCTCGATAATAGCAAAAAGTAATTGAACAGAACGGAAAATATGTTATTGAATAAATCTATGAATAAATATCTGAATCTTAACTTTAAATTTTAATTTAGAATCGCTACGAACTTTCGTTCCAACCCAATATTACTTTCAATGTGCTAATATACATATGAATAATTAAAAAAGAACGCAATTTCAAAGTGGCTCTTCTCTTTCAATAAAAAGTGAATAAAATGGCACAGTGCCCGAACAAAATAGACTATTTTTAAGAAGAAAGGCAGAATTACACAACAGGGAATGAAACAGCATACGGAATTCGGTTCGAGTAGCAGCGATCCGATCCGGAAAAGATCAGCGAGTGCGAAAGGTGGAAATTCGAGCAGAAAAATTTCGAGACGCTGCGCTGTGGTATCGGTTGCGTACGTTTTCTCGGTTGTATTTCCGTCCTCGTCGATTATCGTCTGACCTTCCTCGGTTGTATTCAGTCCTGCGCCGCTTTATCGTCGCTTTTCTCCACAACAAAGGAAACCCGGTCGGTTCGAAGGTTGCACCGCTCGCGGAATATGGGTCGATTTTAAGGTTCTAACCTACATTTACATCGTACAAACGGACCCACGGCTTGCCAATCCCACGAGAAACAGAGACAGAGGCGGGAGGCGGGTGCAACCGGTTCACGAGGATATGCGGCAAAGGTAAAGGTCATGCGAACTGCTTTTGTGCAAGCACCGCTTCGATCCCAATCAACCGAACATCGTGATTAGTATATTTGAAGACCGGGATCATGATGCGGGCGATTCGGAAGCTCTTTTGTTTGAAGGATCTCCGGCCAAGCCTTGTTGTACCGATACAAAGTACATACATTCACTGTAACACACTCTCCATCGACCATAGAAAATTTTCTACGCAAAGGATTAATTTATTTCACAAGCTTAATCGGATAATATAGAAAAATGTTTTCTTAATTTGAAACATTTTTAACGCATCTTCCAGGATTAGGAAATAGTCTGCAAATTCACGGATCGTTAGAATCAGAGGTGGGCATTATTTGGCGAATCAAATATTCCAATTACTATTTCATATTTTCGATTTTATTTTGCTTAAAGAAAATAGTATTTTGAAAAAGATATACAATTTCGAAAATAAAATATTTCTACTTTAACAATCTGTACCTCAAAGTAAAATATTTATATTTCAACAATTTGATCCACAAAATGAAGTATTTCTATTTGAGCAATCCGAAACACGAAATAAAATATTTTACTTTTTGCATTGTTATAATACTCTGAGAAACCGCATAAACATATACAGTCTATCTTATCGTTAAGAAACGATTTACACACGTAAATGTATTGAATTCGAACCATTATTTTCAGCAATAATATAAATACTACTTCAATTTTAAAAAATTGAAATTGAAAATAAAGACAAAATACAAATATTTTCAATATTTTTCAAATAAAATACTATTTTAGAAAGAAATTACTGCCTCAAATAAATAATTTTATTTTCAAAGATTACAGGATCAAATGAAATATTTTATTTTCAAAGATACACACATACTTTAAAATAAATGTGATTATTTAATATTTACTATTTAAAATACTATTTTCCCCAGCTCTGCTCAGAACTTACTCCAATCTACGATTTCACAGTTGAGCCTCCTCGAGGATTAACTGCTAATATAATATATTTTTAAAGAAGCCTCCGATAAAATCTAATTTTCTCCGCGAACGGTTCCGGCGCGTAAAATCAAGCCGAAGAACTTAATTTGATCAATTCCTCGATTTTTATGGGTCGTAATTCACACTTGGAGTGTGAAATTCTAGTTCGAATGCTCGTTCCAATTTTCGAGCGGGGTTCATATGATTATTTTCATACAGGTCTGCGACCGCGTTACGTTGTCGAGCGTTTGCAGGATATTTACGACGCCGCGAAATTCGAATTTCCAATTGGTGTGTGTGTGGGAAGTAACAAGCACTTTCATCGCTTCCATTCGATACGTTTCGTGTTCACGTGTATGCGCCGGCTTCCCTCTTTTCCGTATTGTCTGGCTCGCCTGTCTGTTTTATCGAACCCGTAAACGACGCCGACTATCAGGGGCGTTGATTGCCGTGAGATTGCACTGCGAGACGCTTTCTCACTGGTTTACAGCTCCTGTTTTTCCTATTGGACCGTTTGTTTTTTGGTTTCTTAAATACAACGTGTTCCGCTCGAATTTTCTCCGGCCTGCAATCTGTCCGATGCACATATGTTATTTCGCATCATTTAACATTTATACAGACTGTCCCGTAAATGCTTTCGTTCGTGAGAAGATTCGTTTCGGTAGTCAATAAAAATTCTGACTTCGATGCATTTAAAAAAATGTGCGAACTTTTTTGCAGAAATTCCCGTTTGTTAAATTAATTTCGGAAGTCGATAAAATATTGAACTTTGTCTGAAGCATTTAAAAATATTTACTGGTTATTATGTAAATGCATATTATGTACATTTATTTACAAGCACACTTCTATCGGACATTCCGACTCAGGATATTGGCAATACTTCTCTACCTTTTTCACTGTCGATGAGTGCACCCCCTTTCTCTCCGTCGCTTATTTATTCCTCAAAAACTAGAAGTTCCAACGACGAAAGAAAACGAACACCAAACGAAGGAAAAGCCGTCGTCAGAGTTTGATAATTCAATCGGCATTTCTCCGTAATTTTTCATCTTAAAAGTCTCATCACGGTGAATGGAATCCTTGATATCCTTCGTCCCGAGGAAATAATCCTTCGCCTCTGAGTGAAAAGAAGCTCGTTAATGAAAGAAGATGCGTCAAAGGGAGCGAGGTCTTTCTACTGATCCGCGGATAATTACGCGAATTGTCTATGGATCGGTAATAAATCATCGAACTGCGAGTTGCCTATTTTCTGCATGTGTCACTTGGTTAGTGAAAAATTCGATTCGTCGACGCGTAATTGATACGAATGAATATCGATAATTCGCAATCGGCGAATCTCCAGCAATCTTTATCAATTTTCCATGACAGCGTGCAATCAGGTTTTCGGGCGTAATAGGATACAGAGTTTGTGATTCATATCTGGCGACATTACGCGGTGAAATTTCGAATTTATTTGCGGAAATACCACGGGGTGAACATCGTCAATTACCCAAGACGCGATGTATCCGCACCTTCACCGGTGACCTTTAGGTATCTGAAACACTTGCTGGATCGATCGCGGTATCCCATGGCCGTGCAAATAAAAGGACTACGTCCGAGAAAGATAGTGATCAACTGTGTCGGGGGGTGGAAACGTTTTTCAAATGCCTTCGCCGAAACAATTACGTCCGCCCGCGCCCGGCCGATTCCTGATAAACAATTAACGCCGCTGTTTACGTGACGTACCGAGCTACCCTTCCGCTATTTTCGCAGACCTAATTACAGTAAGTGAAAGATTGATGTAAATTGTACGTAGTCGGACACGTGCACTCGAGTCTTAAAAATACCTGCATCCCCTATTGATAAGAAAAATGTTAATGCCGAGCTAAGAATGATTTTCCAAATTTAGAAAATATTTCAGTTCGTGAAGTAAGGCATGCACGAAAGTGTTACATAACTCTCCCCTGTCGCACGTGAACCTAATCCACCCACGGCTATTTTAAATTACATTAAAGAACACCAATAACAGGAGAACACTCTACGGCGAAACGAACACTTGTTTATTGCAGCGCACGATAGTCGCAAAAGGTAATTGGTACCCAATATTGAATTGCTAATAATGCACGACCTAAAACAAGTCTATGCTGTAAAATATTCAGTATTGTTGCTTTAAATGTGAATGAATAATCAAGGACTCTCCCGGAGGCCGTCTGATCAATAACAGACATTTCTACTTGAAAACTTGAGTCACGATAGAAACGTGGCTTCGGGGAATTTATACTTGATACTCGCTACGCTATAATTATCATTCTGCTGTCGTTAATTATATTTCTGGATTGTAAATACCGATCGAAGCTCGTGAAAAAGAGTAGGAATAAATAATATCACTGTTTTATTCAGCTGCGAGTGGAAATACTTGATAATGATCGGTCAATAATCAGACATCAATTCGTATTAAATTGCAACGATCCATCATCAGCTTTTGAAACAAATTTCTTCATAAATAAAAACTTGTACAGGATTATTTGAATATATTTTGAGATATTAAGTAATAATTAATGTCCTTTATATCAAGTACCAATCTGTATCGGTCTGCTTCGCCCGCCCTGTGTATTCCGTCAAGAAAACTGCATTTCGCACGGAGATGAGCAGTGAAATAATTTCGAATTAATTCAAGTAGGCCGATTTGGCGTCGCGCGGTCCTTTTGAGCGTGAAACAAACGACGATGTCTGAAGTTGAAAACCTAAACCGCGTTTGGTGGCAATGAAGACAGAGAAGGAAAGATGGTAGAAAAAGGGCGGAGGAGGATAAGGAGAAGAGTACGGGGGCGTCCGTGAACAGGGACAAAAGCGGGAAGAAAAGGTAGACGGCGCGGCGGCGAGATAAAAAGGAATAGGGAAAGGAGTTTAAGTCGATAGGGTGCCACGGCTCGAAAACAAAGGAGACCCCTTTCCAGCAGCTAAGAAAGGAACCGAACAATTTAATCAGCCGATCTCTGTCTTCGATCGCGCTCTAGGTTTCAGGAGAACTGAACCGAACGAGAGAAGAAACGAAATATTCTCGACTCTCTTCGATCCGCTCGATCTCGCCCCAACTCGTTTTTAATCCTCCGGTTCCGTTCGTTCGTTCCCTTTTCTTCCTTTTTTTTCTTTCCTTTTTGTTCGGCAAGGTTCGTGACAGGAAAACTGCGTGACACGGTCCACGATAAAAAGGGAACAAGCTTTCGCATCAAGAAAATGGCTGCTCACCAAGCCGCGATCGACCGTGAGATGTCGTTTTATTGTTGGGACGGGCTTGCCTGAACGCGGATACCGATTTCCGACGCCTTTCTCCAAACCTGCAAACCTACTTCACTTTACCTTTTAACTTGTTTTTTCGTCTGGTGTCCTTCAAATAATTTCAGAGATAACTTGCGTTGGGTTAAGATGGGGAAAAGTGACTTTTGATTTGACAATTACATTGCATAAATGTACATATAAATATTGTAAATGCGTAGTGCAACATAACCCACAACCTAAAGAATAGGTCGAAGAACAGGACGAAGAAGTTTCGTTTAATTAAGTTAGCCGGACGGGCGCGGCGCGTTTCCGAATGAAAACGTCTGCGGAGAGAAAACATTGTGTACAGAAATTTAATTATTGTTTGCCGGTGGAAAAGAGCGATGATTTCTCATCGGTAAGCGTAGCCGGCAACGTTGAATTATTTGGCAAGGTGGTTTTTAATATGCAGGACGACACGGAGTACCGAAATTATTCGGTGACCCCAAAAGCAAGCGCGCCGGTGGGAGGGAAAAGGAAAGGTTTCCTTTTTAACTCGGCGTTACGTTCCGTCTTACTGAAATTTCCGGGCCACGGAGCTTTTTCTGCGAAACTCGTGGGTCGACCTTTTGAGTGGCGGTCACGCGACAAGCAGACACACCCGAATAGCTATAAGGAAGCACCGGATGTGTCCTTTGAAAAATCGCCGCGCCGCACCGGCTCGCTCGTCCCCGCGTTCATTCCCAAGTAATTCCTCTGACGAATGTACTAAACCGGCTTCAACAATGCCTGCTCGCAGAGCTGCGGGGGCCAGTTACGTGCACGTTCATCCGAAACTGCGAGGGGCCTCCACCCAAAACCCGATACTCGTGCTTTCCATCCGAAAAAGTCATATACTCGTAACACCGCGAAAGCTTCTCCCATTTCCGGAACAATTCATTGCGTTTCAATCACACGTATCTTAATGAAACATTTGAAAATGTGGGTTAGGTAAAATTCTGATTCGACCTGTTCACCTATGAAATTGTTTCGCCAATGTTTTAAAATAGGTAGGTACAACAAACGTTTTGTAGGCGTTATTAATGGATCTGTGAACGGACGCAACAAAAAGGCTCTCCTACTCTCTTGTGTGGTTTGCTACAGCGCAAAGTTGTAAGCTGAATAGTATCATTCAGAATATAATAACGGCAGCTTCTTTCTGACGTGACACGGGTTCGTTGTCGTATACAAGTGATTAATTGCACGCGGCCGAAGTTTCGAGGTGCATTTTTCCAGCTGTTTCTGTTTAATCCGTATGCACGACATGATTTATATCTCCATTTACCAGTGACCCACTTTGCTCGGCCCACATCATTAGCCATTTATTTTGAAGCATTACGCTCCCCTGTTTAATTAAAGCGCCCTGTTCTACCGAATTTTTCGTTCGGCGAATCTCGCAGGCGCGAACATTTTCTTGCGACTTTTCGTCTCGCTTCAAAACATCAAATATGTATTTATTCGTTGAAGTTGCACATATTTTTATTTGGCAATTATTTCCTTTTACAGTTAACAGTTTCTATGAAACTGCAACTTCAAAAATTATATCCACCTCAAACTCGAAAAACCCATGTACCATACTTTCCAGAGCTCCATATAACACGCGAGTTCCATCAGAATCTCAGCTCACCTTACGGTCTTCGCAAGAAAAATATAATTTCAACAAACGACTACCATTTCACTGTCCAACCGCAAGAACCGTAAATTCGGAGATGATCGAAACGATCTCGCTTCGCTATCGAAACGTATCGAGCACTATGTTCTCATTCCACAGTAATTATCTCTGAACCAGAAGTTGTAATATCGCGGCATTAGCGTGTGCGCTTCGAGCAACACGGAATTTCAATTTTGATTCGCTCCTCGCGTTGCCAGGATATAAAAATGGACGCTCGCGAGAATCTCTTACAAAGCCGAGTGCCATACGCGAAGTATCCCTGCGCTTGACGTTCGTAATGCATGTTTTAAAGCAATGTTGTTTTAAAGCAGGCGACCCCCACCACTGTCCCTCCCACCAGCCAGTATTTTTCATAAAATCATGAACAGCGAAGCCCATTGGCTACGATCCACCCGGATGCAATGTTTCGTTCGTTGGTTTCATTGTGAGCTCGGAAGTCGTAAAAGCTCCTCGCTGCTTTCAGTGCGCCCTGCCTGAAGTCCTGGTGGAACTTCAGTATCCTGGTAGCCCTTTAAGTTACATTTTTCTTGGGACACGGCCTCAGGAGTGCTTCTTGCACTATTATAGGCACTCACGCATTCGTACGATTTTTTTCCTACCCCCGAAAGCATTTTATATTTCCCTTCAAAAACGCTGTCTCCCTAAAAGCTCCTAGAAGCTGTCCACTCTGAGAGAATTAGCTCAGAAAAGTTTTGATACACTCACACGTAGTCAGTTTAATTCAATTGATTTTGTAATAAAATGTAAAATGTTTAGATAATAGAATTCTGTTATTTTCTATAATAAATTCTGTCTTCTCTATGTTAGCGTACTACACGAGTGCTTTGGATTTCTAGAGAAATGAAATTAGGGAGCATTGTAGTGTACTTCCCGAGTGCAGTGTCTACTGTAATAAATCCTGACGTCCAGCAGCATTTTTCAATTACCAGACAATCACTCAACATTACAGCTAACGAAACCTGTTTGCTCGCGCAAACCAAGTGTTTGTCAAAGAAGTTAGAAACACGTACCAGTTAGGCTAATATGAAATTCTTCGCCACGTCACGCAGCAGTCGAGCCGTGAAACTGGAGCACGCCGGGCTATCGAAACTGTTCGCAATATGAAAAAAAAACTCGTATCAGATCAAATTGAATAGCTTCAGATGTCCTGGATTCGCATGTTACTGTCAAACTACGAATTCATTAAGGCACACGTCGCGCAACAAATCACGCGATAAAAGCACGTATTACAAGATCTCCGTTTCAATCACGATGGATAACACTATATCGACGTTTTTAACGACCGCGGATATACATATAGAAATTTACGGGACGAACCGGTTTTTCGAGCGTGCGACGTGTGTGGATCGGGTTTTAATAAAATTTTTTCTTGCACACGAAAGAGTGTTACATTTTATTCCGAAAAATCCGTTTGTTTCGTAGCCGCCTCTCGCCGAGCCGTTCGGGTTCTTTTGATACAGTTTTTGCGATAGGAAGTGAATTCATGCGACGGAAGATGAAAGCGATCTTGCTGAAATTGCTGAATTTACAATGTGTTATTAGGACGCTACAGTAGGTACTGAGAATTATGAAATGATCAAACGTTGTTCCGTTTAATGAGGACCGTTCAAATTATTAGGTTGCATATGATGCAATTTTGATGCACCTTGAGGCCAGTAATTGGCAAGGAAGTGTCCATTGTGTATGTTGGAATGATGTTGGCTCTTAATTGCAGATTTTAAGGAATGCAAAATAAATTGCCACACATTGTTATCAATTATTAGATTCAGCGGATTCAGAAACTGAAAAAGATTACCACACATTGTCCCAATTAAACAGAAAATTTTTGACAAACCTACTGAACATTTTTGGGTTCAATGGAAACTTATTGGTAGTATTAAATACCATTCTCACCTTCAGCGAAGAGATTAACAGGGAAATGTCTGCGATAAGTTCTAATGTTTCTAATTTTTTAAAAATACTACACTGTTAATGGACGGCGACAATTCCGCAGTCGGGATTAAATGAACTATAAAACGAACGATAAATTCCGGAACGGGGCTGTGTAGAAGCGCAGGGAACTGTTTAAAAGGGCCAGCCGCTCCGAGCATGATTAAAGAAGAAGAAAGGCGATTAATTAAAGAGCTCGAAAAGTTTAATACATATTAGGCCCTCGCGAAGTGAAAAGTTTAATATCTGACAGTAAAACTATGGAAAGACTCTTGTAAGCTTTAATGAGCGTAAAAGTTGATAAAGCGATTATGGCAGGATGTACGTTGTAGAATGGGCTCGACAAAGTAAAAATTCTCTTTTGAAACGTATAAAGGGATGGAACGAAAGGGAGGGAAAAACTGGAACGTGCCGCGACTAATAGGACAGAAGATTACAAAGGACGAAAAAGATTGTTTCGTTGCGTCTAAGCATGAGACCCCTTTGGGTTCTGCGAAACTTCATTTGCGTTAGGTGTCCCGTAAAATATTACGTTTACCGACGTCGAACGATTCAATAGAAGAATAAAATCTAAGGCCTTAGAATGGAACGCTGTTACATATGGAATCCATTCCATCGCGAGGAAATTTAACGTTTCTTCATCACATTTATGTGGGCTACAGCTCGCATTTATTAATTATTGCGTTCACAACATTTTCTGTCACTGGAAATACGAACAAATATTTATAAATTGCAAATGTTACACAGTGAAGATACATTTTTTCTGAATGAAGGGTGTTGAAATTGCAAAATTTTACTGCTTCATTCGAATGTGATTTATTTTCGGAAGTTGTAGAAATTGCTGCAAACTCGTCGAGCGAAAGAATACGAAAATTATCGTGTGACATAATTATCAACCGGGACGAACGAGAGAAATAATACAAGTCGGCTTAATAGGGGTGCAAATTGGGGGGAAGAAAAATGGTGTACGTGCTTTGCATTTCAAGTGGGAACGGCAGGGAACAGATTCAAGGTGATTAATTGTAAAGCAAAGTTTAACCGCGTTAAGGTCGGGTAAATCATGCCGTTTGAACTTTGACCTTGGCATTCTGGAACGAGGTGCTCAACCATTACTGAAATTCGTGCTAACCGGATTCTTCCAGAATATCTGGAACTTGCGTGGAACCTGTTTAGCAACACTTCATCCACGACGATCGCTAACATAGAACTATACAACTTTATTTCAATTCACATTTATTATTCCTTGATACAAAAAATACAATCAATTGCATAACGTCCATTGTCTTCGATGATTCTCTTCCATTGTATAAGAACAAACTAACCATTTTCAGATAGAACACGTCAATACATTGTTCCAGAAAAATTGATTTTCCAATCAATCAATTTCTTGAATCCACAAAATCCACAGTCGAATCATAACAATTCCTGAAAACTCTCAAAGCGAAGGAATTTCGCTCGACTCCAGCGACTACAGATTGTCCCATAAAAATTTCACTTTTAATCGCATCTAACGGAAAAATGAATCGCGATAAAATAACTCTGGGGAACAGGGTGAAAGAACCCAACCTCCCCAAAAAATCCGTGCATTAGCCGTGTCGTGGGGAAAAAATGCTTCCGCGAATTTCATCATAAACTCGACGGAACAAAGCGTCGCGGGCCACAGGGGGGTTGGACGGAATAATAAATTCCGAAGTAACGCGTGCGATTTATCCACCACCGCACCGCCGGGATTGGTCGGGGGAGGGGGTTGGTTTCGGTGGATAGTACGGGTGGTTGAAAAAGTTCCTGTGACGGAGATGGTCCCTCAAAGGCGTCGGGGAAAAAGCGGCCACGAAAAGACGCGGCAACGTCGCCGTGCCGGCTGTACGGCGACGCTGGGCGTCGCGGGGCGTCGTTGGGGGTTGGTTTCCAACGGTGGTGGGGATGGCCGATCAATATGGCGGCAGGGGAGGGTGTGGCAGAGGTACGATGGGTAGTTTTCGGTGAGGCGGAGGCGGGGGTAATCCATGGTATGAGGCGCAGGTATGCTTTGTCCACCACACCGATTCTATCGTGCTTCTCCTGTGACCTTGAGCCTTTTTTTCAACCCCCAAGAAAACGGTCCGACTCGATCATTTTCTTCCCTTCTCGATCATTTCCACCCCGCACGATTAGGGGTAGTGTCGAGTTTAATAGACGGTGGTTTAGTACGCAATTGTTCCAGTTAATTTTCTTGCAATTCTTTGGTATTTGTTTTTGTGTGAGGATTATCCTGTAGGGGAAATTTTTACGTAGGGTAGTTCGTTGTTTCAGAGGTGTGAGAAGGGTTGTTTGATTTGCCCGACTCAGTATTTTTGTAGTTCTTTCTGTGGGACACTGTGAGTAGGAGGTTTATGAAGAAAATTGTTAGGGTTACCTTGATTTTGTGATTGAAGGGGTGAGCGTTTCAGAGGGGTGTAAAGGATGCGTGATGGTACCGAAGTATCCCGCTTAGTGATACGGATATTTGGTATCGATAACGATAAGTATCAAACGAGGTATTGGTTAGGCGGTTGCATTGTCTACGGGTTCGAGTGCAGCTGCAGTACCGGGCGCACTCGACCAAACAATGCGGAATCGTCCCGGCAACAAATCCTACTTTGCACGCTCTCATCTCCGGCACTCAAGCTAATCAGAATGGTACATTTCTTAATGAAACAACTGCCTCGCCCCCGTGTACATAGTTTTCTGACGCGGAATTCTGATGGAATTACCTTGAACCTCGTGTTTCGGCTCGGAATACTAAATAAACGAGAGCCTGTATCCCTATCAGGACTACGATTGTTCAATCACTGCTGCCTCCCGTTACAATTCCCTCGGAAACGTCAGATTTTACGGGCATATTCTGAGGGCCAATTAGCACATTCAAATTACGCCGCCTGGAATCCCTTTCGTTAAAAAATAATTGCAATATAATGCATTATATTAAGAAGAACAGTAGAATACTGAATTACATTGTACGGAACAGTAGAATACTGAATTACATTGTACAGAACAGTAAAATACTGAATTACATTTTATAGAATAGTAAAATCGTGAATTAAAAAATCAGAAAATATCGAAACCAAAGTCAATTAATTGTCACGGAATCCAGCATTAGCAAACACGATCGACTGACTCTTAATTCGTAACTATTCAATAGCTTGCAGATTTTTGTGCATTTATGCCGAATACATTTCAACAAAATTTAATTCAGCAAAGGTCTTTTATGAACACAGATTTAAAAGTCGTTCTCAATTAGTGAAAGCGCTCGTTGAACGGCTAATCGTTCATGCTTAAAAAATGTGAATCTGCAAAACCATTTGCAGCTCAATAATAAGATCATTGTACCGTTTTTAATAATCAAGAGGTTTTTATATGACTATATCCCTACTAGAAATTCTACTGAAACTTGTTCCCGTTATTAAAAGTTAAAGCAAGTTACGAATAAAAACTATTTTAACATTTTGTTCGTTCGTATTTGTTATAAATGTAGGATAGCCACGATTGATTAAAGCTTCCTTTATTCCGGATATAGTACAACATAATCGATGCGCCCTATTGTTCCTCCGACGAGATAAAATTGTTTAACATTTTGATTCAGAGTTTGTATGAACGAGAAAAACTATAATTAAAATTCATAACGAGCCTTTACGAAGGTAATTGCTAAAGTTCATACTTTTAATTCGCGTTGAATACCAATAATGACGGGAATCAAATTTTGTATTAATTTTATTTCGCTTTGCATCGTATTCTTCGTGAACATTTCCTGAATACCTCGGAGTTTAATAAATAATGTTTATATAATATTATTTATTTACTTACCGACGCCAAATTGTTATTATTATCATTAGATACTGTATCTTTATGAAAATTCTGAAATCGAAGCTGAAAAACGTCTCTAAAAACATTGAAAAATTTTTCTACCTGATCTCTCATTTCCCCTAAAAAAAACTACATGCGACACGCGGGAAGTGCAACAGTAAAATTCTGGAAAAATGATTCCTTCCGAGTAGTCCGGGGCCGAGATCGCTTGATAAGAGAGGAATAGTATCTACCGGAAGTAGGAAGATTACCAACAGCGCGTATCGTTCGCGACTCACCAGGTTCGTCGACGGCCTGTATTCGCGAAATTCACAGTTTCTCTCCTGTGACTTTTTTTTTATTCTTCCTAGAGGCCGATGCGATGCGATGCGACCTATTTCGTGGAACCGACACGAGAAAGATTTTTTTTCGCGAACCTATAGCCGGGCCACGTTTTATCAAACCACCTTATCGACTGGCTTCGACCTCGTCTCCTCTCGTAGCTGACGTATCTCCATCCTTTTCTCTTATTTCTGCTTACTCTGGCTGCATCTTTTTCTCTCTTGTACTAGGTTTCTCTCTCTCTCTCTCTCTCTCTCTCTCTCTCTCTCTCTTTCCATCCCGATGTTTCTCTTTCGAGGTTTCCCTTTCTCGCTCCATCTCGAGGAGAATACGATATTCCAGGCCCTTCGCGTTTACATTCGCTCGATCGACCGTGAATATCCTTCTTTCGCTCGCCAACCCTCGAGTACGAGAGCCATTTCGAGAAGCGAAAATTCGAGGGATCGTATGTTATTGACGTTTCCGAGCTTCCACTTCACTCTTTCTGCAACAGTCCGGCGCGAGACGCGTGTTGATGCGCGCCGCGCCGGAAGTGATCGAGGGCCACGAGGAGCTCGAGAGAAATGATTTCGATAAGGTTTCTCGGGACATGTTGACGATAAAGGGCCTGTGGACGTGTTACACATAATTGTCCGTATTCAGAATAATTGCGAGGACGGTGTAGAACGATTTTAGACCCCTGTGTATGTTAATATTTTCATTTTTCTTGGACTTCATGCCATTTATATATTTTTGTGATTTAGAACAGTTTTTCTCTTGAACTAATTCGATCATTTCACACATTTAATAGGAATGCATTTCAGGCTCGTCTTTCAGAGAGACAGAGGCCATAATCTTCCTCGTTCTGTGTTTGGGATCCATGAAAAATTTAGGGTGTATAAAAAAATTATTTAGCGAGATAATAGCGAGGTTGGAAGCGAGGGTGGTAGGTCAAACATAAAAATGCCTAGGGCCGGAGAACACCAAGTTGCTGCCCTGCTCTCAGGAATAGCATACTTTTTTTTTATCTATGCATTCGACCTAGTTGCGTTGTCAGCCATTATTTGGGCGCACCAATTGTAGAACGTCAATGAGTGACAGCTCTGGTTGTATCATCGTCACGTGGCATTGTCATTTTCACCTCTAATAGCTCGCTGGTGTATGTATTATACATGCCAAGCGATGTGACATCCTAATATTGGAATAGTATTATAATAAACGTCATCACAATGTGTTGTAGAAGCTATTATAATTTCTTCTATTACTATTTCTCACCATCAGATCTAACACTAGAACTAATTGTAGAAATAGAAATTAGCAAAATTAGAAATGTTAATTTGCTACGACTAGAGCTTACAGAAAAGGAAAGACATAATATCGGTTATGGCTGTTAGAACTGTCATTTTATTGGAAAACTAATTTTACTTCGACCTCGCTATTCTTCGAGTCCAGCAGTTGTGAAATATAGAATGTAATATCGTGTTTGGCTTCTGGAACTGTTGTTTTATCGGGAAACTGTTCTACTTTGGCCAGTAAATTATCGGCTACGAATAATCTTGTGTAATCCGAGGCTAATGAGTTACTATTAGCCTCTCCTCGGATTAATGCAACGAACAACCGATCTCCTGCAACAAGAAAGAAATCATTCCTCCGATATACGTACATGTACGTGTGTCCTCGGAAATTCTGCCACATGAATTTCAATTTGCATAAGTATCTCCTGTCCGATTATTATGTGTCCTACACTATAATTGACTCTTGTGTGCTCGCGAGATAATGGTGGGAGGGAGGGTGGTTATTCAGGTTACACATTTTAGTACACAGTATAATTAAACAGATTGACGGAATTATCGGGTTTCGTCGACGATCGGACATCGAGATTGAACATTGAAACGGCTTATCTTAGATACGTCGTTTCAGTGACGAGAATGCGAGCCGTTTGTTTATTGAGTAGCTGCATTATGCATTCACCAATAATGCGATTCATCTCAATTTCAATTCCCCAAGAATTCGAACGGCTGATCGATAATTCATGATTGCAAATAACCCCCGGCATTTTCATACGTAATCTCCGAATTTTGTAAATCTGATTGCCGATATTTATGCGGGCCCGCATCTTTATGGATCCCGACGTGCTCAGAAATCCAAAATCAAACTAAAGTTCTATTCCCGGCGAAGCACTCGACAGACTAAATAATCAACTTCGTTTTTTAGCTTCAGTAATCTGTTTCTGCTCTCGAATTCTTGTATACATCACATATGTTGACAAATAATACTATTGCAACAATATTTCTTAGGTTATATTAGGTGTGCAAATAAGTTCTTTCCCCTTTTTTCCTACGATCAGAACTTCTGACTGAATTTGGATTACTTCCCGATTGTGGTGCCACCTGAAAGAGCGTTCTTTTAGCTTTAAGAAGAGTCGTAATGAGCGCTCTACGAGTTTCCAGTCCTATGCAACAATTTCAAAGAATATGGCGTGCGAGAAGCATCATTTGCGTCACTGCTTGCTCTTTGCATTCCAGCTTAGGAAAACAGCTGTTGAAGCGACTGAAATGGTGTGTTCGGCACTGGGAGAGAACGCTGTATCTTACAGAACATGCAAAAAGTGGTACCAAAGATTTAAAGCCGGAAATTTTAATTCAGGTGCACCGAGAAAGTTTGATGACGGTGAGTTAGAGGAATTGCTCAACGAAAATCCGACCCAGACGCAAGAAGAATTGGCAGAAAGATTGGGAGTCACCAGACAAGATTTTATTACACCAAAAAATCTTGAATTTGGAAAAAAAAGGGGAAAGAACTTGTTTGCACACCTAATATTTTATAGCAATTTTACGCTCACCTCGCAATTGAACGAATAAATGGCATTACGATTCGCAAATCGATAAGGCCCGTAGTTTTTCTGGGAACTCTTGCCGTTAGGAATGCAGTTTATGAACGAGAATACAGAATTATGAGAAGGGCTTCCTTCATCTATCCGACAAAGGCAGTACGTAGTAAAGAGATCAAGAACTCGGTGTTCGACTTTCCTCTGCTGACACGGGGATCTAGATTTCGATGAAGAATAGCAGGAGGAAACGAGGAGGAAGAGAGGATGAAAGCACTCGAGGAACTTTCTTCTTTAAAATCCTGGACGGGCAAATGTATCAAATCTCCTTTCTCCTCGGATAGCCAGCCATTTTTGCATCCGTATTTTTAATCTCTGCGCTGCCTCGCCGGTTGCGTAATTTCCTGTAAAAAAGACGACTGGAGCGTTGTATAATAAATTTATATAAAACCTACCGCATATATAGCTATATTTAAAGACCCTTTAAAGGTTCAATGGTAACTCGGTCTTCGAGAATATTTTTATACAATAACCCCGGACGGTAAAATCAACCAACAGCAAACACAGAAAAATGGACAAGTTCGAGTACGAAGCAAAGTTTAATCGATTCATTAGCGTCGTCGGTAGGCAGAATGATAGGCCGATGGCTGCGCACTGAGAGCACCTCCATTTTCCGGGGATCCTCTTTCGATCGACCGAACGAATGAAGCGCTCGAACGATCCTGGCATAAAACTGCTGATGAGGAGGCGGGGAATAGATGTCCGCGGAGAAAACGTCCGCCCTTCCGACAATTAATAATTGAAGATCACCGGGAGGAAAATATAAAGGTTTTGAAAAGATAAAGGAGGATATTGGAGAAGAATGGCCTCGGAATCGATGGGAAGGAGCATCAGCTTGCTGATCAAAGGAACCGAAGCCGGTCGGTGATCGAAGGGATTCGTTTCCCAAGGTCCAGGAACGAGCCACTATCATTTCCACGGGTCTGGGGAATCCCGAAGAAACGTCAAAGCGCGTGAGGAAGCCAAGTGGCGAAGCTGAAGAAGGATGGCCCGTTGCGGGGGCGCGCGGCGAGATCGAAAGCTCCGGTGAAAACGGAAGACTCAGCCGGCCAGGATTCCCGACGCATATTTCATCCTGAACATCCCTCCGCTTTTTCCTACCCCTTTTTCTCCATTTTCTTCTTTCGCCGGCCGCGCGATTTACCTCGAAAATTCCCCGGCCACCAAGAAACTAACTAAATTGCCGAATAAGTTGCTCGAACCTCCAATAATATTTTCGATTCCATTCCATTTTGTGCCTCGAATCAATGCATCGAATGAAAAGCACAAAAACCAGAATTTTACATTGATCTACATCGTTGTGCATTCAAGCTAGAAACCACAATAAACGAGTTAAACTATGCAGCTTTATAAAAGTTTCAATCAGTATTGTTTTACCTCGAAATGCAGTTTTATCGTAACGACTATATATCGTGGATTTTGAATAGATCTCCATCGTTTTTACCCCGGGAAATTATGGCGAACGTTTAAAAGAACGGTTCGGTTGTTATAGTTTCTTCGACCAGGGTTGGTATGTACCGTTGAGTGACTATAGAGCGTTATAGAAGTGATTCTGCGATTGTTCGAACGGCTGCGATGTCACGTTTCTCTCGTCTCCTTTAATTTTTCCTCGCTTCTCTTGTTATCGTAAGGATGCAGTGTTTATGCAATTCTATTGTGAATTGATTGTTTCGCCGAGTCGGTTGTATGCACTGTGCTGCGGAAAGAAATCAGCGCAGTTTATTTTGCTCTGCTGGAATATGGATGAATATGGATTCGTAGCGTTTCTTGATATAAACTAAATCCCCATTGAATCCCATTGAATTTTCTATTTAGCGACATAAGAATGATTGGCTACAGCACCTGTAAATTTATCAATTTTTTAAATGAGAACAGATACTTTTCTTTAAGATGTATATAATAAATTTTTGATAACAAATTTTTCCAGCCGTCTTTTCAGTCTTCTTTGCCTTCAAGCTATCAGTAAAAATACAATCAAATCGAGGGAACTAATTAATTACAAGAACAATAAGATCACGTTCAATAGGAGACTTTTCCGATACTTCTACCATTCAGGCGATCCTAGTCGAAATTTCGCCGCCACGAGCAACAGATAAGCATAGTCACAAGATTTTCTCCGCCCGAGGGAAACAAGAAAATAACCTTAAGAGGATGCGAAAATAATCCGTCGCCCTTTGTCGACGGGCACCAAGAGACAATGAGATAACGGGCTGGTACGTCCGCAGAGATGCGCCTTGCACCCTCTTACCCCCCGTTACGTTGTCGTGGACGTGAAAGACGCTTCGTGAAAGCGCGTTCCCGTACACTCAGGCTGGAGAGAGAGAGAGAGAGAGAGAGAGAGAGAGAGAGAGAGAGAGAGAGAGAGAGAGGAGACGTCGCGAGAAAAGCTTGTCGCGGACAAACGAGAGACGTTATCTCGCGCGAGAATCGTCCACGGCCCCGCAGGATTTTCCCGAAGCCCTTGTATTTTTCAAAGAGCCACGGGAACGCCGCGAAACAGCTTTTGACGTACGACGTTCCTATCGCGACCTCCGTTATTGTGTACGAATCTCGGGCAATTTGCTGACGCGACGGGCTTAATGATTCTTGAAATTGCTCCCATCAGTCAACAATATTCCGAGATCTTTCGGCCCGACCCGTTTAGACGCCATTCTCTTCATCTCCTGCGACACGCGGACGTTCCCCGCAAGATATCGACCATCTTGAAACGCTTTAAATCTTTTTTACCGCTTTCCCATCAGTGCCATGTGAGATTCTGCTCTGGCTTTTTTGTTTTCAAGCTTTATTCCGATAAATTTTCTCTTATGGAGAGTTATTATTATTAGTATGAAGAATTACTTATTAATTATCATACAGGATGCCCCTCGAAATTCGCATAGCCATAGCAGAACCTAAAATGTCACCAGATCTAATATATCCACTTCCGCGTTGATATATTCACGACTCAAGGATAATCCACGTCCTTGGATCCTCAATTAGGCCCGCTACACGCGGTTGGATTACAGGTGCGGTAACACGACTTCAATTACCCGAAATTCATCGATCAAGCGATTACTTCTCCAGGATAATATGCAAATCCAATTTCAGATTAAATTCCATTGGCGTAGTGTCTATCAACGGCCACGTTCTAATTCGTCTGACTCCTAGGGTCGAGAGATATTTAAGCGGTCTCGGAGGTTTCCGCCAATTAAGAAGTTCAACCGAACCGCGTCTCCCGAAAAGAAACGAATTAACCGGATGTGTCAATTAGTGTATTACGCTCTTGTCGACGGCTCGAAAGAATTTAACGAACAAATATTTACTGTCGCGTTAATTATGCCGACCTTGACCGACAACAGCGTCGACGCGACACGAAATTCGTCGTTTCCGCGCCCATTAATCCGCAGTCTGTGATTGTATGCATTTTTGAGACATAATTATGCGGGACGTGATTAATTGCGAATCAGGTTCGAAAGGTGTAACATCATTTTTCACGTGAAAATCGATATTTCTGCTTGAAAAAAATCACAGGTGTTTCTGAAATACTTCTCCGGAAGTCCACCAAGTTTGAGATCGATAGACCGAGTAGTTTTCTCTGAAAAAATTCGCGAAGAGCTTCATCGCGGATATAGTGTAGCTCTCGCGAGTTGTTATTTGCCAGCTAGTGGACGAACTCGATTATCTGTGCTTAGATAGTCGTTTGGAGAGGGCCTTTAAGCGGCATAAAATGGTACTACTTTCCTGGAAATCTGTGCTGGAGGGGGGATGCAGACGAAATGAAGTAGAAAGAGAGAGGGTGCAGCGTTCGGGGGTGCGTTCGGCAGCTCGACGACGAACGAACGCTGCAGAAGAAGAAGAGGGAAAGAGATGGAGGACAGGATGGAAGTAATTTCCGGGCTGAAAGAAGCCGACTTCACGGTAAAAACATAATCAGAGGGATGGTTCTAAGTTTCTCGTTGCGACAACGAGCGTAGTGGAGGGAGACAGAAGAATGATGAAGAAGACGGAGCTCCCGGCGCAAACGCGGAGGGAAAGAGGAAAGACTGAGGACAGCTTATCGGCTCGAGAGTTTTATCGAAGCATGAGAAGATCTGCTCGGTATCCGGATTTACAGAGTACGAAAAGTTTAAGTCGCCCCGGCGTGTTACGCTGCGCCGCCGGTATCCTCAAACAGAATTGCTCCGTGTCTGCCCGTGAAGTTATAAAATCCTTTTACGCCGTTGCTTGTTTCTTTCGTTTAACTAAATTGGATTTGATTCGCCAGAGCCGCCATTTTCTTGCCGCGTTTACATCCGCGCCACCCTCCCCCGTATCTTCTTGAACTTGCTAAGCCAACTACTAATAAAACCCTGGGCTTTATGTCTTGTTACAAAAAGAAAAAAAGAGAAGCAAACGAAAAATCGTGCGTTCCTTTGACGGAGCACTCGACGAACGGACCTTCCGCGAAAAGATCCAACGTTCTGCCAGTTTTGCATATTTCGTAAACATTCGAACCGGTTGATGCAACGTCGCGTCGGTTTGGACGAGTATTAATTAACTTGGGCGGGTTTAGCGCTTTGAGGACAAATTTTCAACCGGATTTTATAAATAGTGAAACCAGCGGAGCGTCGAGTTTGCTTGGTTGGTAGGTAAAAGTTGCAGAAATTTCACGGATGGTGCAGAGTCAAAATTTATCGGTGAGTTTTACTGCGTTGTAATCAAATGAAAGAATTCCGGTTCGCATTAAACGAAATGAAACGAAATAACAGGAAAAAATTGCTAATAGCTAACTTGTCTGGTCGACTTGGCTGATTAGCATTCGAAAGTGAGGAATAAATAGAATAAATCGTCGATTCTCCAGTGTCTAGAGCACAGCGACATGCTGGCTCCCACAATTCCTAGCTCCGCGTCCATCTTGATTTCATTACAGCGGCCGACATGTTCCCTCCAGCAAGCAAAGATCAATCGTGCGGAGAGTGCACTAACTGGAGGACTGAAACACAGCTTCAGGGATTAAACAGATCGAAGACTTATCGCGCGTGCTTTCGAGAGATCTCGAGAGCGGAGTCGCTACTCTGGAAAGTAGTTTATATCTGAGTGCATCCCCGGAAAGTGTTTCCATCCAACGAAAAAGAATCTCCGACATTAAACGTTGCACTTATTGTACTTCCTTCTTGTATCTTACTTTTACATCCGTCTGCGGTAGGATTTTAATAAAATGTTCCCCGATACTCGCGATTTTCAGTGGTTTTAATCCAGTCTTCGTAGACGCTAGAATATCTCCATAGTCCCGAAACTTGTAGGTCCTACATACCAAACAAATTCCGAATTGAGGAAACAGTCCTGACAATGCCAGGATAACAGTTCCAAGGAATAACCAGAATGTCTAGGAACCCAAAATACTAATTAGACTGCGGGAAAACGTCGTTAGCACGGCAGGAGAACAATTCCGAGGGTTTGGCAAAGAACAAACAGTAGTTCGAGAACGAGTGAACGTCTCTGAAGACAAGGGATCGGCAGGCCGATGATTTATGGTTGCAAATGGGCCGGAGTCGGCGACGCGTCCTATTCATACCGGCAGCAATACTCAGCAATGCAAATGGCCGTTACCGCCGGTGCACTATCGATGCACCAGACCGATGCAATCGGGAGAGGATGCGCCGCGGTTTGACAACCAGAAGCGGTCTAGTTGACTCAGAACGTGACTCCGACCATTTTCATTTCGTTATCTGTTGAATGGTTGATTAAACGATGAATTTGTTTAACAGCGAATTCAACGAATGCTCGAACGAGAATTAATAATCTTGGAGTTTAGGGGATGATGAAGGAGCAATCATGTCAGGGAACGTCCGCGGACAGTTCGATCTGTATCTACGTGATGTATGTACCATCCATTCGGACAAATGATAGTGTATTATGCGTATTGATTCACACTGTACTCGAGAATTAGTATAGTTCTGAGTAATTAGAAGCGGCGGACACTATTTGGGGAATTGTAGGCTACAATGTAATACAGATAATGTATCACTGACCGTGAAGGAATAATTGATTATATTTGGTTATTGCGCACGAAATGGCGGTTTTATAGATTGGCGTGGTTGGTGGCGTTTGCACCGTTGGGAACTACTAATTAACCTGTCATGAATTATTAATTACGCATTGAAGTCTAACTATCGAGAGTGAAATATTACCGGGCGAGTCCATAAGGCGGGAAACCGCGAATCTCGTGTTTTATACACCGATATCTTCCATTCCATAACATCAAATGTTTATACTACGTTGAACGTGTTTATTGTTCTTACAGACGCAATTTAATTTAATCTTGAAAATGGTCCAAATCAGTGACCGAAACATCGATTACTTGAAAATTAGCAAAACTGCTTAGTTAATTGTTTTTTCTTTTTTTGTATTTAACGATCGAACCGTAGCGCCGATACCATTTGACCATTGTGACCATCAAATGTTTATACTACGCAAACGCAGTTGTTCATAAACGATCGCTGTAATTTGCTTTGCATTCTATAGACAATAGTCTCATATTAGCTGCACTTCTTAATTTTATTGAAACGGCGATGCTGTAATGTTTTGTTCTTTTTCTGTTGCAGGTGAGTTCGGATTTATGCGCTTTCTAATTGTCGATTCTCATCGTTACAGGTAAATTAATTAAATTAATGAAATTATCTGAAGCGATACAACCTAAAAATTGTTCTAAAACTTTTCTTAGATATTTATTACTGAACCAGGGACCAAACATTTTTCTAGCACGAATTTATTCTACGAAATAGACCGGACAATTTCAGGAAAATACTCGGTAAAAGGAGTCGCGAGAAAGTATGCAACGAACGTGCAGTATAGCGAAAATTACGGAGCGTGTTCACGATTATTGCACACACCGTTCCGCTCGCACCGCGCACCGGCCCGAAACTCCGATTTCTAATTAAATGTAGGGCTCGCCTTACTTGAAACGTGACAAATTCATTCCGTCATTTCCGCGGTTTGGCCGGGCCACGAAAATTGTGCCAACAGCTGTTCCATGTCGCTGGTAATGCAATTAAATCGTCAGAGTTTAATCGATATGTAACATCATACACTGCGCCGCGCGAAATTTATTACCGGCCGCCTATCCCTAGACAATGTTTAATAACAGTGTGCCGGGGGCCGCGGCCGTGGCGCGCGCGTTTTGCACAGAGCGATATCAGTTCTACTGTAAACGTGACCTACTCGAAGGCATTCGTTATAATTAGCGTCACGAGAACGCTCTGTCGTCCGCAAACCGCAGAATGGAATTATCCGAATGTCTCAACCAGAATTACACGCGCGCGATCTCGTTCCTGGTGATCGATGGATCACTTTCATCGCGCACCGCTTTCTTTTTTCGCTCGCCCGGAATCATTAACGCGTTGACGGATCACCCGCTCGGCGAACGCAAAAGTTTGATAATATCTGAACAAGTTCGTTCGTAAAATGAAAACGGAGAATTGAGATTTATGATTAGGATTTTATACGTTTGTGACGAGAGTTGTTGTAATTTAAAACAGCAGAAAGATTACAGAAATATATTAGAATTCACATATACAAATTCGCAGTCTAATTTTTCTGGCGTTCATATCAGCGACATTGTAAGAATGACTGAAATTTTTCAATGAAAGTTACAGTGTGTACGTACAAAAGTACATACAACGTATATAATCATGTCGTACGTGAATTTGTTAACGTGCTCAAATGAAATTTCACATGTTTGCACATACCGTGAGCATTGTGAAATCCATATGCGAAACAGTGAGCTTCTGCTATTTCTCTTGGAAGAAGATTTCGAAAAAGAAACTTGTCTGCGATTTTTCTTTTATTTTCGGCGCAGGACGAATTGGAAAATATGGCTGACGATGCGATACGCGGTCGACTCGAAATATCGACAGAATATCGCGTCGCTTCGAATCGTCGTCGCACGCGGTCCATGCGTTTCTTCGAGGTTTTCTATGATTTTATGAGAAATCGATGCATCGATCGAGTCGAGCATGTGTACGCGTGTATATGTACATGGACGCCGCGCTGCGATATTTGGCTGTTGCTCTTCTCCTCGGCGCGAAACGTCGTATCTACCGGGAAAATACAACTTCACGATTTTATCTTGTTAGGGGAAGCTTGTTTTGAAGGCTGCTCGCGGATGCTTGCACCTGCTCACACGATGATTCAGAAGTGAAATTTATATTTCGCGGAAATCCAAAGCCGCGAACAATCGCGGACAATTGAAGACGCGCGCTGCCTCGCGTTTACGACTTCGTGATTCGATCATCGTGTTTACTGCCTTGTCAGCCGTGCCTCACTCATGCAACTGTTTGTACCTACTCGAAAATGAATTTTTGTGTTTGCTAAATGTCTACGAAAATAGAGAACCAGTTTAATCGCTGTGATAAGACTTTTCTGTTCTCATTTTATTATTATCACGCTTATATTAACTTGCCGTGTTGTTTTATACGTCAAATCTTGTAATTGAATTTTAAACCTCTTCCCATAGTACAATCTTGCTGAAATTTTTTATACACACTCGCTTCCGATGACAATAAATGTAGAAAAACAAATATATAAAAAGATCTTTTTAGATACCACGCTTATATTAAAATGCACTAAAAAGGAGAAATAATTTTTTTCCTGGTTCTCCATAAAATTCCGAATCCAGTTAAATGATTGATGATAATTTTCCCCAAAATTTCAAGCGATTAGTTCAAAATTTCTTCTATTATAAAATTAGTGTTGGAATAGATAAAAAAATTTAATATAAATTTAAATAAAATCATGACATTAGTGACGATAAAAATAAAAGCGTGGAGCGCTAAACTATATTGACGTAATCTTCGTGGGCACTCTACGCTTTTATTATTATAGTCACTAATGTCATGATTTTATTTAAATCTATGTTAAATTTTTCTATCTATTCCAACACTAATTTTATAACAGAAGAAATTTTGAACTAATTGCTTAAAATTTTGGGGAAAAATATCATTAATCATTTAACTGGATTCGGTATTTTATGGAGAACCAGGAAAAAAATTATTTTCCCCTTTTTAGTGCATTTAAATATAAACGTGGTTTCTAAAAAGTTTGTTTATATATTTTTTATCGCATAAATTGTTTCAAATTCGCAGAACTTTTGTGCAATTAATCAAATAAAATATATATCATATGGTTACGGTTATTCAAGATTGTACTGGGATCGTTATTGTTTTAACTTTCACGTATGTTCATGTTTGATTAAACAAACCGTTCCGGTTTTGTGGAATTTTTATGAAATTGGTAAAATCACGTTGTTACATAGCATTATGGTTATTAAAAGTTCTACAGAATGAATGATTACTTTATCCTGCATTTTTCCGTATCTATTTTAGTAAGTAAATTGCTTTAATTATGGAGAATTTCTATAGAGTTAAAAGTTAATTGCTAATTAGTCTTACTTTTCCGGTTTCGATTGTATGCGATTTTCTAAATTTTACGCAGAAGTCATTAGGGGCGATTTAGCATTAATTATTTCGTGAAAAGAAAATCTCAAGACCGATCCACTAGTTCTACGACGAAAACCGTGAAAACTGTACTGCACTTGATACCAGACACACGAGGGCCATCGCGATATTCGGAATTGTTGCCGTATTTCCTCGTTCTTGAAACTCGTGTTTGCATGAGCTTCGAAGTTTTATGACCGATCGATACGGCCGGCTTATAGTCAACGAGCTACAGGGACCATTCCTTTTTCTCGAGATATGAGATGATCTACTTTACATTATGGCTCTCGTTTTACATTTCGGAGAAGGCAGAAATAGAACAGATCGGGAAATCGAGGAGATACGACCGCCATTTTGCTTCTTAATCGCTTAATACCTGGTATACGGTATACGTTGCATCCGGCTGTAGCCTGTTAGTGAATCTTGCCGTTCGTAGATGTTTCTTTGGCAAGCTGCGATTCTTTATGCAGAAGAAAATTCTAAAACGAAATCATAATTGTAGATCTTACACTATGAATGACCATATCGTGCAAACGAGTCAATTAAAAATAATGCAACAACAAAAATCGCTACTTAAAGAGATCTTTGAAAATTCTATCCGTACAAATACATTGCTGAACTTCAGAAAAATAATTCTCGAACGTTAAGAATTACACGTGACATTTGGTCCGTTCAATTGGTTGAGTTTCTCGAGCCACACAAGCAGTTCTCGGTTTAAGCGGACGCGGACGAGGCGCACGATTAAATAGGTATGTGCCTAATTTATGATCTAATTCGAGAACAACTCGTTGTCAGCGCTAACCCAGATCCAGTTTACATGAAATCTGTGTATAACCCGGACTGGGTCGAAAGGCGCTTATCCGCGGGAAGGTCGACCATGTCCGGCCTTAAGGGTTTTCCCGGGGTCGAGATTTTTAAAAGCGTCTCCTCTCGCAATTAAACCGTCCGTGTTTAATTGATCATTCGGCTGTTCGGTTTTATCGACGGCGGCCGAACGACTGCATTTATGGTGGTGGCGGAGGGGAGGCTTCGGAAACTTTCTTCGATTCACTTAAAATTTCGCGCCGGATTATCTGCGGCTTGTTCGTCGCCGGCGGATCGGAAAAGCGCGGCAAGTAATTAAGAAAGTAGCACGAACCACTCCGGAAACACAGCTAAATTACTCGGAAAAATTTAATTCTCTGATAATATCGGTCACGTGCATCGTTCCGCGGGACTCGAAACTTCCGACGTTCCCACTCATCGACTTTCTTTTCGGTTAATTCCATTGCTAATGATACTCCAACCCTTCGTGAGTACTTATTTTGTAAATGGCCGGCCCGGAAGTTTAATGAAAATATTTATTGATTCGCGGTGCACCGCTGATGGGATTCCGCTGCTTTCCTCTTAGCAGAATTGAGATTATAGGTTCATTATACTTAATTGTGGTCGCGGGGAAACAGGTACAATGGCAGCTCAAATAAATGCAAAGCACTTTGTTCTGTTCACTTCGTATTTATTTTTCTATATAGCTCAGCTGTCTAGTTCCAATTTATCCAATAAATGTTCAGTATACAGACCTTCTAAAATGTCTCGCTTGTAATTTCGTGTCTAAATCAGCATTAAAAGGTCAACGAGATGAAACGATAAAATTTAGCCCACCCGACGAAATTGAAATCGCCATTTGTGATCTGCCAGGTGTCTAATTTGGAAGTGACTTCAGACATCCGCGAAGCTCGTACCAGCGAAGCACGGATCGCTAGTACGTCGAGTGAGATAACTTCATAATTGCATTGACAGACAGGGGAGAACATATTAATTTGGCAAGGTCCATGAACACCCCCTTGCGGGTTATTACACGGCATGCCGAAGGCGCGGGAAAGCCCTGTCTATTTTCCACGTGAACTCAACTCTTACCCAGACTGTTTCTCTAACTCATCCTTGTCACATAACTGGACCATTTTCTCTGGAAACGCCGCGGCAATCGGCTTACTGTCAATTAGATCGGTGCTTAACTCGTCTCGTTTCTATTCTGCGAAAACCGGCCTCGTCGTGCCCCGACGAAAACATTACTGTCGGCCTTCGCGACACGTTAATCATTTTTAATATTCTGCTGGCATGTCATCTTCAGCTTGCGACATTTATGCGACAACTTTGATGAATGATGCACGGGATGTGAGACAAGTATGTTTGTCGCTTGTTGATTTGTGTCGAAAGAATTTTCAGGATAATGCCGTTCGTGCCTGATTTGAAAATAAAATTCAAAGGTTAAATTTTAAAGAATACAACTTTATTAATCAATTAAACATACAGTCACCCTTCTTTTCTAATTGTAGAAAATTTAACCATCTTACAATTTTAATTTATCCAATCTTTAACCAAATCTTTAAAATTTAACGGTAAATTCTTCTCTCGATCGAAATATAATATACAATAAATTTGTGATTTCGGCGCAAGGTTCGATCGTTTCGAACCACAGCAAATGTGCAGTTATTTAAAAATGCATCTCGACGTTTCGATCCCTATGTGGATCATTCACAAAGAGACATTTTTTGCGTCTGAAACATATTGTATGTATAATATAACATAATTTGAAAAGTAGCACAGCCATGTAAATCAACCGGAAAACCAATAAATTAAAATTTAACCATTGAATTTTATTTTAAAATCGGACACGAACTCATGCAATCATTTAATAATAATAAAATAGTTGCGGATGATGACGCAGACGATTATAATTTCCAAAAATTGGTAATTATGCGCGAGATTGTTGTCGCAACGGCGACCATAAATTTCCGTAATAATCCAGGGGTCCAGCTGGATCTCTAATAATCCTCGACGCACATGGAGCATCGGACAGGACGGTTTTCGCGGGAATTAAAATGTCCGTCACACCGATGCGTTTGCCACGAAGAGAGACCGTTGGCTGGCACCCCGTCATGAATTTGTACTCCGATGACTGCAATAACTGAAATTTTCGGGGGCCGAGCACGGTGGCGCGATATTTGATGAAGTAGCGCCGCCGCTTGAATATTTCAGTTAGATATTTCGGCGTGCCCGTAACACCGTATAACGCGCTGCGGCTTGTGGTTTCCGACTGATTTATACAATTGCACCTGGCCGTACGCATTCGCTCATAGAAGTCAAGAAGCGCAGCCAGTCATACGAATTTTCTACTGTTTTAGAGATTGCTAAATCATGCGAGCCAGATCCACGCCCGATCGAAATATTTTCTGCGAAAAACGACCAGCTTTGCCGCATTAAAACGCGCTCTTCGCGAATTCGTCCGTAAATAAAGGGTGTCCCAAAATTCACGCAAGAAGTCATTTTGATAGAAAACACAGGTTTTTAATTAAAAATTGTGAATTTTTTTATTGATTCATCGGGTAAAAGGTCTCGACGGCTTTGCTGACACATACGCACTCTTTCGCCGAAATTTTCCGTGACCATTTGCATTAATGTGGCTGAATTTCGTTGATACAGCTCTCAATTTCCTCCATCAAGGCATGTGTGGTCGTCGGCTTGTTGGCATAAACCTTAGACTTCGAAAGACCTAAAAGAAAAAAGTCCAACGGCGTTAAATCGCATGATCTGGGCGGTCAATTCTGATCACCAAAGCGGGAAATTACACGACTATTGAATTGTTTCTCGGGCTGTCATTATTTTTAAAATATTGCTCAACAATGAGAACGCCTTATTCTTTCGTGTAGCACTCCATTTTTAATAACCCTGAGCTGTCGCGCTGTCTTTTTTTCCGTTGGCAACACTTTACCGCACAAATGGCGCAAAATTCAAATCTTGCGTGAATTTTGGGAAACTCTTCCGTCGAGATTCGGGTAAATTATTTCTTTGTTAATTTCTAAAATTAAAAATAGTGGTGCCACTTAAATGATCGTAATACGTCAGCTACAATTGCGATACATATTTGTTTCGCAATTATTTACCACCAATCTATACTGTTTGTAAGTCATTTCGCTTTGTTGGCGGGAGTAAATGTTTCTAGATTAAAAGCGCAAATATTGCGCGCTGATTCAGTGAATTGCGTATAATATTTATTCGAGAATCTAGTTCCACGTTGAAATTCATTTTGCATGGACGTAAAAGCGTTCGAGTTAGCGTGTTGAAACAATAAGGGGTAGGTACATTAAAAGAGCACCGTGTTTACGCTTGTTCCTCTAATTCCGTCACGTCCTGGCTGCACCGAAGCAATTTCCTTGGCATTGAAGTCCTGCGTGACTTTGTTTGTACGGTAGTTTCTCGCGCGTGGGAGAAGCAAAGTGGAACGAAACAAATGAAAAAGGTTGGAAGCGGCATCGCCTGGTTTCGAGGGAAGAGATAGGCGAGCTGTTCCTCGGGGGAGTCGTGCATCAGCAACGAAGAAAGTCAGCCAGGTGATCGGAATGACGTATCCCTTTGGATCCGGTCTCTCGTCAGAGATACCGTGGCGCCGCGTCGCGGTCGCAGAGCTATAAATGCAGAGGGAATTCTGTGGTGCGGTCGAACGATCACGTTCTGCGGTCGAGCCGCGTGTTATGTATGGCAATCTACCACGTTCGTGTATACGTACCGAATTTCTCCTTACCCACCAGCATTTGTTTCGAGCAACTGTTCGCAGCACGCGAAAGTTCATAATAACGTGCCGGGGGCGCAATTTTGTACCGAGTGCCGCATGCGGTACTCGCGACAAATTGTGAGAACCATCTACCCCGCGTTGAATTCCAACCCTGGCTTTCATGAATTCTCCCAGATCCACCATCGTGATCGCTTTATTAAAATACTATCGTTTTTCTCGTTCCCATCGATCCCATTCATCGATTCTTCCATGTCACGCGGAATTTTTCTTTAACCCTTTACGAGTACCCATTTACTGCATTTCTTTCAACAGTTTGTTAACGTTCCTCTAAAAAATATTGCAAAATTTCTCTGAATGTCCATTCTTTACTCGATAATATATAAATTTATAGTCTTATAATGAGAATTTCTGCAAACATGTTAAATACAGAAATGTTCTAAATAATCTATACATTTTGGGTGATTACACAATGGTTAAACTTTAGTGGAAACCTTCGAGAATCACGGATCTATTAAAACTATTTTCTAAAGCATTAAAGACGCTGATAGTTCTAGAACGAATTTTAAATTTTAGAACCAGCTAATGACAGTTTCAGAACAATGTCTAGAACCAGCAGAGAACGTGGCGTTATCAAAGTTGTTAATCGGCCGGAAATGATCGCGAGTTAGCATAGACAATGTGTAACAAGAGTCGCAGAACAGAGAACGCGTAGAAAGTAATTAGCCATATTAAAATGAACACGTGCCTCGTGTATACAGCCAGCGCGGCGCGAAGAATCCCCAGAATATTCATACGCTCTTTTTCCAGATGAATATCGAAATGAAAGTCCGGTACAGTATGAACGGGGAACCCGAGATAGGTTGGAGAGTTTTCTTTTTCATGCGCGGTGCAGTTTCAATGGTTCACAGGGGAAATCTACGAAGTGGTTATTAAAATTCAATCCGGATCGTGATCACGCAACAAGGAAAATAATCTCGGAGAGACAGATTTCCCATATTTTTCTTGACTACAGCTGATTCCGGAAATTGCAATTTCGTTCGGCAAGACAGCCTCGCCATTTTCTTTTTCTTTTTTATTTTTTTTCAATATATAAAAAGATCTTTGTAACTTTTTTAAAATCTGGAACACTGCTGTGTCTCAGTACTGAATTTGATATTTTGACGAAACTTTTTTGTGCAACTTAATTTACCAAAATATTAGCCGTCTGGAACGAGAAGCTAGATGAAGGATTGCCTAATGGAATTACTAATGAAAAATTGCGTGGGCGTTGTAATCAAGGGAAACGCAATGCAGAAACGTATTCGTATATCAGCAGCATTAAGTCCCACTGTTGCAGATGAACAATGATTACGCGAAATAGTCCATTGGTGGAATACGCGTTAACAATGAGGAAAGTGTACATTTTACTGTTGTTAAAGTGATGAAATCATAAAGTATCCCTCTGTCTACTATTATTGAAGTTATAAAATCACTGAAATTGCAAAATGCATGCTCCCTTTACATCAATAACATAATCATGCTCTGCCTAAAATAACTGAACACAAGCCAGCGGTAATTTCTACAAATAAAGACTGTCTAACCAATCTCTAGATTGCAATATTCAATCAAATTTAGAAGAAGTAAATCCCGCCATCTTTCCCAAACCCAAAAACGCAACAAGCGCACAGTCGAAGTCAACAAACGACCATCGGAGTCCGGTATTTACTACAAAACAACATCCACCATCGCTCCAACGACTTCCAAACGTGCGAACACTCCAAACATACACACGCACACACAAATGTTTTCCCTTTTTTCCGGGGCAAAGTCAACAAACAGTGGCCGGCCGCGCGATACTAAAAAAAGATAAACTCCGAAAGTTCCGCCGTTTAGTCCCGGAACAGTTTTCTTCTTCGTTCGCGACCCGAAAAGGAAGGAGCCGGGTAAAAAGAGAAGAGAATAAAATGCAGGGGAGAAAGAAGGCGGCGGGCGCATTAGGGATGCACCTAGTGGACTCATTAGCCAAATGAAGTACCGATGACGGGAACGACGGCGCACGCAGCGCCCGGCCATGTCGTAATTCCCGTGCAAGCGAAATTGGTAATGCCAGAAGGACAACGAAGACCATGCGAATTTCTGCGACGGTGATACGCGTGACCCAGTTCGCCGATGTACATATATATTTCTCTCTCTCTCTCTCTCTCTCTCTCGCTCCCTCCGTTTCGCGGAACCCTTCGCCCTTTTCCCTCCCTGCGCCACCGATACGCGGAACGGTAATGAGTCTGGAACTTGCGGCTGCGGCTGCGATATCGCCACGCCGTATCAGACCCCTCTTACGGGACCGCCGGATGCTTTAATTATCGTAATACGCTGATTATCGAGCAAAGAATCGGACCAGCGACCGACACGAATCCCCTACCTAATATCCGAACACCGTCGCGTCGCGCCTCGTCGGCCAGATAACTGTTAAACGACACGAATGGACTGTCACAGACATTAATACGGCCAACTCTTTCTTTTACACGGTAGATATGTTCTTCAACAAATCGCGCAAAAAAAATGAAACTTAACTGTATCTACAAGTTCTGAGATGTGTACAGAACATCCAAAAAGTACTAGCTTGTTGCATATGAAATGATCGATTTTAGAATGAAAATTTTATGAAGCATTTTTTATTTCATTGACTTTCATTTACTTACGTCTAAAGACAAATCGACAGCTCGGAGCAAAATGTTTGTACTGAAAAAGCTCATGTTCCGCGCAAACCTGTGCCTTCCTCCCTGCAGCCAATCAACTGTCGCGATCTTTATTTAGTGGACAAGAGCGACACAGTCGATTTCGAACATCCCCGCGGGAAACTAGGAAACGTAATCCTCTATTGTTCTTTATCAGAGCACACGGACCGATGGTTAGAAGGGGGTAGCTCATCTGTTCTAACCATCTGAAAGGGATGGGGGAAATGCTGTCAAGAGAAGTGACAGGATGAAAGGTGTCGATAAAAGAAAATGGCGGGAAAAAGTGTCTCGCGAGTAGGTTAGAGAACAAGCAGAAGGAAAGACGAAGGAGGGAAGATGAAGCTGGATGAAGAAAGAAGGAAGAAGACGATGCCTCGTTCCAGGCAATAGCACGATCGGGCTGGGGGATAAAAAACAGGAACGGAGGGGAATACCTGCAGATAATTACCGGGATCATCCATCAAAGCTACCCCCTCTGTCCCTTATATCTTAATCTTCTTCGTCGCCTCGCGTTTTTGCTTTTCTGCTTCATCTTCGCCAAGAACTACCGAGTAAAGACAGACGCTGCAGCGAATGGGGACAGAAATACTGAAACAAATCGTAAAAGATTTCCTTGTTTCCCGGGATCGATTCTGCACTGATCTGGTAGGTTGAGCTTTGTGGAGGTTCGTTGTCGAATTTCATTCACGTGATCATTTTTTTGTTTTTCATGTGATAACTCTGCCATTTTTTAATATTTTGTTCTGATAAAAATTCAGGTTAAAGTTCATATTTATGTTAATATCACTGTAAGAAATTAAATTTATCACTCATGAATTGTCCGTAAAAAAAATTCTGGAAAACAGCATGTTTTTAGACAGTCAAGGCGGTCTACTCCCATTTCGACAGGGGCTGACGAACGTTTGCGAATTGCAGCGCATGCGATAATGCACTTGTCGCCGTAAAGTTCGTCCAGTGCATGGTGCACGGTGCACGGTGCAGCATCTATCGAGCAAAGTAACAGGGAGACCGAGCCCGATATAACACCGGCACGGCGCGGCGGATTGAAATATTTACGAGGCCATGTGTTTATCGATCCGGTCGGCCTTGTATATCGCCGAACGATTCGAGAATACGTGGAATACCATTGTCAATAAAATATTAGGCGGACAGTGTACGCTCGTCTCCTTCGAATCAATTGCTGCTGGCTCCATCTATCCCCGCCACATACGGTCCCCGGTATCCTTCCGTCGTTGAAATACTGCGGTCTCTGTATCACGCCGGATAAAAGGAGCCTTTGTATTTCCATATTATTGAAATACAAGAGCAACCGCGAAATGAAAGAGCACACGGGGAAACCGTAGCGTTATTCGCGACACGACCGACACGAAAACCGGTCTCCTACACGAAGAAATGGCAAAATGTACATTCTTCCCGTGCGTCTTTGCACTGTTTCACGCACCGTTTGCGATTCTGCGGATTTCCGTTAGCGTCGCATTTAACATTTCGCGGAATGTGTTCCGGAGAACTCGGTTATCTTGTTCTACCTTTATCGATTGCTGCTGGAACCAGGTTAATGCTTGTTATCACGGAGTATGCTCTAGCATTGTTTTTGAAATTTGCTGTTCTTCGTTTTCTATCGAGATAGTACTCATTTTCTGACCGAGTAAACTGGGTTAATAATCCTTTTATCGATTTTAACAAGAAATTATTCTTCTCCCGTTCTTTTGCACTTGCTTCTGCAAATTGTGTTCTTACAAAACAATTGACAGTCCAATTATTATATCGGTGGCTTTTCTACTACGAATTCTATATCGTTTAATATGGCGTGTTTTTATCACGAAGATTTTATAAGTTAGAGGTTTGTATGATTAATACGTTAGATGTTTTGATTTTCTAGTCTTTTGGATTTTCGAATTTCAGTGGAAAGTTCGAAATAATTTAATAGCAACTGTGAGCACGAATCCCAACCAAGAAATTAATTTTCACGGAACAGGTCGTGCTGCAGTAATTCCCTTTATCGGCTTTGTAACCGATGGTTATCGGATTTGAAGTTTAAGATAATTAGTGCTGATTACGTTTCCTCACGGAAAGCTACGGCGCCACGATCGTGAAATCTTGTTGCGTCTCCGAGGACGGTGTGCGATGTAAATGCTGCTTAAATGGACTTTGTGCCACTGAACCGTCAAACAAACATAATTTACACATTCTGTCTCGTTTGCTGGGGAAAACTAGGTCGTTATTATTTCGATCTACCCTGCCGCTATTTCGACGCAAACACATCGTTAATTTCAACTTATATTGAGCAACAATATCTTTCTTATAGTTCGCCACATTCTCGAGAACTTCGGATTTCAGTGTTCATAATCGAATTGCAAATTTCAAACGTTTTTAACAATGTGACCTGCCGGAAATACTTTATCGAATACTAAGAAGTGGACAAAAAACTTAAACCTACAGTTAGAAGCATTTTATCGAATGATAATAATCCTCTTTATTAAAATTGAAGCTTCCAACACAAAAAATTCGAACGCTATAATTGATAGAGATTTTGTGAAATGTATTTATGATATAAATCAGCCAAGACCGGTCCCAGTTTCGCCGTGTAAAATAACCACCGTGTAAAATAATACAGTAGTCTATTAGACTGCGAAACGATGGTCGCAGAATCTTCCCCAGATATTTTCATCGCCAGGACAATAATTCCATCCGCGTCTTCTGGGCTGCAGCACTGCTGGCAAGACTTAATTAAGGGATTGTGTTTCAGTCTCCACCCATCTTTCCCCTCTTCTTCAGTCCCGAGCCATGTTCGAGCAGCCCCTTGTCCAACAGACTGCGGTGCTCGATACCGACGTTATCTTATTTTCAATTAACTTCTTCTGCCACCACGATTGCCACCGGCTGGTAACATGCCGGGGAACCAAGGGACCGGAACTGGTTGCCAGTGGAGGAAACCACCCGTCCTCGATGCACACCCGCACCCGGTTCGAAATAATCCGCTCGATTAAAAGCGGCTTACCTCACCGAAACACGCGAAAAAAAGATTCACATACTCGTCCGAAGAAAAACCGAGAGTCTCAAGAAAATTGCTTCCAACCTCATACACTTTCCCTGCGGCAAATATTGCGCTTATTTGTCCTGATTCAAATTTTTATTGGCCATTTCCTGGTCTGTTCAACTGTCATACATCTTCAAGAAATATCACTATGCTGTAAAAATTCCACTTTTAACCAGTATTACGAGATATTCCTCGTAATTGTAGAATTGAAGTGACTCGACCTCATCGGGTGACTTTGCCCGATAAATTGGCAGTTTCCCTGTCTTTTGGGGCCCAGTGAAAAAAAAACAGCAAGACTGTCAAGCGAGACAGTTGGTAGTGAAAAGCACAGTGACAAAACACGAGCAGCGCCCTTTAGAAAAAGAGGCTTTAGGTGTCAGCGCGGAGCACGAAACGTATGGCTCTCTCGAACTGCCCTATTGCATTCTCCAATAAATCGAATGTATTTACCAGCACATGGACGGACGTTTAACGTGTACGTGTAGACGCACACCGCCGGCTGTGCACACACGGCAGGCTATGAATGCCGGAAGCCCACAATGGATCGCGTTTACTCGTCAAACAACCACGGATATACCCACTTTTATCCGTGGCTTTTACGCGGTCACACGGTCCCACGCACACACGGGGGCCAACGCCAGAAACACGTATACACCGAGTGGAGACTCGACTTGATATGTTTTCTCTCTCTCTCTCTCTCTCTCTCTCTCTCTTCTTTTTCTCGTCTACCTCTACCCCGTTATTCACTCGATATTAAAGTTTTTAATATCGGCAAGCGAATTGGTAGCAAGTCAATACCTGGCTTCGGTTTACCTCTCGTTGCTTTGGATTTTGGGGCTAGATCATTCCATGGCGGCCATATTTTCGCGGAAAGAAATTGCTATGTGTTGCCAAAGATTTCGTATCGATTACCACGTACAGCTTGTGCGATGCTAGTAACTAGACTGCGAGTCTTTATGCAAAATATACATTTTCCGAGCCGGTTGTAAGGAATAGAATTGATATGAAACGATATTTCTATATTTAATAATGTGATTAAGTCGGAAATAGTGGAACAATATTCCTAAATTCATGTTGTGTCTTCATACTACAGTAAAGTCGCGTTTACTGTCCAACAGCCTGTGTTCTGGACGCACAGTGATCGCATACCGACATTATTTTTTATGACTGCGTCTAAAGAAAGCCGAACGTAGAGAAGGACAATATGAAATACGGATCGAGTGGTCGAAGCGTATCGGTGTGAACCACTACTAATAGTACTAATCGAATGTACAAAAACTTCTTTATTTTTTATTATTTTTTTATGGGACTTCCACCAACTCTTTTCTGGCATTTTTCTGATTGAAACAACATCAAACACGATATAATTTAAAGTGAGTTTAGTGGTTTAATCGACGATGAAAGTTTTGGGCGCAAGGAAGGACAGCGAACACGCGGGCCTTTGAACTGTGCCTGCGACGGCGACTGTCCGCGTCTCTTTCTTTCCCAGACGCTGTCCTTCCTTGCGCCCGAAACTTTCATCGTCGATTAAACCACTAAATACAGTTGAAATTATATCGTGTTTGGTGTTGTTTTAATCAGAAAAATGCCAGAAATAAGTAGGCGAAAGTCCCATAAAAAAATAATGAAAATGAAGAAGTTTTGTACATTCGATTAATGGTGTCAATGGAGTGGTGTTCACACAGATATTCTATGGATTATTCTATGGATTTTTTCTATCCAGGAAGAAATGTTATATTCTTCCGTACGATTTTTGTTCCGCATCGCGTAGGAATTCTTTTCCAACAACGTCGATCGACCATTTCTCCTGCTCTAACTCGTTTCTCAAATTCCTGGATATTTCTTTGAGCTGGCGTCCGCGTTTAGAACTTACTGCGAATTTTTCTATTTCGAAACGTTGCAATCAGCTGTGTGCCACGGTTCAGGTGACGCTCTTGGTCCAGAAGCAATCGATCGACAGAGATAACAAGAGAAAAGGGAGAGCTCTGCTTCGTCGGCGAAATGAAACTTGCCCCCATCCGACGAATTCAGAGTGATGGAAGCGGAAACGTAAGATGTCGGATTCGTTTTGACGGAGTGGCTTTTGCTGTTCAATGTATTCGATGATATTCTCCCGTTTCTGATTGATATGCAATAACATTAACATTGAAGGTACAGTAACGCATAGAGTCAGCCAAAATTACATCTGGAACATTGAAAACAGAAAAAGATGTAATGTCCTTTCTTTTAGCATTCATGCTGATCACCCGTATGTACATTTTTTTCTCGCGTAATGCAGTCATCATTAAAATGCATGCACTCGCGTCGACTATGAGTTGCAGTCGCAAAATAATCCCCGATTCAGAACGATTTACCTAAAAGTCCCAATGTACAGTGTAAATGTTTTTTCGTGTATTCTGTTCCGTTGTTTTTTCTTTGACGTACTTTAGCAGCATTTAACAGGCAGACAGAAAATATCCGACGTACAATTAATTCTGGATCGTTGAAGGGGATTAGCATTGCACTCATTTAGACAGGAAACATTCGGTCCCCTCCATTCTTTTTTTATTCCCCTGTCAGTCAGAATTGGTTTATTGCGACCTGGGAACTTTGTGAAACTGGTAACCGTGTTTTCGTTGCGGAGTTTTCACTTCATTTCGAGCAAGATAAATTCGAGAGCGTTTAAAGAGAGCTACTATAAAACTTTCGGGATGTTCGTACTGTTGCTATACCGTGTAACGCTACACGGTATTACCGACAATTTATATTCGATTAATTGCAGCAATGGTTAATCCAGAAAGATTCGAACAATCTTTTAAATGAACTGAAACAGTTCTTCCATTCAATTACTCGTGTATGCAGGAAAATACGTGAAAGCTTTTATAACTTGTATTAAAAAATTTCACATTTCCACTTGCTAGTTAGATTTTATTTAACCACTGAATATATTATTCTTTATATTTGACACAGAGAGTTTTTCTTTTGCATAATGATCCACAGTCCAGTCACGAGAATATCTATGATAACAAAAACAGTTTTCAAGTATTCAGGAAGTGCAGGATTTACGTAAGTGTGCAATAGAATTTCGGTGAATTCACAATTAAATTCTCCAAGTTCGTTTACACGACACATCTGTATTTATTCCACACGTAGAAAACGTTGAAGCTCCATTGCGAGTAAACTTTCCGCATTTATTACTTACACACACATTCCCAGCATCGTAGAACGCAAATTTGGAAGCAACTTAGTAATTACATTCTCTTTTAAATGAAATTTTAGAACGTATTCCTGACAAAATGATTAACTTGGTAAAATGTAACGTCCCTTTTAACCCCTTGCCCTACAATATCGTGTCAGACTCGTGATGAAGATTCAGAGCAGAGTATAATAAATATGTATGTTATCAATTTTCTATAAACCGAGAAATTCTATTTCGGATTTGTTAATGCATAGTTATTGGAGAACATGTAGGCATACAGTAGATATAAATTTTCACCTTTTTTACGAAATTGTGAATAACCTAAAAAGTTCACTGAAACCGTAAAATAAATCATAGGGCAAGGGGTTAAATTCAGTAAGTGAGTGCAGATACAAAAATAGCAATTCGTCCACAAACAACAATAAAAACTAATACATTTAACAAAAAAACTAATCATACTAATTATTCTGAACATAAAAAAATTCTAAATTCAATTTCTACATTCATCGAAGCATTTCACAATTGGAGGTTCCCCACAGAAACCTTGAAATAAAAATCAGTTCCAATCAAGTTCTCCCATTCAAAGATCTCCAGCGAAACTAATTATTCCCACAATCATCGTCGAGCAATTAATAATTCCAAAGAGCGCATTTTACCGCGCAGATCATAAATCACCGAGGATTTATCGTCGCGTTGGTAAGTAGAGCAGAAATCTGTCCATCTGGTAGGCAACATCGTAAAACCATTTCGCAGCTTATCGTACAGATCGCGCGGCTCGTTCTTCAGGTGTTGGCCACGAGTGGACAAGGAAATGAAATGTTTTCGAGCCAACCGGGACTCATTGATCAGAGAACGGTGTACCGCGCCGGGGAAATCGTTATTCGCTGTTACAGCACCGCGAACAGTGTTTTTAAATATTTCATTAACGCGATAAGGATCGCGGGGGTGGGTTTGTTCCTCCGGGCGGCTGATTCGTGGCAACAACGGGAATAAAATTGTCCCCGTAGGCAGAGAGAAATGAACAACAACCGCTCGTAACTTTTCCTCCGCCGACAAATGGACGCGTTTCGAACGTCGATAACAATCAGCCCGGATTGCGGAACAAAATACGGAACGATACACGATAATATTTGAGCGAGCGATGGTGAACTCGGTTTTATTTTAACCGTAAATTTCGACGATCCACTAAAAAACAGATTAATATACGACTATCTGCCGGATATCTTCATAAGTCTCTCTCTTTCTCCCTCTCTCTCTCTCTTACGTTTATGCATATTGCATCCGCGAAGGGTTCGATCATAAATCCGTGGCACCCTCGCCTCGTTGAGCTTGTAATATCTCCCGTAGGGTGCAGAGACTCCGCAATTGTCTCGTTGTACTTCTCTAATGGATATTTATTGCCGTGGAAGCGTATAGAGCACTCGACTCGACAGGTTCATCTAGTATTCCAATTATGGTGGCACGTTGTCCTTTGTATCTCATTTATTACCGCGAAACTTAAAATGGAGCAGATTCACGATGGCTCTTGGAAGAGGTGCGTAGATCCCCTAGAACACGCGCTATGCTCAAGGGAGTAGATTCCAATTTCCAGGATTGCAGGGGTGCAGGATTCGCATTCTCATTTCTTGATAATACAAAAATGGAGCTTTTCAGCAGTCAAAAACGCTAGATAAAAGATCGATCTAGGGTACTATCGTCCTCAGAAGTCCTATTTTTTTGTAAATAGGGCCTTTTGGAATTTTGTAAAATTACGAGTAATTTTCATTATTCGGAAGTAAAAAGTAGGACTTTTGAGGGCGATAGCGCCCTAGATCGATCTCTTATCTAGCGTTTTTGACTACTGAAAACCCCCATTTTTGTATTATCGAGAAATGAGAACGCGAATCCCGCACCCTTGCAATCCTGGAAACGAGTCCATCACCTTAAGATAAAATAAAATAAAAGATTCAGACAATATTTGTTCAAGTCCCACAAAAAAATCCTAAAACAAAGGTGTTTAAAAACAGATCTGTCGTTTCCAACATGTCCTCAGTGCTCCCAATTAGTAGTTAATCATGCTACGGAATTCGCAGCAAGAAAACGCAGGAACTACCCACGTGTCCATTCAACGCGAGCAATTTCAGTCGAATATACATACGAATCACAGTGTTCCCAAAGTAAATGTTTAAAGAGGCTACTTTCACTAGTCTCGAACGAGTTCGGTCGTCGCGTGTCTCTCCTTCACCTGGTACTACCTGCTGATGTATACAATAACAGAGGTCTGCTCCCCTTCGTTTATCTTTCTTCTCTTTCTTTCTTTCTTTACCGGCATATCGGTATGCACAGAATTACAGTTATCCGTGAAAATAACTGTCCGAGTGCTTCATGTTTGTTCGACTCCGTCTTTAATTTCGCGGGGAACCATCCAGAGTCAGTCGGAATAGAGTTCTCTCGTGTTATTCCGGCATCCTATAAAGTTACGATCCCGTGTATGCATATCTCTGCACCCGCGACCGGGATAAAATATGTACCGGGCGAATTTGCATATCTGAGAGTTCAACGTAAGCGTCAAATCTTTGGTAATCAGCCAGCTGCTCCGTGGATCTTTATGACTTATTAAGACCGGGATGAATATAAGGCTGCAGCTTCACTTCAATTTATTTTTCATCATTCTATTTTCCACGGAGTTTTCTGGTCTTTTATTCAAAATATTTTTAGACGGTAAATACCGAAAATACTGTTTTATACTGTTTTAATTCGCTCCGGTGATCTATGAATTTAAATTACCCGTATAATTTGGTACCTGTCGTTGAATAAATAAGGCAAGTCGAGATGAAATCGCCTTTATAATAAATGAAGATTTTGATGAAGGAAGTATTTAAAGAAATATAATTAAATACTTAAAAAGAGATGAACACTTTTCCGTACAAAATGCTGCCAATTCAGACGTCTCCCACAAATTTCAAATATTTTTCCAGCATCAACGATTCCTTCAAAATTGAAGTACAAGTTTTCTTCGAGGTTTCCGAAAGGATCAATATCGTCGGGACGATAATTTGTACAGCGTGTAGCTATTTTCAAATTTAATTCAACACAATAACTTTAAAAATTGAAATCTGAAAAATAGAATTAATGTTTGACATTTTAAAATTTCGTGCAGCATAGTGACGCATTTCAGAGGCACCACTGCACTTTCCAAGCTTCTATTAAATTTTCACTCTCCCAAAAGGACCGATATCGTCGGAATGATAATTCGCGGAGCATTTCGCCGAAATCTCGTCGAAATTTCACTCGTACATAAACAGGTATTTCCATCGGTGATCCACGGTTTCGTGTGCCTCAATCGAATCATCCCGCACATGCACATGGCAAGACTGTTTTTCAGTTTCGCCCCGGAATTCCATCGCTCCTGTGTTCCGTTACAAAGATAAAAAAAAGAGAAAGAGAGAGAGGGGGGCCCTGAAAAGCGTCCTTTGATTTTCATCCCGGGCCAGGATGCATCATGGGCCGTCGAACCAGCGCGAAAGTATTTCCATCGTTCTTTCTTTTCGGAGGTTTTTTTCAGCGGATTTGCGCCGGTTTCCGCCCGCATGTCTGCTACCAACGCGAACGAAAAATAGAGAAAGAAAGAGGGGAACAGAAAGGGAAAAAACGAGGAAAAGAGGGACGAAATAAAAGCAAGAGGGGCCTCGTAATCCGCGTTGCCTCATTATCCGCGGGAGAACGCCGCGAATTTTCGTTAGCATACACTTGTTCACCTGTGTTTATACGTGTGCGTACACTCTGCGGGGGTGTGGGGGTTCGCTGGAAGGGAAACTGTGCTTCGGTTCTTCAAACTATGATTATTTTCGGCAAAACTTACTCTAGCTCCTCCGTAATACAGCCAAACCTGTTTTTGTGCGGTCTTTTTCATGAGATTTTTTTTTATGCGGTATATGAATATCGAGATTCTGTTCGCCATATGTTGTTATCTTAAAATAGATGACAATTCCGAAAGAAGGTTGAAATTCCAAAACGAGCTTCCATCGTGTATATCTGGCTATTGCGACATTTACAAGCAGCTGATCAAACGACCGTCGCGTCGTCGCAAAAACTTATCACCGACTACATGGTAACAAAAAATAAATCAACTCTAATATCTTCAAGTGACGAAAGCGATTTCGAACCAGTTCATCGCAAGAATATGCGCGTTTTGGACTACGACGAGTAGTATTGAATTATGTATACATATTTTGAAAATTTCTCCATGTTTAAAGAGAGAGATTAAAATTTTTTAAAATGTTTCCATGTGTAATTTAATTATTTATTTTGTTTGGAAATCACTATCTCGCTATTTCGTAAAGCTTTGACATATTTTCTAGGTGAGACTTTTTTTTATGCGGTTCCTCCCCACCGCATTAAAAAATTTTCTTTTATAATTGTGAAAAATTATTTGTTATAGCTTTTTGTGAAGTTTGTGAATATTTTTTTGCTGCGGACCCTATCTACCGCACAAGAACAGGTTTGATTGTACGGGTACAGAACAATGTGGTTCCTGTGTAAATCTTTTCAGTAGAACGAATCAATAATAAGTCCAACTTCGACCACGATACTCGATTCTAATCTTGTTGGTTCGTATGTCTATTCTTTTAGCACTGAACCTAAACCATTTAATTTCAGTTATGTTTTCCGAAGTCAAATTCTGTCCACTGCGAGAAACATAGTAATTGCTCAGCATCCAATAAAGATTTTCGATTAAGGGAAAGCCGGCTGTTTCTCTCGCGCAGGTTCGAATTCGAGAGTGAATCGTGGGACTGCCATGGACGAGGCCCATGTAACACAATAGCAATCGTCACCCCGTTACAAACCGGGGTGTTGTATTATTATTTCGAGCGTCACGTAGAGAACCGGTGGTTTCCCGAAATAGAACCCTTTCAGGAGTCTCTCGGTGGCACACGAGAAACTCGGTCGCCAACGTTACAGCATTACATAACAAATCCATGTAACCTAGATTACTTTTCTTGCTTCTCAAACGACCGGAGGCTGTTTCTGGAAAGGCGGAGGGCAGCCTTTCTGCGACCTCGTGGTCCTGCTGAACTCGGAGCAAAGGAGCTGCAGAAGTGGCTTTTCTGTGTCATGAATTCTGGTCACATAATCGTTTGCAACTTAAATCGATGTTTCCTTTTGATGCGTCTAATTTAGAAGGAATTCATTGTGGAACCTCCGCTTGAAATTTTACTGTTCCCCGCAGAGAGAAATTGTAACAATTATAAAATATAAATATAAAAGTATGGAACATTGATAACCCTAGAGCTCTAAACGAAGGAAACTTTACGGTCCCGAAGTTAACGCTACAATGTTCCGCCAGAAAAGCGGATCCGCCATCGAAAAGTGTTCGATGGTGTTGCCACGCAGCTCAAAGTAGCATTATATGGTTCAGTAAATATTAATGAACTGAAGTTGTTGAATACCTTATGGGTTGCTATCTTTGTTAACGATCTTCCCCAACGTCTATGTCTTCATTTTTTTGGCAGAAGCATGAAATTGTTGAGTGAACCGTGCTAAGAAAGATATTTTCTGCAACGGGATTTCTTCACTGCAGTACAGGCTTCCGTAATTTTTAGGAACAAGTCTCGGAAGAAAGATAGTTCTACTTTTAAAGCCGGCTTACCACTCATTACGTTTTTAGGTCAGAGCCCGGTGTGCCTTCGTCGGGGATCGTTAATTTGCATCTCATAAACACAGATTTCCGAACGCGATCGTGTACAGAACAATTTACAGCTGTTGTTAATTTCGGAGTCCGTGTAGGCACGTTAATATTGGCATTATACCTGCGAATGCTAATTAATTACCATTTAGTCAACCACCGTGAACGGGGCCTTGTTGATCCTGTTAATTATGTTCTTGTCTATTGTGCCGTATCTCCGAATCTGCTTTACGCAATTTTGCGTGCAGAGACCGACATTTTTCTTTGATGTTTCTTCGAAACATAAATACATGTGGTTCATTAATTTAATTCTGACAATGCGGTATGATATTAATTTATTGATGAAACGATGATGTACAAAGAATCATTTACATTACAGAAATGAAAATTATTAATGGTTCACATGAAATGCGTATGAACAATCTCACCGTGCGTTGAAGTCACTAGAGTCGTGCTCGCATTATGTACGCCCATAACGTCATTATAATAATGACTCCTGCACTATTGTACTTCTGAGTCTGTGAGAAAAGGAAAGAAAATCTGAATAAGACTCGTTAGCGAACTCAAAACAATATGGTCGCCTTCCTCCCTAGACGACAATACAATTATTAAATTCAAATTACTTCGTAATTAATTTTAATTTCTCATCCGTTATTGTCAAGTTCATTTTGTCGACATCTTCGCAGAGTGCTAAGAAATATAAACTCAAATATTAATAAATCAAAATAAATCTAGACACACTAGTATATTTCAATACATAAATTTAAACATTAATATATTTCGCTACATACAGTTTCGAATACATAAATCACACAAAAATAAATTAGAATATTAACAGATTTGAATATATGAATTTTTGAACAGATGATTCAAAATATATTAATTTACATATCAATGAATTTGAATACTTGAATATGAAAGCAGATGAATATTTAACTAAACCTACCAACACCGGTCAAAATGACCGGTTCCAGATTTTTTCGTTCACAATTATTGAAATAATAAAACTGATTTCATAAGAAACGATTGAATAGATATCTTTAAAAGTCTAAATAAAATCAATCTTGTCATTTTTATAAGGGAACATGTACCAGTTACTTTTGAAGCTCGGTAGGTTTAGTGTTAAAGATAAATTTGAATATTAAAAAACTATAAATAACTACCGTTTCAACGTCACTCAATTTTTCACATTTATCGCTCAAGAACACAGGGACGTCTCAGTCCGTCATTCCACCAGGTAAAAACAGTCAAATGATTCACTGGCAAGGAGGGATTCGTTTTTCTTCGACGCATTATCTTAACGACGAAAAACACCGCGTGGCAGGCGCGTTTTAATTAACTGTTATCTCGCGGCCGCGACCGTCTCTTTCCCTCTTCGCCGATTTTCCATTCGCGTTTTCCCTCGGACCAATTACGCGGCGCGGCGATGAGTTTACAGCTTTAAAACGCTGGAACAGGTCCTTCGTTAACGATTCCGTTCGCCGGGAATAAGATAAGACGAACGTTAACGGCCCTCGAAAACGGGCTGCCTTATTTTCATGCTCCCGCGAGTACACAGGGTTGCCTTTCCATTTGGAATTCAATGAACCGCTGAACTGATCCATCACAGGTGAAAGCCGCGGCTCGTTCTTTAAGTAATTTCACCGGCGCGGCGCGGCACGCGGCTTTCACTGGAATTCAGAGTACGCGAGCTGTAATAAATTGCGACGAATTTGTTGCGTCACCGCTATGAGACTTTTTAATGGCCGGGAGACGTTTTACAGATTGAAGCCACCGTGAAGCCCGCGAGATGGATCGGTCGAACGCATACGACCGTGAGATATTAGATCGCCTCGCGTTATTCAACGCCGCTGATGAATTTCATTCCAACGAACGTGGACGCGTCACGCAAATATTAGGAATCCCGCTGTCCGGACGATTTTCAGCTTTCTTTTTGGATTCAATAGAGCTTTGTCATTTTTTAGTATGTTCTTCACAAAGGATTTAGGACGTTCGTAAAAATGGTTTATTAAAGTAATATCGTAGCACGAAAAAATCCTGCAAATTCTCGAAATACGTATTAACAAACCGAGAAAGTTAAACATGTAATCGTTCCCTTCAGAAAAATTCGGAAAAGTGGCCCGTCCCAACGCGCTCCTCAAGGGACGAATGAAGGCGCTTTAAAGCGTCTTAACGACCCGAGGGGTTAATAAAATTAATCTGCAGTTGGCCTAATTTCGCGGAAGCGTGTCGGAAGGGTGGCCAAAGGTATACACGGAGCGTCCTCGAGGAGCGTGGCAAGCGTATCAGTTGACGGGGATCGTGCGTGATTACAGTTCGAACGATAAAGCGTCAGCTTGTTTGGCTGGCTGCTTTTATTTTCCCCGAAGGCAGTTGCGCGCGTACGTATGCGAAGAAGAAGCAGCTTTCACTCCCGTGGGGGGTAGAGTGCCGCCTTTACGCGGGGCTGGACGATTTTCCCATTGTTCTTCGCGCCCTCGAAGCTTTCCCCCATCCCCCATCCCCCCATTCCTCGTGGAACCCCTAGTTTTCTCAGGGGCGCGCAAGGTCTCTCTTCTGTTCTATTCGCGGCGCGTTACGGGATCAAGCAGATTCCCCGGCAGTTTTACAGCGGTCTGGCAAATGGTGATTCGGTTGATCCTTCGCGAAAAGAGCAGCCAACCGCCCGGGAAAACGGATAGTAACTTCCGGCGCGGCGGTTGCTGCTTTTGTACGTGGACCGCATTTCGCCCGGTTACGACGCTCCGCTGACGACACTTTACGCAGTTGTTTTGTCAAACCCTCGGACGACCCGCGAGAAACGCTGCTACAACGGAACAGGATTAAAATTTACAAGTCTGTTTACTCGAACGGAGTACGTGGACACATTATTCCACGGGAACAATGGCGGCTTGTTGAAGACGGAATTCATGGGACACCTTCCACACGGAATTTTGGTTTATTAATGCACGTTTCGGAAACACACAGGATTTATTTCGTGGAAAAATACTGACTCTGTTCGAAGTTATAGTCGTTCTGTTAACACTTTTTCGAGGCATATATTTGCCGTGTGTTTAAGTAGAGAATTAAAAAATTATTTAAAATTTTTTAACCTTTTTACCTTATACAATCCGCTTCTTTAAAATATTAAATTATAAATGAAACAGAATTTGTCGGTTCAACGTGGAAAGCAGAAATAATGTGAAATCTTGTTCTAGGATCTCTCGCGCAGCTATATATGCTAAATAAATTAACGCAGAGATAGAATTTCCACGCAACGCTCGCACCGCACGGAATAATTTATGTAACGTTTTGAGATAGAACGAATTCCGAAATTAGCCGATGTGGATATTGTGCGCAGACAATAACACCGGGTGCAACAATAAAGCTACGATCATCGATTACGTAAGGGAAGTAATGAAACAGTACATGCGAGCAGAAGGTAATACAGAACGGGGGCGTTATGGAAGCGATTCTTCATATTGAGAGGAAGCCGAGAAAAATCTCTCTCGAAGTAGAGATGGAAACGGAAAGAAGTTGTATCGCGTACCAGGATCGAAATGGAAATGGAAAAGTGGAGAAGAAGTATCATTTCGCAAGTTGAACGGATCGGAACCGTGCCACGCGCGACAAACAGTTTCGCATATATTAGAACATGGTTCTATCTATTCGCTTCGCTATCCTTCTTACATCAGAAAATGTGGACAACATTTTATAATGTTCAGACATCTTTCAATATTCCAAGCTACTTGTTTCTATCGCTTCTAGCACTTCTGACTAGGAGTGGTCCAGCGGCCCCACCTACAATTTTTATTGATATTGTGTGGAAAACTATGGGTTTATGTTGAAAGATAACCACCTAGAACTTTAAGTCGCTAAGCCTTCATATAAGGATAATATGAGGGTAAATACCCTTAACTGTATCATTTTTTTCTCGGTTGTTAATTAAGATATTCAGATGAAGAGAAAACGAAAATAATCGAACTTACCTCCTTCATATCATATATTTTTTCCACAATTGTGATCAAATTATTAAGGGTAGAAAAAAATAATTTTATTTTTTGGGGGTGGGGATTGCAAGCAACCCTTGGAGTGACCACTTCCAAAAAATTCAAGAACAATGTTCTGTTAATTATATAATATATACAAAAGTTTCAAGGTGATCGGATTGGTAGAACATAATAATAATAATACTTTTTTAATAGAATACTGTATTTTTTCAGAAAATAATAGCAGGTACTGAGACAAATCTACAAAGGTGCTATATGATATTATACTGAGTTGATTAAAGGTAAATCGTTATCTTACAGCCAGCATTCGCTGCCGAGTGGCATCGAATCAGCCGTCGATGAAGAACGTAAGCTAACGATTTACCTGTAATCTCTTAAAATCCTTAATAATTTGATCACAATTGTGAAAAAAATATATGATATGATGGAGGTGAGTTCGAGTATTTTCGTTTTTTCTTCATCTGAATATCTTAATTAACAACCGAGAAAAAAAAATGATACAGTTAAGGGTATTTACCCTCATATCCTTATATGAAGGGTTAGCGACTTAAAATTTTAGGGGTTATCTTTCAACCTGAAAACATTGTTTCCACACAATATCAATAAAAATTGTGGGTGGGGCCGCTGGACCATTTTTAGTCTGCTAGACCCAATTTCTGAAACTGAAACTGAAACAGACATGAGTAAAAACTGCATCAGACATGTAAAACTCACTTTTACTGTTTGAGAGTACCGTTTATGGGTCCTTGCCCACTAGACCGTAACCTCGGCGCGGCGCGGCGGAGTGGCGCGCTGTTTCTTTGTACTCTGATCAGGTATAGTGGGCGCACTCCCATTGAAATACACAGGAGGCAATCCAAAACAGGTCTAGTGGGCAAGGACCTTATAGTCTGGTTAACCGGAGGAGCTCCGAAGTGAACTGACAGCGGGAGAGGAAATAAATGGTGCTTTCAAATGGATTCGGAAAAATAATTGTTGCGGTTCGATCGCAACAGGTGTTCAAGCTCGCCGAATCTTGGATAACGTCGGGACGATGGAGCAGAAGGTAGCCAGTTCGAAAAAATTATACGGGCCGAAGCAGCAGGAATTTATACGCTCGATGGAATCGCTAATGTCCGTTGGGGGAATGTAGGTCGTACTGCTGGCCAGATTAAATGTTGTTACCGGAGACGCTCGTAAGGATGGCGTACCGGCGCGGCGTATTTCATTTCTTATCGGCCAGGAATACGCGATAAATCGAACGGTCTGCTCCGTGGAATCGTGGAACACGCTCCCCACGCTACTGTATCGGGAGAACTATCCGCTAAAGGCTCGCAAAGAGGAAGAACCGAATGGTTTTCGGTTGCTCGTGAACGACTCGCGATAAGACCTCAAATTGAATCCACAAACGAGTAAGAAGGCTAATACTCTCCTTCTCTCTGGTATCGTATTTCGTACTTTGTTACGCTCGTTTGTCTACCCACTCGAGAATTTATTCATAAATTCCTCCACTTCATTCGTAATCTATTTATTAATTTATTTGTTCGTACGTTCCTGCTCGTTTTATTCGCCAACGACGAGATTCTGAAACGAGTACTCGGCTCGTATTAGAGTCTGCTAAACGAGGAAATTGTTGCCCATTGTTTTAAGCCCTTCAAATATTTTCTTTTAATTCTCGCGGAAATGTTTTCACGTCTTGAAGTACATTTTTTCCACTGGCGTTTATTCAAAGGTTTTTGCATGTTCGAAAAATTGTGTGAATATCGTGCTTTCGGATTAGTATTGTGGCGCTGCGGGTGTCGGTGAAACGAGAGCGCTCTTCTTGAAGTAATTAGAGAGAACTGTGTGAATGGGGAAATCGTTGCTCGTTGTTTTAAGTTCTGCGCATACTTCCTTTGGAATTCTTCTTTGAACGTTTTAACTTCGTGAAACGCGTTTTTCTTCACTTTTGTTCTCGAGCTTTTGCTGCTATTAAATTCTACATGGAAATTAGAAGCAGATCAAGCTGATCGACATTCCTTTTTCTTTTGAAAGTAATAAGTAGACTGCGGATTTTATGCGTTTAAGAAAAAAATGGGTACGTACAATTTATAGCAGTGCACATGCTAAAAATATTTATGGACATCAATGTATTAGTTTCAGCTTAATAGGATAATTAAAAGAAGAATATAATTTTTATTTGGCTCCTGGGTCCAGCAATCGATGCAAATATTTATTATTTTGCATAAAGATCCGCAGTCTAGTAAAAAGAAATAAAATGTCAGAAACATCGCAAAGTTGGATATCAACGTTCCAACGGTGCCAAACAGTGTTTAGACGAAACTCTTCTTTCCGAAACGACGATACAAGCAGACTTCCAAAGCCGTCGACGTAGACGGAACAACGGGGAAGGTGAAAATCCGTATATCAAAAGTCTGATCGGTTTACAGCGTCCCGGCGACGACTGTTTGAAATCTGCTTCACCGGATCCCAGATCGTGTAAATCAGACTGTAAATTCTTGGTGTGCACGTGTCGCAATCGGCGGATCGGAAAAACCAAGAATCTTTCCTTGCTCTCGGTTTTATAGCTTCCAATCTGCGGGAAACTGCGGACGCAGCAGAGATTCCAATGGAGCAGAGAAAGTATTGCGGGTGTTATGGGCATCTAAAAAATATTTTTTTCGGTGACCGTGAAGCTTGATCGAAGTACTCAAAATACAACTAAAGTGTACGCAGTTGAACTTCATATTGGATTCCATTGTATTTCATTTTCTGTCCAACTGGTCGTCCCATGGAATTTTTTTCCTGGAACTTTGTTCGAGAGACAATTTTAACTAAATTTACGAAGTAGAAGAAATACTTTTTAGATGTGTTCTGATTCGCTCAAATATAAAATGGAGTTAAACTTATGAAAATAAAGTTACGATAAAAATGTTAATAAACAGTTCGTAACTATTTGCGTCCATAAAATCCCTTTGTCAACAATTTGCATGTCTCGCCTCCCGTAACATTGCCCACGAACCACAAAAAAAACCCGTCTTATCAATTAATCCGGATACAGTTCACCGTACCCAACCCTCCTCGGCATTTTATATCCACGAATGTTATCGCAACAGGAGTCGAAGTCACCGGGACTTCGAGATAAAACCGAAAAAAATTTTATCCCGGCGAATGTACTCGAACGATAGCAAATATTAATTCCGGCGTGGGTGCCGGGGTTGCTGGGTATCTCGGCAATAAAACGCGTTTTATCATGATGACGCCGGCACCTCTGCAAGAGCATAACACCCGGGGAGATCTTATTGTCAGACCGGTGGCTAAATAAAATATGTAATAAAACTGAAAAAAATGGAGGGACAGTTTGCCTTGCTTCTCGCACACACAGCCACTCAGCCTCTTTTAGATATTTTTCAAATATAATATTTCAGATACGCATTTAATCATTTTTTGAGCTCTCTGCAAATATTCAATGAATGTATTCGTTAAAGATTGCACAATATTTCGCAATTGCAAGTGGAATAGACTTTCACAGGAGACATATCTTAGTGCCCAGCGTGTAATAAAACTGAAACTCACCACCGTAACTTTGAATGAAGACGAAGGGACAGTTTGCCTGTCCTCTGGTCCGCTTTTGCCAGTTAGCGTCGGCTGCTGTCTCTTTCGCGGTACCTCGTCAGCCAGACGGATTACGACGACGGAAACTCGTTCGTGGAATTCCGCAGACCTCCTAGTTACATCCAGCCAGCAAACCCTTGAGGAAATTATTACCGGGCCCGGACCCGGTAACGCTTCCACGATCACCGACGCCAACGTCGTCGTCGACGTCGTCTAGTTTCACACCCGCAAGCTTTGCATATCGTTATCGCTGATCACTGCGGCCAATTTCGGCGAACTTTCCGAATATTTCAGGAACGAACCAAAACCGCGGCCCACCGCGCCGCGCCGCGCCGCTCTCGGAAAACGACCTAACCGCTGAACTCCGCGGCAGTTTGCAAAGTCGACCGACCCGCAAATAACAACGATAATTCGCTAACAAAAGTTTCCAACGGTCTCACCGCTCCTCGCATTTCTCTTAGGATAATTTTCATCCTGACCGGGGGAAAGAAATGCCGCCGAAGTTAAAATTCTGCTAATAGATCTGGTAATCCGTTTTATTGGTAAATTTGCGGGTTCAGTAGCCTTAAATCGATTTTCTTTCGGTGATCTATATGCAGAGCTCTTATCTCAATTTTTAGGTCGCTTCATTTTTAACTTCTCCATCTTCGTTTGTCTTTGGAGGTTAATTGTGTATTACTGTTACTATTATACAACAGAAATTAATTATAAGCTCAGCGAAGTATTTTGCTAATTAATTTCGCAGACAGAATTATGCTGAATAAAATACAACGCAAACATGGTCTACATCGCGGTAATTGAATACTACACAAATAGTTCCATACAATACAATATTCCATAAAACTGCACCATCCGTAATTGCGAAGTTTAATTAGCGATAAACGGGTCAGTTTTTCAACGACAACAAATAGGGTAAATAAAGTGAACGTCCCTGCAAAATTGCGTACGTATAAGCTTTCTGAAATAAAAAACGATGCAAGAGGAATTTAATCAAAAGTTCCAGAAGCGAAATAAAAATAAATAGAATTTACGACGTTAACAAATATTTTGATTCGTCGACAATGAATTTCTAAGCGGTCATAACAAGTTGTAAGTTTAAAGTGGCATTTTACGGCGCGAGTTTCACACCGTATACCCTGGGGAGCCATCAATCATTATTTATCTTCGAGCCGAATACAGTGTAAATTAGACCGTTAACCAGTTATTTCCGCGAAATTCGAGCAGCCGAGCGTTGACTAGCTCGATCTCGGTTAAATAGGATTTTTAATGATCTCGTTAGAATTAGAAGAGAGTCACCATTTATTGCGTCTCTGTCTCTGGGTGTGTCTGCGAATGTTCATACGTGTCCGGAAAATCTCCTCGAGTTTCTGAAACTGTGGGAACGAGTAGTATGATATTTTTAATGTACATTTTAAGCCACGACGAAGTCGACTGAACAAGTTAGAAGGCAAGAAAACCACATAGCAGCCGAGGATGTCAGCCAAAGTCCTTTCCACACAGGATTGTCAGTCACTGTAGAGGATAATGAGGCAATGAGTAATCTCCTTGCGGATTTTTCGACCACCGAGCTTTCTCGCTACTCCAGAACATTTTCCCTACCGCGGATTAATTTGTTGCGTTGCCTATCTTCTTCGCGGATAGTCCTTTTAATGAATAAATTACTCTTCAAGCTCCCACTATTTTGGAAAGATAATTAATCGCACGTATACTTGCATGTTCTGGTTGGTTATATCCTGTAATTAATTCGTACAATTTTTCTTTTGCATAAAAAGCCCGCATTCTATCGCCAGACTTGTAGAATATTTGTGGCGCGATTCTATCGAATTGCGGACTGTAGGGTTCCGTGATTGGGCGAATAAGAATGATTATTTAATTGAGCATATCTTGTCGGGCATTGTGGAGGCTAATGGAACAAGTAGAAGAATTTGTGTACAGGAAGTGTCTCCAGAGATAGTCGGGGATGACTTCGGAGTGGATCTATTGTTCCCTTTTCTAATGGGTGACCGTCTCAAGAGTCAAGCACTTGCAAGACACGCTTCCGAGTTACGTTTCAACAATAGCGAAAGAAGACAATGGACCGTTCGACAACTCTATCTTCTGACTCGCCGTAACACGTTCCCTTACAATTAATTCGAATGCAATAACGTTCTCAAATTTTTCTAAAAGTAATGTTTTGTATTTCGTCCATTTTCGTCATAAAACACAGTCCAACACAAATCCTCTATAATCAACAGTCCCGAGTGGAAATAAAAACGACTCTTGATCAAACAAGAAGAAATAGCATCAAACGCAATCGCCCGTGTAATGGTTCCGGACTCGGACTCCGACTTACGTTAGATTCTGCTGGCAACAGCAATTCGCAGGTGTGAAACGTTGGTCGCCTCTCTTCCGCAGCATAATTGCGGTGGAGCTGAGTGACGTGTAATAAACTGCAGCTGTCGATTCCTTAAATCAACGTCAATTCCATATTTGGCTGCATTGGCCTGGCTGACAGGAGGATCGAAAGCGTTCTGCCCTATTTCGACAGGCTAAACGAACATGTTAACGTAGCATCTAGCAGCAATCTCTCAGTGTCCGGTGTCCTCCTTCCTTTCTTTTTTGTCCGAGTCCAGGTTTCTAATTACACCGTCGCGTCGCGTCGCCCTTACCGAATCGTCGCATCGTTATTCAACGGGGCTGCGACAGGTACGTTCAACTTCGGCCTACGCGCGATTCGGCCGTATTACCGGCGTGATTACGAAAGTTGTCAACTTGATTAAACGTTCTGCTTCGACAGAAGTTGGCTCAAAGGGGTAATCGTGCGAGGTGTCCGCCCGGAGGTATGCCCGAAACTTTCTTAAACTGAGCCTCGCCCGCGCAGGCAGATCGGAAGAGTCGTCTTCGTGATGGGGACTCGATGCTGCTTCGTTTACTTTCGTTGGTGTGCAACGTTGAAGTGCGAGGTATTCTATCTGTATAGCTTTGGATTCTTTGAACTTGCCTGAGCTTTTAGTGGCAGGGTTTGGTTGAATTAAGGCCGATTTACTTTCTTATTTAGTTTACAATGTGCGTGTCTGTGCAGATATGAAATAGTATAAATCGACCTTTAGTAAAGTAGAGAATTATTGAATGAATCCTTCACACACATAATGTTCCAAATTACCTGACAAACCAGCCCTGGCACTGTCGAAAACGACCGAAGCCACTTCAAACTCATTACTAAAAAATTCAGCGCCTTGAGCGAGTCAGCCAAATATCCGGAGAGGTAATCTTGCACAGAGAAATTAGATAGCAATCAAGCTGTACCGGGTCAGACAGAGAGTACCTGAGGGTAGAAGTCGATTCGATCTTTGTGTTAAGCCGTTACAGAACAGTTAATAGTTTCGTGGATAAAGACCTTCCCCTTCGCTCTCTCTATCTTATTGCGTTATTCAACTATAAATAGCATAAAACATGCCGCAGCACTTGTAACCCGTTTAAGTCGAAATGGATATTTAGTTGGCGCGACTTTGGTCCTGTTTTGCTGAAACTCTTTCTCTCTCTCTCTCTCTCTCCCACCCTCTTTTACCCTCGTGTCACACGGCTCGTTAAATTAATCGTAACCTTGTTCTGATTCCTGAGCAGGGTTGCCATATTTTATCCCCTCCGGCCCCTTACCCTTCCGTCCCTCGCCAAGATGGTGCCTCCGCTATCCCCACTCTTACCACTACCGCTGGCGCGACCGAGTGCTAGAATGAGAGCGGTAGCATGCTACCGACTCGGTCGCGCCAGTGGTAGTGGTAAGAGTGGGGATAGCGGAGGCACCATCTAGGCGAGGGACGGAAGGGTAAGGGGCCGGAGGGGATAAAATATGGCAACCCTGTTCCTGAGCAGATCAGTGGTATAAATGTCCGTACGGAGGTAATCGGAACTCGATATCGGGATCGATACCAACCCCGGGATATTTTTTCTCTTCTTATTATTAGTTGTGAAAGGGCATTCAATTCGGCTTCCGTTCTGCCTCTTCTGGCTCTTCAAGAAATGTTTATTCGAGAAAGTACACGCGACTCTCTTTGTGGAGAGCTAATCGGAATGGAAAAATGTGTTGAATAATTTCTCATAAATGCATCAGTACAATTTCAATAACCGTTTATCAAAAATAAAGTAAACACAGTGTTAAAGAAGTCGCTCAATTTGAAGACTTGTTAGGGGGCTTTGTCGAGGAACCGTGGATCGATGGTACTATGAATGTCCGTCAATATCGAAGCCAGGCCAGTGGGTTCCCGGACAAGGTCCGCCGTTAATCGATGCTTCTCCGCGAAGAAAAAATTGCAAGCTTAATGGCCGGGGCTCGGTAAATCCGCAGCCTCCAAGCACTCGGGATTTACACGGCCGGAAATGAAATCTGAAAATGAGCCCGTAACGATTCCAACGAGCACGGCGACCAGCTCCGGTTTCCGGAGGGGCTGGAGGGTGGTTTAGACGACGTCGACGTCGACGTCGAGAGTGGTTATTAAATAGCGTGGCTATAAATTGCCGTGCAATTCACTCCCTGGCCGTACACCATCCCCCTACCACCGAAACTTAGTCAATTTCCAAGGGTGTAAACGTTTACATGCGCCCGGCGACAGGTAGTATTTAACTACGTACGTGCGAATCCTGTCGAATATTATCTGTCTACCTAATACATATCGAATCGCCCTTTAATTTCGCGAGTGCGGATACGACCGAATTTGGCTTTTCCTGTTTTTCTTCGCTGGCTCGACGGACCGCTTGATTTTAGCTTCGTGTGCAAAGTAAAAAGTGACAATCCTGAATAAAGAAACATCGTATATACACTGCTGTGCAAAAGAAAGAAGCACCCGGCCATGTTTAATAGAAAAGCGTAAAAAATCAAGTAAGAACACAGTAAGTTTTGTAAAAGGATTCCGCTGTTTAATTGAATAGTTCTGAGAATATCTGTTATTGCGGATTATCCGATACTTTAAATGCATATCTTATAATTCGACTGCGCATCTTTTTGCATTTAAAGTAAAATTGAGTATATGAAAATCGAAGTTGTTGAAACATTTTAGAAACTGGAGATGTCAATGTACAATTTCTCCTCTATTAAGATCATATTACGGGAAGAAGTAATATTCAATTTAGTTTCTATTTCTTGCAATCGGTGTAGAAAATTTTTATTCTGCATAAAGATCTGCAGTCTACTTATAATTGTACTGGGAGCTTCTTTCTTTTGCACAGTAGTGTAATTTCCATTGTTGCTAGAGCACGAACGAGCAATGTTTTAATACCTACGATAGAAAGTACACTAATCAGAAGGTTACAATGGGTTAAGCCAAGCCGGTTTCGTTCATAAAATTCAGCCCGGGAAAATTCTGTAAGCCCGAGACCCAACAAGAAGCTCAACAATGCTGAACGTATCGACATTTTCCGATTCATTCGGACAGCATTTTCAATCTCGGAGCCGTCCGAAAGCACTCGATTTTCCCGTATACACCGAGCTTGACCCCCTTTTACCTGTATAGATGGTACACACGGAGGTGGTCGGCTCAACGACAGCAATATCGGCGTCGCCGATAAATTTCATCAACCATGCATTATCATATGCAACCTCGACCGTACCTCAGACAACCGACGATAAAAAAGTTAATACCCAATCGAGAGACCAGTGCGCATAAAATGTCGTTACCATCCGGAAGATCGATGGCCCGGAATAGTCGAGCAGCTGGCTGGCTTGTGTATGGGCGCGGGATATTTCAAAAATTACGGGCGCAACGTGGACGACCTACGATTTATGGAAATTACGATCCTCGAGGAGAAGGATCGCGGGGTTTGCCTTACGAGAATCGGCCGGATTGTATGTATAGACTGGTCGAAAAATTTCAGACATCAAAATCGGGACTCCTAACCGAAAAGTGTTCCGCCATTTCGCGAGCTGAAGTCTCGTATTTCGAACGATTGTAATATTTTAGTTCTTTGGTTGATTAAAGCTTGTCTCCTTCCCACAACGCCTCTCGAGACATTTTTACGCTCCATAATCCTCGAATATCATATTCTCGCAGATTTTTACTGTCTTCTACATAAAAGCGTCGATACATTTACCCTTCGCGAGAGAATACAGTCATAAACGCGGTTGCTATAAAATTGTACGATCGCGTGTTGACAAGGCACCGGCTGTAAATTTTAATTTAATTCTTCTAACGATTCTCACGGTAATACGTGAAACGTGGGGGCGGTGGCGTTCCGTTGTTACCATGGTTGAAGTTATGCGAATGTAAAATTCATTCGTCTACTAAATATTTTATAAGGCTCGTTCCCGGCGAATGTGCGGAATATTTTTCTTTGCTGAACACCGTCGATCGAATAATTTTATATACTGACAGATAGTATGAAATGTCTAATGTGCAAATAAAATCAGTTGTTATTATGCTGGGTGTTCAATTGTTGTACGAGGAGTGTTTTAGTCGTAAAAATAACTTCTTCGAAAGCAGGCTACACAGATAGAATTTCCATTCGGATATTACGGTCTACTTTTAGCAAAACTGGAGCATCCCGCCAAATTTAGCCAAAGCAGACCTGGTTTTCTCCAAAACCCATTTAGTCTGAACGAACGTACACGACACACGTAACAGGTATCATCATCCCCAACATATCTAAAGATTCCACCGCTCCTTAAGAATTCATTATACCGTCAAACGACTATGTTGAATGATTAAAAGCGAGCAACGAGGAAGAGCAATTTATCCTCGTGGGGCCCCGGATTAGCAGGCGATTTGCGAAAAAATTGTGTATCGATGCTACGGGCAGCGGTAGACCGGACCGATAACTGAAGCCCAGCAATTTCGTAATGCTGCTTAGCTTCTGCATTTATATTTTACACTTAAATTGGCGAGCGGCGCATGCAGCACGGCGGACTAGGCTCCGCAATTTTAAAGCCTCGTTAACCTGCATATTTCATCGTGCAGCTCACCCCATCGGGCGTGTTTGATTTTTCAAACATAGAGGGCTATCGATCGTGGGTCGGGCCGGACCCGGACCCGGTCGCGTGCTCGTTCCTCGTGAAATTACCGGCCGATTAACCCGCGGGAAAAATTTCGGATCCGCCCGGTTTCTAAGAAGACAGTCAACAAAAAAGGAACAAAAGGTTCCGTAGAATTTTTAGCAGTCAGTCGAACTAACTACTCTCGGACATGGTGCTAAACAATATTATTAGGTTGGCAACTAAGTTCGCGACCTCCGCATTTTCTCAAAGTCATTTATATATATTTTTGAAGCACGGGTATTTTATGTCAAATAAACCGCAAAATTCAGAGCTTTCCAATGATATACAGTTCAAAAGGAATGGTCATTGAATGAGGTTACAATGATACAATAAAAGAATTAGGAAATAAATAGCAACCTAATATAATAGAACAGCTCCGGCATTTTATAATTTCAAAAAATGAAACAATTTGTCGTAGTTAGTGGAAATATATAAAAGAAACATTTTAAATCCACATTTATATTATATTAAAATGCACTAAAAAGGAGAAATAATTTTTTTCCTGGTTCTCCATAAAATACCGAATCCAATTAAACGATTAATAATATTTTTCCCCAAAATTTTAATAAATAAAATCATGACAGTAGTGACTATAAAAATAAAAGCGTGGAGCACCCACGAAGATTACGTCAATATAGTTTAGCGCTCCACGCTTTTAGTTTTATAGTCACTTATGTCATGATTTCATTAAAATTTATATTAAATTTTTCTATCTATTCCGACACTAATCGTATAACAGAAGAAATTTTGAACTAATTGCTTAAAATTTTGGGGAAAAATATTATTAATCATTTAACTGGATTCGGTATTTTTGGAGAACCAGGAAAAGAATGATTTTCTCCTTTTTAGTGCATTTTAATATAAGCGTGGTTTTTAAAAAGTTGTTTTTACATATTTTCTTTTCTACATTTATTGTTATCTCGGAAGCAAGTGTGTATACAAAATTTCATAAAGATTGGACTACGGGAAGAGGTTTAAAATTCGATTACAAGATTTGACGCACACAACAACAACGCGGCAAATTAATATAAGCGTAGTAAAAAGATTCGGCTATTTTATTCGATGGTTACTCACGCCAATCGGTTTATCCGTAACAAATTCGTAAAAAGTATGAATTATTCTAGTCCGATAAATGCCACCTTTAAAAGGGATTTAAGCGAGGGTGACTTTTTCGGGGGACGTTGAGGATGTCCACTAAGGAGAACACCATTCCGGCCACTGGATAGTCGAGGAAGGTCCGCAGGAACTCGGTTATCGTTCGCGCTAATCTGTCCAAGGGTGGTGAACGAGTTTCGTCGCGTTTCGCGTGCAGGCTTTGGGAAAATGATTCGTTGCCTTTGATACAAGTTATTTGCGCAGCGTTTGGTTTAAGCCGCGCGCGCAACTGGCCAGGACTATCTCCAGTATCCACCGAATCCGAGTTCAACAGGGGTTCCCAAAGCCAAACAGCAGGTGAGCTGCTCCAAAGCAGCTTCGTGGTGTCCTGAAAGTGCTTCACTGACTCGCGAACGAAATTACCATGGCTGCGATGGCGAATTCTGTGGTTGCGAATACAGCTCCGCGAAAATAGATGAAGTCGACCAATTGCATGCCCAATATGGAATAACGTTATCAGCCTACACCGCAGATTTTTATTCGATCATGACGATACTTGAACCGATTTCCACGAGTGATATTTCACATTGGTGGAAAAAGAAACGATTCTGATGAAATGATGAATTTACTCAAAAAATCGATGCTCTCAAAATTCAAGCATCGTCTTTTTAATTCTCTTCAGCTAAATTGCAGCTCTGCTTGAGCACGTCACGATCTTCGGACGAGTCCCGAATGGTTTTTCGAGTGCAGTAATCCCGGGCAGGATGTTTCGTATGCATCGCGAGGCGCTCGGAGCCAAGGTTTGCCGTTTATGTTCAAGATAATGGATAGCCCGTCAAATTATCTAATTTCTGGGGAACCGCTTGATTCACAATTCAACGCACAATTATCCTTTGTCTCGCGAATATTAGGTCTGCGGTGCAGTTTCAATTATTCTCTGGAATGAGACGATGAGGCTGAACCGCGATTTCCCAAGGAACGCGTGCGCCCGGTTGCGACTACAAAGTGAAAGTGGAACAATTTGGCTCTAAGTATGCGTTAAGGGGTTTTCATTAAGCGTCCTCGTTAGCAACGGGCAAAGGGGAATTTTAAATGTATTCAGTTTATTCGCCTGTCCGGGGCCTAGGTTGCTTTCTCTCTCTATCTCTCTATTCCTTTGTCCGACGGGTTGTTTGAACTTCTTCACGTCTGCGAACGATGTTGACGCTTTGATTGTGACGGCAAATGGGCTTTTCGGACATCCCCTCCTCCCCCTCCGCAAAGTACTCTGTCACACACAGTCGTAGGTCCGTGGAAAATAATTTCCTTAATGCATGGAAACCCGGCTAAGTGGAACGCTAAACAATTAGCTCCGCTGACGGATGATTATCTTCGCGATGAACGCAATTGGAGAATTATTTCTGTTTGTGAGGAGTACTTGATCAAACAGGACAGGGAATGATTTGTTCATAATAGGAAATGGTAGTTGACATTATTGTGATTAGACATTTCTGGAAAATGATTTTTGTAATCTGTGTAACTTGATGCGACACGATTTCTTCTGGACGGAATGTAATCTTTGCAATAAGCACAATTAAAATGTTTCCATTGAGTGCAAAACTTGACTGCATACAGGTAAAAACATGTTGCCAGCCCCTCGTGTTCGCTGAATTTTCAAACTGGATATTCGATTTCCAAGCAAACCTTCACCAAGTCTTGCACAATCGAGAAAGTCAGAGGCGAACCTAACAGAATCATCCCTTTCGGGATTCTACCGCGAGTTACACGACACCTGGCGTACACGGGGGTTGCAGTGCATTACAAAGCGAGTCCGTCCAGGTAGTCTCGCGTAGGGGCGACTGTTATTTCAGAAAACAGTTGGCGGACGGGGTAGACTTATTTTACAAAGAAGCGGAATGCAATGCAAATGTCCATCGGCGTGGGACGCGACGGATCGGGTCCCGGATATTTGCCTTCCAATTTCCGTCCGCTCCGGTGCGGACGTTAAAATTACAAGAGGGTGGAGAGGGTGGTGGGTTGCACAGGGAACGAGACGTGGGAGAGGGGGGAGGGTAGAGAAGAGAAGGGAAGAGAAGAGAGAAGGTTGTTGAACGTCGTGGGAGGACGGATAATTTGAGAAATCGTCGGCAGGCGACGGGAATCGCGTGCAATTCGATTCTGTCGCGAAAGGACATTCGAGACTCGTGACTGTCAGCTGAATTTCGTTACACGGAACGGGGACAGCCGGCGATCATGGTGTCGAGGAACCGTGTCCCCGTGTCCCGTGGAAACGAGCACGGTATATACAGAAATTGGATGGAAACTACCCGCGAAGAGACGGGAATATATATTGTAAACTCCGGTGACAAGTCCCGAAATCGGTTAGCAGTCTACAAACTTTCGTCATATCCCGTATGCGAACGGCCACCGGGGTCGAGGATTTACGGAGACGGAAGAGCTTGCTACGTGACGATAAGGAACGACGAACCGGGAACCATCAATTCGCTAATACCTATCTCTTTTCTTCAAACAAACTGTCCCGACACGGCTTTTTTAGTTTATGCGTCGCTGTCTTCGATTTTAAGGTTGTAGACTCGCGTTTCCAGGATTGCAAGAATGCGGGATGCGGCTTCTTATTTCTCGACAATGCAAAGATGGGGTTTTACAGTAGTAAAAAGCGCTGGATAAGAGATCAAAAGTTCTATTTTTACGTTTACGATGCGTAATTTGCACTATTCGGAAGCATACAGCTGCGCATGTAGCTATTTTCATAAAGCTGCAACAGCTACATGCTGCTGAATAATGCAAATTATTAATGAAACGAGTCTACCCCCTTAAGAGGGTGCTCTGATTTTCGAGGCCGCGTGTGATCTTTGTCAAGTAAAAATAATGAAAATTGCATGAGTTGTTCGGTACAAATTTGATAATACAGAGAATATAGCCGAATACAGTGGCCATATGTACGTGCCCCTAAACCGAATTGATTTTTCTTCATACTATTCGATAGAGCTCCCAAAGAAATTCCTCTTCAATTGATTTTGTTTCGATGTTTCTTTTTTGTAGGTATATTCAGAAAACTACCAAAGACACCAAGCGAAACAGTTCTTGACTAAATGTATTAAATTCGCGGTGGTAATTATACTGCAGTTCTCAGCCACCGAAAACAAATGTCATTTGGTACACAATACCAGCAGAGCCGAAATACGATCACGTTCCGTAGCGATTCGTTTTCAGGTGATAAAGCAAAAGTTTGTACCGAATTTATTAGCAGACACATCACGTAAACTGCATACGTTAAATTCGTGGTCATGATCCTCTCTCCACGAGGGATATGCTTGGAAACTTTACTGTCTTGTACGTTTGGCGAAATTGTTAGCAAGAGTTTCAGACATGTGTATCCGAACTCCAAAGCGAGCCTCCTCGTGCGTTTCTCCATCTTACTTAGTTCCCAATTTATTCTTGCGTCAAACTTGCGAGGCGCAGTACGTATAACCAACACTCATCAATATTTTGGAACCAACATTCTATATTCTACGTTTCACATTCGACATTCCACCGTCTACATTCGTGGTATGAATATTCCGTAAGTTGGCAATTTGACTAACAACAACTGTAAAAGACTACAACTTTTGCATACACCTAATATCATGTTGAGATAAACAGAACGTCTGCAGACTATACGTAGTTCTCGAGCAAGTTTCTATTGAAATTCGCAAGAAAAACAGAAATTCTTGTAAATTGGTATAAAGCTTCGGTAAAGTGTCACAGAAATTCCCCAGCGACACAATGATTAAAACTCGAGGGCCGCGAATCCGAGGGACGAGAAAGGGCGCAGAGGGCAAGAAAGCTGATGTTCACAGGGGAGTTTTTTCCCGCGGGTGCTTCAGTTTGAGCGATGTTGAGCAAAAGGAGTACGTAGGCAGACGAGAGGGGCGGGTGGGTGGAAGAACTAAACGAACCCGTGAAACGCGACATCAAGCTCATTCTCCGTTTTAAAAAGGTAGACCCATTAAACGTACAGTCCTTCACCCTGAAATCTCGACGCAGTTGTTTCGTGTCAGTACGCTCGACGGTTCACGCACACACACACGCATACACACATACAGAAAGAGAGAGAGAGAGAGAGAGAGCCCAGCCCCCGTTCCTCGTCCAAACTCTTGGTCGACGTTCCCAGCCCTCGGCCGTAACGGGGTAAGTCAAGCACGAAGGTTAAACAGCGGAGGGAAATCGCGAATAATTTCATCCAGCCTGTTCACGAGACCGTCTATCCCTTGTTCCAAGACGATACCGCGGAGATTCGAAAGGGAATTCTGAATTTTACGCGTCTACCACCTCCGTTTTCCTCTTTTCGCTCGCTGGAAACTGGAAAATAAACGAAACTGCACGCGGAAACGTTCGGAAAGCGCCGAGAGCTCACAATTTTCATTGGTGTACTGTCGGAAGCAAATTTCAGCATGCTTCTGCTTTTTCGAGAAAATTATAATTTATTTACAGCGACTAGCAGTAGTCAGACACTCTTTAAGCCATTTACCCATTTAGTTAATAGCATTCTTCGGATTGAACATACTAATCACGTCGGCTGCAGTGTTAAGCACTTTTAGCCCGCAATCAACACACTCCGGAGAATCGTCGGACTTTTAAAATCGGCCGCGCGATCCTTTCGCTGCAGGCGCGAAAATCACGGAATCACTGAAAATTCGTTAACAATGCATTTACCTTTTTCCATTGCCGCGAATGGCAGTTTACCGGTACTGGCGCGGCCAACAAATCATTTTAACGAGTCACGGTGATTTCGGCCCCGTGCTTAATAGTGCTTCAACTGTGGCGACGCGCAATTGGAGTGGCCCGAAAAGTTGAGCGCGTACGAGATGCGCCCGCTCCCGCGTTCGCGCCCGTCGCGTCGCGTCGGACTGCGCGTCACAATGAAACTTTTGTCGGAAACCTATCCTCGAAGTGAACACCGTGTTACGTTTAGTATGGTTAACACCTTAGACCGAACTGTCTTTCACTATGGTAGCTACATTTATTTGAAAAACTTTAAATTTCTTATGAGGAAAATAAATAGTGTAGAGCAGGCCTGGCCAACCCAAATGGTTTCACGGGCTACTTTGATGACGCGTAACGTTATAGCGGGCCGCACTTTAGGTAAACATGCTTTTAAAAAATGTAATACAAATACAAAATGAATAAAACTTTATTGTTATACTACGATTCAATTCTTTATCCTTTCTTTCACTTAATTTTTGTAAATCTATATTTATGTTCGACGTTGCACATCTTTTGTTAGCTGGTTTTCTAAATTGGCATCAGTTAATGAAGCACGTGAAGAACTCTTTGTAAATTTCATCTTCGAAAAAAATGTTTCACAAATATATGTGGATCCAAAAGCACTTACTAATATAAGTATTGTAAATAGTAATTTTTGATATGGACGCAAAAAATTGTTTCACTTCATTGTTGCACTGCAACTTGATTATATTGTAATTATAAGTCGATTATATTATAACAATGACACTTCATTTATTCAATATTTTTTGTATACATACAATGAGAAACAAAAGTTTCAATAGAAATATAAAATCGCCCGGCGGGCCGCGGGTTGGCCAGGCCTGGTGTAGAGCTAATCGACTTCATGCAATGTATTCGAGCATGTTTCAGTGTTATAGATGAATTTTATTACGCGCCTTAATGGTAAATAGTTTAATACGATCAAATTATGAAACGGTCCCGCCCGCGTTGCACCCGACGGCATACTTATGCAACTATGCGGCGCATACTTGGCAAAAGGAGAGCACTTTCTGTTTATCGGAATTTCTTGGTATATAATCAAGTTACGATAATTCCTTGCATAGTTTGTGCATGCTTATTAATAATTACACGCGTAACACGTAGTCGCGTGATCGTTCGAGAACATCCTAATCTGTGTTATTGAGGGAATTCCTTGGGTTTGAAATGCGTTCACTTGTATTATTAAACTGTAATTTCGGTTGAGTCTCCACAATGAATTACTTGCAACCTATCTAGAAATAACAAACTGATAAATCTAATAGATGGAATCCACTTTTTTAATTTAATCGATAAAAATAAAATTCAGAAATTAAAATATTCATTCGGAATCGAATCGACTGTAATTACAGGAGGTTATTTAAAGGTTGGCAAATTATTTAAGGTTCGAATGCAAACGTCGCAAATATTCCTGCACGCAACAAGTTAACGAGAACTGATCACCTAACAGACGGCGACTGAAGTGCTGTCATGAATTTCAAAGGTTCTCGAATACTATCGCATACACAAGAAACTGCGGGATAATGACTCCACGCCTACCTAGTTCCAGTTCCTAATGAGTCCACTGTCGACACATTAATCATACTTTCATGTTGATAGGGATACTTCTCTGTGAAACTAATCGCCGACTAAATAAGTCACGAAGCGTTACGCTTAATTACGATATAATTGCGACAGAATGATAAATTTTTAGAAGAGACGATCGATACCACCGGAGTCTCTCCTTACCTACGCTTTGAACAGGCGAGATAGTCTGTGGTCTACCGATAAGCTCGCACTGAATCATTCATCGTCAGTGGTTCTTTAACCTGGCAAATTGTTATCTTGAATCGAAAGTTTTTAAACGAAGCATGATTGGATTCTTCGAAGTTCCTTATTCATAGTAATTTTCAGGGGATTTTGTCCCAGAACTGGGCGAGGAAACATTAACAACGAAAGTGCGGCTCGCTTTTAATCAACTCTTTGACTTACTTTCGAATAATATAAGAAAAAAGAGAGCGTGAAATCTGCTCTTCGTAACATGGTTTAGAACTTGTACCGAATATTGGAACTGGCAAAGTATAAAATAAATTAATGAATTATCAAATCGAGTACTAACACAATCTAAACATACTATGAATAAAATTGTTCAATTAAATTACGAAGTTAGCAAAAGTTACAGATATAGATTATATAAAACCGTCAACTTTCGAAACTGGTTTGTAGATATTCACGAATTTGTACTGAAACATCGTCAAATAAGGATTTCATTTATTCTTAATACATTAAGAAAACATAATTATCAATTTTCTTATTGATTAGTTCGTAAAGAAACAGCCATCCATCAATTTTCATAAAAATATTTCTAATCGTCTGTCGGGATTCTACTGATCTTTAATATTGATAAAAATATATATCCCATCTAATATTCGAGGGTGGATCAATAAGTACCCGTGTTAGAAATGAAAACGCAAGTTTTTCATTTTCTTTTTCTTTTTCAACATAATCTTCTTTTAGGAGGATATACTTTTCCCAAAGTCCCTGCTATTTTTAAACCCCCTGAAAAATACGCTTTGTCAAACTCTTCAGAATATGCTTCTGTCTCGACGATAATCTCCTCGTTTGAGCCGAATTTTTTCCCCGCGAACCACGTTTTCATGTTGGGGATGAGAATGAAGTCGCAGGGACCAGGTCAGGCGGGTATGGAAGCGCAATTCTTGCAATTTGGCAGCGACGATTCGGGATGAATGAGATGGTGCGTTGTCGTGAATGGATCGAAAAACAGGCTGTCAAATCAAAACTAACCTATCAATCAGAATGAAATGTTGTATGGCGTCATTTATTTGATGATAGAATACTATAGTAATGTCAACGTTCCTCAGCAACGCCGCCTGTCTTCAAACACGGGTAATTATTGATCCACCCTCGTATAATTAATTGTTACAAAAAATTTACTTGCTAGAAATGGCACATACCATGGCTGAAAATACTTAACGAACCAAAAATTCCAGTGCATCCGAAGCTTGAGCGCAAGTGAAAATAAAAAATAAAAATGGCAGTAAGTTTCTTGGTGTATTCATTTCGAAAATTGTGAGCCGACGGTGTCGTTCGCAGTCTAATCGTTCGCGAGTTTCCACGGCGCTTCCTTCGCCTCGGTCTATGAATAAACAGGAACCGCGTTATTTGTATCTGTCAGTGCACGACGTAGACGATTGCACACGGCCGTTACACACGTTAGAACACTTCTCCGGGTGCACGTGAATACACATTTCTATGGAACAGTCGCTATTGATTGTCCTGACGTGAGAAGAATCCGGGTATCCGCATACGGAGCATCTGCCACCCCTTTCCCCTTGTTCCTTTCTTACGCCGCATAGTACTGTTTCGCGTAGCGTCGTGCTCCGAATACGGGACGCCACGCCGGGAACCCGATACTGCGTCACCAGATAATGTTTCTCCCCGAATCGCCGGAAAAACTCACGCGAAACAATCCTGTCCCCTGGCGAAACGGGCAAGTGAATCATCCCATGGACAAATTTTTGCTCGAGCTCCACAGCAAGTAATTCGACGCAACGCGTCTCTCCGTCCATTAAAATCACAATTGCGTAAATTTGTGGGATGATACGATCTTCTTCCTTTGTTGTAGTCGCATTATTTTGTTGCTGTCTGGGAAACAACGAACGACAAAGAAAATCGAATCACCGTAACCATAAAATGAATCGTAACACAGGGGGTTAATAGTCACCTCAATGTTTAAACGATTCATTATACTGTGGCTTGGTTGCAGGTAATAGTCGTATCAACCCTTAAACGATTTATTACACAGTGGCCCAATTATAGTTAATAGTCGCATCAACCCTTACGATTTATTACACAGTGCTTGTAAAGAGTAAGTGAACGCTAGATCTTTTAAAGATACTATAACTCTACTATCGTATCCCATCGTCCATTTTGTTCTACAATTCTCTTGCATGATATTGTAGACGAAATATTGGAAATTTCGAAAATGCTGCAAATTGCAATGTCTCTGGAAACATTAAAAAATTTGTTCGTGACTGAAACTACCATGGATTTCAGGATTGAAACTTACTCTTTACTTTTCATTTACTTGGTAATCGATTTAGGTGTGGTAAATGGAATAATTTATAGACTAGGAGTAAATAAGCTGCGGATTAAGAAATCACAAGACTTAGAGAAGAAGGAACCGGCAATTGACATAAGCAAATTACAAGGGGAGAGTGTTGTTGCAACGTGCTATCACGCAAGAATTAATTGTCTCCCAGGCGAGTTTAATGTTTGGGCAAGAGACATCCTGCGCGCGATGCAACTCAAATATTAGTAGTCTATGTTAATTAGGAATGATCACACTTTGTAATAGATTCTGGTAAACGTTTACTAATTACGGGGACTAACAGAGTGATGATTATGGTTCGATGCCGTCAATTTCGCTGGATTATCCCTTAGTCAAACATAGGATTAAACAGAATGTTCGAAGAAAACACTGATTTTATGATTTTAAAAAGATAAGAGTATCTTAATGAAAATACGAAAACGAGATGCAAATTGTGACAAATTAGTCCGAAAAGTACGTTCAACCTATTTGTTGCCTGTACAACAAGAAATTTCCATACTCTGGAGTGAATTTCCCTGAGGAAATGACAATTTACGTTGTATGTATATCGACCAATTTACATCCTGCTTTAAATATACACGCAAATTATCAATCTTCCTGTATGATACTAAATGTTCAGCATCCTGCAACATATCTTTCGGCTCACTGTATTATTGCTTTTCTATAATACCTTTGAATATCTGTTTTAATTGTGCTATGCACATTTTGCTCGAATAAAATCAAAGTAAAGAAATGAACACTATAATGAAAATATGTTGTATATAGAATCAAGATAAACAAAACGAACAGTGCATTATTCGAACAAAGCCTTGTACCAATGTACATTTCACGCAAGCATTATTCTCATTACAATAAAAGCTCCTTCGTTGTCCAAAGGCCGGGGGTTTGAGCGGACAACGACCGTGCCCGGACACTATTTTTGATTTATGACTGCGTCTTTAGTGAAACGGCTAGTTAAATGACAAAGAAAAGCATTCGCAGTCAAAAGCAGTCAACTGTCTGGCTTTAAAAAACTCCTTATTTCCTTGCCATATTCCTTTCCTATTGTTCTCCGTTCTGCGCGGGTCTATACAGTCCTGGAACACGTCTGGCGACCAGATCCACGCAGGCCTAATCCTCTCGTTGACAGGCAGTGGAGTGGGTAGGCACTGGACAACGATCGTGCCCACGATTCAGGACAACGAAGGAGCGATTACTGTAATTTGAAATAAAATCATTAATATCTCTTCGAATTCGAAGCGCCATTCCATGCAAAATCTATTTAAATTCGAACCTTATAAATTCCAACAAAAATCAAATCGGAATAAACAAACGAGCTCGATGAAAACATATAAGAAAATAAACATTAAAATGCCATATTCGGTTAACCAGCGTATAAATGCAAAGCTTGTGAATTTCGCATAAAACAGAAAAAGAGAAAGTTTCGACGGAGAAACGAGGTGGATTAAAAGAGACAGATTATTCGAAATTCGAACAACGTCGTTGTAACGTAACACAGGGGTGCAATCGTGCTTCCGCGGGACGATTCTTTTATTAAGAAGATTTAGATCGGCGCTGGTCCGAGAGACAACCGATAAAAACTGAATTGCGCACGGGGGCCGATTACAACTAAGTACCGCAACAACCATTATAGAGCGGACAGTGAAATTTGATTTCGTGTCCCCGGTATCGTTTTTCGCCGCACGGCGCTGTGTCCCGCGGCCTGAATCCGCAATTCTCCGGGAACACTGGCTACGCTACGCCGCGCCGTCAGCTGATACAAGTGGCTGTACGTGATCCGGTAACGGAATGCCGCAGGAAAAGTATAATTGAATTAATAAACTACCACGAAATCTGGCGGGTAGCTTATTTACCACGGCACTGCTGCGCCGAGCACTGCGGGAGAACGTTTTACGTAAGCTGCAGCTATTCCGCTGCATTCACCGGTATTTTGACACCTCGCGTAATTACACGACCAATGAAACGTTCATTAACGCTCTTGTCTGTAACAGAACACCCTTCTTTACCCCTTTTCACACCTTTCTCGATTTTAGGGTCTTCTGCGAGTCAAATTTGCATCGAGTCAATTAAACCACTGACTAGCTAATTTCCAAACATACTTTACGGCAATTTAGAAAATGTATTTCTACAATTTTTTATTCTTTCGCAACCATTTGCCACTGTACAATTTGATTGAAATCGTTTAATTAAAATCCGAAAATTCCACGTCGGGGTCCGATCGATAAACCCAAACAGCTTAAAATCGCGCGATACAGGTATTTGTTTTTCGAAAATGGTTTAAATAACGTATTTTAAATTACAGCGTCGATTAACGTCATCGTGCAACGATTGACACGACGTCGCTCGCTCGTTTTTAATCACGTTGACACTCTTTTAACAGAAAAATGCGGACGCTGGAGATGGTTCCCTGGACGATAATTCCTTCTAATTAAGCCGAATTTCGGCTACAGAGTTCCAGAGGTTTACACGGCTCGCTCTTAAGACGGCTGTTTCTCGGCCGTGGTCGCGGCAGGCTTGTACATTCCGGGCTTTTATCCGCGGAAATTGTTGAGCCGCGAGCTGCCGCGGTTAACCAGCTCGTTTCGCGCGCTGAACAAACGGGCAAGAATCTGCGGACGTCCGTGAGAAATTGGGGGGAACATTTTTGACCAGGAGAGCTCTGCATTTTACGAGGTGAAGCTACCCTCGGTGTGTTAGATTCATAGCAAACTTTCGCGATACTTTTTCTTAAATGAATTTTAAGTACAATTTCCGGTACGGTCCTTACTCTAGAAATTTTTAGGAATAATAAATACATTCAGTGTAAAAAGTATTCGTACACCTTTTAAAACTAATAACTTTTTTATAATTGTTCCAAACGACCTGATTTTTTTATAATCAATTAGAAGCATTGGTTTACGAAATGATATGCAAAAAAAGATTTAATAATCTACCTAAATCTTCTGGCTGATTATAAAAAATCAGGTCGTTTGATACAATTACAAAAAAGTTATTCTGTTTTAAAGGGCGTACGAATACATTTTACACTTACTGTATGCTCTTTTTACAAATCGGCTAGACTGGAATCCTCTTAATGTGTTGAAATAATATTTACTAGTTTTCTGAAAACTGAAATTCATATTTCTACTAGATGTGGATTCGATAAAGAAAATATTTTTTATAGAAATGATTTTCGTAAAAAAATGGCATTTTCATCAGAAACGTTTCGATCGAAAGCGACCACTTCGAATTTGCATAGTTCTCGCCCGAAGCATTTTTAATCTATCCGATCATGGGATTCCAGAGAAGGTCGAAACACCGTCCGCGTAAATTCCTCAAAATGGCCGGGTGCCAACGATAGAGGGATCGGCAGTTCGGTAGAATAATGAAGTCGAGTGACACGGCTGACCCGGTGACCCAATACGTGCGTCCGGGGATACTGTCCCGACACGACGCGACGACGAACAAGTTAAAAACTCTGTTTCCGGCTTCGGAGAAACTCTGAGAAACCGCAACGTCTCTAGGCCTTGTTCCACCAGCCTTTGAAAAATTGTTCTCCGAGGCACCTCGAGAACATGGCCGCGCGAGAGAATAAAGAGTAACAGGCCCCGCTAGGTCCGTGAAAACCGGATTTACTATTTACTCTGAAAGATTGAAGCTATAAGCAATTTTCTACTGCTTAAACTTAAATCATTGACAAACTAAATTCACGTTTCGCGCACATGGTAACGTTTCTCGCTGTCCAGGCAAACTTTAGTACAGTCGAACGCGAACCGATCGAGGCTTTCAGTGCATATTTCTATCATTCTTCCGCGTGACGAGCCCCGATATCGATTTCTCATCACTTTTCGCGATGCGCGGCGCGGTATCCGCCGCTCTCGCGCTTTGATATCCGCAGATGCGATAACGTTACTTTCCATTATCTGTTCCAGAGTTTACGCAACATGATGACAGCGAACGCGACCGACGCCTGTGAAACGCGTAATCCCTGCCAGCACGACGGAATCTGCATTTCCACCGATAACGGGCCCATCTGCGAGTGCCGGTCCGGCGATTATGAGGGCGCCTATTGTGAAAAAGGTGGGTTGTTTTTCGGATCTAGATATCATTGTTGACTGACTCATTGTTTGCAGCCGTGTGCATCCGAAGCGCTGGGCACACGTACCGGCGCGCGACGCGCAGCGTTTGTAATTTCGATCTTGATTGTCGCTCAAGCTTCCATGCGAATATTCTTACGCTGATTTTTCGGGGATGGTGCTGTGTTATCTCTATAGCGAAAGAAGATTTATAGTGGATAAAATGTGTATTTTATCCAAGACTCTGCGAACTAATGCAATACGTGTTCTTCGAGCTATAAAAATGAGGATCACGGAAGACACGGTGCCTTTTAATATCCGAACGCGTCTGTAACGGCTGGCGATCGAGTTTTAATGATACTGTTTCGAGTTACCAGCGAAAAGAATGATTTATCGTCGTCGCGGCGGCGTCCAATATTTTACTAATATTTCACACGGGCCCTATGTACAATCCAATTAATCGCGACACCGACACGACCTCCTTTCGCAATCAGCTTTTTGCACCACTACGCTTTCCGCACTGTTAATCCGTTAATCTCGCGCCGCCTGAAACTTTTTCCTAAAACCGATATTGATCATCGTGACACGCACGCATCTACGCGCACACGCTATCGTCAATATCGATGATGAATTTTAATCGTTTCTACGCGATCGGATCGATCCGCTTTTCGTTTACGACTTTATGAATACTTTATGAACATTTTCGCGAGATAAACAGAGCAGAGTCGAACGCGCGTCTCTCTACCTGTTCTAATTCAATATTCGCTCCGGTTCGCGAGATCTCCTCCTCGACGTTCAATTATACGATCCCGTGGATCATTCCGAACTCTTTTTCATCGGAACGGCGCGGCGCGGCGCGGTGCAGCGGCCCGGCGAAGAATGCGAGATCACGCCCCGGCAGATTTAAAAGGCCGCACGGAACGGTTCTGAGCGAAATTCCATGTTTCTCCCTGGATAAGCAGCGGCCGAGATTTACTTTAATTGCGATTTACTATGCGAGATAAAACTCCGAGGCTCAGGATGCACTCACGGGTGCGCGTGCTAATGCCGTCCCCGGCGTCCTCGGCTTGCATCCCTTCGCCTTAGAGTTTGTTTTTCGGAAAAAGGGCCGTCCCTGTACCAATGAACGAGCTCTTCCATCGATTACTGCACATTTTAATCAGTTTGAAATTTTTGTTACTTTACGTCAACAAGTTGTATAACATTGAATTCGACATTTTTCTAAAAGTGAAACAGAACGCTTTCAGTTTGCAGATTGCTAGAATTTTGTTAATGATTCAGTTGCTTCTCAGGTCTCTAGACTGCGGATGTTTATGCAGTCTTCAATTTTTGTAATCGAATTTTAAGAAAGTGGAATCTAATAAAGTCCTGTTTTTAGCGGGAACAGTCTTTGTAAATCGAAAGTAGATAAAAATTGTACTAAATTCTATCGACTTTTATATTCTAGCATTTTTCGAAAATTTTCATATGCCTTACATGCATAAAGATCCGCAGTCTACTTATGACATAATTAAGCTGCTGTAGGAACTTTTACAAAATTCAGTTAACTATTTGTAGTTTGTTGACTTTGATCGATTGCACATTTTTATTAGTTTCATTGTCGGAGGGTGGAGCTAAGCTATTTTTTATTCGTAATATTGCAATTCATAATAAGGTGTCTTTGAGTTTTATTACTTTCTCACTAAATCTTCATTACGAACTCACGTGGCGTTATTTTGATCGATTTTGTTGCTTCGGTAACAATTCTCTGAATATAATCGAGAAAGAGGTTTTGAATTAAATAATATTGCGAATATACGCGCAATGAAAATGTACGATTTAGGGAATTTTAGTAGAAGTGATGAAATTGGACGATCGGGACAGTGACTGCACGTACATTGGAATTTTTCGTCGACAGCGTGCATACACAGAAATTACAAACTGACTTGGAACTCTGAGAAATCGAACGTCACAAGCAGGCAGTGCGTTTTCACATCGAAGAAACTCCATTTCACCGTCCGGTGACAGTTCATTTTGGTGCCAGTCAGTCATGAAAATTCCTGATGTAAATTCTCCGCTCGGATCTACGATGGTACAAGCACTCGCGTCGTTTATTTTGCAAATAATCCTCGCAGTTTATCAATGCTGGAAACACCGCAACAAAAATTTCAAAATTCTCGCCCCGGGAACATTGAATCGTAATAGCGCATAATTATTACTGCACTGTAGACATTATGCATTCACGACAAAATTACGTAGGTGAAATCTGAAGCAATAAAATCATTAAAAGAACTTTTGAATTTTGCATAAAGCATAAAGTCACACATGGATAAATAGTCAGTTTCGAAGAGGTGAATGAAATTTGAATTTACATTCCTAAATTGACTTCTGCAAGGATCCAGCGGCGCGATTAATTCGAATTAATAATTGATAACAGTAATTACAGTAAAAGTGAAGTTGCCGAACAATGATTTTCAATAATTAATCGCTGCGTAGTACACGAACTACAAATTACATCGATTCTGGTCCCGTCAGGACAGAACTATATTAAATAAACGAAGATAAATTGTGAATTAATAATTATGCTATATTTAGTGAGAAATTTCCGTAACCCGGGAAATTACTGAAAATCCTGCGGAACAGCGTGCAGTAAACGTAGAAACGCAGTTAATGAACCATGTAGAATGAAAACGTAGAAAGTGAAGGAAACGTGGCAGAAATTCTATTTGGTCGTTCAGCTTTTTAAAAAATCGTTTCTTCAAACAAATGGTTATACTCGAGCGTAAAAGTTCTTGCCAATCTCGCCGAGTAATTTCATTATTTCGCAGTGCTTTGAGGCATCATTTCGTGACTGTGGCACAGACATGCGTGAATTAAGAATGATTTACAGGGGCCACGTGTATTGCGTCCTGGTAATCACGCTATAAATTCGCGGCACGAGCGCCGTCGTATTTCATGCAACAATGAGCTCCACGAAGGGACGGGATTAATTTAAGGCATTGACACGTCTTTGAATAACAAGCGAGAGACGGAACGATGAAATTAGACCGGAGGAACCTGGAAAAAGCCAGCCGACCAGAGAGTCATCAAAAAAACATTTTAATTAACCATAGCAGGAAACAATATCAATTCAACCATTTTTCTGATTATCTAATCCTTTAATTTTTGATACATCGATATTATTCCTTGTTTAAATGAAAGTTCAGGAATATCCCTGTGTTCTTTACTTGTAAGGATACCTATAGATAAAGTGTTCAAAAAATTCTTAATATAGTCGATAGTCGAGCAAGATAATTAAATTCCTTATTCGTGTTGCATGTCTGGAATTTAATCTCAGAAATTTTTGAAACATTCAACTAAATAAGTTGAACACGGTAAATGTTGTCTGCACTGTTTACAGTCTTTTACTCCGTGAACATCCGTTTGCAAAGAAAATTTTAAGTCGCCGGAAAAACATGGAAAATGCTGCGAAAACGATAGAACTGTTATTGTTCAGGACAATTGTAATTAGAAAATGCAATCGATGATCCGAGAGGTACATCCGAGGTACAGTAAATTTTCCTAACGATTTTTCCAACGATTCCGGGTTAGTTTAAATGGCTCGTCAAATTTTCTCGCGTAGAAAATGGCGACACAGTCGCAGTCTTTTTTCCAGACATTAATTCGCCATCGCTTCCGCGATTCTCGAAAGAGGTGCCCGTCAGTTCACCGTGGTATTTGTAAGAGATCCCAAAGGACTGATTATTCTGACCATAATAAATCCTCTACTTCGTTTTTCTTCGCCGTGGCCTCCACCAACGCGCGGCGCGGGCGTCGCTATTTCATCGTCCGTTGCTCGTTTTCTCCGTGAAAGTCTGACACGGAGCTTCAACATGGTTATTAAACCAGCGAAATTACGTTATATCGCGTATAACGGTCGTTTCTGTCCGCCAGGAGAGACCGAGGGAGAAAAAGGTAGAGACAATCGCGACCAAGGAAAAAGCTGTTAACGGGAACGTTGAAAAATTAAAATGAAATTCCAGGTGGCTCAGCTTTGTTGTCGTCGCCTGTCGCTAATGAGCCAGAACTGTTAACTTACGCCAGTAGAAACACCTACTCTACAAATGATACTAATCAGTTGCGTGCCGAGAGACCTTGCGTTCAATCACAGAAAAATTAAGGAAATTCTACATCCTTATTAGAACAGTTTAATAATTTTTCAACCAACTAACCAACTGACACACAAGTAAAAAGTATCGGCAGCTGACAAAGAATTTGACATTGCTTTCTATTCGTCTCACACTGATTGGAATTATTAGGTATTATTGAAGTATAAATAAGAACAACGGGAATACTTGTTGCATATTTTCGAAGCAACTGGCGAAATCGACTTTCGCAGCCGTCATTGGTAAAGTTAAACAGATGACTCATTTAAAAGTAGTTATTTCGGTATCGCTTTTAATATTGCTGGTTTTTAATTCCCGGCATTATTAATACCATACAAGACGGAAATTATATGTGTCAGCTACCCCCGTTGAACAGGAATTCCTCCTTTGATCGCCGCATTCTCCGTTGGAAAATTCTATTCCACTTGAATTTTACGTTTCGCATAATTTAATTAAAAGATATTAAATATTTCTGCTTCGGCGGGAGGTACGGTATAAGAAATCGTAAATTAAAAGGTCGTTGAAGGTATGAAAATATAGAAAACGAAGCCATTTTATAATTGCTGAGAAGCGTTCAACGCGTTGACTACCGCATCACAGTTTAATTAAAAATTTTTAATGGAAACAGTGTAGCTGAAAATCAAGAGTTTCGTTCACCAATTTTAATTTTGCTGAAAAATTGCTGTTAATCATATTTCCTGATACGAATTTATAAATTGAATCCTTTTTAAGAAGCTGCATCGTTACACCTGTTTGTTGAGCTTTTGTGTTGGAGTCAGCCTAATCGGAGGCTGGCTAGTGTCGAAACCGATCACTGGCGACTATTGACGTATTGCCAGCCTAATGCGATCAAGATTAAATCGTTCCGGGCATATGGAGGTGTGTATCGTGCTGCCTAAGGCGAACTAGGTCGACAATCAACAGTCTTGAGGAAGGGGATGTTCCACCCCCTCAATAACGAAGCCGACGCTCGAATTCCTCGCTCACCTTGTACGCCGTTTATCGTTGACATCCCGCTCGTACCATTTCCATTCCACTCTGCGAGACAATCGATCAACACCCAAGATTCATTGACCGATTCCGTTCTCCAATACACTCGGTGTTCCTAAATTCCCTACAGTAATGTAAAATAGTCGCGTTTCTTAGTACTCCTTAAACCTAGCGTGGACAGTAGATCTATGAAAGACTAAAAGTGACTACATCATATGTATTTCTTCCAAAAATGGCAAGAATTTCTTTGTCTAGTGTTTTAGAAATTTTCAACTATTTTAAACTTTACACGCTAGAAATCTAACACATAAACCAGCAGTTTAATTTTATTAGAAATGATTCCATTCATAGCTACTCCAAATTTATGAAAACCAATTTTTTTGGAAATTTCCTCGTGATAGAATTGATATAAAAATATTGTCAATTTTCACTCATATACGTTTATAATTTTTTTGCATGACAAAAATCCACTGTCCAATTATTGGAAACTATTCCATTCACCGATGTTCTATATTGGAACGCTGAGTTGAGATACGACTTTCTAGAAACTGGAATTTGTTACCAAAAAATCTGGAAACGATTCTATAGTATGCGCCATGGTAGTTACAGTGTGCCAGATTTTTTCAGAATTTTGTATTCAGTACCGTGAAAAAAATACAACTGAAACTAACAAGCGAATTTTCCCTCTCAATTCAGAGAGTGGTAGCTCAATTCATTTCAGCTGGTTGAAAGTGGGCTAGGCTAACTCTAGATGACCGTTGGTCAGTCAATGATGAGTCAATTAATATTTTAAACCTTAAAAACCAACACCAAAACATCGTCTGAAATATCTGTTTAACACATTAGCGACCAGTGACTATTGCACAATTTTGAAAAATCTATGGTACATGTCTAAACGCGTTTTAATAGAACCTTCAATTTTTCAACTGCAATTTTCATTGTGAACTAACCCTCTAGAACTTAATAACGTCATCTAATAGTTTCATTTAAGATTGCAATGTAAAATAAAATTTTTATGCTTTCTTTTGGTACTGCGCACAATTATTGAAAATTCTATTAATAGGCTTCTGGTCGGTAAAGTGTTTTCATGATAATCAATATGGTTCCGTGACGATTCGCCTTCTCACCGACGAGAATCTCCTCAATACAGAGTTGGGCATTATTCAATTAAAATTTTAATTAAGATTGACTGATTGATGTGTACGATTAGAAAACGTAATCATTGAACAATCGACGATTGATTGAATCGATTGATGAAGTTAATCGTCAATCGTTGATTAAAAATGGAAATGATCGAAAAATCGGAGGCTAATTTAATCAATTGTTGAAGTTAATCGCCACACGGTCTATCCATAAATTGTAATAAGGAGGAAGAGAGAGACAGATAGCGGAGATGGAGAATTGACAGAAATATATCTCAACAAAAACTCAGTTTACATTTTTTTCAGTATGCATACAGTCTTGATTCCGTATTTCATTTCGAAATTTCAGCAGTTAATCATTAATCAATTATTCGATTGACGATAACAATTGAAAAGAATGTAATCGTTAACCGCAATTAACGACTAAACTAGGAGTTCAATTGTTAATTGCGATTAACGTATGAAGTAGAAATTTATTCGTCAATCGCTGATTAAAATGCCCAACTCTGCCACAAATTATTCGAGAGACGCGATCTCCCGTCAGGCTGGCACTCTTTGACGGCATCTCGTCGGTGCTATAAGCACCGCAAGCCTCAAATGGTTTATGTTTCAGTAGAAGAACGTCAAAATTGCCCTCCGGTTCCTACAAAATGCAGAGAGCACACCGTCGCGCCGCGTAGATATTTTTTCGCCAATGAAAGCTTCGCGATTCCTGAAAAACAGCGAGAGCCCGTTTAAAGCACGTGTAATCGAAACGGAGCAAAACAGCGGAAAATTGAATTCACTGTTTGACGAAGGACGGTTGTTAGCTCTCGCGCGATATGAATCGTGGCATTCTTGTCCGTCGCGGCGGATGAAAAACGAAAATGAATCGTTAGAGAATTGTTGAATATATCCGAAACAATATTGCCGCATAACACGGGCTACGATAAGTGCGTGACGTTTTATAATTCCCGTGCTGAAATTTCCGTATCGTCGTGTCGCGCTCGGAAAAAAATAAAATGAACGGAACCAGCTTCTGGCGACAATATTTATGTAAAAATGAAATACGTCGGGGAATTTTTTGCGACATCCCGTGGAGTTTACGTGACAGAATCAAATGACGGATGAATATTATTCTTTTGTTGATCGGAGGGGGGCAGACACCGTAGGATTCCGAATAACAAACAACCGCCGCGGCGCTGTTTATTTTGTCGAGTGTAACGCGAATTCCGGAACGGCGCGGCGCAAGTACACGGCGAAGTTATACAGTGAATTAACAAAACATTTGTCAGCATAATGAAATAGTTAAATGAGATACACGAATTAGTGGATGCTGGTAAATGAGAAACGCGAACATCGAGCTCGCTAAATTGCGGAGGTGGTATTTCCTCTTCGAAAGACCGTTGATTGTTGGCCCAATTCTCCGCTTAAGATGCTAGCCCAGACGTGGGTCTTAATTGATGGGAGAACACGCTGCTTCATTTTTACCGACTAATTTATTCCTGGTAATTATAACTGGATTCTGCACCTTTGCGAGCTCATTCTACTGCCTAGCGCGCTGGTTCTCTTAACCGGTGTTCCGCGAAACTTAAATTTAATAATATAATTTTCTAAAATATATTTATTTCTACGCGGGTTGTTTTCGTTTGTCTTTTGGATCATTCATTTTGGTGTTCCGCAAATTTTTCATATAATCAAAAGTGTTCCCTGACCTCAAAAAGGTTAAGAACTTTGTGCTGCAACGTTTGCAGCTGAAATTATTATTCCAACTTCACGAAATAAAACAACGAATTCTTGTACAGGTATCTTATCGTGTAGTGTACGATCGATAGCAGAAGAAATACTTTCGGGCTGATTTGGAAATAGTATAATGGAAATGTTAATTGAGTTAATACACTGCTAATTATTATTGGTTTACAACTCAATGAGTTCGGACAATAGTGAACCGCACTCGAACAACATTGAATGGGGATCGTCGGTGAATCACCGAAAGGGAGAAATGTAAAATGGCTCGATGACTGGTGGTGAATAGGGAATAGAATCATTAATTCCATTGGTATAGACAGTGGCAGCTGGTTTCCGGCCCCCCGAGACACTTGATTGTTGACCCACTTTTCTTGATGCCGGGACGTGCGTACGGTTGCACCGGAAATGCATCTGTCAACTTACGCTGACCACGAACACGTGCTCGGTCACGTATCCTTTCTGAGTTACATATCTGGTTTGTGTATCGTGAATTCTAATCACTCGGAGTGCCGCTCGGGACAGTGTAAACTCCATCGGAATAATTCGCAGATGGAACAATTTTTTCAAATCGAAAATTCCCTCCGAGAGCAAAATCAATCAAAATGAAAACAAAGCTTGCAACACTAAAAACGCTCACTAAAATCAATGTGTACAGTCTTTATTTGTTTTATAATAATTTTGAGATAGCCGCGCGGAATAACACTTTTTAAAATCATTTTTTAAAGTGAACGTATACAGTCTCTGTTTTACGATAATTTTCAGGATAGTCGGAATGAGAATTTTTCCCACAAATAAAATTGACTGAATTTTAAAAAATATACGAATGTTTCAGTAAGATCAATGTGTGCGGTTGAAATGTGTCACGATATCTGTGAACGCGAGAGTGGTGCGGAATATTAAATATGAACGGATAGGTAGAGTAAAATTTCGCAGGGCAGGTTTTGGAACATAAATTAGTTGGTATCAGTTAGTCACGGTCGGTCTGTTGAACCATGATCTGATTGTAATTCCTGATACACGTACACGCTCAGCTAATTCAGGCAAATAGTCACGTCTCGTTGGCAGATTTTACTGACAGCTCCACGTGGCATTTGATTTTCAATTCGCCGCTGTTTTCTGCGCCTGCATTTATCCAGCCAGAAGACATCGAATTAATCGGAATCGATCTGTCACATAATGCGCCCACTTCGCAAAAGAAGCAGCGAACTTGCAAATACTGATAAAATAGTTCTAACTTAACATGGTTCTACATTTTTAGAACAGTTTTACGTCCGAAATGCATAGAATCCACAGTTTAGGGACGACTTACGCGACAGTCAAACAATTATCAGCCTCGCAGCGAGTAAAGTGCGAGAACTGTAACATTATTTTCGCAGAGCGTGTTGGTCGTGGGTGTAGCGTACATTTGTAGGGTTATATTGGCAGCGTTGCGGGGCTAAGGATAATTTTATTACCAGTTTCTCTGTCTCGCAGGCGGCCCGGTAAATTTCGAACGCAACACGCGTTTCAATTCCACCCTCCACATATTACAGCGCCGTTAACGTTCCCCACAGATCGAAAGCGAAAACATTTCCGTGGAATACCACCCTCGAGGGGCGTAGTAACGCGTACGTGAAATCAGTCGAGGGTGGTATATCATCGATTCGAGGGGAGTGGATCGTGTATGACCGAGGGAACGGATTATGGTTTTTACGAGGCACGGAAACGCGATAACTTGTCCCCCGCAGAAGACCGAGCCGGAAAATATATTTTCTGTTCTATCTCGCGCTCCCTCTCTCCCTCTCTCTCTCTCGCTCTCTGTATACGCGGGTATCGGGCCACTGAATTGTTTGTAAAAACGTGTTATACGGCGAGCGCGAACTTTTATTCGAAACAACGTTTCGTATCGTTTATTATTTGCCCGCCGGATATTTACGAAAATTCCTATTTCCCTGGATTATCTTGTCCAGCTCGAATTTGCGCAAAATACACACTCCCAGTGGAAAGAATTTACCGAATTAAACGCCGGTGATAATTGTTTTTGCGTTAAATGTTTCTACTACCGGATCTATTCCAAAATTTTTATTTCATGCTGCAGGAACGTGTTTCTGTTTTTGAAAATTATTAGCTTCGTGTGTAATAGCTTGTGGATTTTATACGTTTGTAGTGGAAACACAGTTCAGAGATGAAAAGAAGTTAAAAATGTCGATGTACAAACAAAGACGCTTGTATTCAGCTGCAGCGTGGATATTAAAAGAATTTAATAATTTCAATGTACAATTCGCAATTTATTAAAACGATTAAAAGAGGGGAGACACGTGTGTTTGGCTCCTGTTTCTTGCAATTCTTGCAGATAGGTTTGATTTTGCATAAAGATCTGCATTCAGTGAGCGTGGTAATAGACAGCGGAGCAGTCATCACAGGAAAGTGCGCCCTTATCAGCGAGGTCGCGTAAAAATCACGTAGCTGGAAAAGCGTCAACGAAAACGTTAAACAAAGGCCGATGGAGGAGAGTCCAGAAGCGAGCCGTATTTCACAACAGAAAGATATGGACAATTAAAGTTGTCTCTGGGGAGGGATGCACCGTAAAACGTCCACGCGGAATGCATGGAGCCTCGGTTTTACGGTTCTGCTCTACGGGGTGCCAGGGGTTTGATGCTGTTCGACCGACGGAAGAGATTATTGTTTTCACACGGAACGCACCGGACGATAACTTGGCTTTTTTGTCGGCGCCTGGGAACGAAGAGACAACGTTCAAAAAACGATTATTCACTGGCTGGTGAATACTCGCGCGAACACTCCTACGTTGCTGCAATGCAAAAACGACCTTCCGGTGTACTGGCTTCCCTAAATTGCGTCTGTGTTGCAGCATTTTTATTGAAAAAGGATTTTGCTCTACCCTGTCCTCGGTTCCTTCAAATGACAGTTTCAAACCCTGGTGAAATTGCAGTGATTATTTGACTGCGGAGCTTTATGTAAAATAAAAACGGACTGCATCAATTGCGAGAAACAGAAGACATTAATACTTCATCTTGTCTTCAAGGGTTTGAATAAATTGAAAATAATATATTGATGTTCTTGAATTCTTTTAATTTCTTTATTGTTGAAATTACACCAACTCATTGTTGTCATAAATTCACAAAGTCCACAATGAACCATAAAGTTAATGTACCTGCACTCAAATCATTGTAACTTGAGTGAATTTTTCAAGTATGTTTCATCGATGAGAACCTCTTCATGCATTTACAATTATTATTATTTCAAAGACTAGCGATTAGTAATGTATCATTTATTGGTTTGTTGGGAAAGTAATTGTTATACATTAATTCTGAATTACTAAGTAATCGTATAATAAAATGTTTCAAAACCACACTTTTCCAGCAGTCCGAATTCAGGCGAAAAAATTGTATTTCAGGAAAATTCTGAGCTGAACAGCATTAAAGCGTTTTTAGTATTTATCGTTTAACAATTTTTGCGATAGTGTCCGTCAAATGGACGGGGCTTTTTTCAATTAATTTGCTTCGTGAACGTTCATGCATGGTTCAGTTCTTTACTTTCTTTTATTCGTTCTTTTCTGTCCACGCATAGAAGCATGGAGCACGGTGCTGCCTACGGCGGGTGCTGGTGATTACTGGGCATGGGATTACTGTGAGTCACGCTAATTACTAAGTTGAAGGTTCCACGGTAATGTGGCCGGTACAGGTAGACCTACACCTATTATATCGACCGGTAGATCGTAGATTCTCGTCAATGCATTCCATCCCTACAATGTCTTTCCTCTGTGCACCTGGAACCAAGTATCACTCCCTTATCGATCTCTGCATTATGCTCCATAATTTAAGAGAGTGAGGCCTAGTGACGCTATTATACATACGTATATTTCTTCTTACATTTTGATCAGAATGATTATATAACACTTGGTAGAATAAATTCGTTGTAGATAGAAAACTGAACAAGTAATTTATAAATTAAGTATATACAATTCTCTTTTAATTGCATAATTTTAATTAATACTTCCTGCTGTGGTTGGCAACATTTTAATATTTTAATTATGAGAACACTTGGTTAGTGAATCGGTCGGTAAATAATTTCTTCCGTGGTAATAATAATGTGTACACTCGATATATATTATATGTATGTTTCAATTTTCAATTCGATTACGAGATAGAAAGCACGATTTTGATTTCAGTACAATCGCCCAAGTACGAAATTTGGCGTATAAAAGATTCAACAAAGTTTTGCCAACAGATTAATCAACGAGCTCCTTGCATTCGTTCTCTAATCTTATAATTAGTAACCATGAAGTACAGCGTAGAGTAAGATAAATCTCACCTTGTTAGCTTGATTAATTGATCTTCACCGTAGAGTACACAGACCCTTCTCGATAAAGATTATGGCTAATTCTACTCAATTTATCGTACCTCCTTCAGCATTCCATCACTATTCTATGATGGAGAACGTACGAAAGCTTTTACCCACCGTAAATTAACTTCATTTAATAAATACAGCTCCCGTATGATACAGTGAATTCTTACACTCGTCTTAGTAAGTTTATAATTTAATTTGGCAAGATAATAATCCCTGAAATGTGTAATGGTTATAAAAATTTGTATAACGTCCATTCAATTTTATGCATTTGCAGCATGCAAGATTGTTTGGAGCACATAACAAGTACGAACTTGAATGTTACTTATGTTATATAATGTGCACAAATTGTCATTCGATTCTTTATCAATATTAATCTATATGAATTGTTTTATTTATATAAGTGTCTACCATATAGAAATAATATCAATAATGTAGAAGAGGCAAGCGGTAAGTAAAAGTTGTTAAAACAAAAGCCAAATGTAATGGCGCAATTGTAGTAAAAAAATAAAAACTGAGTCAGTAACACTACTAGGTACTTCTGACGTAAACACTAGTACCTAGCACTGTGAAGAAATGATCGGAAAAGTCTTAGAAAAATGATTTGTTGTCGATGAAGACGCAAATCGTAGTAATATGTTCACTACTCAGAAGTTTGCTCTCAGCGCAGCATTTAGGCTCGTACTTAATTCATCGTCCGTTTAACACACGCGGCGGTCGTGAGTATAATTTTTAGAAGTCCTTCGTGCCACAACATTTTTCGGATTCCATAAATTTCCAACAAATTTACTCCATAAACTATGCGTGTAACGAGCCGGCGAACGGGAGCAATGGAATTATTAACGAATAATTGTGCGGAGTAATGGATGAAAAACAACTGCGAGTGTGGAATACGAATTCTCAGTTTTTTGAACCACCTCGCCGCCGCACCGGTGAACGCGGGGAACAATTAATTATGCATACTTTTGTGCGGGAGAGAATCAAGTAGGTCTTCCGTGCTGTCCATTTTTTAAAAATCGAGTTTCCGAAGTTGGAGCAGAGTGCATACAAATGATTATTATATTTATTTCGAAAGATTCTAATGTGAATTCTGCAATTTATTTCGTAAAAAATATAAATCTGCTGGTTTCGTGCTAATTCACACGTAATTAAGATTATTACTACCTACTCGCCGCTATGAATTTAAAATTTTTTAAAAATTCTGTGCAGTCACAAAGCCGCCGTTTCAACAGTTGGATGTTAAAAGGCAGAAAATTCTACATAATTTTCCTGAATTAATCCACAGATTCCATAATTATGGTAACCCGATATATAACAGTTTAAAGTTTCAGAAATATAATAGGGGTTGTATCATTAATACTGTCCTCGCTTAATTCGAGTTATGTCCACACGATTCTGATCAAATGAAAATTCATTCCGATAAAATATAGACAAATTAACATTGCTTGAAAAAATTCTACAAAATCTCCAAAACCTCATTCTAACAATTGAGGGTGAAATTACAGAAAATGTTTCACGAGCATAATACTATGTCATTCAAATTGTCTAGATACAAATTCTTTCAATCTCCATCAATTTTCTAAAACAAATATTCATTTAAATCCTCCAAAAAATCCCACTCATTCGAAAGACAATCTACTAATCTCGGCAATCTACGGTCCCGAAGCGCATCGTCCTTTATTCCCACGGTAACGGTGAATCTCCATAAGAACACGATTTTAATTATCTGCAGTTAACATCGGCGGGGGTGGTCGTTTTATCTGCTGATACAGTTCCTGGTGGAAACAAGCGGGGCGGTTTTCCTCGATTTTTCATCGAGCCGCGCCACTGGAATCCCGGCCAGCTATCCAGCCAGTCAGCCAGCCGGGTGGCCGGCCATCCCCGCGAATTTCTGCGTGAAAAACTTAATTAGTGACCGTCCCGGTTCGCCCGTTCCCCGCAAGACACCCCCTGTACTCCCTTCGCGTCAGACATCTGCTAACAACGCAACAAAACGACCGTTTATAATCTACGAGCAACCCTGCCGGTGTAGTCGAGAGCACCACCTATCCCTCTCCGCCCCCGCATTTCTCCCACCCCTGCGACCAAGCCCCGTTGCCGCATAAATCCCGAGCGGAGAGAATATTACGTTCTAGAACTTCCACCCCCGCAACCCCTTTTCCACCAGAGGAACTAGCTTAGCCGCGTTTTGAACTATTTCCAAAAGTCCATCCTTATTCCACCGCCATTTTTGTTTCTACCCCATTCTTCGCATGCCCTACTGTGTGCTACAATGTTTTTTTGGAGCCCTCAGTTTTTATTCTGTAAACTGTTATTCCTATCTAGAATTTTTGGATAATTAAGTTGGAAGGATAAATGGTTTCTTTGTGGTTATAATCGTTGTTTTAAGGGTTAATCGTGGGGTTGCTAGGGTGAGTTTTGCTTAATATTGTTATTTGGAGTCTTCTGTCCATTATATTCTCTCTTACACTTTTACTTTTGCTTTTCGATATAATTTCAAAAATATTTGCAGAATTTGACACGTCATGAGTATCCTTTACAATTACATAACAATACATAACAATTACAATTATGGCAAAAAAATATTGGATGTTGATAAAGTAGTAAGAAAAACACTATGTGCCCATTGAAGCAGAAATTATCATGGAAGTTGGAAGCACGCACGAGGGAGGGAAATGTTTGCAGACTTTAGAGTGTAAAAACTTGAGAGACGCCTATCGAAAGCCAAATATGTGTTGAACAGTGTTGTCGCGACTGCGAAAAACGTGCAAACTTCGCCAATCCCCTCCCCAGCTCTCGTTTTTTCCTTTCTTTGCGCGCGGGAAAACAGGGTCGGGGGGAGAGGAGATCAAAGTGTGCTTTAAGCGGCGAGAGCTTATAGTTTGCGGAAGAGACGCTTCTTTCTTCGTTCTTTGTCATGGTGCTTCTCTTCTTTTTTTCCAATGCCACTTTTTCGCGCGTGCTCGCGATGGAGTGTCGGGTTGTGTAATAAGTGTTTAATAAGATTAATACTTCAGATTTTCGCTTGAACACTTCCCGGTCTTATCTCGAGCTTGACCCAACATTAATTAGATTTAATGTATATTTATTAACAGTGACATAATTTTTTAGTGACATAGTTTACACGAAGGGGCTGATTCCTCAGATCATTTAAAATATGTTTCAACTATAGGCGCGCTCTGTTCTGAAATAAAACAAAGAAAACACTTTGGACCGGAATGGGTTACCAATTGTTGTTGATTGAGATGGAAACACTATCGCCATAAGGAGAGAGTAACATCTGCAATCGCATCGACCCCACTCCAGCGGACATTCTGTTGATTTTCAAAGGCCTCTAGATAACTCTGAAGGACCAAATGGCCGAGGCATGAATCTCTGGAGATGCACAACGGGACAAACTAGGAGCGGACTTTGTACGCTCCGGCCGATCGATATGAATCCGCGAAATCTCGATTGTGCCGAATGAATACGAATCACGGAGTTCCATCGAGCAAGTTTTCCGACAGGGGAACGAAGGACCCGAGGATCGAGAATCGGTGGGTCTTTGGTCAGAATTCGCCTCGAAAGTCCTCGGTTCTGTTTCGGTGCATCGCTTCTGCGCGGATGCACATCCCATTCATTTGCCCGGTAATTGTGCCGAACAGTCCAAGTCTGTCCCCCACCAAGAGTCGTCCAATATGTCGGGGGATACATCAATTTCGGAGATGCGCGAACAAAGGGACCTTTCCGGAAAATTCTCGAGGGCCCTCGAGCTCCTACATTGACGGCCCTTCAAATCCTCCAAATTTTCTTCCATTCCATTTTCTTCGACTATTATTCCTAATCGAATACACATAATTCTTCGTTTAACGCTAGAAGTGCGAGTCAAAACAACTTGTTTCTGAATTTGTCTCTCAAAATCATTGAAATTGTAGTCATGTTCTCGTGAGAAGTTCTTAACCCTTAGCACTCGAATGGTGACTCTGAGAGGCGCCACTAAAAATTGCTGGACCATTATTCAAAATATAGTTTACATTATTAAATATCTCGGTATCTAATCAATTACTAAACATGTAGGTATTGTGTAAGGTATTATACCAATTTCATATCCATAAAAATTAAAAAATTTGGAGAATGGAAATATTCTAGATCGGAAGAAATGTTTAATTGTCAAGTTAAAATTGCTACGAGTGCAAAGCGCGGCTGCTCTTTACTTTACCGGACTCAAAATTGCCTTTCTCCTATAAATTATGATGTATTTGGTATGTAATCCAGTAGATTTGTGCCCGGGACGGCTACAGATTGAAGTTTCGATCCTGTAGGATCAATGGTTCAGGAGTTATTCTTGCTTAAAGTTGTGTATTTTTCAGTGTTTTTGGCACGTAAGGGTGCCTCCATTTTGGTTTGTAGTGTCGCGCACCACTTACCGAGCAGAGCCGCTAGGTGATAGTTGGTTGGTGATTGGGGGGCGGCAAGGTAAGCAGCTCGCGGTCGTCACTATAAACCAATATGGCGGCGCCCTTACCTGTCAAAAACACTGCAAAATATACTCAACTTTGAGCAAGCATAACTCCTGAACTATTGATCCTACAGGATCGAAACTTCGATCTGCAGCTACATACAATCTTCACATCTAATACATCATATTTTAATTTATAGGAGAAAGGTACTTTTGAGTCCGGTAAAGCAAAGTTTACCTCAAAGCCTTTATTCGAGCACACCCTACAGAAAAAACCGTGGTCTCTTTCCTGACAAACTTTTGAAAGAACTAGTAACGTTTTTTCGCTTCCAAGGGACGATCTGTCGTGTAGCTCGGGTAGCAGGACCAAGGAGCATCCCTCAAGGTCACAATTCGCATAAGAACAGGGATAAGCACCACCGGTTCGAACAAAGAAACTCGGTTTTCAGTTGGAACAAGTCCGAGACGGTGCTGAGAATGTACTGCTGGCCGTGACAGAGCATGGGGATAGTAAAACACATAGTAGAGTCCCGTGCTCTATCCCGGTCCAGCAGCCGCAGTTTCCGGTGAGGGATGCCCTCACGTGTCGTGTCGACGTGACGCAATATACATGCTAATACGGCAGCTTTGGCTGCTCTACGAGCCGCAGGACGTCAGGAAGTGTCCTTTGAAATGGTTTAGAAGCATCATGGGAGATAGTTCTCCTTTGAAGTTAACGTCGCGCCCGCCAACGCACTGCGCCGAGCCGGGCCGAGCCGAGTCGCGTCGCGCGCCGACGGTTCCTCTTCTCTTTACTTTTCAAACCTCCATTACTGCTACTTTGATGATTATTCCGCATAATTTGTAATTTACTTCTTGCTCTCCTTCCTTCCTTCCTTCCGTCTTGCTGATTAATCTCGATCCCGGGACAGGCTTTCCACGGGTTTTGCATCTGCTCTAGAAACACTGTGTGCTGGGAACTGTGTTCAGCCTTCCTGAACCTTTTCGACCTAATGTGTTCGTTTTTAATGGTACGTGTTGCAAATGTTTGCGACACTGAATTCGTGGGAAACTGATGGACTGGAGTTACTTCGTCCTATATCGTAAATTGTGATTTTATTCATTTTCGCTGCATTTTTCCACCCTGTTTATACATATTCAGTGTTAGCAACCAGAGCGGATTAAGTAAATTTTCAATGGTTCATCTTTACTTTCCATGGCTACTAATTTACCAATAATTAATTGGAAATCGGTTTTCATCAAGTTATGAAAGTAGAGTAACGAACGCGATTATTAATGTTAATTAAAATTGGGTCTTGAATATTCATTCTTACTTTCGCGTCGTTGCGTAAATTGCTAATTAGCGAATGCTTGGAGACCGAGAGGAAAATTACGTTAATGATTTTTATATCTTTATATGCATCGGATTTGTTTACATAATTTCAAGAGCCGTTGGATAAAGAAGAGAACGACATGTTCTGCCAAGAATTATGGTTAAATAGCGTGTCTACGACGAATTAATGGAAACGAACGTGTAGTTAGACGTAAATGTTCTCAGCTATTTTGTTTACCGATACGAAGGCTTCTCATATTTTCATAGCTATTATTATAGCAAGTTGTGCCACTACTTTTTTGCATGCATAATGGGAAAATCTATACGACGCGCGGTGACAGAGTGTCTAAAAATAATCTCTACCGCGGTGGTTTGACTCGTCCATTACCCTGTCAAATACTTATCGAAGCTATTACATTAATTTCATTTGGTATGAAACAATTATTGTATTTATGTAGACACGGAAACTCGTTGTCACTCTTCCAGAAATAATACCTTTCAGTTGACAGTAGGTCAAACAACATCTACATGGAGGTGTACAAGCTAAAACCAGATTAGAATTCGTGATATCGCATAAACTGCAAGGACAGGCATCGTATCAATCATCACCGAAGCAATTTCACAGAGTGTTCTAGTCAACGTATGCCACAAGCAATATTTTCCACGAAATAAAATCGAAAAATTTCGAGTAACATGATAAAAGCATAACGAAAACATACACAAACTTCCACAGCGTGATTAATTTGGCGTTTAAAAAATTGTACGACCCACATGAAAAATTGGGTTACTCGGGTGAGAGGTCAGAACAGCTGTTGAAGAACTTCCTCTATCTTTTTGCAAAAACCTGGTAAAAAGTCGCAATCTTCAGGACCGGTAAAACGAAATTCTATCCATTAACTCGACCAGGCGGCTGTTCCTCTGCGAGTCCGATCGAGTCGACGGGTAGAGTTGGTGTGACAGTAGGCGTAGCACTATCAGTCACTCAGGGCCATCCGTGAACCACGAAGCCGACGACAGAACGATCGTCGTGGCTCCTCCTGTTGGTTGCTGGGAGCTATTGTCCGCTACCAATGTCCTCTCACCCCTCCCGAACCCCCATCCAATCGTGTGCATGTCTTTCCGCGGAAATTACGCACGCGGTCTGCCACGCGAAACGAAGGGAACGCGATAAGTAAGTGGTTAATCTCGCGTGCAGAAACGCGCAGAAACCCCCTCGCGAAAATGCCCAGCCCCCCATGGTCCGCTGAATTTATGATGCCCCCGGTCCCCTTGGTTTTAACAAAGGACTTGTTAAAATGTATGAATTACTTCATTCCGCGTCACGGCCGCTGCTTTCCGCCCGGTTTGCCGCGTGATTTATGCGCGACGCTTTCGACGCTTTTCGTCTAGTCGCTGGGGAATCGTTTTGCAGAACGTTCCGCGAGCGAATTTGCTTGCAGTTTCCACCGGAGGAGGTTTTCAGCCGAACTCGATTAGATTCCCATTGATTCTTTTGCTCCGGAGTGTTTGTACAATTATACGCGTGCCATTAAACGTTGTATAATCCGATTTTCCAGAGATTACTATTAGGAGGTTTCCATTGATCTTTTCTGCTTTAGTCCTCTTCATCTTTTGTTCCGTAAGAGGATATTCTGGTTTCCGTGGCCGACGTTGCATGAACTTGTAGCAATTTTGTTCAGAAAAACATTTACGAGTGATTTTTTAATAGTAATAACTAGACTGCGGATTTTATGCATTTATGAGAAAAATGGGTACATGTAAGTTAAAGCAGTGGACCTGTTAAAAACATTTTAGGACATCAATATATTAGTTTCAGCTTCATAGAATAATTAAAACAGAAATACAATTCTTATTTTGCATAGAGATCCGCAGTCTAGTAATAACAATCAAAATTATTGCCACGACTCTCGTGTTTCTATCGATCAGAAACAAAGAAAATAAAGTTGCTTGCAGCAGAATGTTTAAGTCGAAGCACCGATTTGCATAAAAACTTGCAGCCTGTGTTTCTATCGATCAGAAACAAAGAAAATAAAGTTGCTTGCAGCAGAATGTTTAAGTCGAAGTGCCGATTTGCAAAGAAAATTGTATTCTGGTAATAGCACGACGAGTAACAGTAATAAATTCTAAGCTGCGAACCACTATGAACCTTCGCGAATCATTAAATACCAATTTACGGAAAATGATTTCGATCGACCTCTGCCGACCCTCGTCTCCCAACCCCCGCGTCCTAATAGCATTACACTAGAAAAGCAATTAGCTATAGCTTTGATCAATTAAACAGAGATTATCGCATTTATCATTTTCTAATTGGTCACGTGTAATCCTAGAGAACGGATGTTTTTACTTGACGGCGGAATTATTCCATTAGGGAATGCGGAGTCACGTATCGAGGCTAATGGCGACCGCGTGCCGTAATTACAGTTACTTACTAAATGACTGTAATTACCTTATATCGATTAATATCTTGAATCGATGCACAACTAACGCGATGGAAGCAAATTATCATAAATAACTTCGTTACTTATGCATTACTGTAACAGCCTGCCAAGTTGTAACGCCGCTGAAAAAATAATGCGATCGTGTTACCGAGGGGTTCGCCTTAATGAATGCAATTTTCGATAAAGCTGGAAACATGAAAATGTAATCGTCACCCTTTCCCTCGATCGCTCACTTGCACTTTCTCAACACCTAACTTACAACATAATAATATGTTGCAAGTACAAACGTATGATTATATTAAAAATACTAAAGAACGTTATCGCAAAGAACGTATACCAAAAATAAATTTTTAAATGTCCAAATGAGAAAATCAACGCTCTTGCATGCACGTCCCGCGTTATCGAGCGGCGGCGTTTTGATTCGCGGAAATTCCACCTTCGCAGAAATCCGTCGGGGTAGTTTTCGTTCCACTGGCCGTATCGTTCCCACGTTACCCCCAGGGGGTGGCAGCGATCTCCGAACAAGCCCCTCGCCGCCTTTTTCAAGGTTCGTTTCCTCGAAACGACGCGCGACATTAACCGCGCGCAGAAATACCATTCGTTTCGCCGGAATATCTATGCACCGAAGGACATTCCGAGGTGAAAGCAGATGCCGGAGTCACGGACTCGACAAATACACGGTGTTCGAGAAACATTTATACTCCTAACATCCTTACAAATCGAAGTGTCCTGCGCTCCATGTAACCTCGTTTTAAATGGCTTTCTCCATTTTTATCAATCTTATAAGGGTGTACTAAAAATACAGTCTCTGATTCTTGAAGATATTAAGAAATATTAAAAATTGCTTGACACATTAATTACTGCCAAGTATGTAGCCAGTAATTGGATCCTCGAAAATTTAACGTCCTCTAAAGAGACAGATGAGTGGGCAAGAGTCCGAAATCTTTCGTGCGCGGCGCTAAAGAGGAATCGAACTTTTAATGACGAGGGCGCGGAGTATCCTTACAGAGAGGCGAAACTTTCGGTCGGAACTTTTGATGTCGGTGTCCCCAAATTGGGGGACCTTGAGATACTACTTAGAGAGCCCAGGGTTGCTGGTTTTTTAGTGGGCTGCGTATCTCTGCTTTTCCATCGGCTGAAAGAGAAAGAAGAAACTGTGTGCGAAGTATTCAGACCGTTTTGAAAGACCGTTGAAAGCGCCGCTATATTCAACGGAGTTCGCATTATAACCACACTGCGGAAATGTTTATGCAATTTCCAGTTCTCCAGCAGGAATTTAAGAATCCTGACGTCAAATAGAAAATCAGCCACTTCGTTCTGAATTTATATCAATGTACAAACCTCCACAAATTCATGAATACAAATCTTCTATCTGGCAATTTTTCTTTCTCTTTCAATTTTTGGAAAAAAAATGTTTATACAATTTCCAGTTTTTCAGCAGGAATTTACGAATCCCGACATCAAATAGAAAATCAGCCACTTCGTTCTGAATTTATATTAATGTACAAACCTCCACAAATTCATGAATACAAATCTTCTATCTGGCAATTTTTCTTTCTCTTTCAATTTCTGGAAAAAAATGTTTATGCAATTTCCAGTTTTTCAGCAGGAATTTAGAAATACTGACATCAAACAGAAATTCAGCCACTTCGTTCTGAGTTTATATCAATGTACAAACCTCCACAAATTCATGAATACAAATCTCCTATCTGGCAATTTTTCTTTCTCTTTCAATTTCTGGAAAAAAATGTTTATGCAATTTCCAGTTTTTCAGCAGGAATTTATATTAATGTACAAACATCCACAAATTCATAAATACAAATCTCCTATCTGGCAATTTTTCTTTCTCTTTCAATTTCTGGAAAAAAATGTTTATGCAATTTCCAGTTTTTCAGCAGGAATTTAGAAATCCTGACGTCAAATAGAAATTCAGCCACTTCGTTCTGAGTTTATATCAATGTACAAACCTCCACAAATTCATGAATACAAATCTCCTATCTGGCAATTTTTCTTTCTCTTTCAATTTCTGGCAAAATTCTACTTGAAATATACAATGGAGAGAATTTCAACGTACTTCAACCATTGCAGTAAACTGTATAAACGCGTAGCAAAGAAGTAAATAATTCAGTTAACGCGATTTCCATTTTCCTTACATCGATCAGGTGTCCGATCGCCGCAGTGTATTTTTATCGCGTTCGATGTTTTCTTATTGTTATATTCGGAGGAAGTAACTTCGATAGTCCGGTGCACACTGGGAATCAATTTTCCAGAAAGTCCATTCGAGAATCGCCGGGGCTTCCTTCGTTTCTGTTGTCGAAGGACACGCGGATTAACTCGATAATCCTTCGGATGTATGGGCGATTCAACAAGGAGGTAGGTAGAAAATAAATCGAACGACGACTTTAGTACACTTTTATCCTCGTGAGCCATCGAGATTTATTAAACGGGGGTACATCGATCTCTATATAGTTCCGTTTTCGCGACGAGAGCCCGCCTTAAGCTACGAGATAATTTATTTTATTCGAACATGCCGCCGTGCCGCCGGGCAATGTGTGTGTGTGTGTGCGCGCGCGGTGCGTTGTCGAGTGAAATAAAATGAAGACGAGCCGCCCGACTCTGATATTTATTCCGTTCAACTAGCTTGATTATCGGCACCTGTACAATTTCCGCTTTAAGAGGATTATATTATATCTTCGGGCGAATTTTATAGAATTATCTACAGTCTACGGGGAACTCGATTATCAATCATCTTCTCGATCATCTTCTTTTCTCGTCCAATCACAATCATGAACAAACAGCATTTGCCTCGTACAAAAATGAGAATAGAATAATAACAAACTTCAAAATATTAATTATATTATAATACTTGACAGTGTTGTCTCTTCAAAAAACACGAACTGTTTTATACATACGATTGTCTGTAAATGAGTTTTATCAGAAGCACCAGAAGCCTAATAAAAACAGATTTGCGACCCGAACGCGGCGAAGTATACTTGCTCTAAAACCCATAACGTACGCGTTCCTCCGTACCGAGAATGATATATCTGAAGCTGCCAACAGATTAACAGTCGACAGCATAAAATAATACCTACCGAAGATTGATACTGTGTACAGACTACTTAGAAAAGTTTTACGTTTCCCTTAAAGTTCTGTGCGACTACATATTTTTCAAGCTTATGAATTCTCGCGGACTGTATGCAATATTCCGCTTCGTGTGGAATCGGCTTTGTTGCGAGAAGCGTACTGCAGTGTCATGCAAAAGGCGTTTGATGTGGAAAAAGGAAAAAGTTGACTTTGTTATGTTGTTGGATTCGAAAATGCCAGCAAACTGCGATGAAACTATTCAATATCGCGAACGAACGTGTACAAAAATATTCAGATCTTGAATGGCATATTGTCACTGTTAAAATGTCAACTGTTGTCCCAAATGATTAATTACGTAATGAATCGTTATCATAGCAGACTGATTCTATAAAAGAAAGAGTCGGAAAGTCTTTCGACTTGCTTGACAGCGTATCAAATAATTCTAAAGTGCTAAAGTTGGTCTGGACCCGCTATTAAAGACCGAGAACTCCGATAAGTCGGTGACATCTGTTCTATACTATGACCAGGTACGCTCCAAAAAAATTGCAAATTCATTCGGACGTGTCCTCCATTTTCCTGATTGAAATACGCGTCAACGTCAGAAGTCCTGACGCGACGCGGCGTATATAGGTCTGGTACCGATACATCGCGCAGAAATAATTAAAAAACATAATCTCGGGTTCTTCGTTGAGGTCCGTCTAATATATCGGATCTCCGTAAGTTCGGTCGCAGCGGTGGTGCTCCTCGCCGCTTCGAAAATAATGGAAGTTTCCGAAGCGGCCTAAATATTTATCGAACATCGACCGGTTGTTCGCGCTTCGAGTTTACCAGGGGGTGGAATCGAAGGGTCGAAGAAGGGGGTTTCGAGAAGCTTGAGCATTTAACCGGTCGAAGCCCGGCCGGTGTCAGAGTTCCATTAAGGAATGCTTTTTCTCTTTCCCGTATTCGTTCGTCTTCACGGAAAACCGAGCAGCAACTTCGTATTTAAAAGGAAGGAGAGTTTATTCCGGGCAAAAACTTTTTTGCGCGTGCTGCTCCTCGAGAGCAGAGAGGCCGGCGAATGAGAGGCTACAGGAGATAGGAGAGAGAGAGAGAGAGAGAGAGAGAGAGAGAGGAGAATGAAGAGGCGGGTGAAAGAAACGCGGCGAGCACGACTCCTTCCAAGATGAGAAAAGATCTTCGTTTCTCCCGGGATCTCGTTACTCCCATCCTCGAGGCTCTTCGAGAGATTACTCGGCTAATCCCGTATGGACGACAACGAGGGGAACGAGGACGTCGCCAGATGAGATCGAACGACACAGTTAACGCCGTTTTGATCGCCACCCGAAGCTGGTTGGAATTTATTAAAATCTCGCCCCCAACGCACCGCCGCGCCGCGCCGCGAGAGTTTTTATTCGATGGGTTATTTCGCGGCGACCTCGTTATCGTGGTTAATGCAATTCCATAATACCAGCGAGAGCAATGTGGTTAGCGATGCCTATCGAATCCCGGAAACCGCGTCTTTAAAATCTCTTATGATAATGCCGATTCTCTCTGTCCCGGAGACGTTATCGCTCAAAGCGGAGCATAATTTTGAATATTTTAGAACGCCTTTCTTCCTCGTACAATCGACACCCTCGGCCCATTCCTTTCATCGGGGAATCCGCCGGCTTGGCACTTGCGGGATGAGTAGTGGACGCTGAGCCAGCATTTCCTTTTTACTATTACTAGTCACGACGGCGTGCGTATCTACGGGAGAAAGATAGGTCACGGCTTCCCGAGATCTTTCACTCGCTGTATGTACAGCGGCTTCTATGTATGCCTTGCACCTCTGCTTTGAAACTTGTAACCTCAATTCGGAGACCGAGGGCAGTCAAAGTCGATTCAAATCTGTTTTATTCGCTTTCCATTTCCGATCAAATCTTGCCTGTGAGAATGCGAACCGCTTAATGTGCCTTTCAATACCAGTCTGACCATATCGTGTCTCGTACTACTTATCTAGTCAGATTCTGTTCATTGCGAACTGTTCTATGATCTTCAATCCTAAATTATATTTCTCTCGTCTTAAACTGCTGTTTTAAGGTGGGATCTCCTTTGCGCGTCTGGACGCCGCGTTTTGTTATCCCAGCGCCTTTTATACTTCACTCGTCATACTTCATCAGAACTCTGGGTCCAGACGCGAGTAAATCGATCGACGCGCGTGTTTGAGTATGGCCGATGCTCTTTCGCTTTTCTTCGCAAGTGAAATAGAGGGAAAGACATACCAAATTGCATCATAGGAACGCAAACTTGTCCAGAGGCACAGCAGAGAGCTACGACGAATGGAGTATGGATAACAAAACGCTGCGTCCAGACGCGCAAAGGAGATCCCGCCTTTAATAAGCTTTGTAACATCACATGATATATGTTTTCAAACGATCATAAACAATAAGAAAAACGTTCAACTTCAGTGAGTTTTACATACACAATTCCACCTCATTAATAACGTACACACTAAAAACATCACTGCCTTTGAACTCTCTTGAACAATCCTCTTAACAATCCTCTCTCCAGCCACTCGCTTTGAACAATTTACAACATACCAATACGTTATCCCCAACATACACACGCACACACGAGCATAATCCCTTTGCCTTCCTCCTACAGTTCCATCGATTACTGTGCATTTGTTTGAACGTGAACGAAAGTACAAAGGATGACACGAAAGGTCGATATATCAAATCGGATAAATAAAAGCCGAAAGAGAAGAGAAAAGAAGAGTAGAGGACAAGGTGTAGAAATATGTCTGTGTATGGATGGTCTGTAACGATGGTTCGTGTATTTTTATTAATCGTCCACCGAAAAGCATATACGGGTCGGTTCGTTATGGTTCGAGCTTACTTGGTCATTGTCTTCCAGTGGCGCGTACCGGGAATTTAGCCGAGAGATTTAGTGTAAAACGGTGTGTGCGCGGGGGTGGGGAGAGGGGCGATTGATCGTGAGAGCGCGCCAGGTGCGGAACTACGTTGGCGCAAGCAGCCCCTCTCCACACAGAAGGGCTACCCATCGCTGACTTCCTAATGAATGGTCGGCGATTAATACGGATTAGAAATGGTGTGTATCGTTCGCTCCTCTGCATAAAGGGATTCGCGTCTTTGGGTCGTCCATACGGATTTGTCCGGTAAGATGTAACTCGTGATCACGATAAAGTAACCGTGGTGCGAGAGATACTCCGCGCACCATCCAGAAAACCGTACCGTGAATTAACGGATTAAATTCTTTCATTACTTTACGATCCTCTAAACTTTTACCGACCGGCTTAGGTTGCGTTTGCTTCGACAGATTTACTCGATGGAAGACGTGGAACTGCCAACGAGCTCCTCGAACGTATTACACGAACTTCCTGTCAACAATCAGTCAGCTTCAACCCGCTCGTCAAACTCGTTTGTTTGCCCAATAAGAGGAGAATCAAATTCGCCATGAAAGCCGATCAGTTCGACGTTATTTTTTACTGTACACCACCGTTCCGATGATTAAGAAAATTCATATTGGATCGACGTAAACAAGGTTTATTAAAACTTTCATTTTATTCAGGAAGAGCGTACTTCCGGCGTGGGCGTGCGGATCCGTTTTAATTAATATCACATATTTTTCGTCGACCCATGCGCAAAAGTATCGGGAAACGCGAATTACGAAATTGTGAATATAACAGAGGAGTTGTTCGGCTCTTTTAATATCGCCCTGTTCGAAGGCTCAGCGATTTTTCGGCGAAAAACGGCGATCCGCGAAAAATCCGCGGTCGGAAACAATCGCGGTTTGATTTCCTGGTAATTTGCGATAAAACATCGCGAGCGGTCTTGCGCTTATCGCAGACGCCATAATTGCACGATATCCGACGGATTGGTGTGCTGTAGTCGATTTTGCTCCATTGGGGGTTATTTACCACGGCGTCTCGCACCTCCCTAAATCGACCATTCGATTTGATACTAATTTCCAACGCTGAACGTAAGTATCGCGTAATTAACGCGCCTCGTTCCGCTGTAATTAAGCCGCTTTCGCGCGAATTGAATAACCCGTCGCATACATATATCTGTATATGTGTATGTATACATGTACGTATGCACACCGTGCGCCAGTACACATTGCGCTCGCGCGCGGCTTGTTTAATTAATGCCGCAACTTTTCGCCGAAGTCACGAACATCCGGCAAAGTGGCGTAATTGTTTAACAATCGAACCGTCGTCGAACCGACATCGACGTTTCCATCGCGTTTTGCTCGGAAAACAGCACCGCTTTGCGTCGACACGAATCCTGGCAACCGATTGAAATTTCCTTGAATAGGCTAGATCGCAGTTCACCGAGCTTTTCTAACTCGCAGCTTTCAAAGTTCTATTTATTTCATGCTTCCTTCGGGCCTATTCTATCATTAAAATTGCGAAGTCTGTAATTTTACAACGTTTTCATTAGCTCGCTTTCTTGTCTGTCAGTCTGTTTGTTTGACTGTCTGTTTGTCTGTTTCTCTGTTTGTCTGTCTGTTTCTCTGTTCGGTACTTTTGCAATGGATTTTAATTTAAATCATAAAAATATTGGTTGGAGAGAATTTTTGACTTGTACTTTTTGTAGACAACAATAGGAACTCTTTTATTGTAATTTAACCTTTTGTAACCTTACGCATTTCAATCATGTACCGTGGGTGTAGAACGTATTCGTACACCCTTTAAAACAGAATAACGTTTTTATAGCAATTGTACCAAACGACCTGATTTTTTATAATCAATTAGAAGCATTGGTTTACGAAATGATATGCAAAGAAGTTTTACAGAATGCCTTTTTTACTTTTGCATGTAACCTTGTAAATTATAATTCTTGGAAAATCTTTTTTGATTATAAAAAATCAGGTCGTTTGGTACAATTATAAAAAAGTTATGAGTTTTAAAAGGTGTACGAATACTTTGTACACCCTCTGTATATTATTCTTTAATATTTTATTCCGTAAGATTAACATCGAATAGAATTTGATTCTATAACTGTGATTACAGATACGTACTGTGCAAAATGATGAACAGAAAAATAGACTCTTTGAAACGATTCCAAAAGCAAAACAATGGCAAATATTTTATACGAGATTCCTGCATTCGAAGCGACGATAAGATACCATGTCATAAACACGTTCGCATGCCAAACATAGTAAATCCGTGAAAGTATTCAACCGCTTTGCAACTCACAATTTCCCAAACATTCATCTCTTTAGCATCACAAAATTTTATCTCGCAGCTTCAAATGAAACGTAGCACAGAGAAAGTTCCCGTGAAAAAGTTTGTACGGTGTACGAGGCGCCTATCGAAATTCCTACCTCGAGCTACGCATTTGCATTCCATTCCGAGTTTCAAAATTCATATCTCCCGAAATCTGTTCCAACTTTCCGTCCATCGTCCTGTGATTTTGAATTTCGATGTATGGATCCATCTTCCCGGGAGTTTTCATAGAAACGCAGGCGAAGTCGTAGCAGAACCAGTTTTTCGATAAAAAATTAAATATGCAAGGACATTGAATATTGGACAGTTATTGTGTAACATTAGCGTTAGTTGAGTATTGTACAGTTATCTGAGAATGTGCTGTGTCGTAGGCTGTCCTATTCTACTTGCCTGTCTATAAACTGTCCTGTTCTACTTCCCAGAATATAGACCGTGCAATACATATTATACTGGTTGGACAACTAAATGGCATTGTGACACCTGTCTAGTCACAGGCTTCCCAATTCTACTTGTTTGATCATGAATTCTGAATTGGGTGGGTATAAATTACCCTTTTCTACGTTTCTGACCATAGACAAATCGTATTCTACCGAGCCGGCTATAGTTCCTAATTGCTTGATTACGGGTTGACTCTGTTGCGTTTTGCTACAGCCTTACAAAATCATGAACGTTATGATTATACTGCGGAGCTTTATGTAAAATATAAATTGTCTGCATCGATTGCAAGAAATAGAAACTAAATTCAATGTTGTTTCTTCCCTTAATGATTTTAACTCCTTAACAAAAGCGGTCGTTTGTCCACCAATCTTTTTATTCTCTATTTTCTTAAAATACAAAAGAACATTAACAAATCTTGAAAAAATAAAGGTTGTATTATGCAAAAAAGACTGAGGTAATTGCACCTACTTCGCTTAACCTTTTTTCGGATGAGAGGAAATAAGCACAACACTGTCTAACGAGTATATTCGGTTGTATTTTATAGAAAATCAAAACTGCAAGTCTCACGAGTTAACTCGGGCGCGCGGAAAGAAATCGTTTTGTTCACACATTACCGACCGGTGATTATTGCATAATTTTGAAAAATCTATGGTACATGGCTGAACACTTTTTAATGGAACCTTCAATAGCAATAGTAATTTTCATTGTGAACTAACAAGTCACCCTCAATAACGTCATCTAATAGTTTCATTTAAGATTGCAATGTAAAAGAAAATTTCTATGCTTTCTTGTGGTACAGAACAATTATTGAAAATCCTATTAATAGGCTTCCGGTAGGTAAAGTGTTAAACCCGACTTAACTCGGGTGAGTGCGCTAAGAGGTTAATAGAGGAGAGAGGTCTTCGATTTTTAAAATTTTCCAACAATTTCGAATTTCATCTACTCACTTTTCCTATAAATGCATAAAGATCCGCAATCTAGTTATGATCATTAATAAATTTATGAAATAGGAGATGTACTAATTGGCCTAACTGACGGATAACACAGTTCGGCGAACGAAAGGTGTGATAAAATGGCATCCGAGCGAGCGACGCGGAAATAAACACGGGGTTTCAAATGGCGCGCGGTGCCCCCGCACGTTTGCCGAGGAGCCAATTAATTTTCGGATCGTGGGAATCATTCTTGATCGAGTTACCGGCTAGTAAGCAGCTCGAAAATCGTTACCGGGCTCGAGGCAGAGGCTCGTCGCGCCCTCTTCCCCCGCGCGCGGATTGCTGGATGATTTGCGGTGGTAATGAACATTTCAATCGACGACTCGGTGCATTCAACCCCGAAGCGGCGCGATTTGGCCCCGCTCCAAAGCCATTAAACCTCGTCTTATGGCCTTTTTGCCTGGCCTTGCCTCCGCGCGCACTTTTGTTTGGTCGCATGATAACAATGGGACGATGGAAAATAATGAGAGAGGTCTCGCCTGGCGAGCCTGCGAACCACCCACGCGAGCATCAGACGTCTGCCCTCCCTTCAACGACCCCCGAATTGAAAAACCTTGAGTGTATTTACGAAAACAGCAGGGAGAAAACGAAGAACAAAGAAAGAGAGATAGAGAGGAGAGAGAGAGAGAGCGTTGGTTTTAATTAAGTTGAATGTTAAAGCCACGGCACATCTTTGCCGAGACTTTATTAATTTCGACGGAGATGTTTCAGTCGTGGGGACGTTTCCATTTAGACTTCCGTCGACGACGGACGTTCGAAAGGGACCTTTCTGCCCCACAGACGGAACTTCGTTAAATTATTAAAGCCGCTGTTTATGCTATTCACGGTAAAAATTTCTGTAAATCCGGCATCTCAAGTGCCGGGCTGTTTTCAGAAGTATCGTACACGGTTTCGACGACTTTTATCAGGATTAATTAATTCGTTTTGTGGTATGGTAGTAACGACGTGTTAGCGGGGCCGCGGAGATTAGTATGAGATACTTCAAGGGACGCCATTTAAATATAAAATCAAGAGAAAGTGAAAATATAGCGAACAGCAGAAATACACGGTCCTGATCCTTATACAATATTTTCGTAAATCATATAAAATGTGAGACAGTAATATTAATTATTTGCCTCCAACTTGACTTGGCTGGTTTTGAAACATTTTTAGAATTTCCTTGCAAATGCTGCTATCACTCTTCAATTACAAATTGATCTATCTAGACCGTTTCAACTTATCTAAAGTAAATTCTACATTCCAATTGATTGTATATCATGAAATGTATTATAAGTATGTAAATGTTTCTTTGTTGCAGATAAAGCACCTTCCGAGGCCTCTTTCAGGGGATTAGAGTACATAACGATAAACTTTACGAAAGGAGAGCGAATTCAGAGCACGCAGGAATCCATTGGCTTGCAATTTAGGACGAGACAACCGAATGGACTTTTATTTTATTCCGGTAAGTTAATTAACAATATTCTGTCTTTTTATTTCGTTGAATCTGATTTAATACCTAAATATTCAGTAATTTATTATTATAAATGCAAACAGAGTTAGCAAACAAGTAAACGATGTTGATTCGTACGTTAATCTCGTAAATTGAATTCGAAGAGAGCCGTGTCTTATCGATCGGACGTTCGCGAGTAAATTTTTCCAAAGGGGAAAAATAAAACCCCATTATGCGCTCGTCTATGTTTCTACGATACGCTGTAACCCATGAATTCCGTTCGCTGCACGCCGAAAACGTTCCGCGACTTTCGTATAAATTAAATATACATAGGACTAGCGAAATACTCGCGACGGTCGCATTGCAGCTGCAGCTTCTTACATCGTTTCTCCGCTCCGTAACCGTAACAGAACCCGCCCCCAGGAAAAGAAGACTGCGTGCAAGTGGACCGTGAATTGATAAAGTATGGACACAGCTTTCTAGCTGCCAGCCAAATCGTACCATGCAACCAAAGATTAATCTTTAATGACAACTTCTCTTGGAAAGTTATTCACCGCGATTCTAACGTCGCGAATCGTTAGACCTAACATACGAAACGTCAAGTAAAACAATTTTTCAATGCGCATACCAACGTTTGCATCTTATTTCTTTGTTGATGGGGCTTCGCGTACACTTAGTCAACCTCTCGCAATACATTTTGATGTCTTTAATCTAATTTAGATGACTGCATAAGCTCGTGCCCGATTTGAAAATAAAATTCAATGGTTAAATTTTAAAGATTGGTTAAATTAAAATTAAAGAATGATTTAATTTCCTACAATTAGAAAAGAATGGTGACTATTTGTATAATTGATTAGTAAAGTTGTATGTATTCTTTAACATTTCACCAAATATTTTTACCAATGAATGACAGATCGAATTAAAAAGATTGAACAACCTTTTCTTCTATGATTGTATAGTGACTATGAGAACTGGTTCCTTTTAATACGTTTTATTATTTATAATTCCGGACCGTCTGAATAAGATCCTCTTTGTCAGATTTGTTTAACATCCTTTCGTTCTTTCGTTTCATCAATTTTGACTGATTCAATATATTTGTCCCGAACAGATAAAATTAATATGGTCGACATTTCGAATGCTGAACTGTTCTGGTTGTCTATGCGATTCCAACTGCACAAGGAATCCCCTTTAATCCAAGGGTATTGTTAGGAAGGACCATTGTCTACTTGTGTCCCCTCAAAAGGTGGAACTCATGATTTACTCCCTGAAATCAAAGTCCTCCTCGGAAGAGAAACTCCCCGAGTGGTTAAATCCTTCAGGAACTATGCCTTTGTTCTCTTGCTTGCGGTAGCTGCTAATCGGTAATACTGTCCTTATGTTTATTTGATTCGCTGTTCCTAGGGCGACCTCTGTCGAAAAGTATTCAATGAAACTTACCGATCGTCAAAGATATTTCCATTGAAACGACCCTCAAGAATTACATCGATATTTCCACATAGTTGAAACATTTTTCATCAGCTGTGGAACTATCTGACACAGCGTTGCCATGCATTAATTATAAACTGAAGCAATAAGTTTGCTTTTTACAAAAATATAAATTTATTTTCTAAGAAAGTCAGATTTTCAGAATACATGTGACGATATCAACAACAGACTTTTTCGAAAGCCTAGAACAGTAAAAAATTGAGTCAGATGGAGGGTTAATTAAAACAAAAGGAAATCAACTTTCTCAATAGAATTCCCCATTCAAGTACCGATCGTACACCATCTTAATACCATGGAAAGATCGCAAAAAAATCAGCGGATCCGCTTTTCAGAGAGCCCGTCATCCAAGTGGAAGCAGCCGCGTGTTGCTTATGGCAAAACGATCGCGGGGCGGTGTGCAAACAAGCGGGGCCACGCCTGACAGCGGGGCAGCCCTAAAAATTTCGCGGCGCGCTCGAAACAATTTCGGCGCGGGCATATTTAACGATCACGGAACAATGCGCGGCGACGAGTAGCCGTGACGGGGTCACGAGCTTAAACTGCGAAACTGCCGGAAACGTAGCAGCCGGATGAGAAATGCAAGTAGGACAGGCTAGAGGAGAGGATGGGGAAAAAGGACGGGGGAGGAGGAGGAGGAGGAGGAGGATGGTAGAAGGCAGGAACGAATGGGCACAGCTTCGGGTACACGCGGGTACTCGCGAGCCGAGCCGAGAAAAACCGTGCTGTTCATTACGCAGAGAATTTATACGAGCCGATGGAGCGGTTCGTTTCTATTTCTCGGGCGTACCGTGGCTGCAGCTCCGCCAGGATCATTGAAATTCCTCGCTCGCCACCGAGGCCGGACGCGGTGTCTTAACTGGCCTTGTTTACAAAATAGTCGGCCCTGGAAATAATTATTCGTTGCCTGCGGAACTGCCATGTACTGCTACTTTTTCTGCAGAAAATTCACCCCAGACGTTGCAATCGAACAATCTACCACGGAAGTAAAGGATCTTCCAACAAGAGCGATAGATCTTTCAATTGTCACACGTTATTTGTACTCGGTAATGCTCGGCATGTCATCATTGTACTGCGGATTTTATGCGTTTATGACAAAAATGGGCACGTACAATTTAGAGCAATGGATATGTTAAAAATATTTAAGGACATCAATGTATTAGTTTCAGCTTAATAGGGCAATTGAAAGAAGAATACAATTTTTATTTGGCTTCGGTGTCCTGCAATCGATGCGAACATTTTTTATTTTGCATTGTGACGTCGCAATTCTGCGACGTCCCTTCTTCGTTAATTTCTGAGACGGGTTGAGCGCGATAAAGATCCGCTGTCTAGTCATCGTGGACATGGACTAGTAGATGGATAGAATAGAAATTATTAAAATTTATCGATTTATTGAAATCGAAATTGAAAGATAGGATTATATCGAGAAATGCGGCTGTCAATTCGCCATTAGACTTTTTCTTGTGGGGCCATGTTAAGTCTCTTGTTTATTCCAATAAACCACAAGCTGTTAATGATCTTAGAGCAAACATAATTCGTGTTATCGGTGAGATACGATCTGATTTATGTGCCAGAGTCAACGAAAATTGGGTTTGTCGTATTCACTCCACCAAACTGGTGCGTGGTGGTCATTTATATATCAAAATAAATCAGTGAGTACTAGATCTTCCGTATTTTTCGTTTTACTTCAATACAAAGTTCTATCGCTCTTATTGAAATACCCTGTATAAAGATAAAACGCTCGATAAAACGTTACAGTCACTCGAAAGTGTCAATCGTTCCCAATTAATTAACCAATGGATGTTTTCTGGAGGAACAGGGTTGGAATTCTCTTAGATAATAATGGATCCAAAAAAAAAATGGAGGATGTAGGTTAATCGTAGATAATAATTCAGAATCCAGCGAACGGAGCTCGATGGGACGATAAAACAATCGCTGCCGAGGGTTGGAAGTTATCTTTTGTACGTGTTTCCGCGCCGGTCCAGCGGAACAAAAATCCGGACCGCGGAACATGGGGCCGACACCGTTGTTCCGCGTGCCGGGCAAAAATGTGCATAATTTAAATGGGTGACCATAGGTATAGCTTATCAGGAGAACAAATGAGCGACCAGGGGCTAGTACTGCGGCGCAGGCAGATATGCGATGTACCAAAGTAGAACGTGAACTATGCGAGCGTGTGTGTATTACAGCATTGCGGATCGCGGCCCCGATGCGTGTAAAGGTTTCCAGTCCACGGCGCTTTCTCTCTGCAGCCTCTTCCTTCTCTTCCTTCTATCCTTCTATCCTTCTCTCCTCCTTTGCCTAGACTTTAGCCTCGCGATGCGGATGTACAGGATATTTTCTTTCTTTTCTCGCGACACTTACCGTTCGATCCCACGCTTTATTATCTTCTGCGTTTACGGACGTGATACTTTTAGACTCTGAGCTGTTTTTAGCGTCGCCACATACCTGATGTTTATGCAACAATTTGTGTCAGTAAATTCATTCATATTCCATGTGCTATTTAAACTGTGGTGCCCAAGGTGGTTCGGAACCCACCTTATAAAAACTGTAGGTGCCGTCGCGAAATAACACCGAAGAAAGGGAGTTCAGAGCGACGTTAAATAAGTAAAAAAAAAAAAAAAAATTCATTCATAATGCTACCTTGTTACAATTAATTATTAATTAAAATGTGCATTCTCCTTTCGAACTCGTCGACAACTTCTTGAATAATATATTACACATAGTGTCCTCCTACATAATTCAGTATGCAATTTAATGTAACGTCGATATTTATGCAATAATGATGTAACCGCACCTGACAATTTTATGGTTTGGTTCATTTGGCGTACGGAAGAGTAAAATGTGGCGTATGTTTACTCACTTGCCATGTGTAAATACTTTATAACTGAACATGATTAATGCATAAACAGTCGTTTCGATTGCAATACGTATTTTCAGTGGATTCGATAACGTACATAAATCGTATTCGAATTGAGGAAATGAGGTATTAACATTCATATCAATTTCGAATATTCATATTTTCATCGAGTATATTTCTAACAAACTATAAAATTAGTATATTATTATATAAATTGTTTTCATGAGACTTTGTAAATGCACACACGAGTAAAATACTGAAATTGAAGGGATGAAACCGCCCTCTAAAAGCTTATACTCTCGACACGCTACCGAAAGATAAAACAAAAAGTGTAAAAATATGATAAAGTTTATTTTCCACGAGATTAAAAAACGTAAAAACTAGAAGGTATAGCTACCCTAATTTCAAATACCTTTCAAGCTATTTTATATTTCTGAAGTTCCAGTTTCCAGGGAGAAAATTTCATCCCTTAAACTTCAGTTTGAGCGTTTCGGCCAATATCAAAAAACATGCGATCCTCATTCTTGGCTCTTTCGCAAAGCCACAAAGTCTCATCAAAATTGTGAAGTAGGGGACACCATAAATTCACAGTAAAATTTCGTGGATCATTTTCCACACGTCCGACCATAAAATACAGTTTCCGTGAACAAACAGGTGTCGATTCTAATCCACGTAGCAACGATTGCTGCAGCAAGATGCGACCCGGGTCACCTCGGATGCACATCGAACCGTATCTTCGTAGTTCTTGCACGGTACTTTTTCCCCGTTCTATTTGACCCTTGCATTTGAACGCTCGGTGCGCGTCAAGGATTACCATAAATGAATAAACGCTGAATTTTAACCGAAGCGCACCACCAATCGTCTCGTCGACGTGCCAGCTTTCGTTGTTCCGCGATAAAGCTTTACATCTCCCTCGAATTTCAATTCTAGTCACTTTACATCGCGGCCGTTATTCCGCGACGGGGAACCGATGGAAATCGAAAATAAGAAATCGCGAATTCTTCCCGAGCAATGCACCCGGGGAAAAATCGATCGCTAATCGTTCGCGTTCGATAATAATCGAGAATGCAATAAACTCGGGGAATTTTGAATATTTATGCACTGGCCACGCGTACAAGCCAATATGAAAAATACCTTTCTCAAGATTTTTCTCGACGATTGGAGTCGCGCGATTTTTAATAACCTCCGAAGCATTTGCTAAACCATTTTGATTCCCAGAGTCGCACATCATTGGTCAAAGTATCTGCAGTGAAATTTCCAGACTGAGAAATCAATTCTAGAAAGACGAACAAGACTTTTATATTCTAAATAAAATCTTTTTCTGAATGCACCAATCGTTGTTACTGTTCATTTCATTGCGATTTGATTGCGACTTATTCATTTCTGGTGAACAGGTTTAAAAATTAATAGCAGCCACCTTTTAATTTCATTGGACAGCGGGTTTAAAAATGAGCAAAAAAATCAGAATCAATGTTTCTATACGAGTGTCGATATCGTGTCACTCGGTGCAAGCGTTAAAATATTTTCGGAGCTTAAATGACAGCCGGAAGTGGTTCCTTTATGGTGTAATCCATCTTCCGTGATGCCGATGACACAGTTACGGTCCACTTTGACGCGTCCAAGTCGAAAGGCCGTTGTCGAGTGTTTTTTCACTTCTCCGCCTATCGATTTCAGGGTGGATTAAATCTTGAAACGACGTGTATAAATCGTTTGTGCCCGCTTACCATTAGTTTCGGTGCTTTTCGTTTCGAGAGCGGCTCGGAGAGCCCCGCTAAAGCGACTGAGCTCGTCGTTAATAATTATCGTGCCGACCGAACTGAAAAGCCCGTAGATTATGGCCGTATATCGGCCAGCCTCGAAACGATCCGAGGGATTAAGACGTGGCGAACGATACTTTATCTCTTTTTTTTTGGTTTTTCGCGCAGGACTGACCGCCACGCCGCGCCGGTCTTTGTGTTTAGTATAATTACGGTCGCCTAACCGGCGCGGTGTCAGCGCCAAATCCTCGTTGATTATCTCTTACACTTGTAGTAGATTAACCCTGCAATTCCTTCGTGTGCTGCGAGCACTACGAGCCACCGTTTTCATGATAACTAGACAGCGGATCTTTATGGAAAATAAAAATTTTCTACCCGATTTGCAACAAACTGGAGTGAAATTGAAAATTTTCTTTCTTAATATGTTTGGTGGAAAACAATACAACAATATTCTGAAATTCTTCTAATGTTCTCACTGTTTTGAATTACACCTACTCATTTTTGTGATAAATGTATAAAATCTCTCGCTGTCAAATTTTATTTAGTTTAACAGCTACTGTTCCAAATTACCATAAAGCCACCTGATTTTTTGGTGAACTCTTATAATTATGTCATAGTAATGAGAAGCTGATGCACGATAGCATTTTAGGATTAATATAAAAGAAACCATTTACAAGATTACATTCACAGATATATTAATTATTTACAGTAAAACGTAAAGTTATATAGTTTAACAAAAAACGATGTTAATGACTTAAGCAAATTCAAATGTATTTTTTCAGCCGCTATAAGAGGGAATAAAAAAATAAGTTTCTCCGATAAAAAAATAACGATGGCCTTGAAAAAACTGTGAAAAAATAACCGGACAAAAGAAATAGTTCTTCTATGATATTCCTCCTTCTATATCATATAAATTATGCCATAAATATTTTTGTGCTGTTAAAAATAAAGGAGACATTTAGGTGGCCTCCATCAACTGAGACACCGTGTATTGCATCGAATGAAAAATTCTGTTTCGTGCCACGAATCGATTCCAAATTTCAATCGGTTCGGTGTTTATCGTATGGTACTCGGTAACTTAAACACAGCGTAATTATGCAAAGAGACGTGGCTCTTGTTCGCGCCTATTTATATAGCTCGAGTAATTTCGAAATGGCAAGTATTTACGGAGGATCCGTTTTTTTGTTTCAGGAAAGGAAGATGACTATCTGATCATATCCCTGAAAGACGGTGGAGTCGCAGTGAGCATGACGTTGACTAAAGGTAGATTAGATCTCCACATAAAACCACCCCGGCTCCGATTCGACGATAATCAGTGGCACAAGATCGTCGTGCAGAGGCAGGTCCAAGAGGTAACGAGATTCATTTATTTCGTTTCACTGGTGATTCATCCAGAGTAATTAACCCGCGCGCATTCCCAATCCTCATTTGAGGAACATTATCTTATCAATAGAAAAATATTATTCGTCCGAATTACTTTCATCTGCGAAAACACTCCTTGATTTCTTGTGGACGTTTCTATCGGTCATTCGAATCGATTGTAATTATAATTAGATTCGAACATTCATCATCGATGAGTTCGAGATACGATGAAGAGGATTCCCAATTGTTGTTCACGCATATTTTAATCATGAAATGTTGTGACAACTCGCAAATGTTTATTGTGTCAATCGAAAAGTATTTTTTTCTTTTATTTGATGAAAATAAGGAGACACTGCTGATCCATATATTCAGATTAAACAATTGACACGATATGGTGTAGATACAAAGTTTATTGGATTAATAAAGTGTCTTGATCATCGAACTTTATTGGTTGTACTACGGTTGTTCTTTGGATAAAGAACAGATTTTGTGAGATGATGACTCTTCTCAATGAAATAAACTATGAACGGTACAATATGGACGATAAATTAGAAAAATTGATAGTGGAATAACCCACATGGACGATAAATAACAAAAATGACGTGGTGTCGATTGTCTCTATCCTCGAAGATCAAAGAATTCGAGAAACTTGTTCCCGTTCCTACACAGCAGCGAAAATGCGAGCGGATATATTCGGTTCCAGTTGTACAATCTATTGTAAAACGAAATAGATTTTCCAATATCTGTTTCACGTCTTACCCGCAGTTTTGTGTCCACTGGGTAATCGAAAACACGTCAATAGTCAATACTTATCGGCACAGCGAGCGGGCTCGTTACATTTTATTGTAAAATACGTTCATATCTAAACCGGAACTTCATCTATGTCGGCCCAGGTATTCGATTATCGAACGCAATCACAGCGAGTAGTTACACGTCTGTCCACGATTATTCGTTCTAAATTGAACGTGGAATCCTTTTAACTTAATACGAGCCACTGACAGTGCTAACAGAGTATTAACAATCTGGGCGAAGTGTTGACTCATTACTAAAGCATTTGCAAAAAGTAGGTGTTCCATAGGAATTAATTTCTTCTTTTAACAATTATAATAATTTCGGAGGAATATTAATCACTTCAAGGAAGTTTTAATAACTTCATATTTCATGCACTCGATTTTCCCATAAGTAGACACAATCTGCAGTTCCACTACCCAAAAAATCCGAAAATTTCTCAGCTTCCACAAGTTAAAATAAATGGTAAGTCTAGATAATTTCAAACATTCCAAAACGAATAATTTTTTTATAATTGTACCAAACGACCTGATTTTGTATAATCAATTAGAAGCATTGGTTTATAAAATGATATGCAAAAATGATTTTCCAAAAATTAGAATTTCCAAGGTTACATGCAAAAATAGAAAATGCATTTTTTAGAACTTTTTTATTTGGGCCCTTAATGAAAATTTAAAATATATCTTTTGTAGATCTATGTTAGTTATACACATGCTGAAAATTTCAACGAAATCGATTAACATACACACGAGTTACAAGCAGTTAAAAATGGTGAAAATCGTAGTTTCACACGACTTTTGATCAGTTTCTGCATAAAATCCGCAGAATCGTACCTTTAAACTGTATCTTTCGATGCGTGTCGTTTTTTTCTGCGTCAACCGATTTCGACGAAATTTTCAGCATGAATATAACTAACGTAATCTACAGAACATGTATTTTAAATTTTCATTAAGGGTCGAAATAAAACAGTTTTAAAAATGCATCATTATTTTTGCATGTAACCATGTAAATTGGAGAATCTTTTTTGCATATCATTTCGTAAACCAATGCTTCTAATAATGTACATAAATTTTTATTTGGCAGCACATTTCTCCCACTACCGCGCACCGCACCGTTCAGGATCGCATAAAGCTCTCGCAAACAGTGTGTCGTTCATCCCGAGTGTGCGGGGTGCAAGAAATCAAATTTTTTTCCGGGTGAACGTTTAAAATGGCTAATCCCTCTCCGCATTAACTCGGTTAAAATCGGTAACACACGGGATAGTTGGGTCGGTTCCGTTGTCCGGCGTCCCCTGTCCCGAGGCAAATAGATCGGCGAACGGACGTGAGGGCAATATCGTTAGTGTGTCCTGGGTATACAGCGGCATTCATCGCGTATTACGCGCCGTAGGATAGGTAATGCAATTATTTACGCGTTCCCGTCAACCGGTAGAGGGAGCCGGGTACACCAACACCATATACAACAGAGTTTATCGATTTAACGCCGGCTACGCGTTCACGATCCATGGGCGATCGGATCGATAGCGATCCCTCGCGATCGCTAGTCGATTGTTTTCGCGATACGTCCCCCCTGCAGACTCGTAATTTCTGCTGTTTAAATTCCGATCGGGCGCCTTTGTACGTGTCGCGCCGCTTTCACCAAGAATTCCAATTGGCTACGGGCATGCACCTCTGCACGTAGAACCGTGAAAGAAGCCGAGAGATTTTTCCCAGCTCGTCTGAGCTATTTGCGTTCTGCGCACTCTTTCATTAAAGACTCCCGCTCTCGTAGAACGAGACTCGCGGTCCTTGAATTAAGGGGTACTCTTTTGAGCTTTGGAATTGTTTTCAGAACTAAACGTATTCGTTGATATTCGAAACACATGTGCGATTTTTTTCAAGAAAAAATAATCGAAATTACACGAGTTATATTACGTGTGCAAATAAGTTCCTTCCCCTTTTCTTTCTACGATCATAACTTCTCACTGAATTCAAATTACTTCCCGATTTTGGTGTCATCTGAAAGAGCGTTCTTCTAGTTTTAAGACGAGTCGTGATGAGCGCTCTAACGAAGCAAGGACCCCAAGTGTCCGACTTCGATTTTGATAAATTTTTGTGAGACGATGGTATATGGATCCCTAATGATGTCTGCAAAATATTAGGTGTAGTTACTCAATAGTTTTAAAGATATAAACAATTAAACTTTAATACCTTGGTGATATACCAAGTTTTCGAAGTTCCATTAGCCGTGTAAGCAGGTTGCGTGAAAGTTCAATTGTATATATCTTTAAAACTATTGAGTAACTACACCTAATATTTTGCAGACATCGTTAGGGATCCATATACCATCGTCTCACAAAAGATTATCAAAATCGAAGACGGACACTTGGGGTCCTTCCCTTGTAAGAGTTTCCAGTCCTATGCAACAATTTCCAAGAATATGGCGTGCGAGAAGCATCATTTGCGTCGCTGCTTACTCTTTGCATTCCAGCTTAAGAAATCAGCTGTTGAAGCTACTGAAATGGTTTGTGCGGCAGTGGGAGAGAACGCTGTATCTTACAGAACATGCAAAAAGTGTTACCAAATATTGAAAGTCGGAAATTTTAATTCGGAAGACGACAATCGTTCAGGTGCATCGAGAAAGTTTGAGGACGGTCAGTTAGAGGAATTGCTCAACGAAAATCCGACCCAGACGCAAGAAGAATTGGCAGAAAGATTGGGAGTCACCAGACAAGATTTGATTACATTTTATGTACGCAAAATGTAATAAAATGTTGAATTTCGAAAAAAAGGGGAAAGGACTTATTTGCACACTTAATATATTATTTATGGGACATGTTTTGGAAAACATGTTGGTTAGATAAACTATTCCCGTTCCAAGAAGATTTGGTTCAACAATGATTTAATATCTCTAGTAACAAGAGCAACCAAAGATTGACAGTTGCGGACAGAAGTAAGTTGACAAGCCTCGAGGCTTGGGCTTGCCGGAGCGGGGTGTCGCAAAACGCTACCGAAATAATCAACAACTCTTTTTACAACTGGATTACAGATATGATTCATGTGCCCCACGGACAGGATTGATGATGGTTGGAATAGCGACGGCTGGGATATTGGGGAGTGTTGATTATTAAATGTGGCCGGCTCAGCGGATGGGGATGCAAATTGTGTGGTTTTGTCTGATGGGGATGTTAAATGAGAACGACTTGTTGATCACGGGATATAAAAAGCCTGGAGATTTGCTTGGACTAATGGATTCTGGGTATATCTATAGAGTGAAATGGGCTCTCGCGTACAGTATCAAACACCAAGCAATATAAGCGCGTATTTTACAAACTGTATCGCGTGCGTCACTGCGATATGCCACGGTCGCGCGATCGACGCAGACTATCTGTTCGCTTGATTTAACGATCACTTAATAATTTCCCTCGAAATTCGGGATTCACTGTTCGTTCTTTCACGAAAGTATCCAGTTTCGTTCATAGTGGTTGAAAAAATGAAAATCTCATGAGTAGACTGCGGATCTCCATGCAAAATAAAAATGTTCTGCATTGATTGTGGGCAGCAGGAGTAATATAAAAATTGATTTCATCCCTTAATGATTTTGTTGCATTAAAAACAACGTTGCAACATTCTTCAATTTGTCTAATCTGTTATTGTTTTATATTTCACTCAGTCAATTCTTTCATAAAATCTTCGTAAAATAAAAAGAAGATCTGAAAGTTATTTGTACTATTCAAGCAATTAGAAAATAAACGGTGGGAAAGCGTCTCTGTAATTGAAATCGCTATAAAACGGAGGTCCTTGGCCACACGTTCCGATCGATCCAGTGGTATTGGTGAGTAGAGAGCAGTTGTGTGGAATCTGCTGGGAAGCTGCAGTTCTGCAAAAGCCGCAAGGCACGCGTCCTCGCAGCAGCTCGAAAGCCGCACGTCGAAAGCCAAGGCGGTGCGGACGCGGCTTTAGAAGAGGCACCGGGGCGGCTATCTATTTCTGGCCGACTATCCGTTATCTTGTATCGTAGATAGCCGCGCGGGGAATGCATCGCGGCGTGGTGCACGCTAACGATTTAAGGGCTGCGGATGTGCAAGGAGGTATCCCGCGCATGAATTAGGTCGCCAGTGCCATGCAGACCGGCTAATGTGCGCAGTAACGGCACTTCGGTTAATTTCCCCGAGCGCACGATGCTCGATCGTCCTGCCCGGTACGCCGCGCGCCGCCGCGCCGAGCCGCGCCGTAATCGCGCGATCGATTCACCGCTAAGTATCCTCCTAATGTTTAGCGCAAAAGATTGCACCTGCCGTCGTTTGTCTCGTAAACAGCATCTCATTTTATTCGGAAATCTCGTTCGAAGTTTCAGTGACTACAGTCTTTTCGTTGCAGTTTCTCTGCGATTGTAGGTGCCGATTTTCTTTGGAAGAGCTAAACGGCTTTGAAAGTGGGTTTCGTTCGAGCCACACTTCGGTTTTATGAGATCGCCGATTAATATTGTCGCGTTCGCCGCAGTTTATCTCGCAAGAAGTGATACCGTGCATTTCTCTGCAGTTATCTGTTATCGGTGATAGCGTAGAGAATGTAGCCGGTGCCACAGTGTACAGTCACGATTTAAGGATGCCGGATCCACCCCCATCTACAACTGCGTAACGTAATCCATTTGGTGAATCGACTTCGCCGCGCGCTATTCGGAGCGAAATTAATCGACCGATTTTTCACCTTTTATTCGCGAAAGAACTAACGGGACTTCCATCGAATTTCCCGGTGCTTTAGGTAATGATATTGTGTCTCAATAAATGTTACCGTCAACGCCAAAATCGTGGAACCTTGCGCAACATTAAAATTTTCTGCAAGAATTCCACGACACGCGAATCAGGCTTGCTAAAAAGGCTACTCACCTGTCGAGTCGCGTAATGAATTTCGACACAACCTGCATTTAGCGTGAGAAGTGTCAACGAGCGTTTACTTTGAAAAATCGGCTCCCGCCACCGCAAAATACCTGTCGGACAGGCCAGCGTGCCTGCGAGTCATGTTAAGAAATTTGAAACTTATCGGCGAAAGTTTGACAGTTTCAATCTAACCGGTCAGCCTGCGAATGTACGCAAGTTCACCGGTTCCTTCCTTGATAACTAGTTCACCACTTTCCTGCTCGTCGACGTCCGCCGTCGTCTTTTCCATTAGAAGCCTGCGAAAACTGTGTATCGCGAACTTCGGCTTTGCTTTAACCCTTCAAGGACGCTGCTATTTTTACTTTTACCATAAATCATCTCCGAGGAACCCCTATTACATTTTAAGTATGCAAAACGTTTATACTCGAACAGACTCTCTTTAAAAGGCATCAACTTGTCGAGGAGAAAAATTGGTCGCTATTTCGGTAAATTATACGTACGTAAAATATAATAAAATCTTGTCTGGAGACTCCCAATCTTTTTGCCAATTCTTCTTGCGTCTGGGTCGGATTTTCGTTGAGCAATTCCTCTGACTGACCGTCATCAAACTTTCTCGATGCATCTGAACGATCGTCGTCTTCCAAATTAAAATTTCCGACTTTCAATCTTTGGTAACACATTTTGCATGTTCTGTAAGATACAGCGTTCTCTCGCAGTGCCGCATGAACCATTTCTAAGCTGGAATGCAAAGAGTAAGCAGCGCCGCAAATGATGCTTCTCGCTCGCTATATTGCTTGAAATTGTTGCATAGGACTGGAAACTCTTAAAGCGCTCATCACGATTCTTCCTAAAACTAGAGGAACGCTCTTTCAGATGGCACAAAAATCGGGAAGTTATTCGTATTGGGTCAGAAGTTATGATCGTAGCAAACAGGGAATTTTTTGCTATAGGGAAAAATTGCTATGTAATAATTCCACTGCACGGAGCAATTTTCTTTAATTCGATTCCCACGACAATGAGTTGATCGGCCATTAGTACACGGTAATTCCCCCGAAAAGGGTACAGTCAAAGTCGACTATATAGGTTCTACATTCGTATGTGGTGCGCGTACCTACATTTTTCATCATAACTATTCACCCCTGTCCCGTCGAATACCTTATTTCCTGTGGTTGGAATACGCGGCCGATGAAATAGTGGAATCCTCCGCGTTCTCGTCGATTGGGAGTCAAGCTTTCGATCAAAGAGACGTGCATACCTCTCGCTCGAGTATGTCAATAATCGATCCGACGTCTTTTGCAGCGCGCAGTCGATCCTTCATGATTGATGAACCAACCACCGTGACGTCAACCGTTTATATTGGAAGTAACGCGACGCGTAGACGCCCGGCGATCACCGCCAACAGAAAGGGAATGTTTTTCAAACCCGGTAGAACAGTGTTTGACACTATGATTGTCCCGGCTGACAGCGAGTATCCTGTCTCTCGAGTCAGTTTATTATCGGTGGGAGCATCTGTCGCTAACAGTAACGAATAGACTCCGACCTCCTTCTATTGCACTCAATCATCCCACGATTTTTTTATATTTAATTTATTCTATCAAATCCTTTACAAAGTATTTCATCATTTTCTACGATAAACAACATGATTAAATTCAGGAAGCTTTTAGTCGAATATCAATGAAACATGTAGATGAAGCATTTTGCAAGTTTCATCACTAAAAAATTGAATAATGATCATGAAGCTGTTCATGTTATTCAAAGATCAATTAAACCCTTAAATGTATGTATAGAGATATGTACATACACTTCTTCTTGATATTGATTTCTACAGTCTGGAACAAAACTGATCACACACATTTTAAATCAGAATAACTTTTTTATGAATGGACCAAATGTGTTCAATTTCTCTGTAAGGCTAGAAGAATTAGTTTAGTAAATGACGTCTAAAAAATATGTTGAAAAAATGCATTTGGTCGGAATTGTGAAAAATAATAGTAAAAATTGATTTTTACGACTTGCTTAGCTGGGCAAATAACGAAACTTTAAGACATGTGTTTGGTCAGCTTGTATAAAATATATACGCTCCGAAAATTTCGTTGAAATTGGTTAATTGGTTTACGAGAGTTATAAAGATCAAAAATGGTAAAAACACCGAAAATCTTGAAAAATTGCAATTTTTACCACTTTTGATCGTTTATTACTCGTAAACCAATTAACCAATTTCAATGAAATTTTCGGAGCTTCATACAATCAGCTTTATACAAGCTGACCAAACACGTTTTAAATTTTCGTTATTGGCCCAGCTAAAGAAGACGTAAAAACCAATTTTTACTATTGTTTTACACAATTTCGGCCAAATGCATTTTTTCAACATATTTTTTAGACGTCATTTACTAAACTAATTCTTCTAGCCTTACAGACAAATTGAAGTCGTTTGGTCCATTCACAAAAAAGTTATTCTGATTTAAAGTGTGTGTGATCAGTTTTACTCCGCGAACTGTAGAAATCAGTTCATAAATATTAATATTCGCATAAGAATCTACAGTGCTTACCGAGGTTTAATTGGAAATGAAGTCCTTCTTGAGTAAAAATGATTATTGAAAGACGTGGAATGGCATTAGTCAAGGAGGGCAAGTAAATCGGCAAATAATGATTTACTTCTTAGCCCCTCCCCGGCACGAGGCGGTGGTTCTTGGACCTCGTTTCGACGGTTGCTTTCCGTTGAAAGCATCCGTTGCCGGGGGTTACTTCCAATATCCCAAACGAGGCTTTTACCAGACGATACTGCGTTTCGCCTTTTAATCGTTCGCCGCCCATACTCGCCTCCTTTAATCGTTTTTTCTCCGGCCATTCATCGGGGTTGAAACGTGTCTCGGCTGGCTGGAAAGGACGCGGAAGCAGCTGAAAAGGCGAGCGACTAGGAAATACCCACTCGAGTTCTCATTTAATCGTCTGCCTGACGGCTACGACGAGCTACGTCTAGAATTCTTTCGACGGATCAAGCGGACCGAGCGAGAGAGAGAAACTCAAAGACCAGCCAACAAGAGAAAGACGCGTTCCCGAGCGAATCGCAATTAACCGGTGCGTTGTTCTGTCGTTTCTACTACTGATACAATTCCTCGAAATCGCTCCGATTCTACAAAATACCGATTCCCACATACTTCTTTTTATATATTTATTTATTAAGGTCGCGTCAAAGGGTTGATTCAATTTATGGCATTGAATTACGTATACTGCTACTCGAAATAATATTCGGACGCTCTAAAAAAGACGATAACTTTTTTAATATTGTACTATACGATTTGAACTTTTTTGGGAAGCAATTAGTTTACTACAGGATGTGGAAAGAAATTTTTTCAAAAATTGCTATTGATCGGGGTTGTAGAAAAAATACTAAAAGTTGCATTTTACAACTTTTTTATGCGGGCCTACAATGAAATTTTCAAAAATACGTTTTGTAGATCTGTGTCAATTATAGGGACTGGGCCCACATGAAAAAGTTGTAAAATGCAACTTTTAGTATTCTTTCTACAATCCGGATCAATAGCAATTTTTGAAAAAAAAATTTTCACATCCTGTAGTAAAGTAATTGCTATAGCTTCCCAAAAAGTTCAAATCGTACAGTACAATATTAAAAAAGTTATCGTCTTTATTAAAGCGTCCGAATATTAATTCTAGTAACTGTATATGTATAGTGTAGTGTGAAAGACTTAAGTTTCCTATTTATCGGTAGATATGTGTGGTAGCAAGGTTAGATTTTGTTACATAAATCAGTAGCTTTTAAGAACTTAAGGACATTAACAACATTTTTTCCCTGAATTAAGGCATTCACTTAGACTATTAGGTAAGTTGAAGGTTGATCAATGTGTTTGAGAAGTTGGATAATGGACATTGCAAGATTCACAAACTGTTGGGGGTTCTTTTAAAATTTTATAAATGTGTGTAAGATTTCCGCATACTTGATAATGGTTTAACCAGTGGCCTATCTTTTTCCTCGTTGTCTATGCTCCTCGTCGAGGCATTTGAACGAATTGTGGGACGAATGTTTTACGAGATAGAGTCGGTCTCGACAATCAGTCATGACAAATATACATGTCTGCTGAATATACAGTCGAAATTTCAAGTCGATAGAGCTGAGACGTTCAATACGACAGCTACTTGTGCATTAGCGTGCGACATTGACACGTTACCGGTGCACATGTATTACAGTAACAGTAGTATTGATGTAAACTGCAGTGGATGATCGAATTGTTAAAACCATTTGCATAAACGATTTTTCATTGAAATGCTCAATTGTGAAATGGAAACCTTGCTACACTGAATTCTTATTATTTATAATACGAGCGAACAATGTTTGCATTTCAATTAGCATTTCCGATACGGAACCAACCGTTCGATGCACTGTCAATCGAATAATTTTGTCACTCATCGCGTATAGGTAAAATATTTTGCGAATATTATTGTGTTCACTGTAATAAACAATATTGAACGATATCCAATGTAAACGGATGAAATATAGAATTATGATACAACCAGAGGACAAACGAGATTAATATTTGTCACCCACAATTTGTTCGATATTGAACATTTCAAACATTTATTACTTCAGAACGTAATCGATAGACTGCTGATTTTATGCTGTTTCAATGAAATATCGAGTATGAAGACATTAGAAGAATTTAAGAATATTTTCGCATTATTCTCCACCTATTAAAACTATTAAGCGAAGAAATACAGTTTTGCTTATTTTCTACAAAAATGCAGAAGATTTTTATTTTGCAGTCTAATATAATCGCCAATAGAAAATATTGTGCTTGTTTAAAGTAATTGCAAGTTAAAGAGTATTAAAAGAATGATGAAGATTGTAGTCAGACGACATACATGTACGTAGAACAACATTTGCTCTAAATATACATTGGCGTGTCCTAAGAATACGGACTGAGAATACTTATGGACTGACCTGACACATCAACGGAGTGAAAATCCAACGAAATCAGAGCGCGGTAATTACCAGGTTATTAATCGAATTACCATTTTACGATCACCGGCAGTCCGACCAAAGCGAAGACTTCCTTAAGCCCCGGCGAAGCTCCATCCCTGCTGCTATTAATCCTTCCGCAGACGCCATTAAATCCGTCCAAACATCTTGCTCATAGCCGAACGATTTCTAGGGGCAAGATACTCACCGAACAATTTCCATATTCTGCCGAAGACAAACGCAACTTCCATTTGGTCGTTCTCTTTCCACCGGTTTCTTGGCAAGTTCGTTTAACACCGCCACTAAAACTACCTCAATTCTCCAGGGATCATCCCTGGCTAACAATCTGAAAAGAACGTGGTCTTCAGAAATTATACCTGGAAAAATTAATAGACTTCGTTGTGAGACGAGTACGTTCTTGAAAAGTACATAATATGTTGTACGAGTTCTAGAAATTTATTTCCTGCACATTCTTAAAGAATGCCCAATTAATTTCTCAGGGGATGTCGAATTAACAATCTAGATAGAACGTGATCATCAGGAATTGTTTTTTTCTTTTAATGGGTAGACTGTATTATTAAACGAGTATATTGTTCGAAATTACATTGGGCCACTTGTAGCAATTTTTCTGCAACTACATATATCTCAAGTAACAGCATCTTTAAAGTTAACGAAGATACTCGTTTAAAAGGAAAAGAAAATCCTAAAAATCACACTTTTTTCAGACAGTTAACTGCAAGTACGACCCCTCGAAACTATGGCAATTTCTTAACCCCCTATCGATAAGAGGAGTGCTTTCTTCCCTATAATGAGGGTTTCTCACTAAAGATTCGCCACCCAGGGCGACATCTTGGGACCTCCATAGACCGTGGCTGCATTCAAGCCAAGAAAATATCCTCGAATCTTGTCCCTGGATCGCGTGGATGTGTACGTGTATGTGTGTATGCGAGTTTTGCCCCGCGGGTGGCTCCGGTTTCCGCTTCGGGGATGAACACGACGCGTTAATGTAAATCGCGTCGACAGAGAGGGAAAAGAGATTGGGTGTCTAGACACCCCCACCATCCTCAGGCGGGATTTCTAGACTGTGCTTTGCTCGTTAACGATGAAAACGGCGATGGAAGATCGGGATTAGGCGTTCCGTCGCAAATGTTTACGCGGGATGACGCGCACGTGTGTCACTCGCAGGCGGAACGAGACCATGTGCTTCCGATATACACTGCAGAGGACGAATCTGCACTCTATCCTCTTCCCTTTGTCGGATTTAGCTCGAAACACTCTAAAGATAGAGGAAAATTTCATGCTGGACGTTTTGAGAAAATTGTGGTGATTTAACAATAACTAAACTTACCGGTACATGTTCCCTTATAAAAATGACAAGATTGTTTTTATTTAGACTTTATGCAGCTCCTATTGTAGTATGTGCTCCACTAAAGATGTCTATACAATCATTTCCTATGGCGGTAGACTCGTTTTCAGGACTGCAAGGGTGCGGGATTCGCTTTCTCATTTCTCGATAATACAAACACGGGGTTTTTCAGTAGTCAAAAACGCTAGATAAAGGATCGATCTAGGGCGTTATCTCCCTCAAAAGTCCTATTTTTTCGTTTACGAGGCGTAATTTGCATTATTCGGAAGTTGTATACTTTCGAATAATGCAAATTACACTGCCGAATAATGCACTTTACGCCTCGTAAACGAAAAAATATTACTTTTGATCTTCTATCTAGCGTTTTTGACTACTGAAAACCCTCGTGTTTGGCAAAGGAGTCTGCCCTCTTATGAAATTATTTTTACTGTATCAATAATCGTAAAATAAAAAATCTGGAACCGGTCATTTTGACCGTTTAGTGTTAACGCTCGCGGATCTTTGCTATATAATTTACGGTGGTCAGGATTGTTCACAGCTTTGATTATTCATTTTCTTAAATACATTTTTACAAATACTTCTTGTGGCTCATTAGTATTTGTTCGCAATGCAGCAGCTATTCGTTTCGTTCAATTGCCAAAAAGTGCATAGATCACTGTTGTTTGTCAAAAGAATTCTGTGTCAATAGTTAGCGGCAACAGCGGGAAAGTCGATAGCCTGTTTAGATAGCCGATTTCGCAACCAATTAAAGCTGTAAGGTGTAACTGACGGAACATTCTTCGGCGCGGGGCGAGCAGCGTCGGGGCCAGGAACTGACTGCGCATTTTCGCGAAAGACCCCCCGGTTCCTGACATTCCATCAACACGCACGATTCCAGTTAATGGCGTGGCACTTCGCGGTAACGTTCGTTACATTCATTCTTGGCGATCCTCCTCTGGGGAGGAATACTGTACCTCGGCTTACGCCATACCAGTTACGCCGACCGGATGTTCGGGCCCATTCCTATATTTTTGGACCTACTTTTTATTAAGGTGGACTCCGAACCACCTATATGTCAACAACACACGAAAAACAGCACATGGGCCACCCCCGGCTTTTTCACCGAGCGGTCACCCATCCTAGCTGTGCTCCGTGCGCCCGTCGTTTAACTTCGGTGATCGGACGAGAACCGGTGCTAGCAACGGGACCATGGTCGTTGACTAACGTTCGTTACAACCGGCAGTCGCGGATTCTTGATGACGTTTCGCATGCAAACGGGCCACCTGCGATCGATACCTGTCCCGCGCGCAACTGTCACGGCCAACACAAAGGGACACGGTAATCGCGATTATCTAATCTGCAAGTCGCGCGCCTCACCGCGCCGCGCCGGCTCGATGCTTGTTAATTATGCACGCGTTATACTATATGTATACTCGTGACCGATTTTCTTCTGTTTGCCTCGGACCGATGGCGATCTACCACTCCTGGCAAAAAATGGTCGATCGAAATCGCGAATATGATTGTCGAGCGAATTTCTTGAGATATTTCTAAAAACAATTCTGTTGTTATTATTGTAAAGGAATATGAATCAGTCTTCTAGCGTCAAATATGACAAACAGTGCTCGAACGACCTTCAGTAATTATAGTCACTGAATTCGTAATGAAAGGGACTAGTAGTAGATGTTTAAAAAAGGGTGGTTACATTTAAAAAAATGAAGGTTACCTTAATATTTATCTCTAAAAAAATAACATAAATTGAAATTTTTTGGCGTCGTATGAGCCCCATTTTACCATTGAACTATGTCCTCAAGACATTTAATGTATCTTTGAAAACAAGAACGATATTTGAGGTGATAACGTTAGGTGACTCACTCTGTATGTATACTTTTGTCATGAATGTATAAAATTCACAGTTTAGTCGTCATTAGACTGCGAATGTTTATGCAAAATAAAAATTGTCTATATCGATTGAAAAAGAAGTAAATTGAGTATTATTTCTTCCCTTAACCCTTTGCACTCATCAGAGAAATGGTTCTTCCTTTAAGTTCTTATTTTTTAGTTAAAAACAAATATAAATTACAACAAAGTTTGAGAGAAAATTGTTTAAAATAAGTGGCAGTCAAGGAACTGTCCTTTGAAGTAAATTTCATATAAAACACTTGAAATAGTAGGGAATTATTGGCAACGAAATTGGAAAATAATTCGGAGTGCAAAGGGTTAATGATTTTAATAGAGAAGACATCATATATTGACATTTTCAATTTTTAAAATTCTTCAACAATTTACAATTTCATCTTCTCAATTTTCCTATAAATGTACATAAACATCCGCAGTCTAGTTGTCATTGACTGAAACTACTACGGATTTAACGATTGGAGCTCCTCCTTTTGAAGAATGCTTAAAACTTGATCAACGATTTTTTCTAGTCGATTTATTAAGCTTTGAGTGAAAATTGTACATATTACACCGTGATAGTCTTTGTCTTGGAGGACCAAACTTGTTCCTCGCGTTTGCTCTATGTATAAAACAAGAAAAAAATAAATCGTAAATCAAGTTTTAAACAGTCGCTGTAAAGGGGAAGATTCAATCTTCAAATCCGTAGTAGATTCATTCACCTGCCGTATCATGTGAAAATATCCTAGAATGAAAGTAATATAGTCTGCGAAAGTAGTGGCTTAGAACTTTAAAGTTATTTTAAATTGATTACAGCGTTATTGTTTTCTTTCTTTTTTAGCAAAATTATCACAGTTTAAAAATTGTCGATTTCTCGAGAGGCCGCTGTACGTATTTTAGACAAATAGGTAATTACGGCTGGCGATGGGGAAACTCGGCGCACGAGACGCCTAACCGCAGAATTACGTAAGCGTGCGATAGTGTTTCGTTTCGCCGCGCCGCGCGCCGTTCGGTCGAAAATAGATTTTCCCGTGGAAACCGTGCGGAGATGGCACGATTCGATACGGAATTGAAGGAATTCCCGAGTTTCCAGCGTGTCGCCGGCGTGTGACGAGGAGGCCGGCTGGTAGGAAAGGGGCTGCTATCGATGCATAAGTTCAAGCTGCCTCGTGCTCGCTGATTTATAGTTGGCCGAGCTTGCCCGACGGATATGTACGTTCCCGAAATATCTTTCTCCGGTCTATGTGTTCCGGCGTGCGGCTCTAAGCGGCTGCTTCCGGTCGTCGCGCTTTCCCGTCGCGATCGTAAAGAAGGCGAAAGCGGCCAAAGAACGTGCACAAAGTAAAACACAGAGGGCAGACGAGGACAAAGCGTGGTTGATGCTAATCGAACTGAATAAGCCACTCGAAACATCCTCCGTTGATCCTACTTCTTGACTTTGATGGGAACGAGTCGCTCGTTCCACAATTTTGTCGAATTTTTCGCGATTATTGTAGGTTTAAAATTGCAGGCAGAAATTTGAAGAAGATACAGCTACAGAGTATAATGTAACTCGTTCGCATTTAGTTGCTTCACTTTGTTCTAAGCGCTCCCATTTACGCTTCTTTCTTGCGAGACATTTTATTTTCTACCATATTATTCTCAGGATGAGTTTAACGTCAACATTTCCTCGAATTTGCAATGCAAAGCAACGTGGGGGAACAATTTAGCGAGACTGATAGTAATTTTGATGGAGGACGAACGGTACTATGAATATGTACCCTTAGTTAAAGGGTTAAACGTACGGGAGGATGAAAGAAACGTTCGTTAATCCGGTCTTCCATAGGTTTAACAATCGTGTGTCCCATATGCATGTTTTAAGAAGCTACTTTTTAAAAATTGTAAGAGTAGTGGTAATCGTCTTTATTACATATTCAAATAGACGGCATAAAATTGAAATTATAGAAGTTGTATGTGTTCTGGAGAATATACCAAAAAATTCCGACACAATTTTTGATACTCAGGAATTTAATTTCACTTCGCGTGATATTATTTGGACTATAAAATGTTGTTTGAACCGAATTAATTTGATATTCTCTTGATCCCTCTAACGAAGGTATTTAATATCAAACTACCTTGGTATATTACCTCGGCCCTTCTATTCTCCCCAGTCGTAATTAGCGTGCGTTCATTAAAAAAATTCCTGCTCGCTAATCCCAAGATACAAGTTCGTAACGAAGCCCACATTCTTTTTGTTTATTCTTCAAGACTCTTTTGAAGGCGATATGAAACAAACAGATGAGTTTCAAAAATTTTGAATTGTCGGTTATGTAAATTCCGGCTGCGATGATGATACCATGCTTTGTTAAAAATATTAAATTACCGCTCGTAATGATGCTGCGCTTAATCCCTGTTGATATCATCTTTCGTACAAATTTGTAGCCGTCGAGCTGCAATTTACTAACCAGGATCAACACTAATAAACAGCGGAAAATGATGATCACGTGTGTTCATTGCGTTATAGTTTAATGCAATTATAATCTTAATGCGGTGAGGTAATGCACACCTGTTTTCGATTTCATGTTACAACCATTTTAATTTCGACATTTTGTATCTGCAATAAGAAATGTAGCCACATTGAGCTAATAAATGCCAGCTTTACAATTATTTTAATCTCATTATTTATTCTCAGAAAAATGACGATCGCATATATTTGTTGCAACACAATTTCTACAATAATAATCTTACTGCAACGACCGAATAAATACCTGCTTTAAATTTCGACTAACCGTGCTTTCACATCATAGTCATCCTAATCTCGTTGCTTACGCTCAGGGCACTCGGTAAATTGCCAAAACTTGCGAGGTTGGAAGGAAGTATACACACTTTGCAAATTTTCCAGGTCGTATACGCCTCGGAAAAAATGGCCAAATTTCGCCAACGCGAGCCGTCTAATAAGAATGTATATTAGACGGAAGAATTCCTGAAATCCTCCCGGATTCCCAGATTCTAATGAAAACCCTCCCCGGGGCGTAATGAACTTGACCGAACTTTATCGTCACCAGTTCATCAGCGAATTTAATCGGTGACTACCGAAGCGGATAACCGATCAGACGTGAACAATGGGGTTGCCAAGTTACACCGTCGGGTATTAACGTCACGTTAGGATAAGTCAAGTTCCACTGGCTGCGCTCCTGGAGATTGTTCGACGTTTGAATTTCCCGCCTCCGCCCGTTCCTCCTTCCCATCCCAGCCAATAGCGAATAAAGTTCCACACCGAATGCATATCCCCTTATGAAGCGACATTTTAAAAATTGAACTACGATTTTTCTGGTCGACCCATTAATCTTTGAATGGAAGGTATCCTGTGTACACGTCACACGGTCGTACTTATTCATCGTTTCTCCCCCGTAAAATAGCTTGAAAAAATGGTGCATCAAGTTTTAAGGGTTCGTTGTAAAGAGGAAGCTTCAATCTTGACATCCGCTGTGGTTTCATTCGGGAAACAAAATTTTTCAACGTTTTTACTGAAAGTAGTATTTTCGCGAGAAAAAACATGTGTTCAGTTTCCTCTTGGCCATATCTTCTCCAGGAAAATGTAAAAATATTTCGGGAAGGCCATTGAGGGGACGAATAATTTATCGGGCGACCTGACGCGTTCGTTTTTGACAGGGCCGATAGAAAAGGACAGTATCAAATATAAGGCGCGTATTGATCCTGAGAAATTGCTCTCGGACGACCTCAATTTCCAACGACGACGGTCCTCGGCGAAATAAATTAGCCTCAGCAGAAAACCTACTCCGTCGATCGTGACAAATAAGACGGCATTAAGCCAGGGCGAAAGGCTTTCGCCCCGAGTCGAACTTTAATTTAACGAATGGAATCTGTCCGAGGTCAAGGTCCGGCCACTTCGTGATTCCGAATGAAAGTTCAATTATGCTTTGACACTTTATATCTGTCACGCCCACGCCACCGCTGCTGGGCGAGTTATCGCCAGAAGAATATTAGAATTGTCAGGGGATGGATGTCACTGGGTCAAGTGTACGATCATCGAATCGAGGGTCTTCATGCTTTTATAGCAAACGCAGATGTCTAGGGCGCAAATAAAATAAAAATTCCGGTCAAGAGTCTTCCACAGACTTCTGCGTTTTTTTTTATTCAAACCCGTTCTTCCCGGGACGATTGTAGAAATTTTCCACTTTTGTCTTTCAGAACTCGTCAATCCACTCTGAGCGCGCAGAGATATTTCATTTTCGGCAAACTGTTTTTTTAACGAAATATTCGAAGGTAAACCATAGGGAACTTTATTTTTCAACAAACTCGATTGCTGTTTCCTATCCCACGAAATCAAATTCTGGCCACGCTTCGATTCGCGTGATATAGAATGAACGGAAATCGTGCGGTGACGTCAATTGTATAGAAAATATTTCACAGCTAAACTTTTAAATTTTTGAAAAATTCGGGATATTTACTAGAAATATATCGTGTAACGATGAATCTAAGCACGGCTTCAAGTTTGAAGCCTCCGCCGGACCTCCTTGTTGCTAGTTCAGAATGGAATAAAACATGATTTAATACAATTCAAATCTTATTCATAAAAATTGCTGTTAGATCACAAATGAAATTCTTTCTCGAAATCCGTTCCCAAAAATGTTGACTGCAGTTTCGCGATCGTTTATCCTAAGCAACAGTAACCGCAGACGCTAAATAAAAATTGCAGAGTGTTTAACGAAATCTCCCGTGCAGGATGTTAATGGCGAGCTGCTGGTGGCACGGTAGGGAATTTAAAAAAGTAAGGTCGTTAACGAGAAGAACGAGAGGCGAAATGTAAAAGCCGCGTCGGAAGACAGTGGCAAGTTGGGTTCTCGGGATATCTAATTCCGCCGCTGTACACAGAAGTTCGACCCTCGAAACGTCGCGTCGGGGAATACGTAAAATACTCGACGGTTTTACCGGGTTGGGTCGGGTTGGGTCGGGTCAGGTCGGGCCTGAGCCGAGAGGTAACCCGTTTTACTGTCGCGAAAGTTCTTATGATAATCGCGGTTGAAACTTTTTTGGAGTCGTACCGCTCGAGCTAGCCGCGCGCGCGAGAGATCTGCTTCGAATGCTTCTTCCGCGTCGACGTCGATGCTCCCGCGTGGAAACGGCTTTCGAATTTCAATTCGCTACCACCTCTTGTCTCTTATCAAGCCAAACCACCGAGTCACCAGCTCGTTGCGTCGGTGAGGCTGAATGTGTAGGCTGGGAATATCGGTGATCGAGTTAACCGGTCGAAAATTGAATGTGTTCCATCTGGAAATTAATCTGATCCCAGATCTGCTTATCTCTGACATTTTTCGGGTGTAGACGCGAATGGATTAATTGTTAGTGATACCGAAGATGGAGTTGCGTGTGCAATAGATATGAAGACGTGGAGAGTCAATTAAACATTGTAAGACTATCACGCCCATCACAAATTAAGTGCCTCCAACTGATATGTACTTATTACATTAACTACACATGGGCATAAGGTTATCATTGTAATATTATGTTTGTAATACAGACTGCAGAATTACCTCTTACTGGAGGTTACAACTTTATAAAAAAAAGAAAAAACATTGTAGGAGACCATAAGTAGGGATGGGATCAAGTTCAATATGTACTCACGAATCCGAGTCAATTTCAATAACCAAGTTTCATTTCATGAATTTCGATTACTACTTAAAAGCAATAATGGTTCAATGATTATACTTGAAAAGTATTCATTTTATACAAACTGATATCGAACCTTGGAATGAACACTTACAAGTTTCGAAAAGATACTTATTGGTAAGTACTTCGATGTTGAAAGGAATCGAATCTTTCACAAGTAGTAACTGTTTTCTTGTTCTCGATCGACAAACACATGTTAATAACGAATATTAAGATTTCACAAGTAGTACTCGAATCTTGGAAATCAGAACTGCACAGTAGGTTTTTTAAGCACTTTCTTTATTAAATTCGTAACTATTTAAGAATAATATTTCGTTTACAATACTTGGTTTTATCCTATTTCTTTTTTTACCCATGATATTTCCTGCTTTTGAAAACACTCTTTCTGAAGGTACAGAAGTGGCCATTATACAAAGATAATCACGTATGATTTTTTGTAAAATGGTGTTCTTCATTGAATTTTCACGCCAAAATAATAACGGGTCTTTGCGTTCTACATATTATGATTTTGATAATTTTCCACTTCTAACACAGCAGACGATGAAAAATAATTATTAGAAAAAACAGAGAATTACCGGTACGATATTCATAAAAGTTTCGAATCTGTTCGACCAAGATTCGAATATACTTGCAAGTATTATTTCCGTTTACCAAAGTACTTGTAAAAGGTTCGAAACTGTATGGCATATGTTCGAGTATACATAGGAGTACTATTTCTGTTTTTCGAAGTACTTATAGAGAGTTCGAATTCCATCAATCAAAGATCGAACCTGCCTGCGAGGTACTTGATCCCATCCCTAATCATAAGTGAGGCACATAGGAAAACGATGAAGAGAACGAAGAGTATCATGGTAAATAAATATAGAGAATTTTTAGAAACACAGACAAAGGGAGCAACGTTCTCGATCCCTTCCCTAATCATAAGTGAGGCACACAGGAAAACGATGAACAGAACGAAGAGTATCATGGTAAATAAATATAGAGAATTTTTAGAAACACATACAAAGGAAGCAACGTTCTCGATTCTTTTAAACCAGAAGCTCGTACGAACAAATAAGAGTTTAAGCTTGAAATTATGATTCTTTCGCGTGCGCAAGGAAGCAATATTTCGTGGCAAGAGAGTATTTGTCCATGGACATTTCAGGATTCCATGTTCTATATTTGTAAGGTATTGAAAATGAAAAAGGGGTCGGATGTATCCTCTCGTTCTGGTGAGTAATCAATAAATCGCGAGTGTGTATACCTGACCTTTTGATCAGCAGTGTACATTCGATTCTTCCGAAGTTCCACATCAATTATTTATCCGTGTGCTCCCCCTCTAGCCGGATTCCAGCGACTGATCGGTACTTTCTGCTTTCTGTTCCAGCTCTCTCACATCACCACCTTCTGCAAGGTGAGTAGCTACTTGTCTACAGATATATTGGATATCGAATCATCTACTTTCGAGCGGAGCAAACAATGCTTTCTCTCTCTCGCTCTCTACGACTCTCCGTTCGTTCTCTCCTCGTGTTCTTTTTGCGCGTCACGTGCAGGATGTATGTTCCCGAACACACAGTACAAATATTCAGTTAGATACGGGAAACATCCGTTTACAAAGAGACAACGTTTGTGAACGTCGATCAAAGCACCGTTTTCCGATGTATTTATTTACGGACTAATAATTGAAACTAATAATTGACTGGGGAGAGAACATCTTGATAATTGCGACGCAAACATTGTTCGTAGTTACGAAAATACGATTATTGACGGTTGAAGACGCCAATTACAATTTTCTTAGTTAAATCAGTTCGTCATTGCTATTTATATAACCCGTTGTCTCAACGATTTCCTGTTTTCAACGATTTCCTAAGAGAAAAAGAAAACTTATATCCGTTCTATGTCTATATTTATCTTAATGCTCGTGTAATGCTTTAAAAAGGAAGTCTATTTTGAAAATATAATTTCGAATTCAGTTGGATAGTTTCATTAAATTCATTAATTCTTTTTTAGCTCGGCCCCGATGCCATGAGGCGTTCCACAGTATTGTAGCTGCATAGTTATTTTTAATTCTCAAAAGAAGTCAGAGTTCGTTCAGTGAAGAGCGAGTGGTAGGGTGAAAGAAATATTGAATGAACTTCTAGATGCAATCGTTGACAGGAAATCGATAAAGCCAAGGGTTAAGCGTTGTAGCGGTTCTTAAAGCAAACGCTTTCACATTTAAAATGCACTCAGACATTTCGTGAATGTTTGTTCGTTTGCTTTTTATTCGATTGCTGCACATTTTTACTGGAAACCGAATAACATTAATATTACACGCATGAACACAGTCTATGAATTTAATCAAGTAGCCTTTAATATAATCTGAATTTCAACAAACATTCGGTACACTTTAATTGAACAAATATTGTTTAAAAAATCCAGAGGCACTCAAAATATTTCAGAATTTAAAAGTATTATTTTGGCCAGATTAAAATGATTAAAAGAAGAAATACATCTTTAATTATGTTGTGTGTTTAGTAATTGGCATAGAAAATTTTCATTTTGCACAAATATCCACAGTGTACCATCAAGATCGATGTAGCGTTATATTTCAGTGGTACAGTATCATTGACGAGTAATATTTTCCAAGCAGCGTGTTTAAAAATCGAGTTTCACCGTGTCTTACATAAACATTTTTAATTAACCTGATCGATGGGACCTCCCCAGTGTCTTGGCACAAATTTACGAATTAATCGCGTGTTAAAAGCATCGAGCCCCGTGCAGTTTGGAATATCGGTTTGACATATTTTCCGGAAACGTCGATAGGAACGCTGTTTCGCGCAGCGTCGCGTCGCGCGGCGCGTCGGGGTGAAAACAGATTTAAAAAATTGTGCCATTTTTTCACGCGGAAAATACAAGGTTTCCCATTATTTCTGACGCACATAAAACAGATACGAGTCCCACTCGCACCGTACTGTTTAATCCACGCTTAGAAATGGGACCTGGGCGACCGAAATGAAAACACTTTTGTAAGTATCTTTTGTGCAGAGTTGTGCAGAATTACAATTGAATTACTCCAGGAATTATAATTACAAAGTAATTGAATTACATTGTAATGCAGTTATATTATAATTTATCATTCAGATCTTCATTCAATTAAATTACAATGTAATTCGTAATTGCAATTGAAGTACAATTATAAAATACTTTGTAATTAAATTACATTAATTATGAATTACGATGTAATTAAATTAAAATTGAAAATTAAAGAATAATGAAGTAATAGGTAAGAAGAGGTTGAAAAATCCATGTGAAGGTTTCAAACAGAAGGAATTTATTATTTATAAATTTATAATATCTGAAGAGAAATAACTTCTGCGTTACACATCTTTTTAATTTCAACCATACACATGAAATAGCGTTACGTTTTATGAACGAGGACGAGGTATAGAAAAAACGGCGCACAGACAGCAAACAAGTATATGAATGAAAAACGTAAAAATATATCGCACTTCTTCGAAGTTCAGGGCTATAATTTGGAGAGCTGTATTTCAATTATATTGTATTTCAATTATACATCTGATTAAAATACTTAGTAATTGAATTAATTGAAAGGTTTGAATTATGTATATCAGTTACGACGTAATTGAATTACTATACATATATATATAATTGAATTACAATGTAATTGAATTAGCACAACTCTGCTTTTATGTCGCTAATATACTAAATGTCTACTCTTTATCACATACATAACACTTCAATTTTTAATTTTTGTAAACGTACCATTTCTAGGAACTCCTTCCATTTTTTTTAAAAAAGTATTTTCATTCGATTCTTGCGATCTGACAATTTTTAGAAGTTTTTACAACATTCCATTTCATTTATTCAAAATAATTGTTTCGATTTAAGGAGTTTGATATTTCCAGTGGTATATTGTGCGAATTAATAGATTTTTATTGAAATTACCCGAAATTAATATGTGATGAGTTATAATATATACGTCGGAATAATCAAATATTAATAGTAAACGCAACCGGAATTGTCAATACATTCAAAATTTTGATAGGTCACTGTAGTTTGCTTTATTACGTATGCAGCGATCGTTCAATTTTGGGTGACCGTGTGTCATCTTCATTCAGAAAAGCATTAATAATATCATTTCAAAACGTAATCGTCCCTAAATGGCTTCATACGAACATCACGTCCAAAAATGAAGAGATTTATTATAAAATTAAAAAAGGTTCTAATGTTCTTAATCGACGATTATTCTAAAGTTGCAGCCATGATTTATTTTATTTCTAAATGGCTTTACCTCGATGTTCCACAAATTGAAAAGATTGAGATAAAAAGAAAGAAACAGAAAAATAACAAAGAGCAAAGATACCCCAAGAGATTTCGCCCTGCATCGGGCTTCTGCTATCAGATAAGAGACGAAGTTAACATTCACTCCCACGCACGCCACGGTATCAGATTTTCGATCTGTTCGCCTAGTTTTTTCGACAACGAGAACTATCTAACTGTGAACCATATCGAACGCAGTTGACCCGGAAAAGACAGACTCGAGCGCGAAATAATCGTTATCAAAGGTAAGTTCAGCATTGGAAGCAATCGCGAGTTAACGAAGAAGAGATAGAACAGTCGGTGGAAGTGTCTCGAGATTTCCGAACCGAGTGTCCCGAAGGCAGGGCAGTTGAAGAATAAGAAGTCGCAGCTCGCGGACATAAGGAGATGGACGAGGAGAATCCTGTTAAAAATGGCCGCCATTTCTTCGAGGCACGAAAAAGTTCGGTCTTCCTTCTTGTATTCCCGAGATCCTCTGAGCCACGGAATGACAAAAGCCCGATAGAAATCACGATCAGAGGAATACGTTCCGTAATATTCGGGGGATAGGCGATGGCGTCCTTGTTTCCACAGTCTCATATTTTCCTGCAAATCGGTTTGAATACCGTTTCCGCGTTCCCTCGTCGATATTCGCCTCGATCGAGCCTCGGACTGCGAGGAAAATTCGGAAAATGGCCGAACAATCTCTGCTGGCGATGCGATATGATGCAATGCGATGGGTCGATACATTTTCGGGACGAAAGATCCTCCACACGAACCGAAATAATGTTTTAATGACCTCCTTCCACGTTTAGAGCCAATACAACGTTCCCGATAAAATGTGAACTTGAATTTTTGTAACTTGGACAAGCAGTCTAGAAAAGACAGTTTTTAAAATTGGACGTGAACATTGATACAGTAACGAAAATATATTTGCACAACAGGTAAAATTCTTGTCTGAAATAGTATAGGAAAAGCACTGTGTGGATTGTTCGGAAACGATATTAGGAAACAAGCACACGGCAGAATTGTAGAATCCCACGAACAACGGTCATCATTTATTAAACCAGTGGAGAAGTTGCCTCAGAACTCTCAACCCTGACCGTTCCTATAGTATTTCATTATTAATTTTTCGCCGGAGTTTGAACGGGCGCGGGCGGACGAACTCTCTTGGAACCTCGCGTTCTTCCGAAATACCGTTAAGATCCCCTTTGAAATTGGTTTTTCTTCATTGAGGAAGCCACAAGTGCCATTTCTTCCCTCCATTTCTCTTGCTCCCCGTTCGCGTTCCAAGAGAATCTCTTTGCGTCTTCGTGGCCCAGAATTTCGAAAGAAACCTTCGAATCTCGTGATTGGGACATTTCTCCACGAAATCGTACGTCGCAACCTGAACTCTGTGCGACAATGATTGTTCGCTAAAGATTCATTTGTTGTAGCATTTTTTCACAAATAAAACCTGATCCCCCTTATTGTATTCTAACTTATTTCTGCAGCTCGTGTCTTTGCGGATTGTATGCATTTATGTCGGAAATGAATAACAGTAAAATCATGTAAAGAATATAAAAATAGCTCATCAAAATTAATAAGAAAAGAAATCAATGTCTGTGTAGCTCCTGTATCTTGAAAATCCACAGGCTACTAATTGTAGCCGACGATTTTATGATCGATCGATCGTAAAAAAGATACTGAAAATAGCCGAACGAAGTTATGCCACGACACAATAATTGATCGCTGCCTACGCTATTTGTCACTTAAATGATTTAGACACTGAATGACTAACAACACTAGATTTAAAGCATTAATAGCAGAGCGACAGTGACAACGTCCGTTTTAGCTTGAAAATACGGATCAGAGGACAGCGAAATGACTGAAATAAGTGCGAATCAGCTTCAACTCGCCGGAAAGCCCGTATCCCGGTGTTTTACGACGCGATCGGCGAATCACGGACAAATTAGAATACAGTCGTTACAAATTTAATCACGTTCGATCAGCAAAGTTCGCGACACCATTGAAAATCTCGGGTCCGTAAATATCCGGGTCCGATCGGGACGATTCGCGCTGGCAGTTTGCACGCCGACTACTGCATATGTATTTTCATCTCGTTTAATTCTTCCGATTCATTAATACGCCGCGGGAACGGCGCGCCGCGCGGAGAATTAATGGCGTAACCAGATTTCACGGTTTTAACGATCTACCCATCGCGTCGCGTCGCATCGTGTCTGCTAGTTTATTTGGGGAGAACGGTCGTTCGGCACTCATTATACGCAATAATAACACTGGCCTGACGAAAATGATTTACTAGCGCGACTCGTCTTTCTACGGGCTGGATGATCCGAGATCCCTCTTTCGAACGCCTCTTCGTCGCCTAGCGTAGCTCCTTGAAAACCTTCGTAGATCATGTCGCGCGAAAAATAAATGATTTCCTCCGGTTTTAACGAGATCGTAAATTACCGGCCGTCTGGAAACCGGCGAAATCGCGGGGAAAAAAGGGGAAACATCTCTCGGCCCACGGGAAAAGGAAAAGCGTCGTCGAACCGCGTCGCGGAATTTATGCGAATTTTATCGGAGGAAACCCGTAAGCTCGTAATTGATCGAGGCGACGAGAAATTGTTGTTGAGAAATATTTTCCACCGTGATATAAAGCGTGCTGTCAGGCAGGGAGAAGTATAAAGATGCTTTATGAACGTGGACGCTTCCCGCTTAAGTGTACGAAAATAATTAGACTGCGCGTCTAGCGCACACTCTTGCATTTCGGATTTATTGAAATTTATCGCATATAACAATGACCATCGAATTAAGAACACGCCTGCCAAATAGCAGCACCATTTTAGAGGATATCGCCGATAGAAGTAGAAATCCTTCGGCGATAGAGCTCGTCCCAAGAAAAGCACAGGTGGCAGGGCTATTAGACTCTAAACAGTAGAGGAGCTGTTAAGCATTTAGCCCGTTTGAGGCTGCACAACAGCACTCAGGAACACCTCAGCATTCACGGCGTATCTCCATAGGAACTAAGTAGAGCGCACACCATTATCAGGCTGGACGAGCCAGATTAATTGCACAGTCGCCTTTTAATGGGTTCCCTCGGTCAAGGTGATTATCGAAGACCTCATGGCTGACTCTTGTCATCGACGTTAAGGACGTTTGCTCCCGAGACACACGTTTGAACCTGCATGTAGACACTGAGGAACACCTAAGCTCGATGGAGTATTACGAACGCGCAATCCCTTGGCTATCCATCTTTGAACTGTAAACCCTAATCAGTGATGTGGTTGTGAGATGTCAATCAGACTATCGTACATTGGCGGAATAGACTATGAACCGTTCCGAAGATATTCGATATCAACCGGATCCGCTTACTTTGTGCATCGTCTTTCAGGATTAGATACTAAACAGTTCATTGGTATTTACCAACATCTTTGTTAATGTATTATGATTATAGATCGTAAGGTTGTTAATAACAAGATGTATTGATGATCTCGGCGCAAAGGTTCTATCGGAGATACAAATTAAAGCAATTTTGCTAGTTTGATTAAACTTTCTACGTTTCTGTTTCTACTTTTGTTAATGTAGTTGTATGTAGATGTACCGAAAAATAATTTTGTCGTGCTATAAAAGATAATCAAGATAGCGGTAAAGGTACATAATCGTTTACGTGATAACGATTAAAGGATTTCATCGCAGTGTACAGAAAATATTTCCTTGTGCCAGGAGGTTTCCATCGCGAACAAGCGGAGGGGTACGAGTTACGCAATTACGGACTGTCATCTTGTTCCGCGTTTCAGCGATTTTTTTTACTGGCAAAGCAGAGATTCGGGAAGGCAGTCAAGCGCAGACGAGACGCGTCAGGCTTGACTTTCCACCATTTCCTTAAGAACGACCGCCGCGCCGCTTTGAGCGTCTGGTTTGCCCCGAAGCGTCGCGATGCGGATATCAAGAGTGGTAGCCGACGAAAAATTACTTCAAAGCCGCCTTCACCCTCTGGGATCCGCCGGCTATTTTAAGGGAATTAAGATCCTGCGACGGAATTCGCATTATCTACAGAAAAGGGAAAAATTGTAAACAGTCTTCCGAAAATTCCGCGTTCTCGTTCAAAGATTAATGTGTAGAATAATTCATACTTCATAAAATTGATTTTAAGAGTACATTCAAGAGCAGTGTTGTATTATCATATATCCAGCTTATTAAAATAATCAGGGGATGAAATAACTTCCACCTAGTTGATGAATTTAATTTGTCCCATAATACTAGTAGCAAAAGAAAATAAATATAGAACGCAACATTTATTATCAAATAACTAGATTACATTAAACGATAAATTAAATTAAATTAAAGATATGTTACTCCTAATTTGTATTTTGAGTGTTGCTTTCCCTATATGCGTGAGCTCAAAATTATTGGAGTCATCGTTCTTCATTGCTTCCAGCATAACTTGTTTTTTCACCTTACTTTCACAATGGGTTGATATTCAACTAAAATGAAACAATTGATTTCGATTAGCGGATGAAAAAAAATAATTATACATAATTCGTAATTTAACCTAAAAATTAAAAGATGTGTCAAAACAAATGACAGATGTCATGAAACATTGATTTTGAATGAAGGCTTCCCAATTTTGCGCTACAACATAACTTGCAGCTGCATTCGCCAATAATTCCCGTTTAAATATTCACTTGCTACTATTATTATGGGACAGAGGGAGTATTTATTCAACAACTAGATATAACGTCACCAGGTCTCTGTAGCCCGTTCTGTGAATCCGAATCGAGTTCGAGCTGACGAAGAGACCTGAGATTTTAATTTGTATAGTGACAGCGAGCGTTTCCGGATTAATTTCACCAATTTTATGGAAATGGCCGACTGCCATGCCGGTTGCACAATCGTTTGGTATAGAATAGGAAAATAGAAGAGAGCCCGTGAGGCGAAAGATTTCCCCTGTATGCTCGCGGATTTCTGCTCTACTTACCTATCCCGTGGATGCAAGCGACGCGTTTTCGCCATGGTTTCTACGTGCAAAGGTGGATCGCCATATTAACGGCGTAGGAGATGGCACACGGAAATTGGGAAGAGGGATCCGAACTGAAAGGGTTCGAGGGAAACGAGAAACGAGAAACGAGAAACGCGAACATCAAAGCAAAAGAGGAATGGGAACAGAGAGACGTGGTCGACGGCCCGCGAGGACCACCGAACAAAGTGGAAGATGAAGATAAATGCCACACAGAGATGGACCGGTGACGAGGAATAGAGCGCTCGTAAAAGTAACAAGAATCTGAACCCCCGAAACGATGTATTCGATGGTGTCGAAATCACCAGACACCAGACACCAATCGCGTGAAATCGTTCGCGTCATATCCCCAGGATTTATTTGGTTTTGACTGGTTCGAATGCTGAATTTTTTTATCAATTTCTAAATAATTCAGTTTCCGAGTAGAGCACCATTTGTTTGCGATTTTTTATGGTGGTGATTCTTTTATTGAGGGAATTGTAGCTTGGTAAAATGTTTTGGTTCACAAAGAACAATCAAAATTAGAAGAAAAAGGTTCGTTAATGCTCACCGAGAAAGTAACGCAGGTGGCAAGAGAAGCCTGAGAGCAGCACGACCATAAAAGAGACTGCTAGAATGGATTGAATTGCCGAAGAAGTGGCTCGAGGTGGGGTGCGACATGGTAATAAGGGAAAATCGTATCCGATAAACAAAGCAAGAAAATTGTGGACGGGAACCCGGCGCAGAAAGAGAGAAAATTAATGAAACAAGTAAACTGCGCCAGGGTGCAAGCCCCGTCGCTGTAATTTACTTCGGCCACGACCCATACGTTTCCACCCTCAACCTCTTCTGCCTGTTTTCCATCGGCCAGCATGGTTTCTAGCCGCTAATTCCTATTCAACGACGGAATCCATCCACGGATACTGTAACGATACCTCCAAAAAAAGTGTTATCAATTTCCTTAATTGCTTTAGAACATTTAGAGTATTCAGTCTTAAATGATATACTTACGGGTATCTAGTTTCTACAGAATTTTAGAAAGGTTCTGTACTTTGTAATTAGAGTAAACGCGGTACCGCTTAAGAGAGTTAACGCGATTAATTCACCCCTTAACCGATATTTCTTCGCCCGAATTGACTCTCGCATCACCCGCTCTAGGTATTTTCGGTGGTTGGTATTTCTGGAAAACTGATTTCGATCGGCAGTCGTGTTTGCCTGAATTATTTAGAACGTACTCCATTTTTCAGCAGCCGATCGATACTTTAAAATTGGGTTTATCGCCGCTGTTTGCTGGAACGTATCGAAATTAAAGTCCATAAGACGTTTCGAACGATCTTTACGTCCGGTGAGATATGTGGGCCACACAAATGTGAAACGTCGTGTTTTGGTCAATTATTTTGGTTATTTGTTTCTCATTCATTTACAATTTTCACATACTGCAAAATTATTGATCTCTTTCAATAAGAAGAAGTAGCATTCATTCATTGCTTTCTGCGTTTGGTTCATTAATTAAATTATTTTGATATTGTAGGAATTTCAGGGGACGATATCCAGTGCTCAAAGTGTTAAATAAAATGGCAGGAAACAGTGAAAGAAATTTCTTGGTATTTGATTTTGATACGAATGATCCAGACTGGTTGTCCCGGGTTCCTAAAATCTGTACGTGGGGCTGACACATCGTTCGATTTAAATTTCACTCAGCGGCCAACGCATAAGTATTCTCCGTAAAGTTCGATTACTTTTTCGGTCGTTGTCGAACGACGCGATAGGGGCCGACTGCTAGCTGTTATTGCGTATACGTTTCAAGCGGACGTCGGCTTTCACGGGTCGGATTAACTTTTCGGGGAAATCTTACTCGACGAGTAAATCATGTTAAGCAATTTCCCGTGGACCACGCCGGACGACTTTTCAACCGATAACTTTTTACTCAAGTCGTAACACGAAAGTTAATCCCGCCAGCTCGGTAATTGTATTTCCAAGTTCTGATACACGGGCCTCGCCATTTGCATCTCAGATTGTATTAATTTTTCGAGTTTTCCACATGCAGCAATATTTTCGTTGGAATCAATTTTATTTACACTCGAACGCTTCTAAATTGAAGATTTCTTCTTCAGTTTCTGATTTATATACCAATGAATTTTAAAACATTGAAGCTTTAAAATAAAATTCAACGAAAATCTTAAATCAATTTGACAGATTTTCACTGTTCCATTGCACATACACTCGACAGAGATATTTCTACTAATCGCGAAAAAACAGCGCGAATAAGGATTAAACAGGTGCGCGTACAAAAGCTCGACCAACTGATCAAGTGTAGAATCCGGATTGTGGAAAGCTCATCGGAAAGCCGAAATGAAATCGTTTATCAAAACGATTTCGGCTTTTCGCAATTCGACGATGACTGTGGCCACGAGAACGGTTTTTCTAAATGAACGTAACAATCCACAGAATCGTTCGATGCGTGTCGTTTTCTCCTGCATCAACCGATTTCGATGAAATTTTCAGTATATGTATAACTAACATAGATCTACAAAACATACATTTTAAATTTTCATTAAAGACCCAATTTAAAAAGTTTTAACAAATGCCTTTTTTATTTTTGCATATCATTTCGTAAACCAATGCTTCTAATTGATTATAAAAAAAATCAGGTCGTTTGGTACAATTATAAAAATGTTATTCTATTTTAAAGGGCGTTCCAATATACTTTCGTGGCTCACTGTATATGACCACTAAATACGTGTTCAAAGCATTCAATTAAAAATATAATTAGCGTGTATTATCCTCCAATAAAAATAAATGAATATCAAAAGTTATTCATTTTATTTTAATAGAATGATTTTAGACATTTCGGTGTCGTCTATTGGACTTTACCGGTCGCTTACGACGAAATCATGGCAGTTAAGGTCTAATGCGAGCAAAGTCGGAGAAAAATGTTCTCGAGCCAGTTTTCTACGTCGAGACAACGGTTGGAAAAAATACCGGGAAAAAAACGAACCTCGAGGATCCCTCCTTCCACGCTCCGATGGCGTCGTAAAATGTGTGTCGCGAAGAGACTCGAGGACTTCCGGTGCGGTTTCGGGTTCGTTGACCCTGCTCTGCGATTCCCATTGGTTCGTGGAACTTCACAAAATTATTCGAACGTAAACATGTCCCGGAAGAGCGGCGTTTAACGATACTCTCTATACGCCTCGTGTCCTTCAGCGAGCTTTTTTGCGCCGACAGCGAGGCCGATCGAACTTACCGATAACTTTTTATGCGGAGCTAAAGTATAAATATGGTGCCTTACACCGTGCGAGATTATGTACCTCTAGGTCACCTGCCAAGAATTTTTTCTTTGAACTGAGCTGAATAGGTTCCAGGAGAAATCGATTGGAAAATAGGAAATCATTCTGTCGAAAGAAACAGCTAATAAGATTGTCTTGCGAATTTATTGTGGGAGAACTAGGTAACTTAGAGGTGGGAATTTTTTGCAATAGACTCAGGCTGGACGATGCATTATAAGTAAATTTTTGTTTTGGTCCCACAATTTTGAAGGAACTTCCTATTAAGTCTCAAAGATGACCCAATTCGCGAGGAACTCGACGCTTGGGTAGCGGGGCCTTCGATTGATTATTTTGAGTTTCTGATGATTAATTTCAGTTGAAGCTTGTGTAATTAAGTGCAATGAGAAGATCAATGGATCTAGATGAAGTACCATTGAAAATGTTTAAAAATAATTATGGAAAATTGCCTAAATGGAACCAAAGTATTCCAAGTTGTGCATTTTCCTTTATAGAAATCGTCCATCAACGACAATCTCCACATAAAAACTCATTAAAAACTGCTTTTGCAGAGGTAGTAGCTATTTCATAAATAATACAAATTTGCCATAGACTCACCAAAACATGAAATAAAAATGGCCAACCCCAAACTCCGATTAAACTGTAAATTCGTTCCGCTGCACTCGGAAAACGAAACTTTCGGCAAACAACGTCTTCTTTCGCTACGGTCCACACGACTGTATCGCTTTCCGCGAAACAGAGGTTCTGTCTTCTCTGGGAGAGAGGGACGGGAATAATTCGTCAGAAGTTCAACAATATTTTAAAGCCGCGTGGAAGTTGGATTTACGGGAGCAGCCTGTAATTACGAAACGAACAGACGCGCTGATTGCGCTTATCCCGCTCGAAACTCCGTCTGCGAAGATCCCTCCTCTGTACACGATAAACATATATACAATATCATATATATGTATACATAAGTATATACGGCGTGTTCCATAGATTTTGTCCACCAAAAGTATGCAGCAACTCGTGCAACAATTCGACATTTCTTATTAAAACAGCAAAATTTTCAACTGAATTTTCTAGTGTTTCTATCTTCTTCAGGTTCAGCTTCTATACAAATTTTTTATAAATATTCAGTAGGAGTTATTAACATAAACAGGATCCTTGTATATTAATCTTGGACGATGATCACTTTTTTTACGGACAAATAATTTACTGTTAGTAAAATACAGTTGTACATGGATATTTGCACACAGCAAAAATAAAATCGATTTTTTGACCTGCCACACCGAAATACCTACAGTGGGTGTAAAAAGTATTCGTACACCCTTGAAAATATGAAAAATAACCTTTTTATAATTGTACCAATCGACCTGATTTTTTTATAATCAATTAGAAGCATTGGTTTACGAAATGATATGCAAAAAAGATTTTCCAAAAATTATAATTGACAAGATTACATGCAAAAATAAAAAAGGCAATTTTTAAAACTCTTATTTGGGCCCTTAAAAAAAATTTAAAATATATGTTTTGTAGATCTATGTTAGCTATACACGTGCTGAAAATTTCATCGAAATCGATTAACATACACACGAGCTACAAGTTGTTAAAAATGGTAAAAATCGTAGTTTTACATGACTTTTGATCAGTTTCTGCTTAAAATCCACAGAATCATACATCTTTCTTAATAACATAGATCTACAAAACATATATTTTAAATTTTCATTGAGAGCCGAAATAAAAGTTTTAAAAAGTGCCTTTTTTATTTATATCTTTTTATTTTACATATTTTGCAACCGCGTAAATTATGATGTTTGGGAAATCTTTTTTGCATATCATTTCGTAAACCAATGCTTCTAATTAATTATACAAAATCAGGTAGTTTGCTACAATTATAAGAATGTTATTCTGTTTTAAAGAGCGTACGAATTCTTTTTACACTCACTGTAATTAAATTCAACGATTGCCATTGGCAAGATTTTCGCGAATGATTATCGCGAAATAACGAAGACATATTCGAAGGACAGGATTCGCGAGACACACAGTATGCACTGCGAAGTTTCGCCTGACGGGGGTGCAGGGTTTGCAACACGCTCTGCGCTGATTGTGGCATGTGTAAGTTTTAATTGTGCGCAAGTTTGAATGTTGCGACCCTGGAGCCTCTCGCGCTCGCTGTTTCGCCGAAGAACAACGGATTCCGATTCGACTGCTGAATAAACTTGAACGTGCCCGCTTTAATGTCCGAGCCACGGTCGAGACTCGTATCCGTTTCCCCTGTTGAAACAGGGCGCAAGAAATTCGGCGACGAGAGAAGCCTCTGAGATCACGCCGGTTCGTCGAAACCGCCGCGCTGCGCTGCGCCGCGCCGGAATGAGTGAATGTTATCGCGACACATTATCTAATAAGAACCCGTTACGCGGAACGGGCCAAGTTCCCCCGGTAATGTTTAATGAACACAAGCCGAAGAGGAATGAAACGTTCCAGTGTCCCGGTCTCGGCGACTTTAACGAGCGCCCTGCGTTGCCCTAATTCCTCCGTATCAACACTTCTCCTACATCCTATTTTACGTCGGTTTTTGAGCCGTTTAGCACGGAACGTTGTACGTCGCGCCGCTCCGTGAAGCACTTCCCTTGGAAATTTGCAATCGTGCGAATATACTAGTCTGGTGAAATTGTTTTTATCACAGGAAGCTATTTCTGTGAGGTACTTTTATCGAATTTATATCTCGGTCGCGCCTTTTGAATCTTTAAGAAGCGTCTCGTAAACGTAAATCGAAAGCTTTGGTAATTTATTCCTGTAGGTTGCAGAATAATCCACAGACTACCAATAAAGCACAAAATATACAATGAATTGTTAAGCAGAAGGTGTTAAGATGAATGGGAAACAGATAATACCGCGAGCCACTGTCTCTACAAACTCCTAGTAGAAACAGTGATTAATGGTCAGACACATTAGTCGACCAGAAGTCCTGCACTCCACAAATTCTTTAAACTTCTCTTAGAACTTTCTTCCCATATAAAATGTTCGCTTGGCATTTTTACAGGGTGGTCAGCACAACCCTCAACAATAGCTCAAAATAGCAAAATTACCATTTACAATAACCACTCAAAATTCCGTATACACACAATTTTTAACACTAAACCTCCCAGTGCCAATCAAATTACCGGTATTATATTTTTCATTTTGCAATTATTAAAATCATTTAGTTGCTTACATGGAAATTGATTCAATAACTTCCTTCATCCAAGCACATATTCTACTAAAAAGTGTACAAAATTTTAATAAATAGAGCATTGTCGTTTTCATAAGTTACAACGTTTTTATAGCTTTTAGTGCTCGGTAGGTTTAGTGTTAACATGTCTATCGTCAGAAGAAGATTCAGCCGAGGTCCAAGAACGTTCAATCTCCATTCCTACCACTTGATATCCAATCCCACGCGAATCTTTGACGTCTTGCTGCCGGAAGTGGTGGAAGGTGAGCACGATTGGTCCGTCCACGTTTTCGAACATGATACCAAGCGAGTCGGATGGTAAGAAAGTGTCTGGGAAGCCCTCTGTCGGAGCCAGGCACAATATCCGGCCTTGTAGGACCGAGGAAGGGCAAACATCGTAATGCATCTCTCAGGTTTGCCAGCCGAAGAGGTGCCCGTAGAGCATGGTGGTAGGAGCCCTTAACGAACTGTTCCCCCTTAATTTTATCACGGCGGAATTGCCCACTCCATCTAAGATCTGTTTGCTCGCGAAGAAACATCCGAGAGATAAGACCGCGGGAATTATGAAGAGATTGCTCGGCTGCGGTCCAAGGAAAAGCATCCTTCGCTGGAGAGCAGTCTAATTACAAGAACGAAAAGCGGCGCAGGCTGGGTAGCTAAGGAAAGAAGACACTCTCTCTCTATCCTACTTGGGGGGAAAAGTCCAGGCAAAGTCCTTTCGAAACTGGCTACGATGAACAAGAAGAAGAAGAAGAAGAGACTCGCTCGGCGAAAAGAGGGACCGAAAAAGGAGCAGGATAACCGGGGAGATAACGACTATCGACGCCTCGCCGTGAACTCGTAATGGACCACTCGACTCGATGCTCTCTCCCGCATTCTCTCTTTCTCTTTCTTGTCCTGAGAGCCCCTCGCCTAAACGCTGAATTTTATGGGGGCCTGCGCTGCCGGTGACAAGACGAGCAATAACCCCCTTCCTCCGCTGCAGGCGACTGAAAACCTGTTTTTTCAATGCTACGTGGCCCATGCTGTCGATTTACCCGAATACGACCCTGCCGACTCATCCTACGATTTACAAATTCTTTATCCACGCTGTTCTCGCGATTTTTGAACTAAATTTTTAAATTTTAATTTATATTTAATTTTTTAATAACAACTGCAATTTTTACCATCTTTAAACGTTTGTAGCTCATTACGACGTCGACCGATTTTGATGAAATTTTCAGAATATTTTAATTGATACAGATCACCGAAACGTGTTTTCTAAATTTTCCAAATAAGCCCACATAAAAAAGTTGAAAAATACAACTTTTAGTATCTTCTCTGCACTTTCGACAACTTACAGGTTTCTTCAAAAATTTTTGTCACGTTGTGTAGCAAAACAATTGTTCTAACTTCTCCAAAAGTTTCAAGTCGTATATTCTAATATTAAGAAAGTTATGGCGTTTCTAAGAGTGTCCGAATATTAGTGGGGGTCACTGTACATATTTTTAAACCAATTTCTTTGAGAGCAACGTCGACCTTATTGGACATAGAAATGAACGGTCTGAGCTCTGACTATTAGAAAATTAGATTTTGTAACTCCGGTTCAAAATGGACGAAGGGAGCTATTGTACTATTTCGGATCCGTTATTTTATTACTGATTATAATTCATCGATCAAAGAATATTAACTGGTTCAACACACTGATCAAACTAGTGCACAAACACAAACACACGCACACAGAAGATCAAAATCTTGTTACTCTCATCGACTACACAGCTTTCGTCCAGGAACTGACATTCTCTCAAGCTCTCTACTAAATTTCGCCATTATTTGCCCCGCCCCTAGCTTCCAATATCCACAGAGCGGACAATGGCTTATTATATTACCGTGTAACATAATGAAGGTGTCGGAGACCATAAACAATCGCGTCGGGATATTAATTTGTCGCTGTAACGTGCGAGAGATAGCCGAACGTTATTCGAAGACGAAGTCGAATAGGAGCGGACCGAAAAAACCGACAGCCATTGTTCCTCAGCCTGCGATCTTTTTCCTTGTTAATTAACGATCGCCGATACGGGGAAAAAGGAGTCTGGGTTCGGGCTACGGGGAGAAGCTTCCGCACAAAACGGCGTTGGGTTTTCTTTATCCGCCGATGTCGGGCAACGTTCAGTCTTCGTGTGGAGCTAATCGATGTAAAAACGGATCCGAATGAAGAAGGAGCATCCAGATGATTGAAGAGGGAAAATGGCGAAACTGGTAAGCGTCACGGCGGGTGATTCGTTTCCTGTGCCCGGCCTCTCTGTTTTATAGAATCGCGACGCGAATCTCGCGAAGACCACCGTTCGATAAAGAGAACAGACTGCTCCAACACCGGATTTGTTCAACAAACGTCCAACCTTTTTCAATCCCAAATATAAATCAACGTGTGTTCTAAAATTGTCAAGAGTTTAAAATAATTTTGTCACATAGCAAGTATGCTTTTGGTTTTTTGCTTAAAATTTTCGGTTTTGTATACGGAATATAACACAAATTTTATATTAATTCAATAATTTTTACAGACGCAATTATATGAAAATTTTTCTTGAAAATGGTCTATATTTTTGACCGATACGTTGAACATTTTGTGGTAATTTGATAAATTGCTTAAGTAGTAGCATCAGATCGAACCAGTGCGCTGAAATCATTATTATTCGTTATGAACAAATTGTCGATCGAGATCAAGGAAACAGTTACAAATATAAAGTGTTGTGAAAAACAATATTTCTAGTAATCTAGTAATCTAGTGAACTAAATCATTCAGCTTGGCACAAAGACGCCATTTGGTCCATTAACCCTCATCCGTCCCTCATTTCACGAACTGAATCTGTCCCTCGGTGTCAAATTGACACAGCGGTAAAAGATCGATGAAATAAGAAGGCAAACAGTTATTTTTCGATTTTATTTTATTCAAATCGATGCGTGCAGAAAAATAAAACTCACACGCAGTTTCTGGCAAATTTACCTGCAAATAACAGAACAGTATAACTTATTTCGTGTTTGTGCGGACCCTCTCTTTGCCCTTTACTTTACATCCATAAATTCCTTAATGCTCACTGTTTGCACCTTCAGAGTTGCATTCAGAAATGTTCCACCTTATTGTCAACCCTAGATTCTAAGTTACTCTTGTAATGTTAGTACATATAGCCATGTGCATGCTGCTAACAATCCTTTATGGGGTTTTATAGCTTAATAAAAAGAAAACTTGTTTCTGGAAAACTGTGTCAAATTGACACAGGGGAGGGATGCGGGTTAATAAAAAAAGTTTTACCGATTTAAAGTGTGCGTTACAAATTATGGAGCCGACTGTAACCGCCGCAAATAAATGCGGCAAAACGTGTACAACCATACATGTCCACAGCAAGCAATCAACGGTAAACAGTTAAACGTCCGGAGGTTAGCAAGTTCCACCGAAGTAAATTGACACGCGTGTGCCCGGAGTTGTTCAGACGGTCCGCAGACGGAATTTAATCCTTCGGCGTCGAACCTTGTCTCCGTCTCGGGACTAGTTGGTCGGTACTTTAATCTGAAATCGGGTTTCAGTCGTCGACGCTTTTAAGCTCGGGGAGGGTGAGGTGGGGGGAGGGGAGCAAAAGGGATGAAACAGGAGGTGAGACGAGGAGAGAGAGAGGGGGTAGACACGTAACTTTTCGGAAAGCCCTTACGAACTTTGCCCCCTATGGCTTGTGTTGCAGCTCTCCGCCATCGTCGACGGGATTTACCCGGCGCGCGGACAAACTGCGGGCTCGTTCACACATTTGGCGAGCGATCGACTGCTGGTGGGCGGAGGAGCCGAGGTGAGATCCCTGCAGGGCGCTAAAGGGATCAACAACTTCGTCGGATGCCTCAGAAAGGTGAGATCCATTCCCGGATCGATGCGATCCGCTTTGTGATTTATATTTAACCACCGCGCCCGGCGATCAAGACGCAAACCGTTTGTGAATGTTGCGGAGCGTCAATACACGCGAGTTTCATGTCTAATATCTAATAGCTGCGGCGGGTAGTGTTTGAGAGTCTGTGGCCCACGGCCAGAGCTGGGGAAAATAGTATTTTAAATACTACATAATAAATAATCCTATTTATTTTCAAGTATGCGTACAACTTTGAAAATAAAATATTTTATTTGATGTAGTAATTTTTGAAAATAAAATAATTTATTTGAGAGAGGCAGTACTTTGTGAAAATAGTGTTTTATTTGAAGAGTATATTTCAAATATTTTTATTTTGTCTTTATTTTTATTTTAAATATTATTGCTGAAAATAATGGTTCGGATTCAGTACATTTACGAGTGTGAATCGTTTCTTAACGATGAGATAGACATAAACCGCATATGTTTAAGCGGTTTCTCAAAGTATTATAACAATGCAAAAAGTAAAATATTTTATTTTCTGGATCAAATTGTTGAAATAGAAATATTTTATTTTGAGGTTCAGATTGTTAAAATAGAAGTATTTTATTTCCGAAATTGTATATCTTATTTAAAATACTATTTTCTTTAAGCAAAATAAAATCTAAAATATTAAATAGTATTCGAAATATTTGTTTCGCCAAATAATGCCTACCTCTACCCACGGCTGAGGATTTTTTAACACTAACCGTACCACGACCGGTCAAATGACCGGTTTCACATTTTTTACTTTATAATCATTGAAGTTGCAAGGACAATTCCATTAGAAATTATGATACGTATTGTTATAAAAATTGCAAGAAATTTAAATAAATTCAGTCTTGTCGTTTTTATAAAACAATGTATAGGAACAACTCATCCTCAGTAACGTAATCTAATGATTTCATTTTGGATTATTGCATGAAAGAGGATCTTTAAGCTTCCTTCTGGCACAGCATAGTTATTGAAAATCCTATTAATAGACTTCCGTTAGACAAACTGTTAACAAGAAATGCTATCAGAATAAAAAAAGTTCTTTTTGCGAGAAACTAATCGTTCCGTCTACTAATAAGCTGAAGATATCGAATTAAGATTAGATTTCGATGGAAGGTATCTTATTAATTTCGTATTTCAACGCTGTCGGACGCAGTCGACTAGTTAAGGTGCGCGTCGAATAAGATCTCGCGTACGAAATTATGCACGTCATATCCCCGACGATCTCGGCTGCGAATAGAACGGCAAAGCAGAGAAAGTATCACGAGACGGGATATAATTAACAACGCGTAAAACCGTCGGGAATCCATGCTGCGGAGGGCTGCGGAGGGCAGCTCGCCGACGACCATAATTTTCATATTAAGGTAAGTGCCGCGATGACGAAGTTCCAATTTGCCGGCCGGTTGCCGGAGAAAGTTACAAAAGGAACGGGGTTAATGAATTAAAAACACCGCCGGCGGCACGGGCGGCTTCACTGCTAGTTATCTGACAAACGACTCGTCTATCTGGCTAAACTGTGCTAAAGACAACGTTCAGCCTCAGTTTCATATATCCTCTGTCGAGCGCGCTCATCAAATTATTGTTCTTTGTCCATAGAAAAACACAAACTCCTAATTAACATTTCGTTTATCGCGGCAAGAATAACAGAGGTACCTCGAAGAACCATTGCAGAAAATAGCAGAACACTCTCGAGTATTATAATTGAACGAATTCTTATTTTCTGATATACATATTATCGTACGAAATCTTGCTAAATATTTCATTTATCACCGCGAGAATACCAAAGAAAGAGAGCAATGCCGGTGCGAGTTATCAGTGTTGTTCTTGAGGTGCTTCGTTGTTTCGCAGAAATTAGCAAAATAATTTTCCTCCCGCACGCAGCTGCGTTCTTTGAGCAATTAAAAATAATTCCCCCGTTCCATTAGAGCGTGCATTATGAACTTCAAGTATTTATACACTATTTGCGCGGCGCATTCGGCTCTGAAACATAACAACGCGTGGCTTTATCTTTTAAAGTAGGCGCGGGACCGGGCATTAACTGCAGCTTCAACTCGCACGACGTCATAGTCTTGCTTGCTTTTAACAGTATCGTAAAAGTATAAGACGAATTCGATATTTCATTGAACTAAACTTCGTAGAATAAAATACAGAAGGAATTCTTGATTGTCGCACACTTTCTTCACAGTATAAAGCGTAAAGAATGAGAGATGCATAAAATCAGATAGAACTTTGTAATCCTTTCTCTTTTTTGCGATGTACTTCTTTGTAAGACAATGTTTTAATAATGCTTGATGTATTTATAGCTCTGAATTCAGAGCACTGTAGTGGAATAGCTTAACTCATTTTTACGAGGCACAATTTTCTAAGAAGATTGAAGTTACGCGGAGCTTATAATGCTTTAATTTCAATTTAAAATTACGGAAAAGTTTCCTCTTAGATTCTAGTCCCTCGCGTTCCTTTCTCATTTGCCTCTTAAATGTGTGATATTAAAGCTTATAACGCAGCAATTTTGCGATAAATTTCTCCGGCGAACACAGTAATCTTTGAAGTTCCGAAATGAAACTCTTAATTCGGTTTTTACCGCTGCGTTCGCACTATGCGCATAACATTATGCTACATGCTTTACCTTCGGAAATATTAACTCGGATGATGCGTTCTCCACTTCTGTGCTCACTATCAAACTGCATCGATTCCTATTAAATCACATACTTTGCTTTTTACAAAATTCTAAAAGCTGCCACAGGAATATTATTTTACATTTCCCACTTTTTGACTCGGTGGCTTTTAGGTTGCATTATTAACTAGGCCAACGCACTGCACATTCGAAGTTGCCATCAAATTTTTTCAACCGGAAAAAGTCGGCTGAAAAACAGTTATATAATATTAATGTGAAGTTATAACTGGTCGAAAAATGATCACTCTGGGCTAAAAATGTTGGTATACCTTGCTCAAAGCCAAAAAAAACTTCTATTTGCATTCCATCTTTTTAATCAATTTTTTTCCGAAATTACTGCTTATCGAAAAATGAATTCTGTGAGCCAGAAATTTTTGCGCACTTCCCTCAAAGCATCCTCCAGCCACGATAGAAATTTCACAATGTTACACCCACAGCGAAAACATTGCAAAGTAGATTTTGCAGTAAACAAACGATCGCACAGTAATGAACAGTGACGCCGCACCACGCGCCGTTTCGCAGCGCAATAAATCCGATTGCGAAGCGCGTGGAGCGATTCGTCGGCGTGGCGCGGCGGGCAACTCGTGTAAAAGGAAGCTAATAGCGATCTCTATTTGCATATTACGGCAGTTGACGGCCGGCTCGCCCTTAAAGCTACTTAAGGGGCGATATCCGGTGAACGATGGCCGGGCGTCGTAACCGCGGCCAGTTTATTGCTGCGTTCTGTCCTTTATTGCGAATCCTGTAGTCACAGTTTCCCGTCTTCGACTCCGTGCCGGTTTCTCGCGAAAGTTCGCGGGCAAAGTTAGCCACCATGAATATTTCATCGCCTCGTAATGACCGGTACCACGTTGTTGCGCCCTGGAATTTCAGCTTGGCCATTTTCATTTTTAAACAGCCGACAGGGAGGGGATGCGAAAGTCGATAGTCGATGAACAAGAAAACACAGGTGCATTTTCGCGGACCCACTACAACAATTCCTCTCCTGGTTGTGATCGTGGAATGATTGAACGTGGAACGTGGAACGTAGAACTGGAGTATGGTCGGTGTTTCATCCAGTTTTATTTAGATTCTTTGCCAGCATCCTGAATCTAATATTGATCAGGGAATGTCTGATGACTTGTGTTGTTTCCATGGCTCTTCTACCAGAGTTGGGCATTAATCGATTAAAATTTTAATCATGATTGATTGATGAAGTTAATCGTCAATTATAAAAGCACGTAAACAGAGTTTGTATTACAGACCAACTTTTTCAGTATTCATATAGTTTTGATTCCGTATTTCATTTCGAAATTTCAGCAGTTAATAATGATTATCAATTATCCGATTGACGATTACAACTGAAAGGAATGTAATCATTAATCGCAGTCAACGACTAAAGTAGAAATTTAACCGTAATTCCCAATTAACGATTAATAAGTATTTACTCGTTAACCGCAATTAACGACTATAAACTAGGAGATTAATTTTAATTGCGGTTAATGATTGAAGTAGAATTTATTCGTCAATCGTTGATTAAATTTTTGCCCAACTCTGCTACCAGCTACCTCTAATAATTAACATATTGTTCTGTCTCTATTATTACTAGACTGCGGATCTTTATGTAAAATAAAAAATGTTTGCATTGATTGCAAGACACAGGAGCCAAATGAACATTTCTATCTTCTTTTAATTATCTCATTAACGTGGAACTTATACACTGGTGGCATTAAATCTTTTTTATAGGTCCACTATTTTAAATTGTACATACCCATTTCTGTCATAATAAATGCATAAAATCCGCAGTCTAATTATTACATTCTGGATATCGACAAACACTCCCTTAACCGTCTTGCCATCTAATTTTTTACTCAAGAAAGGTAATAGATCTCGAGGTACACCTTGGCTATTTTACCACCTGATTTTTTACTAAAAAAATGGCTAATAACACACAACCACATCCAAGAGGAGAACGTCAAAAGCATTTCCCCAGAGGATAAGCAGATGATCGAAAATCTCAGGGATGTCCGGGTTGTATGAAACTCCCGGGTATTGTTCGGCGGAAAAAAAAGAAAAATGCTCATGCTGGTTTTCGCGGGACATCGAACCTCTGATTCTTTCGTTCTGCGAACCGTGGGGACAACGAGGTAGCTATGTAAATTTTCTTGACAAATCCGCGTGCCGTTCATATTTCGCTTCTTCCGCCACGATATTTTTCATTACCGCGTTTAGGGACCCTCGTGCATCGAAGTGCAGTGAACAAAGGACGCGACGGGGGACTCTGTTCAACTCTCTGTTTGCAAAAGCCGTTGAAGCGACCGGTTTTGCGTAGGTGTCTGCTAAATTCGGAGTGGGTGGATTATTTTAAAACTGGCCGAAAACTAGTCGGTTTATTTCAACAAAGAAGCGCAGATTGCATTTAAAAAATGCGTGTGAATGGCGGTGAATTTTCGCAGTACCAGAAACTTTTGGAACGAGAATATTTGATCAGCATGATCGCACACAGAGGACCATCTTTCATGTTTATTTTAATATATTTCGACATTTAGATATTGAAAATGTATGTAACGACTCTTATATAATTACAACATCGTTAAACATAATCTGTTAGAGGAATTTACATCGCAGAGACACGCAAAACAAAATCGGTGCTGGAAACTCCGAATGGATCGAATCTGCTGATCATAAGATCGTCGAGGGCGTCCGTGAAACAATCGTAGCATTGTTCATTTCGATAAATCAACTTCAACGGCAAAGCCCATTATTCCCATAATCGAAGATGGCGGAGTTTGCCGAGGTTCTAGTAGTCTACGGACGGAAAGTCTCGCGGAGCGTGCAACGAGGGCTCAAAGTGAATCGTAATATTCCCTTAAGGAGCCGTCCGTAATAACTGTTCACGGTCCAATTGCTGGACCGCGAGCCCGCTAATTGGAAATCTTCATTAAAACGTCTGACGAAGGGGCACGAAAGTTCAGGGAACACCAACAGACGGCGGATAGCATGATACCAGGGACAGACTATGGTTGTCGCGGAGGCCACATTTGCCGAAAGTTCAGTCCGTCGCGCGTCGCGTCGTGTCTGTCAACCTTGAGAACCACGACAGACAGTATATTATTTTAGGCGGTCTTGTTTAAATTCGACGACACAGAATATTGTAACCGACCCGGCGCAGTATAATCACCGGGGCTGTGCATATAGTCGGGGAATTTTGTAGTCGGGAACTCCAATCTTGCGGGACTTGTTGTAAACTGCGAGTCGGTGTTTAACAAGGAAATGGATGATGGAAAGTTTCGATTATATGCGCCAAAGTAGCCAGAGAGTTTCAGCGGATAGTCGGTTTCAGGATTACGTAGATTTACCGGCGATATGTTAATGGCCCTTTTAAGGCGCGCCCTTGCAGCGGATTGTAATCCGATTACGCATCGACGATGATTAAAGTGTAATAGATAATTCGATTATAGGTGCCTCTAACCCGGAATTATCACTGACTATTGTAATGTAATTTCAATGGAATTAACGATAACGAAAAGACATTGATGTGTTAAAATGTAATTGCATTTCGAAGAGTCTAAAGCATTGAAAATTATAGTAGAAAAATGATTATAATTGAAAAATAACTCGTTGTTCTGCATTAAAGTGTGCTTCGTCAAGAGCCGACCCGTATAATCTAGTTACTTCGAATTTCGCGGTCCACCGGGCTCTCCGTTGTCCAAACAGCCCCGATTGGCCTTTTTATCATCGCCTAATAAGTAATCGATCGATTAATTAACTTGATTGCATTGTTTATGCGGGGGGAGGGTAGAAAAACGAGCGGCCGTAAATCTTCTTGAAAAACGTCCGAAATTTAACCGACCACGGTTTTAACGGTACGGGGAAATAATGTCCACCATCCTCGGCATAATAGAGGGGGTAGATCCGCGTATCGATTGTCTGTAATCGATAAAAGGTATAAATCTTCGCTAATATCTAATTAGTATGTTAATGCGTGCGTTAATAATCGCGTATCAGGATTTATCATTCAATTAGCCTTGCACGGTTTCATTGAAAAAATCAGTCGAAATCGTTTCGCGTTGTTCCTGCAATGCGCATTAACAATTTTACGCATTAAGAATTTCTGGAGATCGTCCATAGAAATAACACTTTTTCAACAACGTTTTTTTGACTTTTGCAGATCGAATTCACCACGGAGAATTTCAAACTGGAGGTGATCGAGGCAGCCAGAGCCGGAGTTGTTGGCGCTGCTGTCTTCGGCACCATGGAGTTCCAGTGTCCGAAGGCGGCGGACGCAATCACATTCACCACAAGGGATTCTCATCTTGTGAGTATACTTCCTATATTATTCCGTTATGAAAAATAGGATATTACCTCGAGCATCGTCGATAAACCCTGTCAAACCCCACATTCACATTTCGTTGCGTTATTATAGTCGGATCGAATTGTGTCTGTGAAAGAGCATTCTTTCACAGAAATACAAATTCAGTAAAGATCTTTTGTTCGAATCTTTTATGTAATTTATCAATGTCTTTAACAATTATTTTCACAAGCATTTCGCACTCGTTAATGGAAAAGATATATTTGTTTGGTTTTTTGGGTCTTCGAATGTTGCGCAGTCGATTGCAATTTTCTAATAATTCGATATCGGAGAAAAAGCGAGACCTAATCAGAAAATTGACCGCGCGTATTGGTCGTGAGCGGCCATTTAATTTCGATCCGGCTATACCGTAGGAATTACTCGCTCCTGCCTCCAGCGTAGAGCAAGCGGCTGTTGAAACGCCATTTTCCCCTTATTGCTGGCTCCTCTAGAATGGTTAATAACTCTCTGCGCAATCACCGTTTCGGGCACTGGCCAGTTCTTATACGTGCTTCCAGCTTCTCAAACATTTTAATAACAATTCTCTGTATCTTGAACAATCAGACGTCTAGATGCATTTTCGACGAACTTGAATTACTATCAGATTCTAATATCCGTGTCATAAGCTGTGCCATAATCTGTGAATTCTATGTTTGAACGCTTTTTGGATTAAAAATGTCTGACTACAATGAAATATCATTGGATTAAACCAAAGTTGTCAGATGTTGAAATCAATTGATATTGGCGAAGGGAAATGTTTGAGAGAAAAACAAGACATACTACAGAAACGATCCTGTGAAGTATGATCTTAAAATGTTTGAGAGACGCTGGCACGATTCGCGCAACAATGGCGCCTCGTAGTTTTAGGAGTCATTCGAACGTCGTAACCGTAACCAATGCAGATTGTTGATACCCTCTCCGATATCTATCCGAGCATAGAGAGCTAGAAGAAGGTGAAAAGCATGCAGACTATGGCAACAGAGCTCTGCAGGAGGTCGGACCTGCGATACGTTCCCGCAAAGCACATTTCGCAGTCCTCTCGTCGACCTTTGTTTACGAGCGCATCGTTCGCGGATTATGGTCGCCATCGGCGCACTTTATACAGGCCGTCCGTTCTCGAATGGTGTTCCGGAGTCCCGGGTCGCAACTTGCCCCCCTGTGTCATCGTGCAATCATTATCCCAGCTAATTCCTTGATAGTCGGTGGCGAAAGGGCCGACTAACAAACACAGTGGTTCTCGATTCTGTCGGAATATACACATGCACTTGACTCGTCAGAGTAATCGTCGAGAAAGAAAGCATTTTGTTATTAACCATGGGGTAATGGATATTTAAATTGCTTTTTTTATTGTTGTTTCGCAACAGTTGTAACACTGGGAGTAGAGTTTTATTCGTATGGAAATTTATCGCCGACGGCGATGCCAGTAAATAAATTTCAGTTAATTCGTTTGCGGCCTGCGGCCTCCTCTGTGTCGATGTCAATCTCGTTATTCAATTACTCTGCGCCGACATTGCGAACGAATGTAACAAATTCTGATGACTGCAAATATTTTTCTTTTTAACTCCAGTGTTACCGCGGTGCAATTATTCGTCATGGGATGGTTAAACAACCCTGAATTCGTGGTTTCGTGCACAGTTTCGGGGCGGTTCTGTGTAATTTTTCTAACATAATTCATCTCACCTCCTCTGTGTCGCTGTCGATCTCGTTATTCAATTGCTCTGCACTAACATTGCGAACGAATGCAACAAATTCTGATGACTGCAAATATTTTTCTTTTTAACTTCAGTGTTACCGCGGTGTAATTATTGGTGATGGGATGGTTAAACCCTGAATTCGTAGTTACGTGCACAGTTTCGGTGAAATTCTGTGTACTTTTTCTAACATAATCCATAACTGATGTGCACTAAACTGGATCGTTTTACCCAGGCACGAGCAGCGCGTAGAGTTCTATCAGTTACTTGTCAACCCTCTCGACCCTCACAGATTCTAAGAAAAATTTATAAACTTATTGTATTGCTACGAAAATTCCGGAGGTACTCAAATTGATGTGGACCCCAAAATTGGGTCCAACCTTTTTTTGCTATATCACAGACAACAGGGCGTCGAGAGTATAGTCGAACGGATTCAATCTCGACCGGCCCTGGTTCTGGTTGTTTGAATCGCGGGTGCGTGGGCGGGCAGACGCGCGGAACATATGATCCGCTTAGGGAGATGACGCCGCATTTTCGTGTCGCCTAGGATTTCGCGAATACGTGCGCGACGCCCGGGGCCTCTGAATTTCTAGCGAATAACGTATGCGTTGTCACAGAGAGAGAGAAAGATAGAGAGAGAGAGAGAGAGAGAGAGAGAGAGAGAGAGAGAGAGAGAGAGAGAGAGAGCCGTGCACGTGCACCAACATCCACGTCCGGCGCGACGCGGCGTGGCGGCCGGATGCACCGGACTTTTGCCACTTCCCGAAATGCATTCAGCTCGCCGCGAAATTGAATTCGTGCATCTCCAGTCCTGGGACCCCCCGTTTTCTTGGGATATTTTATTATCCTCGGAGACGGAGTACAAGAGGCTGAGCTATGACGGTCCGCCGCGTCGGGATGAGGACATCAACTGCCATGACGCAGCCTCTTTGAACGTTGACGGTTAATTTCAATCCCGGAATTCATTTTCGCATCCGCTTGTTTATTGTTTACCGGCGATTCGGGCTCTGCAATGAATATCTGTCTCTCATTGGAACATTTTAATATGTGGTATTCTATTCTACTTTCATTTTTTATATTCTACGTGCTTTTTGTATTCTACTTTGATAAACTGCGGATTTTATGCGTTAATTACAAAATTTGGTATATACATATATTTGCAACCAACGTTTAAGAACCCCTTTCGCTGGAACCTGCAAATTACACACCACAAAAAAAATATTTTTCCCAAGCTGTATTAATTTGTGAACAAACTCGACCCCAGAATCTTATAGGTAGGAAATGCATCTACAACTGGTAATTTTTTGGACGAAAAAGGGCATTCTAAAATAATTAAAAAATGACCAACAAAAAGTGGTGCATATTTGGGCACTTTATCCTATTGATTATTTAGAAAAATGAGCTGTACAGAAAATTGAAATTTGGAAAAGATGAATTATTGTTGCAAACGTGAGTCTACGAACGTTTCCACGCAAGAATTGTGTTTGTATTGCACCGGATATAGTTGTAAATATAGGAGGGAGTAAGAAGCAAACAGGAAGATATCTGTAGAAGGAAGGAAAAAGGAAATAATTCTTGAAAGAGAGCCGCGTTTAAAGGAGAATCTAGTTTGCCGTATTTCGTCCCACCGAGATAAAACTATTTCTGAGACAGACAATTATGCAAAGAGAACCGGTCCGAAGAGCTCACCTAAATATCTCTATTTCTTTTTACGGAAATCTTGTCAAAAACGAGTTTACATAGATTAAATATGCCGACGTAAAGAACAAGTATCTCGTTTTCATGGGGAATTCTTTGAAACGCCGTACTTGAAATGTCCTGCCGGACTACACAAATAAAATTGCACAACCCCGGTGAAACGTCGAAAAATAAAAAGTATATCTGCAAATGGAATCAGAGCCACTATAAAAAGAAAATCAGAGGTTCCATAGAAAGAAAGAACTTGAAGTACATTAACATTTTTAAGTATGTTATCGATCATTTATTTTTGTTAGTTCTTCAGCGAGTTCTTAACTACTTTCCTTAACAATTTCCACCTTGACCTCGTGGCCCGCAAGTATTACCAGTTCGCAAATAAATTCCTGAATCAAGATTTAATATTCCAAGGGAAACCTCGCGAAAACACGTATCAATTTCGCGATAAGAATAAAGCAACGCGTAATGTCGAGCCACGAGGCGTTCCCACGAGGTGCGAACCCTACTTTTATCCGCACGATAACGCGTTAATAGCCGAGGCGTTAATTGAGGCGGCGCGGGCGCTGTGATTAAGAAAATTGCCTCTCCAAGCGGGCCGAGTGCGTTCGTTTCAATTCAAGGATACTTAAAGCAATTCCGTGCGTAACAAACGAATAAGAGTTTAGTAGGTTTTCAAGCGACTCGACGGAGCAGAGCAAGCAGGGGATGAGAGAGAGATCGAATGCTAAAAGTTTGTTACTCGATTAATTAAGGAAATTGGTGCGAAGCATTTATCGGTTCGCGTGGACGATGAATTCATACGTTCAACTCACGGCGAGCGTTGCGCGCGAGCTCTCGTAAGTGCAGAACGCGACCATGGCCACCAGGAAAATGCGATTTGCATAGGACCATTTAATTGAGGCATCGTTTCGCATTAGCGTTTGTCATTTAGCCGGGCTTGTTTTGTAAATTTGCGATGCGCCGACATTACCGAGCGGCACCGAGGCGCACAGACCGCGCCGAAATTTCGCCAGCCGCGATCATTTCGCAAAATCATCACGCGTCGATTCATTCGTCAAACACTATTTGATTCCTCCCTGCACTTCCCCTGCTTTCTTGCAAATTGGTTTTTCCCTGGTTTTCTAAAAATTTCATCAACTTTTCGTTTTCTATCCTTCGGATTTATTTTATTCAATTACGATTTATTTGAATCTCCACATTCGTAATTAAACTGCGGGTTCGTATGCAAAGTCAAAACTTTTGCAGTCAATTTGCAGGGAAAAATAATGTATGGAAACGATTAATGTGGTCATTTGAAATTGAAATAGTCGACTTGGAATTTGATTTTTATATTGTAGCGAATGGTATTTCTTTAAGGAAGTAACACTTGATTCATTAATTAAATAATTGCTAGAGATATGCATTACTTATAATTTTAAAATATCGTTACTCGCACCACATGATTCCTTTCTCATCGGACCGCCTAGCGCCTTCGGCGTGATTAATTATCTTCGCCGCACTTTTTCCATCAATCGACGAGTCATGCCAATGTGTATTGATTACTCGATGATCCGATACATGATTAACAAACTTTTTTATATACTTATCGGAAAATACCATCTCGAGGAGTAAATGACGCCAGAACTTCTCAAGTTTTACGATGAGTCGAGGGAAGGTAGAGTTCCGCGCGTTGGGTCCAAGTCAACTTTATAATTCATGGCATCATTTTTCGCAGCTTTCGAAGTTACGCTGCTTGAGCATAAGCTCGGTTGCTTCCGTGGCACAAACTTCAATTATAAAGGTAAATTTTCATCGCTTATCAGGAGCTTCACTTTAATTACATAGCGCGTGTAATGCACAGTTCTACGCGGTCGAATGTTTACTTTGATTCTTGATTCATCTAACCGGTATGTTTGCGCAGCGAACCCGAAATTAAACGTATTACTATATACAAATCATAAAACGTTAAGAGCACGTTTGCATTCACACCGAATAATTTTACAAGAAAGTGCGAAAATCTTGAACAAATAATATCTTTGTACTTCATTCGAGTGTTATAATCTTGAACAAACAGTAACTATGTGTACTTCACTCTACACTTTTATAATGCACTCTTATGTCTTTGTAGTTTATCGATACGATGCGCTAACAATGGAGGATTTGTCTGTTGTCCTTTATCATAAATTTTCTAAAGATAGAAACTCATGAATTAATTTTTTAATGATTTCACAAATGAGTGCTATAATCCTGGATATGGTAACTTTGCACTCTATTGTGCCGTATTGTAGAAGGTATGCGAGTGCATATCTTATAAATTGTTTCATAAGTGAACGCTAGCAAATTGCTTGGAGACGAACGATCTTACAGACTGCAAAGTGGAGTTACTCGATTATCCAAACAGAGTGTGTCATGATTATTTCGTATAATCAAGGTTCCAGTGTAGTCTCATTTCGCTTATGCAGCAACACACCCTGGAATTAGAAGCATACCGCGCATGTTTGCTCATTTCCACGCCTGTATTCCGAGCTGAACGACCTCGTCAAAACTTAACGAACGATCAGCGACACAATTCCCCAAGTACCGTCGAAAATGTTCAGCCCAAACACCAAGATGCTGACGTCGTTCCTGCACAGTACATGTACCTTTCCTCAAAAACATTTATTCAAATACAATCCTCTCAAAAATCTACCTGTCTGCACAAAATTTTTAATGAACCTTTTGGTAGAACGTATAAAGATTTCCTGGGTTCGAAAATTTTTCTTGTTGGCTACGAGTACTGAATTGGAATCCACTGTCCTATGAGTTCATTCATATTTATGATTTTTTTAGGGAAAAGATATAAACCATCTCCATTTTAAAAGTTTTCTCTTCCGCTTCAATCTTGACAAAGCTCCTTTTATTAATCCTGGTATTATATTTTTTCAGGATTCCAACATTCATTATGAACCTGTTTTATCAACCTGTTTTATGTATAATTTTTATAAGAGAAGATGTAAAATATCCTGAATTTAAAATGGTCTTTTTTCGCAATTTATATATGCGGAGCTTTTTGTCTGGACCTGGTAGGAGCTTGTTCCTGGATTGCAAACATTTTTGCTTCGAATCAGGAGACTTCCTATTTTTCAAAATTCCCGTTTAAAATTTCCTTCAATAAAAATATAGGGTATTTTTAGTTTGAAAGCTTCTTTGCTCTTTCAGTTTTCAGACTTTCGTTAATTGGCGAACGCCGAAATTTTTTCAAACCCCGAGCACAGTACTCGAGTTTCACATCGGATGGCGAGCGCGAAAGCACGGTTGCAACATTACATGCTTACGTGACGGGGACGGGCCGCCATCTTGTTGATCATTTCCGAAAGGATCCGCTCCGGGGAACGTGTGGGACAGTCATAACGCGTGATGAGCTGTCGCGTAATTTTCGCTTAACCGCATCCGTGACCTCCGGTAACTTCGTTCCGGAAACGAAACTCCGTGATACCCGCAGGATCAACTCTCTCTCTGTCTCTCTCTCTCTCTCTCTCTCCCTGCTTGGCCACCGAAGAATCTCTGGAACGTGTTTCGGGCACACTCTTATCTGATTAAATACTGCCTACACATGTACCCTAAAAGCTCCACTTCTATTCGACTGCTTCAGTTCCGCAGCAGCTTTCGAAAACGTGTCAGGGAATCTCAAGAGAAAATATTGTTCTGACTTTTCAATGAAAAATGTCAAATCATTTTACACCCGATACACTGAGTCATTGTAATTCTTTCTTTAGCATTTTCAAACATATTTTTAATGGTATTTCACTCTATTATAGAATTTTTTATTTCAATTTAGAATTTCAAAATTGTTGAAGAGACAAAAATAACAACGACACTCGTCAGCATATTTACGAATATATGTTGCATAAACGTTTGTAGTACAGTAATAAATTTTTTAAAACAATATTCCTTTCCAATTAACATGTGTGCTTCAAGTATACATAGCCACGTTTGTATAAAACTCGTAATTATTTCTTCATTAAGAACGTTTTTTCATATATTATTTTTTAAATATGCAATTGATAGTTGGAAGAGAAATCGAAGAAGTAATTCGATAATTTTTTCACAAAGAGTAAGTGCAATATTTGCCGCCGTAATTAATCAAAGGAAAAGTATCGGGAGCTGTTCTCAGATCTCTTGCAAACGTCTGCGACATCGGTCACCCAGAAAAGTCAAACTATTTCTCCTTCTCTTCCTTTGTTAGCCAGTATTCTTTGTCTCGGATCAGACTGTCGGTAGTTACCGATAATTAAAACGTATCCTCCCCAGTGTCCAGTTCAGTGTCTCCAGGCCGGGACGGTGCTTCTGACGAGGGAAGGATTCGATTTAAGTTTCATCGATCGATCCGCGTTTCAATCCGGGACTCCCGTGGAAACAGTTCGATTCCGATTGCTTTCTGTTTCACTCCTTTCGTCTGTCTTACTACCTGTCTCTTCCCTTCGTCAAAACTATCTTCTCACCATCATCGTATAATAAAATTCATTTTTACCATCTCAATTCTCATTGGGAAAGCTATTTTAAAACACTGCAGTCAATTAAACGTGTATGAACGAATATTTTATAGCAGAAGCAATTTCTTTTGTGACGGTTTATTAGCGTTTTCATCGGACAATTCTACATATAATAACGGTTCTAGAACTTCATCTGAAACAAACGACTAGCAAAGTAGAATTTAATACATTACATTTTAACCTTTTTTTAGAATAAATGCCTCCCACGCAGATTCAATCTGGAGTATTAAAATGTTCGAATAAATGGGATGGAACGAAATATTAAAGTATGGCAGACGAGTGGCAGATCAAAGCCAGACCGAGGAAATCGGAACGATAAAATATGTTGGACGGACGATTCAATTAGCAAAGTGTCGCGCAGGCGTCGAGGAAAATACGATGTTTACTTTGCCGTTCAATTCGGTGGCCGAAACTCGGTTTATAGATATTTTATGAGCCGTGCTAGGCGATTTCGTTGGCGCGTACATCACCGTGCAGAAATTACATCGATCGTACGAATTTCCATGGTGGATTCGCTCGAAATTCATCCCCGCGCTATAACCGCATTTCCGTTGAAAAAATTCTTGCCTACCGACGGAAATTGTTTCGAAATTTCACGGCGCCAATTTCCACTTTTCTTCCTCTCGCAAATTTAAACGATGCGAAAGCATATTCACACTTTGTACTTGTTGGGTAACGCCTACTACAATGTCTATGCGATTGTTTATACGCTTGTAAGTTCCCCTAGTATTGTGATTTCTTGCTGATAAGCTGTAGTTCGTTATAAAACAAATATGAATCCGAGTTTGTCGAGTTGCTTCGTTAGCACGGAAAGCAGAATATTTTTCATTTTTGCCGGAGCCTATTTACGGAAGTATCAGACCATTTGTTTACAAAAGAGCCTCGGACGAACACACCGATACTGCGACGCGACCATAACGCAATTAGTCGAGCGAGCAACTCGATCGCGCCGAGGGAAACAACAATGAAACGAATTGGATTGAAAAAGAAGTTCGCCGGATTGTTGCTGTTGGTACAATGGCCGGGGAATGTTTCTGCGTCGGTCAATAATTTCCGCACGATATTTCCATTGTATCTCGATTCTGTAAATTATTTGCGATTTCCGCGTAAATTGTGCCACGCTTGTTTTCCGAGCGGATCGTGGAACGAATTAGCCGCGCTCATTTTCTCGGGAACGAAGGAGAACCATTTTGGAGCCGGCGTGGACCAACAATTTGTTTATCGGTAGACTATTGATCTTTATACAAGGTAAACATTTTCCATGTAGGAAATTGAAGTCGGGTAAAAAGGATACATACACAGATGATGTGTCAATATAATATAAAGACTGACAAGTATTTCCAGTATCATACTAAATAAATCCTTAACGTTAGGAGTCCTGTTCCTGTGAAACTACAGTGAGGAGCAAAAGTGAACACACATACGATATTTTTACAAATACGCATTTTTATTTAATGTTTGCATATAAAATAGACTGATCGTGGTATTATTATCGTTTTGAAAAATAATAATTATTGTTTTGAAAAATGTAAACATATTTTTTGTAAACAGTGACCGGTGTTATTCGAGTCCGGCAGTACTCTAGTCATGAAGCCATTATCTAAGACTGTGAAAGATAGTATTATTTCTCAATTAAAATCTGGCTTATCAACGAGAGAAGTTGCCGAGAAGTTTACAGTTAGTCAAGCTGTAGTACATAAAATACGAAAACGATATTGTAATTGTGTTCCTACATCTTTCAGAGGACGTCCAAAAATATTGTCTTATCAGGACAAGCGACGATTAACAAAATATATGACTTCAGAAGTGACGACGACGGCGTCATTGGTTCCAAAGTTGTTGGAAAGCGATGTTGGAAAGAAAATAAGCAAATGGACGGCTTGAAGAGCATTAAAAGAAGCTAATTTTATATCAATGGAGAAGAAGAAAAAACCTGTTCTTTCAAAGAAAAATGTTAAAGCTCGTTTGAGTTTTGTCAAAAAATATATAAATTGGAATGAAGATCAATGGAAGACTGAGATTTTCTCAGACGAGTCTACAATAAATCGAATTTTATCGGATGGGCGTTCTTGGTGTTGGAAAAGGAAACATGAATCCCTTTTGCCGCGTCACGTTAAACAGACAATTAAAGGCGGTGGTTCAGTCATGATATGTGGTTGCCTTACGGCATATGGGATAGATCCATTGCATCGAATTGAAAGTACGGTGAACCAGATCACTTACAAAAACATTTTACAACAGAATTTATTGGATGTTGTTGATAACATGCCGATACAAGAACGTGATGTTGTTTTCCAACACGATAACGCCCCAGGGAATTCTGCAAAAAGCGTCAAAAATTGGCTGGAGTCTCAACAATTTCAAACGATGTCGTGGCCTGCTCAAAGCCCAGGCATAAATCCAATCGAGAATGTGTGGGCATATTTAAAAATGAAATTAGCGAATAACTACAATGATCCACCAACGACAATAAATGATTTGTGGCAAAGAGTGCAGCAACTGTGGTATTCTATTCCTCCAGAATACTGTGAAAATATATTTTCAAGTATGCCTAAACGCATTCCAGCCACTGTCAAGGCCAAAGGCTTCTGGACAAAGTATTAAATACATACAAATATGAAATGTTTATTTGAAAATGAATTGTGGTGCAAAACCGATTACACGAAAACAATTTGTATTTATCAAAATAATAATAATATCATCACTGTTTAAATTTCTTTGGAAAGCTGAAATATTGTACTTAATACTGTGTTTTATTTTTATTCTATTTTATATGCAAACATTAAATAAAAATACATTCTTGTAAAAATATCGTTTGTGTGTTCACTTCTGCTCCTCTACTGTATTTTGCGAAATTGGATTCGCGATTCCCTAGCAAAACGTTGTTGTTGATCGAACAGTACTACGTAATCGGCGAATAATTCGACGAATTCGCACGATTTCGGGGTATCTCTCCGGGCAGGGAAACAGAGAGAGGCGGAGAGAGAGAGGCGGCGGCACGACACGGCGGCGGTTGGGGGAAAAGATGAAAAAAGTAGCACAGGAGACAGCAGGTTCAATTAAACCGCGACACCCTTTGGCCGTGGCGTGCAATATCGAGTATTTGCCAGCGGAGAGAATTAGCCAGCGGGCCGGAAGGTCCTTCGGGGAATTTCGTGATCGCGCAAAAACTAATTATCGCGCTGGCCGCGCGCGGAGACCTTCGCCGTGTCCATTTTGTTATTCGCGAGCTCTCGAATATCGACACGTTTTTTTCGCAGGGGTCCCGTTCCGAATTTCGCCAGCTACAATGCAATCCGGAAAACGATCCCAGGATAATGGAGGCGGAGGCCGGTGTAATTGACAAACTCGATCTAAACGATTTTACTTCGTCGCGCCGCGTTTCGTTGTATGTACAATCATGATAGTAGTCAAACGATTATGCATATGGCAGGCGAAAAATCAAAGACACGTTTTCTCTTTACAACGATCCCACAAAACTTGACGTGCTATTTTTTGTTCAGTCGTTATATAGAACATTTCGATTCCTACGTAACGATTATCCATCTATGTATTTTCATAAAAATTTTAGTCATTTATTAAGCATTCATTTTTGGAAATATCATACATAATTGAAATCGATACCTACTATCCCGCTGTCGTGTCACATTTTGTCCGCATATCAATCACTGGCATTATTACGCTATAACAATAATTTATGGTGCAGAAGAACAAAGGGAAAAGCATCGCACAAATCGGCTGGCACAAAATGTAACAATTATCCTTCAAGCAGGGTTTTGATTGAGCCCGGAGACTCTTAATTAGAAGGTTTCTGTGCGTTCCAGGAATTACATGGCTTTTAACGGCCCACTAATTAGGCGGGCTTTGTTAATTACATCCGCCCTCGAAAATTTCCTGATAACAACAATTGATATTACAGCGATCCGCCGTTCGTATTAATTAAAATTCGACTCCGTTATTGTTTAGCCAAACCCGATAAAGAATTAGTCGAACTGCGACTAAATTTGCGAGAATTTATCCTTTCGTTTCTTCACGATCTCATCCTTTTTCTTTTTCTTCGCACTCGAGAACTTATCTTCTGCAATCTCATTTTTTGACACGATCCAATTAAGTGCGTTGGAGAGCGAATATTCCGATCGATGAATAGCTGCTGTTGCTATGGCAATAACTTTTGCCGTTTTCTGCAGTGCATAACTTTCTTTCCTTCTTTCTCATTTTTCACACCCAAACGATTATCCGCTAGCGGAAACTCGAAGGTGATACTGTCGTTGCCCTCGACTTCGTGCACGGTGACCCCATAGTTTAATAAATTAAATACTTTTTGCAGTTAAAAATTCTAATCTTCACTATGATTCAGCTCAATGGGTTTTATTAACCACAGAAATAACTATCATTAATAATTGCCTTGCAGGTGACGCACTAATTACGATCAATTGCGCGCATTATCGCGCAGGAGGTTATTAATACCGGCGGTTTAAACAATTTCGTCCCGGGGAATTATTTTCGCAGCGAGACAGAGCCGGAAGTATTTGCATATTCGTAAGCGCCTCGCGACGCGTCGCGCGTTGGGTCAGCTCGTTGTCATTTGCGTTCGGCCCAGCCTAATTGAAACTCGTTATATTCCGAATTACTCCCATTGCTCCGGATTCGTATTATCGCATTACCGATTTAATGTCCCGCGTTCCGTTCATTTGCCGAACTAACCTTTTTACCTTGCCGAACAAATCCCATTGTCGTCCGATCGGCCGCGTTACGCCGCTTTTAAGCGTTTATCTTAATTTTCCGCGGGTATTCGGGCTCGTTCCAAGCCGCGGATTCCTTCGTATCCGATCGGATGGTCTGGTCTACTCGTAATTATACCGCCTCATTACTTCCGCGAATATTGCGAGGATTATTCTCGCCACGGATATATTTTTGGTAATTTCGTTGTATCGTTTTTCCATTGTGAAATTGCCACGGACTGTATCTGTTTCTCTTAATCCCAGCGTCGACGAAATCGAGCCGCTTCTGAAACATTTCTAGACGATATTGCAAGGCAAATTTCAGTTCTCACAGCTGCGAAACGCTATTATTTTTTGTTGAAATTTTGGAGAACTTTGGTGGAACCAACGAATACATTTTGTTTGCTGGTTAGCGTTTCTGAAAATTGAAACAGCCGAAGAAGAGATTAAGTCAATAATTCACTGAACAGTATGTGTTCTTAGTAAACATTATTTAGCATGCAGAGAAACAATACCCTCCCTTTTTCAGTGGGAATTTGGGTTCATGAAATTCCACTGTTTTTGGGTTCATACAATTTCAAATGGAAAATGCTCTTTTATTCCAGTCTAAATCGCAGACAATACAACTGTTTTGCACAATAACGAGGATCTCTCTTTGATTTTCTGCGTAAACGCGTCCAGGTCGCACAATTAGAGACGCCGCGTGATCTATTGTCTGTGTATGCGCCGTATGCATATGTATATCGGCGTATGTGCGTAATTCACGGTCCGATACCGTTCAAATTACAATAAATGGTCTGGGTAATCAAATGATAATTACATTTGTAAATGGAGATTTACATGCGTGGCGGTTGCGTAAACTACGATGCATCAAATAGTTATGCACATAATTGATACGCAAACGGTGTATTAATATTATCTGCGGCGACGTTATCAAGACTGTCTGGCATGCGAAATATTCGATTGTTTATCATCCATCAGTGCGACATCGCTAATCATCTGTCAATATTGTCAATATACATACGCGTAGTCCTGTTCCACGAACTTAATTTTTCGAGTAACTCGGACAAGAATCCAACAGTTCGCGGAAGAGGAAAAGTGAGAGATTCCGTAAATTTTCCGATTTCCGCAATCCGATCCACGGTTACAATGCGCGAAAAAAAAATACATCCACACTCGCACCGCCATTTTTCAAATCAGCGTGTATCCGGAACTGTCGGGAGCAGCTGCAGATCGTTTTTACAAATCTATTACAGGACATTACGCTTGCTTTCAACGAACACGTCCGTGGAACGTTGATATTCGAACGTTGCCCGGCTCGAAATCACCAACGCGACGCGCAGGTTTGCAAAAAAGGCGCGCGACAAATCAAACAGGTGAAAGTGCAAGACAAACAGTCGTCATAGATCCCGGACGTTACCGAAAACATTTGCCCGAATTTTGATTCGTTGTAAACACGTACGCTATTTTTCCGTTGAACCCCCGTCGCCGACAGCCAGTCACCGGGTCCCTGATGAATTTGCAGCGCGCGAAATAGTTTCTACTCCCCTCCGCCCCTCTTCAACCCCGTTCCTCTATCTGTTCATCACTCTATCTCTCTCTCTCTTTCCCGTTTCGGTTCGACGCGACAATGTAACGAAACGGTTCAATCGTGACAAACACGCGAATTCAGAGAAATCTAATAAACGCACCCCGACTGTTTGACTTTATACCGATGGCGGGGGGTGGCTGGGGATGGAACCGGAAGTCCGCTTGTATAATCGAGCGGCCGTGTCCCGTAGACACGGGACGGTTGATTCGCGAATAGACGCACCACCCTACGCAAAACTCCCTGAATAAATACAAAGAAGCAGAACACCATGACGGGGATGATTGTGCGTCGGCCCGGTGCCCGACGGGGTGCGTGAGCCAACAACCCTGTCCTTTAAATCACCAGTCTCGATATAAAATACTGCCCCTTTGGTTTCACGGTTTTTTACGATCGCTGTTAGACGCGCCGGGATAATCCGACGGGAAATAGGGCGCCCCCGTTACGCGATTTATGGCCGCCGCTGTGCTTTAGATTCTGCGAGGGTCGTCGATCCAAAAGTGTACAGTTCAAGTGTACAGGTTGATCCTTCCCTACCATATTCGGTAGCGTAGAAGGAAATTTGATAATAACCTGGAAAAAATTCATATATTTGCCAGTTGTGCAAGAACAAGTTGTGCAATTGTTTTTCTCCAGTTCCCATAGATCCGATCAAGTTTTTTCGTTCGTACTTATCACGATTTTCCTCTCGAGCTTATCAAGCCGCGCCGCAGCGTTGCGGTTCGACCGCTAGGCGGCAATTAATTTCATTTAAAGTAGAAAACTAGCCAGAAACAAACAGAGTGCTAGTTGCCGCGTTATTACCCCGTTCTCGGCGGTTCAAATTTCAGGGGCAGCCAACTATTTACTCCCGACCCAGTATGTTATAATTACTCGTGAAAAACGTAAAAATTACTCGGCGAATGAAAGTTCCAACGAGACGCGCGCCGCTCCTGGCCCATTCGAGGGCTTTCCGTGTGCACGCACGACTTCGTTTCCCAAATTTTTCCATTTCCCGTGCTCTTCGATGCCGAATGCTGATGAACTTTTAACAAGAAATACTTGCGCGTCGCTAAATTATATTCTCCTGGCAGGAGAAATGAAAGAATTTAGGTTGCAGGGTACTCGATTGTTCGAAATAGAAAAAGAATGTTTTGATCAAATTTTATACTTTTAATACCAGTGGTTATATAATAAATTATGGTAGAGTACGAAATTCTGGAATAATAAAATTTTTGATTCACAATTTTTCAACTGCTCGCAACTATCGTTTTACATTTCATTCGAAAATCATTTTACAATCGCTAATTACATATTTCTGTTAGTTTCACGAAAACGATAATTTACCCTCCGTCAATTTATACCTTTCTCCATAATTGCCATAGTTGGTAATATTGATTGTACGAGTCTCCTCGGGAACTATAAATACCAGTGCTTCGATCAAATATTCTTTCGGGTAGTGCGAACTTCATCTCGGCGACCAGAAGTGACGAAGCTATGGGTGTCGATTCACACGGTCTCCGTTCTTTTGAATCCTGTTACGCTAACGCTTTAATTAAGACGCAACCTAACAAGGATCCTGATTCGGCGACGTCCTCCTCCGGCGATAATCAAAGGCCACGTTACACCACCCACTTTTCCCTAGAATTAAACCGCAAATCGGTCCAGCAATTTTGCGATGTACATTCTCCGCTGTGGACCGAAATTCCAACATTATAGTCTTAATCACGGAACGATAAAGACACCTTTTGACCGGCGCGGCGCTGTAATCGAATTGCGTTCCCAGGAGGAAATCTTGTTGCGGTACTTCTGTAATCCGAAAACTTCTGATACGTATACCGAAACGAACCTTGGCAGACATGATACGGGCGTTAACCTAATTGTTAAAGCCATTCATTAGAAGATGTTTATTGTACGTAATGTACAAACTGCGGATTTTCGTGGAGAATCAAAATCCTACAAATTTTGTAGAACAGGAGCCAAATAGGAATGTCATTCTTTCTTTGCTGATTTTAGTCGGCTCAAACCAGCACATTGATTCTTTTAAATTTTCATTCTGTCCACTGCATTAAATTGCATTTATTCGTTTTCGTCATAAATGCATAAAATCCGCAATCTATTAATGAATATTTTAAATCAAGGCTGGAAAATTAGTCCATTGCATGTTGCTCAGGGAATTCTTTGTGTCAGGCAGCAAAGCACCATTTTCTTTCTACAACTTCTACAATTTCAAGTATTTTATAGGAGGCTTATTTAAATGATGTTTATTCTTTAACGGTTCGTTACATTCTGACGCTCGCTACCGAACGTTAATTACAAAACGAACATCGGTTGTTAATAACAAATCGATCGCCAGATCGTCCCAGCTGGTCGCCGACGATCGATCGTCACCAACACCAACGCATCTAACACCTACAATTTGAACTTGAAAAGATTCCACATTGTACAGTTCAAAGAATAGAAAATATGTATGAAAATCTCGGTACAAAACAGCCGTCTGATTAGTTTAGAAACATTTCCAACCAAGGCGCACAAGCTGAAATATGATTTGGTTAATGATAAGACGCTTCCCTCCAGGACAAAGTGGTCGAGTCGGTAGCCGTTGTACTAAAATGACTATCAACACCTAGGAGCACGTTTCGCCGATCGACAGTTCGCGTAGCATCGCTGGCAAACAAAATACGGCAATTTCCGATAATCCAATTAGGCATCGACGCGAGAATTACCACGGAACCTCTACCTCGGATCCACTCTTGTACCAGACGCCTTAACAGCTCCGGCAAACCCCTGTTCGGTCCTTGGTTCGCTTCGGTCATCAGGGTACGCTCGTTCGTTTCCTGAAATCCTGTTTCCGTCTTTTCCACTGTCGTTCCCCATCTGCTTCTCCATCTTACAGGGAGACCCGAGGAAAAATTCGAGCTAGCCGTGTTCTCATCACCGCGCGCAATAAGACCGGTACACGTAGCCAATGAAATTTCTGCCGAGTCGAAAGTCAATCGATCTCCTTAGCCGCCCGGAACTGTCCCGCACCCATGCGGCTGCGATTCTAACAAATGACAGTCTGTCGATCACTTAGCACCTTGGATACACCAATCTTTTCATCCCCGTGTTTTACTCGATATGTGCTTCAAAAGACGCTTCGCAGATTGCAATCAATTTTGGACAAATCGATTTGTTCAGTTGAATTGTTCAGTTGCAAAACGCACCGAAAGAATCGAGAGCAATAACAAGATTTCCCTCGGCAAACGTGTGAAACGCAGGAACAGGAACTGAAAGGAAATTTAAATAAGTAAAGAAACAGATGACGGAACGCGGAAACGGAAGTAGACAGCCGAAAGGAAGTACAGAACGGCGGGATCCACGGAGACAGAGATACGCCGGTGAACAGAAACAAAGAGACACGTTGAAATAGCAAATGTTTACTATACTTGGCGCTTCACGAATTACGCTAATCCTGACTCGTGGCAAGAGCTCGTTGTGGGTTGTGGATTGTGGATTGTGGGAAAGGGGCCAAGAAATACACGCACACACGCGCGTACGTAAGTACATACATACACTGTCGGCCGTTTCTGTGCCGAGGTTCGTTGAGCTCGAGACTGTTAAACACCGGCCGTATTAATTGAAAGTACGTTACTATTACATTTTGTCCCCTTCGCTTTTCTCCGCGCCAACGAAAGAAACGAAAGGCTTCGAAAGAGTGGCGGAAAAAGGAGTTAAAAGCGGATATCGGTGATCACCTTCTCGTTAATGGAACACAAAAGAAACGAATTAAAGAGGCAGAACAACGCGGTGATATTGAATTTCAATAATTTCGCTTGTCATTTGCACTGTCGAATATTGTAATTGTTCGGATTGGAGGTAAAATTTTAACGTTTTAATTTTAAATTTGTAGATTCGTGAAAATACTTGAAAAGCGACCTCGATATTGCTTCCACGAATTAAAAGAATCATTGTCCCGTCCTTTCTAGCTCGACTCGCATAAATTCCACGCAAGCGCACTGTAAACTCATTAAACCCAATCCCACCGAAAGCAAGATAAAAATCGAAACAAAGCAATATATTGAAGTAAAGAATGCGAGTATTTGGTCGTTCGCAGAATCTACCGAGCGAAACGGCAAACATTTCTGTTCGGGAAAGACGGATGCATCGATCCAGGAATGATCGATAATTTCCATTAAGGTGGCGTTACAGTCCGGCGAATTTAAAAAAATCGTTAGCAGTGGCGGCCACGGCGACGGGTGATCCTTTCCGGTGATTTATAATAATTAAGCGTGCCACGCTCGCATTTATAGCCGTGTTCTCCCGCGTGCCAGTTGCTGTTTCGACGGTTTCTGCGGGATTACCGGCTGGACATATTCAGAAATTAATCAAGATATACGATGACCCCCCTCGCGACACGACTTTCGACTCGGTTGTTTCGCATCGATTCGCATATCGCGTTAATTCGTCTTCTGTTTGATATGACCTGTCGACGCCACAGTGCGGCCGATCGCTGATCTAGCTGTTCAAAAGTCTCAAAATGGAAAGTGAACTTTGCGCACCAACGTTCGTGTAACGTTTAATTATATGTTTGAGAGCTCGAAACATAACAAATATTTGGCTAATGAGACCTTGCGCTGGTTTTAAGTAAATAATGATGCGCCTGCGAATCATCCCGGTCAGTATCAGAGTATTAGTGAAATCTTTACTTTTAGTAGTGTTCTCTTAAACGTTGAGTAATAAAACCTTTCTCACGAGCTATGGAGTACATAAAGGAATGTTAGTATTATATTATATTATATCACCATCCATTATTTTATTTAGTGGAGTAATTTCTTTGACAATTACAGTCCTTTTCAAACTTTAGAAATGTGTAATTTGTTTCAAACCTAACCAAACCTCAAAAACATGGTTGCTCATCCTTTATGTTTCATATTCATATACATCCATAATTTGACAATGAGGAATTTTTCAATTTCTATGTCAAAGAACATGTAATGACCGTAAATGTCTGGTTTTTCTCTCTTTATAATGATAAAGTTATTAAATTTTTGTTGTTAAATAAAGTTACGGGGTGAGGGGAGGGGTGAGAAACCGTTCTTGTTCTGTCGCGTAAACAGTGTCTCGTTCGCGCTGGTTTTCTGAATTTTGAACAGCTAGATCGGCGATCGGCCGCACTGTGGACGGTTCGCTGGACGAGCTTCGTCGGCGCTGCACAATTTCATTTTTTAAATTATTTATCGATCTGTATTTAAGTACAATAATTAGAAAGTTAACGAGTAGCAACGCTGAGACCACTATCATTCGAAATAACCACGCATTAACCGACAGAGTACCTTCGAGACGTAATTTGTTTGTAGGTCGAACAATTGAGCAACGTTTACGACGATAATTGAACGCGTTGTCGTCGGCGCGAGAGATGCATTCGTTACAGCCGGGGAGCATAATTACGCGAACAGGAGAAGAAGAATATAAATAAATTCGAGGGCGAATTATACTCTAGAATTTTATTCCGGGAAAATAACCTTGCGTCTTGAGTTGGAGGGTACGCGAGTTAATTAAGGGAAACAGTGCGAAGGTATAAAGAAGTCGGTTGCGTTAATTAAGAGCACGAACACGTTTGAGTCTTATGACGGATCCTGATTGCTGGTTCCGTAAAACGAAGAGGACGCAATTCCGAGTGCCATGCGACTGGTCAATATTGCTTTAAGTTTGAATGAATGGAGGACATCAAAGCGGAGAAGATCTGCTTCTAATTTCGTATTTTCTCGCCTTCCACGCCCCACTATGTTCTTAAAATCTCGTTAAACATTAAGACAAAGTCTTAAAATAAGCATGGTTCATGGAAACGATGAGCGACGCGACGGTTTTAGCAGACTTTAATTTTTCTATTGGTTAATTCACTCGCGAAAATGTTGATTAATCGCGTAGACCGAAGTCGAAATGTCAGCGTAAACTAAGAGATACGTGTGCAACGTAAATTCCGTGTCCTTTGTAATTCGAATTTATCTGCACGCGGACTAAAAAGAGTAACGCAAAAAATTCAATAAAAGCCTCGGTTTATTCGTTGTTTAACGGAGCAATAAATTTAGCTGTACGTTTAATCCGTAGCGTTTGCAGCGACACGAAAGTGTATCCTCTGAAAATCCGCAAAAATGGAAGCGGAACGGTCCGGTCGTGTCAACAGTCAGACCTGTTCACCGTTGTGTGTTCAACTTATACAGATACAATTTCCAAAAATTCTGTTCGAACATTTCCCCGTCTTTCATTGAACTTGTTAAGCTGGGACATTGCGATCCAATCCGACAGAATTGGCGCAGTGAATGAAGCTAATATACATATCTACATAATGTACATATGTATTTCATTAAATACGTACAATGGTATTGCTACAAAGCAATTATCAATGGGACATTAAATGCGAACACACGACGTAACGAAGCATCAAACAATAAGATATAATCAACGACAAACATTACGTTAAACAGGTGTTACAATATTTATTAACTTGCGTGCATGCATCGCTTCGGCCAACACGACCCGATGTACCATAATTACTAACTCTTTTTCTTTTTTTTAATTGAGAAAATCTCAGAAGAGATTTATTACAACGTTAGGTGTAAACATAAATGGAGTACACAGAACAAGAATCTTCTACAAAACTAAACATGAGGGTGTACGACCATTTTGGTTTCCTTTAAACACACAAGTTACAACATTTTAGGAACGAGTCAATATAAAGGCAGACTTTAATATTGGGCCCAGCCAAAAATATGAAAACGTCCAGAGGCAGTTGAAATTTTAACTTAAAAAGGTTTTTGAGCAGTAGTAATCTTTGCAAATCATATAAATTACACTGCCAAAGGACGTGATTAAGAGTTTCCCACTCGGAGTTACATCTGCACATAGGGCTGTCAATGATGCCAATCCGTGCGAGAGAGCCAGCAAGATAATAATGATATCGGCTCTGTTTCTGTTTATTAAGACAATGAAATGACGCGATAAAAATGATAAAATACCATTGAACCAAGGAAGACGGTTATCCCTATAATAATGGAGAAAGTAAAATTTGCCTTTATATAATTACTAACTCTTACTAGCTTTTTCGGTACTTCAAAAATTGAATTCTACAAATTCGTGGACAGGTGCGTTTAAATGAATTTCGGGAAGGTGTCTGATGCCCCAACCTTACCAACGCGGCGCAAAGAACTCGAGTTTTGCGTCCTTGATAAGGAAGGCAGTAAAAGCCAAAGAAAAAATTGTATGCCTTGGTAGCGGATCGCAGTGGCAGCGCTTTTTTCTCCCTATTGTTTCCCGACACCCCTCACGTGTACATAACGGGGCAGAGCGCGTTGTATTCCGTGTCTGCAGATTCATTCTGAAGATACTGTTCGTACCTCGTCGGCAGTATTTTATTTACCGGGGGCTGTATATTTTCCGTCTGGCTGAGATTTCTTCTTGACCGCGCGGAAACATCGCGGGAAAGGGAACGGAAGTGAGAGGCGCGACGAAATGTATGTATAGTATAAGTATACAGTATAAAGGGTAACCCTTTCGAGTAAGGCGACCTGTGCTAGGAATTCCTCGCTATGAACAACTTGATCCTCCAGGGACTCCCAGGAAATCTCTACTAAAAATTAATCAATATCAAAAGAAGCAGAAACTAATTGAACTAAAAATTGAAGGGAAAGATTCTGTAGGAAATAGAGTAATACGAAAATAGAAATGGTGCTCTAAAGACCTAGTAGATCAGAACGAGAAAATTCATAGCCTGTCATCGTCTACTCTTATACGTTTTAACTTTAAACTTAGTTCTACCGTCGTTGAAGTCGCAGCAGGCCCCTGCAGCCCTGCCTCCTCGAAAGAGTAGAAATTCGTGTTCTCCTTAATGGGAAGTGGAACATCGATCATATCGTCGCGTCGGCCGATACGTTATTCCGTGTCGTTCCTCTTTGCTCGCGGCCATCTTTTCTGCAGCCTCGCGTGAAGGACTCCGTCGGACACCCTCTCCAAGTCCGGCCGCCATTCCGCGGGGCCGGCAATAACAACCTCGTAACTCAGTGCACCTGTATTTCACATTCATTATCAGGCTGCAGCTGTTACGTAACGAACGGGTACGTCGCCCGAGCCTGTGACACACGCCCACAACGAAATATTATAGAAAGAATGGCGGCAAACGCCTGCCATTCTTTCGATCTCGTTCGCCATTTTTACGGGCTGTTCTGCCTCGAGCACTCTTGTCGTTGCTGTCTGTGCTTCGGATTTTACAACGATCTCGATATTTCTTCCAAGAATATTATTATTTTCATCGCTGGCTGTTTTCTCCGACGTCATAAATAAATATCGACTCCATTTCTTATCGGTAGACTGCAGATTTCATGCATTTCGTACGATTTCTTAATGTTCACTGCAAGTAAACGTTCGATGGTATTTTAATATCAACATCGTTGATAATTTAACGTTGAAATTGTTAAATAAATTTCTGTATCGAAGTACGTGTCGTTCTAACAGCGAAAAATTTAAATAAATGCAATCATGAAATTTTTATCAGTCAACGTACACAACAGTCGCTTTTAGTACTCGGTGCTTTTAGTGTTAATAAGCTTTTTATTTTTAAAAGAGAAGATATCTTGGATTCCAGCTTACATAAATTACCGCATAAAAATTTATATTTACATAAAGGTGCGCAGTTCACTTATCAGCTAACAGTGTAACGGAGACGGTCGTCGTTTATGCAGGGCATACATTTTATGGAAGATTTGCTTATTTATGGAAGATGAAATCGATGAAAGTCTAGTTTGAACTCTTAGGAATTTTATAGTATTGCAAGGTAGACACGAACCTTGTTGAATTATATTAAAAATCTCGATGTATCGATTCCTTAAAAATCATCACCAAAAAGAGAGATGAGAATACATGCATAAAATCCGCTGTCTAATAAATAAGTTTCTGTACTACTAGAATAAAACATTCTTTCACATTTGCAGTATTCGTTTTCTAAAGTTCGCTTCCGCGCGATTATTTGCATTACAATCGAAAGAGGGACTGTTTTCCGCCATTCATCTTCGCAAGCATAATTCCTCGGCGTGCTAAGCGTTCGATTAAACGATTAAACGAATTACGCCGACATGTGTCTAAAATATTCGCCGGTTATCGATAAAATTCAGCACAATTAGAATTCCGCGGTGGGGGAGGGGCACGGGGGGCATGGGAGGTTGGGCCGAGGCCGCGGCATGCAATATGCATATTTCTATTCACATTTCCGCGCACGCATTTCGCATAACCATGTCACAATCAGTCACGAAATCAGGGACGCTTCGAGTTGTCCCGCGCAGCTTACGTGATGTCTCGAGAAACTTGGTGAAAATGTCGCGGCGCGGCGGCGAAATAATTCTAAATCTAACCCGAAACGCGTCTAGAATTTCGCCTGACGCCCGCGCCCGTGTCTACGTGGATTGCGCAACGATGCATCACTCGAAATTATTTGATAATTTGACAGCGTGGATCGCGGCCGGATTAACAGCGATCCCCCTGCTCATTTCCGCTTCGCAACGCTGAACCCGCCGAGCAGAAAGGCGATAAAGTCACAATTTATTTTATCCGACCCTTTCAATCTTCAACTGTAAATCCACGGCGCAACGATAGCATTGGTCCCGTATAAAGTAAACGTATAATTAAAATCAGCTTTCCGCGAGTATCGCCGCGATTTTTAAAAAATTTTTATTGCCTGTACTAATCATCTGGTGCATCTCTTCCCAATAAATCTGCGGGGAAAATTGTTCGCGAAACCTTTGCATAAAATGTTTTGAGAGATTACAAAAACCCTCTAGGAACGATAACATTGAATATACAAAGAATGGAAAACATATTTCAACGAAAATCAAGGAATGATTTCCCCAAGCAAATTTTTAATCGGTGAAATACAAAAACGAAATAAATATCAAGGATAAATCGATTATTAATTAGAAGGAATTAATAGATCAATGGAAAATAGCGAAGGCATTTATTTATATACATATAAATGTGTGCGTGGCTCCTGTACGTTGCAAATAATACAATTTTTCAAATCCGCTGTCCAGTGATTATTTTGAGCTCTAAAAATAGTTTGTAGGCCAGAGCAGTTTCACAGAATGTATTACATTTCAATTAATTTGTGTATTTCAATATTTGTCGAGTTTTATAACCATTTTATCGTTCCGTTTTTGCATTTACTGAGATGTCAAACGATTTCCGAACGAGAATGTATGTACATTCATGACGCTCGTATGATTTTAATCGAGATGAATGAATTAATCGTTTCTGCGAGCCGAGCTTGCAGAACGTTGGAAAAGGGACGGAAATAATTCTCGTTTCTTCCGTGAATTGATACCGAGCGCAGTTATACCGAAACCGAAATTCGTTGATGAGACAACTTTCGCAATAAGGCCTCGCCATTATTGCGAGGCAGTAACGACACTTTCATTAACACGGAATTCTGACCCGACAGCCTTATAACGAGGCGCGGCGCGAAACTTTTGATGAATTCGAAAGGTTAAGTTACATTATGCTGCGAGACGTCCAGCAGGGCGACGCGACGCGGCCGCTCGCGTTAAACTCGCCTTTTGCTATTCCGATACATATTCACTTTTCCTATTTATAAGGAGTCCTGTTACAAACCAACCATTTTCATTCAAATCTTTATTTAAATTGAACAGGGTCAGTTTTGAAATGTCGTTAACACCTTGCCTTACAATATCGTGTCTGACTCGTGATGAAGATTCTGAACAGATTCTAATAAAAATGTATGTCAATAATTTCCTATAACCGAAGTAATATAAGTTTTGTCCTTTTTTAGGAAATTACGATCTACAAAAAAGTTCTAATCATTGAAATCGTAAAATGAATCGTATTCAAGGGGTTGGCCGTTCAAACTAAATATAGTTCACACCAATTTGATATTCGGCGGACCGGAAAACTAGAATAAATTTCTGAATGATACTTTTTAAGCAACAATCTATATGTGTTCTGAATCTTCATATGTGTTTCTGAAATAGTTGTACATTTCGAGTGAATGCATTCTGTCTTATCTATAATTTCAGAATTGAATAATTGAATTGTGCATTTATGATTATGAACTCTGAACTGTTCGAAAGACGTTAAATATAGAAGATTAATTGAACGAGAATTTTGTCGCGAACGAATTATTGGATAAATTATGAAGTTCCTGTTGCGATGCTGATTTTTATTTTCTCAATAAAATTAGTCCGGAGAAGAAATTCGCTAATTCCGTAGGAGAATTGATGGAGCCCCGCGTAATGAAGTTACACAGGTGTCGGAGGAAAGTTTTGTGGATGTTCAAGCTGGATGCGTGCACTTTCATATTTATGACGCGGTCCTTAATACCTCAAGAAGATGCACGAACACGGCGCTTGCTAAGAAACTTGCAAGCGTCTGCCTCGCTGTTGTACTTTTGCAGCATCCCCGCTTCATCGAACTTTGCAATTTTTGCCGGGAATCTTGCGAGATTTGGATCGGTCTACAAGAACTCGTGGTTTCTTGCGTCCGAAACCCGGCGAGGAAACTTTCCCTTGATTATTAAAGGAATTTACAGTTGCGAGAAAATATTGTACTTTCATTTCATCAAAGAGTTACGCGGATGCACACAGAGTTAGATTCTCTGCCTGTTGATTTTTCGCTTATCAAATGCGGCAGCAAATAGTTGGCTATTTCGTATCAGCAAATATACGCAAACAGATGTCACCGCTCTCAAACAAAATTCTCGGAATTAGCCCTCGATCGTCCAATTTTTTATCAAACGCATTCCCAATTTATTAGGATTTGCAGCGCGCCGCGATAAACAAACTGAAGCTTTTACCCAATATTTAATTTCAATTCGGCTCTGGTTTCGCTAAAAATATTTATTTTATTGCCCTATGACACGGCCACGTTAAATACGAATTGAAATCAGAGAAGTTGAAAACAATTAAAGTCCTTTTTATAACCCCTGCAATTTTTTTGTGGGAAGATCTGAGAAGTATCTCTATAGAAAATGCTACAGCCGTTGCTATCGTGATCCAGGCAGTGACGTCGATGACGTAATTTTTAATGGTCCAAAACTGAAGGGCCGCTATCTCTTTCATGGAATAGAATAGCAGGGTCGTTTCGACGACTTACCTAGTTAAACTTATCTAACAGAAGTATCGTATAAAATCTTCTAAAAGACCAAGTGAAAGTTATCCGAAAGAGAATCTCGGAGGATTTATTCGCCGGGGACGTGCTCGACAATGTAGCTAGCTAAATTGGTCGCTGGAATTCACTCTGAAGTGACTTCGCTATCTTGATGACGCTAATTCATTCGCAATGGGACCTTATTGCTCGAAGAGGACTACAGAATCAACAGCAATTTCTTACACGGCTTCCTCTATCCTTGTCGGGAGCCATTACGGGTAATCCAGCGGATGGTGAAATAGAATTTCGATGTATGCGATACTTCGCAAACGATGAGTCTCGATTGAATAGAAAATTAGGCTGGATGCATGGAAGATGAAGAATAGTTTTGAGCAAGACTCGTTGCACCATTGACTCTTAAAACTGGTGATTACTTGTATATTCTTATATTTCGGTTATTGATAGGAAACTTAGAAGCCTGATTAAAAATGCTGTTATTGGAAGGTTTGGCTCTTATTTGTCTATGAGCTACATTTTAATAAAGATGTTTCAGTAACAAAGATAGGTGAACTATAAGTATTTCATATTTAGAAAAATATCGGTACGTTCATCAAAAACTTCGATATTCTTGAAATCGAATTTTCCAAACAATTCAGTGTAATGTATTAGTTTTGATGGATATTGCGTGAAACGAGGACCAAATCGGAATAGATAACAAGTCAATCGAATAAAATGATTAACAACGCCGCGAGCGTTTTCCGTTAAATAGGTACATGAAAATGAATTTCACTGGTGTGGTCCACGGTAGATAATAAATTCTAGCGTTCTGGATACGATAAAAACGACCGTGAATCCCATGTATTATCGCCATTTATATTGTCCGGACAGAAAAAAACCGCCTATTATAGTCTAATAAAAAGACCAACCACTGCTGCGTGCACGAATACATGTTTTTTTCAATATTTTCACGCCAACCCCTCTGGTGCTCTTGTATATATTTTATTGTGGGCGTTTATTTTTTTTATTTACTCTGCTGTGACCTTGACTAACTGTTCATTCGGCCGTTTCCTCGATTTTTTGGTTGGAGTAGATATTTTAGAATTTGTATGAATACGAATTGATAAATTCATTCTCTGCTATTCTTGGGGACTTTTCTTGGGGTTGAGAAAAATATTTAATATCATAGATTATTCATAAATATTGTATTTCATTTCAAGATCCGACGTTAGAATGCGTTTGGAAAACAATAATTTTTATAGTGGTTGAAATCCATTTCTCTCTCGAACCAGTTTTCATAAAATTCTATTTCACGCCAAGCGTTGACGTCGCGGTGCATTTGGAGAGTGTTAATAAATTGAATAGTCTTCCGAACGAATTTTTCTCTTATATAATACTTGTTTTCATAAAATTCCTATTTCACCCGAAAAATCAACGTCACAGTACATTTGGAAAATACTGATAAAATCCTTGAAACAATTCCCCTGTTATTCTAGCTTTCATAAAACGTGCAATTTCAGAAACGATTTATAAACCGATATTCCGACACATTTCGAAAATATTAATAAACACTTTACCGTGCTCGAGATCAATTTTTCTCTTACTCTAAACGCATAATTTCGCCAGAATCGATGCGCTACGTATCAAATAAATCGCGAAATACACATTATTTATTTTTCCGTGGCGTAAATATCGGTACGAAATAGGCTAACATTCGCCATGCTTGAATATGCTGTTTTCAGAGCAGAACAGTCGATTCGATCGTCGGAGCTGCGTCTCTCTAAATTAACTATCGTTTTTCTCTGTCCTCGAACTGCTCCATTATCCTGATCCGAATCCGCGGACCTCGTCACTATTATTTTTTGATCCGCTATTTAATTCCTGCCGAACGGGCAGAAGCGCTCGCGAGAGCGCGGAGCGCTTACATTACGGAGCAATCTCGTCGAAACATTAATTCACTTTAATGCCGGCGCCGGGATACTGGGTTTATGATTCGGTTCCATTGTCGAGGACCGAGTTGCCGACTCTCGCGGAACCTGGTATGCACGCACGAAATTCGCAAATTATCGATCACATCGATTCGTTACCGGGGGCCCGTGTATTATTTTACGCGGTAATTCGATTTCGAGGCGTATAATGCGTCCCGCTGCCCGACCGCCAATATATTCGTCGTACCGCGGCGTTTTAACGCGAACCAGCCTTTTGATTTATCTCTCGGCCCCGGTCCGACCCCGGTTTCATCGATGATTGACGAACATTGATCTTTCCCTGTGTTCTATTCGCAATACGCCGTTCTTTTGATTTATGCGATCGCGAATTTTAGAACGGGCGAAAACAATTTTGATTGGCAAAATTAAAAGTGTACATAAAGTTCACCGACAGGCGCTTCCCTATAATTATTTTCGAGCACGAGATGAGCCTTTCGGAATATTATTTCATTCATTCATGGACGAGGATTATCTTCAGACGTTCTAAATTATGTATTGGGTAAGCGATAATGTCCTGTCATCTCGTATAATTAAGTGCAATCTCTCCGAAGGATATTAACTTAATTTATCGATCAGCAGCAGCGCTGTGCAAAATATATTTAGTCAATATTTTTCGAGCCGACATATAGCGTCGGCGGCTAATATAATCACGGGTGCAATGCTGCATTATAATATGCATACGTGCAGCACAATGAGCATTAAAATTGTCGTCGTTGTATTAACATGATAATGTTAAAACGCTTCGCGGCAGTAATTACTGCATAATTTGCTTCTAATTAGTGCGTCGGGACATTTTTTTAAGTCATCGACGAATAAAATGCGATTCGATTTAGTATGCGTTTCGTGTGCTGCTGTCACGTGTTAACGTTTTGAATGAGAATCATTAGTCTTTTATTGTAATTCAGTTTCCAAACGAAAAATGCGGAGGACAATTACATTAGAACGATGAGATTGGAGTGTTGAGAAATTTCGTGACACCGTTCATTAAGAAACAACGTTTGTGGCAAATTTAATGACCCAGCGTCCACCAGAGAGTAATACGATTGGTCCGCTACCATAAACTCACGATAATTTATTCGTCACTCGACATACATATGTCAGACATCGCGCACCATGTAGACCAGCGTGAATGTCGCTCGATAATCAAACCGGTACTCGCGCATGGAAATAATCGCACTAATAAATTCGAGACATCATGGGATCGTCAAATTCCTCTCTCTCTCTCTCTCTCTCTCTCTCTGTCTCTCTCCTAGGTCCCATTGGCGACTATAATTCCAAGAATAATAGTCTGGTTCGAAACGTTCTCAAATTAGTTCCCGATGCTAACCTGTTCCACGCAACAGTGCGAGGCAGTTGAATGATTCTCGACGATACAGAGGACGCGTCATGGTTAACTCAGAGTCTAATTAAGATTGCCTTTGCATTATGGCACCAGAAAATTAAATTCAATTATTTTATTACCATTGTCCATCCTCGGCACTACTTTTAACATCCCCTATAATCTCTACGAGTAGTATTGAATATCTTTTGCCAAAAATCTCTGTGTGTCAAAGTATTAGGATAATCAAGTGTATTCCGACAATCGAAATAACCACAAGTAATTCTTCAATTAAGTAGGCATCGATTTACTGGCATTATTTTACCAAAAAGGTATTGTACAACCTCAAAACCATTTTTCACATCACGTATGTACGATCTTTGTGAATATTCTATATAATTTCTTGTCCAAATTTGTGTTCTTTTCATGGGAATATTGAGAGAACCGACACGAAAATAATCATACATCGAGAACTTTACTGTAGTTGCGATCTGAAATAATTTTTCTGTCCGTAATTTTGAGCCTGTAGACCTAATCACTGTCTTCTAGGATTTTCAGTTCCGCGGAGAGCAGGTGCCAGCCCATACGAGGATAACTAATTAACCCTTTTTTACAGGAAAGCATCAGACATTTCGCAAAGTAAAGCGTTCCCTCCGCGACCGTGTTCTCCACGTAACAACTCTCAGCACCCCTTTCTCATTAACTATACCTCTAACATTCTTTTAATCGCGCCGACTCGCAGATCCCACCCTCTCTAACCAAAGCTTGTACCCTCGAAGCGAAAAGCGGAAGCAACAAAATTTCCAGAGACCGGACGGCATAAGAAAAAAAGAAAGCAGAATCAGACTAGCTGATAGAAACGGACGATAGTCGAACAAAAAAAAATATAGAGAAACCGAGACACGACGCGACGCGCGACGGGAAGAAAAGTAGCTCGTCGATCGGACGACCCTCGCGAGAATGGTGATTTGAAGATAAAATTTCTAAAATCAAGTTCTCAATGTTGCTGTCTATTGCGCGGCCTCGTGCTCATGATCGTGGTCGAAAATCGGGCCGACACACGCTATTGGACCTACACAACGGTTGTTTCGAAGGCTGCTGCGACTATAAACGCGAGGCGACTACACGGCGCCGTGGTTACCTTCACCAGCCCAGAGTCCCACTTGGTAAGCCTTCAGTATCAAAAAAAAGCTTTCAAAAGAACGAGCCAACAAAAAAATAAAAGAAAAATAAAGAATAAAATTGAAAATGGAAAATAGCAAGAAATTTGCGAGCGATTGAATGAAGCGCAACAGAGAGCTCGTGCCCGTTTTTAAACGTTGCTCTCTTTCTCGCTGATTGGCCCGGCCACTTGATTATCGCACTTGTATAATTATTCTATATATATAATACGTATGTCACGTGTTCTGTGTGTGCACAGTTTATATATATAGAATATATTTATATATATATAATTTATAAATATATATATATATATATATAATTGGCTAACTTTCACGCGAAACTTAGCTTTTTAGCGAGGAGCGATCACCAGAGCACCAACTTTTCTTCTCGAACCACTCACTTACCCTGCTGTCTCTCTCTTTCTCTCCGACTTTTTACTTTTTTTCTGTTCTCTCTACTTTTCTCTCTCTCTCTCCATCTCTCTCTCTCTCTCTCTCTCTCTCTCTATCTATCCCTTTCTGTTCCTCTTTTGATTTCTTTTCTTTATCTTTGTCGAAAGATACGCGCGAGGCGCGACGGGAACGAGGGAAAATCGGCACCGCGGCGAAAACTTTCGAGATGAGTTCTCGAACTGCCATCCAGTTTTTCGATTACGCGACGCGATCCGCCCCCGCTCATCGATGGTTTGAATGATCAAACAGGACGAGCCGTCGTCCACCCCCACGCTGTTACCCAGCCTGATGGGATTTCGTGGGAAGAATCTTCTCTCCTCTCGAGTGCCTCCTTTTTTAACGCTCGCCGATCCGGTAATTGTGTCCTGCATTACCGCGCGGAGTTATGGGGCGGAACTTCCGAGTCGATTTTCATTTTTCCATTAGGATCGGATTTCAAAAGGATGGTTTGGAATAATTTCAAATGATATATACGTATGATACAATGAACGGATTTTTTTTTTTTTTAATTTATAAATCATCTAATATCTTCAAGTTAAAGTTCCGAGTAAATATTTGAAGTAAAAGCAGAACAATTAATTTCTAAAGCGGTCCTATACTTTAAAGTCAGAATTTGAAGTAAAAATAGAAGTCGGTATTTTTAATGTTTCAGTTAAATGTTTCCCGTTTACGATACTTTGATCATTTCTGGAGTCAACTTTCGAATCGTCGATGCGAGAAAGATTTTTTCCGACTTAAAAATAACTCCCTATGCGACATCACACAGTGCCGATTTTCCCACGTTTCTCCGCCAGCTTTCTTGTGAATGGTTAGGAAGTCTGTCACGATTTGTATATAGTTCACGCGTGGGGATCTTGCTCACGATCTTAAAGCTAGCCTCTATAGGTACACCACTGGTCACTGCACATGCACGCAATAATCTTCGCTCCTCTCGGTATTGTCATCACTGTCACTCATCTCAACACAATCATCAATGTCATCCCTATAATCATCGGAATGCTCGTCGTGCTCTTTAGATTCTCGCGAGTCGATATCACCACGAATCAAACATCGTCTTCTTCTCAAAACCACGAAAGAAAATTTCCAAATTTTCCAATCGAGATAACTCTAACGATTAAAAAAAGTAAGAAAAACCGTAAAGATCACGGAAAAACGTTTTTTCTGAAGATCTGAATGCGATCGTGCAACGATCGAAAAAGATCTGCCTTTGAGACGAGTCAATTGCTCGCGGGAAGGATCGTTTCATGATAATTAATTAACCGCGTCGTCAACGACGCCATGTTCGCGGAGTTACGTGGGGGAGGGGCGGAGGGAAGAAGGGAACAACGAATCCCAATCGGCTAGAAACTCATTTCATCGAATCATCTTCTGTGCCTCGTGGAATGAGCGACTAATGAACGTCTGACAATTGCCTTTAGCTCGAGCACTGAAATGCATGAGGAAAGAGGAACGGAACGAATCGCACCGCCTGCATGTTGTCGCAACAAAATCTACGTCTAATTGTTCTTTCAGGACGAAAACGGCTGCGTTCTCATGGAACGCGACGCAAACACGCGGCCCGTCATCGTGACGGCTCTTCTTCATTAACGACGATCTTTATATTTGCTCTTGAAAACGATGCTGAAACAGAGACGTTCGAATACCAATTGCATTACACTCGCTACTCAATCCTTTAAAAGATATTAATCGCTTTGTCAAAATTCTTAAATTGCTGATTGTTGAGGTATTTTATAGATTTGGATAGAAATTTGAATAGAAGATTTGAGAGAAAGAAATATTATACATTTCTGATTGGCTCCTGCCCCTTGTAATTATTGCAGACAATTTTTATTTTGTAGAAAGATCCACAGATTTTTTAGTCAATTGTATTGGTAGATAAGAAAATTAGATGCAAGGAAATGGGTTCAAGATGGATTGATCGATCGCTAGATGATCGGAATCATCAGGTTTTTATTTTAAAAAATTTGTACTAAGGAAATACTTTGTCTGAATTCGAATACCTTTTGGCCATATGGACGACATTAGGCTCGCTTATTGAGTTCCTACAGCTACGAAGAAGCAATAAAAGAACAGTGCATAATTTCTTCTTTCCGAAGAAAATGTTATCAATATTTTATAAAGTTCTCGTTCGCATAAGGATTAGTAAATTTATTGATTACATAAATTATGCTTTCATAAAATCAAAGTGAGATTCTACAGTAGGCTATCGTATAGGATCATTGTACAAATAGAGAAAGAGCAAATTTACTGAAACGATATAATAAAAAAGCATAATTGTCAGAAGTTTTTTAATCCCGAAGTACACAAAACATCTAAAAAACACACCGAAAGTACAAAAGAATCAGCGTATGTACCTGTATCAATTTTCCAAGCTTGTATCTAACTGTTTTTCATATACGCAGCTCGATCAGTTCATTGTACCAAACAAAAATTTGTTGAACATTACATTAAAACAAAGAACTTGCTCATTGTACAGGAAAGAATAGTCTAATTAGAAGCCACGCTCTCTCAAGTACCAACTACAATAAATTCACGACAAAATCTGCACAAAGATCGCAGACAGAGGACAAAGTCCTGCTCGCCTTTCATACAAATTCTCACAATACATCCTCTACCTCGCCAAACAGCTCGAAACGCATCAAAATCAGCCATCTCTCAGGGAACAGGCTCCAGAACTATAAAACACAGGCAATTCTCATCGCACACATTTTCACGGTCGCACATCCGCCGAACATGCAACTTCCACGGTCGAGCGATCAAACACAGCTACCAAGGACCTTGTTCACAGATCCCGTGGTCCCGTCGGGGCTCGCATTAAAATCATTTTCACGAGGACAAGGCTCTGTGCTCGACGCGGGTCGACAGAAAAACAAAAAGAAAAAAAGAAAAGCGTCTCTGTGTCATCATAGTTTTCCGGCAAAGGGAGGAGTGCATAAGGTTATCCGTGCATCGGCGACCAGCGCGAGAACATCAAAGAAAATTTTGGACTTCCAGGCCAGCGTATCCGCTAACAGGATCAGTTCTGCTCTCGTCTCACTATCGTTTCACCATATGTACACGCGGCGACCACGTACACATTTCGGATTTTCATACAACATATATATATACACACACACGAGGTTTTATATATACACACGTGGTTTTATACATACACGGTCACACACATACCCACACAAGTAACAGAGACGTACGCCATCCCTTTTGTTTCTCTCACCTCGCGAATAAGCTCTCTCTAAATTCTCGTCTACGGAGCTCTCGAGGTGTACCACCGCCTCGCCTAACCGCGACACCAATATCGTAACTCTTGCGCAGCTGCGGCACGGTGGGGCTCTGGGTAAGAAAACACGAAATAACTTTGAATATATATTTCTCGATTACTCGGCTACCGGCGCTGCGTGCCAACTTCCGGGGTGCAACGAACCCGACGATGCCTTCCGCTCGCCGGCAGCTGGCAGTACGAGAACGATCCTCGGCCATCTTCTTCGTTGCCGACTACCGCGAAAATTCGTTTTCCGACGAGATCACTAATTAGCTGGGTTCTTCTGTTTCGATTTTCTCGTTTCCCGTTCGCGATAAACCACTGGAAGTTACGTGGGATACTGAGGAAACTCGCCGGGAAAGTATCGAAGCGCTGAATGATGCGGGGACGGGAGTGTGGTGGTGAATGACTTGATTGAGGATAATATGCGTTTCTGTTGATTAATATGATATACAGGGTGTCCCAAAATTACCTTAGTTTAATGAAATGGGAGGTTCCCGAGATCATTTGAAGCGACATTTTCCTTTGCAAAAATGTTATCCGCGGCTTTGTTTAGGAGTTATTAACGAAAAACACGGACCAATCAGAGCGCGACCTAGACGCGAGTTGGCACAGTCGGCCAATAAACAGTTGGCGCGCCGGGCCGACTGTGCCAACTCGCGTCTAGGTCGCGCTCTGATTGGTCCGTGTTTTTCGTTAATAACTCCTAAACAAAGCCGCGGATAACATTTTTGCAAAGGAAAATGTCGCTTCAAATGATCTCGGGAACCTCCCATTTCATTAAACTAAGGTAATTTTGGGACACCCTGTATTGTTTTGTAGTATGACACTATGTTTTTAAAGAAAAAACGGGTCTGAAAGTTCGACGGACTCGCGGGGCCTAGAATTCGCAACAAGTAGATTTGGTCCGCCATGATCAGACGCGTCAGCCACGTACCCACTGAATGTTCAAACTCGATTTTCTCGAAAACGAAGCGTCAATCGAAAAAAAATGTTATTCGTTTTCTTTCACTTATCTTCGAAAATTGGATCTCCTCGTGCACGTTTCAACAAAATGTTCAGAATCAATTTTTCAAATACTTCAAACACACCGAAAGTTAACTAAAGTTTGTTGAACTAAATTCTGCGTAGATAAATTGACTAGTACGTGTATATTACATTAATTCACATTAATTAATTACCTCAATTAATTTATTACAGTAATTTGAATAGTCTTCGAGCATAATGAATAATTATTACTGAATCTAATTTTCCATAAGTAAGACGATCGGTAAGTATACCAAATGACTTGAAATATTTGATTTCGCATTGTCATCGACCATAGAAGTATAAATATATTGTTTGTAGAAAAAATAGTGATTCTATAGTGACAATAAATCATAGTAGTCGAACAAATAAAAGTTTTCAAGAAATAGTTTGATCGAAAATTAAATTTAGACAACTAGTTTAAACAGTGCTTTGACGAATGCTTTGCAATACTTTAAAAATAATCTACAGTATAATCTGGAACGGTTGATTCCATTTTAATTAACACTGTGCTGTTACTTTACTTCTCGAAAATATATGGTTGATCTACGCGGGTTTTCCATTTAGCACATGCCAGGAATAAGGTATTATCAGCGTGCTGGGTGAGTACTTCTCTCATAAGTTATTTATGAACCATTTACTTTATGAAAGGGGCGCGATCTTTTATGTTAGTTATTACCATTATAGTGTTATTATGAAATTAACTGCCGGCCAGAGTAGCCTCGAGTTATAAAACAGATTTTTCATGGTGAATTCATTCATTTACTTCTCTATCTTATTATATAATGAAAGATTGTTAACACTAACCGTACCGGGTCAGATATACATTGTTTTATAAAAATTACAAGACTGAATTTGTTTAGATTTTTCACAATTTTTCTAATAATAGGTGCTTGGATAAGGAAACTTATCGAATAATAACTAATAGAATCATCTCTATCGTTTCAATAATTAGTTATTATAATTATATATTTTAATTCTATTTGTCATCTCCAACTAAAATGTAAAGACATTTCGGATACCTTTCTTCGTCACGGAAGAATTTAATGAATTCGGCATTGTTGAAATAATTGGGAGAAGATCGACATTGATCCTTTCTCTTAAGAAAACCAGCCATCGCTCGGCATTAAAGCGAATTCGTGTATGTCAGAGGAGGAAGATACGTTTCGTTCGCCACGGGCAGAACACTTTTAACAAAAGAGCAGGTTATGGGCCGTGACATAGTTCCTTGCGGTTCTCGCGCATCGACTTATAACGTTGCGCATCATGCTTCAAACTTGCAAGTTGCAAGGGGCAACTCGTGGTTCTACACAACTGGGGGCGAACTTTCCTTCGACAGCTTTAGGCGAACGCATGAGTACCGGCGAACACATTGAAATCTACACAAAGGGTTGCATTGTATAGGAGTCGAAGCGAGAGTCACCATCTGCCCTTTTGCGGACCTTTGAAAAGGTTAGATAACCGATGGAATTTATTGCAGCTTCTCGGTGCTTCAGCCCACACAGTTAATTACTTCAATATCGTCTGAAACTTTTGTCATCGCCAATAAACAGCTTTTACGTTACCGGAAAAGTTGTACACGGGGAATGAGAATCAGTGGAATTATGGAAAATATTTCTGACAAATATAGAAGCGAAGGAATATTAAATTACAATTAAACAAGTATCTACTATATTATCACAGATTTTTCCACTGTCATAAATGTTTGAGGAAAATTAGGGCTTTTAAAAATGCTGTAATATTTTCAGCTCGATAACTTTGAGAAGATATAAACGTCTATATGAGCCGTTTATTTTGAAAATGGCCCAAGTCCATTAAATAATAATAAATAAGTCCATTTAATGTGTCACACTCCTTACATGTATCTAAGAGAGTTAAATTTAAAATTCCTATTAAAATAATAGCAATTATTAAGTGAATAATATGTGTCTTCTTACGAAGAATGGACTTAAGCCACTTTCAAAATTAACAACTTTCCTTTTTTCAAAATCTTTGTGATTTTAAATATATTAGTTACAATTTACTTCAGACTGAAAAGATAACGTAGATATGTAAATATGAAAATTGCTAGCTCGATTTTTCTCGAAAATGGACTTAGGCCACTTTCAAAATAAACGGCTCATATATAGCTCCCGTAAATTGCAATTGACAATTTTTGTTTTACAATAAAAATCTGCCTTCTGCTGATGACGCGATGACACATCAACTCGATTCAAGATCCCCAGTTGAAGGACACATTTCAATTAATAAACGGCTACTGTCGCAGTTGCATTCGGGGACTCGTAAAAAAAACGGAACAGCAGCGTATCGATTAGTGCATCCTCGGCCCTGCAACATAGGCAGAAGCTGCATAGGTCGAGATCAGTTTCACTTGAGACGACGACGCGACGTGGCCAGGTAGTTGCGCAACTCGTGGGAGATTCAAGTGATGCTGGCCCGGGTCGTAAGTTGGTTATGTTGTTAGGAAAAGGAACGCAAGGGACGGTACGTGCTGGAAGCCAAGGTTAGGTTGGACAACCCGCTTCCAGTCGGGTGTGCACACCCGCGTTCTACCCGTTCTACCCGTTCTACCCGACGAGACGCGACGCGACGGTTTCCGAGGAGCCGAAACCGCATTCCCCGCGATCCCTTAGCGAATCGGTTACTGTCAGACCCCCGCCGGCGGCGCGGCGTCTTTCATAGCCCAAGAAATTAATCTCCATTCAAAGTTTCCTGCCCGGAAACGTTGGCTTTCCTTCGCCGAAGTGCTCTTCCGGTTCGATCGGTTTTTATCGATACCCTTTCCACCGCAGGACCGGCCAAACGTCGCCACAGCATTTTCGTTTGGACTCTCCATCGATTACTCCAGACCAATGTACACCTAACTTTGGATTGGGTTCAATAGTTTTGTGCAGAAAAAATACTGTATGCTCCTGGTACACATTCTGACGAGCCTGTCAATTTTCGGACCGATACCTCCAGTAGTTTTTGTTTAAAAAATCCTTGAATACGACTCATATCTGTGGCGTCACGTTTTCGATGGTTTTTCGATGAATTTTTGAAGGTATGAATAATTGCATAAATAAATCAGTTCATTCCACTGCTTGATTTGGAAATTTCACCAGAGGAAAACGCATTGATAGGTACGGGGTACTGTCAGTTGTCATGTTTAACCGCTTCCACCTTGGAGAACTGCGAGATCAGGTTAGATAGGATGTATATTGGACCCTGAAAGATGTCAGTGTGAATTAGCAACGGAGATTTTGAAGCAAACGGCACAGCAAATCAGAGCTGAGCTCGAGATTCGATTTCTTATTAAGGTGAGCTTCCGTGAGATCGAACTGCGTCGGGAAAATTGATCAAATCTCGTCGAATGTCCTTCATATATCACAGTAATTATATCCTTAATTACTAGGCTCCAAATCGTTATGTGAAATAAAAATGATCTACCTACAGCACCCGCTATGACAAATTTAAAGTTTTTCTCCTTTCACTTCCATCAATTAAATTATTCTGATTTTGTGGAAATTTTTGGGGTTGATATTTGACACATTCGAGTCAATCGTTCGCTTCTTCATCTAATTGATTCTCTACCAGTGTGTCACTTTGCGGACAAAGGACGAATATGAAAAAATTAGAGTTTCTCAACCTGTGTGCCACGAAAGATTGTCAAATGTGCCGCAAGGGTTTTTGACAAATAATTCTTCTGAAAAATTTGGATGAGTTTTGGCTTTCTGTCAAAAATTGGCAGAGCCAATTCAATTAGCTTGAAAGCTATTCAAATTCTTCTGCCTTCTGCATCTTCATGTTCTGAGAATTTGGATTTTCAGCATTGACAGAAATCAAGTCCAGAAAGCGAGAAAGACTTTTAAAAGTTGACGATGAAACGCGAGCTTTTCTGGCGACTTTGGAACCTCGTTTTGATTTAATTTGTTCAAGAAAACAAGCTCAGCCTTCTCATTGAATAAATATTCTAATTAAATATTTTGTTTTGTTTTTTTTCTATTATACAACTCTTATATTTTTTATATTCAGGTGTACCGCAAATAATTCCAGATATTTTTAGTGTGCCGTCAACCATAAAAGGTTGAGAAACACTGCTGTAGGTACTCAAAATATTCAAACTTGCCGAATCCAGTTGCTATGATTAGAATTCACAGGATCGAACACTCCGTTAGAAAGTTCGTTCGGTTAACAGAAGGTTCAGCTGTTGGAGTGCAGCGATACAACGATTGTCTGAATAGGGTTGCGCGGTGTTCCCTGCGGAATTTCCCATCAGGATGGGAACGTCTTACGCAAAAGATACCATTTCCGTTCGCGCAATAATGACGACCAACTATATAATACTGCCAACACGCTACGTGCAACCCGTGCGCGCATCGCGAGACATGTTTTCCCTATAATGTCGTGCGGATATTCGAGCGGCGAACGTCCCAGAATCCCCCGTATAGATTGCTCGATGGGTATTCGCTGGAAACGTTACATGAATATTTAACAAACGCTCGGTAACGACGCGACCGATATAATATACGAAATTATAGGAGAAATTTCGGCGCATGGGAACGCCGATGCACCTACAAGGCGATACTAAAACGGTGTTCCCTTAAAAGCATCCGCGGAACGAGCCACCATTCCGTACAAGATTTAATCTTCTTCTTTAAACATTGACGGTAAACCGACGATAAAAATCTCGGGCAACTTTTAGCAATTTTTATGAAACGCATCAGCTTCGAATTTTACGAGTTTGTGAATCCCGTCGAAAAACTTCGGGTGATCTCCAAATATATTTTTTTAACGAAAACTGTGGAAGATATGAGTTTCAAATTTTTTGGTTGCGAAAAATGGTGCATTGTGTGTAACCAGAGAATCACTGGCTTTCAGAAATTTTTCCAAAGGTAACTGGTGAATGTAACAATTCTAAATTTTTTAGTATATAAATGCATATTTTCGGAACGTGCAGTATTTTTTTAAACAAATATATCGATTGAATCCAAACTTATGGTATTTCTACGAACCGGTGGACAATAGATTGAAAATTCTAGAATACCGACCGTTGGCAGAATATTTAGGAAAATATGAGGCGCTTAAAAAATTCAGCAGAGATATCCCGTTAAATGTTGCCAAATTTTCATGAGGAATAGTTTCATTTTGTTAGCTTACATTTTCGTGGATCAGCGTATGAAATATTTTCTGCGTTGACTCGTTTCCCGATCGATTGTAGAATGACAGTTTCTGCAACTATTTAGTGTCTTCACGAGCAATTTTGTCCCAGATTAACCAACGAATAATAATAGATGTTCCGTCTCGTTCGAACGTTTTCGAATTACCGAGGCATAATATCGAGCGCAATTCCGTCGAACGTGAGGGAACGTGGGACGAACTCGCGGCTATTAAAACTCGGACTGCTTGGCGCTCGGTGGCTCGAGGAAACAAACGGTATTGCAAACAATTACCGAGTCCGCCGGCGAATCACGGGAATATTCAGTTAAGTATAATCCCGAGGAAGCGGTATTTTAAAAGTTTCGCTCGGGTCCCGAGCGACTGCAGAGCCGACCCTGACTGTTTTAATGAGATGTTTATAACTGTATTTAAGTGCATAAACAAGCTGCCGTTTTCGTAGCTGCTTTTCCACGATGTCTGCTCTTTCGTTCCCTTAACGCTGCGGTTTTTCAGTTCTTCTTTTGTGTGGCCTGAAAACGGGACACTCCGCAGCTTGAAATTTCACTAATAAATCCTCAATTTTAAACTGGGAACATTTAAAAGTAATAACTCTTCGTTTAAAATTCCTGAAGTTGCACCGGTGTTAATGCTATCTTGTTTAAGCAAGAAGAGTTATTCTGGATGCAGACAAGTAACTTTTACGTTGGACACAAATAGCACATTTTAACATTGGTTTTAAATGGCAGATTCTTAAAATAATATAATTTAACAATGCTGAAGGCACATTGCTGCTCAACGCAGAGCATCAACGCGTATCACACTATTCTCGCAGTATCTTGCGAACTGAAAATATTCTCGAGTCACTTCGGTGAAAGAATTTCGCGAAATTCACGTGCCAGCGATTTCAAACGTCGAACGCAAATGTCGAGAAATTGTTTGCCTCGCGAGTGTTCAAGTAAAACTTAGAAAACCACCGCGAAAATTTTAATTAAACGACTCTCAAGCTCACAGCCGAACGTCAATTTCAGAAAATGAATGCCTCCGAACGGCCGGGACGCGGTGATACACCGTCGAGATATGTAAATGATCGTTTAATCGCGGAGTCTTATCAAGAGAAAACCGCCCCCAGAAAATTCTCTCTGTGGTATTTACATTAAAATGTACATTAAAATTTCTACATCCCCAGATATGCAAATGCTGTCGAGTGATGTAGGTGACCCACGAATCCAGGCACAATGGGAACTCTTATCGCCGCTTCATCGGCCTCGTTTTAACAGGACAATCTTTGTAATCGCGGGAAAAATCGCGAAATTGCATGGCTCCTTAAAACTGGAGAACCGACCGACCACCTGACACAGAATAAGCTGCACGAAATCGAAAGAAACCTTGCAACATGCAAAGGGATGCCACAATAGGATGGTGAAAATAATTGAAAATCAATTTCGTTCAAAAATGTTTCTGGGTCCGCGATGCGAAGCAATAAACATTGAAGAAGAGTTTCGGGGTGCCTGGTACAAAGTACGTCTCGGAAGAGGACGAACCGAAATCGATTCAGCACTTCGAAAAGTGCCAAAAAGTTTTTCGCCGGGGCGGTTTCAGTTTCGCGAAGATTTACGGCGAAAAGATGGGGACGCGCATTAATCCTGTGAGGCGATATACCGTTTTATAGCTCGTAAAATTCGCGAAGGGACTCGTAAGAAGGTTTTGAGGTGGTGAGGTGGCGCGACGCGGCGGCAGTGCTTCAGATAAAATCATAACTGCCCCCTTTAAATCGGGTTACGCCTTTTGCGAGACGGGGGCCTGTCTGCATTCAGAGTACACTCGAAGATGCCCAGACACGTGAACTCGGCATTGTAAAGTAGCCGATGCGAAGCGTCCCGGTTAAAAGTCCGAAGCCTCGTAAAATCGAAAGGAAATCAGGGGCGACCCTGTTTCTTCCGGTCGTCAAGAGTCTACGATCTGAAAAACTTTCCTCTCTCCTCTTACAAGTCCGCTCTCCTCGTAATACGATTCTCGTGAACCCCGTATCTCGTGTACAGGAGTTTATGCTTCCCGTCGACGCGACGCGATTTTCATTCAATCGCTCTCTCGCGCCCGCGAAACTGCTTTACCGATCGCAAACGCGGTGGGATTGCACTCTAACTCTTTGAGGAGAAATTATTCTTTTCAAAATTGTCTCGGACAAATTAGGCTGAATCCAGCATTTTCTCCTTCACGTAAATGTTGTACCTATTGTTACTCTTCGATTCAAAGAACCGTGTTTCGCTGGAAAATGCGGATTTTATGCATTTATGACAAAAATACGAAGCATCATTTAAAGAATTTCAAAATACTATCCTGTAGTTTCCAACTCTATAAAATTATTAAGAAAGAAGAAAATATCTGTGTAGCTCCTGTAACTTGTAATGAACAGAACAGGAGACAACTTTGATGTCGCACAAAAATCCGCAGTCTAGATATATCAGTCTAGAAATTCTCCGATTCGTAACATAAAATGTTAGTTAGTAGATTTCTCAAGAATTCAATGTTTATCCGGAATCATCGAGAATTATTTTAAGCGAGTCCAGGGTTTTCTCAGTTATTTTTCTACGAAAATTCAGCATTTTTGACGATGAAGCGTTTATGGCAAAGTGGCGGAGGCTCCCGACGCGACAGATCTAATATTCCTCGTGTATAAGGAGCTCTAGTATCAAGAAGTGTTACAGGAGAGAAGGCAAGGAAAAGAATGAAGGATAACGCGAGCAACCGTGAATTCTCAGGAACGAGTCAGTTCCTATCGTTAACGAATACTTCGCCGGGTCTCGTAATGAGCTCGTTATCTCCCTTGAAACGCTTATTAATTGCTTACCTTGGTGAATTAGAAGAAAAATAGTGAGCCGAGGAGGTTTCGTTCCACGATCCCTTTTGTTGCATTAATTGAAATTGAAATTAGTATTTTCGCTCGGCTGACACGCTTTCCCGGCCGGTACATGCGTCAAGAGTTTCTAATTTATAACAAATTAATAGACTAATATAGGCACTGGTGAAGGGGATAATTGATATTAATATTAACGGTCACGGAACGCGGCTTTTACGGAATTTTCTTGTGGAATTGGGACGCGGAAACTATTTGCAGAATAATGCTTGCGGTTCGAAGTTGAATTAAAGTGTAATCATGCATGGCAGCTTTCAATTTTCCTGCCGTAACTGTGAAATAAATTATTCTGTATTATGTACAGCCTGAACATTCGAATCAGAAAGGAAAGTAGAATCTTGTTAGAACTCATAAAAATCCTCCTGTTGTTTTACTAAACATTTTCTGGATCAATTGAAAGGATACTATTTTCTACCGATTTGATCGGTCTTCAAAACCTTTTTCAAATTTGGAACAGTAAAATATTCAAGAAAATTCAGTAAATATTTTACGAACGAAATAATGATAGCAGCTTCGATAACAGCTTCTATAAAATGACCAAGAAACATTCAAATTTGCTGCGACATCTTTCTAAAATATGTACACGATGAAATTAAAAAATGTTGAGTACAAACATGTGTTCTTGTTCTATCTTTCGATCTTTGGGGGTTGATTGGAATTCTTAAACAGCAGGAAAAATGTCTTAGAAAATCGAATAGATATAAAAAGGTTACTCCGACGCGAAGGAAGTTTATAGCAAAATTGCTAGTGAACTTCTTCCACTGTAGTCTAACGCTCTCTACCCGCAAATGGGTGGCAGCCTTCGTAGACCCTCGGTCATTCGACGAAATTACGGACGGAAAGGACGGAGAATAGAGAGACGATCAATTAGAAAAGTTAAATTACTTCGTGAAATAAATTATTTACTAATCCATGGTTTCCCGAACTAATCCTTCCCGTCGGTTTCGAAACGCAGAATACGATAAACCCTCGTTCCCAACCAACCCTTGCTTTTTAAGAGGCCTGGCGAGATAAGGGTATTAAGATTTCGAAACTGAAATGCTCGTCTGCGAGTTCCCTGTAAATTGAAGTTTTCGCGAAGCTTTGCTGACGGGATCGCTGCAATTGGGAAATGAGAAACTGGCAAATTCGTACTCGTGATTCTAGTGATTTTCGTACATTAATTGTCCATTTTCCTACTTTTCCCATTAATTCTTAATCGTCAAAAGTAGTAAATTTTCGTCTAAACATCACTGTAAAAATAATAGTTATAAAATCATGTAATTCCATTACATCTCTAAAAATGTTTCAATTAAAAATCAAACAACAATTTTCCGCAACGCAACAGTCCAAATAACAAATACAGCACGAAATTCCTGGAAAGCATAATCTAGCATCGTGGAATCGCGTCGTAAATCCCAAGCGAAACGGAAGTACAGTAATTTTCTTTCGCAGACGAGGTTTCCGGGTGCTCGGAGTCTCGGCGATCGATTTCTTTCGTCGATTAATGGATGAACCGGCAAACACTGCCCGCTTCCCGTTCGGGACTGGAATACTTAAGTCGGGGTTCCCTCGGTTTCAGTAGTGTTTACCTTGCCGGTTTCCGGGCTTTTAATCGTTTCAATGTTTTCGCGGCTTAATCGTTCGCGACGGACGAACACTTCCCTTCGCCGAAACATGTCGGGCCTTCCCTCCGGCCATTTTCCTTTTCGTGCGAGCCGCGATTTTCGTTAGAATTTCGTTCCTCGGGTCTCACGTGAACGTAATGAAATTATACAGACACGGAGGAGATCTTCATACGTGATTCCATCTCCTAACGATTAGCAGAAGCTCCCCTCTGGCAACCACACGAGAAATCTAACCGCTTTGCAATAACCTGTACGAACATCTTCTTCGAATATTGATAAATAGACAGCGAATTTTATGCGTTTATAATAAAAATGAATAGGTTTAATTTAAGATAGTGAAAACATTGGAAGATTTTAAGAATACTGTTATATTATTTCCAACCTATTAACCATATTAACACTAACCTACCGAGCCCCAGAAGTAACTGATACGTGTTCTCTTATAAAAATGACATCTTCTATTGCAATACGTGCACTATTAAGTACTATTAACGAAATCAGTTTTATTACTTTTCTAATTGTAAAATAAAAAAACCTGGAACCAGTCATTTTGACCGGTGCTGGTTGGTTTAATGTTAAGAAAGAAAGTCAATTTCTATTTCACTCCAATTGGTTGCAATTCAGGTATTTAGAATATTTTTATTCTGCATAAAGTCTTCAACTTCGAGCCACGAAATTTTGACAGCGAATACATTAAGCCGGAAATTCGAAAAAGATCAAAAAATTAATGCATTCAAAGACAGGCACCACCGAGTCGATTAAAATCTCTCCCAGTGAAACGGATCTCACGAAAAAATGATTTAGTGCTCCGAACAACAAGCGCAAGCATAGCCAACGCTGGTTAATATTTATACCCGACTACGGCTAGAATAAATATTTATTCGGGAGCACGAAATTCGCGCGCGTGGGTCGAATCATTAATATTTACACAGAATAAAAAGCGTCACGGGGTAGATTGAATTTCGGAAATATATCGGAGGCGTCCTTGGGAAACTGTACAACAGCCTGGAGCTGATTTCGAAGCGCGGCGAGCGTAACGTGCGCACATATATCAAACACAGAATGCGAGAGAGAGAGACTCGACTCGACTCAGAAACGCAGCGAGTTGTTCCGACGAATATGAAACGTCCGCCCGGCCCGGATCGCCAAGTTGGTGTCAGTTGCCGTCGGAAAAGAGGTGGCGAATTCAAGGGGAAACGAAGCCGGGAAGAATAAATAATGAGGCTCGTTAACCGTGAGTTCTCGACGTGACTCTTCATCACGGAAATTGGCCCCGTTGTCATGGAACCGCAACTACAGCGTTCCCGAACGAAACCGAGCGAAGCCGCTTTAAATCTGGGATTAGAGGATCTCCAAAGATACTTTCGAAGACAATCGGTTCCGAGACAAAAGAGATTTGTAGGCAACACAATTCTGAATACAGTAAATTCTCTATAGTCGCAAACAGGGCATGTACGATAATCGCAAATGAAATATCCCCTCCAACTCAATACACTGATCTCGGCTCGGTATATCGGTGTGAACCACTACTAACGCGACGCGGAGAGTCGCAGTCGTCGGCACAGTTCAAACGCCCGTGAGTCATCATAACGTTATACCAAAATTCTATCTTCTTTATTTTCCATTATTTTTTCATGGGACTTTCACCAACATATTCCTGGCATTTTTCTAATGCAAAATGATACCAAACACGATATAATATGAACTGAATTTAGTGGTTTAATTGACGATGAGAGTTTCGAACGCAAGGAAGGACAGCGTATATGAAAGAAAGAGACGCGGAGAGTCGCAGGCGCCGGCGCAACTCGAAGGCCCGCGCGTGGTCTCGCGTTACACGCGCTGTCCTTCTCTACGTTCGGCTCGGCCTTTGGTTCCTTCTCTACGTTCGGCTCGGCCTTTGAAGCTCGAAAAAAGTAGGACCAAGATCGATAAATGCAAACAAATCCCCCCGAGGCGTTTGCGGCTATAGAGAATTTACTGTACTTGGTATCGTTGGGTGTTATGGGTGGGCATCCTTGAGGGTGCTGGAGGAGAGAGGAATTGAGAATTCTTCACAATTTTATTTAATTAATATTCCACTGATATTAACACGTTCTCCACCAACGTCACACATATGTAAGTGGTCGTTTACAATAAAGCACTGTGATGGTATAATTTTTATATTATCGATTTATACATCAGAACCAGGGTACTTCATTGGAAAACTTGTAAAAAGATGTGAATTTGTAGAAACATGTGCAGTCTGGTTCCCGACAGTCTCGCAATCGAGTTCTCGCTACACCTGTCTGACTAATTCAAGCTTATACTACTTGCTTCTCTAAAATATACTTTTGACACACTGTGATAATTTATTATAAAATATTTCCGACGCTTCTGTACTAAAAATTCTCGTAGTTTCGAGGAAAGTTTGGCCATTGTGTCGTCTACGAGAGTAACGAATAAACCAGGGACGAAAAAGTCGAAACACAAACTAGAAGTTTCACGACTCAGCATTTAATAGTCCCATAGGAATGCATTAAGATTCATTTATGGTTCTTGTTATATTGTTCTTGAGCAGACTGCGTGCTAGTGGGCGAAGTTTGTCGAGCACGGGGCATACAGACAATGAATTTCTGGTTAAAGAACACGCGAAATTTTCTTTCGAAGACAAACGTACTTGGGAATGATCAAATCTGAGCTGAATGATTATTTAATCAGTAAATCTACATAATAATGAATGCGCAATATAGACTAAATAATTTCTGCAACGTTGGAATCGCTATTATTTTTTAATGGAACAGCAAGCCAATATAATAACGAACTAGGGTCAGTTACGAGTAGTTTGTAAACTAATAAATAAATAATAATGTAACTAAAAGATAGGAGAAATATTCAATATTCTGGAAATAGTTACCACAGTAGCACGCTTCCGATAGTTGAAAGTAGCCTGGTCATATTTAAACTGAAGCCGCGCGTTATAAGGTCGGGCACGGCACACTGAATAATGCAGCGCACGCCTAACCGCTATGAATTCACATCAAACAAAATGGGGGCCCTCCCGCGGTCGCTCGTTTCTTCCCGGCATTTTTCGTTTCTTTTTTTTTCTGGCATCCACGAGACGCCCCGAACGACACTGTAAAAGCTAGTCTCGCGTGTTCCCGCCGTTTTTATCGGTGAAACAGATGCTCGATAATTCCTTTCGATGTGTCCAAGAGGGAACGGTAAAAATATTATTTTCTTCTTTTCATTCGAAAACGTCAGCTGCAGAACGGAAAACGGGAACCCGGCGATTACGCTCCGTACGATCAACAATCCGTCAACGAAACGCGGTGACAGTTCTGATTCGCGTGCAAAAACTAGTGTTTCTATACAAATCAATTAAAACTTCTAAGGTAGAATCGTGACATAAAAAGTTACAGAATATCGGAAGATTATTAAAGCAGAATCTTGGCTGCTGTACCATTTTTTTGTTCTTTAAACACCTCCGGAAGAATTTTTTTATTGTAAAAAAACGACAGATTTTAACGCTGAACATGTAAAAATGCTACCTCATCCACTCTACAAGTTGCCGTTTTTCTTTCTCCGTTAGAAGCAAGACATTCAACACTGTACAGTTTTCACAACATTACAAAAACACTACCTCACACACTCTTAAATGAATTATTTATTTATTCCCCCATGCGAAAGGAAACATTCGACACACTGTACATTTTCCCCAAATTCATTAAACCGACCAGTGACTACTTACGATCTATCGCAAAAACACGATGTTATACACTCTTCAATTTTTTATCTATTCCTCCAGACGAAACGAGTCATTCAACACTGTACATTTTCCACGCATTCCCAAAAAAAACCAGCAAGTACAATCCATCGCAAGAGTACAGTCCCATCCTCACGAAAAGTTGCTCTCTCAGTTTGCTCAAAACGAAACAAGATGTCACGATCAATTTACACTCGCCGCCCCTCTCGATTCCCCAGCATCAACTTCGAAAACTGAAATTCTTCTGGTAGATCTTTCGAGAGTTTCTTATCCAGATTCCGTCCGTTGCGCGCCGACTTTATCAAAGTTTCCACACAATCGCCGGAGTAAAGTTCCGTTCGGCCCGCTCTGACACCACAGCTCAACATTTCCCGTCCGGAACGACTTCTGTACGCCGGGACACGATAGAACGCTCCGTAGCAGCAGGCGTGTAACGTCCGAAAGTAAATAAACGAAGTAAATAAAAACCTCGGAAATCGCCGAACGATGCTCGCCGTACGCAAACTCGTTTTGTCAACGCTGTCCGTCCTGTCAATGGCGTCCCTTTCATTTTCTTCGACCCTTGTGTCGGTAACACGTTCATTGCAAACGATTTTTCCAGTCGTGGAAGACAATCAAATTTTATTCTGGATTTTTATCGTCAGCTTGACAGAGCATTAAACTGATCATTATACATTACTTTAAATATAATAAGAAGACTGTGAAACATTTTAGCCATTTTTTTATAATATATTTAAAATATATTTGTTGCATAATTCTTCATAGATGCATCTTAAAATCTCAATTATCGTAGATTAAAAATATTAGAACTCGTCATTTAATGAACGGTATTGAACAGCGCATGTGTATATGATTAGTATAATTGATCGCGGGTTATTGACACAAAGGTGAGATCGGAAACGGCGAGGCAAGGGACAGGATTTACCGTCGGTTTCTGCACTCCTCGATCCCGAAACGGCGAACGCGAACAGTAAATCACTCGGCTCGCGTCCGCTGCAGGAGACTCGGGAGCCGCCGCGCCTCCGCTTCAAAATTGAAGTAAAAATTCCACGAACACGAGACACGTGATTATTTAAGCTATCGTGCATGATGAATGGACCTCTTTCTCTCTCTCTCTCACTTCGGAAGCGATGGGAAGCAGACGATTTTGGATTCGGAACACGAAGGCCTTCGCCAGCGCTGCTGCCTTGGACCCGCCATTCTTCTCCAGGACGTCGAGGGATTTCGTCCTTCCTTTCTCGGTTTTTTTTTCTTTGTTCGGTTGTCTTATTTTCTGGACAGTGTTTCTTAAACAGTTCTCTGTCTGGTTTGTTTCTTTTTCGTTCTGAAATAATGGCGAGGGGTAGGAGCGACGCACTAAAAGAGGTCTGTCTGATTTGTTTCAGGTCCTGCCGCCTTGGAAATCGGCCACGGAGGGCAGCATGTCCTTCAAAATTAGAACGAACGAGCCTAATGGATTGATCATGTATAGTCGCAGCGGTGCACACACCAGAGTAAGTGATTTTGCATTTTTATTTTTTAAAGATCCTGTCCCCTATGATTTTTTAGGCATTGTTAGGCATTGCTAGACATCATGTTGATCACGATGAACTAATTTTATGAACATGTTTTGTATTGTATAATATAAAAATTTCTTCAAATAATTTCAGTTCTGTATACAGTGAGCCACGAAAATATTCGAACGCCCTTTAAAACAGAATAACATTTTTATAATTGTACCAAACGATCTGATCTTTTACAATCAATCAGAAGCATTGGTTTACGAAATGATATGCAAAATAGATTTACCGGAAATTATAATTTGCAAGGTTAGATGCAAAAATAAAAAAGGCACTTTTTAAAACATCTTTATTTGGGCCCTTAATGAAAATTTAAAATGTATGTTTTGTAAATCTATGTTGGTTTCGCATGTAACCTTGTAAATTATAATTTTTAGAAAATCTTTAAACTCTAAAAGAAAATCTCTAAACCAATGTAAAAGGGCGTTCGAATACTTTCGTGGCTCACTGTATGCATATTTCATTCATAGTACACTCGCAATGTACATCACGGGCAAAAAAATTTTTCCATCAACCATATGGTTCTCAATTGCTGAAAACAAAATTGAAGTCATTACTAATATAAACACTATTTTCAAACATTAGTATACTGTGTGTGTTACAAATATTATAAAAGCACAAAAATTCACCATTATTCATTGATATTGCTAACAAACGGAAAATGAATTTTTGTTGGCCATAGTAAATCTCTAATTACTTTTGTGAAACTTTACGGCACGGTCTCCGCAAGTTTGTGGCAATTTTTGGAACACAGTTACACCACGGTGACGAGCTCGAAATGTATTTTCGCTGCTCGCTTTTCGTCTCCCAGTTCTCTCCCTCTCTCTGTTTCGCGCGCACGGTTATCTCGATTTAACAATAACCGCCGCGTAATTCCCACAATTATATTTCAGCGTACAGCAGGCGAGCATTAAAATCGCGAATAATCAAGGCCGTGCGGCACGAAACGGCGCGAAATAAATCGAAAAGTTGCGAAAACCCGGTGAAACGACGCGACGGCATGGCACAGCGCGCGGACTTGTTGCAAACGGTAGTTCGTGCGAGTTCCTCATTAACGGAATCCCATGAGTAAATGCTTCTCTGGATTGTGTTTTGTGTCTGCAGCAGGTGATTCTATCTCGTATAACGCGTAGAATGATGTATACTATTATAAATTATGGTAACCGTATTAGATCACCGCCAGGATTACTGTCAATTTTTGTTTACACTTTAGCTTCTCGTAAAACAAACTTCTCCACCCTGAGGTCTTCCGGGCACTTAAAAACAATGTCATTAAAATCTATTAAAAATATCAAGAATTACGTTGAAGAACTTATCTTGAAGAACTTATCTGAAGATTTATCAAAACGCTGCTGTGAATCGAATGTTTATATATTTTTATTGTAAAGTAATACGTGTATAAAAAAATGCCAAAATTTGTAGTCCCCTAAACCGAACATTAATCCCAAATTCTATTCGTGTATCATTGAATGAGTTGTTTTAATTTTGTGTGACCTTTTCGGGCATTCGTATGGCACTCGACGAATTAAATTTTCTTTTGAAAAAGCTTGTTGTTCAATGTTATTTTTAATGATGAGTTAAAATATTGTGTTTGCACCTGCAGCAAGACCTGTTCGCCTTCGAAATCTTCGATGGACACCTATACCTTCACGCAGACCTTGGAAGCGGTCCTGTCAAGGTGAAACCATCGAAAGGACGAGTCGATGATGGCATGTGGCATAATGTGGCGTTTCGTCGAACCAAAAGGGAAGGTTGGGTCACGGTTGACAAGGGGACAGTCGAGTTTCGCACACCAGGTAGGCAAATTCACATTTCTGCGGACCAATTTCACGAAACAAGTGAAATTTCTATTCCTGCGGCAACTGTTCCGATAATAAAACCACCGACGAGATACTATCATTGACTATCAAAGACCCTGTGCTATTCGGGTTACCCTCGGTTCGTCGACAACCCATTTCATCGACACTGTTTTCATCGACAATTTGACTGACAGTAACTTTCGTCGACGCTATGTTTTCATCAACACGGTCAAATCGTCGACAAATATCTTCATCGACACGGTTTGACCGACACTATGATTTCATCGACACGGTCAAATCGTCGATGAAAACAGTGTCGGTGAAATGGGTTGTCGACGAACCGAGGGTAACCCGTGCTATTCAGCGGCGCCAAAAGTGGCCCAGTCAATGGTCAATCACTGGTCACATGGTCAGAGTACCCAAGGTATTGTGGGATATAATTAAACTTATTGTATAAACTACAAAATTGAAGACGGCACCGATGAGGAACACAAAAGACGTAACACTGACTGGCGAAAAATGCAATCGCTCTCGCGCTAGACTAATTGAATCGCTCTGATCGCTCTTATCGCACTTGACTCCTTCGCTCGCAATTGTCGCACTCTCTCTGTTTCAACTAGTTCGCTCACGTTCTCGATTCTCTCTCACTCATACATGTAAACATACGTACACATACATCTAAGCACATACTTTACCCTAGGTCAGTGTTTCCTAAAGTGTGGTATGCGTACCCCTGGGGGTACAGGAAGAGTCTGAAGGGGGTACGCACTGATCCTAGTGCAATAATCCTGGTGCAACGGGAGTCTACTGTTGTGTACAAAGGTTGTACACGCCTGCTAGGGGATACTCAGTGTTACGACAGTTACAGAAGGGGTACACAAATGTCGAAACTTTGGAAAACACTGCCCTAGGTCGTTGCCACCGCTTTTTATCTCAACCGATAGGTGACAACTAGCGATCAATGCACATCAGTACATCAAATATACATCCACACATCGAACATACACGCGTTTAGATGGTTTCGAAATACAAACCCATAGTACTTCAGACTTTTTTTTCATTTACACGAGGGGTGAAATGACCCATTTTACAATAGATTTGTTATTTGACAATTATTGAGATTGTAAAGGTGCTTTCATGGGAATCGATTGAATACATATTTTGACTCCAGTATATATTATAGTAAAAATCGCACAAAATACAAATAAATTTAATCTTGTTACTTTTATAATACCATACACATTGGTCACTTCAGATGGTCGGTACGTTTTAGTGTTAAGTTATAAAACCCCATATGGGATTATTAGCAACATGCACATGGCTGTGCATGCTAACATGGCAAGAATAATTTAGAATATAGGGTCGACAATAAAGTGGAACATTTCTGAATACAACTCTAAAGGTGCAAACAGTGAAACTTAAGGAATTTATGCATATAAAGTGAAGCGCAATTTAACAGTTAAACTGCATAAGATTAAACTCCATGTCTAATTGTACACAATACCATGTCTCTCCATAAGTTGGTACCTGCAGAAAATTTAAAACGTGCAGTTTAGAGGTATCATTACGAAAGTTGGACAAACAAATGGACTCGTGGGTACAGTTCACAGGAGGGGACACGTTGCAAAATTCTCCCACCCCGTGAGCGAATCACGTGTCACGTTTACGACGATTCACAATGCTTAACATTCTTGCCACACAACGCTCTAAATTCAGCTGGGCAGCGACATAAACGATGAAGTAGGAAAAACGCGAGAGGTCGAGGAGCCAGCCCCATTCATAATTTACAGTCACACACCCGGGGACACTTATCTGCACCCGTAGCTAACCGTTTCATGTGTGAAACATAATAAATCCACCCCTGAAGCATTTTTTATACATTCTTGTAGTTTTATTATTACCGCATATACTGTAGAAGAGGTGCTTCTATTGTAGACATAAATACCTCAACAATTATCAGAAAGGATTAAAACACAAAATACTCTCATGAAATAATAATAAAAATAGACTGCGCGGATTTGATACAGTTGTAACAACAATTAGTAGTCGAAACAGAAAACAGTGAAAACATTGGAAGATTTTAATTGATATTTATTTACCTCCAATTGTTGCAACCGATACACGAGACTTTTATTTTACATAAAAGTCCGGAGTCTACTCACATGTAAAATTATTCTACAACTATCAAGATCAAGACAGAAATTTCGGTGAAAATCAGTCAACTCGATAATTGCAGAAAAGTTTCGACAATATCTGCAGCAGAAAAATATTCAGGACGTACGGTGAGAGTCTCGTAAGTCAATCGAAACTGAACAGCTTAGAAACTTTCGGGAATTGCTATCAACTGGAGAAAAAGCAGCGAGAGAGCGAGAGAGAGAAAATGAAAAAGAGCGGTACAGATTACCGTTGAAGGGTCTCGCGGCTTTATTAAACCGATAAATAAATAAAAGCTCGGAAGTTTTCAATGGTGGCCGGGCCGCAAGCTGGCTCGGGTTCTCCATTGACCGGGGGACAAATAATGCCGGCCGAAATCACTTTCTCGGGTTTCCCGTTTTCTATAATCTGTCTTCCTTTCGAATTCTGTCGGCGTGCGCGCACGTTCGGTTCAATAGCGTTAAATTCTAACGTCGAGTGATTTTTCCAGCGACCGTTTTTATCCGCGCGGGCTATTTTACGATGCCGGAGGTTTACGGTTCCGCGAAAACATACGCATATCTCGCGGATTTTATAGGTCTGACAAGTTATTTTGTATTAGCGCGCGAACGTTATTGCCGAGTAAATTTCGACGAGATAAAAGGTGTTCCAGCGAAATTAGATTGGCGGCAATTCCCTAGGAATTTGTAGAAAACCTCCGGTATGATGGACCGGATATTTCAATTTCAAGTTTGTCTTGAAACTTCTTCTTTTAACGATCGAAACACGCGTATCGACACAATGTGACCAGTTCATTTTTAGTTTTTCCATTTAGTCCACTGCAATGTTCTGTTAGATTTACTGAAACAGTTCTGCTATCATAGGTCCAATCTTTTCTTATATTACACAGCGTGGCTCGAAGTGGCTTGTCAAATTATTTTAGTACACCTTTTATTCGATTCCTTTTGCTGAGCTTTTCAAGTGCATATTTTTATAGAAAACTCTAGAATTCTTTTAGAAAGGAGAAATATATATATAAATTTTGCAAGACCCCTAGAAAATTCACGAAAAGACGAGCGCTAGTGAAATGTGCACCGTGATTATTCCAATCAGAAAGTTCTAACACGAAATTTCTAATAAAAATTACAAGATGTTTCACGTAATTTTTATTGTAACATCTGATTGGAGTAGAAACTCCATCGTTTCCTAGAAAACCGTCTTCGTAACTTCAACAATTAAAAATGCAATCTGTACAAAATCAAATTGTTTACAGTATTAAATTGTCAAATCAACATGACAGTCTCCGAGGCCACCTATCTCTGCCAAAACGACAGTATTTCGACGTCTCTGATGAAGGATTAAATAAGTGAAAAATCGAAGTACATATTACTATCAAAAGAAGAGTGGTAAAAAGGGTGTGAACAGTTTGTTAAAAAACCAACAACGAGAATCCGGAAGGACGCGGCGCGCCGCGAGCCAGCAGAGTAATAATTTCACGTTAACAAGAATCACTGATGCGACCAGCAAAAGAAACTTACAGCATCGTGGGGATTTGTGTACCTACTATATCCTGGCGAAACTTTCGCGTATCCCATCGTGGTCAGCCGAATTACACGGACAGTTAATTTGGCAGTGAAACTTGCCTTTGACACCCGACCCTTGTGCAATTTCAGCCTCAAAACTGTATGTATTCCGATACTCTGTATCGCTTCAGTAGAACGAGCTTGCGCAAATTCTTGAACTGCGAACGCTTGCTGCAAGCAAACAGCTCCGTTAACGCGTTAAAAAATCGTTGATCACTTTCTAAAAACGGGCGACACGTAAGTCGTAATCTCCTTTCGCTCTTGAGCGAGAACCGAAATTCGTTAACCGCGGAATGTTGATTAAGCCCCGGTGGGAGGCGGATCAATTAAATCAACGTCGACGCGAATCGCCGCGGCTTAAACCGCGATTAGAGATAAGCTAATAAAATAATCTCCTCGGCCGACCGAAAAAAAACCGAAACAAAAAACAACCGGTCGCGGAAGCCGCTCATGGTTTGTATGAGTGGACTTTTGCGGCGTGCTGTAAGTCAAACGGACCGATTTAATGGCGGCGGATCTATTCGAAAACACGCTGATCTAGTCAATTGCGAGTGTGCAATCGGGACCGGCACCGCACACGGTGTGCTTTAGCTTGTAATTCGCTTCGCGGCTCCGACTATGTACAAATTTCCACGAGTTTTCGCGTGCGGCCGCTCCGCACCCGCTTCGGATCGATTACCCGGGATAATGCCATTGTAATAATGTTTGCTCGCAGTCGCAGTCGCGGCGAGCAACCGTATTTTTTCCTGTGAAACGACAAAAAAAATTAATCCGACCGATTAATCATTGATTCCCGCCGGGGACCGGAAATTGTACCGTACGCGACCGTAACATCGATCGTTTCGCGCACGGCCACGCTATTAACACTAAACCTATGGCTGCCGGTTGAATAATCGCTTTCAGATATTTTATTTTATTATTCTGCGGATCTCCGAATTATGGAGGAATTTTTTGGTGATTTATGAAATCGGAATAAATGCAATTTCGTTCATAGACTGCGGATCTTTATGCAATTTCACATTTCACGGATTATTTCCTAATAATTGAATTGAGAACGAAATTTCTTTCGGCGATTAGAAGACTCTGTAGATCAGAGTTGTGTTAATTCAATTACACAATTGAATTACATTGTATTTCTATTATATAGTAATTCAACTACGTCGTAACTGGATTACATAATTCAATCCTTTCAATTAATTCAATTACTTTTAATCATATATGTAATTGAAATATAATACACTTAAAATACATCTCTCCAAATTATAGTCCAGAACTTTGAAGAAGTGCGATATATTTTTTTATGTTTTTCTTTCATATACTTGTTTACTGTCTATGCGGCGTAGTTTCTATTCCTCGTCCTCCTTCATAATACGTAACGCTATTTTATAATTGTACTCCAATTGCAATTACGAACCACGTTGTAATTTAATTGAATGAAGATCTGAATTATAAATTACAATATGACTGAATTACAATGTAATTCAATTACTTTCTAATTATAATTCCTGGAGTAATTCAATTACCTTGTAATTGTAATTCCTGGAGTAATTCAATTGTAATTCTGCACAACTCTACCGTAGATGGATGGTTTTTTGTGTTTCATAAACTCGAATGCGTAATATAATAAATACATAAAGATCCTCTAATTTACGATGGAAATTGTCCGAATGAACTCGTTCTTGCCGTTACTATAGTACAAAGCAACATGCACACCAGTCGCAATTTCTGCTCGGCAATTTCGCCGTCAAATTCCAAAATTTGCACAATCTTGACATCGAGAGCGAATGCATTCCGTTACCATGGAAAATGTAGCAATTTCGCGGAGCATAGTGCATCATACCCAGCCCGAGGTGAGACATCTAATTAACGGGATGGTGCCCCGTAAAATCCAGCTATTACTTTCCGCGATACTCCGTGGAATAAAGTTGTCCGGTATAAATTTGATCTGCGAAATTATGGCAGCGCGCTCGCGAAATCGAGCGTGTTCCAGCTGCCGAAATCCTCTTCCACGCTCGAAGCTCTCTTGTCGTCGGTAACAATTTCCGAAGAAACAGCTCTCTTCATCGTCGAAAGAGCTTCATCCACGCAGTTCGTCGACTCTAATCTCTTTTCCCCTTTTGCTTCCGTGTCTCTCGCGCTATTTCTATGCTTCCATGGTTCGTCCGATGCTGTCTTCCGTCCATTTTACCCCTCCCGTCGCTTGCTCCTTGGGGAAAATAAGATTTATCTTGCGAGAGCTAGCTCCTCGGGCTACTCCTTTGCCTCGCCACCAAGAAACACTGTGGTCCCTTCGAGCGAAACCCGTTCTTTCGAGATTGTTTTTTGTTTATCATGTCTAGTGGTTTGCAGGAACGTGGTCCAGCATGAATAAATTTTCAACGGCGGAGACCTTTTAATATTCCCACGTTGCTTTACGTTAATGGTCGAGGAAAATGGAATTGGCCTTTTGATGCTGTTTGTAGGACTGTTTTGTTTAATTCATGAGCAGGCTGGGTTCGCGTGTAAGAGATGTAGGAGCAAGTGATTCTTGTAAATTTGTTTCTTGGAGACTATTGGCAGTTTTGAGGAACAACAGCTGTAATATCAAGTGATTTTTAACAATATTTTCCAGGATATTGTTGATGGTAAATTTGTAGATATTGCTTTGTTAAATTTAAGGGAGGATCAACAGGTATACAGAATAAAGATAAATGCTTTTTATGAATTTTTCTCCAGACAACTATTAATACTATTGAAACGAATCTTTGTGGAACGCATGTAGTACATCCTCGCTCTACCAGAAAACATTTTTTGTAAATTGCGTTCGTCTATTTATTAATACAACAGAGTGCAATCGCGTCAACCTGCCATGTTCTGCGGGTAAGCCCTTATTTGCGTGACATGTAGCGCCTGTCGTAGTCATGCAAACGTGAAAAATTAATCATTTTCCTAACTTCGGATAGTTGACGCTTCGGTTATTGCAACTTTAAAAAATAACAACGAATCGAACGACTTTTGACGCTTGGAAGAAAATTGTCAATTTAATATTGGCACAAGACAAGAAGAAAAATTTTCGGAAACTTCAATGGACGATTTAATTTGTAGGATTTGTAGAATTAAATGAGAGAAAATGGGACACGTTAATGGCGTTCTTTTTCCAGATATTCAAACAAAATGGCGCACTATTAGAGATCGAGTTAACTGGAAATATTTGCGAGAATTGTTGCCGGAGAACGCGTCTTAGATACAACAATAGTTAGGTCGCCTATCGCTGTTCCGTTTTCGAGGGTCGGCATGGCGCCGGAAATAAACGTTTCGAGGATCTCTGTTGTTATCTTCGTGCACGTACCCCTGAAATACGCGGTCTCCCAGGCTCGTGAAATAACGCCGTTCCGGTCGGTACTCGGCAAAAAGATTAGGGAACGATTAGGCACGCTCGCTGGAAAGGGTTGCGCGAAGAGGGACCATTATTTTCATCAGGCACGTCATCCCACCGAACGCAGTAGTAGGGTAATTCGAGGCCGCGCCGCGCCGCTCGAAAATTCGCGGCCCGTACAACACGCCGCGCCGCGCCGTTTCAAGCGAAATTCAGTTTTCTACCAGGAAAAAAATTGCGCAGGGGATAATAGACTTTAAGCGAGTCCCGCGACTTTTTAATTAACGTTGAATAACGGGTCTCATCAACGTTCTACGGGCGCGCTGCTCCGGCCGCCACGGCGAATAATTACCGATAGTTTGAGCGCACTCTACCACTCGGACCAATCTCGCGGCGAGTGTCCCGCTGAAAGTTCAATTGCGACCGCCGCTCCGCGCCGGAAACTGGAATTTTTCTGGAAATAAAAGACCGCCGGAAATGCTGCCGATTATTGCCGAAATAATCGGTGAACGCCGCGGCGCGGCGTTGCGAAATGCGCTGCGCGATCGATATTGCACCGCGCCGTTCGCTATGATATGCGCTTGACGCGTCCGTTTTATCGTTTAAACTGTAATCATTTCCTAAGAAATGATCGCACGACAATAAAAGCCTCTAATTTCATCCACCATCGTTCATTTTATTCGGAAACTTTTATCTCGACGTAAGGGAAGAGAAACTGGAGACTGACGCGATTTCAAACGTCTCTGAAAACTCCGACAAATTTTTCTCGTGACTGAAACCAGCGCAGATTTAAAAAATTCAAGCTCAAAAATTGATGCACGAAGAATGTTTTTAGATCGGACGCATTTTATACTTCATCCGAGGATGAATGCGAGTCACGACAGGCCCGACAGCTATAAATAATCGATCATTAAAAATACATCAAGTGTATCGGTGAATGATAGACCGGCAACGAATTTCACGCGTCATGAATCGGTCGAGACGCGGAAGAAAGCGTAAGCGTATGAATTACGCGGACATCGATTTATCATCTACCATTCTGCATTTGTCACTGAAACGTCCCGATATCGCTTACGAAACTCGATTAGGAGAGTCGGAAGAGCGTGGGGAGAGAGGCAGAGAGAGAAAAAGAAAAAGGGAGAAGTAGTATGACAAGAGAGAGTGGTATTCGTTACACCCATAGATAAGCTTCGCTGCATTTGATCTATGTCGAGTACCTACTACGGGAAACTACGGTCAGAACGGTGAAACTCTCATCTTTTCAGGGAAACGGGGTAAAAGTTACTACATACATGATACGGTTTTTTCACTGTGTCGACGTTGGAATATGTTTTTTAGCATTTTTTAGCATCCTGGGATATTAATTCATCATGTCCCGATCGCGTCGAATATTTAATACATTAGATTAAACATTCCGTTCAATGTATTTGATTATTCATGTAACGGAAACGCGTATCAAATTCAATAAAACATTCAGACCTACTGAAATGGTAATCATTTCGACAGACAAAGAATAGGTATTACAAGTTCCTTACAGAGAACGAATGATTTCAATTGAAAACGTTTTGCACGATCACACATCAAATTACTAGAATCGATACATTACAATCTCGAAGGAAAATTTCGTTTGTTATTTAATAAAAGCTGTTGCAGTTCATCACTCGATTGATATTCGATCGCTCAAAGTATACAATGATATAATTAGATTTAATGTAACGTAAATAAGACATGTTCCCCCATCGAAATTGAATTGTCAAACACCAATTACGGGGGATATATTAAATCCATTTTGTAAATTTTCAGAGATCATGTGGGTGTTATTTTTGTGCGTTTGAAAATTTGCAGACAGCAATTACATGTGTGTGATTAAATAAATTAAACAAAATTTAAAATTATATAAATCAAATAGATACAAATAGGTATTTGAACATCAAATAATTTAAGAAAGAAACTTTCAAGACGGAGATTAAAAATGAATAATTTTAATAATTTCCATTTTCTAGGTGATTCTACGGAACTAGACCTGGATGGATTGCTATATATAGGGGGTGTGGGCGCACCCTTCGCACCCCTAACATTGCCGCCAGTATTGTGGACAGGTACCCTGAGACAGGGTTATGTCGGCTGCATGAGAGAGCTTGTCATAGACGGCTTGCCGATCGATATAGCCGGATATGCTCAACAACAAGACTCTGGTAAGAGAATGGAAACAATTTTCTAGCGAAAACTACAATTCAACATTTTCCTAAACCCCAAACCATCCCCTAGGAAAATTAAAAATAATCTCACTTAAAAATAAATGGCGACAAGTCACTTAAAATAATAATGAACACGTAATTGACTAAACTATCATTTTGATGGAATCCATTGCTACATCGAATAGCTATACTACAACAAAAATTATTTGTGGCTCGTCCTAATATTTCACAAAAATGATTCACAGTCAATTTTCATTCACTGGACGCTATTACATCGATTTATAAATTCAAAGTAAAAATATAATATGTTAAAAATCCAAAACACTGTAGGTTTAAAATTGTTACACTGTACTTGGCTACAAAAAGTATATACAATCAATATATAAAACTCGATAAACTGAAAGTGATTTGTCCAGAATGGATACTTTTGATCGTTGTACTTACTACTTTAGTGGTATTATTGTAGAATATTTAGTATGCCTGCTGAACAAGGCGACGTCTCCCAGTGTTCATAGTAATAACTGGTTGACGATCAGTGAGAACAATATTCGACGTAATGTAACACGCAAAATATTAATAGAGTTACATGCACGCTGCAACGCACGAACTTCCCATTTACTGTATTCTTGTCTCTACATCATTTATGAAATGTGGCGTGTTTGGTATACAGCGTTGCTGCAATAGCTTAATTAATTTATTATGTCAATTTACACGGTACATCGTGAGTTTACAATTACGTTTAAAATGGAACGCGAACGCAGAAGCGGCCGCGTAAAGCGGAGATTTCGCACAGCCGAACAATGGATAGATTTGCGTGTACACAGAGCTACGTTTTAATAATTTATTCACCGCTTAATGATTTTATATTAAGAACTGTGCAATAGATATACACATGTAGCTTGGGAAAGAAAAATCGATATCGTGACGCAAAGTTACATGGCCGTGTACAACACCTGTAATTTCAAAATGAGTACAGTTTGTTCGTGAAAAAAGAAAATAAGTAAATAATTAGAAAAAATGCACAAATAAACATAATAAATGTCCATTGTATTCCTATAATTCATAGATTATGTGTGTGAAGTCAGATAAATAATTATTATAAACATTAATGAACTTAAGAACTTTTCCTTTAAAAAGCAGGCAGTAGCTTAAACAATTTATTTATCATGCAGTGAATTCATATCGGAAGCTGTGATAAAAATATTGTATGAAGAAGAGTAATATCTAGTGTATACTGATTAAATAATTTATTTATCGTGTATTGAATTCGTATGAAAGATTGAAAGAAAAATATTATTTGAGAAAGAATATGATAACGGGTCGTGCAATCATACTGATATCGTACGATAAGAAGTGTGGTTTTAAAGTGTCTTTAACCAAGTGCGGTTTAAATAATGAGTTTAATTTATAGTGTCGTGAATGCATATAAAAATTGTGATACGAATATAGCTTGAAAAAGAAGAATTAATAGCATAAAAGTGAGTCACTTGGTCGTACACTTAGAACAGTGATTTGAAGGTGTAAACATTCGTTAAAAATATTGTTAACTATTATTTCTTATGTAAAATCTGTTTATGTGGATTGAGGATGTGAAATTTGCCAAAAAAAATCATTTTTACGAAAAAAAAAGATTTTCGCTGCGGACAGGATTCGAACCTGTGCGGGTATAACCCATCAGATTTCGAGTCTGACTCCTTAACCACTCGGACACCACAGCTTGTGACAGACTGTGCCTTCAAAATTCATTTGAACCGCTCTCCGACTTTGTTACATAAAATATTGTTTCTAATACTATACTACTTTATAAATTATCGCATCGTATTGCACAATTATGATACGAAAATTATTATTTAATAATCGGTATTATCACTGGAAATGCAATATCGAGCACAAATTACACGTCAGTTACGAAAATTTGAAATTGATCTTTATTTAATTCATACCATTTAAAAAAACTAAAAAATGAACATTATTTAACTTACATCATTTACAAAAATTCAAGGTCAAACTTTATTTAATTTAATTATTCAACTGAATTAAAAAGTGAACGTTAATTTATATCATGTACAAAAATGGAAACAAAAGATTACCTAGCTAGATTCTAAAACTAGTTTGCCTCGCCACAAATAAATTCGGAAACCGATTCAATTTAACGATAAATTACACTGTATCCAATTTGAACTGCTCACAGGTGATATACGAGTACACGCGAATCCCGAGCCGCGGTGCGACCATAAGTTTATTCGCTGGTCTTTTTGGTCGAACTCTTATGCATAGCATTATGAACGATGAAATGCATGGAATCCGTTTCCCGGGGACAGAAATGTTTTCCTCGGGAGGACCACAAATTTTTGCAAAAGGAAGGAATGCCGTTCCTGAACGGATGAAAGACTTGAACCGGAAACACTTGTCACTGTCTACGTAATTTCGTTTCTCTGGACAATTTTGCAGGCGCTGTCAGGCCAGCTTGTCCTTCTCACCAGCCCCACTGTCCCTCGGAGCCCTGTATGCACGGCGGCCTTTGTGTCGAGGGGTGGAACAGGTTCCATTGCGATTGTACCGGAACACCCTTCACCGGTCCTACATGCGGAAAAGGTAAGACCGAGTTTTCCTTCTGGCTTCTATTTTACGGGATTTTTCCGGCCAATCGAACTGTCCTCTCCACGAAGAAATTCATGCACGTTGCCTCGCGATGAAATAATTTGAAACAATTCAATATTCATGGACCTCTCTGCGGTCGAAGACCAGTTTACTCGTTGTTTATAACATTGTTCACCTACAAAAACTCTATCGATATAATTTTTAATAGGTTAAGAGCCAAATATCGACTCCCCCAAATCTCCATAAAATAAAATTAATTTATCATAGCGAACCTAGAAGATTAACTCTTCGCACTTGGAGATTTTTCTTAAGTCACCATATTTATCGTTTGTGGAAACTACTTATGTAAATTAATCATTTGAACTACCAATCGTAAATATTTACTGTATTTGTTAATTATATAAGATAGTTGGCATGGAATTCTATTGACACAGATTTTATGAAATAGGAATTTTAGGTCGTTTTAGGTCCCCACAATATATAATTTTTTTTAATGATTTTCTGTTTTGTGTATTACAGATGCATCGACACTGCATCTGAACGGAACGCAACAGATGACAGCGCTGATGCCAGAGGATTCGAAAACGCAAGCTGAAGAACTCAGTCTGCGTTTCAAAACCACTAAGCCGCAAGGGCTGCTTTTGGCAACGAGTCTGGAAAATAGTCCTGATAGATTGCAAATCTACCTGGACATGGGCAAAGCGAAGATGCTGATCCACATCGGGGATAAGGAAAAGGTGAGTCTAATTTTAATGAAACAATTTAATCAAATACTTTAAAAAAACTTCTCTGGGAAAACACTGTTATCTTCTTTCAAGGTCCATAAAAATACTGGTTATTTTATGCTGACATCTATAACAGTTAACGTGTTGACTCTTTAATTGAAATTGGATTTATTACTAACACAGTAATTCCTCATTTTTTATAAGAAAACTCAAATCCCCAGAATTTTATATATTCAGCAGCTCTCACCCATATCCCTGTTGAATATTTGGTATACATTCTGTATGAAATGGGATTATGTATCGAACATTTGGCTATTATCCCTGTCGTGAAGAAAAAAGAAACCCAATATCGGAAAATGTATCGAGCCAACATTTTTAATATTATTCTATCGCTATTATTAAATTCTTTTCAACCCTTGTCGAACAGCTGATTTTAATCCCTTGGCACCAAAAAGCTTAAAAAATTCATCGACTCGGTAGGAATCGATGTTAAACGAGTTTGTTGAGAGAGAACGATGATCAAATTTAATTCTGAAAGTGGGTAGCGCGGGAAAGTTGGAGATACTAAATTTAATTAGTGGGAATAGAGCTCGAAATAAAACAGATGTAGTATAGAAAACAAAACATACATTTAAAGTACAGGTGACGCGTAAACATAAACAGAAAGCGCGGGACACGTTGAGCGTAGTATTCGAGCAACGCTCATGCGCGAGTGAGGTAGCAAGGTCTCTGCTAGAGCTAGAGGCATACACGTGAACCAGAATTGCACTTCCAAAAAATTCACATTAAACGTCTACTACTAAACGAGAAAAAATGCAGGAAAACATTTTAGTGTCCTTGAGATTTTAACAAAGAAAAATTGAATTTTGTTAGTCGGGTCATTAAGAAACAGCTCTGAACAAATTAAGCGAGTTACTACACTTTCAAATTTCGCTGCAAAAATGTGCTCAAGGCTGCAAAGGGAAAAATTTCGCATGGAACGGTAAAAAATTCATGGAAACAGCATTTTATGAGGACATTTAAATAATGAAACGGACCAGTGGCGCAATGGCGACGCGATTTTAAACCGAGCGCGGGCGTCCGTGATTCGCGAAACACCGGTGCCAGTGAAATATTTAAATAACGAACGTGTAACAAGGTCGAGCGGAAAAGCGGTAATCCTATCGCCAAAATAATTCCAGGATCAACACTTTTTCCGCTCGGATTACCAGCGTGTTGTCCGTGGCTAATCGTAAACGTAAAGAGCATTAACCTGGGCCGTTCCGGGGCCGCCGCCGGCGCGGCGTGATAACGCATGAAATTCTGTGCGACCTTGCGCAACAATCATAATTCATCGATCCTGCGAGGCTGGTTCCAGCGGGATGGAAATAAATTGCCTGTAAAAATTCAAATCGAACGGAAATAGTGGCAACCGATGGAGTCCCGTGGTTGTAATTCATGGCGGATCTTTGGGATTCCGGTTCTTCAACGGAAAGTGCTCTCGCTGGAGAGGAGCGAAACGTTCACGTTCCCTCTCTCTTTCTTTCTCTCTGTGTATAGTCGTTCGATCGACGAATAATATTCGCGTAATACGTCGACGCCACGACGACGTTTCAATATTCCACCTTACAACCCGCTCCGCTGCGGAAATTATTGTTACGGGCGACGAATTTTTATTTAACATTGCCGCCTCCTACGTGTCTCCCCTCCCCAGAACACGGACGTAAAATTCTCCAATAAATTCGTACGACGTGTCCTCGTTGAACTGTGTCTGCTTATAGCATGCATACATATGTATAATAATGTATACACAAAATGTGACTCGTCTTGAATGGAGCTTGAGTCGATTTTTTAAATATTTAGTAAAAATAGTAAAAACTCAAACCTTGCAAAATCTATAGAAAATAAAAATTTTCTGTATCAATTGCAAAATTTCTTTTCTCCTTCATTGTTCTGAACGGATTGGAGATAGTACATTGTTATAAATAGACTGCGGATTTTATGCATTTATGACAAAAATGGGTACATACAATTTAAAGCTGTGGACATGTTAAAAAATATTTAATGGCATCAATGTATTAGTTTCAACTTAACAAGATAATTAAAAGAAGAGTACAATTTTTATTTGGCTCCTGTGTCCTGCAATCAATGCAAACATTTTTTATTTTGCATAAAGATCCGCAGTCTAGTTATAAATGCATAGAGATCCACAGTCTAATAATGACGTACATAAAAGTGGTAATATCCGGCGAGGCACCCTGTATTACATGTTTAAATACTGCAAGAAAATTAACAGAGCAAGATCTTCAACAACAACTTGTTGCTCAAACGTGTCGGTAAAGAAGCTGTGAAAATATTATAACAATTCCAACGAATGTGCGATTGAAGTGATCACGAGAAAAAATACAGTTTCATGGAATCCTGCACACACTCGGCAAATTTCTATTTTGCATAAGGAACCGCAGTTTAATTACGTACATGTACAGAAAACGATAGTTGTTTGCCTCGTATCTTCAAACTACTTAGCTCGGCATATACACAGACAGTTTCGAAAGCGGTCGATGCAAAGTTGAAGCGCTCAGCAGTCATTATTTAATCAATACAGACTACCTCCTTGGTTCATTTTACCGAGATCCCACGTAGGTACGCGCTACGTTTCGTTACACACCCACACTGCACCGTTACGCAAACTGAAACCACGAATACGAGCTGCTCTTCTCTATAGTGGAACAACATTGCTTCCTGCAGAATCTCGAATGCTTGCGAGTTACACGGTTTGTTTCCCGTGGAACGGCCTCTGACAATTCCTGCGTTCTAATTGTAAAAGTGGAACATAATCATTTCACGTTACTGTAAGCGACCCGATATATTCGTCACTCGACCTGAACGGTGAATCCATGAAATAATCTAACTTTTTCTGGGGAAAAACGTGACTCTCGCTTTCATAGAATTTGATAGTTGCTATTTAACAAGTTAGAATTCACAGTATGCAATTTTAATTTGGCTGGGCGAGTTAGTTGAAAATTATACTTTTTTATTTTCGTTCAAATAATAGCGAGAACAGTTTTTTGATATGGTTCTGCTTGGAACTCGGATTGTTCCTTTTGCGTAACGTCTTCCAATTCCGTGAATAATACAGTTTCAATATGGTTTCTGCAATTATGATATTTTTGCCAGACACGTAGACAGAATCCGTAACCTAGCTGCAAGCAAAGCTATTTCGAGTGGAAACAGAATCGCAGAATACAACCGCTTTGCGATTAGGCGAGGCTGTAATTTACGTTTATGTTTCAATCTCGGTCTCTACACGGTTTCGATAATTAAACGGAATAATTGATATGGTAATGAACCTTTTAATTAGTTCCGAGAAAATGGAATCGTCTGTAACCGTGTGCATTAACTGTCGATATAATATCTTCCATTGGTTCTTGAACGAGTTCACTATTCTTTATTCAGAAGTGTATTTGCGAACTCCAATATCCGTTAATATAAATTATAAATCTATATACTATTAGAGTATAAATTACGAAACCTCTTAATCGATTTGGATTTAGAAACAGAAATTGATGAAACAGTTGAAAGAAGAGTTTGGTATAGCATTTACAAGAATAGAAACGACGGAAATAAGTTCGTGGTACACTTTATGAATCGAATCAATTGGAATTCTACACATGCATATACATATACATACATGTACATACGTATACACGCCGCGCCGCGCCGTCTCGGTGCACGTGCAAATAGATTCGAAGCGGCCCTATTGGTAAACAGGTGGAAATGAAATCTGGGTTAGTGGGTGAACGCTGTGTGCCAATTAAACGGGTCGAATTAATTAACGGCGCGCAAAATTACCCACCGACTTTTGCAATATAGATTGTTCTAATACTGGACACGCACACACACACACAGTGGCTGGCAATGAATTCGGTGAAATACTTTCACACAATTATCTTGAAAGTCAAGATTGGCAGAATAAATTCTGCTACTATTTCCGTAATCCTGCAATTCCTCCGTTTCATTCAATATTCCACAAATATTGGGACACTTTAGAAACCTTTATAAGTTCTAGTATACAGGGTGAGTCACCTAACATTGCCACCTCAAATATCTTTGTTGTTTTTAAAGATACGTCAAATGTCTGAAGGACAAAGTTGAATGGTTCAGTGGGGCTCACATGATACCAAAAATGTTTTTGTTTCTATGCGATTTTTTTTTTTAGAGATATCAGGGTCGCCTTCATTTTTTTTTAATGGAAGCACCCTTTTTTAAACACCTACAATGATAGTCCCTTTCATTAGGAATTCAGTGACTATAATTACCCATGCACGTTTAAACTTTCTAAGTAGCTCCTAGTCCATATAACAGACACAGAACATTATTATTTTGCATTAGCCATTAAAAATTCGTAGCCTACTTGTTAATCACTTACTAATTTTCAAAGCCCCTTATTTGTAGACTTCATACTTAGGCTTTAAAAACAACAAAGATATTTGAAGTGGCAATGGTAGGTGACTCACCCTGTATACCTGTGAATACAATTTGCAAAATATTCAAAAATTTGCACATTGATATATATATATATATATATATATATCGACAGCTTAGTGTATTTATTACTAGTAATCGTTCTAAAATAGCTATAGGTAAGGGAATGAAGAATTGCAGAGAAAGAATGGGTATTCCATTGTTATTGGGATTCCGCGGGCAAACGAAAAGTGTAATTAGGAGATGAAGGAATATAATGCGAGAGAGGGTGAGATAGAGTTAACGAATTTGCATTATGCACCGACCAATGAGCGAATCACCACTCCACCCTCGAAATCGCTCGGCGATTTATCGGGCAGTCGACTGGAAGTATCGTGATTGCAAAATTAGTTACACATACACACCAGCGCGTTGCGTGCCGATGAAATACGCGGAATTTAGAGTATAATCTCGAAAATTTCTACAATACAGCTTCTTTCGATATTAAAGTCACAAATTATTCCAATTATTACTTCCGCTTGCCATTCCTTAACCAAATAAACGATACTTTTCACATTTTTAATTCGATACGGTCCTTTAAATGAATTTCTATACTCACTCGTAAATCGTTCTTGACAAGACTAAATTATATTACTGTAAAAACTATTCAACATCCACCAACGAATTAATCTATTAAGTTCTAACGATTTATTCCATCTGCGCACGATTGGCAGAAATTGCCACCAATCTCTCAACTTCAAAATCACTATACATTTTCACGTGTTCAGGACAGGTTCAAATACATTTGAAGCACGCTCGCGCGATGATTGATATTTTAAAAAATTATTTATACGACAAGTAAAACAATTCATCATTGATAGACTGGTTCCGAATCGTTACGAGTCCCGACCCGACGCCATTGAAACATCGCGCTCCACTTCATTCAGCCGATGATGGAAAAACTTTCGAATAATATAGTCATCGGCAACGACCGTTTCATTTCACGGAAACAATCGATCCCGACAGAAAACACTTGAAATTCCTGGTCGAATAACGTGAAACGAGAAAACCGAAAAAAATGAAAAAAATCTCGCGCGCCGTCAATACTTTCCGCGGGATAATCCCGAAGACCTTGATAGAACATTTCGATTAAAATTTTTCACGGACTCGGCAAATATTTACGATTCTCCGATCAATTCCAAGCGGACCGAGTCGGAAAGGGGTCAGAATCCCGTGTTATTCACCGTGGAATTAAATCAATCTCGATTTTCAAAACAACGTGCGCCGGCGGCGGAAGAAAAAATCGCATAAGGAGAAACCGTCGAAAAAAAAGATTACCCACACGATACATATGTAGATCTACCTTCCACGATCGTAGATATTTGCCTCGTCTCAATCTGGACGATCTACGACTCGGTCGCACCGTTTCAAACCCGATTTGCGTGGAAAATTTCTTCGTGGGCCCGGGTGGAATATTTAAATAGCGAATTTTAATTAAAGTTGCCGGTGCGCTGGTCAAATATTTACGATCCTCTGATCAATTTCCGGGGAGGACTCGGGCTTCCGGCAGGACCTGCGCCCCATCAGGCCGTCCGGAGTCGCTCTCTTTTTTCACGCTCTCTATTTTCATCGTCGCGAGCATCATCTCTATTTATTTTCTTTCGCCGCGGCCCGACGTTTTATCCGTCGAGAACAAACGGAGCGGCAGTAATGCCCCGAGACCTCGGAAATAATTCTTCCCGCGAGGAAACGGCGCATTTGTTTCCTCCTCTTCCTCGGAGGGAGAGAGAGAGACAGAGAAAGAGAGGGAAAGGAGATACGAGAGAATCGAGCAACGAGCAACGAGCAACCAGCGAGAGCTGCCAGCAGCCGACGCGTCGCGTTCTTTCTTCCGTTCTTGATTTTTTCTCTCTCCCCTAGTAAACCGAGATCGTTCCACCTACTCGTCGACGTCGACGGCGACGATTCCTTCGACGAAGCCCAGAAGCAATTCGAGAATGAACGCGATAAGACCGAGGACACGTTTGGCCACTCGCTCGTGAAAGACTCCGATCATCGAGCTATCGGCGCGTTTCCTCTCGGCCCAACGACGATTCCCGCTCGAATGGAACGCCGGAAGTCTCTCTCTCTCTCTTTCTCTCCTACTCCCCTTCCATCCCTCTCGCTCTCATTCAGCTCTCTAGTAGCGTGAAGCATTGCACGAACTCACCTGCACAGCTTTATTGTTACGCAAGGGCTCGCATATAATATGTTTGCGCTACGCCGAGCTGCGCCGGTACGCTTTTGTACGGAGATGTACAGGACCGTTCCGGTAATTGGCTCGGTCCGCAAATTTGCTCTGGGTAAAGACGGCAAAGTATGACGGCTCAAATTTGCGGGATCTGATATTGGCTATTTTTTTAACCCGACCCTTTTCACCGGCGCCGCTCTGCAGCTTTATTTTAAGGACGTCGCACGGTGGACCGTTTCCATAAAATCGGTGCATTCATCTACCGGAGAAATGAATTGGTGTTTCTGAGCACGCGGGATTCTACAATCGATGCACAGTTATTAATTCACGGTACAAACATTTTGGACTCGGCCGAGGAGATTCGTTTTATATTCGTGCTTTCGTCGAAAACTTTTTTTTCCCGTGGACATTTTCAATTTCTATGAGCGGGGCACGTATCAACGGTGGACTAGCAAATATTTAAAATGTAAATATAGACGATACGTACAGTTTGATTTGTTTCAACAATAATATTTACACGCGCGTACAGGCATGATGGCGTTCTATGCAACATGGACGGGCTTGTTGTGGCGCAACGTTTCCTTCGAAAGAATGAGAACTCGATTTTTCATATGTTCCGTGATTAGGTTTTAGATATAGTACACGCTATGCTGTAGATGAGACACGCCTAAATGGTGTCCCGCGTTTTTGACGAATCACGCCGCGCGATACGTTAATGTCGGTCGAATCTCGTTTAATTAAGTCCTTTAGCGAGACTCGAGTAATCGTATTAAGCTCGATTTCATGACCTGCTTTATTGATTAATTGCAATATCATCGACAGAGTGCTAGTATTTTCTGTGCACACAGCGTTATAATTAAACGCAAATCACCGGTTCGGAGTCTATCGAAACGCTGTAAATCAAAAACTGTACGCTCGTGCTTTGCTCGCGATCACTTCCTCGCATCGCAACTATTGAGGACTTGCTATTATTAACTTTAAACCCTATTTCGTGTGACACTTTTTTATGCATAATTTACTGCTTTAGTCGAATTCTAGTAAAAATATAGGATATATAGTATGTCTCCCTAGAAACCATGCAGTAATTGTTTGAAAAATGTTTTCGTACAAGTAGCTTACGAGTTATTCGAGAGAGAGAAGTCATCATGTTTTTTTTATTTATTTTACGTCGCTTTCTTAACTGCCAGGGTTATTTCGCGATGGGACCTACAATTTTTATAAGGTGGGTTCCGAATATAGGCCATAGGAACTTGGCTCCTGTTTACAGCATGTTTTTGTTGGAATACAATTGGTGTAAACTGTGAAAAACAGGAAAGGGACACAGAGTCCCAAAAACTGTGACTCGCTGTGGACAATGAGAATTTTGATGATTGGTCATCCAACGTTCCCAATAAACTCTCGTTTGTTAAACGTGCTGTGCTCGTTTCTTCACCGGAGACCAGCAAAATGATGTCCTTTGGCTTCTTCAACGCAGCAAGTACACGTGCTAAACATTGGCAGCGCGGCCAATAATTCGCAACAATTGTGGCCAGCTATTAAACTCGGGGATAAAAGTAGCAATGTCGTTGCAGCTGTTTCATCAGCAATGGGGGAGGTTCTCGTTCGATCAGCACCGTCCATAACACGCCGCTCCAGCAAACAGCTTATCGTTCGAGCCTGGCAAAAAGACGCGCGCGGTCGTCTGAAATCGATAATGCTATCACACGCCACGCTATGCCCCGGCATGGCACATCGTGTCGCATCGCGTCGCACCATGCCACGATTGAACGCTTTATGCAGCTGCGATTTCCTGCGCTGTGCGCCACCACTCCCTCCCTCTCTCCCGCCGATGAATTCGATAAAACCCGATCGAGCTCAAGCACCGCGACAAAACGTCCCTTAATTGCCAGATTGATTCGCAGCTAGGCGGCCTGGCAGGGACGCGCGATTATCCGAGCGTGAGCCGGCGATAAAGTTCCCCAGGGGGGGAACCGTAATATCCGCCTACTGATAGACTTTCTGTGTAATTTCACCTCGGCGAGAGTGCTCTTTCTGCCGTGGCACACACCCCCGCTCATCCAAGAGAGAGAGATGCAGAGAAAGCCCAATCCTCTATCCTCTACAACGTTTTCTCACACGATCGCTACCGTCCGATTTCCACGCGAGCTAACCGGTATTCAAAGCAACCCAGCCGAGCGATCGAGATCCAACCGCGTCGGATCTACTCGTTTCATCGGAATCGACTACAAAGGAAGCGTGATTTTTCTTTTTCCTTTTTTTTTGTCGCTGGCAATGAGAGAGGAACTTCTGCTCGACGCGTCCGTGTTTGATCTGGGTTGATGATTTCGGGAACGGTTGGTTTGGTTCCCCTACATGTTGGCGTTTTATTAGCTGCCCTACGTTGTCCTGTTCATTCCTTCTCGCTGATAACAAGAGAAACTTTGATAGAGACAACTACGTTGTCCTGTTGATTTACTTTCGTTGTTCGGAGAGAGGAACGTTCGTTGATGCGATTGATACAATCAGTGGCGGCTCAAGTCAAGTGGAGGCCCCAAACGGTACAAATTTAGGGGCCCTCAAAAGTTAGGAATAGAAGTTGCAAGAAAACTCTAATAAACTTATTAATGAAAAAGAAAAGTAATGAAAAATTTCATACCGTTACACATTAATAAATTTATTTAAAATTCGGGGCCATGTGGTATCTCGGGGCCTCACGCGGCCGCTTAGTCCGCTTACCGTTAGATCCGCCACAACGTTCAGATTTCGTTGACGTGATTGAGAGCTGGTCGATCGAAAATAATAAAACGTACACTCGTCCACGTGCACACGAGTTATGGCGGTGGTGCAAAGGTGACGTTAGATGACAAACGTGTGTCGGATGCCACGTGATAAATGAATATCACTCGTGACCCCGCAGGTGAAACCAGTTACCAGATAGTGACGAGTTCCATGGATTTATAGTGGTTTAACCAAACGAGGCACGTCCGCCATTGTTAGTTTATCGATGGCCGTACTTCCAGGGCAGTTAACTGCAGATGCATCAAGATCGTCCCGCGCTCCAACCACTAGAAAATCACAGTGGACGATTCGTTGGATATCATTCTTCTTAGAAATCCTCCATTTACAATTGCAAGCACTTGACAACGGGATTGGGAACATTAAACGTTGTTCGTTGGGCTAAATTCTGCGTGGAGGTTTGTGATTCGCGCATAACACTGAGGCGACGCAACGCGCGACGCACCGATCTCTCGTAACTTCCGTCCGTAGGCAGACCACGTCTTCATTAAACCCCCGAAACTGGCCTCGTTGTGTTTCCCTAATGGCAAGCACTGCTAGCGGCCGGTTCCCGCTAATTGCTCGCGCTTAAGTATCCATTATTGCATCCGCGCGACGTAATTCAATCGGCGCGTTTCCGCTCGAGGCGCTTTCATTGCGCGCCGAGCCGCGGCACTTTGCTCGGCGTTTGAGTCGACGACGAGCGGATGCATCCTGCAACGCGTAATCAATCTCGTTTCTGGGCGAACGTCCCATATACAAACTGAGTTTTATACCTACCGTTACAGGCCTCTTTCGTTAATGCAAGCGCTCGAAATAAATAACGGAAACAATGGAATTGCTAGAGCTTTGTTCAAACGTTCGTTACCGAATCAGTCGTATACAGTCAGTCAGAATAGCCGCCACGTTCCCTTTAACAACCGGAGAATAAAAGTAAGAAGTTTATTAGAAATTAGAATTGTGTATAATGAATGTAACAATTTCTGTTGCAGGTCCTCATGGCTGGCCAAGGTTTGAATGATGATATGTGGCACACACTGAAATTTTCCAGACGGGCGAACACTCTGAGGTTTCATGTCGATACCGAGCCTACCGTTCAAAGTAAGTGGCGACATACCTTAAACCTTCATTTAGTGCAATAATGATTTAACACGACTCTGGTAAGAGTGTTTTACGGAACTTACCACTGTTATTTCGAGTGGCAATCACAATTGCACTCTCAAATCAAAAAACCAGCCTTCAGTAACGCAATGGAACGCAACAAGCTAGTCAACTAATTTAGCTTCTCAAAAACATTCAAGTTGTCTGGTCGAATTGTAAGGAAATTATTCCATTTTAATGAAAATCAAGGGATTGAATTTACGGAATTAGAGTTTAAAATCAAATAGGTAAAAATCCTACAACGATCTTTCGTAGAACGATTTTAGGGGGAGGAAGTGAATGTTAACTTAATATTCCAAACAGCACGTTAAACCGATTTTCCCTTGAAAATCGGCTGGAAAAGGGGACGGTTCGCGTAAAGAAAAATAAATAGCGAGAATGACAGTCCCGGCGAACACTTATCGAAAATCGAAAAGTCTGTTCGCGAAATGCGGACAGTCGGTGAATTTTGGTAAATTTGCGTCTCAATGGGCATTATGACGGGGCTAGGCGAGCAACAATTGGCATCAGGCTCCTCTTGTCCAGGCTGGCGCGTTTCTCTGCACACCGCTGATCTTGTTCGCGCTTTTCGTTCTCTAACGAGATACGAATACAAAAAGCGGCTCTCGTTTCGCGTTCGAATGCGAGCAACGGGTAGAACCGCTCGAAATGGCAGCCAGAAATATTTCTATTCGTAGATTCGTGCCTCGTAATAATCGGACGCACGTGCGTATCGATGCGTCGCGGATCTGCACAATCGTCGAGTCCCACGCCGAACTCGAATCTGCAATACAATCTGCGATATTAGATTGTCATCAGTGAAGTATTCATTCGAATTCTAAATGACAAAATTGCTGTGGATTTCTACTTTCTTGGAAGATTACAAATCCAGTGACATTTGAAACACAAAAATATGCGTTGAAACTATCATCTTCTTTAAGGATAATAATCTGTACATTTACATGTTTAATTTAAGACGTCACCTTTTCAATGATTTTTTAATTTTTGTCTGATTCAATTGATGTCCATTAAGATTCCAGAAAGCACTGAAAAGAAAATATGTATAAGAATCTTAAAGACATTGAAATCGTATCATTCTGGTTCGAAAACGTTATTGTAGTATATTTCCGGTAATACCGACGCGATCAGCATTCTAATTTCCCCGATTTCCGGCGAAAAACAAGAGCAGATTCGCCCGAATATAAAAGCCACAGGTCTTCCGTGCATTACGCCCTAATAGGAGGACCAACTTTCTCTGGAACTTCCGAATGAAAACTTATAAATGAAACGTACGAACAAAAGCAATCTGGAACGGGCGCGGAGAAGGCTGCCGCGCCGCGCTCAGTCTCTTTCTCGTTGCTCGCACCGACAGCGGCATTCCGAAACCAATCAACTATTTTGCAGCTGCATCGGACGTACAATTTGCCCTCGCGAGCGACATATTCTTTAAAGTACGTTGTTCGACCGAACCTCGTCCCTGGAACAGCAGGAAACGCGTTAAAAAATCATGACGATTTTCCGCTCGACGGATGAAAGCCAGCTCGTGAACGATTTTCCCATGTTTCGTTTCTTTCGTCATTTTTCTAGCGTCCGGTATCATTTTTCTTTCATCTTGCCTGCTCCGATGGCGCCATTGATGCTATACCACAAATTTTCAAAAAATCGACAATCTGGATCGAATTTATTTTACAATTCTTTACGTTATAAAATTCTACGATAACGAGTCGGTCTGTTTCGCACGAAACGAAGACGTTCTCTTTTTAAGTAGCATATGGACGACCGAAAAATTAATTTGTCGCAGCAAAAATTTTCGAAAACAATTTCGCCGAGACATTGCCGCGGGTAGAATTTCCGGGCGGATTTTCGCGCAGCCGAACAAAGGGGTATTTCATTGAAACAACCGGTGCGGCGCAGCGCAGCGTCGCAATTAAAAAAAGAGTTCCCCTTCTTACTAAGTGGGGGAAATAGGGCGGCGCGTTTATTGTCGAAAAAGAAACGTTTCGCTCACGGTTGGGAAAAGTATAGAAACGCGGCGCGGCGGCAGTAGCAGCCGCGATATTAAAACTAATATTCGCGGTGCATATAGTGTTCGAGAACGGGAACTCACCCCTAGAGTTTCCGGTATTCTGTTACAAGGTGTACCGATGCAAATGAAACGACAGGCTTTAATAGTGCGCAGGTGGAAGGATGAAGGGTGGTAACGTAAGGAGCGTTGGAACCGAGTAAATTGTGTGTCGGTGCCAGACGTAAAACAGTTGATTGGTTTCGAAACGCTGCTGCGTCGACGACGATTGCATAGGGTAAATAGCAGCGGTATTGTAGTTGCGTTTCGTGCCGGGTACCTATTACCATCAATGAGAGGCAATCCGATTAGTTCCCGAAGCGATAAAGAACGCTCGGCTCCTAGAGCGAAAGAATTCGCGCTTTTACAAGCTGCCAGGACGATCGTTTCGTCCTTAAAGAGCCGGAACACCTCGCGCGAAGAAAATTCGTTCGTTAAGCTGTCTCCTAACTCTAGGCCATCTTCGTGTCGCTCCAGTTTATTAATTAGGCTACGGATTTTTATTCAAAATAAAGATGATCTGCACCTGCAGCAGGAAACTAGAGCCACTTGGGAATTTCTTTTTCTATTTAATAATTTAGTGCTGTTTCAAATTACAGCTAGTCATTTTTGCCATAAATGCATGAAATCCGCAATGCATGAACTGTTAACTCTTCGGGGCGTCTGTGCATTGTGCTGGTATTAATTTAAAAAGAAGTATTTCATTGGCTGAACTATATGATAATTTGCTCAAGAATAAAATCTCAACAGCAATGCTTACGCGCGTGTTTACTCAATTTCAATGTGAACAGAACCTCGAGTGACTCGAAACAGATCGAATCAACGGAGAGTTCTGTAACACGTCCGGTGTCACACTAATTAATTCGTTTCCGGCGTTTCCGTTTCATCGTCTGCAACTTTTCGTCGGCAGATAATTGAATCTGATTACCAGGAACATCCGAATAAGTCGGCCGGCGAAAACAATACATCGCGGAAACGCCGAAGTCTGGTGTTCCGTGTCCGTTTTAATTAACGGCAATTATAATTAATACCTTGTGTACGCGATTAAACGGGGGAATACCGGAGGTGGAGTTAGCTGAGCAACAACTGTACAAACGGGGGAAAGGAGAGCTTATTAAATCAGATCCCCGTGTCGCATCGTCGCGCCATTCGAGCGAAACTTTTGCGCTATCCCCCGAGATTGGCTCCTCGAATAGTCTTTCTGAAACAGATCGGGAGCATAATGTAGAGCCGCGAGGATCTGACGAAGAGTCATCGATGCGAAATGAATCCTTTCTCGGCTTTGGTCGCGCCGATATATTCCTCAGACATTCGGACGCACAATTTTTCGAGACTGGATATACTCGAAATGGTCGCATCGGTTTTCCTCGAATACGATGCAGTAGGTGCTCGATTATACTCGTGAATGTTCCTGGAAACGATTCTGGACTAATCAGCAACTTCAAACATAAAACTGACAGTTCCATTATTTCTGAAAAACACTTGATACATCTTACATTTTATGCAACGATGATTCTCGGTTTGATTAGTCGAATTTGCGGAGTCGCGCGACAAGACCAGGCTCATATTTCATTTTCCGAGCAAAACACCCGGTTTCTTGATCCGATAACAATATTCCGATAGGAAATCTAAATAAAACTGTGCTTCCCTCGCTGATTCTTTTTAACGTTCCTCCGCACCGGTTCCGGTGTCCCCTGGATTTACTTTTCAGTTTTTATCTTTCCCGATTTCTTTCGTATTCCTTCCGCTGGCAACGTATTGTCCTTCCATCTCCTCGCATTCTGTACGCAGAATTCCTACCGGAATTGCCTGTGCTCGCCTCGGCTGTTGCCCGGATATTTATGCTAAACAGGGATTTTGAAATACGATATTGCGCGGAGCGGTTTCCGAGCTGCAGCCCCCGGGCACGAACGGAACCGATGCACCGGGGCACGTTTTAAAGAAAACAATGAACCGGGCAAATTAATGTCGCCATTATTTTCGTTAGTCGTGTACAGAACCCGGACTAAAGTATTCGTACACCTCGCGCGCCGTAGACGCGTCGGAATTCAAGATTTAACGCGAAATTACTAAACTAACGGTCCAATCTAACGAAGAAAATGTTCACGGTAAAGATCCCATTATAGTAATTACTAGACCGCGGATCTTTATGCAACATAAAAATTGTCTGCGTCGATTTCGAGAAATAGCAGCCCTTAATCATTTTAATATATGAGTAATCATATGTAGTGCCCGAAATTAACATAAAGCCACCTGATTTTTTGGTGAAATCTTATAATTATGTCATAGTAATGAGAAGCTAATGCACACACACACACGATAGCATTATAGGATTAATAACAACAAGATTGGAGATGGTCTTAATACAATTTACAGAAGAAACTGAAACTGACAATTTCATTTTTCAGCATGATAATGACTCATGCATCAAGAAAACAAAGCAATGGTTCGACAACAAAAATATCAGGATTTTGACATGGCCAGCTTGTTCGCCAGATTTAAACCCAATTGAGAATCTTCGGGGAATACTTGCAAGAAAAGTATATCCATCATCCATCCATCGAAGCAGAAACTCTTCGTACTTTGATTTCGTCAATGCCTAATCGAATTTTCGACGTTATTCGAAGAAATGGCAATTATACCAAGTATTAATTTGTAAATATAAAAGAAATTTTCGATAATCTTGATATTGTCTACTTAAAAAACGTGTGACTTTATGGAAATTTCGCAATTCGTTTTTTGTTAAAATATATAACTTTACGTTTTTCTGTAAACAAATAATATATCTGCGAATGTAATCATGTGAATGGTTTCTTTTATTAATCCTAAAATGAAATCGTGTGTGTGTGTGCATCGGCTTCTCATTACTATGACATAATTATAAGATTTCACCAAAAAATCGGGTGGCTTTATAGTAATTTCGAGTAGTGTATCGACATCTTGAACTTTCAAAATATTCCTACAATTTTGAATATCATCTACTCAATTTTCCTATAAATGCATAAGAATCCGCAGTCTAGTAATTACGTAAAATCAAAGGGACATCGACCGGTTTAAAAAACAAAACCGAAACAATATTCGAGCGAAGTGTATCCTTACCGCGGTATTAATTAAAAATTGTAGCGGCAGCATGGCGAACGGGCCGGTATCAATCGTGCGTGACCGTGTTAGCTTGAATAATATCCCCTCGAGAAATATTAATTTAACCGGTCGCGGTCGGGGCCATTAGTCGTTCCACGAGCCGAAATAATTTCCTCCGCAAACGTTTGTATTCCGCGAATTCTACATTTTCCACGGGAAATGGAGGAGCGGAACGGAACATAAGGACGGATGTTTCATCCGACTGTAATGACGTCGGGCGACGACTCCAACGGTAATCGTCGTCGCGTGACGTGGCCCCCTTTTCCTCTTACGTTAAAAAATTAGATGCCTCGAGTGCTCCCGAGAAGCTCGGAGACGCGTAAAACACAGAGGGTGACCTTTTTTACAAAAAAGAAGTCCTGAGGACAACCATAAGAAGGGACGGAATTGACGTGGAACGCTCGCGAATTTTATGCAGTCGGTAACTCGCTCAACGTCAAACTTGAAGCGAGCGAGATCTCTCGAAGAAACCCTCATTCTTCCTTTATTAACCCTCTTCGCTCATGCTCCGCCGTAAATCACAATTTATCCACTCAAAATGCCAATTAATAATGTCACTTGACAATTTTTTTACTTCACACGTTCCTTCTTTCATACACAAAACAATATAATACTTAAAATGTTCCACAATATTCACATTACTTTTATTCACGGGTTAGTAACAACTGCAACATCAATGAATAGAAGTACAGAAATGAAATAGTTTTTGTCATGATAAAATTCCTTCGTGTGTGTGCAGTAGGTTTCTATTACTTTAAAATTGTCTCCGGTATTAGGTCACTTACAAACTTAATTAAGAAAACCGGCGCGGCGGCGGAACGCTTAGGAAACGGGAACCGCAACCGTGCAAAGTAATTTGTCGAGCACCAATTTGCATACCGCATCAGCAGCGTGGACAATGGGCGGTGTGCAAAAGTTGCGTGAAAAATCGCCGAAGAAATTTTTTAATTTCGAGCAGGCACCCAGGCTCGGTCTACGCCGCGTTCATCTTGCGAAACTTCTACGATTTTCTTTAATTATTCAAACGCTTGCCCGGGAAATGCGGCGGAAACTCTCGCGGAAAAATGTTTGCGAGAACGAACAACGGGAATGGCACCAGATAGCCGACATATTCGATAATAATTTGCAGCTTTGACAGCACGCCGAAAGTATTAAACCGGGCGTTTATAAATTATCGACAGGCTCGATAGTAACTTCGCGAGCACTTTGCGTTCGGTGCATTAGCGGTGCATTCGTAGTTGTGTTCGAATGAAATTCCGATGAAACGTCAAGGAGAAACGATGCACTCAAATTTTGGAAGTTGTGCGGCCTTTGTAACGCGATAAACAATTGAATCGATCGCATTTTTTCCAGAAAAAACAAGCTTTTTCAGGCATTTTTACTGGAAATGTCACGCATTGGAATTTATCCACGCTTTTTGTAATTTCTGTTGAAAATAACGCTGAAAATACAAATGCAGATTTGGTCTTGAATTAATCGATAACTCTGAATTAATTTAACCGAAACTTTATTTGGTTTAAAACAATAAATAAATAATAATAATAAATTTAATCCAGTCATTTGAATCTATACAATCCACAATATTAACATTAAAATGATTACTACACATGTTGCAAATAAAACACTCATACAGACGACACGTGATTTGTTTGAAGTTAATTTTACGCAAAATATAATCTTTTGGGTTTTCAAAAAATGTATTATGCGAACAGAATGTTTGCTGACGTACATGATCGAAGCTGCAGTTTTTATGAATTTCTATCCAGCAACCTTCTCTAAAATAAACCCCTACTATAAATTTTAGCAGAGTTTAACGAGAACGTTGCCTCATTGTACACTCTGGCGGAAGCTTTAGCAAAGAGATTAAATTTTTTATTTAGGTCCATCCTGTATAAATTCATCTACAAAGATCCACGTTCGCAAGAACGCCTGCGTTTATCACAACAGCAATATGATAGGAAACATGATATTTTTCTTGAAATTTCAAGATTCATCCTTGGAAATTCTGCGTTTTCTTCTGGTTCTGTTTTATCTTTCTTGTCGTCGTACTTCTTAGATCCGGAATTGCATATTCCAGTGCCGTTGCGTTTTTATATCCATGCTTGACGACATGGTTGGTAAAAAGTTAATTTCACGAAGAGCATAATCCTTGGAGTTTTTAAAAATTTTATATAATTTTATATAGATGCTGTAGCTTGATTATCAGATTTTATGAATTCATAAGGGAAAGCATTCTCTAAAATCTAAAACAAGGTGTACTATAAAATTTGGCAAAATTTAATGAAGCATTAAAGAGATTAAATTATTTTATTTCACACTAATCCCCATAAATTCCTCTACATATAAAAATCGATGCTCTCAAACATTTGTACATTAATTCTGTGTTCTCATAAAAATATCAATATTTATATAATGGGTTTTACTAGCAATTCCAGCGATTTTTTAAGAAGTAAGACAACATATTTTTTCTTTATCAAATTTTAAATCACGAATTTAAATTCTATGTGGAATCTTGAAATTTGGAGAAACAGATATTTGAAAAGATCGTTTAAAGTTTTATGTTACTCGATCGTCGCAGCGATGAATTTTCCTCCGACTCGATTTTATCTTTGTTTTCGTCGGACTTCTCAGTTGCGTGGGCGGTATTCCGTCATCTTTGCATTTGGTCGTCGAAGCAGGATGACAAGTCGTCGAAAAAAGCGAAGTCCGTCAGGGAATTGATGAGTTCCAACGGGCAGGATTCGCTCGGTTCTATTTCCATGCGACATACGTGTCGGCACATCGACGACCGACTGAAACACCCACGGCGAGTTGTCCTGGAAAATCTTCAATTAGCATTCATAACAGAATCCCGATTCAAAGGATCGCCGTCTGAATGCAAACAACCGCGTCACAGCCTGCACTCCCAGCGGGTGCATTTAGAATTTGTGATTTCATCCCGCGACCCGCGACCCGAGGCCCGGCCCCCCGGAAATATGTAATTTACTCGAGCGCCCGCGCGGTCGGACGATCCTCGATCGAAGAAAATTGCGGGGCTTGTGAACGACGACAGGAAAATGCACCCGGAGTTCTCCGGAAAAATTCGCAGAGAACGAACTTCATTTCGATTTTTGCGGGGCCCTCATCGGAAACCTCTTCGCCAAAAATTATTGTCTTAATAGAAGTGGGCTTGTTTTCTGGGAATCTACTGCCGATATCGACTTGAAATTTTTGGAGTATTTTAGGTAAAAGGGAATCTTGAAGTAACTGTAAAAAAATGTATTCAGTAATTATCCCTAAAAATCTTTCTCCCGTGAAATCACGTTTTCCGGTGATCAAACTTTTATTTCTCAGAAACTACTTAACTGATCGATTTGAAATTTTGTGTGCTATTACCGATAAGTGCGTTACGTATTTTCGCCATAGGGTTTTCTGAGATTTGACCTACTCGCTTGATAAGGGTATAGAAAGGTCCATGCATCTCTCGATAAGATTATATGTATAAATTTTTCTATTTGATAAAACAAGATTTCCTTTGACTAAAATGTACATCTGCTATGGTACTAGACGATTGAAAAATTTTAAGTTGATAGCCGCAGTAGATTCTGAGAGAAAGGAACACGACGTTGGCTTATTTTACACTCTTCTTAAGAAGTTAGTCACGAGTGTATGCAATTTAAAGCAGGGTGTGTTGTAGAAAAATTTATGAATGTCGTTAAATATTGTATTTTGAATGCATTAAAATTCTGTAGGTGAAATGCAATCTTCTTTCTAACTTTTCTTCTTCGAATAGCTGCAGGGAATTTCGATTAAGGATTTGCATAAAATCTGAGGACAAGCTTTGTAGTTAATGGAAGCCAACATTGTTTCGTGAAGGTTTGATAAAATCCAATGAAAACCAAGTTGCAGGTGCACTTTTTAATACATTTATGGAAAATGTGTTATCGGTACAGCGTTTTCATTAAGACACTGTATAAATTCAGCTTCCTCATGTTTTCGAGGTAGTGCACAGTTTTGACATCCTGTATTATAAAAGAATATAAAACAGAAAATTCTCGAGCACAGCACTCGAGATAAGAACAGTAGAGAAGAACCATAATCACGAATAAACCTGATTGGACACTAAAGAAAAATTGAAGTGTCACCGTCACAGTTCCCCGAAAAACCCCCGAAAAACATTCTGAGAAAATTAATCCTATACCTATACCAGCGATGTCTCCGAACTTTATACAGCATCCTGTAACTTAAACCCACCGAGCTTGTTAGCCTAAATCCGGAACCAGAAAAACCGAAGCATAAACCACCACCAAAGATGATCTCGCAAGAAAAATAGCCCACAATCTTCCTTTAATCGGTACATTCTACCAACAGCGAAGCTTCTCTCGGTTCAGAAGGGTTAGGAAGCACCATAGAATTTTTCTCTGACCATGTCCGAGACAACGGCTTATGAGAACCCATCAGCCAAGCCCCATGTCCTCGTTCAGCAGTAGCATTTCCGCCGCAAAGAGGGATCGCGCTTCAGGTGGTCCCGAACTTTAAGCTGATAGTGTCCGAAACTCTGAGATTACGTTGTTCCTCCGCCATATTTCTCGCTTGGAGCGTTGTGCATCACGGTGCAACAAACGCTTTGCTGCAAACTACACAAAAGACTCGGAAAGTGCTGTTTTCGAAAAACTTCCGGCGTTGCAATCCGCCATTCTCGCTGAAACTGTTTCAATTTTAGTGACGGCTGATTACAGCATTCCATTAGATCGTGGAACATCATTCTATCGGACTAGACATTTGTCATTGTTCAATTCGATTTGGTACACTCGAAGCGATCACTTCATAAAACTCGAAATATGACCGACACACCGTATTCAACGCGAAATGTCAGACACCACTACAATTTCGGCTGATCCGCTATCATTCTAATTTCACCAAATTGAACACGGGAAAACTGCGCGCCAGCTTTTCACTTTAACGCGCCAGGTAATAATAATAATTCTCCCTTGAAATTCCCGGCGGGATGTTTTAGTTTAATTCAATATGCGGACCATCATCGATGCAATTCCGGGGAATTTTCATGCGATTTTCTCGTCTGTAGTAGAACTTGATCAATGCGTTCGATCGTACACACAATTTCTGGTATAAATTCGCTTCGACATAATGTTACTGTCACGAGTAAAGGAGATAACAAAAAAATACTTGAATATATTGCTGCTGAACTGCGGATTTCATGCAATCATGGCAAAAAATGGGCGCCTGTAACTTCATATTAAAGAGTATCAATACATCTCTTACAATTTCGTAAAACCACTAAACAGAGAAATAAATTCCTATTTTGCATAAATGTGGCGCGCCTTTACAAACATTTAGAGCAATCCTCAGAACTTTTCTGGAAAAGAAAAGAACCCAAAACTCTTGTGCTCGATCTGGCATTGAAAAGTCAACAAGGGCCAGGAAGAATTTTCCGTAGAAAACGAGGAGGAAAAAGAAGAGAGAACGTTGCTCTCTATTTAATCAGGGGGTCTGGCATCGCGAGAGACATTTTCCCCGGTTGAAAGCGACCGAAAGCGTTGGAAGAAGATCCTTGAGTCGAATCTGAATAATTCCGGGAGCGTTCTCCGCGAACGTCCGTATTGAGGAGATGTCAAATTCCGTCGGAAAAACGGCGCCGAGCTTCCTGTCGTGCCGCTTCCGGGGCCGATTATTTATGAAAAAGGACACGGGCGCGCACTCTGTCGTTGCCTGGGGGTTGCGCGTTTTCGCATCCCGGAGAACGCGGGGGCGGAGGACCATCGCGTCGCGTCGCTTCGACGCGATCGAAATAAAAATGGCAGGGAAGTTCGACGGCGCGCCGTCAGGAATTCTCGGAGAACTGCGCCGAGTCGCCCCTTCTTTCGGCGATCGATCCTGCGGCAGGAATGCACCTTCTCGCGCGAGCACTCGCTGCACTCACTGCTAGGTGCATTCCTGGAGACCCGCTACCGATAAACACTGCGTTTTCCACCTGGAGATCTAGAAGAGGACTAAAATTTAGAGTCAAGAGTCGACTTCGCAGTCGACAATGTGTTTTCTTAACGAATATGCTAGTAAAAGTTTCATTTGCTTAACAATAAACCTACCGACCATCAAAAGTGACTGATGGGTATAGTATTAGGAAAATAACAAGTAGTTTGCGGTCCGACCAAATACTTTGAAACTGTTGATGACAATTTATAGGTTTTACACTCCAGATTCACCCTTTTGCAAATCAATTTCACCCATTAAGAATATTTAAAAGTAATTATTTATTTATTTCGATTAAATTATATATTTATTTAGACACACGTGAACGGTGTCATTACTGCGAGGGAAGACTCAATACACAATACGCTTCAATAAATATGTATTTTCATTTCTATTTATTAATCAGAAAATGGCTACACTGAATATACATATCTACACTATTCTACACACAGTTTTTTTTTTGTAAAATGTTGAACTTCATTTGCAGAAGGGTGAAATTAATTTGCAGAAGAACGAAATTGATTTACAAAAAGGTGAAATCGACCTGCAGAAGGGTGAATTTGGAGTGCAAAACCTGTACAACTGGAATTAATCGAAATGCAGTGTGATTCCGTATTGAAACAGAAATATATGGATGTTGTGATTCCACATTTCTACAATTATTTATCTGTCGACCGATTTCCCGATATGTTATGTGCAATTAGACGTATTTCAGTTATGTTCGGTAGCAGTGGTAGCACATATAAGAGCGAACCACTATCATCAACGTTAAAAAATAATAAAGCTGCGGAAAGGTCAGGATAAACAGACCAGCGTGTGTACAATCATTTTCAAAAATAATTACAGTTCAACAAATTCAACCAAATTTTGAAAATTTCGTTACTGAGAAACATTCCCATATTTCTTTGAAACAAAAATGAAGTTTTAATGTTTTGATATTTAATGAAAATGAAATTTCATTCGAATGAAGTAAACTTGAAAAAAGAAACAACTTTTGTACGTATGTTATTCTGTATGCGTAACAGCAACGTAATAAAAAAAAAATGTTTTCTTTTTATTTCGAGCCTGCTTTTTTCTGTTGCGGCCCTCGAATTAATTTATAATACATAATGAGGACCTTGGTGGCGAAAGAGTTTGGCATGCCTGCCTTACAACCACAGAAATGTCCGTTCGCTTGACATAGATGAGAATACTGTTCCGAAACGAATGTTATACCGGCAAAATCGGTGCGAGAGGGGTCCAGACAGAGCTGTAAATATTCCGCAGGTGGAATATCTGAATAATCGTTACAATGGCTGGCCAAGGGTTCGGCCGATCGGATACTTTTAGGCCATTAAAACCGATTCAAAACCGTTCGCCGCGATCTCAGTCTATTACCGCTTATCGGGCATGGTCTGCCAGCTCGGAAAATCCAATCGGCCCGTACAGAGTGAGCATAAAGTTTCAATGCGCCGCGTCCAATCTCTTGTAAACCCGGCCGTAATGCATTGAAGTGTATCTAGGACGCCTGTGTATCGCTGCCTATAACCGATAACCAACGCCGCGCCGTGCGTCCCTGCCACGCTACGCCCATGCGTAATTGCATTTCACGTGCAAACCCCCTGCACAACCCCGCAAACATCCCCGCGATATAACGCCGACGCTATATTCACAAGTGTACCAACTTGACCGCCAATCGCAGTTACATCGTTACATCGCCGATATTATGCGATTTTTTATAGACACTTTCCGTCAGTCAATATGAGAGAAGTTTTTCACGGAGATCGTCAGGATGGTTCTCCTCATTATCCCATTTTTCCCGATGCTCCCCAGAAACGGGCAATTTCGAGAAATATTGCACAATTTGTGGTTTCAAAGGTGTTACAGAACCACGATTTTACATTGAGGCAGTTAATTGTTGAGTGGAAAGCTTCCAAAAAAATTCTCAATTAATTCAATTATCCGTCACACGGATAAGTCATTTGGTTTTCATGCCATTGCTGTAGTAACTCGATCACATTAAGTTGTTGAATGTGAAGCAACTTCTTTCTAATTAAATTTGGTATTGCAATCTAAGCAACAGTTTCTCGATAAACGCTGCAACTTTTCGAACCGTGACGAATAAGCAATTATAAAAATTCTCGAGAAGAAACACTAATTGAGGGTGGATTTAGGGGTTGTGTTTGGAGGGGTGGGTTTGGGGTTGAGCTTCTGGACCGTGCGATCTACGGCGCGGCGCGGCGGCCGCGTTGAACTTCGCAGAACGAATTCTGATGAATTCGGTCAAATTTAAATAGCCGGAATTCGGTCGAGGAGCGGCGGAACGATTATTTTTGGAAAATTAGTTTCGCGCGGGGCCGACGAATTGCGCGCAAGTTGCGAAGAGTTCGAGCGTGGATTGTTGAAAACCGGGGGAACGGGAATGTTGAGGAATTACCGGAGCCTGTGAGTAATGGGTCGTGAAATATTGATCTGAATTCGTCGGTTGTAAATAGTTCCGTGCGGACGGTAAAGGAAAAGTCGTTTCCGAAAGTACAAAGACCGCTCGGAGTTGCTTGAATGACGTGGTTAATTGATTCCCGGGTTCAGAATTTCATTGTTCGGGACCGTAAGACACGCGTCCTTGTCGGGATCTTGTTCTACGGATATGGTCCTATCCCTAACAATTAAAGAAAACCATTCAGATTCGTTCAGTCGTCTGAAAATCTTCGCCATAGTTTGTTTAATTTCTAGATACATCACGGATGACACTAGTCCATTTATTTCGCAAGTGTACTTGATCAAATTTTTAAAGAAATTCTTACTTCTCGAATTTTTTTGGTTGTAACACTTAAAGAAATTTACAAATCCATGATACGTGAATTTCAGTTTGCCGCGGTCGCGTCGGATGCATTGACAGGCCCGCAGCAGTGGCGAGACAATGAAATAATGGGAAAACGTTAGGGGTATCGAAGTGTATAAACTATCGGTGAAACTGATCACGATAAAATTCGAGGCAGTAGCACACGGTGAGCCGGCGAGTACGAGCTCAGTTTGGAAAATATTGCCCGAAACGGCGAGCACGGCCATTGTCAAGTAGGAGCACGTCCACTGGCAAAGCGTCCGCTGCCTTCTCAATAAAGTGAGACACCCAAACCTGCTGGCCCACTCTCCAGATCAGCCTATTAAATGGATGGCGAGTGCCAGCAATATTGAGTTACGTGGCAATACCCTAAATTGCTTGACCGCCCTAGTATCGCCACAAGCTCCACACGGTCCTCGCTTCGATGCTCGTCGGCGGCATCGATCGCACGATAATTACTACTGCCCGGTTGAGTGCATGACGTCCTTCTGTTCTTATTGCAAGAAGCACCGACTGGCGAAGATATTTCCGAAGGTGCTAGGCTGCCTCCGCACGCCTAACCTCCATACTGTCTGCAAATAACCAACACTGGACGGAATTCTCCCGGGCGAACTCTCTCGATCTATCCAACAGCTCACGCTGATCTTTGTCTTCAATGTATCAATGCATCTCATTAGATACTGTTCGTTAAACAAAATTGATTGTCATTTTCATTGCAAGATGACACCCTCTGTTCACCACTTCTTGTGTGACTGCCAAAAATTCTCTACCCAGCCACTCAAATTTGGAATCAACCCGAACACGGCCCTCACATCCGAAAAGCATACAACAAACACTATTGAATTCCTTAAAGAAATCAACCACCTCCACAAAATCTAAAAACACCATAGAAGTTCGTCGCTAATGACCTAGATGTTAATGCGACGTTAAACCTTAATTTAAAAAAAAGAAATTGGCTAGCGTGCTCGCTTAAGCATCGCTGATTTCGCTTGGCTTGAAGTAGAAGGTGTAAAGAATTTTATAAAAGTGGTTCATTGTACTAGAACTGGTCGAAGATTTTTAGAAATCCTTAATTATATCTATTCTTATCCATTCCATAAAATTCTGACTGAATCAGTTTCCAGCATCAAATAAAATTTTTATCAGGCATCGTTTGCAACAAAATCAATTACTAAAAACAATTGAAAACGTGCCAAAAATTGTTTAAAAAATATCGCGACCCTCGCGCTGGTATAACCATCGAATAACAATATTAGGCAAATTATATAGGCAAATTAATCTTTATGTACCTGAACGTGTTTTGAGAACGAGAGCAGGATTTCACACAACGCAATCCAAATTCTCATATGGCGTAATGAATCCTATAAATCGGATTATTGCGAGATCAAATACACTTTACAATAATATTGATTTTTTTAATGGCACGTTACAGGAATTCAAAACAAAATTACGCGAGATTATTTGCTAATATCGTACCTGTATTTGTGGAGTTTCGCGCTTGTCCCATCGAATGTAAATTTTAGGTTAAGATTTTTTCTTTTTTTTTTTGTTCTTTTTGTATATTTTTGTTATTTTCTATTTGTTTTTATCAGTTATACCAAACGCCTGTAAACTCATGTATAAAAAAACCTCGGTCCGTATATAATAATAATAATAATAATATTATTTAATCCAGCATTGAATAACTGCAATCCTGTTCGAAAAGAGGGAAGCATAACAACAACGGTGGGTGATTGCGAGCGAAATGTGTTGACAAGTGGCAAACAGGGCATAGCTCATGTTCGAAATTACAATGCGATGCAGCTGGTAGTGATCTGTTAAGGGCCGTCTTGACTAACGACCGATAGAGCCGATCGTGAGCCAATCAAACGGCGTTTAATTGAATCGTAAATTGACATCAAACAACGATCCGGTTGGTATTCGTTGGACCGCAGATGCTGATCAAATCGGGGGGAAGAGTGCCACCGAGACTGATCCCTCCGTGAAGACACGATCTCGCTCTCGCTCTCGTGCTCGTACACACGAGGCCTTTAATCACGATCTGCCAGCAATTTTGTCGAACCGTTACGCGAAGTTTCCCGGGGTGCACAGTCCCGAAGTTACATGCACCGCTGGCAAATTCAGCTTACCTACCCCGTCCGCTTCCCGATCGCATCGGTCCCGTTACATCCGTAACGCGGTGAGAATTTGATTATAACTTCGCGAATGCTTATCGTTTGATCGAATTGAAACTGGAGCAACTCGCGAAATTGCTCGAGAATCGAATTGATTTCCTGCCGGACATTCGAAACTTCCGAGCGAAGAAACGCGCCGCGCCGCAACGACTCCGAAACCTCCAAGTGGCGGAAGCTACAGACGAACATATTAATACAGTACAAAATAATTCACAATTCTCCTTTCCGACGAACTTAACTCGGAACAATTGTCAAATTTCACTATTTCAAGAAAGTGATTTCGGTATTTTGAAGTAAAATAAAACCGAATTTCTTTATTCAAGCAATGAAATTTAATCAATAAAATATTTTCTTATTTATTCTCTTTGGCAAAAGATCATCGAATAAAAGGGAAAATATCTTATTCATTAAACTTCATTGCTTAAATAAAAAAATTGGACTCTATTTCCTCTTAAAATATCGAAATTATTTTCTTGCCAAACCAATATTTTAATCGTAAGAGAGATAATGTCTCGATATATTTGTGAAAGAGATCTGATACAATTCTTTTATCTTCAATTTCTTTTTGTTAATTTGCCAACACTTTCCCGACATTTGTCTGGTCAAAACGAGACCAAACACGAAATGATTCGGATCGTATTTACTTGTGTAATCCACGATTTATTTGAACGCCTTAAATCAACATATGATTCTTCCAGCAAGAATGTTCCACTGATTAGTTCGGATAACAGATAAATCGTGGATTAAACAAGCAAATGCCATCCAAAGTGTATCGTGTTGGACTCATTTGAACGACGAAAGTGCCGCGAACACGTCAAACATTAAAAACTCATTAAAAATGAAACGATAAACAGAAGCAGACAGTAACCGGGGATCTCTCGCGAGGAAAACGATAAGCCAGGGCTACAAATTACAAAAACGGCTCGCAGTCTCGGAAACCAATCGCTCCTTCGCACATATTAAAACTTTCCGGTGTTAACGAGCAGCCGGAGAAACGTCGCGGACGTCTTTCAGGTTGCGTGTACAACAACCAATGGAAACTGTTTTTAATGGCTCGTAAATCGAGCGTGTCGTAAAATTTCGAGGCAAACCGTGGGTAGAAGATATCTCGGGCTAGCAGCGCCCCTCGTTGTTCCAGCTGTAACTTTAAAAGGGAACTTGGTACATTTATTAGCGACACCTGTCGATAGTTGCCGCCGCGGGACGTTACTTATTTTCAAAGTTTATTACATTGTGCTTGGGGGACAATTAAGCTTAATAGCGTCGGTCCGGTGTAAGATTCTCGCTCGCGCCCGTGCAGGGAACAATGCGCCGATATCGAGTCTCCATTGTCCGCGGGCTTTGGATAGGGGACAATCTCGGACCGGCTAATAATTAAAATAGTTTCCCTGTAACTTCCGCGAGTGAGGCCACGGCAGAGTTTCCCAAGTACAGTAGTATTCGCTGCGGGACAATTCTTATTAACGACGCCACGTCTTAATCGCATTTATTCTTATTTGGGGGGCCCTGCAACATCCCCGGTTTACGGATCCTTGGGGAGAGCAGGTGGCTATCGTAAATTGAAATGCGAACTTGGAAGTTCTGCTTAGGCTGCGCCTTATAGCAGCTAAACTAACGCGAAGAGAATGCTGTCGCACCTCGTGACCATTTTTAGGGGTTGTTTTAAATGCGTCTCTGTGATATTAGTCCACCAATTTTAACACTTTGCACTCCGAATCATTTTTCAATTTTTTACTTCAAAGGACTTCAAAGGGCAGTCCATTTTGTTCACCAATTATATTAAATATACAGTGGGTGTAGAAAGTATTCGTACACCTTTTAAAAACTAATAACTTTTTTATAATTGTACCGAACGACCTGATTTTTTATAATCAATTAGAAGCATTAATTTACGAAATGATATGCAAAAAGATTTTCCAAAAATTATAATTTACAAGGTCACATGCAAAAATAAAAAAGGCATCTTTTAAAACTTTTTTACTTGGGCCCTTAATGGAAATTTAAAATATATGTTTTGTAGATCTATGTTAGTCATACACATACTAAAAATTTCATTGAATTAGCTCTCAAACCTTGTTGTACTTTATACTTGTGGATGCAAGTTTTGCTGCATCGACTTTTCATCCACACTCAAAAGAATATACTATCAAGAATAAATAATAATTGTAGGACCGAGTAAAATCGACAGTTTGATTAAATTGTGGTGTTTTGTTGAACAGCTGAGACCCAGCTTGGCAAACAAGGGATCCTAGAGTTCCGCACTCTTCACGTGGGCGGTTACCTGCACGCAGGAGAGGGAATTCCTCACTTCGTTGGCCAACTGCAGCAGATCTGGTTCAACGGTTATCCTTATCTCGAGATAGCGAGGAGCTCCGGAAATCATCAAACTTCCCATCAAGGCGTCACACCGATCATCAGGGTCACCGGGAAATTCGGCAAGCGGAACCATCCGGTTCACTATCCCGTGACCTTCAAGTCGAAGCACACGTTCGTCGGATTACCTGTGCTGAAAGCGTACGTCGAAACGGACATCTATTTCCAGGTAAGTGCTCTATCCGAATCATTCTCTACTCCCTCTTCAAATCCATTAACCTAATTCCAGTTCATTTTAGTTCATTCTCGAGTTAACATTAATGAAGGCGTTCCTCGATTTACATTTATACTAGTCTGATTTATATGAGACGTGTTAAACCTTCCAAAACACGTTCTCCTTTTTAAATATCCAAAGATGAAAAATAAATGGACACAGCAATTCCTGACAGCATCATATATTTTCACGAAGCCACAGTCAATTTGAACCAGATCTTCCACGTTATATTAAACTATCCAAGTTGCGTGGCTCGGCGACTTTCAGAAGATCAGAATTGTAATAAATACACAAAATTCATAATTATTTTTAGTTACGGTAGATTTTCCTAAAGACACGGTCAAATTCAACCAGAACTTCTCGAATATTTCAAAGAGGACGAAGATCCCATTAAACCTTGCAAGACAAACAGCCACCCGTTTTCTGAAGATCAAAAATGTAATAAATGCGCAAACTTCATAATTATATTTAATTATAGTAGATTTTCCTAGAGATACGGTCAAATCCAACCAGAACTTCTCGAATATTTCAAAGAGGACGAAGATCCCATTAAACCTTGCAAGACAAACAGCTACCCCTTTTCTGAAGATCAAAAATGTAATAAATGCGCAAACTTCATAATTATATTTAATTATAGTAGATTTTCCTAAAGTCACGGTCAAATCCAATCAAAACCGCTCGAATATTTCGAAGAGAACGAAAATCCCATTAAACCTTGCAAGACATGTTTGTCTAGCTTGTGTAGCTGTTGCTACCCCTTTCAGAAGATCAAAAATGAAATAAAATTGGCAGAGGGTGTTGGTTAGTAGTTCGTTTGCATCGGGGTCGACTGTCCGCGATCAAATATATCATTGTGACGGTCCAGATTTCCGGTGTCCGCGTGCAGGCCGCAAAAGAAATGGAATGTCAACGGTGACGGGTTCCCCGCAAAAGGTTACCCCAATTAAACCCTATCCAACACGTACAAACACACGCTTGCAAACATACAGACACATACACGGTGACACAAAGTGCAACGCGCAAACTCTGGATTAATCTGTTCTACGGGAAAACCCAATCGTTCTTCGTTCTTCCGCACCACGTGGCAGACTAGCTCCTCCCGGTCATCACCTTCGTAATTACGCGGCCCCCGTAATTGACGGGTTTCTCCATTTGGCCCGGTGTCTTTCATTAGGCCGCCCGCGATTCCATACACTGTAAAAACACGATCCGCTTTTGCAATCAAACGCGAGCCTCACCAGACCACATGTGTATACCAGCGCTTCGAAACTGTTGTAATATCGATTTTAGCTGCCGTGAACCTCTATTCTGGTCTCTGTTGAGCGACAGTTACATAGGATTATGGATATTCGAACAATTAATAAGTTCAGTTTTCATTTGATTCGAGAATCACGTTGATCTACCGATGATTATTTCATAATTCCTTAGACCATGCTCAAATTATATGCCATAGCGATTGGTGTTTATCGTATTCATTCGATTGTTGTGTTTCAGTTCAAGACGAGGGAAGCAAACGGCCTGATCCTGTTCAACTCCGGACGTGAACGAGACTTCATCGCCGTGGAGTTAGTGAACGGACACATTCAGTATGTGTTCGATTTAGGCGACGGACCTGTCAGATTCAAGGATAACTCAAGGTCGCGGTTGAACGATGGCAAATGGCACGCTGTCAGCATCGGCAGGCCAGCACCCAAGAAGCACACGCTGGCTGTCGACGATTATGTTACTGTTTTCATCAGCCAGGGTAGCAACGAGAACCTCGATCTCGATGGGATATTGTATATCGGTGAGTACATCGTCTTCAAATTATTCGTCACGACGAATTGACCCCTCCTCGTTGTCTCTGATAATTTCATGGAAGATAAAGAAAAGTTCGATCCACACTTAAAAGGAAGAAATACCAAGTCTGAAGGAATCGCATTAAAAATTAGGAGTTGTGTCAATTACTAACGATTTCAGAAGTAGAAATGATTGAAATAGTAACTCGATTGAAGGTCGTTGCTTAAATATGAATGTGGCAATCGATTAATTGAAGACTGCAAGCTCCAGGAGCGAATTTTTATCGAATATTTTATTAGACTTGAAATGAAATGAACGCGTCCTGTAAAGAGAAGGTCTTCTTCATACTATACATTATACATGTATAAAATCGAGGTCTTTTCATAGACATTCGTGTCCTCTCGTATCTTATTATTTTCATGAAGGATCATCCCTCAAATAGAAGTGCTTCGAAACATTGTGTGCCCCGTTAAAAAAAATCTCATTGTTTTTCCAAATTTTTCTGTATTATCCAAGCGCACAAAAATCCACAATTTAGTGCTGCTAGATCTCGGAGAATTCTTTCCGTGCCCTGTCATTCTCGTGAGAGATCATCTCTCGATGGAAACACCCCGCCCAATAATTATTTTCGGTAAATATATCGCGCCCTCCGGAATATTATCGAGCCGCCAGGTAACAGAAAAGGTATTAATACTCCCGGAAAGTGAAATATTACTTCGTGAATTACGAGGAATCCCGGGAATCCAGTAACAATAAATCATTCGGCAGCGGACATCGATTCCGCCGATACATCGGGCGCGGAGATAAAATCGGTAGCTAAGAATCGGCGACCGCCACGTAATAACGCAGCAATGAAATCATCGATCAAATACATGGCCGTATAAATAACTCGCATACCTGCTTCACCAGCGGTCGGTTTTTGCTGAGAAGTGGGACAAAGATCAGTGTGACTTGAAAACTTGATTTATTCGCGAATACTAGAATTGAATACAATTGTTAATCTTCGAAGATATATCGTTCTTGTCAAGTAATCATTTAACACTTTACCTACCGGAAGAATAGGATTTTCAATAATTGTGCTGTACCAAAAGAAAGCATAGAAATCTGCTTTTACATTGCAATCTTAAATGAAACTATTAGATTAGTGACTTGTTAGTTCACAATGAAAATTGCTGTTGCTATTGAAGGTTCCAATAAAAAGTGTTTAGCCATGTACCATAGATTTTTCAAAATTATGCAATAATCACCGGTCGGTAATGTGTTAACATTATCATTAGAGCCTTCGAACCAAATACAAGTGGAAAGTCTACCGCGAAGAAAACTTCGATAACGAGCAGCTATATCGGGCAAATACGCGCGCTGCGGTGTTGGAAAAATGGCAGCTGTGCGATGTCGATATTCGAAATTCTGTCATACGAGTTCGCCGATCCGAGACGACCGCACGTTCGACTGATCGCATTGCTTCTCGCTGCCATAAATTCAAACCGCTCCTGGTTCGCCGTTGCAGTTGCTAGCGAAAATGATTTCGAGCCTGCATCCCACGCTACGTTCTACCGCATGCGCGTGCACGGACTCTGAAAAAACGAATCCTGCTGCGGTTCCGAATCGAGCAATATTTTCTGACGCTGTCATTCAGCCGACCAAGGTCCAGTTTCCTTCATTGCCGCGTCCATCCTGCCTCGATTCCGTTCGATGATTTTTCTCTACCCGCGACAGTGTAACTCGAGCCCGTAACGTCACGTAACAACATAACGCGAAGTGGCCGCAACTCATATTTTATATCATAGCATTTTTTTGAAAATTTTCGAAAACTATAATTATATGAAGATCCGCAGTCTAATAATTAGGCATTTATAGCAAAATTGAGCAGATGAAATTGGAAATTGTTGGAAAATTTAAAAAATTGAAGATATCAATATATGATTTCTCCTCTATTAAAATTATTAAGGGAAGAAATATCAGATGATTCCATAAGTTCGTGCTAGATTTGAAAATAAAATTCAATGGTTAAATTTTAAAGATTGGTTAAATTAAAATTAAAACATGGTTAAATTTTCTACAATTAGAAAAGAATGGTGACTATATCTATAATTGATTAATAAAGTTAAATTCTTTAAAATTTAACCATCGAATTTTATTTTCAAATCGGGCACGAACTTATGCAATCATCTAATAACATCCAATTTGATTTCTATTTCTTGCAATCGATGCAGGCTATTTTTATATTGGATAGAAATCCGCCGTCTAATTATTATCAACCGAAAATAAATTTCTAGTTCACGCCAGTTTGTTGCGATTCAGGTGGAAAATTTGCATATAAAAGGCACCAAGCTTCAATAAACGAATGCTCCGCATAAAGACCAGTCCTCTCAGAAAATTGCTTTCACACTTGTCTAACGTTGCAATTTCATCGTTGCAGGCGGAGTGGATAAACCTCAGTACAACCAACTGCCGAAGCAGATCGTCAGCAACCATGGTTTCGAGGGATGTCTGGCGTCCTTGGATCTCAGTGGTGAGAGCACGAACCTGATCGTGGATGCTGTGGTCCCCAGCTCCATGGTGGAATCCGGCTGCAACATGTACAGCAGTATGCACGCTGGGAAAAAGTGTACGCATGACCTGTGCTCGAACCACGGCACCTGCGTGCAACAATGGAACAGCTACACCTGCGACTGCGACATGACTAGCTTCACCGGGCCGACGTGCAACGACGGTAAAGAGAAATGCATTTCGTAGACAACGACGACGTTTTGCAACACCAGGCAAACCTCTCCTTCTCTGTCTCGGCTATTCCCTGTTTGTCAACGATGACAGATTGCACGCTGCCTGTTTATACAAGACAGCGCTGCGTTCGCAGTGAAACGAGCGCGAGCGGTACCGATTACCGCGAGAAAACAGCTAGCTAACAGTGCCCCGCTGACAAACGTTTATTTTACTAATAATCGAGCGGAGACCTTTGTCGACACGATAACTCTTGTCTATGGGGATCGCTGGAGAACTGGAGGGGATAAACATTGATCTAACTGACCGTATGCGAGCGTACGACGTCCAAGAATTTGGCAGATCGAAGCTAATTAACCCTTGTGTTCGATTGGGGTACTTGACGTCCAATTCTGTCAAAAATTGTGTTTGTGCATTTCTGATGAAATTGAATGATCTAGGAATCTATTAAAAATTGTCAGTCATGTGAGCGATAGAATGTAATATTGCTTTTGATAAATGACTGTGGCCTATACTAATTGAAATGTTTAATATGTTGCAGAGGCGATAGCTTATGAATTTGGAGCCGGGAAAGGAATTATCACGTACACGTTCCCTCCGGATCGAAGACCGAAAATGAAGAGGGATACGGTGGCCTTCGGTTTCGTTACCAGCGTGAACGATGCTGTACTGCTCAAGATCGAGTCTGCTTCCAGCAACGATTTCCTCGAGATCGAAATTGTTAGTAACAGATGAAAGTCTAAATTATAGTTGATTGATTAGAGAATTGGTTATTTGCTCATCTCATAATAATGCGAATTTTCTTTTCATAACCTTTAATCATTTTGTAGATTGTAGAAAATTAGGGAAACACATATGTGTAAATCACTTCAAATAGTTTGCTTTGTCCAAAAAGTGTGAGAAAAAATTCGCACTGACTAGGAGATGATATAATAATTGAAACAGAACATGAGTGTAAAATATCGGAGGATAGTTATAGCGTTGATTGACAGAAAGTAGCGAAAAAGAGGATGGCGAACGAAAAGATGAATAATTTTTAAAGATTTAACTTTGTAAAACATACATTGTTAATTGTGTATACCTATATATGTTATATTTAAGCGATAATGTTTAATGTAATGGAAATTAAGAGAAGAAAATGAGAGAAAAATATGTTTATTTAAAATTAAGATCGTAGCATTGGCATGTTACAAATTTTATCAACGATATCAAAACCTAGTCGACATTACAGACAATTAAGAGAGAAATATTCGTCGGTATATTCTGCAGACCAAAGAGAAGAAAAATCATTGTATGTATTAGAATTTAGAGTGTAAATATTTGATCGCGAACGAAGATAAGTAATTGAAAAGATTTAAAGCTCTAATCGTGATTAGATTCCGAAATAAAAACGCTAGATTAAGACATCGACGAGACGATTTGATTATTCGATTTAACAATACGTCCATAAGGACCACATAAAACCAAAATAATGTGCTTGATGAGATCGAATCTGAAAAGTTAATGCAATGCATCGTTCGTTAAATTAATCTTTAATCCTCAAAAAGGGAATTGAATGCATGAAATTTTAATTGAAAACAATAGGAAGCTCCTCACTTTACAATAATTATAGATTTTATGAATTATACACTAAGTAATCAATTTTCTACGTGAAAAATTACAAAGCTTGAGTAGACATGAACAGAATATTATAATAAGCAATACATTATAAATTGTATTCCATAAATTGAATGGATCACAATAACTTTTACATTGTTACAAACTTTTGTTGAAAATTAAAATCGTTATAACAATATAATATCGTTATTATAGTAAATATTGTCGTCATAGTAGGCGAATATCACAAATTATTGCAAAGAATCAGAAAAGATATGATTGACTAATAATGTCTGTATAAACATGATTACTAGAGTACATTTAACAGACCAATAAGCCATGTCATTCTGAAAAGAGAATACTATTTTCAATTTGTGTTACCACGGTTGATCAATTAATTAAGAAACATAGCAAAAATACATTATTAGAGTCTCTAAATTAAAATTTAAAAGAAATTGTTAACTTGGATCTTTAATTTTACACATTTTGTTTCACCATGCGCTAAAAATGCATTTCCAACTAAAATTACGATTCGATCAACAATGTTCTACGTATGTCTGACTGTATTTTTAACAAATATCTATTTTACCTTTATAAAATCCAAGCAATAGATCGATAAAACACATAGGATCGCTATAGGAATTAATTTGAAAGTAGTGCAAATAAAATACCATTCTGCCATAACTCTACAGTCTAGAAACTTGCAGTTTACAAATGATTGACTCACAACTACGCGAGAAGAAACACTGTAGATTCTAAATATTTACATTTTATCGATAAAATTGCTCCAAGAAAAAAATTCACACTCATCACTGTAGCTATAAAAAATGTTAAATCATTTTCAGGTGAAGGGCAACGTGGTAGCTGTTTACAACATGGGCACAAACAACCACCTCATCGGTGAGGTTAGCGTCAAGGTCAACGATAACCAGTACCACGTCGTTAGGTTCACGAGAGTAGGGCCAAACAGCACGTTACAGGTCGACGATTACAACTTGCTATCGAATCATCCGTCCGGTGAGTGATTTTGCAAAATCCTTTTACAATTCTGACCGAATCTCTATGCATGTTCAGCATGAACTTTAGAATCAACTTTGAAATAACGCAATTCGTCGGAAGAATAACGAAGAGCCACGAAAGCGTCGTCGACTGCTGCGAGCAGACTGACCGTAAAAGAGACTCTCGGTCCCTTTTATAAGCTCTGTTCCCATAGCGAGACCCATAACCGTGAGAAGCAAGACCCATTGACCGATCGAACGATCCCATGTGTTCCCACTGTTTTCATAAACGCATCGATCGCCTGCATTCTCGTTTAGGCGGCCGTTGTTACCGTGGGAAACTGATTATGGTCCTCGAAGATGATTGAAAACTGTAATCTACCGTGAGAATAATCGAATTAATCACGGCAGAGTAACATCGTTACTATTGTTCGAGTATTAGCAATTGAATAATCGTTTAGGAGATCTCTAGAAGATCCGTTATCAACGATCTGACCATTTTAAACGGACACCGATCGAAAGATCGTAGATTTTGTGCATTTGCTGCGTGTGCAATTATAAAGCAATCTTTATTGTCAGATTAGTTTGTTGTTATCTTTGTGAAAAATCAAAATTCTCTGCATCAATTGCAAGAAACAGGAGCTAATTAAACAGAAGCTAATTCACAAAGTCTTTTACTCGCGGTTTCAAACAGATCAATTCTGTTGGTTAAACATTTCCGGGGGAGCTTCATCGATACTTTATTGTAAGAAGCACTGTATTCAAACGGTGTAGAAACCCTGAAGAATTTCAGCGAACGATACGTGGGCCCTTGAAGGCAGGGTCAAAGACACTTTTGGAAGGTACCTCTATGATATTTCTGGCGCCCTGCTTCCCGAGGACACGATAATTAGCTTTCACTTTCTACCGCGGACAAATCTATGGGATTATCATCAGCTTGATCTTCCTAACTCTGCGATAGCTTCGTTTCGAAGCGAATAGTCCCTCTACTTACTTGCGTGTTTATATGAAACAACCATACGTCCGTACAAGCATATTCTAAAAATTCTATTATCCATCTTGAAGCAATCCCTTATAAAACAATTATAAAATCCTTCGCCATACATATACAGCGAACTAATTGGTATTTAAAAGTACAATAAATCATATACAAAGACTAGTTGACATTCCGAAGCGAATAAATCGTTTCATCGGGTGCACGATGAAAATGAATATTTTTCAGAATGTTTAAAAACACGAAATTTCGATGATTAAGGAGAAGAAGAAATACATTTTCATTGATCTCTGCAACCCCTACAACCCCTACAATCCCATCAACACAACGTGGAACAGGAATCTTCGAATTCTATCACCGAAGGAAAAAAGGCTAAACTTTTCTTCAGAAGTTCCTTCAGAAATGCAGCTTCAGAAGCTTTCTGTTCCCCTGGCCTTTGTGGGCATGTTAATTGGCCCATGGGCTTTCACGTGGGCCGCGGTCGGCTTCCTGCCTTCGAAATAAATCATTGTCAACGAATTTCGACGATTTCGATTTCACTTTCTAGCTCTCCTAGCTGCCTAGTCTGTCCGACGTCGTTAACGAAGGTTTCTTTTATTGGTGCTCACATAGACAGCGTTACGGTAACGTTTCCAGTTAATTTTGTTCCACGGCGCGACACCACGCGACGTTTCTCAATGCTCCATTTTTAGAAATTTATTTCCCAGGTCTGCTCAACCACGTGACCAATTCGAAAATTCCTTAGCAAGCTTCTTGGATTTCCTACGTCCTTGGTATCAAAGGGACCGCTAATTGGCTTTCACTTTTTTCTAAGGTCGCCTGTCCCACTCCCTAATTTCTCATCCTTCTGGTCCTCTGGTATTCGTACCGTTTGAAGTTCGTTTTTTCCAGTTCGTTCGGCTAGATTAACCGCTTAACAAGCTCGTGCAATTACGTGGGAGTCCTAATTGTCTGTGGGGAAACGTTAAAAGGTGTAATTAATTCATCTTAATATCCTTCGGGTAGCACTTCCTCGAATCCCTGGGTTCCTTCTACGAGCCTACTCAAGTGTCATCAAACTCGTCGGTGGATCTCGATAGTTAGAAAGAGTGGTCGAAGCTTAGAAACATCATAGAATCCTAATACCTTGTCCTTCTAGAGACCCTTTCACTTTCCTGCGAAAGGAAAAGCGTTTCTTCTCCTTACTCTGTGCCATGGACAATTTTTTTCTTTTCCTTTCATGTACGCAGAAAATCTAGGCTTCTTCGAACTTTCAGCTATTAACGCTACTCGATATAATTAGTCGAAAATATTCTGGCAGACTTACAATCAAGCACAGTACAAAGCACAGTACAAAGCACAGTACAAATTTCCTTTTTCTTGCAATTATCAATTTTCTTTTCGAAGGTTGTCTACATTTTATTAGACCAAGAATTACGTCAATGATCCTTCTTATTGGACAAGAACTGTCTGCAATTGTTCGAATCTTCATTGTCATGAAGTGATTGCATTCGGTATGTAATTCTTTTCCTATCGAATTTTTATTCCATCTCTCAACTGTCCTAGTTTTTCCAGAATCATTGCACGTTACCATTTAGTTTTCATTCAACATTCAATTGATCCTTTGTGGTGGAACGTTTTCGTTTAGAATCTCTCTGTACTAGAAACGATTCTATCGATCCAAGGTATTTTTTTATCGTCCCATTCTAGAGTTCATTAAAATTTGACAAGTTAATTGCGAGAGTATTCTGCCGGAGGTTTAATAGGAAAAGTCCACCTCCAGCAGTTTACTGCGGTCCCAATAGCGAAGTTAAGACATAATTGGCGTGCCCATTAAACGGTCACTTCCCTCTGAATTTCCCCTCGATCCTTCCTTAACGTTTCATTGGTCCCCATTCAGTCGGAGACAATTAAGTTTGCCGAGGGTTCGCTGGAACGACCGGCATCTGAATGGAAAGATTAAGGACCGACGTATTATAGTGGTCTATAAACGTCGAGGTTCCGTTAATTTGCTGACCGAAAGTAAAATTTTATTACACGTTCTCAATATAATCCTCCTACAACTACAACATCGACCTAGAAAAAGTCAAATGAGAATTGACCTTGCTGCAAAAATCGGTCAAGATCTTTCTTTAGTAACATTGTGATAAATGGTTAAACACTGTTCAACATCATTAATAGATAACAGATTAGATAATCATACTTTTCTTAATCATCGTCCATTTTTACTGACGTTGAACGTTAAACGCTATGGAAAAAGACACACTCTGATTTTCACTGAAAATTCTGTCAGTCAAAATCAACTTAACGTTAAACAACGTTTCAAAACACGTTTGTCCGAACTACACTAAAAAGGATTACAACTGTTTTTTTCACTGCAAAATTCAATAATCCAAAAATTCCTGCCCACTCCTATTCCCCTGCTCCTGGAAATAGCACCTTCGATTTTCTGAAAGCTGTCTGCTGGAAATTGCATAGTAGTTGTGTCCACACGCTATGTTTCCCTGATTGGAAAATAAACAGAATGATAATAAACTTGTACACTGTACACCATCCCACAAACAACTCCTTTGAAGCATTGTTCTTCTCAAAGTTAATAATCCTGCACGAGCTTTCCTCGACGCGACATGGGGAAAAGAAAATTCTCATCCGTGGAAACTCGGACGCTTCGCATTGGCATCGACGGAAAATCCTTCACGTTTTCCACTGCTTATACTATCCCGATCGTAGACTTTCCGCCTGCCGATTTTCCGCGATTTTCCAGATTTCCAGGCGGTGCTCCCAGGACTCTCCTGCGAACTCCTGAAACCCTGGTAGGAAAGCAAACAACGCGAGCCTCGGACAAAGGGACCCCATCCCGGCTCACCGACAGGAAAATGCTTTTCCGCTAGAAGGAAACTCCGCTAGAAGGAAACTGTGGAAATTCTCTTTGCGAAACAGGTTGTGAAGCTTAGGAAATTATTGACTTATTTATGTACAATCAAGTACGAACAAGTTCTCGCAACAGAGTTGAAATTTTAATACGCTCTGTAACGTAACGGAAAACAGAATAAAAATTATGTAAAAGTCCAGTAGCAAAGCCAGTAATTTTTCTGAGTGACTGTCGTTAATTTCCATCGACTGCTGCTTTTCCAGGGTATTTTCAATTTCGCCAGGCTCCTGTTATCCTGGTCAGGTCTCCAGAAAAAAATAAACAGGGTGAATAAGGTCTAGCAGCGAGTCCTTCGCGACTTCCTACAACCTGTAGCCCTATGATCTCCTGGTAAAAGTTCACCAAAAAAAAATAGAACGTCCCCCAGGGTATCGTTGAACTTCGTAAAGGTAAAGACCCTTTCGAATTTTCGCCTTCTTGGCTTCATGGTCCCCTAGTGGAGTTATCCCCAAAAAGGAGAACAGTTTGGTGGTTATCGGACGGGGCCGTGAAAAATTTTCTTTCCGACCTACGCGGGTCTTCTAGCGTCCTAATACTTCGAAAGATGTTAATCCGCTTCATTAGATATACGCGTTATGTTTTTGTAATAAAGTCGGTGCGGAGAGCGGTTTGTAGGTGTTGAGGCAATTATGTATTCGGTAGGGAAATTAAATAATCAAGTTCTCCGCCATGGACACCATGGAGACGCTTCCTCCGCAATTATGGTATCCTGGCTATCATGGTGACGTCTATGGTGTTTCTCCACCATAGCCCCGTAGTCCCCGTACCGGAGAAAACTGTTGGACAAGAAGATTTTCGTTTGAAACCTGTTTCTGCGATGCGATTAAAATGCTTGATAAAAATCGTTAAGGGACGTCATCGATGAATTCTTATTTTAATAGTTATTGTATTTTATGATGGCTTGTTTTATGCCTTATTGTTAATATTATATTTATAATTGAGGCTATTTTGTGATAAATGAAGAAAGTTATGTTTATTTACGAACAATATAAAGTAACAGTCTTTCACGCTATGAAGTTCAACGTGCGTAAATGTAGATAACATGTACACTGAACGACCACATTATTTTTATTTCAGTATTCAATGTAAAATCGTGGTTCAATTTGAAATTGAAATAAGAGGTACTTACAGGTGCGTACTTGAGCTACAGAGAGAGCGAACGATACGCAAACAGCGAACGAAAAGCGAAACGAAAGAAAGAAGAAGGGAAAGAGAAACAGACGTAGCAACGAGGGGAAGGGGTGCATCTAATTTGATTTAATTAGAATAAATTTGCTTGCATAAAAGGCAGCAGAGAAGGGCATGCTCCACACGAACTATATTAGCCTGGTAACTAAATTTATCGAATTATGCGTAGCTGGTTCATATCGGTATACATATGTACATCCACCATAGACATCAAATGGCAGACGCTGCAAGCAGGACACTTTTGCCATAAGTTTTTTTACTCTCAAGTATAGAACAATGGGTTCAAATACTTTCCCAGAAGACGCTCTAAAATCGGATACATACAATTCAATTTAACCTTACGATCTTCACAATTTTCTAATTCACAAAATTATCAAAAATATGTATAAATATTCCTTTACTCCTTTAATATATTTTTACTCCTTCTTTCTCTTCGTTATTTTATTATTATTTGCCTGTAAAGTTCGGGTGACCAGATATTTTTATTAATAATTTATATACATATGTATTCACTTTACAAGATAAATACAAGCTCTGTACTGTCAAGTACTTTCATTTTCTCGAGCTGAAAATTGTTCTGCAGAGTCTGTTAAGGTTGTAACTGAACGCGACGCAGTTGCGGTTGTCGGATAGCCGACACAATTGGTGTGTAAACTATGCGCTCCTTTCTCAAAAATTTATGGTAAGCCATGATTACGGTCCCTGGGCGTGGTGGCGGTCTTTCAATGGCCACCATCGAAAAAGAGTCCGAACTCCTACACTTTTATGTTCTCCTTGCTCCTAAGTGGTACGACCTTCGACGTAGTCCCTTAACCCTTTACGCTTCAACTAATTAACACCGTTCAACGAGGTCGTTAATTACCTTAATGGCGTTGGGGCACGTGAACGCCAACGGCATAGTGTCCTAGTCCGTGGCACCGCAACCATAGGGAGAGCACAAAGCCGTGACGAAACTGGGAAGCTTCTCTTCATGGTGACCATGAAACACGTTCCTCCGCTTTCATGTTGTTCTGCTACGAGAAGCCACATAGCTTTTGTTCGTGTTGTACCGTGCGTAAAAATGGAATCCGATGGATAAGAAATAAGAACGTCCAAATCGTGTTTTCTGTCATTTTTTCTCCAAAGTTTCAATTTTGAAGTTAAGGTTACAATAAGTATTATATTAATTATCCAATAATTGATCAATTTCTCACTGAAAGTAGTTATTCCGATAAGCGTTCATAAGCATTGACTAGTAACCTTTTTTTACATACAGGAATATGAGAGAATTTGAAAAGCTAACTTATGATAATTCCTAAATAATAGTATTGTATATTACTGTTTATTTAAGGTGTAGAAATATCTGAAGTCTAATTTCATAAAAGATACTCTATGTAGTAGTTGCGATTTGAATGAAGTTGTGAGTTGTGACAGTATCAATTAATAGTCGAGTACCTGAGTTTATTGACTTTGACTTGCAAGAAAAGAAGGCCACTCGAAGACCCTTCCCGCAGGATACTTCTTGCTCCTCGTGTTGTCCTAGTAATTCAGGACTCGAGTATTTATCGCGTTAACCCTTTGAGCCAACCCTACCAGGTCAAATAGCAATGTTCTCACACCATGCTCTAATTTCGTCCCTTCCCAGCCCCATTTCCGATTACGTTGACCGATTATTCAACCTCGCAGAACTCCTGGCTGTCCTTGGTGCCCTGGTAGCTTTCTAGATCATCTTGAACCCCTTGGGACAGACTTGTTTTACCTCTTTCCTCTTTTATTTTCTTCAGCATTCTCACAAGTTGTCTTGCATTGTCTTGTTTACTATCAAACGTAATTATTTGACACAGTACAGATCTTTCAGTAGTACACATAGTTACATGGTATGCAATAAAAGTTTTCAAATAAAACGAGGATCAAATTAAAGAATGTCTTCGAATGTAGAATGTCTATGGAAGAAATAATTTTTATAAATGCAGACTACGACAGCAAAGACCATAAATTTCTCTGAAGCTTCTACCCTTTTGTATTTGACCGATTCATTTCCATCATAAATACATAAAATGCAATAATGAATTACAAGCAATAAATGTGCGATAAACCTAGCAGCCCAAGTAGAAAAGGTCTTTGTCTTTTCGCAACGTTCCCGATTGGATGAATGGAAGTGGGAACACCAGGAGTGAGGTAGAAGCAACCCTAAACGTCGGAGCGCGGCAGGATCCTTCCTCCTGATCCTGGTGCCTTGTTCCCTAGAAATTCGAGATAGCTTAGAAACCGGCCCTTTCCTCGCATCGACACAGGAACGAAGCCTTGACTGCTACTCGAAACTCGTCCCCCTTTTCCACACATCGCGCAGCGTATCGTAACGATGAACCCTGTCGTCGTCTTCGTCGTCATCGTCGTCGTGCTGCTGCAAAGGCTTCCTCTTCGAGTTTCCTGCTCCTCTGCTTCATATGTGGAAGGCTGCGTGTCCTCGAGTCACATGTTTCCTAGCATGCGTGCCACACACGTGTGTACTCTCGCCACCCTAAACGCATATGCTCGATGCGCTCCCCATTTTTTCGCTCACGGTCTCATTCCGTCTCCGCAAACAACTCTGCGCTCCGGTGCATTCCGTTGTTTCCGCACTGCATATGGTCTTGTAAATTCGAAATTTTATGCACAAGCATCATCCCCATACGATCGAATGACGCTTCATACATTTTACATTTACATTCAAGCAACATAAACATTGCTCGAGTCAATTGTGAGAATGCATTTCCTCCTTTAATCATTTTAATAAGCTGGAACAAATGTATAAACGTTAATCAACCCTTCTAATGGCTTTTCGGTTTTGTTTCTGATCAATCCATTTCTTCCGTAAATCCATAAAATCTGCAATCTATTAATTTATAGTGGCACGATATAAATTAATAGATAAATGCATAAACAGTTCTACACTGTAACTATTAGAAAATGTTTCTTTCTGAAAATCTGCAATCTATTAATTTATAGTGGCACAATATAAATTAATAGATAAATGCATAAACAGTTTTACACGGTAACTATTACAAAATGTTTCTTTCGTTTGAATTTGAAGGCCCATCATTTTTCTAAATCCTTCATGTCCACACTTATGTTTTTAAAAGAACAAGAATTTGTGCAAATATTTGCACACAGATTGTCAATGTACTCGTATACATGATTGATGATAAGTGATTTGGGATTCTAAAGAAAAAATCGTGCGGAGAAGGTGGTTTTCGTGAACAAGGCAGCCCTATGATACCCTCCTGCATCGGATGAAACTCTGGTGGAAAAGGTCACGTTGGAGACCTTTTTCCATATTGATTCTAGCTAATACCATTCATGGCATTTTTTTTTTACCTCTGCACCCTTACGGTGCACCTCCTGATCAGAACAGCCCCTAGTCCTCTGTGAACACCCCTTTCTCTTAAAATAGCTTGAAGTATACACGCAAATATTAAAGATCGTGCGCTAGATATTAAACAATAAAGTTCAATCTTTTATACTAACAATAGATTATAAGAGAATATAAATTATTTTCGTTCATTGTAATACCCTCACCGATCATCCAACTTAATAGAAATTGTATTAGCGGTTGTTTGACAATGCTTTAAGATTGAGTGACAACTGTTTACAACAAACTAATTGCCACAAAATATCTGATAATGCAATAATTTTTTAATTATATGTATAAATAACAAATTGATAAATTATACAGTTTCATTCAAAGTTCGAACAATATCGATGGATGTTTCTCCGTAGGATAATTTATATTTGTCAGTAAACTGTTGTCAATTGTTGCTGTATAACAAATATGTGAGGGAAAACGAGTGTTCTGTTTGCCAGGATACCCCATGCCAGGATTCCACTTCCTCCTTCCTCATAGTTCCTTGTTATCAAAGTAGATCAGTCGAACTAGAAATTTCAGTACTGTGCGATACCGTTGGCGACTGTGCTTGATTCCTAAGCATTATTTTATTCAACCATTATTTTATTCTGCTTGTTTGTATACCTTTTATCCATCAGCTAGCTTGGCAATCTTTACTCTTTCTATTTACGAAATCTAATGTTATCGGTGCTAAAATTTTTTTATAGACCCTACACAGTGCACCTAATTTATTTAACGAATAATATAGTCCTGGAAAAATTGTCAGTTGCTCAGATAGTGTAATTAGTGAAAGCAGTCGCGTAAGAAGCAAAGAAACCAATCCTATTTCTTCTTGTTAACACTTTACCTATTAAAAACTTATTAGTAAATTAGTATACATACATCTAATTCTTCATGGTTCACGACCAAACTTGTCATTACTGTTGAACAATGCTGTATGTAATTCTCAGCTGCGAATCACAGACTCCTATAATCCATTAAACAGCTGTGGATAGGTAGCGCGGATCGTTTGAACGGAGCTCGTGCGATTCGCTACTGAAATCTCCTCTTCATCTCGCTATCAGACCTTCAGGACTCCTGTCAGCAGTCTTTAACACCCCCAAGATCTATACAAATGATCTGTAAATTTCGGTTATGAATTCATTTGCTAATGATCCCTCACTTTCCCGTTAACGGGCGCCTGTAAACCCGAAATAATTACCTACCGACCCCGTTCACCGATATTGTTTTACGGCTGCCGAAATGATCAGAACGAGTAGGACGTTAGGGGACCATTTCACGACCACATCCAGCATTTGAAAAAGCTTCTTCGTATCCTCTACTACCCTGGTCACTAATTAGGGAACTCTATTCAGTTGATCCCCTGGGGTGGCGCCTTACGACCCTGCGAGAACTTCTATGCATTCTAATAGGATTGGAATAATGGTTGTCCCTCGAATGGTTATGAGCCGCTGCTTCATGAATATAGCATGAAGGCGGCTTCATTGCCTCGCCCCGGAAATAATAAACTAATAGATAGCATTCTTGTGACTCGAATAGGAATCCTTTGAACAACGAAAGTTACGGCTGCTAACTACAGCTTCGATCGGATGTGATGGGTAGACTCTGCGGATTTTATGCATTTATGACAAAAATGGGTCAGCACAATTTAAATCAGTGGACATATTAAAAAGATTTAAAGACATCAGCGTATTGGTTTCAGCTTAATCAGACAATTAAAAGAAGAAAGACATTTTTGTTCATTCCTGTCTTGCAATAAATGCAAACATTTTTTATTTTGCATAAAGATCCGCAGTCTAGCCATGGGACATAGGACATACGAAATTCAAAGAATAAAATTCATTCAGGCGTATGAAGATCAGTACAACTCGCAACTCTTATCACCATGAACTCTTTAACTATTTATTTTCTATGACATTGTGCGCTTCAAATCGCATTCTAAATAAACTAGTAAGCTTCCGATCTATTAGTAGGCCATTAGGGTAAAACACCCTTGCGACTTTCTATGCACAATAAAAATTGTCCAAGTGAATTCTTAGTTTTTCAGGAACATGGTTAGGTAAAAATGCATTTCCCACTTTGAATCATTTTAATAAGTAGAGAATATACCAACATCGTTCGATTCTTCTAAAGTCTTTACAATTTCGCAATCGACCAATTCATTTTTGTCCTAAATGCACGAAATCCGCAGTCCAGGCATCACAGCTGAAGGCTGAATAGCGTACAGCTACAGGGGACATAAATTTTATCCGGCATCTTCCGATTCGTAGGGGCAGCGCGTTCGCCATTTTTGCGGCCCCGTAGCAGACCAAGACCTCTTCAATGGCGACCGTCGCGCCGGCGCCATCTTATCTTCCCCTGAGACGCGATCGGTAGGTTCGTTCTTGCGATCGCCTAGGGCCCTAATACCTTGGTGGTTGAATTTGACCGTGGGCGATGATCGTTCTCACGGTTAGCCTCGAGGAAGAAACCGGGCCCGGTCTAACAAACCGGCGGGCCTCTCGCAGGGGTCGTGGGAGGGTTCGAGCGTTTCGTCCTTTTCGCCTATCTTTCCCCGATGGGCCGCATATAAACGAACAGGACCTTTGAACCCGGCCGTGGAATTTCGCCGGCGTTCGTTGCCGGTTCGTCGATAATTTCGCAATAGGCAGAACACACCAGCCAGCCACCACGTTGCCGCGCGCGGACAGTCGGTGAAACCCGAGCCTGGGGATGCCCACGGTCATAATTTCTACTTTACGGCTTTCGGGCCCCGGAAAAATCCTGGACCACGGTCCCCGAAGGATAGCATCTCTCCGGGGCCCTTCATCCGCCGCTCTGTCGCTTCCCTTCCTTTTTTTCTTCTCTTCTCTTCCTCTTCGTCGTCTCGAAGAAGCTTCTTCTTGAAGAAAGAAAGAGAGAGAGAGTGTGTATGTGTGTGGGCGTGCGTGTGTGTGTGTGTATGCCACGGGGCGCATCGTGGGAATTCGAGGACGAGCCCCGTGAGAAAGCGGCTTCGAGCAGAGATCGTTTCTTCTCAGGGTTACTAGGGAATCAGTCAATACAAAGAAGCTTCTTCGGAGAGAGACCTTAGGGAGTGGAGGTTGCGTTTGGGAGAACGGGGGTGGTGCAGATTGGCGTAATTGAACGGAGTCGCTTAATCTCGTTCGTCAGATTATGTGTGGCGAGATGGCGAACGATAGAATTTGCTTGGTGGATACTCTGGACCTCGTTTGTTCCCTCGGAATATTTAATATTCTATTCTGGCGAAAATCGCAGTGGAATTAACCCCCTGATTGCCATGGCTGTTGACGTGTTGTCTACCGATGATTATTTTGTAATTCTCGGAGGTCTATGGATTTCTTAATAGACTCCTCGACAGCAATGGCAACTTCCATCGCGAACTAAAAAGTCACCCTCGGTAACATAATCTTGTAAAACAATTTTCAATAATGTACACCCTTCCTCCAAGTTTGGAAGTTTCAAATTTTTCAAATTTTCTTCTTCTCCCGAGGAATTAATGGAGACGAAGAAAGTTTAACGCAACCCTGAAGAGGACTGTAGAGCAAATAGTAATCTCAGCAGATCGAGGGGAGGGTAAACACATTCGAGCATCGATGATCGGTTACAGTTACCACCCCGATGTTCGAAAGATCTCCTCGATCCTCCTGAGGTCTTGGTAACCCTGAGAAAACGTCGCTGCCCTTCGAACCTCGATTCTCACGCTCGTCGGCTGCCTTTATCTTCCGGCTGTCTTCAGGTAGAAGACAGTCTTGCTCTCCGTCTTGCCTCTAATCTCCGTAAGGACATCTGGCTCCTTTTTTTCAGCGAATTCCTTGACGCTGCTCAACCTACGAAATTCCTCGAACAAAATTCCCGGTATTCACAGCTTTCCAACGGTTCCCTTCTCCGGCCTGTCCTCGACGAAGGGACAGAGAGTAACGTTTTCTGTAAGATGAAAAATGCGTCCCAAGAAAAACAGGCTCGTTAGGTCCGTTCCCGTATTCATTGCTGGGAGAGAGAGAGAGTCGTCCATAGACCGTTTTCCAAGCGACACACGGCGAACAGGATTCTGTATGAATATTCCGACGGGGTCCCGTCTGGAAAAAAGATCGTTCGTTGCTGGAGAGGATCCAGTCGTGTGTTCTGCGTGGCCGATTCCCACGAGCCGTGAGAACGACGGTTCCGTGGTTTGTGCGTTCTTCCCGCGCTCGATAGAGAAACATAAGCGGAAAAGAGCGTTCTTCTCGGACATCTTGGTACCCGATCCTTCCAGAGAATTAATCAGGAAATTTTTCACACCTTCAACACCCACCTGGCACCCTCGGAAGTTCCAAAATCGAAGTAGTTTAATCGATAAGTTAAGACTTATGTAGGATGCTGGGTGACTCTTCCAATCTTATTGCTCTTCGCAGACTTCAATCGATGAAGTTGATTAACATTGTGCTATTTTACTTTCATTTTGGACACACCATTCTGTCTTCCATTCCTAGGAGACGCGGCAATTAAAGTGTCAAAGACAATCTTTCTGGATCTGTATTTTCTAGAATGACGCAACTGATTTATTTTATGTACCCCTTCGGATCATGTGTTAATTATATTAATTCAATTAATTAAGATTAACCACTATGCTTTCCTCGGATTTCTTTTGCTCCGATACCGTCGGAGCAAATATACCAAGGAATAACTTGTGGCTCGAACAAACAAAGAGAGCAATGCACATGCAGTTTCGCAACTTGAAAATCACATGGCGCCAGGGAACGTTGCGAATTACCCTGTAGGTCCCACGGACGCAGGCCTTCTCACGATTATTGGAGGAGCATGTGCAACAAGAAAGTACGCAGAAATCCGAGAGCGTGAAGTGAGACAGCGATCGGAGCCTTTTGATGTCTCGTTTCCTTTTTTTTTTCTTCTTCTTTCCGCACGGCACGTGCTCCATGGTCGGCCGACAAACGCAAGGAATGTTGGGGCCAATAAACGCCGGAATGCGTTCGCCGGCTACGGACAAATCATTCCCGAAGACTGTCACGCTCCCGGCGAACCGTGAGAACGAAAATGCACGGCTCGGATCGGCGTTCTTCTCACGTTCATCAGAGCGCCAGAACGGAGAAGGAGATCAACGCGAAATTTGAAGCTGCAACGATGCATTTTCGTCCATCGGAGACGCTCACCCAAGCCTTCATCTTCCCCCGCAACGAGAAATAAAATTTTTCCACGATGCCATTATATTATCGTTCGGAAACGTTTGATAGAAACTTCGAACTCTCAATATATATACATACAGTGACTCCCACTAATATTCGGACACTCTTAACAACGCCATAACTTTTTTAATATTGGACTATGCGATTTGAACTTTTTTTCGGAAGCTAGAGCAATTAGTTTACTACAGGATGCGAAAAGAAACTTTTTCAAAAATTGCATTGTTTCATATTTCGCCCAACCAATTTCTTCATAAATGCATAAAGATCCGCAGTCTAATTATTAGTTATTTGTATCGACAAATTCTCTGCATTCGCTCTGCACCTTAGAAATGAAACAAAGTGAAACTTGATTTCGTATTTGTGGATAGAAATTATATTATTGCATTTTCATTATAATTTATACATAAAAATAAATGCTATTGTGCTGTGACACCACAATATACATAATAATAATTACAAGTGACAAAATTGTTCTAAATATTTTCCTAGTAACTTAACACTAAACCCAGCGAGCCTCAAACCGTGCCTGGAACTTGCTCCCTTATAAAACTAACAAGATTAATTTGATGTAGACTTTGTGCGGCTCCTATTGTAATACGTGCTCTATTAAAGACATCTATACAATCTTTTCTTACCAAATAATTGTCATTATTTCAATAAGCGTAAAATAAAAGTTCTGGAACCGGTCATTTTGACCGGTGGTGATAGGTTCAGTGTTAAACTATGATTTGTAGAGAAAAAGGAAATGTCCGGATACTTTGGTTTACGGCATCAATAAATAAATAAATTAAAATTACTTCTGAATACATTGCATGCGAGTTAAGAGCTACAAAAAACACGTACAATACACATTGTATATTTGTCCGATGCTGGGGAAATTCTCTCTGTCGTTTCATAAATTGAATCTTATCTCGCACAAACGTTAGCCACGCGTCCAACAAACGCATTGAACGTAACCATGGGGGTAATAGAAAGCCAGCGTTGCGCGGCGGCGCGGCGGGAACTTGTCAATAGAAGGCCTTAGAACTGCTTCTTACGCGGTCCTACCATCCTGGCAGCTTTACGACCGGAAACATAACATAGACGTCAAAGGATCATTGTTATCCAGAATACCGTCGTTACAGGTTCCATTGTGATCCACAGAGGTGAGCGTGGGGATCACGGTTTGTAACAAACCCGCGCGTTCTGTCTGTATACATTCCATTCAGAAATTCACCAGCTAGAACCACCTACTTCCCTGATTCTTGTTTACAACGCGTCACAATTTTGTGGGGTGACGACCGCCATTTTCGATCCCTTACAATGTGTTACATGCGCCTCACGGCGTCCCTTGCAGTCACTGTAGTCCACTGTGCAAAAAAAGGCAGAAATTCGCAAACTTAAAACTCGTATTTAAGCGAGGTGTAAATTCAAGTACATAGTATGTGTATGCTAGAGTAAAACAGACATATTGCAGACAAATGAATTTGTTATGATAGACTACAGTGTGTGTATATTTTTAGGGATGTATTTTGAACAGTCGAATTTTTCAGAAAATAAATTGTACTTGTTGCAAGGCGCAATTTTGTACAATTTTTGCTCTCTTGCAAGTTACAAGATGTTACATACTTCAAATGATTAGTTTCACAGTCGCATAGTGATCCACATTCGGAAAAGCCTGGCGAAAATTCAAGAACTTCGTAGTTGCACCTTTATCTTCTGCAATTTATAATTCATTTGTGTCGTTTAGAACACGATGGGAAGGGAAAAGTTTCAGAAGCTCTTGTAACTACCAGATGACTCGGGACCTTGCCCTTAAATCCTCCGAGTACTGGGACCTGTATGTAGTGCTGTGCCGGGGTCTTTTCTGATTCACACCGACCCGTTCACGGTTCCTCGAGGTTCGCTCAGTCGCTCATGTTGTATCTGTGGTGATAAGGAAGAACGCCGCATGTCATAATTTCAAAAAATTTGAGTTTATGCATTAATTGAACTGCAGAGTATAGGATTTACATATTTACCAGAAAAGAAGTCACGTCCTATGTTCAGGGTTAGTGATCAAAACCCTTTGCAGTCGGAGATATAATCTTTTAACTTGGAAATGAAACATTTCTTCCAACCAAGAATATTTCCATTCTCTATGATTTTTTGATGGATATGAAATTGAAACACCCCATACGATACCTAGATATTTAGTAATTATTAATATTTCATAACGTAAACAATATTTTGAATAATGGTGCTGCAACTTTTAGTGGCGCCTCAGAGTCGCCATTCGAGTGCTAAGGGTTAAATACAACCACAGATACATATGTGTATGTACCATGTCGACGGTTGAGTCAAAAATGATTCCGGCACTCGGAGGGTTAACGAGTAATACCCGATGACTGCATTCGTGCTCCCCAAAAATCCAACGCATCCGGAAAACTTTCTGTACCGATGAGAAATATGAAAATAAAGTTAAGAGTTCTTACATCAGTCGAGGAGACTCGCTCGATTTGAACACCTATCCGACCGAGTATCTAGGGACCACGATCGCTAGATACTTCCTCTCCGCTCCGTTACGTTTTCCTCGTAACACTCTCGTCTTTTCTGAATGCTTCCGCGCATCTTCTAATCCCCTGCTGCTTCGACACGCTCGAATGATTTCGAGGAAATCACCGGAGACGTTTGGCTCCACCTGTCCAAAGTAGTCCCGCCCCCTTTTTCGGGATCCTCGAGGCCTCAGCAGAGGGCCCAGGTGGTCCTCCACTTATATTCTGTTCTCCTGATCGCTGCGCTATAGAATATTGACTTTTGACTGTCAATGACACCGATCATCATCACTTAATCGATGCTGAACGCCCGATGCCATCGTCGCGATCAATCTTCCAGCAGAAATTCTTACAGTAACAAACACAACTCGCCTAACACGGCTCGTTATAACATGTGTCAACTCAATCAGTGATGTTGGGGTTCCATAAGAAGCCACAAAATTTCAATAATTACCACGTTCGAGGGATTGGTATGTCAAACTCGAAAGGATTCCTGCGTGAAAAAGAATCATTGGGGCAGGTGACAGCCGCCAGGTGCTCCTGGAGTATGTTTTCACCTGATCGATAGGCGGGGCTACGCTCCCTACTTAGTATAGTATAAACACTACATATAACTCCACCTTTTAGGTAAGGAACGGAGGGAAGCCAAGAACTAGCAAATACTTCGTCGAGTCTCATGTTCGCCTGGTGGAAATGGTACCAGATTTCTCGACAAGTTTAACCCTTTCACGGATCTGCCAACCCAAAAGGTCGGTTTGCGCCTTCGGTCAGGTGGAGAGCGGTGACTTTTCCTTATTCGTGGTGGTAGACTGTCGAAAGTGAAAACTGTGTACAGGGTGGCTCGCAAAAAGCGGTATTCGACGTCTTGCATTCGACGATTCGAGAAAATGTCTTATACAAACTGTCCGTGGGAGAGAAACAGTACAATAACTTTTTTGATGGTCCACTGACACGTTAACGGTTGAACCAACGCCCAGAACAATTTTTACAATAGTTTGCTTCGTGAATTTAAAATTGTAGAGTTTCTGTTTGTCTGCATAGAGACCATAGAGCAGTGGTTCTTAACCTTTTCGGAGTCGAAGAACACTTTTGATTATATGAAAAATTTGCGGAACACCAAAATTAATGATCCAAAAAACAAACAAAACCGTCCCGCGTAGAAAAAAATATATTATTAAGTATATTTAATACATTTCGCGGAATTTCGCGGAACACTTGCAAAAAGCTCGCGGAATACCGGTTAAGAACCAGTGCCACAGAGTGTGAAATACATTTGAACAAAAAAGTAGATACCATTGAAAAGTGAATGAAACCATCGTCAACAATTTGATTATTTCGCGGACTTGCACTGTTTCGTCACCTACTGCCCACCCTGTGCACTCGAACGGCTCGGGAACGAGGTTCCCAAGGACGAGCATGATCTCCGAGGTCCCCGACTCTCACCAGTGAGAAATCCCAGCGATCTCATGCAAGCCTGATCTTCCGTCGTCGAAAATTAACCCTTTCTCTGGCCAAGAAACCGCGCGCGTTTCTGATGCGGGGGCGTGCGGAGAAGCTTCCACGTGTTTCCTATGATCCTGGTACCTGGGCTTCGATTAATTCGTGTTTACAACGTTCTTCACGCCTTCCCGCAAACTTTAACGGACCATTAACGCCCGACTATCGACGTTTCTCAGTATCACCGACGTTCGTCGGTCCTCTTCGTCCCCTTCGCATCATTATTTTCTTTTAGAGAGCCATTATGGTGTCCAAGGGTTCCCATATCTCGCTGGTAAAATTTCTGACCTGCTTGGTTCCTTCGCTCGCATACCTGCCTGGTACTTAGAGGATATAAAATTTCCGTTAGCGTGATTTTGAAAGCCTATAATAATACTTATGGATTCAAGCGGGGGCCCACTCAAGGATTCGGGTCGGTGCTGGTAGTGTATCTTGTTCCGTTATCTTTTGTATAATAGTATGTCATAGTTTTCTGTTCTTGGCTTGCTGTCTTTTTGAAATTTTTGTGTTAGTTGACAGCCTCTTGAGTGTAAAGTATGATTTGTCAGTTTTGGAAAATTTTGGAGTTAGGCAAAATGAAATAACAAGTTGCTAGAGAAATCTTTGTTTTAATTGTTTTAACTAATCTTTAACTATATTTCAGCTGAAGTTATCAAAATTATGCAGTCTACCAAAATTTGTTTTTCTTCTATTTTATTGGTATTTGATAAAAATATGATGCGATAAATAATCGCAATGTTTTTGCTTGTCTGTAAATGCACACGGTATGAATTTTTAAAAAATATAGTGTTACGAGGTTTATACGTGGAACGTTAACTAGTTCGTAAATGAATGGTTATAGGAAGTTGTTACTATGTATAGGTAGAGATCTAGGAATCATTGGACTAATTTCAGTCAGTTCCTAATGATTCCTAAGGCCCTGATACAAAGTCTTCTATTCATTTATATTTAGAATACCTCTGAGGGCCTGAAGAAATTTCGATCGTTCTGTCATTGACCGACAGCTATAATATCCTGTGGCGGATATACTCTATCGCGAGAATTGAATGATTACAGTTTTTATTAAACGCTCTCAGCTACTGTGCGAGCCGGTGTAGCTTCTTCGTCTTATGGTGTTCTGATGGATGGGGTTCGTCAGATATCCGCTGAAAAATGTTCAGGAAGACTGTGGTGGACCGGGTGAACCGATCACAGCTCCAGTGCCTTTAAATATTATCAAAATTTGTTATTTAAAATAACAGTGGACCCATTTAGTATTTTTTCGTGACGAGAAAGTCACAATTTATTACAAGAGAAAATTGTTAAACTAGTTCTAACTTGACAGCAATTTTAATGTATATTACATTGTTGGTGTAAAATTTGAAGCATGAAAATGGCACAACATACATGTGTATGGTACATACGTAGCGCACGCACGATGGCTAGGACTCTGAATCATATGATCTCCTAGTCTCGAAGCGTATCTAGGTAGTGAGATTCACCTAACAGTCCCATGCTCAGACATGTTCTACAAGATAACACAGTGACACGATCACGTAACCAGACAGGATCTCCGTTTCCGTCTGTTTGCGTGCCACCAACTCGAGCCACTAACATTCTGCCTCGCTCAGAAATTAAACTGAAAATTCCACAACTTTCCAACCAATTTATTTACCCTTTTGCTGACATACTATACAAAATGAAAACTGGTGAAACTCAACGGTTCTATTCAGCTCACGATTCTGAAAATTTCATTCAATTATAGGAAGAACATGGTTCTATATTTATAATGTATACAGATTCGTTAAAAAAGAATGAATGAATGAATGGAATTGAAATTCAGCTCTTTCGATAAGTTCACAATTTTATTAAATTGCGATGGTGGTTTTGAATTGATGTTGTACCTATATTTTTCAATTTTTATGGATTCATTTTAAGAAGAGGTATATGTAGTAATGTGAGTGAAGGATAGGTGGATGGAGAATCCAAGGATGTTTATTTTCACCGGCAGGATCAGTCGAAGCGAAGCCAGTGTAGGCTCCAGGTATTTCATAGTACCCTAGCAGACTTGTTTACCAAATTGGTTTCTTTCCACCTGAAGATTGAGGAAGGAAGAAACCATAAAGGGGAAGGTCGACTACGGCACTCGAGTGGCTGTCGAGTCGCTGTCGCGTCGCTGCGCTGGTCGAACATCCCAAGATACGTTCCTCGGATGTATGATTCCCTGGTATCGGCGAACCAAGGATAGTGAGGCTCTCCTTAACCCTTTCAAGTAGATAGTCTGTTCTAAGCAGACGTTCAGACACTTGGATCTCTAGAGTTCGATCTGTTTAAATAAAATACTACAACTTCTATAATTCTATAATCATTTGCGATCGATTGATTCAATTGGATCCTCGCAACCATTAATTTTAAAGTTGGTGAATAAAATTGTTGAGAATATTAGAAAACAGAAGTATTGACACCATTTGTAGGAAACACTATTTTATAGATATCATACGTTTCTCCATTAAAAGGATAGTAATGGGAAGTTAATCATTTTCTAAGAAACAAATGTGTTCTAAATATAACATTAATTAACTGCAATTCAGTACAATTTTACTAGTCATACAATTTCATTATTGCATATTTCAATGCAAATGCATATTCTTCAATCGAAGAATGCTCTGTTTCTTTAGAAATTAAATAATAACTAGACTGCAGATGTCACGAGTCTAAAATGTCTGTCACTGTCAAATGCTGATTGCAATTGAAACAGTATGTTAAGATAAATACGAAGGAGTGTACAGTGTCCGCCATCACTGTTTCGAAAGGTACCTCCAAGGACCTCCTGCAACCCTACGAAAACTGTTTGCTAGATTCATTTCTTAAGTAGACGTGAAACCACAAATTATGGGGTGAATAAAGGGTCTTGTCAGACCCTTGTAAAATGTAACCCTTGCGAGTAAACTAAAGCCTGTATCCTGGTCTCCTGCTACGACGATGTTAGAGATGGCGAGGCTCGGCTTGATCGCCTATCCCTTTCAATCTATCTATCCATTCTCTGTTTCACTATGCTCCCATCTAATACATATGCATTTATTCTACGCATTTATAGCAATTTTGATCTTTTAAAATCCAGTATACTAAAAATATGTAAATAAAAAATGAGATTGTTATCTGCATTAGATCTCTAACAGGATAAGAAAGATTGTGCAGTCAATTCACCTTAAACTGGAAACATAATTTTGAGGGATTTGTTTAGTACGCGGAATTAGAACAATTATATAAAATGAATTTTACACAGCGATTGAAGTAACAATGGTGGAACAGAAACTCCACTTTTCCGATCAAAGTAAAAGACAGAAAAATACAATTAATCTTCACGGGACTCTTCTAGTCTGTATTGTAAAGTATACATATAAGGTGGTGGAGCGACGAGTACAATTAAACCAAAATGAATTGCAATGATCTAAAAGTCTACACAACCGTCCACAGGACAATTCGAAGGACCGTTCCGTTCTCATTCCCGGGGTGAGATACTTCCAAATGCGTCCTGTTATCCTACGAACTCTGTTTACCAACCTGATTTCCTTAAATGGGAGGGAAACCGCAAAGAGTCCTTGACGGTGAATAGGGGAGTCCGGGATACCTACCTCGAAGCCGCAGTGCCTCGCTGCGTCGCGTCGCACCGATCACATGGTTCCCTATTCGTCGAAACCAACGAACCAGCGCGACGTGTCCCTCAACCCCTTGAAGTCTCTCTCTCTGCGCAAACATGGCGAGGGAGCAAGACTGATAGGGAACCGGTTTTCTGTTTACATTTCCAGGCAAGTGAGGTCCCATTGTGAACGGAACAGGTGTTTGCATTGAGAAACCTGTTTTGCATATTAGGATGCTGAGTCCTTTATGCAAGAAGGAATAACTTTCTTGGAACAGTGGGCAATGAATCCTTGCCCGCGACATGGGAATAGGGTCGTACACGCATTCGGCCTTTTTATCACGTATAAATTGCGCAGGAAGTTATGGAGGAAGAGACAGCCGAATGAATGGAACGCCGCGCTGCGTCGCGTCGTCTGCATGCAAATTCGCGTCTTTGCGAACGATGCATGCAAAAATGTCGGAAGCGACTGTAGTTTCCTGATTTTAATGGTCGGTGTCGGTTTGTGGTCTTTGTTTGTGTTCAAGGTAAATGGTGTAGGCGCATCTTTGCGTTGAAATCGTTGCGAATTTGTGTAAATTTGTACTTGCTCGAGAAACTACATGATTCTACATGGAAAAATTGAATATTAAGAAGAAGTAGGGTTGTAGTGAGTGTGCGAGACGTGTTACATTATGATTTGCGTACACACCCTCTACTACACGGTCGAGGAACCCTTAACAAGTCACAGTACCTTCTTTATTGCTATAGAACCCTGTTGGGAATATTTAGCCTCGCTGTCCCTTCGCAAGAACGTTCTCACGCCGCGCCGTGACTCAACTCCCCAGACGGCTAACAAGAGTATAAGATTTTTTTCTTAGGGCAACTGGTCGCGGGAGGATGCCAAGGATTTAACGATCCGGAATTTTTTTCTTCGTCCTCCACCTCGCAGACGTTCGAGGACGTTCCACAGATTATCTCGGAGACGTCCTTCGGAATTTGATAGCGAGAATTCCCGGTTCTCTGCAATTTAATAAGACGTAAAAGTGAAATCCTTTTTTAGAACAAGAACTTATTACTGCATCTAGTAACCTCATTATTAAGTCTAAAAAATTAGTCTGGAAACCTCGCGAAATCTAAATAAATAAAATCTTGTCAGAAATAATGTCCGCGCCTAAACACACAAATTATTTGACAAATGGCAGAAAATCATAGGGAACAATATCGAACATATACTTGATTAAGTTATATCGGGTGCTTACTTTAATAACAAAAAAGTAGATGCACTAAAACAGATATTATCGGCGACTCAACCTAATAAAACTGAATTTTGTCCATTTTAAAAGTCAAACGCATGCCAGATAGTTTTAGTGCTTAGATTATCGAATATCTAAGAATTTGGAGACACAAGTTCGCGAATTGTCAGTAAATTCTCCACCGCGGGGGTGGATGATCGAGCAGGATGGTCGGCCGGAGCCTAACTTCCTGCGGCCTCATGGTGTCCTGATGGCACAAGCGCCACGCGCCTTCGCCGTTTTCCCACGAACCTTCGTCGTTTTCCCACGAGCCCTCTTCGGGTTCTCACGCGAGCACAACTTCTCCACCTCCGACGCCTTCGTCCCTTCTCGCTGCACGTGTCCGCTCCTGATCGCTCGCCCAAGCTCGCCGAGAAAAAAGGGCTAGACCATAGGGTGAAAAAGGCGAAGAGATACTCGTCGCCCTTCGACGACAAACACACACTTCCTAAAGTCGCATGGAGTCCTGGCCATCCCGAGATTCCGATTCTCGCGTTCCCGGAGAGACTCTCCCACGGTGCGGTCCCATGGGAACGACTTAATTGGCTTAAGAAGCGAGGCCATCTCTCTCTCTCTCTCTCTCTCTCTCTCTCTCTCTCTCTCTCTCTCTCTTTCTTTCTTTCTTTATGCTTGTAGCCGAGGCTCGAGGTTGTTGCTTTATCTACACAGTCGGTCGAATCTTTTTGACTCGATGACGAACAACCACCCCCTGATCTATCAACTGGCCCTGTGAGACCGGAACTGCATCCTGGAGAATTTTGTTGTGAAATCCGCAGTCTAGTCATACCTCCACGGATTCGATTCCCACAACAAACGACAGCAAGTCGCAGGCGGTTGCCTTTTAGCGCAACCGGCTTGGAACCTAACAACCATTATCGATTCCCATCAGCGCAATGTCCTCCATCCCTAATCGTCGTCCTTTGAACCGAAGGATTCAATATTCGACAGGAGGATCGGGCACGTGACTAGACTTTTGTTCGACGAGTATACTACGGTATACCTGGTGTGTGGCGCGTGCCTCACATATTTTCTCACGTGTCCGAGGAACGATTCCCGAGGAACCCGGGAGAACAGTGTTCTCCCAGGCTGAAACCGTGAGACAGTTCGCCCCTGGAACCAACGGACCGATCTGGTTTGGTAGTAGGCGTTCAGACTGGCAAAAGAGTTCCCGTCGCTGCTGTCCACCTGTCTCTGTTTTCCTCCATCGTTTTCTCCTCGATTCTTGCGAATGTCGGCCGCTACGAGCTTCCCACGGGACACGGGACACCCGTTCCCAGAAAGATCCCGGGCCCCGTTCGAGAGACTCCGATTCCCATGATCGTGAGAATTCGAGCGACTTCAGGGGAAACAGATTCCCAGATTCACTAGGAGACCAGAGCGAACGAGCTGGTTCGGGACGCGTTTACCCCTTGCGCGGTTTCGTTCCGCCGACCTTGCGGCCGGAAATGTTCGTTCTTTATTTATTAGGTTGTTGCGTACGAAATGATTGCGCACGTCTGATTTTAATATGCTAATCTTATGAAGCGTTTCGATCAAATACTATTATAACCTGCGGATTCATCAATTTATCATTTGAAGGTACATAGTTGTTTTATTTAGTACTTAGTTTGTCGTTTGTCTCAATTTGATGAATTTCGTGTAATTGCTTCTGAATATTTTGTTTGTGGTCGATGATGAACTGCCTTAGTTTGTTCGATGGTGACAGTGTGTTGGCTTACCTCATTCTATCGCGGGTTTTCACTTTCAAAAACTGAATTTGTGAATTTTATTACTTCGTATCTTCTCGTGTTCTATTTTTTTAATTCTCAATTAATTCTCTCTTTAACACTAAACCTACCACTGCCGATCAAATGATAGGTTTTTTATTTTTCATTTTAGAATTATTGAAATTATGAAGCTGTGCTTACATGGAAATTGATTCGATCAACTTCTTTATCCAAGCACATATTGTAATCAAAATTGCACAAAATGTAAACAGAGCCTTGTCATTTTTGTAAGGTAGAACATTTTAATCGTTTTTAGTGCTCGGTAGGTTTAGTGTTAGTCGATCAAATGGTTCATTATGCATTTTAATATCCTTCTTTGTACTTTAAGCTAATACATTTAACGACAATACACGATCAAAGGGGCGAAAAGAATTGTACGAGTGGTAACCAAAGAGCGAATGAAGATTCAATTGGACTTTAAATGAACTGATTATGAAACGATCGCTGTTCCTAACAGAAATTACGTATGTCTGTACAATACTGTACATATTGTATACATATATTTATACATAACTATGTGGTATGTAGACATTCATGTGGTCTGTACATGGTGCAACAGGCTTCCTTGAGGACTTACAGCCCTCTGATAGTAACCTGATACAAGAAGCACCAAATTCAGCCCCAAGTCCAACATCTTCTCACGGTTGGTTCTCACAATCGGCTTCTCCAACCGTCGAAATCCCATTATGTGTTGCGTTCGTGTCACGAGAAAACGTACGAGAGAGGAAAAGTCACGCTTACGTGCGATCAAAATATTATTCATGCTCCGCAAATGAATTGCAAAAGAAGAAATGATTGCAAACTGGTTTCCTCGGAGAAACGGTTCAATAAATTTTCATCCGATATGGCAAGAAACCTTGAAAAATCAATTTTAACATTATTACTATGGTTAAACAGATAAATGCAAAATTTGAAAAGTGCACATTACATTTACATTTTACATTTTGCATTTTTATACGAGCTATAATATTTTGAAATGTATAAGTTTCGATATTTGTGAATAAAGAATGGTATGGCTAATTATTCGCATTCGAATAAAAGTTGCCTCGAAAAGGGTAATTAAACTTTCAGTTTTATTGTAGCCAATTCCGCGTAACTCGGATCCCATTGCTACGTAATATCCCGCTTGCCAATTGAGATTAAATACAAAACTGCAATAAACGTTGGCCACGTTTGAAGTTGATTAAAAAATTGCACATTATTAATAACTACTCAAGTGAAATTAACATTGCGTTAAAAATCGTGAAAAATTATTTTAAACGACTGTTAAATTTTAAATTTCCCATTCTGTGATTGTGCAGGTTATACGTGTGAATTCTCTGTTAAAATTCTTTAAAAAATATGGATATTAATTTTTTCGAAAAAATTACGTTTTCAACTATAGTTTTATGCATTAAAAATGATAACAAAATTTTTTATCGTGTAAAAACAAGGCTTCTAGAGTTGGCACCACTTTAAAATGATCCACGTGCGCGGTGCACGTGTATAGAGCGTAAGAAAGGTTAGGGTTGATCTAAGTGCCGTGTTTAGAAGCAACAGGAGAGCATGGTGAAGTGGTAGTTCGCCTAAACCAGTTATACTCGCAATAGGATCAGCCTTGAATTCTCAAGGTCATCGGGAACCTACCAGACAGGTCTACGGCCTGCGGCCATTGCTATGTTCCCGAGTTCCTTGCCCGTTTGCTATAGTCCATTATATGCTCGGCTGCGGCTGCTTCATTGATAAATCCGCGTGAGATAAATGCCGAGAATTTATACAGTGTGTGCTCAACACTTTCAACTCAAATTTTTAATTCTAGTTTCAATTAAAAAGGAAAATTCACCGCACAGCTTAGGCACAACACCCTCATCTTTAATATTCCATATTCAAGTTCTCTTAAGAATAGAAATCATTTAACGAGAATACCTAATTTATATAAAAAGAAAAAGACAATTTTACCACATAAACGATCAGATTTTACTAGAATTTACTGGATCAGAAAAAATGAAAAGAGCGATTTACAAAGTTAGTTCATTCGCTAAATTACTTTGATTTTATGAGATTTTCGAGGCAATGGTTTTCGAGTCATAGTAGATTTTTTTATTCACTTTAATTGACAAATGAGCGACAATATCATTTTATCTACAGCCATTAGTACAATATTATCAAAAGCATGAATCGTCCACGGAAGTTCTCCACATTTCTTCACAATTGTTTAACATCGAAATATTCATGTAGTTGTAGAGTCACGATATCAGATAACAATAGACGTTTAATATCAGAGACAAGTGCGACAAATCACTTATTTATCATTTATTACACGGCTCCTAATATTCTTAGTGTCTTAAAGAATCCTCGTTCACAACGGGTTAGAAAGCAATTAGAGATAATCGACGTACATATCGTCGAGAGCGTAAGAGACAACGAGCAAGACCCAAGTGGGAGAAACAACGCGACACCCGTTTACGACTACGAAACGTTACTCTCGTCGCGTCGCCTGGGAATCATCGATGTTTCCCACACCCAGCGTACTACGTCGCTTCTTCGTTCCCACCGTAAAAGCGGTGTGAAACCAGACGGTTCCCAAACAGTCCGTGGGACCGATGTCTGATGACCGAGCTACGATTTCGATTATTCGTCCCCCTCGTTTGTCGAGTCTTCAGCGTGTAGCGTGGCGCCAGTCGTGCACGACAAAGGCTACAGATACCAGTATCAGCTGTCCATCGATAAGGAAGCGATAAACACGCTCGGAAATGATGAAACTTCGCATGAACGTCGCAGGGAATCTCCAAACAGCAGCTTATCTGCAGCTCACATATTTATAAATGGCGATCAAGTACTTAGAAGTGGGTTTACAATCGATAGTCTCAGAGAAATGTAAAAAGTGGCTACAGGAGAATGTGTTTATTTGAAATTGTTTAGTATATGAATTTTGTTGGTACACTTTTTCATGTCACGTTTAGAAATCGGAGCATTATGGATTTTTGTAGATGCAAGTTGACTGTTTTACCGATCTAAAAACTGGAGACTGATTTCAGCGGCCTCTTCTCATGGACAACAGTCGGTTGAAGAACTATTCGCTGAGTTCGTATTGGAGCATAAAGAAAATGTGTGTTGTACGTGGCTTTCGATCGGGAATTGGGGATTGTGGAGTACTATATTTTCGTAGATGATTGTTCACAGTATTAACATTGTCGCGCAATCGATTTATGATTGTGCGCACAAATTCAACTCAGTAGATGAACAGAGTTACAGAGCCAAATGAATGATTTTACAGTTGAATCAAGCCATTGATGAATCTGGTTATTGTTCTCTTTCTAAAATGTGACGAAGGTTGTGAGAAATTGTTGTCTATACATGTCGATGAGAATGCCCAGATATGCCATCTGCATGGAAGGCCGAATTAGGAACTCGCTGAACGCGAGGTGTAAAGATTAGGCAACCCCGATGCCTGGTTAGGTCCTTATCCCCTGATCCATTTTCGCCGTATGCGCCACTTGTCTACACGGCCGAAGACGACGGACGTCTTAACCCACTTTCGGGCGTCAAGCACCTCTACGTCCACTATACTTCCCTAACAGTTTACTTATTAATTTAGATTATGTCTTGTAAGAGCTAATTGCCAGAAAAAGCCTGATACTCGATACTTCAGCTTTTCGATCGATATCATCATCGGATGAAAAAGTTTATCAAAATAGCCAACATCGAGGCACTCATACTACAATTCCCTTCCAGTAGATAAAATACATAAATGTAGCCGAAATTGACTACTGGATTTTCACTCTAGAACTGATTTATAATTCAACTAACGGGATTTTCACTGTAGAATTGTTTTGATTTCAGAAATTGGCAAGTACCGAATGTTATTAATTCATACCGAAGACGATCCAATTTATTTATAATTCGAGTAAATATATTTTAATCAATATGGACATGCTGTATTGCATAAGAGATGTTAGGCCACAGACATGGATGTAGGACAAAGTCAAAAATATAATCCAGAGTAATTTATAGGAAGTAGAATTAACCATTTATGGTTCGGCAGAATTTAAGAAGGCTTTAAGTTGGATAAGAAAAGAACATTGTATCAAAATTATATATGTTATTTCTATTAAAAATCTGGAAATATTTACCACGGTGAAAGATGCCGTGCAAATTGAGAAAGGAGAAGTAGAAATTGAGATCAGACATTCGCAAAGGGGGCTCGCCTAAATTCACGTGGCGAGGCAGGGAGCCCAGGCGCACCCATAAGTCCTCCTGTTCTCCTAATAAAGTGATACAGTTTATTGGACTTCTTCAGATCGGAATGCGGAGCAAATGACATGCTTATCTTCTCCGGGGAACACCTGCCACGCGATCGGTAATTTCTCCCGCGCACACCTTCCATTGTAATCGGCTGGAAATGCAAAGATTCGCGTGACACGTGCGAGGAAACGCATGGGCGCACGCTTAGGCCAACATATGCGTTCCTGCTGGGATACCCGTTTCACTGTGAGCGCCGCTCGACCAGCTGTATTTTTATACTTTGCTGGTAAACTCACTATGCCTGGCCGGCAAGTGCCGGTTGTCAGGGCAAAAAAACTGTCTGACTGGAATCCGAGCTAAAACTGACGAGTTTCTTGAGTTCAACTTCGAATAGGTTTAGCATCGAATATTATACTATTTAGTATACGCTTTTTCTCAGTGGAGGTTGCGTATTTGATCATTAGTACCATTAATTTTTGTTATACATAGATTATAAATCTCTACGCAAAATTCAATATTTCTTAAACAATTCGAAGCCAAAGGAGGCGAATAGAAACTTAGCAATACTTGTTATTCGATTGTCAGACGATTAAATCTAAATAACGAGCTTCATTTGACCTTGAGTATAACAAAACTAAATAAAAATACATACATGTATAATCAAGAAATGTGAAGAAACATGTTTCATCATGAACATTACCATATTATACACAATATTAACGAAACACGCGTACAAAACGTTTAATCGTGGTAACAAAGCCTTATTTTCTGGTTGTGTGAGCACTACGTGTACTTATACGAGATCTTGTATTATCTATCCAGTTGTTCTATTACAGCGTTCCGATACTCGCGAGCGCGCGTATTGTTTCATATTAAACTGCCCTCTAAATGGAATTCACATGCTGTAAATCGTGAAATGAGATTGAATGAAATCCCAATGAAAGCTCGGAGAATGCGAGCATATTTTCATGCAGCATTGAACACGGGAACAGTAGCTATCATCTGCAGCGGGATAATTATAGGCAAGGCAACGTGACACGTTTATCTTAACCAACGTTGTACGGAAATGAAATTCTATTAGACGCGTCAGGAACTTCTGTCGTGCAGTTTTACGTGATCATTTGCCAACTTGTACATATTGTATGTATTGTAATTACAAATCGCAGATTAAGAAATATACAATACATATGCCGAAGAATATAACATTAGAAGAATTACGCCGCCACGAACATTGACAGGAGTTTTTACGATTGTAATCAAATATCTGGATATACATATCAGACGATTGCATAAGTTCGTGCCTGATTTGAAAATAAAATTCAATGGTTAAATTTTAAAGAATACATTCTTTTCTAATTGTAGAAAAGAAATGTATAAATGTTTATACACTTTGCGACATTTATGAAAATCGGGCACGAACTTATGCAATCGTCTAATATTTTAAACAATTCAGTGAAAGAATATAACATTAGAAGTATTACTCTGCCACGAACATTGACAGGAGTTTTTACGATAGTAATCAAATATCTGGATATACATATCAGATAATTGCATAAGTTCGTGCCTGATTTGAAAATAAAATTCAATGGTTAAATTTTAAAGAATACATTCTTTTCTAATTGTAGCAAATAAATGTAGGAAATGTATAAATGTTTATACACTTTGCGACATTTATGAAAATCGAGCACGAACTTATGCAATCGTCTAATATTTTAGACAATTCAGTGAAGTCTCTCAGCAATGTGGGATTTGGACAACGTGGGCGTCAGAGGGTCGCCATCTTGCCAGTGCCTAAAACAGAACCGGCGTAGTCCTTCTGGCAGATTCTGCAAGCCTGATAGGCCTGTCAGCCAGGCCCATTTTTTCTCGGCTCTCCGAAAATTATTATCCATCCCGCGTCGAACCAAACTCCTCGACGCTATGCGACGCGACGCCCAACGAAACGCAGGCTCCCCCACCAATACTTTATCCATGACAGCGGGGAAACCTCATCCTGCTTGTTGCTTTCCTATTACAGGATGGTATTTAACTCGCCCATGGCAGGTCACGAGAGTATGAACCTACTTCGAACATGTCCGACCCAAGTCGCCACACATCTCGTTCCCCGGTTTCTAGTCGCCTAATAAAAAAATAGCCGCACTATCGATCTCTGCCAATCGATTTTGTCACCCAGTTTCAGCTAACAATCACAGAGACACACCTCCGAGACGTCCATGCTGGCCTGATCGGTGTCCCTGGTTATGTAATATTCATATCCGGAAAGATCGCTCGAAACCATGCTCCTACGACCACCGGAAGTCATTATCGAACGCTCGAACGTTTATATGAAAATCGAATTCTTGGCAATTCGGAGAAACTGGCAGCGAATGAATGACGTGCTTAGTGGACTCTGCCGAGCTGGTAGAGTGAACAGCTGATTAAACGTTAGTGTAAAGAAGTTGACGAAGGGTGCCTTGATCGATGAAAGGTTAGTGGACGATCGATAGAACCAAGGAATCGTTTTGTTTCATATAAGTTCATATAAGCTTGTTGTGTAGTACTGTTTGAACACTTTGTAGAACTTTGAATTGTATTTATGATACTTGATGAACTTCAGTTATAATAAATTCATATGTCGCCAGTCGTGTCCAGTCATAGCTAGAGAGCACATCGGTTATCGATTATCGCAGTTTGTTATTACGATTCGTTTTCGCATATCGTTAGCTAGTAATGAAGCCACATTATCGCCGATACGTTATTGTGGTTAGTTCACCAAAACGCGATCATACATTAATGTCTTCTTCATTTAAAGATTTTAATAAGCAAACCAGACTGAAGACACGTTGACATAGACCACTTACGAAAAGTAGAATAGGCTCGTCGTTTCTTTCGTCTACTCGTCTACTGAAAGTTCTCTTCAAGTAGAAATACTATCGATTCTAATTAATACATATACATAGATTGACGTCTTCTGGCGTTCTACAAGTCTGCAGATATAAATGTATACAAATCTACAATCCATTAATCATTAGGCTGCAGATCCTTATGCAAACTTCCATTTCCATGAACTGCTTTACGAACAGCAGAACATCTCTTTCGTATGTTAAGAACGTTGTTCATGTAAGAATAAAATAAAAATGCAATCGAGTTTAATTAATGTCTAGTTGCGTTTTACCAGTTTATGAATAATCTATAGTTTATTAACCAGAAACCAGAGTTGGGCAATTTAAATTTTAAATACAGTAATGCAAATTTTGCCCGACTCTGGCAGAAACAATATGTATACATCTAGTAAGTAATGTTAAACGGGTGGCATTGAGATTAGAAAACAGCAGCAAACAATTTTTATTGAAATTATGCAAGGATCGAGTTGCAATGCGACAAAATGGCGTCTTGCCGCACGATGGCCGGTAATCTAACTGCGTGCCCCATCCCACGAAGGGCAGATCGAACCCTCGAGAGTTCCGTGTGTCTCATGTTTGCCTGTTCTTAAAACCAACCAAATTTAGACCCTACAAAGGGAAAGGGTTCGAAGCGAACCCACGAAGGCGAAATGGTAGGGGAACCTGGGAAGATGCTCTTTCGTTCCTGTCTTCCAAGCCAAGACACACGAAAGCGACTCGACGCGTCGCAATGGCGGGCTAACCACTCATTGGTTGTCCAAGTTAGACCCATTGACTTCTGCTCGCCTGGTCAGTGGTCAAACGAAAACATTTGTCAGTCGGGGTACCTGCATAAATTATCCCCGTCGACCCTCGGGGTGTCGGGTTTACCGATTGGTATACCTGATTACACCTTTGTTAATGAAAATGATTAATAACAGCGTTTACTTGGGTAAAAGCTTTTCCTGGATGTTCTATTTTTGTGAAGCTCGATGTTCCGGGAACTTTTGAAAATTGCTTGGAAATTATTAATTTAGGATGTTCATTGGCATTCTGAGACAGTTGATTAATTGTCTTTGATAATTATTTAGTGTCGGCCCTTCTGCTCCGTAAAGGAACTTTTTAGAAATAAGGAAGTTTCGAAAAATAAAGCAGTGTTCTAGAATTGAAATGTTCTAGAATTGAAATTACGATTGTAACGATGTCTGTTCGGATTCACAGGTCCCCAGTTGACAGTGTTCAACAGCCAATCAACCATTCTAATCGGTGGTCAATGGAACCGCAACAAGGGCAGAGTAGAGCGAGCATTTTTGGGAATGATCGCCGGTTTAATTGTCAACGGTGCACGAATTCTGGAGCTCGCTGCCTCGAAAGACGACAAAATCACTACCAGAGGGGATGTTCAATTGATGCCTGCCGGAAGTCTTCTGGATCGAGCGGCACCTTTGCAAAGAATGCAACAGGTGAGCATTCAAATATTTACATTATGTAATTAAACTTCTACATAACTCATCATCATACCTCAGAACGCTTTCATCAATCTTAACTGAACAATAAAACCTGTGCTTCTAAAACACACTTTTCACAACTTGTTTTAATTTAAACTTTAAGTCAGACGTCGGTTTTGGTAATTTATGAAACTTTCTTAGCGAAGATGTTTTCCAACAGAGAAGTATTGCCAAAAATGTTATTACACGAAGAATTGTTTTATCCATTCTCTTGCAGCGATCATGACTATGTATTCTATGCAAAGAAAGTGAACTTAATTGTATAACTTCTATAGATATTTTATAAGAGGATTGCATTTAATAGAATGTCTGAACTAGACCACAGGTTTTGAAAACATCAGAAGAATTCAAAGATATCATTCTATTGAACCTATTGATATTATTACAATACAAAATACATTTTGATTCAATGACTAGTAGTTGACGTTAGAGTATAACATTTCCATTTTGCACAAAAATCTGACATCGAGAGACGAACGTTGACACTAAAACGCGTTAATCCGATGCGTGTTAAAAGTTAATAGTTGACGACACAAAGAATCGTAGCAATGTCTTCCACTTCATCGGATCAGAGCTAGACGAGCATTCCACGGTATGCGATAACTCTTCATTCTTGTTCCATCGCAGACACCAGCGTCCGGTTTTCCCGGTGTCATGGACGACCTCATATTTTCTGGCGCCGGAAGCGGTTGCACCGCCGACGACGACGAAGAATGCACGCCCATCTATGAACCCGGTTCCGGTAAGTGTAAGTAACATTTCCGAGGGCGTAAGTAATTCCTTCTGCACGTTTCCTTCTGGAGAAATTTCTTATTCCGCACACATCGATATTTTATGTATGTGCAAGTTATACGACGTCTACGGACCACCTTCGGAATTTAAATCGGCTGCACGACATTTTTGCGAGAAAGGAATTGCTGGGACTGTTCAATATGTGGACGAGAATTAATTTGAGCGGTGCTCGCCGCGGGCACTATTTCGCACACCCGATTCGTCCAAATAATTCCTCATTGTTCCACTCTGTTATATTTATGACTGTATATGTAGTACATACATGTATACAGGGTGTTCGCGATAGTTTGTACCAGCGTTTTTTTCGTAAACGGTAAACAGTAGAAAAAAATCGCAGAGGAGGAAGTTGTAGTATATTGTACTAGCAATATGATAGCGTATCTCAATTTTTTTATTCTTAATATATTTCTAGAAGCAATATATTTTTTTACATCAAATCATACAAGGACAGAAATAAAGGAAATAAAATCGTAATACTGTATTTACTAGTATTTTGTACATAGATATGTAGTCTTATCTTATTGAACAAGATTGTTCAGTGTGACTTCCATTGGCAAGAATGTATTTCGAAATTATTGGCAATCACTGCTATTGTTTCTTGATTTGCAAACTAAGATAAAAGAAGCGTGTGCATCCATATCCAGTGCGACATTGGCAGAAACTACTAGGAATACGGTCAACAGAACTTAGAAATGCATTCTTGCTAATGCAAGTCACATTGAACACGATATGTAGTCTTACCAATACAACATACTAGTAAATACAGTATTACGACTTTATTTCTTGTATATCTGCCCTTGTATGACCCTGAAGACCATAGTATACTACCTGGTTGAACTCGCATTAATGCCAGCTTTCATTTGATGTAAAAAAATATGTAGCATTCCATTTAAAAAAATGAAGGTCATCTTCGTTTCTAGAAAAATATTAAAAATAGAAATAATTGAGATGCGATATCATATTGCTAATAAAATATACTACAACTTTCTCCTCTTCGGTTTTTTTCTAGTATTTATAGTTTACGAAGAACACGCTGGTACAAATTACCGGGAACACCCTATATGTATACAATATGTATAGATAACAGCAGATTTTCATATGGAAAAAATTAATTTGGAAAGTATATAGACAGATAGGTTATGTAATTTGCAGTAATAAATGTTATTGTCGTTTTTTGATGAAGTTTGTTGTTTTTGAGTTATTCAAGAAAATATGCTTTCTCGCTGGTACTCGATCGTCAGCTCGTTTGTATATAAGCCATCCAAAGGCGACATCTGGTGTGTAATATGAAAGGAGAGATGTTTAGCACTCCCCTAGACAAGGATGGAACACACATAAACTGGTAAGGCACTTGTCGCTCTTTGGCGGCACTTACCAAATTTTTTTTTAACAATTTATTTGCCAAAATAAAGGTATTATTTCCATGATAAATATTAAAGCAGAAATGAAAAGTAATACTATATAAAATCGATAAACAGCGAGACAAAGCTCGGCCATTCTTTAGCAACGTGTATCGTATTTTCGAGTAATTATTACGCTGCAGGAATAATGTTATTGTTCTTATAATAATTATTATAAAATAAATAAAGAAATATATCACATTGAAATCAATAAACAGAGATTTCATGCGCAACTGAAACGCAATACGATTTCAGAACGAAATAACGTTTTATTAAATAGGAAATATAAATAATTCTGCAATATAATGAATTCAAATATGATCGGATGAAATTTAAAACGTAGATTACTATTTATTTTATTGATGCACTATTGAAATATTAGTAACAAATCAATGAAATACAAAACTGTGCAATCAATTTGGTTTCGAGCCGGTTTATTTCTCACAAAACACAGTCACGGAAAATATTTTATAACAATTATAAATAAAACGATCCAACGATTAAAATTTATTTATTATTAGCCCCGTTACTTTCTTTCGGGGCAATTAATATTAATCGGTGAGCTACGCAGTAAATTATGTACATATTCGAAATGGTGAAATGCTGTTTTCATTCTCGAAGGTATACATACAGCCCCGTTATTTGCATTATTAACAGCAATACGAAATCTGCTCGTAATTATATAAACAAACGCAGCCAGTTAATCAGTCATAATAACTAAAAAGAGGTGGAGCAACTTTCTCCCGTAATCCAGAACTCTGCATTAAATTGCAAACATTCAACACGAAATGATTATCTACAAATTATCATTTAGGACAATTGTTTAAAAAATATTTATCTGCATGCAAGTTAAATCATTTATACGGTTGTGTGCATAATATGAATAATACCTTTAAAAATTCTCAATTATGAGAATTTATTGATATTTGTTGGAATTTCTAAGCTTCAGAGGTAACTAGAATCTTTCGCATGAATGCGTGGGGGATGATTTTATCCTAAAAAGTCGTAAAGGAGCAGAAAGAATTACTTAATATTAAAATAGTTTCAACAATAATAAAAGAATTTTATATTACCAAATTAACATTTCAGAAGCTAGTTTCTCGTAATCTAATCAACCTCATGTACCATCCACAGACAATAGAAATCCCTAATCAGACAAAACGAACAATCAGTTATCACAATCCTCATTCCTATGATTCCATCCATAAATATCCAATTAATTAACAGCAGTTAAAATCATCCACAAATCATTAAAGGGCCAAATTAATAAAAAATGTCCGTTCAATTCTCTCGTGCAAAAGACAATTTCGTACCCTAATCAATAATCGGAAAATGGCGATAGGGCACAGGGTAGGAAATCCACATGGTCGGACACACACACGCATGATCGGGCTCGCATAACGCATGGCATGCCACCTTTTCGTCTTCATGCTTGCCCGGTTGTATCTTCGATTCATTTGCATATTTAGGATCCCTGGGCCGACGCGCCGCGAGCCGCGCGCCGCGGCGTCGGCGGTTCCCTCCTTTCTCTCGACCTCCTCGCATAATCTGGCGGCCGGTTCGAAAATCTTCTCCGGCTGACTAAAAACTGAATTAATGCGATCACTTTAATAAGCCAGACGCGCATGGTCGCCGCCCACAAAAAGCGTCATCGTCACTTTGCGAACGGTTATTTCCGTCTCGCGCCACTTGGATGATGAAAATACATCGATCTCGCTTGAAACTATCGCGTAAACAACAAACTGCGGATGTTTATGCAGGTTTTTTAAATCTATTTCAAAAATGCAACAGCTCAGACATACATAATTAGCACTCATGTTTAACAAACTGACGAACGGAAATCAACTTTTCGCTTTGCAGCACTGCATAATGATCGCGAAGCAATTATTGCAGAGCAAAGCATTGCAAAACGCAAATATTTTAATAGATTTTTACGCTTTATATACGTCAATTTTGTTGGAAATTTTTTGACAACCCAATGATCTTATTTTTGAAGAAACGATTGAACTATAATTTGCACTATTCCATGACACATTTTTCGTTGTTCTGAATGTTTAATTATTCGAAGCACAGTTCACGATTTCAATAGAAATAAAGTCCCATTCTTTTATAGTTTATCGACCAATGTTGACAATACACGAGCGTAGCAAAACTTAATACATATTCCGAATTGAAATAAATGGTTTTGCATTAATGTTGTTTGTGTGACAGAATCTAATTCTTCTTTTCACTCGTTTTTTCCCATTTTGCAAAAATATCGCACGATTTTGAAACGCATTTTACGATCGTAAAGCGCATGCACTCTCCGCAACTATTACTTCGATTATCTCGAGAGTTCAGCTGCGAAGAATTAGATTTTACAAACGTTTTCAAGCGTAATTACCTTTGGCAGCATTAATTTGTCGCGTGCGAAGAGATTTACACACAGAAACGTTAAGATTCGCACGGAAAAGTGTTTTACTCCGAGCGGATAAGGACGACCATAGCTATTCGTCGCCTTGTAATAAACCACAGTCGCGAAACTGTTAAGATAGCGAGCTTAATTGTTCGAAATCACGCATGAGTTGGCTGAGGGAAACGGTATTTGTGCGATGATCGCGGGCCAGCGTGTTTTTCCGTGCAAAAGAACATTGACAGATTGTAAATTGTACTTTCTCGCCTTGTGCCGTTACATTTTTCACGTTCATCGATATCCTCGATTTTTCATAGAACAGTAAGTTCCGATAAAATCACCAAAAACCGCGGAACACATATCCATCAACGTTAAAAAGAATATTAAACTCTGCAAAAATCGCACGACAATAATTATTTTCAATTTTTTGTAGAGTTACAAGTTCAACAAAACCATGGAAAATCTACAACCACTTAATTACTAGCTTTAAAAGTACATTCAGCACTCGAAAAATTGTATGTACATATATGAACGTATTAGTTTGTCCCACAAATATTATCAAAGCAACATTTCAGAAATCCGAGCTGCTCTCTAAACAACATTTGTAACGTTTAAATATTTCATCAGCGACAACGTGTTTCAGTTGATGTTCTACAAATTGAATAAACGAGATATCCGCTGAAACAAATTAATGTTTCATTGAGACTCGGGCACGCAACGATACAAGATTTGATAAGCGACGTAAAATATTCAGGAGTCAGATTGAACGATACCATATTCGCATAAAATCCGCAGTCTGGTGATTACCGAACTACAAAGAGATCGTTTACTCAGCGCCCTATTACCAACGACAAATAGCTCGACATTCGTTTTACCATACACTAGAATTGAAAAGAAAAGCCTCTTCGTTTTACCGACTTCCACCGCAATTAAAAAACTGCATGGTTCGGGTATCGGAGCGTCGCGGTACGGGGACAAGGACAGGCAGACCGGAATATGTATAAAGCAGTCGGAGCGACAGTGGTAGGTTGGGAAACGAGTCTTTTCATACGCGTAGCATTTGTTCGCGGGCAGCTTTAATTATTGCACGCTCGTGTCGCGATATTAACCGTGTCGCGAACGAACGCGCGAGGACCGATAGAGAAAAATCAGATTACAAGGTCCGCGCGGACGTTTCGTATCCGATAACGAAGGTTTCGATGTCCGGAACGGCTCCGATGGCCGGGCGCCATTGTACAATGCAAAATCAGTCGGGTTAATCGTCCCCAGCCAAAGAAGGCGTTTCCAGCACGTGAACGATGCAGAAGCGAGAAATGAGCCCAACAAAAACGAAAATTAACTGGAATTGCCAACGGAATTGAGTTCAAAGGGAAACGAAACTGGCACGGAGTATCGCGGCCAGAACAAAACGTTCCAATCAAACGTGCATTCTATCTCCATTATCGTCCGGCCTCCCCTTCCCCGATCCCTCCCTCCTGGTCCACCACCCATGGGCAATAACCACATTTTCGTTTCGCGTTACAACGATGACGCAAACGCCGGAAACCGCGGCGCAATCATACGGAAATTATGCGAGAGCGTCGTCGCGGGCGGCTGGCTGGCTCTGTTGCCCACGATTCCAATAATCGCAGGACCTATTCCTCTTCTCTGTTCGCAGACGACATAATCACGCCTGTGTACGTCGCCTCGACGAGGTCGCCGACGACCCTAGGCCCGATAGGACATCGCAAGGAGAACATCCAGGAACGTCCTTCGTGCGAGGATGACGAAGACTGCGAGGAAGGATCCGGAGAACCGACCACCACCGAGGAGATCTCCCTCACGTCGGTCACTGGTCCGTTTTTTTTATCCTACTTTTTATTCTCTGGCTCTCTTCGTACCTTTTGTTCTGGTTTTCTTTTCGTTTTTCTGGTTTTTTTCCCCGGCAATGCTATTTTTTTTTGCCCCTCCTCGCCATCGGAACACACTCGATTTTCACGAGTGCCAACTCGCGAACACGCCACGCCTGGTATTGATCTTCCCGTGGACGGTTTTCTCTCGTTCAGTTCCTAGTATGTACATGCCCGTCGTTCATGCGGGCGGAGTATTTCCAAAGACCTGCATAGTTTGCCGAGAGGAAAGAGAATTCTTTGCCCAGCTGCTGAATCGAAAGCACTTCCGCAGAACCCATGACACGCTGCCGAGATACGCTGCTTCCTCTGCCGAGGCGGCGGCGCGGCGGATTAGAAATTTGTATGCTCCGGGTTTCGTGGTAAAGCGACCCCTGCTCCCAGTGATTACTCGATCAGGATACATGTATGTGTTGAAATTGGAAATTTAGTACCTACTTTTTAAGCGAAAAATTTCAAACAATTTCCCCACAGAACATCAGAAGGACACATAGCTCTCTCACTAAAAAACTCATTTTGCTCGTTTTTAAAAATGCCCGGAAGACTCGCAAGTACCAGAGACGGCCAGTTCTTCCTGCCATTAGCTTTCCGCTTGCCTAAAAGATTCAGCAGCACTCAGGGCCTGTATCACCGAAAAAACTTCTAATGTCTGCGAAAATAGATTAAGATCAATCGCACCCTTTCAGCTGGTTTTTTCGACCGACAGCGTGCAGAATTCGTTCGGCAGCGTAATCGGCCAGTCCATTTCGCATTCTGTCAAAACGTCGAACAACCGCGGATTTGGCTCGATTCCGTCGCGTCGCGCGTCGTCGGAAACGTTGCATTAATATTTATCGTTCGCGAGTGAAATAGCGCGGGGTTGACTTGGCCCGTGTGCACTAATTGCGGCAAGATACGTTGAAATGTGAACGCAAGAGGGGGATGTAGAGGCGGGGTGTTGCGGAGGATGAAAGAATGCACGAAGGCTCGTTATGGAAATACTTGGCCCGTGGGCGTCCTCTTCATCTGCATATCCCTCGAGTTCGCACGGTGAAAGCTCCGCCAATCCCGACTGCCACCGGTTAAGTTGACCATCACGAAAATAGCGCCAACCCCTTCGACGCAGATGCGACTTCTTTCAGTACGCCGTTCTTCACCGCAGAATAGAGGATGTCTCCGCTCTGTCGTCTCTGTTTGCCGCCGTTAAAGTGATTCCGTTTCAAAGAATCATCTTTTTGGAACCTCCCGCACCCTCTTAGTTGACCTTGCTACCCTCCACCGAGCGATTATCGTTCGACGAACTCTTTAGCTACCTTCTGAGTGAGTACAGCTGACTTAGGAGCCATCGGGTGGCTCCACAGTCGAATGATAGAGAGTTTTGATTTTTGCATCAAATTTTGGGACGTCGATTTTGTTGATCACGCAATCGGTATGTTTTTTATTTTTGTTCCTTCCTTTTTGCTTTTGGACACATTTTTATTAAGCTGATGTAGTTATTGTATAATACATAGAGCATTATCGTAAACTTCGTTTCTAGTTAGTCATTCTACCAGGATATCTTTTTAATGTAAACACTTTTTTTTAATGGATTTATTGCTCAGATTTTTGTCTGTGGTTTCTTATGCATATTGTTTCATGTTGGTATGAATAATTTGATGAAAGATAGAGAAATATGGAGATTTAAGCCTCGGATAGTGGTTGAGGGAAAAATAAATGGCCGACCACCATTCATGTTGGGAAGTGTTATAATTACATCAGGAATTTACATTTTTATACGCAGTTTGATGGAAACGCGAGACAAATGCGAAATCGTTTTTCTCAAATCAAAATTTATCTGCTTTAAATTGATATAATAATTTTCCTCTAACAATTAACTAAATTGAATTTACCCTACCTGACAATAATATCTGACAATAAAATTAGTTTACTGTATGTCGTATAATTATAATAAGCTATAAGAAATTGATTAAAAAGCTATTTGCTAATTTTTGTTACGGTGGAAAAATAATTAAATTCTTTGGTGTTTGCAATTGCAGTCGAGTCGATTAACTTTAGCAAATTAAAATGAGCATTTCCATGTCAATACAATAAATTGAGGAGACAACATTCTTGTGGTAAACGGGGTACAGTGCTATTTTTTACGACACCAGACATTTCGATCAACAAATCCACGAGCACTAATGAACTTAGAGAGTCGACATACTTTAACTAGACCAACTGGGAATCGATTTTGAACGACGAGAAACGAGGTTTATGTGGTTCGACGAGTTCAGCTTTCTGTCTTGCGTCGCGCATTTAAAAGAATATTCTGCCCTAAATCCTCGGGAACGTAATAGTCTTCCATTTTTCACTGGATACATCGAATGAAACTATTTATTAATTGAAATCGAAGGAAAATATCAATTGTCAACAATTGAATTTCAAAAACCGTTTTCAAACATTTATAATATTACCAAAATATCCATCGCTCTCGCGATTGCAGCATAATAAAAATTTCATGACGTCCACTGAACAGTCCGTTTGAAATGGCAAAAACGGATATAAATCTCTCTTCGCGTTCCCGTAAAATGTTTCTTGCTAAAATTGCCCAGTATTTGTGACGGATGGTTCTATTTGCGATGCATTGAAATATTACCCGCACGTATCAAGACACATATCCCTGAAGAGACGTTTAGTTATTTACGATCGGTTTCCACGAGGTAATGTAGTATTACACGGAATGCAATTGAGCGCACTGACAGAGATTCCTTTAAAGAAACATGTCAAATTAAATTTCTTTCGGAACGATCTTTAAAAATGTAAATTCGTAGAACTTGGTCTCATAAAGATCTCAAAAAGTCTCATAAAGTTACTTCGAAAGGGATCCTTAAAAATATTTTCATTTATAAAAATATTTTCATAAAATAAATTAACTCTTTCGGTCATGGCGTCCTCATATAAGGACACATACCGAATAAAAGTAATATACTAAACATTTATATTTTCAAAGAACTGCTTAGCAAAGCCATGATTTTTTTCCAAGAATAAATAATTCGTGACCGAAAGGGTTAATAAAAAACAATCGTGTATAAATTTAAAAAGTTTATGTCACTGAAAAATGTATTCCACGTATGAAACTAGTGTTTAAAAGGGCTGATTCTAGTACACTTGTGATTAGAGACATAATGGGGTAGTAAATCCACTGGGGGTGGAAAGGTTTGTGGCTGGTAGCTAACAAGAGGTGTATCATCATTGCAGAAAATCGACACTTCGCTCGGTGCTGTACATACAAACGATCTTCTAAAGCGGTTTCCCTAACTAAAGCGAGTCTTAAATATTTCCAGCATCATTCCAAACTATACAAATTATTCTAAAGTAAAAGAGAATCGTGTCAAAATGCAGTCAACCATCTTCCTCCCCTTCGTTTCTACTCACAAGTCTTGTCAGGTATTAGAAACCTTTCTAGACTAACCATAACGAACCCTAAAAAGATTAAAGAGCTTCTCGAATTCATCAGCTACAAGATATGTTAAAAGCACTTCAGTCTGATCCTCTGGAATGTCTGAACTGATCATCGTACGTCCACAAGTTTTTCATTTGGCTAATTGATTATAAAACATTTTTATGTCTATCGTTTGGAATCTTCCTACAAAATGAATACAAATTATTCTCAAAGATATGTACGCCCTCGATAAGAATTCAGTCCAACCATTCCCCACCCCTCAATTCTTTAAAAGCCAACATTAACAACCCTAAAAATATTAAAAGAACTCTAACCCAACAATTACAAACAGTTAGAGTCTCAAAGTCTGGAGTTTTCCGAAAAAAACATATAAACTAGCATCAAACTCGAATTTAATTATACCGCACCCCCAAATCAAATCATTCAAAATGAAAAATTTTGTCGACCCTACCATCTGGAAAATATATGAAAAACCATCATCCAATTCGAAGATTTCTCAAAATAATCGGTGGTAGTTCGCATAGGGGGTGAATGACGCACGGATCAGTCTCGCTGACCCGGTTTCGCGTGTCGGCGAGTAGGAAAGCGTTGAAGCGGAGTCCTGGAAAGCTGTGAATCGTCGCGGATAATAGCGTCGGCGGGGAGGCACAAACGCGCGTGGAAAGAAAGCAATTAAACGGCAGAGAGAGCGTCGCGACGCGACGCGTCGATTCTGTCCGCGTGATTAAACGTACGTCCCTGGAAGCAGCGGCGGCGTGGCGCGGCGCGGTGGCTGGAAGCACGGTTTCCTCCCCCCCCCCCCCCCTGGTTGTCCTCGCAACGTGGCCTGCCCACGCACGCGTGAATACCTGCCGGCCTACGCACGCGTAAATATTGTCGGTAGCACGTTACTACCCCATCCCCCTTCTGGAGCCAATCGGATACACGTAATTGCGCCAGCCGGCTCTCACGCTTCTCCATTCCATTTTCCAAGCAGATTCCAGCTCGGTGACGTACACGACAGCCCGCGAGTACACCACCAGCCACATCAGCACGCAAACGTCTCCAAGCTCGCCGTCGACATCGACCCGGGATATCGTCACCGTCTCCGTCCAGTACAATGTGTCAACCACAGACCTCGAGACCAGCCACGCCAGGTGAGTCTGTCATTTTCTCTTGGTCGAACGACTCGCCAAATATTCCACGTACCTGCCCCAAATATTCCCTACGGGTGTCCCAAGGGGCTGTCCCTCGTGCTAACTCGAAGAGGACACGCTGCCTCCCGACCCTGTTGATGCACCAGTTATGTTTTCCCTGACTGTTTTCCTTTCGAACATGTGTTCCTTTCGTTTCTGCTGTATTATTCACGACGGAGGAATACGGGTGGATTTTTTTTTCTTGGTAGAGGGTGAGTTTGTGATCCTGATAGCGATATGTATTTCATTCTGTTTTCGTTTTGAGGGTTTTATAACGGTGACTTGTTTTTGCGATAGGTGAGTTCCATGGTTATTGGGAAAGGTGATGGCGAGAGATTAATCTGAAAAGTTGACAGTGATTTCTGCTTTAACTCTAAAGGTTTGATAGCGACGGCAAATTTTGTTCCAACTGTGGAAGCAGGGAAGCAGCTGTTTTTATTTGTGACAGTTGAGTTGGATGGTTATTGGAAGAGTTTCGAGCTAACAGATTGAAAATAAGGAGCTGACAGTGATTTATTCGTCAATTTGAAATGGTGATAAATTCTGTCCCTACAGACAAAATAGGAGTGAAGTTTTTTCATGGTTATTTCAGACGTAGAGGGTTGGTGTTGACAGATTGAAAATCGGAGAGTGACTTCTCCTTTAATTCGATATGTTTACTAGAAGTAAAAAATTTCTATTCAATTTTTTAGCAGTTGATCTGCACCTGAGTTAATCTTTGCTTTGATAATTAAATGGCTCTATCGGTTCTCCGAATGTTGCGATTTGAACAATTTTCTCAAATTATTCGAATATTTTTCCATAATTTCCGAATACTGATTTATGTTGTCTTAGTTTGCGGCGTATACGTGCTAAAATTGATGATAAATTATACACGTGTTTGGGGGTTGTGGGTAACCAAACTGTGATTAAGCAGTCAGATTGGTTTTAGTGGTTTGATTAGTTAACCGTTCTAACGGATTCAGCCAGCAAATTCAGGATTGTCAGTTAATCGAAACCTGGTTTACATTTGAGCAATATATTTTCTACACAGCATCGCATTAATTGTAAATTTCACGTCAACTATATTAGAATTAACTCTGTGTAACGAATCTTCCAAACGTTCATATACGACACAGATACAAGCGCCGTTTCTCGATAAATGTATGTACATACATGTATATCGACTTAATCTACTTTTGAAAATTTTATATTTAATTCGATTCGATTCGAGTGGTGATAAATTTTTAGCATCCTCAACAAAATTTCCAATAATGTCGTTTTAAATATTTCAGTCCTGCAGATACGAAAAATAAAAAATGTGTGACCCGATATTTAAATGGAGGATACAGTTTGACGCTTTAAAGCGGGAGCTATTTCTACTTGTGGATAGACATAACTAATTTGCCGTTCTGAGCGTCACCGACACTTTTCTGTAATTATTAATTGCAGGAATTGGAAAACGTATGAGAAAGATTATTTCGGTAATATACAGTTGGTTCAAAAATTGAAATTATATTACTCTTGGTAAAGGGAGGTATATTTGCTTACACGTGCACCTCACTCTGTCAGAATCGTAATCATATACCACAATCAACCCCTATTATTATTTATATTATTAAAAAATTATAAATATGTTGATAGTTGAAAACTGAGAGATAAAATTGTCACTCTACACTCTACATTATTAAACAATTGCTAGGAGATTATAGAATATCCTTGGGATAAGGGATCCTACATTTACATCCCATCAGAATCGCAACAATCCACCGTTGCCTACCTACACCATCCCTTAGGTTTCACATGATTTAAGAGTTGATACCATACTGCTCATTGAAAAGCGATAGGCAACATAGAAACAGGAATAGGAAGCCCCTCGCTTCCTATCAAAGTCTCAACAATCCACTGCCGTAATTCCTCGTCACCTCGCATCTCATCTCCCATATTAGAAGTGACTCGTCAGGATGCTAACCGACCGCGTTGAAATGATTACAGCAGCGTCGTGACGCCCAGGTCGACGACCGTGACCACCCAAACGACCACCACGGAGATGACGGACCCGCCTCCACCGCCTCCGCCTCCGATCTACACGCCGATGCCGACCCCTCCGAAGAACAACAACAACAAGAGGATAACGAGCGAAGCGGCGGAGAACGCTGCGCTGATAATCGGCATAATCGCCGGGGCGTTGATCGCAATCGTGCTGATCATCCTGATTATCCTGAAGTTCAAGAATCGTCCGGAGACCAGCTACAAGGTCGACGAGACGAAGAACTTCTGCCAGGACCCTAACGCCGCGCTGTTAGGCGCGACCGGGTCCGGCCAGGCGTTCAACGGTGCTCTGAAGAACGGCGCCAATGGCAGCAAAGCCAACAAGAAACGCGAACCGATAGACATCAAAGAATGGTACGTGTAGAGGCGACCGTTGTCCTCAAGCTTGAGACTGCACGCATGCTTCGGTCTCGTGCCAGGTGTCCACGTGTGCGTTCGAACAGAACGAGTGAGCCTCCTCTAGATTCTTCGTTGGTGCTACGTTGGTTAACAAAAGAAACTTCGGTCAGAGCCTCTTCGGTTGATATTGGAAAGGTGTTCCTTGCGGGTGACCAACCGGTGAACAGTGATCACGGATCGTGAACTCGTTCGGGGATCGGTGAACGTTTCGGTAGGGCCCCTACTTCTAGAGTCTAGAGTCTAGATCACAGGGGTTCGATCTTTCACAGACGACTCGACCGATCTTTAGCAGACGACTGAACACGAAAACATATCCGAGTGTCCTTGCGTCGACTACGAACCCGATCGTAACTAGGATCCATCCCGATCGGTGTATACTAGACACAGCTGATCCGACACGACGTCAAGACTGATATACCGCGCTGATGACGGAAGAATGTAGAGTTATAAGGTGTCGAGGCTGCAACGATTGTTAACCGTTCGAGTCCTCCGCGGTTCGTTCAACGTTCAGAGAAGAGAGAACGGGGCTGAGCGCCGGCGGACCTAGCGCATTTCGTTATTCATTTGTTAGGACGACGCTCTCGAACTTATTCCCAGCATCCTCGAGAACGTGGACGAGGAGAGATAGTCGCTGTTTTTTCGGAACCTTGGAATACGGCACACGACCCGCGATCGTCGTCGAATCAAACTTCTTCCTTGTTGCTATATTGTTAGTTGTGTATTATATTTATTGTATATGAAAGATTTATTATGTACCATAGAACGTTCGCGCGCATGATCCTTCCTTTAGACCGCGCCGTCGCGCGGTGGCGAAAAATGACGAAATTCTGGCTGAAAGACAAAAACAAGCCGCAATTCTTTGGATCTGTTTAGTGTAGATGGTTCTTCAGACTATCTATACATATTTTGACAGTTTTCAATTTTTACATTCTTAGCAGTTTTTTGTATTGTAATTGTTTTGGGAGTGTTGGAATTTGGAGTTGATGATTCCGTGAAATGAACTTTTGTGACGAACCTGTTAATGTATTTATATCGATCGTTTACGTAGTGCTTTCATATTCTATTGGCGTTGGTTTCGTGTAGGGTTAAGCCGTTACCAGCTTCTTCAGGTTCTACAGAAATGGCTCTACCGAAAATAGAAGATAATATGTAGTATACTTTATGTTTATTCGTGTAAATAGTAACTTCCTTAACGTACCTCCAGGCTAATTCTTTTTTCTATCAAAGAGGAGAGCTTCCTCTAAATTCTCTACTAATTATCTTTCGCGAGTCTCTGCGGCTTTGAAAGTTAACGCATACAGATTCGTTGACGATCCATGTGACGCTAACTTTATAGACACGTACCTAAAAAGGATTTATATTGTAGGTAGAATTTCAAGAGATACAGTTATATTTTCTTTAAATTTAAAAAATCTTCGAGAAGAAATTTATGAAATGAAAGTTATTTAATGATTGTACATATTGGAAAATGTATTTCCCTGTTCAAAGAAATATTGTTGAGTGAAATCCCTTGGATTTCGGTAACAAAGATGAGCTTATTTCGACAGATAATTTCTGATACAAAAATTCGCACACATAGTGCTTGATATTATAATAGTGTTCAATGTTACCCTTATCGCTTCAACTATTCAGTGTGATTGTTAGCCGACAATTCCATTCAAAGAGGATGCCTGATAGGAGGGATAAGGGTGAATTAACTAATAAAAATTCAACTCTGTCGCTTCTCAGAGTTATTTGATTGAAGCTGGACAATATACCCAAAAATTGAACGTATTAACCCCTAATTTATAATTTACGTAAGCTTACCAAACAACTGTCGTACAAATCCAAAGCAGAAATGTTCCTGGAATTATAATAGACATATGTTGCTGATAATATGTATACATATATGCTGTTGTTGTTAAAATATATTTTACTTCGATGTGTAAAATGTCTGAAAAAGATGCGTCCTTGACATTTTCACACATCGAGGGGCGAATTTTGGCCAGCATTTCGCGTATTATTCGCCATAGTGCAACAGGCTGAGTAGATTTCGCGTGTCCTGCCGTATTTCAAGGATCGTACTCGCTTCCGGTCGAAGCGTTTCTCGTATATGTAATATACATACTTGTATAGTATATACAACGCTGACAACGGCGAGAGAGAGTGTTGGGATTAACGAGGCGCAAGGACGAAAGTTTCAATACGAACGATCCTATCTAGCGATTAATGAACTTATTGTTGTATAGAGAAAGAAGAGGAAGGAAAAAGTATACACGCAATGTACGCGCGTATGTGCGTACGCGCGCGAGCATACGGCGAGGACCGTGTACGCCGTACGCAGATACGTCGTACACCAGATATGACATTTATCGATTATGTTATACGTGTAAATTGTTTATTAAAATTATATAGATTTTATTAACGGAAGAGCGTGTGAGCGCGTTTCAGTGTACGTGTGTGTTGCGTGCCTGTGTGTGTACGTGTATATGGGCCCGCGGTTCTTCGTCGCAACGAAGAACAACAATGATCGGTGTGCGATTAACACGCGAGTTGATTTCGCGACAGCATCGCGAGGCACGAGTAAGTTTTTAACCGACTCGGAGGACACTGTCGAGTGGTCGACAACACGGCCGTGTGCACAGACGCTTCTACGAAAGCACAGGATGTGAACAACAGTATTTGCCAAAAAAAAAAACCGGACAAACATATCGGGGTCCGTTTGACCGGTGCTTGATCCTTTGACGTCCATTCTGAATTCTTTCTACCGAGGATCTCGCGCGTTTCGATCGTTCGTTTCGATCTCGCGTTCGTACTTTCCCCTCGACCATTTTTTTACACCATTTTTCTCCATTATTTCGACGCAGTAATCTCTCCCCATTGTGAAATTTTAATAAAGCCCTTTGTTCGCGGCTTCGAAAAACGAAAAGCGAGTAATCAGGACTCGGTGCGGTCGCTGCAAATTCTCGGCTCCAAAGGGTTAATTATACTAGCGCCAAACACCATGTCCGTTTTTGTTCAGCTCCGGTGAGTCGGGTACTCGCTGGAAGCTTCTCTGTAAGCTTCGACGAAATTTTCATCTGCTTGGACGCAGCTTCCGCGAACTCTCGAGATGTGCGTCGATTTCTCAGAGGAACCTGTTTTTCGAGACCTGTGCCAGCTTTCTGTGTACCTGTGCTAGAACACGTTCCATTCGAAGTTGAATCGGTGTATGTACATTGTACATAATGAAATCAGGAACACCAAGTACCACTTTCAACATGGAAATTAATTTTTCTATACAATAATAATTTGAATGTCCAAGGTAATCGCATATGATAATAAAAAAAGATCAGGTCCCTATACAGCAAGTAATTTTAAAAGAAGTTCCAAGTTGCAGAGCACAAAGCTAAGAACATGGATAATAAATCTAATATGCAATGTTCATTTTTCTATAACGATTTGCATGGCCAAGGTAATCGCATAAAAAGCTGGCACTAGTCGAGACCGCAATTCTTATTGTTTCTAATCCCTCGGAGCCGTTATCGTCATTGTAATGATCATTGCGCGATTCCTCGAATTACTCGAGTTCCTACGGGACATTCGTGGAAAGGGCCGGCTCGTCAAAGAACTATTTTTCACAAGCGAAACGGTTTCGAGCTCTCGACGCGTATTTCTAGAACGATTAACTCGTCGTTGGAGCCGGCGAAACTCTGTGCGCTCGCGAATGAACGGAGGAGAGGAACAGAGAGAAAGAGAGAAAATGTGGAAATGATAGCCGCGGGAACCATTACCTCGAAAGACAAGAAGAAAAACGTCCGATTGTTGAAAGCTTTTTAATACTTGGCAAAATGCTCGCCGCATGGAGAACCTGCAGTCGGTGCGCCATTTTCTTTGAAACCGGCGTTCGTCGAACCTGGAGACTTGAAACGGTGGATATTTCGGACGGAGATAAAACAGAAGCCATGTTAAAATCAACCATTGTGAATCTATTTCCCGAATATTTTTCATAAAACGAAAGATTAGATTTGATCAGAACGATTTCGCAAAGATAAACGAACGAAACGAAGATAATCTTCACTGAATTTGTAAGTCTCGATCTGTTGTTTAAGATTAATATTGGTTACTCACTTTCGAAGTAAGCAATGTTTAAAATATTATGCACCGATGATATAAGCTCTTATCGAAAGACAGAAATTAAAAAATTAAATATAGAATTCTAGAATGCTACAAAGCACAAAGCTTGTAATAAGGATAAATAAACGTGAAAGCAAAATACAAAAAGAATTTACGCGAATTCTATCAATCCAAGCTTATACGTTTAAGAAAAGATTAAAAAGTTTTATATTATTTTTATTAATTAATATAGTAATCTACCTATAAACCACGTAAGCGGAGGTTTGAATTATACATATGTGCATTAAGTACATACATATTGTATACAAAGTTATTCGAGGGAAAACAAAATTTCCGAAACGAATTCAATTTGTGGTACAATATAATATAAGAGAAGTATTTTAACGCATCCTGATCACTTTATCAAAATTACTAATTCCACGTTGACGTTTCGTTAATACGATATAAGAATTTCAAAATACTTACACTGCCGTTCGAATATTTAAAGCACTTCGCAAACTGCACAAAACTTACTTTTTAAAGACAATTTACGCGATTTCTCTTTAATATATATACTATTTTTAAACAAAATAGAAAAGATAGAAGAGATATTTCTTTAAGAAACTAAGAGCACTGTAAACTTTTGTGCGACAGTGTTCGCTCAATCCAATCTTGTTCATAAATCATTGAAATTAAAGATTGAATCTTAAATGACTTCAATCGAGATCTGTAATAATCTATGTGGAAAAGTTCCTGGAGTTTGTTTGTTGCACAAAACTGAACAATACCATTGCTATTTATACTGTGTTCATTTGAAAGAATGTTTAAAGGTCACTGAGTGGGCGTGGTTTCATTGCTCTCGCTCTCAAGGGAGCCACACAAAGTGCCCCACAGGGCAGTTCATGCTCTTGCCTACCATAAAAGAACAATTTCAAGAGAAATACAATTGAAATACCACTGTTGTCGTTCAGTTTCGTACGAATAAAAATTCCAGGAGCTTTTCAAGTCGAATATACATAATTCATGAAGAAACTGATTATTTCTGGCTTTCTTCCTGGAATGAATTCCACGAGGTTCGAAAGGTTCGAGGAACACCGATCGAAGGCGTTCCACTGCAAGCAAGTTCTTCGTTCGCAGCGTTCTCGAGGCAACTTTGAAACTTCGTCTTCGATTCCTATCCGATTTACTTCTCCCTTATTAATTTAGGAAAGTCTAGTTCCCGCTGACGAGTGTCCTCGTTAGGGTCGTTATCGTTACAAGTCGCGTTGGAACATCGAACCGTGCTCCCTCGCCAACTCTCCGTAGGTGTCTTGTTACGACGATCGATCCCCCTTTCTTCAATTAGCATTTAAAACGTCGACCAGCCCCCCTTTCGCGAGCAATATAATTGGCTGCAACCGAACGCCCTTTAACCCTTTGGAGTAGCGCAAAGCTGCTGTTTCTCTCTTTTATAGATTTTTAACGAGACGATTTTTATCATTATTCGCGGCCGACCCTGAGCTCCTGTATTGAATCATTTTTCGATCATTAGCTCGACCTCGATCTTACACTACTTTTCGTGTTGTACACTTTGCATCGACAAATTATGTTGAAAGGTTAAAGAAACACAAACTGAAAGAAAGAAATTAAACGTTTTGAGGTATCTGAAAAGGAGAAATAGAAATTGTTGTGTTCAAACGATCGCAAGAAAAATCTTGAATAATTCAGTGTTTGATGAAATCAGAATAAAAGTATTGACAGTAGCACAATTTTTCTAGTCCTAAGATTCATTTAGAATTTGCATGGAAATCTTTTGATTTTGATTGAAAGAAAACAATTTATATGTGGTGTAGCGACAATGTCTTAGCGGACAAAACGATGATTGAAACGAGAGATTTCCGGGCCGATAGGAAAGTGTTAATGTGTGTTGAGGAAAAGAGTCTTATCCAAGGTGCGAACGTGGTCTTCGACAGGTGACAATGCCGGGGTACTGGCTCTCAGGGAAGCACAATAACCACGTTTCAACTCTGTACGATGTATCTAACTCTAATCTAACCGATCACAGCCCCCAAACAAACGCATATCAGAGAAAGAATAATTCTTGTTCGACAGAACCGAATCCCTAGCGTTGCGTCGTGCGGACCTATAACGGTATTTTTAAGGTTTATCCGGATCAACCGTTGATTTTCCCTCTCTTTTACGAATATTCTTCGACTGGAAACGCTCTCGTATCCAAATAAATACTCCGCACGAGCCGATAAGGGATATCATTTTCAGTATAGCGCTTTGCTTGTGTATACAAAATTTCTCGGAACGCGGGAAACACACACACGACCATTTCCAGATAAATCTCGAACGAAAAATCAACAAACCAGAGAACCGAAACACACAAGGTAACGAGAAGAAAAATTGTACAATTCTTTCGGGGAGATATACTCGAAACTCTTTTATATCTTATGTCGCACAAGAGCTTGACGGATCCACGTGCAGCACGATCTTTGCCGATAAATGCAACAGCCGCCGGTTGACGATGGCCTTTGGCCGCTTACTTCGATTTTCCTTTTCTCCTTGTCCGATTGTCGATCATTTTGTAATTCCGAGACTTCGTCGACAGAAGCCGATCGCTTTTCACCACACACGACGCTTCTTCAATGGCACAATAAACTCTCTTGAAACGAAACGGAAAAAAAATGAAAAAAGTAAAAACTCTCTCGACTTTGCTGGACTTGCAAATCTTCACCTTCGATATCATTCGTAGGCTATAAAACGATAAGTCGATGTGGATTTTGTAATATTTACGTGGCTACAGTTGAGCGGGCAGTCTTAACGATATCATCGATAACCGACGACACGATCCACGATCCACAGAGAGCAATCAGAGGATCGACGAGGGAAGATCGTCGATCGCGAGTCTCCTCTCTTGGACAACATTCGTGCGACTGCGATCCGAAAACCATTGACGAAACGACAAAACGGAAATTCGACATCGTCCACATTACGCGAAATTCACAAAAACAATCCCGGTATTTTCGTATTAACAATCGGAACGTTTTGGAACTTTTTGGAAACCTTTAAACTTCGTATTAATCGTTCGTATCCTTCCGTGTCTAAACTGAAAATAATCCAACGATGGGAACAGTTCATTGAACAACAGTTTCATTCATTCTTCAACTCATTTCGATGATTCAGAGAAAGATTTGCCATTTCATTTGACAATGATAAGCGACGTGTTTCAGGATGGTAACAGGAACAATTCTCATTAATACGAAAATACTAAATAAAGATATCAACAAGGAAAGTATGAAATTCTTTTTTGAGTCGTGTACAACCTACAATTATTCCCCCTTCTTTCTTAAGGAAACAGATTCTCTATTTCTAACTCCACCATTATGTGCCATGAGATGGCTGCCGATTGCCATACGTGTTTGCCACCCCTCGAGAAACGCAAACGAGCCGTTCCGCGCTGAACGAATCACTTTTTCGAGGATCTCGAGAATCTCGAGGATTTTGAGGAAATTCGACAGTGACATGGTCCATGCAAACTTAGGGGAGGTTTATTCTGGCCATATTTTTTCGATTTAATCAGCTGTTTCAGCCGTAAATTGCGAAATAAACTTGATTCGACCACGTCGAGAGCCTCTGCGAGTAAAATCCTGGAAATAAGAGTGAATTTTGTGGATAAAAGGATTCCAACATTTCGCACGGACCGAATCAAAGTTCAATGTCCCCAGAATATTCAAGGCCTCGAAAGACCGCAAAGTGATCCGCTAACGCGGAATGACTCGGACATATTGTTATCACTGCCCTCTAAACTCTCTATCTGCATATCCTTCGATGTACTGACGACTAATGTTTATACTAAACTAGTTAACTTCTAATAAGATATCTTACCGATGCAAAATGTTACTCTAATTAAACTTAAACGCATTAAACCTTGAAGCTAAGTGTGTCACGGGTAGGATCATACCTAAGCATAACTATTAATGCGTAGTGCGCGGAAAACCGAAGAGAAGAGAACGTAAACGAGGAACATGATGAGAGAAAGTGGCTGACGGCGGTATGAGAGAATGGCTGCGAGAATGTGTGGTCGTGTTATTTATAAGTGTATGCGGAATAAAAATGGTAAACGAGAGACAGAGAATGGAAAGAAGAAGTGGAGAACAGAGGAGAACAGCGAGAGACCGTGTGTGCGACGAGCATTGTGAACCGGAAAGTCGTTAGATGGTAGACAGACACGAAAACAGAAAAGGATAAAAAAATAAGCTCACACAACTGTATCTAGAGTCGCTATAGCTAGATGGAATTATATTTTACATTGTACAGTCTATACGTATGGGTGCACTATATGAACCTAGATAGTGAAAAATACGTTCGCGAAACGACGAACACGCAAACGCGAGAAACACTGACAACGTTGGCCGATGGTCGATGAATATTTGCAGAAACCGTAGGATCGACGGCGATCGCAAATATTTTTCTTGTTTAACACGCTGATTCACGCGCACGTGCGTGTAAAGTAGAATTCGAACATGCGAAAGTCGTTGCGATCCTATTCGAACAGGAACGTATACTTATACGATACAGATTTGGGCAATATTTAATGCAGTGAACGATTACGAATGACATGTTTCATCAGAAATTGCAATTAACGATGCAATTTTTCATGTAACTGATGCTGGTGTAATCAAGTAGGTATTTGGAATATTAATTATTGGAATTTAAATATTAATCAAGATTACATAGAGTTTCAATTGGACTTGTAAATAATCAAGACATTCAATTTATTTTGGCTCATACCGATAAATATACTTTTCAATTTTTCTGTTTTCGATCAGCAGAAGCACCGGAATTGGAATCTCGTGGCAACAGTCAAAACATACTCTATGTATGTATAAAGAAAATATAACTCCCGTAGTTTTGATTATTTTTACTTGAAAAAAATAACGTATGTACTCCAAATGCCTATAAACACGTGTGCAAAATCTGAATGCAAAAGGTTCCATAGTTTTTCTGAAAAAAATTCCTAAAGATTGATGTGAAAACCGTCTTCAATCGATCGCCGATTTTTCGATTTAATTATCTTTAACACACGTTTGGCAATTAATCTTTTCAATGGATCGAATCAGTTGGCAATTGGCGATTGAAAGATGATCGTTTAAGTGGTGAACAATAATGTATCGATCAATGCCCATCTCTGTGCGTATGCAAAAACATCTGCGTTCTCTCACGTTGAGAGGGGAGCGTCAGTAGGTTGGCGCAGCTCGAGTCAGCTGTTTCGTTTACGGAAAGTCGATACGAATAATTAACGAGCGCAGTATAATTACGAGCGTAGCGTACAATGGTGCATATAGATTTTTTACACGTCATGGCGACGCCTCTTGTGCCGTTCCGTTAGTATTTTCCGGTTCGTACCGCGCGGATCTACGACACCGCACGATCCCACGCAGTCAGCAAACATTTTTCTTTTTATTTCGCGCAGCGACGAAAACGTATTTCACAGGACACGGGGTGAAATGCAGTGAAATGGGCGAGAGTAACAAGTGAATCGTATATTAAGGGGCAAAAGAGAGAGAGAGAACGGAAGAACGCGAGAAAATGTGAGAATGCGTGTGCGAGAAGGAGAGAGAAAGAAAGCTAGGAAAAACGAAGCACGACGAGGATACCTTTTACAACTTAAAAAATCAAAGCAACTCGCGCGCGCGCACGTGAGTGATTAATATACATAATACGGTGCGTGCACAGAGACGCATTACGAGAGATCTCTTGAAAAATCGGAGACATGTAAATACATAGAGATAATGCCATAACTACGAAATTATATGAATAAAGTATTGAAAATGTGAACCAGACTGTGTTGCTATCTTTTCTCGCCGATTCAAATAAAGAAGGGGTTTGTTCAGCCTTCACCTAATCTAATTTATTGACTTACTGAGAAAAAAAAGATACATACTTCGTTCCCGGAACGGCACTGTTAAACTTTTTGAATTTAAAGATAATCTTCTGTGTGGTTGGATATCATCTCGTTCTACGGTACTTATATCTGATATATCTCGTTTTAAAGATTTTTCATCGAGAGCTAAAGTCAGCTAAAGTATAAAAATATAAATCTCGTTTCTCGACGTTACAGAATCGTATGATATTTCGTTATTTATCTACTTGAATAAAGTATAATTATATGTCGCCTGACGTCGCCCGATAAAAGGTGAGTAGAAACTGTTTATTAGAATTCATAATGTTTCTGTTTATGCAATTTTAAATCCACCTTAAGCTCGGTATTGTGGAAAGAGGTTATGTTTACTAACAAACATAACCTATTTACTCAGAAAACAGATTTCTGCATAACATAAGCTGTTTATTCAGAAAATAGATTAGTAAAATGAGATTGCGCTAATAAACATTCTCATAGTGAAAATATTTATTGTATACATAGATTAATCGCACTTGATATCAATTTAGTTTGCTCCAATTGAATCTTCAAGAATAAAACCTTTTTACGAAAGATAATATTATTTCGACCGTGTTTTGAACCATGTATTTTGCATTACTTTACAAAAATGTGTCTATCCAAATTTTTAGCAATCTTTGTTATAATATATATCGAAAGAAATAAATTTGTTGAATAATACAATCTCGCTGATCATAAATAAAAAGATTAGAACTCATCATTTTGATGCATTCCATAAATCCAGTGGTAAATCGTTATATCGTTTAGCAAAATGCCGGACATCAAAGTTACTCCTTTGGGAGCTGGCCAGGATGTCGGTAGAAGCTGCATCCTTGTGACAATGGGTGGAAAAAATATTATGTTGGACTGCGGCATGCACATGGGCTTCAACGACGAAAGACGGTTTCCAGATTTCTCGTATATAGTCCCAGAAGGTTCTGCAACCAATTATATCGATTGCGTCATCATTTCACACTTTCATTTGGACCATTGCGGTGCTCTGCCATATTTCACAGAAATGGTAATGCGAATGAAATAAATCACGCCACATATTGAATTCTGAAACATGCTCTGGCTTACAGGTAGGCTACACTGGTCCAATTTATATGACACACCCTACAAAGGCCATCGCACCTATATTACTCGAGGATATGAGGAAAGTTGCTGTAGAACGTAAAGGAGAGAGCAATTTTTTCACCTCGCAAATGATTAAAGATTGCATGAAGAAAGTAATCGCTGTTACATTGCACCAATCTGTCATGGTTGACACGGAGTTAGAAATAAAAGCGTACTATGCAGGACACGTACTCGGTGCTGCGATGTTTTGGGTTCGTGTTGGCTCCCAATCGTTTGTATACACTGGGGATTACAACATGACTCCCGATAGACACTTAGGGGCTGCGTGGATTGACAAGTGTAGGCCAGATTTATTAATATCTGAGTCAACATATGCAACAACCATCAGAGATTCTAAAAGATGCAGGGAAAGAGACTTTTTAAAAAAGGTGTGCTCCGATCGTTAGTTATGTACACCGAGCACTCATTAAATATTATATCTAACTTTATAAAATTGTTCTTATAGGTTCACGAATGTATAGACAGAGGTGGAAAAGTATTAATACCTGTATTTGCTCTTGGACGTGCTCAAGAGCTTTGTATATTGTTAGAAACCTATTGGGAAAGAATGAACTTAAAAGTTCCCGTGTACTTTGCTCTAGGATTAACAGAGAAGGCAAACAATTATTATAAAATGTTTATCACGTGGACTAATCAGAAGATTAAGAAAACTTTCGTACAAAGGAACATGTTTGACTTCAAGCATATAAAACCATTTGACAAAGCCTACATTGATAATCCTGGCGCGATGGTAGTATTCGCTACTCCAGGTATGTTGCATGCTGGCTTGTCTTTACAAATTTTTAAAAAGTGGGCCCCGAATGAAGCAAACATGGTGATTATGCCCGGCTTCTGCGTGCAAGGAACAATTGGCCACAAAGTTTTAAACGGTTCTAGAAGAATCGAGTTCGAAAATCGACAGATAGTCGAGATCAAGATGTCCGTGGAATACATGTCTTTTTCTGCACATGCTGATGCTAAGGGAATCATGCAGTTGATACAATATTGCGAGCCGAAGAACGTTATGCTAGTACACGGGGAATTTGCTAAAATGGAGTTCTTGAAAGAAAAAATTAAACAAGAATTTGGAATTAATTGTTATAATCCTGCGAACGGAGAAACGTGGGTTGTAACAACCGTTTCTAAAGTTCCGGTTGACGCTTCTTTAGCGTTGTTGAAAGCGGAAGCGAAAAGGTATTCTGCGTTGCCACCGGACCCTAAACGACGAAGATTATTGCACAGTGTTTTAATGTTGCGCGAGGATGGAGCGTGCCTTGTAGACGCAGATGAGGTATGCATCGTATTTTATTCAAGACACATCGAAGATTTTTTCATGTCGAATATTGCTTTTTTATTGTAGGTAACAAAAGCAGCTGGCATAATGAAACATGTAGTACGATTTACGTCTACTGTGCAAGTAAGGGACCCCGGTCCAGCACATTCCACAACTTTGAAATTGTTACAGCCTTTGAAAGAACGATTATCAGGCTGGACAGTTCAGTTAACCGATGGATCGATATCCGTTGAATCCGTTTTAGTGAAAGTAGAAGGCGATGACGATGATCAAAAGAGCGTGTACGTTTCGTGGACAAATCAAGACGAAGATTTAGGTAGTTATATTTTAGGATTTCTGCAAACGATGTTGAATTAAATAAAACTACAATATTCGTATACATTAAGAATGTACATTTCAAAAAAATTTTTGTAATCTGTGATACCACTGTAATGAATAAATTATTTTTTAAGAACAACAATTGGATTGTATTTCAACATTCTCATTTTTATAACTTTTACTCATATATTTCTTTCATTTATATTACAGTAACTACATAAACTTACGAATACAAAAGTAAATTGCAGTCGCATTTTAACTTTTAGATCGCGAGTAAGTTAAATATGAGTAAAAATATAAATACCAAAAAACGTTTGTATAATTATCTCCTCGTTTATTATATTGCCAAAGAAAACAAAAGTAATTGTATAAAAGATTTAAATATTAATGACCATAGTATTTGATCTGAAGTAGTGATTAAATAAATTATAATTGATTGTACATACAAGTTGTTGCTTGAGAACTCGCTTAATATTCAACGTCAAATAAAACAAACATTTCATTAACTATATTTCTATTCTTCTATATGTAAAGTACAAATAAGTACGGTGTGTAACTAAACATACGCGATTCTGTAAAATAAATGAAACAATTGTAATTTATGAAACAAATATTTAATATATTGTAAATAGAGTATTTTGAATTATCTAGTCGATAGTTCGTAATGCATGATTATGATAAAAATTATAATTCCTTTAAGAATAAACTAACATAAAATCTCTAATAAACGCTCTTTGAAATGCCCAATTATATTGTATATATATGTATAATTCACTCTATTTGATTTATTTTAATAGATCTGGACCTGTTCTTTCGTAATCCCCAAACAGACTTTACTATGTCTTTGCAGTAGATGTGCACGAGTAGTCTTCCATCGTGATTTTGTAAACGCAATATAGTTCCCAGTAACTTAAAAAAAATCCCTTTTAAAAGCCACCTACAAAAACACACTACACTGTTTCTTCAATACAGGTGAACACACGATCATGCTTTTTTATTGCACATAAATTCATCAACGATTTCAGCTTTGTATACAAATGCTTTAACAGTATGAAAATCATTTAAAAATCTGGTGTTTGCTACTCACGGGAGAAATAACTACACAAAAGTGTACATTCTCTCCGAATTCGATCGAGTATCGTGCGTTTCTTTTAATTGTACATATACCTTCTCTTCTCAATGATCCGATATATTAATGTTTCTTAAATAAAACACTATAAAGACGCTAAGAATAGTTATAAACATCTGAACATATTTCATAAAACAAAAAAGTAATATGTAAACAATAAAAATTGCCTCGCTGCAATTTACAATGCATGATTTTTTTGATCATTCTTATTAAGGTATGCCTATCTGTGTTTATTCAGTTTCCATAGCCACAAGATAAACATCAGAATCAACATTTCTCACTTCTTTAACTACAAGATTTCATTATTTATATTTTTTTCCATATAATAAAATATGTTATTCTTTTTATAAGAAACGTTATTCATATTGTTATCATTATATTAGTCTTCTCAGTAGCAAAGTTTACCACTCATGTTTTATACAACATGGGAGCATATGCAATTACGATTGTATTTCCTTTCTGAATAACCCGCTTTCGCACTGTGTTAACCCAGTTTGTTCTTTGAAGTTATTTTTTCCCTGGACCACCCTGAAAAATTCATTAACGATATTCATTATTGCGATCAATGTTATAAGGTGGAAGCTGCATAATTAAAAACAAACATTTTTTGACCCTTTTATGCTTGTTCCAACAAATTTATTTCTCTTAGTTTATTGATTTCATTAATGCAGTATAATATTCATTGAATTTTACAAGTAGCAAATTTATTTGAAATGCATTTGTTGGAAGAGAAAGTTTCATCTAATTTTTTGCATGCTGATTTGTATTGGATTAGCAAAAAATTCGCTGTGAATTATAATCAATGAATAAATTAGCCCACAAAATGAGCTAAACACAAAAATGTATAAGAAAAATTTATAAAATTGGTAACTGAAAATGTCCCCCTCGATAAAATTGCGTTTGCACAAAACTAGATGCTTTCTGTAATATTTAAATACAACACATGCAATACATACGTCACTCAAACGTTTGTTTGCTAAAATGAAAATAACAAGTAATGTAAGTGGACACCTACATGTATAGAGTAGTTTAAATACAGTATATTTTCATTGTATAAATTGTCAAATGATCGAATGTTTTATAAGTCTTTTATGAACATAGCAAAATCTAACCAATTCTGCAAATATTGCCATTTGGAATTTCACTTTCAACTGAAAAATTGTTAGCCACATAAATTTATAGAAACAATATGTATACGCATAGATACAATTCACATGTAAGTACGTAGCATTTTAGCAAATTGCAAAGAACTATGATGTGTGATGTACATGTGAGCTGATTTTACTACAAAATTGATAAAACTATAGAACACATATATACATATATAAATTGATTGACATTTAATCGAACTACATGCCACTTGTAAATACAATTGATGTTAATGCTTGTATGAATACAGTTACAATAAAGAACATAGCAAGTAAGATGAATCTACCACAAAATATGGACACTACTTAAACAATATTGAATAATACGACAACGAAATAATAGCGTACAGACTCAGAGTTATTACAAAGAATTGTTATTATGCTACATTTATTTATCGAAAATTTATGCGAGAACAAGAATATTGCTTATAATATTTGCCAGTCCTTATATACTATAAAAACCAACAAATAATAATTCATAGTGTAAATTGTAAAAAATTAATTTAGAATATTTTGCATTTAGAAAATAGCTGATTCGTTCTTACTAGATTAAAATAAAATTCATTGTAACACTGAGCCCAAGTAACGAAAAAATAAACATATATCATATTTTAATAACTATTGTATATATAAGTGAAGTGCGGCTATATGGTAATCGAGTCAATAATATGTTTTTCCCTCTTTCAGAACTTTGAAGTTTACCTTCCTCTTTTTCTTGTGCTTTTAATGCTGCTGGCTCATCAATGGAATCCAGCTAGCCTGAGTGTTGTTATCTGTCATGCGACAAGATTGCGAGGAGTATTTTGTAGAAAGGGGGCTGTTCTCAATTTTCTCGTTGAGAATGAACCAAATTGACAGACTTGGTTATCGAACTATTTGCGAACTCTGTATTCTTGAGAAGAGTATTTTCTAATGCAGCTATCAGAGTCTGTGCTGCTAGCGGTGGCTGCATTTCAGATATTATTATTATGTTATCTCTCTGTACGTCATAGCACGCAACGACAATTTGTCAAATTTTTACAGTCAAAGACGATAGAAAAATTTGTGAAATCGTCATTCGAGAAATGGTTTGAAAAACGCAAAATGATGAACGACAATTGGTATTGCTGGTACATATGATCTTTTGATAAAAACTTTATGTTCTTATACATTATTGAAACAATTCACATATTTTACTTAGTGTATTTCAAAATAATATATGTTCAATAAAAAATTTCTTCGTGCTTACAAAAGTGACAATTAAACAAATGATATTACTTCAGTACGGAAACTGCAAGAAGGAGATTTTACTTACAATAAATAAATAGACGTGTTGCATTTCGAATTGTTACTTTTCCAAACACGAAGCCATGTATAAAATACCTATAAAATGGCAATATTAGTTGTTAATAAATAACATCAGAAACTAATTCCTGTGTAAATACATGAGTAGAAGTTTATGGAAATACTCTAATCGTATCAAACAAACAAATATCGTTTGAATGTGGCATTATTGAAACAACCCGCATCCACATCGATCATGGCAATACGATGACATTAAATGCAAAAATAAAACAAAGCGTAGAAACAATGATGCCACATCCAGATCTGCGTTTATTAGAAAAACTGACAAATATTATAAACAGACATGGAATTTCAAAGTAAAGATCATGAACTTTTCTGCTGCTAATATTGACAAAGTAAAGTTTAACTGTATTTAATACTGTTATTATGCATTCCCCATTGATTCACTAATTTGATTATATTAACACACATGTAACAAACATAATGAATTCCTAATAGATATTACTTCGTAAAAGAAATTGAATTCATTTCAATTCAGATCTAAATCCATTCTTTTCAATTAGAAGTTTAATTGGCTTTCACGAAATAATATCTACGTATGCGGTTGTTATCATACAATGATTGCGTACAGTGAAATTATGGCGAAATACAGACTTCTTTTGTTAGTTTCATGATAATTGATTAAGATTATCGTATTTTGTTAATGTTTTGCAGCATTGCGTAGATTCTTATAATTTCGAATTATAGCTCTAATGTTTCTCATTACAGCTATAATAGAAACTTTATAGTCGTTTATAGAAAAGGCACTGGATAAAAATCAATTAGGACACTTATAAAACGTTCGAAGACAATGTATACTAACCTCGGAATTAGAACACTCTGATGACGGTGGTCCATTCAACATTTACTGTTCGGAACTGGCGCAATCTCCACTACCTGCAGTCTAGAACGGAAGTATAATACATTATTAATATTTCTTCGTTTCGTTAAGTTTTCAATAGTACACGAATATTCTTTATACCTTCAGTTGTATTACTTCCTCTTGAAGTTGTGCAACCAAAGAACGTAACTTAGTTACTTCCGCATCTAGCGTTGCCCTTTTATGACATTCTGATTGCAGTTCTTCCGATAAACGTTCTTTCTCCTACAATCAGAATTTAAAACAACAGTTTTAATTTATTTCACATTCTCTTATAAAATAATTTCATTTAAAAAATTATTTACCTCCTGCAGCTTTTCTAACGCTACTAAATCGCGAGTATTTCCTCCACTCGAAATTGATTGTGGTGTAGATCTAAGAGCCAATAAATCGGCATTGGCTTGTTCTTTACGAGATTCAGCATCTTTTAACCTGGCTTCCCATTCTTCTACCTTCTCTAGTAACTACAAACACAAACTGATTTTTTAAGTATCTATAAAACGTATTATCTTAGGTAACACTATGTTTACGAAACCCGTCAAGATCCCGACGGGTTATAAGATTGTAAAGAAATTGCTAAAACATTTGATAAAATAGTCTTCAGCGCTCCGTAAAAATAGTGTTAATTTAAACGTAAAAGATCATGTACCTCAATCCTAAGATCAGCAATCTCGGATTCTTTCTGTCGAAGTTGAGATTCCCACCTTGATTCTTCCGACTCTACGTGACTTTGGAGCTTATTTAGCATACCTTCCTGTAAAGCGAAAGAAATAATGCCAAACACAAGTCTGTAATCGACAGAATAGCACTACAATTGCACATTGTATATTGTACTTACAGTGGCTACGATAATTTCTTTGTAATGCGTAACCATATCCTGCAAGCTTTTATTTTGTTTCTCCAAATCTGAATGAGTATTATCGTCCACGTTTTTATTCTTCAATTCACCCAACACCGAGTGTACTTTCTCTTCGAAAACTCTGAGCCATTGATCGTGCGATTTTTCGGATACTTTTATTTCCGGGAATATCCTCATCAAGAAAGCTTTTGTTAATTCTTCTTGCTCAAGTTTCAATTTTTGTCCAGCCACCTGATAATAAACGAACCACGAATATTGTCTTACACTTCGTTAAATATATTAACACTAGGTTTACGGAACCCGTCGAAACGATCTATGAGGAATTATCCAACAAATTTATTTCCTTGAACATATATATTATAAAAGAAATGGCTAAGAATTTCGATAGACACATTCTTGTTATTTTTGTAAAGCAATTATAAAATAACCACTTTCAGTACTCCATAAACCTAGTGTTAAATATATCAATTTCGGCACATAAATTTCTAATGTCGTTTCAAGATTATCATCTGTTGAGTTTAGTGCAAGTATTGTCGATCACAAAAACGGGGAAAGGATTGAAACGAATTTGGAAGGAGCGGACTAAACTAGATAAAATGGGGACTTACATCAAAGTTTTGTATTTTGGATTTAACACGCGACTCGGCAGCAGAAAGAGCATTCATCACTTTCCAGTTTTTCTCACGCAACTCCTGCTTCAATCGTGAAAAAATCGTCAGTATATTATAGCTCGATAGCTATTTCTTTACGTAAAAAGAGAGAGGAAATGCTTAGGTGCTAATATTTTAGACTTAAAATATAAAAATAGGTTGGCAAAGTGATGGAAGCGATTAGAGTTAATTTGAATGGTACATGGACAGATCGTTCTCGTTGATTATGAATTTCTTAGGTGTCAATTCTATTTACGGGTACATCGTCACTTACATTATTCTTGGTTCTTTGAGCTTCCAAATTATCATTTAAACGGGCAACACGATTACGTTGATGGTTCACGTCACTTTGTAACACGTCGATTTGCGCATTCGATTGAGAGAGTTCCGCTTCCTTATTCGTTAATTCTGTCTTTAAGGCATTCAGTTGACTCTCCTTTTGGGCCAACCTTACGAAAAACCTTCGTTAAAAACATACTGCAAACAAGAAACTATAAACTTTATGATTGTATACATACAGATTAGCATGATCTGCAAGCTGTGCGTTCTTTTGAACATTATCATCGATTCCATTTTCCTTGTCTTCTGTAACCGGTCGCTCAGTGGCCGCTGTCAATTTCGTCGACAATGATTCATTCTCCTCTTGCAATTGTTTCAGTTGTTTTTGCAGGTCCGTGACATTAGCCAACTAAAAAATAAATAACGATTATATTCTCGTCAGATAAATGCAATGAAAATTTCTGTCTGCGTTATAAGAACAGTACCTGCATAGAAAGTCTATCGTTCTCCTCTTGTAATCGTGTAATCTGCAACTGCGTGTCACTGACTTTATTCTCGCTGCTCTGCAACCGATTCAATTCAACCTTCAACATTTTCATTTCATTCGCCGTGTCATTCGCAGGCGCGAGCTCTGCGCGTGCATTTTCTAATTCGGCTTGCTTCTGTTTCAGATCCTCCTTCAACTTTTGTATTTCAGTCTGACAGCACGACAGACTTTTCGTCGTGTACTCATATTCACTTTCCACGGTGTTCAATTTCGTCTGTTCGACTTCTAATCGCAGCTCCAGATCCGCTACATACTCCACGTAATGTTTCAACTCGTCTCGCAAATTGCTAAGCTCGTTTTGCGATTCCTTCACTTCCTCTTCCTTATTCGCGAGCGCTATTTTAAGAGCTGTGATCTCGGCTGCTTCAGATTTTGCTTCATTCATGGAGACTGACAATTCTGATTTTAGCTTGACCAGTTCGGCCTGGGCTTTATTTAATTCAGCTTTCAACGCGGAACCATCGTTCGCCTCTGTCTTTGCGGCATTCAGTTCTGATTGCAGCGAGTTCACCTGTTTCTGGAGCTCTTGTTCGTGACGATGCGCGTTTTTTAGTCTGTGATCCAACTCGGTTTGAGCGCAGTGAGCCTCCTGTATAAATAAACATATTTTAGTCGATCGACTTGATCCTTCAACGGCAGAAACAAGTGGGTCATTACAAGAGTCTTTTCGAAGTACTGCCTCGGATTTTCTTCAAAATTCGATAGGTCGTAGTTTTTAGTGATATACATGTGTATAAACGTATCTGAAAGGATTTCGCGTGAAACGACCAAAGTGTTATAATTTCCCTTACCTCAAGTTGTCTAGCGACATCTTTGAAATGTTGGAGCTGTCCTTCCGAGTGCATCAACTGGCCTTGCATCAGCCCTAATTGCTGCCGTAACATGTCTATCTCGGCCGTGCTGCTCTCGCAGGTCACTTGCAATTCACTTTGCAATTCCTGCACTTCGACGTGCTTCTGGGCTATCTGTGTTTTCAACGCGTTCTCATTTTCACGCATCTGCGCGAACTGCACCTCCATTTGCTTCCTCTGCGTTATCAATTCCTGCTGCAGATGGCCTTGCGTTTGCCCCTGGTCTTCCTGCATCTTATGAATTATCGCAGCGTTGTCGTTCACTTTAGCTTGCAGTTGCTCGATCTGTCGAGTGAACCCTTGCTTTTCAGCAGCATGGCTTTCCAGGATGTGTTGCATACGCGTATGCAACGTTTGAGTCTCCGTCACCTTGGCGTTCAGCGCTTCCTCCAGCTGTCTCACGCTAGCTGACAATCTAGACCTCTCTGAATTCAGCTCAGTTCGCAATTCTTTTAATTTATTTTGGAAAGCAATGTTAGCTTCGTGTTCGTCGGCAAGAGCCTTCTCCTTTTCTGCTAATTGCTTCTTCAATTTAATAACAGGATCCGCGCGACCTTCTGTCCACTCTGAATGCTCTGATGGGTTGTCCAGCTGTTTATTCAGAAGTTGATCGATTAGAATTTGAATTTCGGAACGGCTGAGTTCAGCTTTCTGGACCAAAGGCATCAAGAGAGATACATTAACAGCATCTTTGTCTCCTCCTAAAATATAAAGACGTTCAAGTTATTCATAACAATATTCGTATTACCATAGTTAATAAGATTGTTTATTATTTTACTACCATATATTTTATTGTCAATACAATTGTAACGCCGTTGTAACAATTATTAGTAGACTGCGGATCTTTATGCAAAATCAAAATTGTCTGCACCAATTATTAATAGAAGCTAAATAAAAAGTTCTTCCTTTCTTTAAGAATTTAATTCTCGTAATGTTTCCCTGTTCTAATTTGAAAACTATTATAAAAATGGTAGATATTGTAAACTATTATAAATGGTAGATATTATAAACTGTTATAAAAATGGTAGTATTTGGTAGATAATGTATAGAGTGTCTAGCACTTGTCTTCATAAGGGAATAACCTTGACAGTATGGTCATTGACCTGTAAGTAGGGAAGGGGAACAGATCCTACCTCAGCCACATTCCATAGCACAACCAAAGAATCTGCTTTGCTGTACTTAAGGTATATTCTTTGCGAAACATGTTCGATTAATTTAAAAGAAAAAACTATCATAAACTATTGAAATATTTAAATTATCTGTATAATCAAACTTAATTAAATTTCTATTATTCTCATAACAAATACATACTTCTACGCAATAATTTAATATAAAACATGATTTTAGCTAACTTACCAATTTGAGCTAGGATATCATTCTTCTTCTTTGTCTTTTTAGATTCTTTATTCGGAGCTTGTGTAATTGGTGCAGATTCCTTGACTGCTTCTTTTGCATCTTTAACAGGCGTTTCTTTATGTTCCTTTGTTTCTTTCGGAACATCTTTGTTAACAGGTGGTTGGGCATTAGCATTTACAACTGCATCTTTTTTCTCTTCTTTCTTCTCCTCCTTCGCTTCCTTATTCTCATCTTTCTTTTTCACGGAATCTTTCACATTTTTCTTTGTCTTTGTTGGAGTTTCCTTGGGAGATTTATTTACAATCGCTTCAGACTGATTCAGTTGTTGCAAATTTTCCTTCTGTTTAGTAAACGAACATCGAAACATGCGTTTTTGTAACAAGTGTTGAAATTATACAGAGAAACTTGTAATAAGTAGTTCTTAATAAAATTATATGTACATATACAACACAAAACTAAACGAGAAATAAAATGGTAAGATACCTACATATGAAACTAAAAGTGTTAGAGAAAAGAAAATAAATTTGCAACCATAACATACAAAATTGTTTACTCCCAATTACTTGAATGAATTAGAGCACCTACTACTAGTTTACAAAGATTTAGGACAGATTAAAAATGTGATAAATCCCTTGGTTATTATTAAATAAGCATTAATATTAATGTGGTTTCTGTATGTATTATAGAAGCAGCAGCCAATGAAAAATATGAGAAGCGAATGAAACACAGATGAAGTAAAATATTCTACCAAAAGCAGTTCACTCACACTGTGACTCCGTATGAGTTCGAGGTCGTCCTTTGGATGAATGAGGTCAAAATGATTAGCCTCTGCCAAGGGGGGTTGTGAAGGACTTAATTCGGTCACAATAACCAACGGCTCATCTTTATTTACAAGAATTGGCTTTACCTTTTCAGACTTGCCTTTCTTCTTACTTCCTTTGCTACCCTCCTATGATTCCAATGTACATATCAAATGTTTCTCCCATGTATTACAAGGGATAAAAACAAGCAAAAGGTATATAAAAAATATAGCTTTACATTATATCGAAATGGACATATAAAATTATTATCAACTAGGAGCAAGAATATAAAAATACTGTAAAACAAACAGTGAAGAGTAGAATTTTCTGTTTAATTTATATAGGAGTATAACTTATTTGCTTTTCACCTTAAAACTGTATTTATTTTGACGTAATGGCAAACATAAATACCTGGAATTGATCAATTCTTTTAGAATATAGAATATATTTCGTGTCTTATACACACATAAACGATAAAGTATAAGTCAGATACTATTATGAAGCGTGGAACAGTTATTTATAGAGAATAATCTTGACATTCTAGAACTGTTTATCAAGAAGATAACATAAGTTAAACGATTGATAAAGTAGTGGCTTGTACCAAAAAAGAAAAATCCTGTTACTTTAATTAACTTATTTTATCGTTTCCAAGCTTTTACTTTTATTTTACTCAATGATCGGTATAACTTTATCTTGTTTTTAAATTTATGAAATATTTATAGAGGTTACTTGTAAAATATCGAGTTTTACGTCATTAGAATTCTAATAACTAATTTAATATAAGAAATTTATTTTTTTCGTAGACTTACCAAGTGTGTGTCATAACTTCAAATATACGAAATACATTTACAAAAAATATTGAATAGTACAATTTAAATTATTATAATGTCATTGTATACACACAAAATATGAAAAGATATCAAAACTGACATTAGGCACGAGTGGCAAGTGAAGATCATCGAATAACAAATGTTTGCAAAAAATGTCCATTTAAATATAATATACACAAAATTGTTATAATGATCTTTACGCAGATTTTACAAATTCAACAAGGGAAAACATTATTAATTAGGATCTTACATTGATATATTATAGGAGTGCCCAGTTACTATACATTGATTCACGTTTTTGAAGAACATACACACACAATAATTATAAATAAAAGTAAAATAGTGGTGACGAAAACAATGTTATATTATTTGATTAAAGATCGACGAAAAGAAACAGACACATAAATATTATTGCATGCGAGGTAGCTACATTAGTTTACGCAAAACCATTTATTAACTATGCGTAAGAAAATGATGTAATACGGTATTAAAGAGATATTATAATCAATCCTTTAAAAGTGTAATGCCCGTAGAGAAATGTGATACTTCATGAACAGAAAGGCCTTAGGTGACACACGAGTATGATGTACATACAATATGTAAGAGTACTATGCTTCATGCATGAAATGTATGAAAAAACACAAGAATGAAAAAGCATGTAGGTGTATTTCAATTCTTATGTAGTTGCTATTAACATAAAAATACTTAACGTGCAATAAGCATCTGAAATATATGTAAAAAGAGTACTAACCACTTAATGTACCAATGACATAGTTCACTCAAAATTAAAGAATACAATATCACTTAAAGAAATCATGAAAATTAATACAGAAAATAATTTGAGCCATTTCTAATTCATCAGATCGATTGTCTTTATTTTTAATGATAAGCACATAAACAAAACTGCTTTCGCTTTTACTCTAATCCATACGAAATAATATATTATTCGAAATATAATTTCACATTAGCTTCTGAATATAATAAATTATTTTTTTGTGTAAATATATGCGTGCCGATTTTCTTAAAACTTTATCGAAGATAGAAAACATTCGTTATGGAAAAAAAAAAGTAGAATTTGATACTTCTGTTTCTGATTAATTTCTGAGTATACACTGTTTTGTATCTTCGATAACTTCTAAGATAATCGACTCGAATGCATTTAGGATGGACACACAACAGAAAAAGACTTAAGAAAATTTCCTTGTGGGAAGTATTTGCATGTGTTACGTGTCATAAGAAAATTATAAACATAATATATATCTTACCCGCAGCAGTGGCTCTAGAGGCAATATCTGAGGGTTTTCCTCGAATTGTACATGTTCTGGTTTCTCCTCCTTATCATCTTTCTCCTCCTTCTCTTCTTTCTTCTCTTTCACTTTCTTTCCTGCCTTATTCTTATGCTTCTTTTCTTTACCCTTATCCTTTTTACCTAAAAGAATAAATTTAATAAGAAAATTTCTTTGGAAAATATAATCGAAGCATCTCTTAATAATATTGTTAAACGAAACGGTACTTAATAAAAGATCATCCGGCAGCTTTCTCTGTTCGGCTATCGCTTCTTCGTAAGATTTCTCTTTTATGCCAAACATTGATACTAAAACAATAACTGCCGCCGAAATGACAACTACTGCTACATATACCAATCCTGTCTGGACATCCATGCTGCCAATGTCTATCTGTAAATGTAAAATATCAGGATATGTATTTTCATTGCCATATATTAGATACAACTTATTAACATATAGAAAGGATGTTTTTCAAAGTTCTAGAAATTTTGTATACATCTAGGAATTCAATATACAAGTGCAAGCAAGTCTCTACAAGTTTACCATCGATTAAGAGTCCTGGTCATTTAGTCTGCTCCAATTGTTTGCGAGATACGTTTCTGCAAAGTTGTGAAAATTTTTCAGCGATGAAAGAAGAAATAAAAGAAACGTTATAGTCTAGGAATAAATCGAAAACAGTTGAGAAAAGTACATACCTCTCTCTCTAGGAGATCACGTTGAATAATGTGGTATTAGAAGAGATCTGAACAAGTAAAAAAAAATTACAGCTAATTTCTAAGAACTTTGAAAACATCCTGAGTGTTTGAAAATCGAATTAATTTATTGCTTAGATAAGCGAACGTACAGTTACATAAAACTTTTCGCCTTTTAATATATTATGCGGTTCTTATCACAAACTTAGTCCGAATAGATTTGGAATAATTCCAATTTCTCGGATGAACTTTCTTTCGCAAAGGACACTATCGCCGAATACAATATTATTTCGAAATATTACTTTGCACGCTTTAATTCACCGAAATAGATATTTATTAATTAATATCGCAGTATCGAGAGGCATTATATTAACGCGAACGAATTTTGCACATTCCGCGAACTCGTGTATAATATCGCGGCATAGAATAAACTACAATAGGATAATTGAACAGGTGAAAGTTTCAGGAAAAAGCATTGTGAAAATGACATATGGATGACAATCGGATCATCGACACAATCACCGGAGATGAACCGAATTCCTCCACGTTAATATCGCATATAGGTAGAGCCGGCGAAATGATCTGCATTGAATTAACATTCTATTAAATCAATGGAATTCGAGAGCCGTTTAAACTTACATAGACCAGCGAGAATATTCCCAGTGAGTTGGTTCCGCCAAGGAATGTAAAATGAACAACGTGCTGTGTTTGTCTACAGAGAATCGCGACGAGAATTCACGCACAACTATTTCTTCTCGAGAATTATGGCGGCCGGACGTACAGGCAAGTATACGTGTTCGAAGCCACGCCTATCAAAACTTGTGTTTTCTGATTGGTGGTGAATGTTGCCACGTATGCAAAACACTGGTATAAACAAGAATGAAATTCATCCACGGATTTTGTTAATTGTCGGTGACAATTAACCACGGTGAATAATTGATAACCTAATTTAATTCATCGCCACTGACACGTTGCACGACACACACGAAACGGTCGATACGTTTGTGTGACACTATGTCACTTTTCTGCGCTAAGCTCACGCTGACCAACTTAATAAAACATTCGGTTCGATCATTTTTCTATTTACCTGTATTTACCTGTATTTACCGCAAACACTATTACAAAGACAACGTGGGTTGGTCTCGCGCTCGCGTAATATGCGCTACAAACTACAATAGAAAAACCATCGAAAACAATATCCTTTATTTACGAAACGTGACAAGGTGACAAGATCTATATATATTTATATATATATGTGTGTGTGTGTGTGTGTGTGTATACACACTGTTGTAATATATATACGTAATACTTTCATGGTATGTATTATAAAAAGTATATAGATAACAATTCCTAATCGGAAGAAGTAAAAAGATGAAAATTTTTGTTGGTTCCTCATCTACAACTTGAGCAAGATATTTTTGTTAAATAAAATAATAAAGATATTTGTATGTGTCTACAATTTTATTATTATTCGTAGTATTTTTTGTAACATGTAAAAAAATATGTCTTTATCCCCATATTTTCATAGCACTATACGATATCGATTGTACTGCATTTTAATGAAAATCGAATTGGAATACTTATTCGCTATTGTAGAAATAATATGAAAATTATAAATGTAATGCGTAACGTTAATTATATCATTAAACATCGTTTCAACAAATAGTTATTTAATGCTCTCTATTTATACAATCTTGATCAATTTTTATTATCATGTAAAACATTTTTAACAAACCGTATTATGCGTTATATACTTCTAATATACGCTAATAATAAGAAGATAGTAAACGCACGATTGGCATGAAATGAATATCTAAAAATTCAATGAAATATGCCATATACTTTGTTGCTCTCGAAATTTGCGAAAGCATTGGCAGTATACCGAAATTATTGTACATAAATGATTTGCTCGCATACGCAGTCGTTTTCTTGAGTCTACGATGCGAATATTATTATTGTAGTGTCGATAAATCATATATTCGTCTTGCAAGATATTATTGATCATTCAAAAAACTTTACTCCAACAAGCATGAAAACGATGTCCCGCTGGAGATTTTTCCTTATTGTTATATTTAAAAAAGAAAAACATTTCGGGATTACTTCAGGAATGTTCATGCAACAGCTCGAGCTTCGGGTAAAAAGCTCTCCCAAAATTTAATGATTTGATTTTGGTATAGCAACATGGATTCTAAATATTCTGTTAACTGCTCCTTAAAATCTTCCACTCTCCCCAACTCGAATCTTTCAACTTCTTTCTTAATCATTTTCGAGATATTATCAAATTCTTCTTGGCCTCTCTCAACTTTCGCTTCCCATTCAATAACTTCGGTAGCAGCTTGGCTTGTCTTGTCAGATCTACTGGATTGTTCTAGCCTTGCTTTCTGCTCCCGCTTTTTATTTAACACCATTTCAGCATGTTGCCAATTCTGAAAAACTTTTACTCGCTCGTGGAATACATCCTAAAATTAGCAACACAATATTAAGGTAATATGTACAACAAGATAACAGATAATTGCAATGCGAGTTGATTATCGACCTTTATCGCTCCAATCAGCGCAACATAGTCTCTTAACATTTCTCCAAATTGATAGAGATCGCTATTGCTTTGTGCTTTTCTAATCACTTCTATTTTCTCCAAAGTCTCGGCCAGCTGAGCTAATGCCCTTCCCAAAGATGCACCCGGTTCCCCATGACCAAGAACAGCAATAGATCTTGCTGTTGCACCTGTACACGTCGCTAACTCCCTTCTCTGATTATTCAAAGTGTCAACAGCGGAATGTAATGCTCGTAATTGTATATCGAGAGAATAAATTTGTGAAGTCTTCTCTTCGAACCACTGTAAAAAATAAATGAATCAAAAACATTGTCTCAATTCGTACATCTTCTCACATCATACGATGGTAGATTTTCTTATTTTTACCTTATCAGTTTCATCCATTTTATATGTTATCTTGTTAACGGTTTCTCCGACTTTGTTAAATAGTCTCATCACTCCTTTGCCACTAAGTGCAGACGTGTTGGTAGCTTTAGGTAATTCCATATCTGATTGTTTGAAAATATAAAATTTATTCGTAAAGATCTGTTGAAATAGTTATCATATATTTTATTACTAGACTGCGGTAAAGATTATTATGGTATACCTGCTTCCAAAAATTCTCTAAAATCAGGATCAACGCTGAGCACTGGATGCGCTGCAGTTCTATTTAAGTATCTTTCAAGTGCTGCTCTGCGTTTTTCAATAAATTCTGTAGAGCTAGAATTCTGTTCTTGACTCTTATCACCTGACATTTTTATTTTAGTTGTTCCTAGTTGAATAAATAATTATAAATGTCAAATAGAGCTCTACTATATGTATATGTAGAATGAGATCCGAGCAAATTTATATTCATACCAATAACACTTTTTTCTGGAGCAGGAGGAATTATTCTACCATTTCTAAGATATTTGTCTGTCAATTTGTCATGAAGGCCAAGGAAATCACTGAAGCGTCTAATGACACTGAAATTTCGCTTTCTAAATATCGGCATATTTGTTTTGGTTTCAACTTTGTAGGCTACATAAGCACCCATGCCATCTCCAATTTTCTGAGGGGAAGTGACTGTAATTTTCAAGAACACATCGGACGAATCTGCTGCTACCTGTACATAAAAACAATACGATACTCCACATCTATTCGAATGATTCTAAACATCTAGTAATTTTGTCAAGGGATGTGTACCTCGTCTACCGATTGGTTTTGGATAATGTTTGTTGGCAGAACATCAGCATTATCATTTATGGGGACATCATGGAGATCGCCTATGTCGCTACCCATTGGACCCAACGGTGGACTTAAGGGTCCTGGTGCAGGACTCGACATAGATGAGAATGAATTCTCTTCAGGTGCATCTCGTAGCGTCAACTTTGGTAGTTCCGCAGGGATCGAGGAAATTCCATTGTAGGGAGACGAGTCTTCTAACTGGCTCTGATCCTGTATGTAAATAACATTAAGTAACATAACAATATATCGACGAAGTACGATTACTTCTTTGATGCATTTATGACACAAATGAGTAGGTGTAATTTAAAACATTAAAGACATTAGACGAATTTGAAAATACGTTTATATTATTTTCAACCTATGTAAATAAGTTTCTATGTCACTCCGGTTTGTTGCAGTTCAGGTGGAAAATTTTTATTTTGCGTAAAGATCCGCTGTCTAGATATAATAAATGAATTCGTGTACATATGTTATTTTACTCGTTACATCTGAAAATTAAACTGTACATAAATAGGTCGCAAGTGTTTACGATCGCAAAGGACTAAAACAAAGTAAAACCGATTTTCATTTGAATTGTTTCTGATGAACGAATAAGATATCTTTATATACTCAAGATATCAGTATATACTGATTATAAAAACAAATGAATCGAGGGAGTAGTGCGTAGGTTGCAAAGTTTCCGTGCACATGTTAGAAAACGTACCTGTACAGCCGACGCGAAAATATCTTCATCGTCGTCGTCTAAATCATCAACTTTCGCCTCGTTTGTGTCGAAGAGCGGCGGAGATTCTTTAATATCAGCCATCTTAACGATTCTGTCAATCTACCAAGAAACTCACTGGGATCGGCCCCCTAAATAATGAATGCCAACGTCAATCGTTATGTATATGGCTATCGTGTTTCTCACAGTATGTATTCGTGTATTAGTGCGTTACAAACTTTTCAATTTAACTTCTGTACACATTACGCGCGTCAACGTGGAATTCCCACATTAAAATTGTCAACTGTATGCAATTATTTATGATAACGAAAGATGACCAATGATAAACTCGCGGTTTATCAAACTCGAAAAATATAACTGCACCATGTGTATGCACGAAATATTATTTTATTTACGGTATATAAATTGTTTGTCTATTTAGTAATCGATTCACAGCGGTACATTTAAAATCTCTGACGAACAAACTATTTGTAACATATACATATATACTACCTTTTAGTTTAGAAGTATTTAATCGATACGATATTGTTCACATTATTATTGACTAATAAATAACTTCGCTAAGTTTTGAATATTTAGATATTTTTTAATTTTATCAAAGTATCACAAAGTATGGATATAATAATGGTCGGTCGGACTGTGCCAATAAGTTTCCCTATGAATTTCGTATTTCACACTATATTCTATATATATATACATTGATATGCATATATAGAGAATCTTCTTTTACAGATAATTCTGTACACTTGGCACGTATACAATTATAAATACATACACACAATGTTGCTATCCCTATTGGATGATTTTTCATGAATTCAAATCTTTTTTATTATCGAACGATTTTCCGTAGGATTGTAAAGCGAACAAAGTGGAATACATATTTAATCAACGTGAAAAAATACGTACGATTTTCAGTTGATGGTTGAGGTTGGCAAAAATTGCAAAGAATCGTAGAAAATTATAAACTATGAATTTAATGACCAGAGAAGAAATTAATATTAGACGACTGTTAGCGAGATGCGAATTAATAGCGAAAGATGATCCTCATAAAGATTGGAAACTGGAAAAGGTTGACCAATTTGTTAAACATATGTTTGTACTGCTATAAATGTCATCTGAAAACGGTACAACTTCTTTAATAATATTTCTTAATTTTTTCAGTATATCCTTGCTTTAGATGACATGGTCAAGCAATTACAAGCATTGCCAAGGTATATTATTATTAATAACGATACAAATTTTAATCAGAAGTAACTAATATTTAAGTAATATTTTGTTTTAGTAAACCAAGTAAAGATGTTATGATGGATTATAATAAACGAATAGACTTTTTGAAGGGACTAGTGAACACAGCGAAACTAACTAATCCTGTGGATAGAGTTGCAGCAGTACAAATGTTATCAAAAAGTTCTACAACGTTCAATGATTTATTAGGTTCGAATATAACAACCCAGATTCATCAAAAAACTACAGCAAAATATAATAGAGAATTACGGGCAGAATTATTTCACAGCGACAAAGGTAACCGAATGATTTGACAACAAATAGGGCACAAAATAAATATCCATAGTACCGTTGCATTCGTCTAGGGTCCTTGGAGGATGGTGTAAGGCAAAGATTCACTAGCGCAAACATGCAAGATGAAGATTTAGATGCGCTGTTAAAGTACAATAGAAATATACAAGAGAAGATTGCTGAGAACATGCTGTCTATGACCAGTAGCATGAAAGAACACGCACTGGCAGCAAATGCTATTATAAAGAAAGACATAGGATTGCTCGAAAGATCCGACAAGTTAACAGATGTCAATACAAACAAATTAAAAACGCAATCTTTGAAATTAAAAGAGCATACTACATCATATTGGAGATGTTGGATGTGGGTGATGATAGCATTTGTTTTAGTTGTCTTCTTTAGTAAGTTTCAACTAAAATATTGTGACTTTTTCATATTTATCAATGTTTATATATTAGATCATCCCATAAATAATGTTGTGTACAAAAATTACCATTTTATTTGCTTAGAATATTTTAGTCTTTATTTAATATTTTATTTTTCAGATATGGTATTATTTATGAAGGTTGCGAGAAAGAGAGTTTAAACAATAAATCTGCGGTTGTATATATTTTTGAAAATTGTAACATATGTATTATGTAAATCAGATATTGATGGTGCACAACTGTGAACAGCGTTCACGTTTCACATGGAATCATTACTATTATTATTATTATTACCACAAACATGTCTACCATGACGAGTATGCCTGTACAAACACCTGCTCCACCCAAAACCACTTGGAGACCTGGTAAATAATAAGAAACACGAATCACAATTTTCGTTGGATCTGTGATTATCATAATTGCTTGGTACACAATAATTATGTGCTACATGTATACTAAAACATATGTGTCTTTATTTATTTATCTCTTCCTGTCAATAAAATGTCTAAGTAAAAAGAAAAAATGGGCTTGGATAGAATTACTCACATTAATAAAACATTTAAACATGAATTATATCTGAGCATGAAAATTTTGGTTATTGTTGTGTACACTAAATTATTTATTGGAACTAATAGTTAGCGACTGTCATCGCTATGCTTTTTCTGTCTTCATTTCTTATTTACTCGGTTAGTAATATTCTCAAGAATTTCTTTTCTACTTTTTTCAAGGTAAGGTCAAAGTCATGCGAGCATTGTATAAATACACAGCACAAAATGTAAGCATGCGTATTGGTTGTTCGTGTAATCACTTTTTAAATATATGTAATAATTACATTGATATATTCTTATCTTTCCTTTTTTCTTTTAGACAGATGAACTGTCTTTTGATGAAGGTGATCTTCTTTATGTTTACGACAAAGATGTAGAACCCAATTGGTGGAAGGCAAAGTGTGGGAATCGAGAGGGACTAGTACCAGCTAACTATGGTTGGTTCGAAATTAGATTTATTCTTTCATTGTGTTGCATTTTATATAAGCTAATAAACTAGGGAAGGAAATTTATGCACAGTTGAAGAACAAACGGAAGAAATTGAATTACCATTGCATGATGCTGCGAGACGTGGGAATCTTTTATTATTAAAAGAATATATTAAACAAGGAGTTTCTGCAACAGCTTTAGACACAGTGGGCAATACTTCGCTATACTGGGCTGCTCGTGCTGGTCATGTGGATTGTGTAAAAGAACTCTTAAGCTTGCCAAATCCCATAGTCGATGCTAAAGTAAGTATATAATAATAGTGTGCCACTGTCTCCTTTAATCATATACTATATGTATATTTTAATTGTAGAATAAAATGGGTGAAACGCCATTGCATGCAGCAGCAAGTCGTGGACATACAGATATAGTGAATTTGTTATTGCAATGTGATGCAGACCCGACAATAAAAAATAACGACGGCCTAGTTGCTGAAGAACTATCTTCCAATATTTCAATTAAAAATATGATACAACTCAGTCGACAGCACTATGATAAAATATATGGATACACAGAGGATGATTACAACGACGACAGTGATTAAGAAAGCAGATCTCCTATTTGCAGTTCATTACTTGTGATTACTATGACCAATAATAGTATTTTCGTTTTTATATATAATCATATATAGTGATAGAGTAATTAAGTTAATATTTAAACGGAGATTTTTATTGAAAATTATTTATAATTAATATTTAATAATTGTTATGTAATATTATATGTACCGTTGTTACAACAGTCTTTGTACACGTATAATTAAGCTTGAATAAACAATCAGAACAACAATATATATACACTTTTATCTTATTTAACAGTCATTGTTTGTTTATTTACATACGTAGAAATGCGCTTGAATTAGAGCTACGAATTTTTCAATTCAACGAAGATTTATTATTAGATGATGAAAACATATTAAAATATGTTTAATACTGTCTAGATACACATCTTATACATGTCTGTAATAATTAAATTAGTAAATAGAAGTTTTATTCAATTACAGTTATTTTTTAAATTGAAGAAATCATTCAATTATTTTATATTTTGAATGATACAACAAAAAATAAGAATTACATTTCAGAAATTAATCTGAAAGAAGAAAGTGTACCATTCTTTTAAGGGTACTGTTCGGAAGTCGTCGAGTATATCGAGAGTAACTCGTTTCGTTCATATCTTTTTGCTGAACCATCTGTTGAAATCCAGTCTCAATAATAATTGTGCTAAGTGTTCTCCGCTAGGTTGTGCACGGACTCTATTTAATGTTTTCGTCAGCCAGCTCATTAAACTTTCAAGAGTGTCGGACAACGTTTTGAGTTCTTCCTTCTCTGTTAAAAGTAAATTGCCTACTTCCCACATCGATGCTTGTAAGATAAAATCGTCGCAAAGTCGCAGTAAAAGTTTTATCAATTTATTTACCTGTTAAAAAATATTTAATTAACACGCGAATCATGTGATTATTGATATATCTATTCAATATACCTATTGGAATATAACATACAGGATTTTTTCGTTCCGTTGTACTTCCCAGCAAAAATGTTTGAGACATAACGTTCGCTAAAAAAATAGTGTGTGCTTTTTGCACGTCTTCAAAATTTCGAGTATTTTTCATATTCGCTTCCATTATAGTGTATTGACTTTCTAATACGTCCACTTGCAGATAGTATTGTAAATTATCAATAATAAATATTAAATTATTTCTTAGTTGTATGACACCTATATCACTGGAAACAGATATTAGAAATGATCATATAACACGCGGTACACATGTATAAGAAATATTATAATTATATCTTACATGTTCTTATTATACATGTGTTCACTCCATAGATTCCACAGATCAATTTGAGTTTTCTTAACTCTTAATAAAAATCGAAATAATGTATTATAATCGACTAAAGTAGATGGACTAAATAATAAGTGTAATGGCCATATGACTTTGTACTTTAAAATGATCATCCCCCATCCGCGCCTTTCTACATTTAACCAAAAAGAAAACATTATGTTTATTATTAATCGTGGATTAAAGTCCCGTAAGCCTAGTGTGTTAAAAAGGAGAAAAAAAGGCCCTCCATAAAGTGAAACTGTACCAATGGGATCTTCTCGTTCTCTGTCTGTAATTTCTGTGCCGTCTGTTTCAGTTTCATCGCTATCTTCCAGTGGAACTGGTACTAAAAAATTGAAACTCTCCATAGCACTTTCATCGTTCAAGTGCATTTTTCTTAATGCAATTTGAAAAGCCAGATTGATATCTCTGGATGTATGATTCGTCGGCGATTTGTTCAGTATATGAGCAGTGAGTCTAACAAATTCGAGAAACAAATCACCCCGACCCATAAGGAAAAAGTCTTTTACTAATTTAAGCTGTTGTACTAGTTGAGATTCCTCGACGGCAACTCGCCATAACAATTCAGTTACACAACGTTTCAATTCGTCGATTGTACGTTCAAATTCGACAATATTAAAAGTTGGGTTTTTCTGAAGATTTTGAATTTTAAAAAAATACTCGTATTCTTTATCTCCCCATATAGAAAATTCGGTCTGATCGTCTACTGCAAAGTCTGTAAGCAATAAAGAAAATTTTAGTATTCTTTTTTCTTTTTTTATATTTTGCATATTTGCAAACAGAGAATTTTAGATGAGCAACTTACCTTTCTTTTGCCTTGGATCATTCCCAAACATTATAATAGTTTGCCCTATAGTCAAAATCTTAGTTGCTAACGATGGCCTAATGTAAGCAGGTAACATGTCAACTTGAACATCATAATCCCACATATCCGAGTTTAATTTTACATTTTTTGTATCAGCATTGTTCTTATTATCTGCCAATATCAAGCTGTTTTGTCCATCTGATATTTTTTGGATGAAAAACTCATTGTGCGTGTCCTCCAAATTACCATACAAAAGCCAGCTTGTTAATTGTTTGTAGAAAACTATATGTATACTAAGGGATACCCTAAATAACAACAAACCAATGAACGAACAGGTGATTAGAATACCAATAACAGAGATCACTCACTTTTCCAAAGCCTTCTTTACTTCAGGAATACCAGTATGCATATTTTGATGCAAACATTGTAACAATTTACAACCATGAATCTTTTGTGTATTAATCTAGAATAATGAGGTAAATCAAAGTATGTGTTTGTTACTTTCTTAATCGCTATTACAGCACAATATGATATACATGTATATATATATATATATATTTGAACAGACTCACTTCTCTTATAATAGAATTCAGAACAGAAAATAAACCTGTATACTTCTGGACACGACAGAGAATTAGCGATAACGGCGTATAACTGTCATGAAGAACAATGCTCTCTAAATCAACAATTTCTTCACGGAATGGTTCTAAAGATTGATCCATTCCTTCACAGAGAGCTTGTAAATATAAACCTTGAGGTAAATTTTGCAATTCTATAAAATAATTACAGTTACCGAGAGAGAGAGAAAGAGAGAGAGGGGAGATATAGACAGTTTTAAGTATAAAACTTAATAAATTCTGACTGATAAGAAAAAGAATATTATGTACCTTCATTGGATTTTGTAATATTGAATGTTGAATACTCATGAACAAAGTTTCTAATAACATTGCACTCCTCAACTATGTCCAATATTCTTGTAAGTAATGCACGTTCCCCAGGATGTAAATATTTTTCAAGATCTACAGTCTAGAAGCGAAAAAAGAAAAATATTAATGTTCAGCCTCAATTAATGTTTAGACGAATTATTTTAACCTTACATTCGTCTCCAATAGATGTGAAACATTTGTAGAACACCCCCACAATGACAGCAATACCTCATGCAACATTTTCTTTTTTTTTTGTTGTCTTTCTGTTGAAAGATTTATTACTCCTTTCGATCGAATTAAATTGCAGGTAAACAAAACGACGAAAACACCGATAGCCCATTCAAGTAGCCTGTAATCATTCAATGGTTCAGACAGGAAAGGAGAAACATTTCGAAATGCGTACTATTTTTCCTGTCCATTTTCTGACTATTCTTGAGTAGTTCATTACGAACTATTTGACAATAGAGATATATTTTCTTGACATTAGCTCTTATCAGCTCTTATTTACTTGAACCTTAGACCATATATCATATATACCCATAGACCCGGCATAGGTATAGTCAAAGAGGATTAGGAAGATATGTATATCCTCTTTGGGTATAGTATGTGTAATGTGTATAGGAAAACCAAGGAAAACCGAGTGTTGCGTCTCAGTATGGTGGGATTTAGGACGCTGGGTTCGGGTGCCCGTGGAGCGCTAAAGCACTCTGCTAGTACCGACGCCAAACTGCGCCAAACACTTTCAAACACTACTAGTATTGCAAGAAATAGATACTAAATTGAATGTTATTTCTTCCCTGAATGATTGTAATAGAGCAGAAATCATGTATTGACATTTTCATCTACACAATTGTTTTGTAAATGTATTATAGCAGTAAATGTTTTGTAAGTGTATAAATAGTATATATAATAAATAATCACAAGCGAGGTAAATGTAAATTGTGTAAAACTAGCAGTACTACCTTAAAATGTTGTAAATGTGATCAATTTATATGTAAAAAACTATTTTGTAACCTGCATAATATGCGAAAGTTGTTAATCTTCAGGTAATATCTTAATAAAACATACAGAATAAACGTCTGTATCTCAAATACAGTTTATAATTGACTATTTCATGATATAATGCCAAATTCTTTGAAATTATCCTGTCCATTGTTTCCACGTACTGGGTACATGGCGCACCCGCTGATCCCCCTCACCCCCCATATAAACCAAGCGTAGGCACTGTCGATGAGCATAGCTTGTACAACAAGTAAAAAAACGTTGAAAAACTATATTTGAACAATTTATTTTTTAATAGAAAATATCAACGAAGTTTGTAAAAATTATTGTTTAACAAATGCAAAAAATATTTAATTATCTCTAATTAAAAATATATGTCTAATTAAAAATTCTGACAAAAGTCTGGCCACAGGGATTTTGTGAAGGGATGATGGATGAATGACACAGGGAATAATGAATATTATGACTCTTAATTTATTATTATTATTCTTTATTATTCAAAATCAAGGTCAAAATCTTTACATACACCAAGACCTATTTCATGATTATGATTGTGCTTCCTCACAATTGTGGCCATTGGCATGTTCTAGCATAGGCGTGATAACTAAAAAAATACAAAGAAAATCAGCAATGTGCAATATATGTACACGTGTGTTGAATGCCATAATTAGATATACGTACCACAACAGCAAATTAGAGGTCTTCCTCTTCCCCGGTTGCCGCAGCTTCCTTCTTCTCCTTCCCTGGACAGCACATTATATTTTTCCTCAGATTCCAATAGATTTCCGCATTACCCTGGAGGTACTATTAACAATGCGTTTTTTTTAAAGTGGTATCCCCAGTAGGCCTATTCCACTATGTCGCTGCATTGCCCACACTACGAAGTGGGCGAATTGGCCAACCTAAAAAAAAAATAAACATTAGTTTGCATATTAATAGATTACATATACTTACTTCTATTATTAAATACACTTGTACTTACGACTCCGTGGCGTCGTCGTTGCTGGAGATAGCGGTGTTCCGCCAGCAGTTGCGCCTGTAGCTGACGCAGGTGGAGGGGGTGGTGGAGGTGGAGGGGATGCGGCGCCCCTGGGCGGTTTCGTTTTTCCGGTGCCGCTCCTTCGCCGACTTCAGCTCCATTTTTATAATTTTTTCGAAGTCGCGTTCATTTGGCCGCGAGAACGAACGATTCCGCAGCGTTGCCTCTGTAACATTCATTTGAATCAAGATGAATAAGACTAAACAATAAATGAATGAAAATAAACAATGAATTAATAATGAAATTAAACAGAGTCAACGATGTACAATACTTACCATAGATGGCATTGGTTATCTGCTTATCGCATAGTGATGTTTTCCCGTATGCACCAAGCCACGAGAGAGCATCTGCACACTTCTCTGTCAGGGCCAGCTTAAAACAGGAGTGTATCATCTCCCTTAACGTGTATCCGCCCAATTGGGCAAAGTACACAACCTAAAAAAAATCAACATTAATTTCCATATTATACTTATTTTTATTATATATCTGTACTACAATATACTTACCACACTGTTGTAGTCCTCTATGGAACACTTTTCAAAACTCTCCACCTCTTCTGGCGTGTCGAGGGGTAAAAAGCGCGGTGGCTCCCCCTGCTGCTCGTACAGCATTGTTCGATGTTGCCCCCTGTTCATGGTGGGAGCAAAGAAAAATTAATAAATGGAACAACTTTTCCAAAAATATATGATTTCAACAAATTCTGAGGATGACTCACTCCAACTTATCCATCATTGCTTCCTGGTTCCGCTGTGATTCAGTCTGGTAATCGACCCTATTGATGGTGGGAGCAAAGAAAAATTAGTAAATGAAACAATTTTTTCAGAAATATACAATATCAACAAACTCTGAGGATAACTCACTGGTTCTTCTCAACTTTCTCCAGCCGCTTTTGGACCTCCCGAATGGCGTGCAGTATTTCAACCTGTCCCACGCTAAAACAAATACAAACATTACACCATGTCCTATACAATTTAATTATAATCATTACTAAATTTAAAAATATACATATATGCAACTTACTGTTCTGACATTGCAGGAAGCGACGGGAGAGTCGGAGGTGGGTGACCGACTGGCGGTGGGGGAGGACTAGGTACAGGGGAGAGCTGGGCATAGGAATGGTCTGGGAAATAATCAGGTGAGTGGCAGGGGGAGGAGTGGGTAGGTGGTGGGTTGGGTGGCGGTTGGCTGGGTGGATAGGGGTGCTCTGCCTCCTCCCGAACGCTGTTCAGCATTCGCGCCAGCTGGTCCGTGCCGGAATGCAGCGTCAACGGCGACGGCAACGGTAGTACATCATACGTGATGGCACTGACGCGTGGTGTGCCGACGAGTGTTCTTACATCCTTGGGTAAACTCGAATGAAAACACGAATGCGTACGCAGTAGTTTTAGTAGGTTATTTCCCAGAGCGTGCGATACATTATACTTTACAAAGCAAGACGCCAAACGATCGCGGAACGATGGTTCTGACGCAGCGCCAACAGAGTTCCGGGCTGTGTCATCGCGTGACGGAATTGAAGAAGACGTGCCAGGCATGTCTCTGAATGTTAAGAATGTCTCTGAATTCTGAATGTTAAGAAATGATGCCGAGTCTTCACGTGAAGGCTCCACATTAAAATTATGCGTGAATGAAGAGGCAGTGGTGGATATGTCCTGCACAGTGCCATCATTAGCGACGATTGCTGTTTTATTACGCTTCAAATTCTTGCTCACTTCATTTAAAATGCGCCGTTTTTGCCTAGGACCTAAGCAATGGAAAGGTTTTCGCGAAAACGACCTTTTTAAAATTCTGGAAGACATTTGTGCAAAATTAAACCGATGAAGCAATAGAAATGTTTGCAAATACCTTCCTTCCACGTAGTGCACGTAATCCAAGCAAAGCACGTAACTCACGCAATCCAAATAGACAATTTAATAGTCAAATGCAGCAACACAGACCGTACTCGCGAGTGTAACCACGGAGCGTATCACGAATCACGACATTCACGACGGGCCTAACCAGACCTAACACCTAACCGAACGAGAACGAACGAGAACCAACGAGAACTGGGATGAACTGGGATGAACTGGATGAACTGGGACAACTGGACAACTGGGATTGGGATGAATTCGTGCCAGGAGCAGCCAGGAGACAACTTGTTTAAAAGTCTTGTTGTGTTGTTGTGACGTGACTGTGTGAGTGCTTGTGAGGCACGAAGAGTACGTGTACAAGATGGCCAATATCGATGCAATGACAATGTTGATACCAGTTGATACACACTGTTTATATATATTTAAAACAATTTAAAATACGGTAATATTGTAACCGATTCAGATGTACAGCAGGAACTCAATGAATTCGATTATAAATTAAAGTAGAGCCTGTGAATATTGCTAACAATTGTAATATGTGTAATATGATATTTATATTCAATGATGTCCAATCGGCGATGCCATCATCTAGCGCGCCAATAGGCTGAAACTATTTTTCTGTCAACTGCGTATTGACATTGACTACGTATACTCGCATTTACGAATTATAACAGCGAATGTATATAATCCTAAACCTGTCTCGCAATATCTAACAAACTGAAATTATGAATGAACGTAAAGGAGTATCGCGCATATTACATCAATGTTTGTTAGTTTTCATTGATCTGTTGTGAAATCGTAGTGTATTCCGTGGTGACAAATATTTGTTTTCTCGATGCAGTACGTGTTCCGATTGTAATTATTTCATGAATAATGACACAGTCTTCTATTAAATCCCAATAAATAATCGTTTGATTCTGTTGACAGAGTCGCCAAGTGTTGAATGTTATTAATAAATGTGTACATTACTGTGAACCGTTTCGAAACTTCATTGTACGATAAACAATTCGTTGAGCGATGCGATTGATTGACTAATAAAATTTCTGATCTAATACCGAAGTAAAAATTATGTAAATAGATAAAATGGTTGCAAATACAGCAGCTGATATGAATGAATCCATTTACCATGAAAGACAAGTAATTTATCAATATTTTCATTTGGAAATTTATAATATATACAATTGTATTAACCTTTCTTCTGTGGTACCTGTCTTTTCTTTGTAGGTAAAAGAACTTTGTGCTTTGCACGCGTTAAACAACCTGTTTCAAGAAAGAGGATTCAGCAAACAGGAATTAGACAAGATTTGTTATAATCTAAGCCCAGACGTGTGGATCAATCCTCATAAATCGTTGCTTGGACTCGGTAATTATGATATCAATGTTATCATGGCTGCGTTGCAACAAAAGGGTCGTGAAGCTGTTTGGTTTGACAAACGCAGGTATGTAAAAAAATATAAACAGCATAGTATTATGGAATCTTTATGCATTCATAGTTCTGGTTTTTATGAAATAATTTACAAGAAATTTGCATAAAGATTCACAGACTAATTTATACATTCAATTCTAATGTGTGTGTTCACTTAATTTTGTAGAGATCCTACGTGTCTATGCTTGGATAACATAGAAGGCTTTATATTGAATGTACCAACAGAATATAAATTAGGTTTTGTGTTGCTTCCCTTGAAAAGACGTCATTGGATCGCTCTGAAGAAAATTCATGGTGCCTTTTATAATCTTGACTCGAAACTGGACTCTCCCCAACTTATAGGAAAGGTCAGCAAAAGATAATTTCTTAATGAAGAATGGCATTATTGTACTAATTCAAAGTTATTGCGGTGCTAGGATCATGATTTGCTCGTGTATCTAAAGGACCAGATAGACAGTAAGGAGAAAGAGTTGTTTCTTGTTGTATCAACAGAAATAGGCAGTAATCAAGGATGGTTGATAAACACATATGCAAACAACGAAGGGATTAGTGCAGATCATAATTCGATAACGTACATTGAAGATTCTTACACTGACGTGGACTTAATGAAACAGGAGTCTAAAGAAATGAATGAGAACGAAGAGTCTGTAGATAATAAAAACTCTAGGTAATTGAGGTTCTTTAACACGTTCACTGTTTTCTGTGTCGTATGTGATGCACGATCATTTTTTGGTATAATGTTCTTGCTTTTCATACGATGCATAGTCTGAGTTAAATGTTTTGCTTCGTAAAAAAACTGGGACAGTAAACGTGTTAATTTTATAACGTTGTACATTTCATGCTTCAGGCCAAATAAATTTATTAATGGGAACGACAATAGATCAGGGAATTCTGATTCCAGGGAATTGAAAAACGAAGCAAACAAATTGAAAATGACTTGAATGTTGCATTTAAGATTTTGTGCATCAAAGAGCAAAGTATAATAATTTCTTTTTTTGTTTTTGTTAATATATTGTGCTAATAAGTTGACATTTGTTTAAAATATATTTTATTATATTATGTTATAGTATATATTATATTATGTTTCATGTTATAATTATCGTTATATTTTTCAATTAAATTTTAAAGAGACAAAAAAAGAGAAGATTTTAACGTTCGAAATAAAAAAAAATATATATATAACACATAAAATTATGTGTCGCTAATTGTTGATTTCAATACGAAGTTATGACAAGACTTTTACATGTTATTTTTACTATAACTATAAAGATAAGTTAATATTTGTAATATATAATCGTTTTAAGCAAAAATTTAAATACATATTTATTTAAACATAAGAATGTTTAAAGAATTGTCTATAGTAACTGTGTATAGTAAGCTCTTGTTTCAAATGAATGTCGTAATATTATATGTAACTATTTTTAAAAAATTGATACTTATAATATTTACGTTTTCGTGTCTATGTTATTTGTAATACTGCTTTATCAGTATTATTAGTTACGAATGCAGTATTTTAAGTCGTCAATTCACCTGCACAATTTTACATTCGAAAACAAAGTTCAAACATTATTTTATGTATATATATTGTAGGATGTTAATTCATACTGTGTTGCATTAATACTGCATTACTTGTTAAGCAAGAGCTGTATTACTTTCCCCCGAAACAACAATTGTTTTCTTTAATATTTATTACTAGTCACGTCAGATTATTGCATAAAAACAATACGAGATACTATAAAAGACAATCTTTCGCACTTCAAACAAATATACTACTATGTAAATGTGATAAAGAAATAATTGGTATGTAAACGATGTACCATTTTATATTTCCTGTACATTCTAGCATTATAGTAGAAGAAACTTATTTATAAGATGATTATTTTATTTAAAAAAACGTATTGTTTATGTTTGTCGACCTACAGTCGACCGCGTAAGTGTTCGTTCCCTATCGCACTCGGCGTATGTAGATATATGTAAATAAACAGAAATACGTGTATAATCTTCAAAATGTGCATACAGGAATAAATCTTTATCAATATAGAATAAGATAACGCTCTCAGAAATATTGTTATACTTTGTAACTTGAAAAGAAATTGTAAAGGAAACGCATTCGATCATTAATAGAAAAAAGAATTATTTAATTTAATTGGGAAAAAGCTAGATCAAGTTTTTATGTTTGTGGTGTTCGGATATCCGAGATATTTGAATAAACTATGTTTATGAATCGCTATGCATGCGCGCTAGAACGGCTAGAAGTTGACTCTCGAATAACACCAGAGTTTCGTAACTGTTCGTAACTATGTTCATTGTGGTTACGAATTTTTGTTATGTGTGCACACAGTCCAACACAGTCCATTAAATTTCATTAGTAAACATTAGTAAAACATCTGACTTCATATAAACGTTTTGACTGCATTCAAAAATTAAGAAAAATGTCGGTCAAACATCTTGCTCAGGTAATTATTTCATATTTTATCGAACGATAAGTTATTTAAGCCGTTAACCTAAAATAACAGTGAACATGTATAATTCAATGATTTAGTTAACTAATCGTTTCGTGTGCAACACGATGATTTAATCTACAGAAAGATCGTGGTACTACGATCCTGTATCGTTTTCACGCGTGTTCAAAATAATTAAAAGTAATTTATAAAAATAATCAATTTTAGAGATTGTACTACATGCCAAGAGCAACACGATGGTCAAAGGGAGTCGGTGCGGCATTACCGGAGGAGTATAAAAAATTTTGGAGAGAATGGAAACTGCAAGAACCCACGGCTGTCCATTACATAAAACAAGAAGGCAAATACTACAAAGATGAGAAAACAGGAGTTGTGTACGTGGTTTGTAGTTAGCACGTTTTGTTTCTTTGATGAGTTACAGTCTTTAAGTTGATTCATATAAATCTGTAGACAAGAAGTTAAAAATATACCAATTCCATTGCTGTATCCCAAAGAAATGCACAGCAGTATTTGGGGTGGCGAAGCAGTAATACAAGGCTTTCTAAGGAAAGGCAGACGAACCCGTAGAGTTCCAAAATTTTGGTTTCCTGCTCTCAGGAAGTCTGTAGTGTACAGCGAAGTTCTAGATACATATATGAGGCTCGTGGTCACTAGTAGGACTATTCGTTTAATTCATGAACATTATGGTTTCGATCATTACTTATTGAAGGTAGTAATACCAGTTGTAAAACACTTGTATGTATTATTCCTTAATATTGAAATGTTATTATTATTTGCAGACTCCAGCTTGTGATTTGAGATCGGAGCTTGCACTGAAATTAAAACGCCAAATACTACTAGCATTAATTGATAAAACATTATATCCAAATGATTCTGAAAAGAGGGAAGAAATTTTTAATAAATATAAGGAATATTTAACAGCGGTGAGACACTAATCTCTTCCTGTATAGGAATGGATTAAAATGATTAAATCATTCAGGTCTAAATCATTCAAATTAGGTCTACTAGAAAATAATCAATTATTTTAATTTATTCATTTTCAGTATACACGAGAGGAAATCGAATGGTACGGACTAACATTTAAAGATGCGGTTCAGAAATATTTTAAGCAGCAAGAGAAGCTGAAAATAACACAACCCTTGAAAGTACAATACAGGGCTGAGCTAATCGAGAAACTTAAAGAGGGTAACGCCAACGAAACAGAAGCTGAAGAAGATTCATCACTGGAGTACGTAAATATTCTATCAATGTTTCGTTTGAAACTTCAATTATTTGAATTCACATTATTATTGCAGAGTTTCGTCTTGGATGTCGAAATTGAATCCGTTCGCCAAGAATGCTAAAGCCAAGTGAAAGATTTCAATATTGTGGTCGAGTGTCGTAAATTAGGGAAAATAAGCTTTATAACGAGTTTATTACTCTTTTCCTTTATATTTAACACGTTACAAAGACTTCTGTATAGAAAATTAAAGTCTTCAAAATCTTTGTTGAACTCCATCTGATCGTTACTATAGGAACTTCAGTTTCAGCAACAATATAAACTTCTTCGAATTTCCGTCAACTTATACTTCACACGAAAGCTAAGCAATGATTAACTATTAAATCATTTGTGAAAAGACATTTCGATACAATTAACTAAAACTTTCTTATCTATAAGAAATAAATAACTATGATATTGAACACTCAAATTCGCCATCCTTCGGTAAACAATTCAACGAGGAGGCTATGGCTCTCGTGATGTACGTCATTGTTCCGAAACTACCACTCGGAGCACTATCGTAAAAGTGTTGGCAAACGTACGCTGCTCCGCCGCAAAGCAGATTTCCCAATGCATTTGTTTCCCGGTGTTCTTTCGGTTTGGCACAGCACAAGGTAGCATCTCCGTCGATTTTCATCTAATTGCATCGAGTACATTTAATTTCGTGTATGCGACTTTAAATAGTGATAAACGTACCTGATCATCTAAGAAGATAGCGTTAGCCTTGTGGACTAATTGCTCAACGGTAATCAATCCACCCAGCGACGAAACCACGTTATACTCTGTTACCAAAGTTAATACCATTAAAGCTTCAACCACTAATTGACGATACTCCGGTTGGGGTATAGTGTTTAAGACAGTTTCTACTGCCAAAGCGAACTTTAGTTCCCCAGGTGTCATTTCCTGGGTAAGATTTTGAGGTAGGACTCTACCTTCGATTGCTAAACCTTGGCACTGTCGCGAACGAAAGTTTTAATTTAATTTTAAGATTACGAAATCGTTTATGTAAAGTTTAGCGATACTTACTCGTTCGAGAACTTGCCATACACGAGGATAAAAATCTCTTGGCACTCTGTTCAATGCCCCGTCTAGTCTTCGTCGTCGTAACCATTGACCCTGTCTGTCCGGCTCAGCTTCACTGCTATCGGTCTGATCGGCACTTAAGAAACCTCCAATTTGTGATTTCTGGATCAATGTAACAACGAGATCATGAACTATAGAATACGAGAATTATTTTATCATTTTTACAATTATTACCTTGCTGACTCTGCTAGACTTGCAACTGATAACGGAGAAATTACCTCGGCCGACTAAATGCACAAATCAATTTTTCTTGGATTAATTATTCCTCGGAGAATCTCGTGATATGAAAGAAAAAACGTACCGCTACTTATCGCGAATTCTTTGCCGCTCATAATGTGATGCAAAAGATTCTTCATTTCGAACGGCGATAAGTTCAACAGATGTTCCGATGCTTCTTCTCCGGTGCATATTAGAGTCCTGGATAATTCGGTAGCCATCACTTGGATAATTAAACCTACTCGAAGCCTGAGCATTTCGTGAAATAGTTGCGGTTCCGTTCTAATAAACATTGCTAGGTAAACAAGTAATTCCTGCGTTAGCATAGCAGTAGATTCGTCGTCTCCGTATGCCTGGTGGATTAATACACGTAACTCGTTTTCAGGCAATGGCGCTACAATGGTATGCTCATTGGTGGGTGGCATTCCGACTGTAACTTGTTTTTGTCGGACCAACAAATCCGTGACCGCTTTAGCTAAATCCTCAACCCTTTTTCCTAACATTCCAGCTGTGTGACGTACTATTCCCCACATCTTTTGTTGACAAGCTTTCTCGTAAAGATCTTTCAGTAAATCTTTGATTAAAACAGGATGACCTTCCTCCAACATACCAGTGTTGAAGTACAGACCTTGCGAATCCACCTAAGAATTCGAATTATTAATAATTTAAAGTGAAACAAGTCGGGTTTCAAAGATTTAGCAATAACAACTTACGAGATATTGTAGAATGTCTCCTTGTTCCTCCAAGCTTTCTGTTTCTCTGAGCATAGATAATAACTCTTCAACTTCTGTGTCCGCATACTGAGCCTCACCTAAGGCTCTGTGTCTGTGTAGCCTTGTGCTATTCGCCCAAGACAAAATCTCATCGGTGGGCGACGGTGTACGGTCAACGGGAGCTGATTGTGTGGAATTAGGAGATAATGTTGTATCTGTCACTTCAATAAACGGATTCGTATTTAAAATAGCTGAAGGCCTTCGTTCCTCCCCCGCCATTCCAAGAATTTCAGCTATAAATCATAGTTCGATTTTTGCAAATTACATTCAACGATCGAATTAACCGGACTCTCGAATTTCTTGTTAATCTTTGTCTCTGGTAAGTTCACTTTTTGGGTGATTAGTTACGATTAGTTAGTTACACTTACATTCTTGGAGGATGGTAGGAATCATAGCTGTAGGGATATATTGCGCAAACACTTAGCATCCACTTTTATAGAACATGCAATCGGATCTCTAAGAATTTAAATAGTTCATGAAATTAATTCTAATGTTTTATTAAGCGTGACTCACGTTCCACAGCAATCGATCTTGTTTTCTTTATAGCACCTTTCACCGACATTTTACGTTTTAAGTTCTTTGCGCTTTTAATTACCGGCCTGTTAAGAAGACCGGTGCGATGTGGGAATGCGCGCATCAAATGTTCCTCCAAATATTGCTGGACCTAATCAAACGCAGCGGGAAAGTACAATATGTTTAGACATAGTTAACTCTTCTACTTATCTCTTTCAACAATCTGATTTACCTGTGGATTCAATTTGTCCGGTTTCCCGTCCTCGGAACTTCCTAAGAAACTCAAATTCGTGATGCAGGAAGTACTCAAGAAATCATTCATGTTCCCCAATGAAACTCGCGTGCCATTAATATAGCCGCTCTTTAGCTTTTTCATAGTAGTTATCATTGCCAACGGTATCTTTCCCTGATCTGAAAATCACAAAGTATGTAAGAAAACAATTGTGAATCGAGTTTGTTTGTCGGAAGAAAAAAAAAAAGGAATATATTCTATGTTATTTCTTGGTTGTTCTACTTATGGGATAATCTTATTCGATTTATTAGCTCGTTCTGATATTATCCGGAATGATGATCTAAAGCTGCCTATGGCGTACCTAGATGATTATGAGTAGCGACAAGTGTTATAGTTGGCCTGCCGAGCATTTGCTTCCAGTTGATGGTGAGGAATGCCATATTCGTGGTAAAATTGTTGGCAAGGAGGGCTGCATCGTTTGTCGTGTAGTACTCCTCCGCGTCAAAGTTCTAAGACATGCAACAAACGCGCACACCATAGCATAACATAAGCTGTCTCCACAGACTTGCTAGATCGTATATTTTCAGAGAGCGAAACAGAATCCCTCTCCTAAAGAAATGGTTTCTTTTTCTTTCTTCCCTTCATTTCAATCGCATTCGTGTCTCCGTTGAGATACTTTAACACATTAACTGATTTGGCTCATGACGAATATGATGATATTGACAACACATGGGCATATAATCACGAGATGAGATTCGATAGCTAGTGAAATACTAAGATCAGCCGATTTTGAGATTCACATCGAGACGTTCCATATCCACTAACAAAAATTTAAAACGGAAAGAAAACAGATGCACGCATGCAGGCAGACATGTTAGATGTTCTTTAGATAGTGTGTATTTACATAATAAATTTCAATAAGTGAACAGATGGAGTTCCAGAAAAAAATCATCTTTTATTTAAAAACCATCGATTTTATCTCTGTTACTCGGTAAGATTAATTATTCTGAACATTCCAGCGCGATCGCTTCTCCCATGCGTTCAAGAAGAAGTAACACAGATGAAAATTATGGTTCTTAAACATTGAATTACTGTACCTAGATGAATGTTCTTGAGGGGCATGACCACAAGAGGACGGCCTAACATGTTCTGCCAGCTAGACTTCAAGAAATTAATTTCGCCTTTGAATATGTCAATCATGAGCTCATAGTCCGATGCGATGTAGAAGCGGGTCATGTCTGTCAACTAATGTTCGATGCAAGAACAAGAGGCAACATAAGAAAAGAAATAAAAGTATAGAAGAGCTGACGGTTTGATGAGTATGTGCCGATACTTACCTGCGGCGTGAACGCAAATATTTTATCGTTCAGCGAATATAATTTACTGGTGCTCAAAATTCCGACGTCTCTTGACTTACGCCCGGACAAACCTAATTTCTTATTTCGGCCTACGAACAAGCAATTTTCATTTGTATAAGAAAAGAAAATGGAATACTATGCAACATAAAAACATTATAATTTTAGCATACCTAAATAAGTATACAAATGACTGAGTACTTTTGCAGGCTGCACTTCTATAGGAGCCACCTCCCCAATCGTTTGCACGTGGATGTCGTGTTGAGCGATTTTTTCTCTAATTTCTGCATCCTCCGCCAGTATTACAACTTGCACCACAACATCCGGTTTCTTTTCACTACATAGACGTCTGTTTAATGGGTCTAACTCTCCCACAGCTAGGAAACCCTATTATCGAAGAAGACAAATTTAGTTTCTATTAATATAGGGTTCCTACATCCGCGTACTTACTTCTTGCAGTAATTTCCCTAATATGTAAAGAGATTGAGCCCACATAAATGGACATCTACCTAACGCGATTCGTTTTTGACTACCCGGTTCAGCGTATTCTGCCGACACATTCCCAGCTTCCACAGAGTATAATTCAGGTACTAATTTGATTCCATCATCACCCTTGATCATTATATCTTCTAACAGCTTTGTGTAATCCTCTACTGCCTCTTTATTTCCTTGGAAGCAGTAATCCACGATTAAATAACAGAAGAATAGAGGCCATTCGCATTCTATGTTTTCAAACATACGCAGCTCCCATGGTTCATAATAAAGCCTGTTACAAACACAATAAATTAAAAAATGTCCGAGAAAATTGTTGTATTAAATATTTCTTAATTTGCTTTATCCACCTGTTGGGATCCTCCTTTGCAGTTTTATATCCATCTCTTAAAAACCTTTTGCAGCCGTAACGGCCTTGCAGTTTCCTAGTGATAGCGTCTCTTGTTAATTGAATTAGATTAGGTTCATCCACAGCAAATGCTGGGAAGCTTATAACAGGTAACAATCCACTATCTAATTCTTTGGAGTTCGATTCACGTGGTAACATGGACTGTAAAACTGCCTGACATTTTTGTGCTTCGTCAGCTAATACATGAATTACAGAGGTTGCTCCACCTCTTGCGCCGAACAAATCTAGTTCATTCATTGCTTCCATTGCTGCCTTAGCCATTCCAATACTGCTAGCATTTAGCTCAGGTAAACCATGATTTGTTTTATCTCCTCTCTCCCAAATTCCATAGTCAGGAGTGCAATAAGCCGACTCAATATAAAATACTAGATTCTGGATAAATGCTACCTGAAGAAGGATTACAGAAATTTATAGTAATCGTTAGAGGTGTGCGAGAACCCGAAAATGGCAGTTACCGAGTACTTGACATTTTATTGTTCTCATATATCTTTAGTAATCATGTTACAAGTCAATGCATCTTGAGTCAAATCAACCCAAACAATGCAAAAGAATTGAGTGCCTATTTACCTCATCTAAATTGAAAACAATTTGTAAACCGGAAGCTGTCATTTGTGCTAAAACTAGTAAATAAAGAGAAATGGCATCGATTTGAAGATGTCCCCATTCCGTATCGCCTACAACGCTTTGTCCATTAACAGAACTGTATTTGGCATGCAGAGCATCATGTGGATTTTGAGTGGACTTAAACTTTTCAACTTTTTCCTTCTGCTGCATCATTGCCATCAACAAACCTCTCATTAACTTTACGCAGCTTTGTTCTAATTCATATGTTTTAGCTCTATCTTCATCTGCATCAGCTATTTTTTTATATGCCATCGAAAGGCCCCATACAGCGAGAATACAATATATATTGTCACGCACCCAGGCATGATCGTTTTCAGGACTTGCAGGGAAAAGACCTGTGACTGCATTTTGATGGTCCATAATAATTTTATGTACAATTCGTTGGTAATAGTCCAAACGGACACCGGAATTGCTACGGCTCCTCATTTTGAATGAGTTAAAGTCAGTTCTGAAAATGTTTTTACCAATTATCGTGATTTCATAATGTATTTACATCTTCGCGACATATTTACGTTTATACTAAATATATCAGTAGGTTAAGCTTAATTGTTCCTTTAAATACCTTTGCGACGCCGTCTTGAGGCTTTTATATAACTACCAACAAGTAATGTTTATTCTATTTAAATAGAAAAATATACTGTCACATAAAAAATATAAAATTTCGTTGTGTGCACATTTTTTAAAACATTTCAGAAACGCACATACATACATATACTTTATATACAATGTGAAACGAATGTCAAACCCAATAGACCTCTGCAGTATCAAAGAGGAACTATATCATATTCGACTATGTTCATATCCACGTGAATCTCAATTTCAAAAATTTCGAAATATCTATTTGTTTTCATAAATTTATTTATTGTGTAAAATACATATATTCTCTTGAAGTTTATTTACTATTACGCATTCAATAAATGATCATACTTTTATACAAACATGTCGGTCAAAGAAAACTGAGACCAGAAAAATAATCACCTATATAAATTATTTTCTCTTAACTTTAGGAACCCTTCTATTCCTATTTCTATTTTTAACATTAGTAACTTCGTAGAAGTTGCTACCAATCTTTTTCCGTTTGTTAGCTCTGTCTATAGCTCGCCGCTGTTTACTTGTTAATTTTTTCTTCGCTTCTGTTAATTTCTCTGTTGCAGTAGATACAGTAGAAACTTTGAATGCACCACTGCCTGATTTAGCCTTTGTGTCAAGCATCTCACTATCGCTGGAATCATACTCGTTTTCTACTGTTTCATATGCGTTTTGCAATAAGGTGTCTTTTTCTAAAGGAAGACGAACTTCCCCATCACAATAATCGTTATCTGCTTCTTCATCTTCATCCTCTGAATTATTATTGCTTTCTTCTTTCTCCTTCGATCCTTCTTCTTCTTCTTCTTCAAACTCTATAGTAGATTTTTCCTGACTTTCATCAGCATCGTTGTCATCTATGTCCGACACGATGGAGCTATTTTCTTCAGTATTCGCGCTATATAAATCATTTTTAAGATCATCCCTCGAATACGGCAAACCAACTCGAATTTTTCTAAAATCTTGTGTCACAGCTAAATCGAGCTTCGGTCGATCACCCGCCTCTTCATTTTCTGTTTCTGTTGCATCAACACTGCCATTTTCTTGTTGAATATCGTTCTTTTCTGTAGACGATTCGTTACTGGTTGTCGTCCTCGATAAGGGTTCTTCAAACCCAGGAGGTGGTACATAGAATGGTAATTTACCACGTTGCCAATCGTTCAAAACCATCCGCGAAACTATAGTAATATCCGGTTCCCCTTTCTTCAATAATTTTCCGCTTTTACGAGCTAATTTCTCCAGAAAGTCTATATGATCGCTCCATTCTGTTATTTTATAGGTTTTCTGTATGTATTCGGGCTTTACCCGCGACAATACATCTGAAACATAATCGTCTGGGTCCTGAACAAGTTCAACTCTAACTACACCCTTTAAAACTTTCTCTGTATCAGTTTCTGCTGATGGATACACTACACCTGGACAATCTATTAAATAAATACGGCGCATCAGAGTAATATATTGCCATACTTTCGTTTCACCCGCTATGGGTGCAACACTGCATACTTTCTTCGATCTTAAAGTATTTATAATCGAGCTTTTTCCCGTGTTGGGATACCCTATGAAACCTACACTGATTTGTTTCTTGTCTATGTGTAATTTTGCAAATTGCCTCAACAGATTTATTAATGAACCTTTGCCGAATGGGTGAGTCATCGAAGCATGGAATGCTATTGTCGGGTATTCTGCGCTCAAAATCGCAACCCATCTTTGCGTGACCCAAGTCGGTACAAGGTCTACTTTGTTTAAAATAAACATTAAATGCTTGTGAGGTTTTTCTTCCTTGAGAAATTTTTCTACTGGAGGAGATCTGGTTCCTAAAGGATCTCTGGCGTCTAGAACCTGTAAGATAACATCGGACGAATCTATGACCTTATACAATTCATTCCAAATCCTTCTACTCTGTCCAGCTGCCATCACCCAGTCTCTTTGCGCATCTTTTATGCCAGTATCAGGTCGCACAAGATCTATATCCTTTGTGTCTTTCTCTTTGTTGTATGTCTCCTCTTTCTCCTCTGCTAATTTCTGTAATTCGTCGTAAGATGATGTTGTTAAATTAGGTCTTTTTCTTAGTTTCTTTGGACCGAAAACACTTTCGAAACTTTCTGTGTCTAACAAGTGTACTCTTGCATTCACTGCTTTCTGTTGGAGAAGAGTTACTGGCAATTGCGTAGACTTCATGATAACATTATAAGGATCTTTCATAGCTTTCCCTAGTTCGTCTTGAAACTTTTGCAAGGCATTTTGGGATATTACTCTTGAATTACCGAACCATCTCTGCGAAGGTTCTACACGAGACATAGTACCAGAAGGCTGCCATCCTTGGAACGGTGCCGGACTAATTATTTTTCCAGTACGATCGCGCTTCGGCTTTTGGTTACGGTACATTTGCAACCTTTTAATCGTTGCTCTCGATCGTACTTTCGCGACACCCTTCAATCCTTCTGTGGGTCGGTCCGGGTTCATGCTGTGTTTGGAACGATTAAATCCCTCCTTACGAGGAGGTTTATTCCCAACCCCTGATTTCGCCATTTTATCTAAAAAGAAAGAACGTAATTTTATAGCTGTATATGTTGATTCGTCGATAGATTAATTAAAATTATAAACATCGTGAATAGAGCGATAGAAAAAATGACATAAAAATAAAGACGATAACATGAAGAAACGTCACCTACCTTTATTGTAATGTACTTATATTTTATAATAACAGTTATATAATATTTATTTTCATACAATTCAATATTCTATGTAGGTTTCAAGCCCAATTTTTCAACATAAATTTCATGTGCATCCTGACATGTTTTGATAATTGGTTAGGTGTACACGTGCGTTTCTTCTGGAGAAAGGAGCGTTTTCATGTAACCAATGTAACCACAGACGAGGTATAGGAATAGACCAATCACCATCACCGTATGGAGTTTCGTGTCTCACGATCTGAAATAAGTACCGACATTGTTAACAACTGACAACACAGACTTGAACTGTTGTTAAAATCAGGCCTATTTATACTGCAGTGGTAACGGGTTGCTATAGGGAATAGGAGCAAAAAATTCTCAAAGCTGAGGGAACAGTCAAGCTAATGATACGAAATGAAATAAATTTAGAGCTAATCTCACGCGCTATTAAAATTAACACTTCTTTCATAATTTAACGACAAAGGAAGAAAACGAATATAAATAGGTGAAAGTATTTTTATTAAATTGTAAATACAACACTGCAGTCATTTTATTTTTGTGTGGTGGGCGCCGACTGATTGGACGATTTGGAGTCCCGCATGGAAGCGCTACGCCTTCGTTTTAATTCTTCCTGGCGTTTGTTCTTTGCTTCCTTTTGTCTCTGTGCTAACAATTTTGCGTAGTCAGCTGCCTGCTGTTTGCGAGCCAAACACCGCCTCTTCTTTAGTGCTAGCCTATGTCGCTTACGCTGTGAAAATAACAGAAATTCAGTTAATATACTATAACTTCAACAATTTTGGTGAAACTATAATTAAGATAATATATACCTGTAAAGTAAGTGGAGTAATGAGACGTTGAATTTTAGGTGCCTTAACGCGTTCCTTCTTGCCTTCCTTCTGAATCGGCCTTTTTACAACGAATTGACGCACGTCGTCTTCTTTTGCCAAATTAAAGAGTTTGCGAATCTTGCTCGCTCTTTTAGGACCTAAACGACGTGGCACATGAGTGTCAGTCAGACCTGGGATTTCCTACAAAAAAGGTTCAGTTACTTTACATAAAGAAAATATTCTTAAAAAAATGTTTATAATGTCTCGTTTGTACACTGAGAAAAAGTACAAAGTAACGTATACTCCCTCTCAAATCTCAAACGAAATTTGATCTCCCATGTATACGATAGTATCTTAAGACACAATAACAAAGTTCTTAGATACACCCTGAACAACATGGGTAAAGTTCTGTTCGTAACAATTCTGATAGTAATTAATACCTTTTCTCCTTTCTTGACAATAACCAGCGCAAGTACAGACAAATTAGCATCTACCACACATCCGCGCACGGATTTACGTTTACGTTCACCGTCACGCCTTGGTCTGTAGCAGGATTGTCCCTTTGAAAGCAGTAAACGGACACGTCCTGTTTACGGTTGTATAAAATTATAACAAGTCCGAGCATTGTGACTGCGACAATAACAAAATAATTATTCTGATAGTTTACCATTGGTCAAGACACCCTGTTTCATAGGAAAGCCTTGTTTATCATTGCCACCGGAAATGCGGACAACGTATCCTTTCCATTCATCACCTAGGGCATCAGCTTCCACTTCAGCGCCCATGCGCCTTTCGAAAAATATTCTGAGCTTATGCTCATCTGAAATTTCGAACAGCTTTTGACATCCTGTCGCTGGATAGGATACGTTCAGCTGAAAGATTGAAAATGTAAACATTAGGTTGCAAAAGAAAAGATAACGTCAGTGATCTTTTTTGAGGTTAACGAGCGCTGCGATATATTAATGACAATTAAATAATATAATAATTATTTTTTTCTATGATCATATTAATGTCCAAGGTTTTATTTATTATCAGTATCAACAGTTAAACTCGATACAACTATCACATTTAAGTGAAACAGCATTACATATTTCGAATCGCTGTCCCCTGGCAGAACATGTACACGTAAAATCGCGACTAATGGAATAATTGCGAAAATATGTATATGAAAAATTACACAGAGTTATCTACTGTACAAATCTTATGTTTACTTGTTCGTAATTTTTCTAAGATGCTCGAAATATTCACGGATTCGTACCTTCATCGTGACAACTATGAAACAGTCCCGAGAGCCATGAACGGAAAGAAAGTGGTCGATCCGTATGGTCGTGTGGACGCTAGAGTGCGCGCACCGGATATCCGTTTCAAATGAAATGAAATTTTAAACTAAGAATAAAAATAAATAATCTGGTCATCGCTTTATTAATAGTAGTGTCTAAAAATTATTTAAGCGACTATTAAATATTTAACGTAACTAAAAATACAACGCTCTGTGCCGATGTGTTAACAATAAGTTATACTTATTCTACACGCTTGTCTACAATCGAAACTACAGAAAATTATACTTGCATAAATTCAATTACTTCTCTAATGCATCGTACAATTATACATTGTACAGAAAAACAAACTGATATATGAAACTCATATCTGACATAAACAAATATGAAACTACTTATTCGGACTACATATATAGGTACTTCGTACATGATTTTCTTTAAATAAAGCGTTCATTTTTCTGTATTGTTCGTAAAAAAATTAAACAGAAATTAATAGGTTTTAATGAAGTAAATCGTTAAGTAGACGGCTTTATTATTGAATACACAAAGTTGAATATAATAGGTAACAACATAGTTATCGAGTGAATGTATAACGCAGATACAATTCAAAAGTCCGATGAGATGATTCAGAATTTGACAATATGTACAGTGTTACCTCCACAGTGTCGCGTTTCGCGATTTCTATCGCGACGTGTTTTCCATCCCCACCATTCTCTCGCGCATCCAGGAATGCGCAGGTCTTCGGAAAAAAGGAAGAAGCAACGAGACACAGAGATTATTATTGACAATTATTCTAAGTGGCTCTTTACAATTATATAACGAGCGCTTCGCAATGGTAACAACGATGAACACTACCATTTGTTTATAAGCTTCAGTCGTACAATTTGAATTTAGCGCCATTATAAAATCGCAGCAACCTATTATGGCGAAGTAACGTAATAAATTTATAAGTTCGTAATTGGTTCGTAACAGTTCTCAGAGATATTCTCTGCAGTTCTTATACAAATTCATGTGATCTATTTATGGACGCATGTGCACTGGAAATTGAGAATCGAAAAACGCGGGAGTTTCGCCTCCGTGAGAATGCTCAATGACTTTTTTTACGATCGCAGCACTATAGCAGCGGCGAGCCGTTAGCTAATCAGGTCGAAGGGAAACTGTTATCCGTCCTCCATAATGTCGTGCTCTATCAGTTGAATTGCGCGACGCTACGAAGGGAATACTGCAACTGTTACCAGTGAATTTTATAGAAATCGAAAGACAGAAGAGGGAGGCAGCGTTCTGAAATGCCGACTTGCGGGCGTGTGTGACATTTTGATGTAGTGTGTCTTCGATAATTTTCGTTATGTATCGATTTAATACATAGATATTTGTGATAAATGGAGTTTACCGAAAATAATTCTACGAACCCTGGTATAAGCGAGGTAATATTTCGGCATGTACAACGTATTTCTTTATAGGTTAGGGACTGATCACCCGGAACAAGGGAAACGAACGTTTCTTAAACAGAAGTAGTATAACAACAGGAAATATTCGATTCTCTGCGGTCTTCGTAACACGCAGATGTACCGCGAAAATACTTTTTCAAACTTCGTGTTAGGGTTACACGTTAACGAAAGCAAGTATCTTTAACACATGTTTGTTAATAATGTAGAGCAGTTTTTAATGCAATGCGAGCGAAGTGTGGTTGTTTAGGTTTAGTATAAGAATAGATTGTAAGTTTCTGGTCGTTTGTTTAAATGATTTCATGGTATATTGTTTGTTTAGTAGAAAGATATGGATGCCTCAGTGATAGAAGTGCTTCAACAAGCAGGTAGCCAAGATCCAAATGTTTTAAAGCCTGCTGAACAAACATTAGAACAGTGGGAAACTGAAAGAGGGTTCTATACTACATTATTTGTAAGTCGTCCATGTAAATAAATCAGTGGAAATTATGTGCTTAACGTACATGCGGCATAATCCATGATTGTATTAATATTGCAGAACATATCATGGAATATGTACGGTTGAACCTCAGTATTATTAGGAGCTGAAAAGAAATCTTTTAGAAGGAATGCGGGAAAGGCACACATATTTTAGACTCTATCAAAATATTGGCTAAGCAGTTACACATACTACGTAGCGTGTTGAAGCCTAAACATTGGGACTACGGAAGCATCGATAGTGGAGATAGGTGTGCCAAGCGAGAGAGTCCCCTCGCCCCTGTGTTGACTGAGGAAATTTCTTTTCAGCTTCCAATAATACCTAGAATCTCAAGGGAACAGCTAAAATCTTTGAGTTACAAGGGTTAACTCGCTGAGGTTCAACTATATATGTATAACAAAAACATTAGTATTATGTAATTTTTATACACTAATATTATATAAAGCATAACAAACATAAAATTAATAAAACTGTTTTTTTCAGAACGTATTCTCTAATCATTCCTTGACTGTTAATATTAGATGGATGGCAATTTTGTGTTTTAAGAATGGCGTTGATAGATATTGGAGAAAGAATGCACCAAAGTAAGTATTATTTTAGTCATTCGTATTGTATTGAACTATTTAATTATGGGATTGAATAACATATGTTGTTGTTATTTCAGTGCGATTGCAGAGGATGAGAAAGAATTCCTTAGGCAATGTTTAATATCAAATTTTGAAGAACCTGTAAATCAATTAGCTGTACAATTGGCAGCTCTTATTGCTAAAATTGCAAGGTAACAATTTGTTAGACGAATTAGTTATTCCTTCTTTCGGCGAAGCAAACAATTAAATGGATTTATGTTTTACAGATACGATTGTCCTAGAGAATGGGGTACATTAATTCCAACGTTACTGGACGTTGTAAGAGGACAGAATCCGTTGGCCCAACACAGGGCACTGTTAACATTACATCATGTTATTAAGGCTTTAGCTACTAAATGTTTGGCACCGGACAGACGACTCTTCATAGAACTAACCGCTAATGTGTTCAGTTTTATTTTGAATTTATGGAACACTTATACCGAATCATTTTTCATACTGGCATCGAACGGAGCAGACACGAATCAGATACAGGAAGCTTTAGAGAAAGCGTTACTTTTATTACGAATACTTAGAAAACTTATTTTACATGGGTTCGAAACAGGTTCCATATCGCAAGAAGCTACATTATTCTTAGAAGTTGTTTTCGAACGTGCGCAAACCTGCCTCGAGTGTCGTTAGTATATTTTGTTTCTGATACGATCCATGCAATGAGTAAAACTTCAGTTGACTTGATTATGTCTCTAATTCTAGGAAAGACCTTAATCTCGAGGGGAGTACAACTGGAGGCGTGCGACAAATTTACAATTCTCTTGGTTAAAGTGTTGATAGGGGTCCACGAAACGCATTGGTCATATGGCCAGGTTGAACTGATGCCAACCTCCGTAAAGTTTTCTGTATTTTACTGTTTTACAGATGCCGGTCAAAATTTAACTTTCGAGAGATTTACTATTCAATGTTTAAATTTGTTAAAACGTGTATTAATGCCACACCCACCTCTGAGACTCTTCAAGAGAAGGGACTTGGAACCGGTTGGACGCTTCAAATTGAGGCAAGACCTCTTTACCCCTGAAACATTGACAGAAATCTGCTCGAAACTTGTGACGCATTATTTCCTCCTAACTCCTGCCGATTTGGAGTTATGGGATACAGATCCAGAAAACTACTGTAAGTATATATTCAAGAGTTCGTACATATATGTATAGATCTTTAACGATCGCTACTAATTCTTTACAACATTGATTTCAGTTTTCGACGAAGTCGGAGAAGTATCAAAATACAGTTTAAGGGTAAATGCTCAAATCATTTGCAATCCGATAGTCTCTTATAACGCTAATGATACAATTATCAGATATTCAGTTATTATATGATCAATATTCTATTTTTAGCCATGTTCGGAATCCGTGTTTTCCAATATTATCCGTCAGTTTAGCGAGATTCTTGCACCAGTTTTGGTAAATTTAATGCAAAGGCACCACCAACCTGTCGATCCAAACAATTTACATGCCATTTTATTAAAAGATGCAGTGTATAATGCTGTTGGTCTGGCTGCCTTTCACTTATATGACGAGGTACGACGACGAAAGATGTGTTTCAACGGATACTTACTAATATTGAATGAGATTTCAAAGCGTTTTCATGGTTTAGGTAAATTTCGATCAATGGTTTTCAACCACTTTGATAGAAGAGCTAAAGATTCGGAATAACAATTATAGAATTATTAGAAGAAGAGTATGCTGGCTTATTGGACGGTGGTCGAGTAAGTAAATTCGTCAATTATTACTAGAGGTGTGCAAGAAATTTCCATCAGATATAAACGTCTAATTAATATCGTAGGTATCAAACTAAGCAGAGCATTGAGACCAAAGGTGTACGAACTTATGGTCGAAGTTCTAAGCTCGGAAGAGGATTTGGGGGTCCGTTTGGCAGCTAGCGATGCCTTGAAACTTGTAATAGACGATTTTCAATTTAACCCAGAAGAGTTTTCTCCTTATTTGGAAACAGCGTGTACATTATTGTTTTCTCTCTTGAAAGAAGTGACGGAGTGTGATACTAAGGTATGAAGATTCATCGCCGACAAAAATCACGTATAACGAATGTAACACATTATTGTTTGTCTAGATGCGTGTTTTGTATGTGTTATCATTCATAATCGAACGTGTGGGAAGCGAAATAAACCCATACATTGGGGTTCTCAATTCATATTTACCAATCCTCTGGCAACAATCTGATCAACATACCATGCTGCGATGTGCTATCATCACGGCACTTGTACATTTGGAGAAGGTGGTACACGCTCTTGAATTGTTCCACTGATTTTGCTCAACGTTTCGACTTACTTGTATTAATATCCTTATCAAAAACAGGCTTTAGGTCCTGAAAGTGTTATACTACAACCGCTGGTGATAGGTGTAGTCGCGTTCAGTTGCGACGTCAATCAAGACGAACATGTTTATTTGTTAGAAGACGGATTGCGACTATGGTCAGCTTTACTGGAGAATACACCTGCACCGACACCAGCCATAATGGATTTGGCTAGGAATCTATGTGCATTGTTAGGTTGGTAAACATTTCTGTGTGTTCTTCTCAAATCACTACTCACGCTCAGAATATTGTACGACTGTGAATATTTTTACAGATCAATCCGGAGAGAATCTAGGATCATGTTTGGAGATCGTTGAAGCATACGCAATACTAAGTCCACAAGAATTTCTAAGTCAAAGAGGGGGACTGGTAGTCGAAACTCTTAGATCGATCATGAGCGACTTGAGATCGGAAGGAGTATACATGGTTCTTATGATATTCGAAACGTTCATGTGCGCAGCGGCTCGACAAGGTGCAGAAATAATTAAGCCTGCTTTGGTGACTGTATTCGAGTGAGTATAGAGAGATGAGAGACGAGGAAAAACCACAACAACAACAAATTAATTGCATGAAATAATTTGATTTTGGTAGGAACGTGTACAGGGAAGAGGACTCTATACAAGTGATGATTATATGTCTAATAATCGTGGCAAGAGTTTTGTGGTTTTATAAAGATATTTTTATACAGGTAAACTTTTATATACGTCCAATGTTGTTACCTTTCGAAATGTATTTGATTGTAATCAATGAAACTGTTGGATCAGGTAATAAGCGAATTAACCAGAAAGATAGGCGTAAACGAAACGCGCGAAGAGGAGGTTCTTGGGAAAATCATACGTGTATGGGTTAATCAAATGCAAGTCGTCTTCCAGCCAGAGAGACGCAAATTATTAGCACTCGCACTTTGTTCGCTTCTTGGGGCGAACAGTCCTCCGAGTGTGCTTGAACATTTCCCACAAATAATATCTAACATTGTCGAGACCCTTAACGATCTAACCAAATTGGATAACTTAGAATATGACTACATAGGATTCGGTATTGAGTAAGTTGGCCAGAATTACGCTTGATAATCATACAGGGTGAGTCAATAAAAGCCTAGTATCTAGAACGGCTCGTTTCTTATCGGTTGTATGCAGAAATGTTTGAAATTAATTATCAGGCCGATGTAATTCCATCTTGTTTTGTATATCTTATATTTTCGGAGATATCGAGGCATCTTTGAGTTTCTTCAAGGTCAATGTATTTTTTGCAATGGTATATGGTAGTCTGTGAAATGTAACAAAATCTGTATTGACTCACCCTGTATGATAGACGATCTAGCGAAGATGAGACATTATTTCAATTCTTAGCTCTTTAACAATTAGTGGACAATCCAACTTATCGGAACACGTGGATGAAGACTATGGCAACGGACATGAACAGCGGAAGAGAAGATTAGCCCTTGGAGATGTTATCACCTCGATATCATTAAAAGATACATTTCAAAATCAGGTAAAATTTAAGCTTTTTTTCTGTGAATAATTCTATTATTCGATATATGTGTTTATACCATATTTGTGTTACAGTTACTTGCATTAAGAGGCATAGTTGGAGAGAACCAGTTTAATCAAATGATGTCAACTCTTAATCCAGCAATAGATAAACAACTCAAGTTTTATATAACCCTATGAAAAAGGAGCAAGTTGAACTGAAAAGAAAGAAAGGTCGAATCTATTCAGTCAAACGCTATACTACGTGTAAAAAAAAGCTTTACAGCGATCTACTGTAAAACGGCACTATTTTATTGTATAATATTAGCTGTTTCACTGTACTAATAATGTTGATAATAAAAAAAGAGAAAGGAAACTAATGTCATTTCGAACTTATTTTTTTTAGCGAAAATTGTTTTCAACGTGTACGAGTAGCAACCACTTGATAAATCCTATTGTTATTAGGGCTCTCTCTCTCTCTCTCTCTCTCTCTCTCTCTATGGTATACTTGTAAATATACACTCTGTAATGATAAATCATGTAACATTTATATTATACTGCATAACAAATACTGCAATTAAAAGGTAGTAAGCACTTACACAAACTGTTATAATATAAGGATACAACTTCGTAAAGTTAAGGAAAGTGAGTGTATGTAAATATTTGTTGTAACCAGTGTATATATAATCATAATAAAGCATTGCTATATGTCAGACTTGGACAATTTTACGATCAACGAATACAATTTTTCATTATCAATTGCAATTAGCAATTGAATTTTTCATTGAACTGATGTATTGTCGTCACACACATTAACTTGTAATAGATCACAACAAACATCTATAATTTACGTTTCCCGCTGTCTTTTTTATGAGGGTACAGACTTCTATGTTATCAACAATTCATATATAAGTTCCCTATTGTATCGATTATATAAAAATCGATTTACTGATGTAAGTTATTTAAATTAGCATTAGCAGATTTTTCATTCAGAGTGCCATACAACGGCAACGAGAAATCGTACGTTAATTTTTCAAGGGTTGTTGTAAAGAGGTGGCTTTCCTGTATAAAATCGTTTTCAAAGGAATAATAATAGCAGAATATTTTCAAATTCTGTAGAGTTGCTAGTAGAGTAGCTAGAGTTGTGAGTAAAATATTCAAATTAGCCGCCACAACGAGTAGTGACGAGAGCTATCTATCGTCGCAAATGGAAACTCGAAACAGCTGTCGTCTGTGTCAAACCCGTGGCAGGGGGTTAGCTTGATTCTTCTCCGAAATATTGTGCTGTTCTCACTAAATTTTAGTGCGGTGAGTGCATTAACGTAAACTACAATTTGTTAATTCAATTGTAAGCGTCGTAGTTAATTAATCGGCCCGAGAAATGTTTGAATTAGTTGGTTTTCAATCGATTGGTGTTATATGAGTAAGTCTGATTGATTAGTTGGTACACTTGACTGGCATGCTCGTCGATTTTTCGATTGTCCCCTACACACGGTAAGCCGATGCATTTGTTTTAATATTAGAATCGCAAAATAAACAGTGTATATTAGATTGAAACAAATATCGGAAAGACGCCATGTTTATTGTTAGTCGATGCACAGACGCATCGGTGATTGGTCGTATGCTATTGCTATCGCTATCGTAATTTCAAATTTCGGTGCATCGGTGCACATAACGCAATGTGCATAATTCAAAGAAATTATCATTTTTATCGCACGGCGAGTGTATTTCTATTCGCCACTTTTTCTTTTTCGGTTTGTTGTTACGTGCAACGAGAAGTCTCGCGTAAAGGGATCATTTATATGTCGCTAATAACAGTTTAATTGGAAGTAATTTAATATTCGTCGATGAACGCGATTGCGAAAGCGTAATGTGCACGGATGGTTGCGCACGCTTATGGAATTCTTGAGAAAAAAAACGCAGATCATTGAGTTTTATCCGAAATCTATATCCGCGCGCCGTGGTACCTAAATCTACGACCTTATTGAATTTCCCTCTTAATCTAATTAAAGCACGAATCGTTGACGTTCTCCTTACTCGACCGGTCCCATTTCTTTCATTTTCATGTCGATCGATATTACCAGAGCAGTAAATTGTCCTTTCATTGCTCGCGATAATTTTGAAACGAACGTGTTTCTAGTTGTCCCGAATCAATAGTAATAAATAAAAAGAACTAGGTTAACAGGGGAACCAACCTATTTCGATAGCGGAGCAACTTTATCGACTGATAATATCAAAAAATTTCGATTAATTGGTCACGCTCCGAATGGATATTTGTGGAAACGAAAAGAGGCCCGCGTTGTTCTATGCGTTACTGCTTATCCTCGAGTAAATATCTGGAAACGGCAACTCGTGTCCTTTTTGGCCAATTGATGGCCTCCTGCCGGAGCTGTATATATTTTTAGAAATATTTTCACGGAGCGTGGGAGTGGATTCTACAGCGGATGTACACTCATTGTCAAACGCATGGGGGGCGTACAAAACGACAGAACGATATCGGTTGATAGTAACATCGTGACTAAAGATGTCTGAAAACGCCGGGTGAATTGTTTCAAGCGTCGCCAAAAATTATTTTCTCAGCCTACGAACATTTATGTTACACAGGGGTATTAGGGTGGTAAAATGGATCAAGTATGATTTCGAACTTACTTCGAATTTACTACTACGAACACCATTAACATTTCGAATTTTCTTATTGCTCTCTGCCCATCGGACGCTTCCCTTATTTTCGAGGGTGAGCAGCGGGTTGCTGCTCCCCAGGGGCTGAAAACACGACAAACCCAACATAATTTTTAATCTCTCAATCATTTTTGAACCGTACTAAAACATCGACAACTGGGTCATAAAAATATTCGAACCCCAGCGCGACTTTCACACCAAATTCCGTATTTCCATTGAAAATATATTGCAGTATGTACACAGCTGCAAACAATAAAATAGAACTATCGATTCGTCATACAGGGTTGTTCAAACGTTCCAAGAAAACTTGAACGCTTCTCGGAGGGTGGAAGCCACGGATTAATATATTTCACCCTTGTAAAGGTATAGGGAATTGATTTCTGGGATTCCATTCTTCGCGTTCAACTGCTCTACTTTATTCACCCCTCCTGTTCCCACAACCTTCCCAAATTTTCTCCAACTGGTCATTGCTATCCAGACATCCCAGAGAACATGTAAAACTACGTATAATTGCGTGTACTGTGCAGAGATCGCGAGTTGCCGAGGATCTATAAACTGAACAGCGAAAAGGGGACTAGGATGCTAGTTCCATCTAATCTCCAGGGAGCTCCGTTTACTAGATGATTCATAATAACTATTTTATGCACTAATGACATAAATGAGTAGGTGCAAATTAAAACAGTAGAGACACTAAAAAGGTTAACGTGCCAGCAAGAAGTACCTACCTTCAAAAATATCATTTTAAAACATTGATACATAAGACATTGATTGGTCTTAAACATTATCAACTGCATAATTATAAAAGTGGACAGCTGTTCGAGGGTTAATACAATTTGTGGGCGCTCGGTAGCTTGCTATCTCTGCACTATACTTTTATACTATCCGAGAAGAGCAAGAAGATTCGATTGTCTTCCTAAAACAATATTCTTCAGAAAACCGAGCAGATCCCTCAAAGGGGCCGTTAATCCCGCGGAAAAACATCTCCTTTGGACAATCTCGGTTCGCTCTCGGTGAACATCTTCGCGCGAATAAGTTCGCTCGGGGGTAGTCCCCGGCGACGTTTAACATCAGAAGGTACACAATTAGGTGTCTGCGGGGGCGTAGGGGCTTCAACGGTGTAAAAAAACCGGGGCGAACTAGCAGAAACGCGACATTTTGTGTCGGTGGGCCGAAGAAAGCGTGGACGGATGAGCACACAGGTACACACTGGGAAAGGGAGCGATGAAAGGGAAGAAGGGAAAGTGGAGGGACTTCGCGAAAGAAAGGGAGAGGGACAAGGAGGGAGGACATCGGGAAGGATGGACTTCCCTGGACGTAGGCGGTTTTGGAGGGGGAGGGGGCTGATAAGGGGAGCAGAGGGAAAGGAAAAAAAAGATTGAATCGAGAGGCAGAAGGAAGTGGCTGGCGAGCAAGAAGGAAAGGAAGAAAGGAGAAACGAGAAAGAAGGTCGGAGCCGAGTTGTTCCGGGGAGGGTGGGAGGTACGAGGGAGAGAGCGAGAGAGGGGAAGGTGGGGGGAGTAGGAGAGTAAAGGGCTAGATGGTGGGAGAGGGAGAGAAAGAGACCGCGGTGGAGAGAGAGACGGAAAGGCTGACTCGTAGCCGGGTATCGATCGTCAGCTAGAAAACTACCCCTTGAGGAAGAGGCGCAGTGTGCAAAACCGACCACGTACGAGTCGGTGGTGTTTCGCGGTGCTCGTGGTCCACGCGGCTGGCTCTGTAGACGGTCTGGAGTACATCGGCGAGCACCCTGGTCGCTAGCATTCTCCCCGGACGAACATCTCATCGCTCCCTCTACGTAGCGAGGGTGTCGCGAATCCTTCCGTTCGCACGCACGAGGTGAGAACACAGATCCAAGGTCGATTTTGCTCTCCGACTCGCATCCCCTCTGGAAATCCTTGAGGATCTCGCACGACTTGTCACCGGTTCTGTGCAAGCTCCACAGGGGAACCTTCCAGGGTATCTTCCCAGGGTACCTTCCAGGGTACACCGTGTCCATCAAAGCCTGTTACACAATTTCATTGCCTCGATCAGTGATTGAACGTTTCAAGGTGAAAACACGCTCCCGGGTTACGTATCGACATTCGGACAACCTGCGTTCGATTCTTCAGGGATTTGCCGAGAACCGCGTGTTATTGTGCCAACATACTATCCCGATCGTAGGGTCTGCCGTTCGCGGTGACGTTCGCGAGATCCCTGTCGAATTCATGTCACCTTTCACCTTTTAGCTACCAACCCGGGAATTCTGCTTTCCTACGAAATGTTAACATTTTGGTTTCTGGAACATGAGGTTGTACGATCGTAGTTGTTAAAGATTGAGATGCAATCTTTTTTTATCTTTCGAGATCACTTAACTCTTGGAGGTTGCTTTTCCTCCTTTTAAACCTGGACAGCTTCGAGTCCGGCGAATTCTCCGTGGATTTGAATATTTTCGCTCATGCAAAAGTAATTTCTACATTCATAGTCAGTCTTGGAGGTCTTCTGGAGATTGAGATGTGAATTTTTGGTCTCTTGAGATCCTCTGACTTTATTCGAGGTTGCCCTTTCGTCCTCATACCCCAGATAGCTTCTAACTAGGCGAGTTCTGCTTTTCCTTTGAATTTCATCATTCCTACTAATGTAAATATCTAGTTGGTACGTCCGTGGTGGATGTTGAAGAGCTTCTAGATATTCAGTCTCCATTTTTTGGTCCTGTAAATTGCTCCGATTCTGTCAGAGGTCATCCTGTTGTTTTTTATGAACAACTTTTGATTAGTAGAATTCTGCTTTCGCTCCGAATTTCATCGTTGCCAGTGTAAATCTACAAGTTGGTACGTCCGTGGTGGATGTCGAAGAGCTTCTAGATATCGAGTGTCACTTTTTTGGTCCTGTAGGTTGCTCCGATTCTGTCAGAGGTCGTCCTGTTGTCCTTACGATCCCAGCGTACACGTTTCGCGATAGGGGCTGTCTTTGACGAGGGTGCTGTCGAAGGGGGTTGAAGGTGTCACACCGGCACAGAAAGATTATAGGTGAACCCCCGTTTTACGTGCAACTTTTGCCCTTATTTGTGGTGTACACGTCGCCGTCGTCGTTCCAAGAAGCTTGTTAAGAGGGAGGTCGGCCCCGGTTAATTCCTCTACGTTGTCGAGCGCGTGCGACACTCTATTTTTGGTGTATATCGTGTGTTCAGAGAACCGTTGCTTGGGAGAAAAAGGATGACTCGGCCGGGAATAATGAGACCCGTAACGAGGACTCCGTGTGATGCAATTCGCGGCGACATCATCGGCGATATCCTTGCTCGCTGTTTTAGAAATGATGATCGGTCGTCGCGCAGCACCGCGCGCTGCCATGCCGGTGTTGTGTCGACGATGCTCGTGTATCTGCGTGATATTCGAGAGGATTACGGGCGCGCTTACGGCCGTGTCGGTGATTATTACATCAGAAGTAAGTCATGATGCTGGAAAACGTGGTCGATCAATAACATTGAAAATCATCCGTCCGTGGACGAGCGGGTTTGGCGTGCAGCCAACCGGCCAGTCATAAATTTCAACCCTTCCCCTTTGTTTTCCGAAAATTTCTTTCTCACAAACCCGTGAACTGGCTCTCTGTTGCAGATTCCCTTTTGGCCAGTGAATAGAAAGAGCGGTCCACCATGGCGTTCGCGGGGCTCAAGAAACAGATCAACAAGGCCAACCAGGTGAGCAAACTACAAAAGCTGTGATGATCAATTGGCAAGCATGCACACCTTTTCATGTCTCCCATCGATCCTGTTTCTCTATCCAGGAATTCGAAAGAGTTCGATCAAAAGATAGATAGAGGAGAAATTAGTTACAATTTCTACGAGACGTCGTCGCTAGACTGCGCATGTTTATGCATTAGTCGCATTCGTAAAATGCAGTACAATAAAGATCCCAAACGAGTTTAGCACTGCATATGTACTGTTCGAACCTTTAGTGGTTCGAGTAGCAATCGCATCGCGTTGTGCGCAAATTTCCATAAATATCGAAAACATTTTATTCGTGTCATACTGGCATTTATGCTTCTTCAGAAATCCCCATCCACGATCTAGTTCGCGATGGTTTCTGTACAATTCTTGATCGAGGGAATTGTTTAGAGGTATGCGACAAATATGAAGAAAATATTTTGAACCTCGTCGTGCGTAGTAATGAAAAAATATTCCGCGTTCCTCTCGGGCGGTGTTCATTGCACATTCAACAGAGCCCGCGCCTTATGTAATTATTGAGCTCGGTACAAATTGATTGTAATGCGGTAACGAGTAACGGGGGTGCTTTTTGAAGAGCACTACTGAGGTTTCCAGCCGCATCTCATGCGGAATTATTCACATTGAGTCGAGCAAAATTTTATTGAAAGTAACAATTATTTCAGTATCCAATAGTCAGAGTAATAATCGTAGAAAAGATCCTCCAGTATTATTTCACCCACTTCTGCTGTGCTCTTCGATTCAATCGATAACGCTCCATCAAACATTATACATTTTACATGAACGCAACGAGTTGCAGCACGCTCACGGAGAGATGTAGGATTTCATACTATTTAGAGACGCAAGAGCGAGTTTCGTCCAAGGAAAGCGAGGGTTAATCATTTTAATTGCTGGTCCCAATTTTGGAAACGCTTCCGAGTCGTCGGACGTGCTCGCCGCTGAGTCACGGACAATTACAGAGTCATTAATGACCAGATTTCGTATTGACCGACGTTCCAGACGTTCGTGCAGTCGGTTCTGACCGGGGAACAGAGGTCTCCGCTCGCCTCAATGCGACTTGAGTGGAACAATTAATTCTTATTTAGACTGACACTTATTAAATTCGACCTGGGAAACGAACCGGCTCGCGGAGGCGTTTTCACCAGTTTTCCACGCTGGAATTCCCAACCATAATAGCGGCCAGATTGCGGGCGCGGATCGATCGAAATCACTCGTTGCGTTTACGTGCACACAGCTCGATTTTAATGCCGGCCTATAATATAAAGAGTTATGCAAATAATTTCGAAGCGGCGCTGCCGAGTAGTCTATTTCACGGCGACCGGTTTAATTCAAGTTAACCGGCGCATCTCGGTTTCTAATGAATCACGGGGGACGATACTCTCGAGTCGTCGAGTGGCTTCGACTTCGATCATCCTGAGGCAATGTCTTATTCATGAAAATTTATATTCGGATCCCGGGGATTTATTCCCGGAGACGGTGTTGTTCCAGTATTCGAATTGTTATCGAGCAAGAGCAAGAGACCCCCTTTGCCATTCGAACGAGAACCCACTTCGCTGTTCTTCTCGGAAATTAAATGCTCGATCAAACGTTCATTTGCGAACGCAGTCTTCGATGATTCATTGGCTCTAATATCTAGTCCCTTATTATCAACCACTTCGCTTCCCAAAGACGCGGGCACGCGTTCAGTACTTCGACGCAGAAAGAGAATCCACTAATTGGATTGAAATTGGGCTCTTTCGAGCTCTCGCGTTCTCCTGTTTCTTAATTTTTTGGGATTTTTGAAACCATTCAAGCAATAACAAACATTGGTACTCGTTACTAGGTCCATTCTAATGCATCCTCTTTCAAGAGACTCTTTCACAGCCATCCTTTTTCTTTGATTCATCAATTTAATTATCCCAAGTGACATTTTATGGTCCAGAAGATTTCAAATGTCTCTTATAATGTAATTATAAGGAAACTCTGGAACAAAAGCGTAAAATATCTTTTATTCGAGTTGGGATTTCTGTCGAGGCCACTTCGGTCGCCATTTTCCCCGTCTCTACCCTTTTATTGAACAATTCAGATCCACTTGATTCAATTCGATCGATCCAGATGCACTTGATCCGAGCAGATTGGTCGATCCCGTCGTCCTTATTTAGAGCCTCGTGGCAGAAAAGTGGAAACAATTCGATCGGGACGCACATAAATGTGCATAAATCCGAGTCAAACAGTACGTGACATTGCATCCGACCGGATGTAGGTCAGATTTACTCTAGGACGACGTTTAATTGGCAATGGTACGCTACCTATGCTCCTGCGTGTAGTATCGTGCAAGTGGGTCAACGTTAAATATGGGTCAGGGTCGTGCGGAAGCTTCGTGAAATAATCGTGTTGCTTGGCTTTTACGCTTCCCGGCTATCACGACATATTGTTCCCTCGATTTGCAACGATCACGAGTGAGCGTCGACGTTCGCGGCGATCATGCGGAGGTAATGTGTCGTGAATGAGAGTTAATTAACCGCGTTATTCTGGCGGTGTAAACTCACTTTCCCTTCGTCTTCAATGAAACGAACCTTACACCGGCAACTAACCCTCGCGCGTGCCGAAAAAATAGCCATACTAAAGATCGTCCTATAATTCTCGCGCATTTTCATTTCACACACCTGGCCCGGTCTTCATAATTTATTATCATTTTATTTTATTTATTTTTACACCGAACCTATCAAGCTCCGACTGATATATGAGCCGTTCACATTTCTTTGACATTTTACTGCCAAAGCACTTGATCGATGTGCTCAACATTCTACACGTAGAATAAATTTGTATAATAATTAGTAGATCTCTCTATGCATTTGTGGCACGTGCAAGTTTGAAAAATGAAGCAATATTCTAGTCGATGTGGTACATATTGAAATCTTTCAGATTATCAAAAAATAATTCATAAAAATGAACATTTGCGTAAAGATCTATAGCCTATTTATGACATTATTGCAATACGAAATATCAAAAACAGGTCGTTCGACCAGCAGAGTGATATTCGTATAAAAAATTACAGCATCGTCGACGAGCCTCTTTAAACGACTCTTCAATTTTGTTTTGGGTTGGAACACGTGTTGTCATTCAGACTCGAGAGAAGATGGATACATTTTGGTATCGATCGCTTCCTCTAGCTTGTTCAACTAAAAATTCCTGAATTCCGTAGCCAGAAGGCAATTAACTGTACTGTCCCGACTGTGCAAATTCGCGTTTCCTCCCTTTTGTGGAGTACATAGATTTCCACGGGCAGGGATGAAAAAAGATCGATGAATGAAACATTTTCTCGGCCATTAAGGGACGCGACGCCCCGGGAAAATTGCATTCAGTCCTAGGGAAGGGTACACCGGAGTAAAAAACTGATTGTTGTTCCACGAGATGAATTGTTTTCATTTGGTATTACGAGCGCGTAGTTCCATCCCCCCCAGAAAAAAAAACGAGCGACTGCGAAATTGCAATGGCAAACGTCGCAGCTGTCGTCGTCGGTAATCGAGGATGTTCAATCGTGTACTTTGATTAAACCGAGAATTTCTTTTACAAATCTCTTTCTCTTTTCTCTCGAATAGATTTGATAGATATATATGTAGATTTCGTGGGACAGATTTGAATAACGGTAAATTGCCGTTCGCCCGTCGTCCTCGACGACAGAAAGTTTTCTCCATAAATGATCTAGAACTGTGTTCATCTGTATATTCAAGATTGAATCTTTTGTCAGTTTTTGCCGCGGTTGGCAAAATTTCAAAGGCACCTCGCTTTAGATCAATTGACTGCGGATATTATTGATCCGTAGTGCCTGTCCTTTCTGCCACTGACGGTTTTCTCCCGTTCCCAAAACTTCTTGCCACTCGGTATCTCTGGCACCCACACCCCCTTGGTTATCTGCCATTTAGAAGAAATCTAGTTTCGTCTTTCAGGATGATCTCGGTTTACGATCAATTAACTGACACCGGTCCGCTTTTATGCGCCCCCGAAATTCCTCGGGCAATCCTCGCTCTGGATGGGTCGCGATAGTGTTTCGCTTAGGGTTGCACCCCTTGCAGCGACGAATACGAGCCGATAAAATCAAAATAAAAATACGGGGAATGGTGTCGGTTTCAAATAGACTTCTCTCTCATAGATATATACACACACACAATCGAGTCTCTGCATATTATTCAGTTCCAGTGTTATCTAATTATGCACCTGCTTACTATTTTCTTATAAAAATCAGTCGTTCTTTCTTTATTCAAATTTTATTACGTGGCTGCGAATATTTCCATGAATGATTTAATAGATTTTAGGACAACTTGAATGAATTTTCCAATTTTCAAACACTGCCAACTTTTTTTGGTTCCCTTTGACACATTGAAATTTTTGTTTGTTCAATATTACTTCGTTTTCGATGATTCCGTTTTTAGCTTCCTTTACCCCAAATGAAATGATTACATTCAATTACTCGACACAGCTCGTCGCTGCAAGTTTGAACTTGCAACTGCAATTGAAAAGTTTATTAAAAAATCCTCTCCCGTCAATGATCGATCGTTTAAGGGCTACTAGCTCTTTAAAGCTCAATGGGCAGCCACGTCCTCTTAAAAAAGGCTGACAAATAAAATAGAGAAGCGAGCTCAAAGCGATTTCCAACGTCCGATCTTTTTTCTCTGATCACGAAAGGGCTGAGTATTTCTACCAGGTATTAAATAATTTTTCCTTTGATTGGCAATCGTCTCGTAGAATGCGTAACGTAACCATTTCGCGGTCTGATGCAACGCCTAATCGAACTATGATTTTTTAAAGTACATGACGGAGAAGATGGGCGGCGCCGAAGGAACTAAGCTCGACGTGGACTTCATGGACATGGAGAGGGTGAGTACGCCTGTCTACGTTTTTAAGGTTTCCTTTCGACACACATTTGCACTCAGGTACTCGGTTTGACCTTGGATCGATTTCCCCTCCCGGTTCAAGGCGGGAAATTCGTTGTTAGTTTCCGAGATTACGGCCGCGAGCTCCTCGCGAGCGAAGATAATCGAGCGCGCGGAGAATGAGAGAATGAGAAAGAGCTTTTCTATGAGAGATAGATGAGAATCATGCTCGGTTGGAGAAGATTGAGAACGGCGGCGAATTTGATCGTAGAAAACGGATGTCACGTACGAGCTCGTCGAGGAGCTGCAACTGAAAACGAAAGAGTTCCTGCAGCCGAACCCGACCGCGAGGGCAAAGATGGCGGCGGTCAAGGGCATCAGCAAGCTCAGCGGTCAAGCGAAAGCTTCGACCTATCCGCAACCGGAAGGCGTCCTCGGTGATTGTATGCTCACCTATGGCAAGAAGCTCGGAGAAGACAGTATTTTTGGTATGACACCTTGCAAACCTAAACCACCTCCGAAAATTATAGGTATCATCTTTCATCCGACATATTGCCGAGGAAAAACGTTTAAATTTGCCTCCAGTCAAGTGAAATCGTTTCTTTCTGTACGCGTGCAGATTGTAAAAGCAGTTATTCATTTATATTTATTTGTATTAAGAAAGAAAGATTGTAGAATCTAAAAATCTCCAGCGTTGGTAATTTCTCGCTGCTCAAAAACTTTAAACGATGTACTCGCGTTTAGAAACTGGATTTATGTCGCAATTGAACGAGGTCTCCCGCGTCCCGTCCCACTTTGCACGAACGCGAAACTTTACCGGAAGTCCTCGAGTTCTTCGGCCGCATAAATACGCGCTTTAACCCATCCATCTTTTCTAATTCCCGTAGCTCAGGCACTCATTGAAATGGGCGAGGCGATGAAGCAGATGGCGGACGTGAAATATTCGCTGGACGACAACATTAAGCAGAACTTCCTGGAGCCGCTGCACCACTTGCAGACCAAAGATCTGAAGGAAGTGATGGTAAGGTGGTATCTTCGCGCGCGCGGCTTATTGGAAAAGTTGTTCCCGGGCCTCGTTTCGTTGAGACCACGAACAACATCGAATATATCCAACAAGAAGCACCATACGCGCGGTGCGTTGTCCCAGTTTGTTGAACGGCCGGCACTCGCCTTTTGTTTCAGCATCACCGGAAAAAACTTCAGGGACGAAGGCTCGACTTCGATTGCAAGCGAAGACGCCAAGCGAAAGGTACACTCGTCGCCCGTGTGTTCACACTTTATCTCCGCGTATCTTTATTGATTTATTTAAGCAGCACACGTCAGGGCTGCCGCCGCGCGCGGCCTTGCGACACGAAAACTTGACGCGTTTGCAATTATAATTCGCATTTACCGATAAACGACCCACCCTCCGACCGGTCCACGGCTGCAGAACAACGGAAAATACCTGCTGGCCCCACGATTAGGCGAGCGTTTCTCTATCGCACAGCTGAACCTCGATTCTAGCTGATAAAAAGTCATTCTCCTCAGGGGCTGCCTCCCATCGCAATTCTCGTAGGGTCATTGCAAAGGGGAGGTTTCAGTCTCCGTAATCACAGTGATCTGGATCGCGATACAAATTTTTCTACTTTTCATCTACTGTTTCATAGGAGCTGCTCGTTACAGGGTAGTTTTACATTAAACATGTCGCTACAATAATATGCAGCTTCTTAACCATTAAGTCTTCAAATTAATTCGTAGCCCTTTCTTCATGGACGTATTGATTAGTTCCAAACAACCAAAAGATATTCGACGAATAATTCTAATTAACTCTGACCAACTTTGCCTAATTCTTTGCACTCTGAGACCTTCCCCGGATCAATGACCATCGTTTTGTGATAGGGAGACCGTCAATGACTACCTGATGTCCACGCAGAACTGAATTTTTATCGGCTACAATCGCAGTTTGGGCTACAATGCGTCACACTAGATGTACAATTGCAGTCAAGGCTGTGGCGAGCAACTTGAACCAGAAATCTCTTTTGCTCTTTTTCTCGTTTCGACGGCCATACAATATGGCGCCCAGAGGATCGCAACCCTCTGCCACGACTGTCGGCACAGCCCTGGTTGCATTACACCAGGGGTGAAACACGACCAAACAAATTCCACGGTTAAACGACAATTTAGATAACGATGTTTGTGTTCGAAGGTGCGTTTCACGTGCCTCTCTCAGTCTAAAGAAAGACTACCAATTCACTGTAGATACACTGCACACGCATGTACTTGTGCATGTGCACGTTTTGATCGTGATTGTTAATCGTTGCCCACACCTATGATCACCGGCGTGTCCAAGTCGGTCCCAGTGTCTTTTCGTTTACCTTGTTTACAAACCGGAGGAATTTTTGTTTCTTTGACGCATCCTTGCTCGCTAGCAGCCGGGAAAAGATCCGGCAGTCCGCATTGTGGAAGTCCTGTAAAGACTTCTTCGTCACCTTACACCGGTACGTGGCAATTAAATGAACGGTCGTTTTTGCGAACCCGTTGCAATTACACTCTTGTAGGACCTCGAGCTTTCAAATTTGAACTCTTAAGCCATGTCCACGCTGAAGCAACATCAAGCAACGTTTTGTCACCTATTGTTGCCTTCTTTTTTTTAATCGAATAAAAGAACCAGAAGAAGAAGAAGAAGGCAACAAGAGTGACAAAAAGTTGTTCGATGTTACTTCAGTGTGGACATGTATTGTATATCTGTATGTAGCACGGCACTGTTCGACCTAATGCGTACACCTGTTTCAAACAATTTCAAAGGGGAACATTGCGAGAAGCTAATTAGGGTTGCCAGACCTCTAGAATTGGAAAATAGCCTTAAACAATTATTCTGCAAAAGTTGGGAAAAAATTAAATATTTATTCTGTTCTTTGAAGTTATTTGAAGGGTATTTCTGATTAAGCAGACTTTGTTCATTATTATTTATTTGTCATGATGTATCCTGGATTACTTTTCTTAAAACATGGGAACCGAAACTGTAAATAGACATACGGATACACATATACAGGGTGGTTCACGATAAACTGTTAAACAGCTTCTTTATTTAATAGTAACGTATTTTGAACACTTTGTATAATCTAAGAATGGACCATCTTGCATATGATAATGAAGTATCTGCGAGTGCACCGAATACCGAATGCAGCACTTTACAAATCTCCTGGGCAAACTTTGATATCTGCACTAGCTTATGTTAGAAAGCAAAAGATGTACGCGATCGAGGTCCTTAGAGGTTCCGTTTCCGGTTCCACTTTCGCTAACGTTCTGTTCCGCTTTCTGGTTCTTTCTCCCCCCCCCCGTATCTTATATATATCTATCCTAGGCAATGATGCAACCCTGTAGTGCAACTTTTAATATCTGTGCTGGCGCAAATTTTGCGAGCAGGATCTCACTTTTCAGACGACGAAATACGTCAGGCCGAGGAGAAGTTCGCGGAGAGCCTGCACCTGGCGCAGTTGGGCATGTTCAATTTGCTGGAGAACGATGTGAGTTGAGTCCTGCTGGTGCTTCAGCTTCTGTCGACGGTGCTTGGGTCCATTTTGATCCAGTTCATAAGATGATGATAACATGACGATCGGAAAAAGTGTATAGTTGTAGTATAGGAGATTTGAATGGATCAAAGCATCGTCGCCTGGAAAATGGCTGAAAATGTAGCTTGAACGGCGTCCTAATCATTATGAATATTTTTCTGTAGGTGGAACAAGTGGCACAGCTGGCAACCTTCAGCGAAGCCCTCTTGGACTACCACCAGCAGTGTACTGAGGTCTTGAGAGCCCTAACAGAGACCCTTCTGGAGAAGTACGTGCTTCTATTCGAGATTCCTGAAGTTAGCGATTGGTATTGATTTTTAATTCCCGGTTTGGTAATTGCAGGAAAGACGAGGCAGCAATCAAACCAAAATTGGAGTTCGTGCCGAAGACTCTGGCTGACCTGCACGTCGATGCAATACCCACATCAGATGCTATGAACGGTGGGAACTTCTCCTATCACGGTAAAACAGATTTTACACGTACACATACAAAGACGATAATACTTCCGGGTGGATTGGCTGTTTGTTTCCTATCTCCTCTGTCATGCAACGATTCTACGTGTCCTATAGCTATATACACTCTGGCCATATACTATAATACATGGTTGTACTCTCTCCTCGTTGAATTTTCCTCTCACTTATCTTGTCTGTTGTCGGATGGTCATTGAACTTTATCGTATCGTCGCACCCGAAGCAAAATGTGACGTGCATACATGGTGTATGATGCTCTGGGTAATGTTATCTGCCGTGGTATTTCAGGTTCGAGTGTTAACTAATCAAGAACATTGAGTGGAATCACGGAAATCATTTTTGACCACCTCTTACTTTTCAAATGTTCAACAGCAAATGTCATTCATTTGTATTAACTCGCACGTTTCCGTGTTTTACAAATTCTCACATGTTACAAATACATGCAGTACTTTATTTATTTCCTAGAGCAGTATTTCTTATTTGGTCAGTAATGTACAGAATAAATTTATCAGACAGGAAAAGAGAAAGCATTCTTGATAACTGAGTAGATAAGATTCGTAACTGTGTTCATAAATTTCTTGTTGGGTATATCGTCGGTATCCTCGATGTAATTCTTGCTGTTTCCAAGTGAAAGGTGGTCTAGAATGAGTTTTACGATTTTTGTGTACTATGTTTTACAAAGCCCGAAGCAATATTGTCGTTTGGGATGTGTTATCAGGTGATCTCGTAATTAATGCGAATTTCCATTCATGTTTTTGGATGCTGAAGTACAAAAATGTAATTACAACCATTACATATTTTCGTAGAGATTATAAAAGATGTCTTGTCTAATGTTTTGTCTAATGATTGTGATTGTGTCTTTGTGTTTGATCTTCTAAGAATATAAGGAAAAATTCGCGTTTGTTGTGGGGCCATTTAATACATTCTCCTACTACATGATTTTGTCTGACATTTACCAACACTTCTACCACACACTCTTCGTCTCTTCTGCGTGTATACTCTCGCATACTTGAATGTCTGTCCTTTTGACACGATTTAGGGGCAAGCCGAGCCGGGTCTCCAGTCCCTGGGGACGGGAAGCGCTCACAGCTCGAACTATTCCCGGCCGGAAACCCGCCACAATCTGCCAATGGTAAATTTTGCATGGGCTTGCCTTCTCTCGGCGTAATTAATCGATCTAAATTTTCTCTGCTTTCGGTGGGCATAGCGACAAAAGAGACTCTAGAATAATTTATGTGCTAACTCTTTTCTGTACCGTAGTTAACGCACGAATCTCTTCAGTAACTGTATCTCTTCTGTTACCGCTTAATTTCTGTGTTTGTCTTTTTACTTTAATTTTTTTTTACAGGCGACCGATGAATTAAAACTCGCATAATTTTTAGCGAAGGATTTGCTATTTGTTTTAGTGCTGATTGCGCGACGTGTTTCATTTGATAGTGTAGCTGATTCAAGATATTATGAACAGATATTTAGTTTATCGTAACCACACGTTTCAGATCGTTGAAGTAACATTATTGTAGTATATAGGATTATACATATTTTTAGAGAGTGTTCTCGTTTTCTCGTGACAATGGAAGCTGGTCTATTTTTCAGCTTCTCCCTTGCCATCTCCAAGCAAATCACCGGCAAGGACTCCGATGCCAAGACAACCTTGCTGCACAGCTCTGTATGATTTCGAGCCAGAGAATTCTGGAGAGCTCGGGTTCAAAGTAAATATCAGAGTTCGCTAAGAGTAACTATAGCTTCATAGTAATCGTTAACACTTTGACTGCTGCCGCTAACTGCTTAAAATACAATCAAGTTAGAATATTTTTATTCTGCATAAAAATCCGCGGTCTAGTAAATGTGAAAATGGTAATCTTCATCAAGATTTTACCTAAGATAATTATTGGTTCATGGATAAAATTGGTCAAGGATCACCCAGTTGTTATCTTTCGGAAGAATACGAAGTCGTCGCCGGTAGGCAAAGTGTTAACACTATCGCTAAACCATAAGTCGTAGCTGTAGCGATTCTAGAGTTTGGGATATGGTTCAACCGGCAAAATGTGTGTTTCCAGGAGAACGATATGATCACTCTGATCCAAAAAATCGATGAGAACTGGTACGAGGGCAGCCTGAACGGTCGCACGGGTTTCTTCCCAGTCACTTACGTGCAAGTCGTAGTGCCATTACCTTAAGAGAACATGCTACGCCCCGCAAACCAAAGACCCTGCATTCGTTCACCAGCGTCTACCACGAAAAAAATTATCTTATCGCCTCCAATTAGCCTAACTCTCTCTCTCTCTCTCTATCTCTCTACTCAAAGATTTCTCTATTGTCACTTACGTTCTATGATCCCGACGCTTGTTCGTAATGACGGATTTCAAAGGTTTTCTCTGTCTCGTTTCGATTGTTTTTCCATTTTCTCTATCTCTATCTCTCTTGTCCCAGAAATAGCTGTATACGCATGTTAATGTACATATATAATGTTATAGTGTCTTTTATCGACGTAAGGACCCTCGCGCGCGCATACACAATATATACAAACACAAAAAAGAAACACACGCAAACATATATGTATATACATATATATCATACATACATGTGTCTACACACAGTCAGACAGACGAACAAACAGAGAGAGACAAAGCATATACGCAATACACGTATACATTCAATACGATGAAGAACCACACTGATATATACCGAGACACTAAAGTACCTACGATGGCAGTCCACTGTCAAACGGCGGCTCATTTTTCACGTTCGATGTCGTCTCATAGTCATGATGTAACATCCTCGTTAGTTTCTCACCAAAGGTTCAATTGCACAAAGATATCGGACCGCCAAGACTGCATTGAAATTCGAGTAGAGCAACAACATTTCGAATACTCTTGTACCATCGAGCATGTTGATTTCTATCATTCGTATTCGTTAGAGAGAAATCTTATCATTTCATTCGATCGTTTTTATCATTTCGCTGGTCTTATCATTTCGTCATCGTTTACACGTTTGTTTTTCTATAAACTTTCTCAACGTATCGAAAGAGTCCATCGAATCATGTGGAGTGCGTTTTTCGGTTGGTTCGCAGGTCGAGAACGCGTATAGTATTCGCTCCTCCATTCCCCCCAGTAGTGTTAACGTTTTAGCCTTGATCGTGTTTGACTGTTTCGTTTAATCATTTAGGACCTAAAGTGTAGGTGACACCGAGTTTGCGAACGGTTTCTAGCGTTTAGTTCGATGAAGCGATCTTTAAATGTGGCGGCGAATCTCTTCCGCGAAGTCGAAGCTGATAGCGAACGGCTAGATCCTCTGATTCAGTTGGGCAAACGTTGATTTCGTCGCGAGATCGCCTCGGATCGTGAGAGGCCATGAAAACTAGCAGATCCGTAGACGTTTGTTGACTAATTGGCCGGTCCGTTGTCAACGAAGTGATCGCGACCATATCGAGTTACAACTTCGGATAATCGACCGTCACACACACACGAACTTTTCTTCCACGATTCTGCTGATCCCATTCCACACCTGTTCTGAAACAGAGAATCTTTGTCTGAATTAGAGTGTTATTATATCCGTCGATTCGTTCGTTCGTTCGTTCCCCCCTTCATTGACTTTGTACGAGAGTTCAACCGCCAGAACAATGAAAGTAATTAAGGAAATTGGTTATTTGTTGCCACATGGATTTTAGGTAAATCTTCAACAAATATTTGCTAAGCATAATATAGTAATGTTAGAGTATATATATATATAAACATATATATATGTATATACACTCGTATATACTTATACTTGCGCGCAGCAAGTGTACCAATTAAAAAACAACGGACGGTAATTCCTTTCCGAGCCACGAAAGTTCGAGAACAAATTATCGACTGCGAGTTCCACCGTGAAAACGATTATACGGCGATCAGAATTTTTTTTATACCTCTTCGGATGTTCGAAGGTCATCCGGCCACTTTAAACAAAATACCACAAGGTCGTTCGAGGTCGCGAGAGTTTGATGAAAAGTATTTTTGAAATACACGTTCGAGGAAACACCGACTTCGATAAATTCGAGTACTAGAATTACGTGTTTACAATTTCGTGTAAATAATTCAAGGAGAGTGGACCTTCGAATGTCCGAAGTGACTATCCTCAAAGAATTGTAATCGTCATACAATTGCCTTTTTTTACAGTGTTTTGTTTTCTAATTCTCGTAGATTGGAGGATATTTCGAGCGTTTATATTGGTTCACTCTGCGCGTATGTGTACTTACGTATATGTTGCGGATGACAGCGACAACGCTGATGGCTATGACAATGGCATTATTATTATCGACATTTGCATATTTTTCCATTATTGTTAAATACACTCACGATGCGAAAAGTAAACGTTCTTGCTAGCGTTTGTCAACGTGGTCGTTTCGGCAACGTTTCGATGGGACAGTGACTAGCGACATCATAATAACCGAGGTAGCTGTATCGACTAAAGATAATAACGATACTATAACGCGGTCGAATGATATTATTAAATAGTTTTACTCGTTAATGTTACATTAGTTGTATGCGTAGCGTTTTTTATAAGTTAGTTGCATCAATATTGATCTCTAGCAGCGAGTACGTCAGCGAGTTACGATGTATTTTCATTTTCGAGCGCCATCGAAACGTTGCTCGGACCACCAAAGATTTAGCGATTCGTTTCGCGGGAACGATAAAAAAATCAGCAGACTGTTACGAACTATTGGCTGCTATCACTGCTGCTGCTACCGTCATCAGCGTTCGGTCACCACAAGCAAAAACATAAGAACAAAACTGCAAAAACACAAAAAAAAAGAAGAAGAAAGAAAGAAAGCAGAGAATACGAACGGGAGAAAAAAAGACATTGATAAATCCATCTGTTGTAATTATCGTGGATCACGAAACTTTTTTCCTGAGACAAACTCGAAGTGTTATCGATGTTGTGCAATATTAAAGTTTAACATCACGGTGTTTAAATGCCTGTTTTGTCGTGATCGCCGGACCAGTGTTTCTCAAAGCCCCGTGGTCGACGAAGAGGCACGTGTCAATTGATGAAAATAAACTGTTAGTGTCCTTCCGCCAGGTTCCAACGACGAGAACGCTCTCGGGCACCGACTTACGCCTGATCCGCGCAAAATTAATCCTGGAATGGTATACCAATCACACTCGAATCCTCTTAAAGAATCTGTAAAAGTTTACTGAGGCACTTCGAAGTACAATTTCAAATGTCGAGAAGACGCTGAAGAAAATTTGTATTTGCAATCGTCTTGCAATACATCAGTGAAAAGCATTACACAAAAAATCTTGCAAGGTACCATTTGAGGGTTAATGTAACTTTCTATCTTTGCGAGCATGTTCAAGCTTGCGGGGTCCGATTGGGACTTGGACACGCGATTAGGCGATGTCACAGTGTCGACAGCGTTGCAAACTCGTCGTTTCTCGCTCGAAGCAACAGAGGAGGCTGTCGTTCTCGTGATTTTGCCTCCATTTGAGCGACGCGCACTCGGAGAACGCAACTTTAGCGAATCTAGGTGCCATACATGCGTTTTTTCGTAACTTATCGACGTTTAAACAGACGAGAAACGTTAGAGCGTAGCCGCTAGCGATGTAAAGACGATTTCGAATCGGTAGCTGTTCGTTCTCCTGGGCGCGATCGCTCGTAAGAAAGTTCGTCAATTAATAAGAATACGAGAATCGGCGGGTCGCGAGTTCCATCTTGCCAATGATGGCGGGTAGAAAGTCAGGGAAAGGCGGGAAGCTTATGCGAAATGGACTTGAGGTCTGATTAGACGATACGTGAGATACAAATGGTCTTCTGAGCGTTATTCAGAAAAATACAGAGCAGCTAAAATCATATATTCTTGGTAAATTCTCTCAACCCTTAAGCGAGCAACACAGAATATATTGTCAATTAGACTGTGGACCTTTATGTAAAACAAAAATTCTCTGTATTATATTGCAGGATCTAGGAGCAACTTGCTTAGATATTTATTTAAGGAATTTAGTAAGGTGGTTATAATATTCTTAAGTTCTTTTAATGTACATTGGTAATTTATTTAACTGTGCTGTGTTTTTAAGGTCTGTTCGACTCATTCAAATTTTTATTCCTTCAGTATTATGTCGATTGTGTAACATTTTTTAAGTCTGATCGTTTGATTCTTTCGTTCGAATTGTGATCTCGTAGTCTTTTAAATTTTAATAATGTTATACGTATATTCGTTCAACCCTCTTCAAGTTCTCCACTTTTGTTCAGACTAGAGAAAGTGTATCATAAAGGGTTGAAGTTGATTTTATATTTTATAAAAAGTAGAAGAGTGTACTAGCAAAATTGTTGCCCCTTCGAGGTCCACTTTGAAAGCTCGTTCAAGGGTTGGAAACGTTTCAAGAGACCGAAAAATCAATTTTGAAGAGCTCAAACCAACAAACCAGCTACAAAATCTCACTTTTCGATCACTGCACGCTCACGTCTGGTTTGAACGGGAGTCCAGCAATTTGCGTCCACGTGAAAACGATAGCAATATAACTATAAGAGCGGAGAATATTTTCCTCGAGCCGGGGATCGTGTCTCGATCGTTTGAGAAACACTGCGCCCGTGATCGGGGGAGGTGAAAGAAGAAAAAAAGTATAACAAAATAAAGAAAAAACTACAAAAAATCGGAGGGAGAACAATTCAGCCGCGTGATACGTTTATTTCCGAAGCGACTCCTCACCGGAACAAAAATAAACTGGCGATCGACGATCGTTGAGTAAAACAACTAACGAATACAAAAAAAATCGAAAAACCCGTAAAAAAAGGAAAACAGAGAAATAAACACAGGATGAGATGAAATCTATAAAGAACAAAAAAAAATACTAAATCGGTATCTTACTCTATAAATGTTGGCTATTGTTAAATGTTGAATATTGTTCTGCGGAGGGCTTGCCCCCATTCGAGCGACGAGCCAGCTTCCGGATCGATCCATCGTTGATTTCCGCAGATCACCATCGGAAACTCTGTTCGTGTTCGACGATTCTACTTTGTGCGTATTTTCGTTGACGGACGAGCTTCTTTTCTTTCTGCGAAAGGATCGCGCGCGGCGTTTCTCTCTGTTCTTTCCTTTTTTTTGTATTAGTCGTTTAAGTATTCGATTAGGTATTGTTTCGGACGCGTTAGGGTTTAGCGATTAGGCGAGCGCCGTCCGAGAGCAGGATGCGAGTTCGAAGCGACAAGCTCTCCGCATTTTAATTGTAATCTAACTATTTGGGGCTCGAGCGGATATCGAATCTCTCTCGTCCCCCGCTAAGTCACTGAGCATCCTTGGTCTGGAGAATCGGATCACAGACACATGCCCCCCCCCAGGTTATTTACAATCCCCTAAACACTGCTAGCTTACTATACCTGCCTCCATTTTCGTAGCAGAACGACGAAACCTCGCTAGTCCCCGCGTTTCCCGGTCTACTTATATTTTGTAAGCGTCAGATTGTTCCGCGTCTCGCGGTGAACGGCGAGGTCTCGTCGTTCGATTATTAATTATTATACTTCGTTTCCAAGGCTTCTTCTTCGACGGTGTCTCGTTCCGTTTTCTCCCCTCCCCCAGAACCAACAACCCCCGTATCGCTACTGTTATTTGTCGAAGCGAAGAGACGACCAGTGGATGCGACGCAGTGATACTTTCAGACAATACATTACAATTAATTACACTTATATTAATAAATTAATCTATTATGATTATTGAGCTCCGATTGAAGAGGATTATACGACATGTACTCGATTTCGGTCAATGCTAAATAATTATTAACACTAACTAAGAAATAAAGTGTGCTCTATGTCATGCTACCATCTGACTTTTCAATCCAAGATTCGATCTCGCTTCCATTGCTGTTTACGTTCCGTCGATCTGTCGCGGTTTTGTTATACACGTTTTTAGGGTCGTCCTGTAAGTTCTACGATTTTTAACAAGCGTTCCCCTGTTAGTCTTAAATTGTGCGTTTAGAATGATTCGTTCTATTTAATGAAAATGGAAGAATGAGAGTCGATGAAATTCATTATCTGCGCACGGTGAGAACTTTAAAAATCACGATACCAATTTCGGAATGACTCCAAATGAAATTTTTTACTTTTCCAATTGATCGAAATCCAATAAGCGAAAATTTTCCAGAAAGAATGCATCGGAAACGTTCGTTAATACATCAACAATTGGAAATATGATTTTGCACTGCGGATTTGTGATGAAAAAGCGACAGGACTTATGGGATGACCTAACAGTTTGTTCTCAGTGCGTCCTCCTTCGTTAGACATTCCTTTATCCGCTGGGAAACGATTGATTTTCGTATTACTTTTACATTGACTTCGTTTTTATATTTTACATTGTCGTTTGTAATTACAATTAATTTATACCTTCCAAGCTGTAACCTCCGACCTACGTTAATTTGTACGCATGATATCTTTGATTGAAGTATCTACACACTGTTGAGTATTAATAAATGAACGATCCTTTCTGTACTCGCTAGTCGATATCCATTTTATGAATAATACTAACGAAGAACTGACTTTTCTGTTAACTAGTAAGTTTAATTTTCGTTGAATACTAAGAAACAATTACGTACTTAGCACCTCCGTTTTGTCTTCATAATTATCCTCTCTTGATGAGCTCCTGAATACACGTATGATTTATAGTATCTAAATAGTATCGTTCCTATAGAATATATTACATTTTTTATTGATGTATTTCACATAAATAAAAGTGGTGAAAGAAACGAATTTATTGAATCTGTGTGTTGCAAGTTCCAACTAAAATTGTACAGCTGGGCTGACTACGTACAGGTTTATACTACTGGGTGCTTTATCAACTGTTTATCTACTATATTTCGTTAGAAAATACAAGTAGCGTCTTTACAAGAATATAAGGATAGTAAATAAACTATTAGACAGTATGTACCAAATAAAATCAAATTTGAAAAGACGTCAGACCATGTAGACCCAGTTACAGACCAGTTTCACAATTGAAAATTGCGAAACGGTTTGCAAATTGATGGAAAACCATCGAAGAGGATCCAGAAGGTGAATCGTCGTTGCTCGTAAAGAGGAAAGCTTGGTTATCGGGCGAAAGGTAGCAAGGCGTGATTCAGCAGATCATTTGCAGAGTTAACCAAGCCTGCGACATGATTTACCGGGCATACAGCTAGCATCCATAATGCATATCGTCCCTTTCGTGGACATAATTGTATACGATATTACCCGAGGGAACCCGGTTCTTCCCGGTAACAAGGCATACCATCAATTCGAAGGAGGGACCTCATAAAGCATCCTCCACGTGACTCCCTACGTGATATCAGCGTGTACCGCAAGATCGAGCCTCTTTCTACTCGAGTTATTTTACGGACTTTATCCCGAAGTTATCCACGGGAAATATAGCCCTTTGATGCCCAATTACAGGGCCAGACCCTCGTTTTATTCGACCTAACTCGCGATACTTTTTTCGCTGTTACTTTTGCCCGGTGCGGAATTTTTCAAAACGAGAAGAGTCGCCGTAAGTCCCTTGTACGTCGTAGAATTTTATTCTCATCATTTTTATTCTATCCTTTCGCCACAGGAATTTTATTTAGTAGCGTTTGTATTTGATTTTTCTGCTACAGGAAATTTTTTTAGACTTGACCAACAGTTCAGTAGTATAGACCTGCACATAGTCAGCCCAGCTCTACAAAAGTCGTGTTCGGACAAGTAGTATAACCACTTCTTCGCTCAGACAGAATAAATTTCTGACAATTTAAGCCTTCAGTTTAACTACTTCGCTACCAAGGACGAGTTATCTCGCGACGCAATACGGTTTGTACGTTGGCCTCAGACGAGTTATCTCGCAAGGTAATATCGTGGCCATCGTACGAACGATATTGCGTCGCGAGATAACTCATCCGTGGTAGCGAAGTGGTTAATGTGCAATTGATATTTCACCGCGATGCTTATATCTTTTTTCAATAAAATAAAAATTCAATAAATACATCATCATATATAGAGAGGGTTAATTTAAATAAAAACTAAACGTACACGTAGTACGTGTCAATGTTGCTTACGAAGTAAATAAATAAAGTAGCTCGAAGCCGAAACCAAAGGCATCAACACAATCTATACCAGAATTAAAGTTAGTACGTCTCCGAAAGGTCAGAGAGCAAAGGTTCTTTTAATGCGGAGATTCTGATGTAATTTGTCTTTCAATTCGATACTCCCCTCTCTCGTAAGCACTGAGTCATCCTCCATTGTTGCTGCTGTTCTCGAGGAAAACTTGTCGGCCGGCTTTTCCTTCGTTCGAACGAAAAGTCGAATTACTTTCTCGCAGAGATACAATACCAGTCGGCGCTGGTTTCGCGTCCCGTAACAGGAGGGTCGATTTTACTAATGCACGAGAGGGGGCACCGGGTAAGCGGCTTACCCCCTGCAATTAAAATGTTTCTTTAAATACACAGCTTGCCCGAGACCCGTTGCAGATGACTGAAAGTTGTGCTTAAATCCGTGCTCGTTATACCGGCACGTCCAATAGGTTCGCTCCTTTACTTGCGCGCGGTTAAAACCGCGATTCTTTTCGGAGATTTTTGCCAGCCACAAAGAACGCCACCTCGCGAATAATGCTGGACGAAACATTCACCAACCCTGGCTCCCTGTCACAAGAATCGCCACTTCAGGTTCTGCGTATCAATTGCATTTTTTTGCACCCGATAAAATTATTGACTTTCCTTTTCCTGTCTGCACTGCACAGTCAGAAACCACTGAGAGTTGAGTCGGCCTCGAGAAAATAATTATTTAAACATTCTTGGAATTGTTACACTTCTATCGATTTTTAATTTAACAGTTTGTTTCATTGGCTGTTTCCAATAAAATCACTGATATTGCCAATTGTATCTATGTTCTATGGACTGTGGATTCGAAAATCATTGAAGGCTAGATTCGGAAAAGAAATTCTTTTTAATTATTACAATCATTCAGGCACTATTTTTCATTTATGATTAATATATTGTAGGGGTGTGAATGTTTAGAGTGACTGTGGACGCGACATCATGGTGCCAACGTGTTTAGGTCCTGCGTGGAAGGAAGTCTGTTTAGGCCGAGGTGTGAAGAAAGAGTGTTTGGGACTTACTTATTGTTAGTGACAAGCGTCAAGTGGCTAGGGGTGCCAAACGCAGGTCGTACGTGAGCGACTGAGTTTTCCGAATGGATGCGAAATTGATAGAGAGAATGAGAGTGCGAGAGAGGAAGAATGGAAATGGATAAAAGGAACGAATGCAAGGGCTGAGAGGTCAGAAGTTTGAAAGTTGAGAGCGAGCGAAGTTGTAAGTTGCGAGCTACGTAGAGACAGTAAAAAGAACGTGTTAAAAGTATTAGGTGTCTTAAATTGTTCCTTCAAAATATGAAGGAGTTCCTTCAAAACTCATCGGGCATCGAATCAAGTTCAGAAAAGAAAATTCAAGATTCCCAAATTACAAATGCCTTTAGAAGAAAGACATGTTTAATTTTGTAATTTTTTCTGGCGTTTCGAGGATCGCACAATTTCCTCTGTTTCTTGGTAATTTTTCATTGTGGAGGACTCGTTTCTCCGACGATCCGAGAGTGAAACAAGTCTCGTGTTCGTACAAATATTTCTCGTTTCGGGGCTGTAGCCTTTATGGGGGTACGTGAACCTGTATCATCGGGACGTGAGGTAGTTACGGGAAAAATCGGCGAGGAAAATCCACTCGCACTTGTAGATTCCTCCCGAGAGGCAGCCCAGACTATGTTCGCGACGCCAATTTGCCGGAACATTAGCCGCGGAGGATGTTTCCTTTCCACGATGCCTATTATTGACGTAGCCTGTTCACAATCGACTGTAATCAATTGTGTTTCTAGCACTGACGGCGGCTGTTTTGCAAATAAATTGTACGAGTCTGAGGAGCTAAAATTCATTGGATTTTTATTGGGTTTGTGCTGGAAGATGTTTTCTAAAATTCTCAGTCAGCCAGGATTTTTCGGCTTCGTAAAAAATAACAGTGTTACATGAAGTATATATGTATAAGACAGAATAAAACTTATTCTTACAAGGTTCAAGCAAGATGTAAGATAGAAAATTTATTTTTAGAAGGTTCAAATGAAAGGCAGCTTTCCCGGATCCTAAAGGTAAGCCTGGCCGAAGAAACTTCGAAGACGGAGTTTTTATTCTTGTCCCCGCGTGCCTTCCAGAATGGGACGTAAGTACCATATGTGGTCGAAATCTGAAATTTCGCTGACGATCGTCCGGGGACTGCGGAACCTGTATCCGTTAAGGGTTTCTGCTCATTGGAGCGTCCTTGCGTGCCAGTCGGGAGAGCTCCCCGAGGATTTCGCAGCAGGGATATATCCACCGACTAAGATTACTCCGTGCATTCTGCTGTACACTAGTTTCCGCAGTAATTGAAAGAGATTTGTTTCCTTTGGACAATCTACGATCGATTTGCATTCATCGAAATCCAGTCGCATATTTCTTTCTCCGCCCCTGAACGCACGAACAGAGACAAACCTCAGCTATGAGTGAGACAACAGAGCTTCCTTTGATGTAGAAAATGATTATTGACGTAGAAGGATTGAAAAATGGCAATGAAAGGTTAAGAAAGGCCGCAGGGAGCATAGAAATGAGAGTCAAGAAAATGACTAAGGGTACACCAGTGATCAAGATCTTTTATTGTTAATTGAGTTACACACAGTGTTTCCGCATGCTTGTGAACTACTTGTTAGATTTGGGTGCTGGCGACGATCTACACGGCGTTTTCTTACAGCAGTGCTTATACACACCGGCCTCTACGTTTGAAAAGCGGAAGTTTCCCTCGGACAATCTCGGCTATTCCCGGGGTTTTTCGATCGACGTCGAGATCGTCGTCGAAACGCAAAAGTTCTCGACGGCGAAGAAAAGCAGAACCGGCATAAACGGTATCGCCTCGAGACGTCGTCGGATGCTCTCCTCGAGATCCTTACCCGTCGGAGGATGCTGCAGCTAGTTGCGCAGCCGTTCGCTCAAGAGGATAATAATCGTAAAGAGTATATTGCACGGTATATCGGCTCACGGGGGAACCAATTTCAAGCAGCGTTGCGCCCCTCGGTGCATTAAATATAGCGATTACAATTTTCGTTTCTCTACACCCCCCTCGCTTACCCCTCTGATTTCGACCGTAGCCGAAAACTCGGAAACGCGCGCGACGCTCGCAAAATAATTATTCGCGCGTTTACCTATCGAATAATTACATCAGCGGAAATATTTATCGTTCGGTTCGAGTGCCCGAACCACTCGAGCTGTAATCTCGCATTAATAGACTGCGGATGTTTACGCGAGTCCGACACGAAAATCCGGAGTCGAACGTTTTCCTTTCGTTAAACCGAACTGTCGATCAAACGGAAATTCCATCGCCCGGTTGAACCTTCTTATTTTACAGTGCTCTAGATCGTGGCGCGTGAACGCGCGATCTCTGCGATCTGCACGCACGAACAATCTCGGATTTGTGGAAACTTTCAAATGAACTGCTGCGTTGGATCTATATTTTGTTATTTGTCAGACGAATTCCGAGATAAAGATCGATTCAACGACTCGAAGAATGATGTCAGCATTGTACGCACAGTATCTGCGTGTTCATAAAAATAAATTGAACGACTGAACCGATGATTACCGGCATTGTAATTGCAGTAGACCCGCACTCACGCGACACGAGATCTTTACCTGAACGTCTTAGCAATAATCGTCGCTACGATGTCTTTCCGAATTCGGTTCTCTAGCGTCGTCGTTCTCCCGCAGTTTCTCAATGCTTTCGTGGTCTCTCTCTCTCTTCCTCCCTCTTTCTCTGCGATATTCGACCGCGACGATAGCGGACACAGACGGACTGTTAATCTGCCCGTAAAATATTCCGCGTGAATGGCAGGCCGAACAATCAGTTCCCGTTCTATCCGTCGGCTCGTTTCCTGCAATCATCATTGTTGGAAATTAACAAAATTCCCCCGGCCCCGTTCGGTCGCGAGACAAACAAATTTCGCAAAAACCGTCCCGTTTGTTCATTTAAATTGGATGAGTAATGGACCGGCGAACGAAATGAACAAAAAGATTAGCGGGCGCCGGTGGATTCGCGATGATTAAAGGAGAGTCGTCATCGATTTTTCGAGTGGGCGACGCGGTATCTTTCTGCCCGGAGAATTAAATGATTTTGATGCACAGTTAACGATTATAACTGGCTCGGTGGATGAGCTGATGATACCCAGAAAAAATGCAAGATTTTTCTAAGCAATTTAGATGCACTTCTCTAATAAAACGAATATCTTGTCGAGTCCTGATTGAGATTATTCTAAATCATTTTATAAATACAGTTTCCGCATTAAATTATGGAACACGTAATGCACGTGTATCGCGATCGAATAAACGGGAACCGGAATCAAAGGAGGTGCAACATGAAAGGGGTTGCGTTTAGGTTAGACCATTCGCGAATTCCGTGTTGCAGAAACGCGCAAGCGTCGCGTAGAATCACGCCTCCTCACAGTGAGGAGTCCATCCGCAACCCCTTTTCGCATTATTACAAGCTCTAAGACCCACCCCCTCTGTCTGATATCAAGGCAACCCTCCGTTTTCAGTTAACACTCCGGTCGCGACTAATTACTCCAATTAATTGAAACTCCGATCTCCCCGTGAACCACTCGTGCCACGCTAATTACTAATTACTAATATTAGGCCGGCATGGTCAGAAATGCCGGGGAATTAACCGCTAACTAAGCGACGTTTACCATTTCCATTGCGGTTCGTATGGTAATTATTTCCGGCAAAATTTTGACAAAATACCCCGATCGAACGTTCGCCAATCTGTCATCCTGTTTATCCTGTTTTGCTATCGCCCATTTCGCATAACTATACTGCGTTCTTTTAATTACAGTAAAAAAGTTAAATAGTTTCACGACGGCGATCGTTAATTCCAGATAAACTGGGCCCATCATCTATGGAAATGACGATGTTCAAAATACGAATACAATTCTGCTGCTTTCTATAATTAACTTTGCACAGTAATAGAATTATGCATTACCCTTCACTGCGCTCAGATGTCGATAAAAATTGTTTCCCTGCCAGTTCTCAGGACTTCTCTCGGATTGAATTTCGGGTTTGACATCGCGCATGGCCGCCGCTTCCTCTGCAATCTTTTCAGCTTCTCGTTCCTGCAACAGATCGTGTTTTTCCGTTCAGTACGTAGTCATTGAATGATTAAAAAATTGTCAATACAGTGGTAAACTGACCATAATCCCTGGTATATTTAATCTAATTACACTGTCCAACACCAAAAAAAAGAAATTGTTCCAAAATTGTTTAAACATGTTTAAACAATCATAATGTATTAATATTGGATATCACTGTATTCGGAAAAGTCTACAGAATCTTTTGCTGTAAAGAACAATTCAATATCTTTTAACATCACAATATTTGTTTAAAGTTGCAAAATATGTTCTTTTTCAAAGTCATGTTTCTCAAAAACTGTGCGTCTAGGAGAAAAATCAAGGGCAGAAAACTCTATAAGAATTACCCTACAGTAATTAGGAGACATAAAACATGTTGAAAGTTGGACAGTGTTATTTTTGTACTGTTTGCAGCGGACTGATCATTGCGAGAACCTGAAACTACCCTTGTGGAAGAAGATGGAGGCTGGATTATTCTTTCTTTTTCTTTTGACAAATATGAATAGGCAAATTCGTTCGAAATGTTGTTCATCATGTTCGAAATGATCTTCCTGTACATTCGTTCCGATTTCAACTTCCTCCAGCTAATGACCGAACGAGCAAGACCCGGCAAAGTGGACGACCATCCAATCATCCTGAATAACCACTCAGTTATGCAACGATGGCCACAATCCTGCCGATGTGTTGTGACCAACGTCGTGTCGGTATTGCTTGGCATGGTAATCTACAATCTAAACGCGGGGCACCTGTGGGAGGACGGTGGGGCGCCTTATTTAATGTTCCCGCCCGATGGCAATCGTGAAATTACTTAAATTAATTTAATCCCTCGGCTACGCGCCGATCGATTCCCATAAATAATTCACCATCGCGGAAGTCAATAGGAATTCGCTTTCGACCCTTAGCGACATCCTGGAAGAATAATTCCCAGCTAAAAAGTTATTAGAGCTTACAATTTCCCACTAAAAAAATTATTGAGAAACTTTCCGAAAAATCAAGTAATTAAAACATGCTACAAGCATCATGTAATATTATTTCAGGGCAATAACGTGTTTAAACGAATTGCTTACTCGACTCGGGTTGCCTTTCCCCGTCCCATCGATCTCTCCGATAAGATCCACCGATTAAATCAATTCCCTGAAAGTGACGCGTGACGGATGTTATTTAAAAATCACCGTTCGTCCAGGCTTTCGTGACGAGCGGATCGCGAAAAGTAAAAATTGTCGGGGGAACGGCACGCGAGGATGCATTTTTAACGCGGTTCAGTCGGGCACCCTATACAGTATTATTTATTTCTCCGTTTTATCCAAATTTAGAATACTAACATCAACTTCAGAATTAATCAGTTCTCTTCGAGTTTTATCCAAATTTGAAATGTACAGAATTTCCCGAAAAATATAATAGTGTACGCATTAGAGAGACGTTCTTGGACAGAGTCGACAGAACAAAATGGCGCTAGCATGATCGTTTAAAAGCAGACATTCCAGTATGAAAATGCGAGCTATTACTGAACGTAATACGTTACGGCCGCGTTTTTCTCATTCGGCAAAGCGATTTAACACCGGCAATTGTTGATCGAAAGTAATTTCTATCCTTGAGCGTCGCTGCTGGGACAATGTCGATGGAATCGCCATTCGAGATGCACGATTCGAGATACCGGTGTTCTCGAAGTGGCCTGGCAAAGCCGATTGCCGAGCGTGACGCTTCCTGCCGCCGCAAATGAAATATTCATCCCAGGCAGCTACTATGATTATATTGTCACGTAACGCTGTACAAAAGCTACGCCGATTACATTTACTTTGTTACCCGCGAGAGATTGGTCACCGCTGTTAACGACGCTCTAGGTATATATCGGTGTTAATGTCCGCCATGGACGTAGCCGTGGAAGCGTCGGCGGAATGAACAGTCTCCCGCCTTAATTTTCCTTCGAGAGGAACTGGAATATTTGAGTCTTCAATCGAATAAATGGGAGCAAATATTAGTACGTGTGTTGTGTACTCGCGTGATACGGCGGCATTATGCTAGTGGTATTTAGGTGCTACGCCGGAAATGACCGTGTACGTTTCAAAGAAAACATTCATTGTCTCTATTGCCGTAGGAAATTATTTTGGAAATTGTTGCTCCAGCGGATTAGAATCTCGAACAGTATTTTCAGTACGTTGTTACAATTTTTCTGAGCTCTATGCTGAGACTTTGTGCAAATTTGAATGAATGAACGAAAGTGTACCATTAACTTTTTACTTCACCTAATAAATAGTAATATATTCCAACATCTAGTTTACTGTACGAAATGAATGTACGTGATCGATCAATCTGCGGTAAAATACCACAAGTTGCGCAACAGTCGCGTTAAAAAATGCAGCAACATTTTATTTATTCGTAGAAAAGAAGGGTTTATAAATTATGAAAGTCAATGTCGACTGGCAGCATCGAGCACCAGATAGAATCGCACGGTTTGAGAATGTATTCGCCATCGAGCAGGTGTTCGATGGAGAAAGATACCCCGATAGACATCCTTACGATCGTCACATATGTTGCTGATAATATCCGTGCAACCTCGACGCATTGTGAGCATGATCCTAGCGGTGAATTCGCTCCTCCTGACGGATCGATTGGACACGGTGAGCTGTGTATCTTTGCTCCGTATGCTTCAGAACTAATGAGAATTAACGTCGCAGCTATCATCCTTTCGACAACCCTTCGTGCTCATAGCGTTTTATTGTCGAAACAGTATCGATTTTTGGTTCAGTGGTTGTACACATAGTTCTTTTTTTAACGTACACTCCCGTCTATAAATCACCGGACACTTACTCATCCTCGACAAAATGGTAATTAAAGAATGCAAGCTTCCAGCTTGATTTTATTGTTTCATTTTGATTAGATGTAGCTATTATACGTTAATATTTCGATGCAAAATTAAATATATGTACACAATATATGTGCACAAATTTGTAGGTAAAGAAATCAGAAAGTGGATTTGGAATTTCCTCGACTAACGGGAGGAATAAGGGATGATTTGTAAGGTTCAATTATCCTGCAGATATCGAGTGAAGGCTCCTCCGAGACACCAGCCACGTACAAACGAAAGATAAATAACTCGGTCTTATCCCGGAGAAGTAGCATCTAAACGTGCGCCTCGTAGAAGCAACAAATCGTAGATGTTTTTTGGACGTCGTCTCGCGTGTTGCTCCCGTGGGTAAATCGTCCGAAAGATAGATCCTCGGCTAGAGAAACGGGGAGGATGGGAGGACACAGGAGATAGAAAACGATCGTGAAAATCCACACCACGAATCTTAGCTGATCATCCAGTTATTGTATTGCCGGTACGTGACGTCATTTGCTCGGAAATAGAGAAGGTGGGCGATCCCACGAAAATGGAAGAAAATCGGAAAATTGATAAGCGAAATACGTGAATCAACAATTTAAGGAACGTACGTTATACCATCCCCATAACAATGTCTAACAGTGTATAACAGTTATAAATTAAATTCAAAGGGTTGAAGAAGAGATAGTACAGGGGATGAATATCTTTCCCAGACTTTTTCAAGAAACCTCATTACATTAATTACCTCCAACATTAAAGGAGACAAAAATCAGCAATCTTTTGCATTCAAAGAGATAAAGATCTCAGCAACACGGGGATGAACATGCCGTAAAGACCTCCGGTGAAACAGCCCACATTAGGTCCAGCATGACCAAGAACTCGAAGTGTAAAAAGCGTCCGGTGAACAGATAAATAAGCACAGGGGTCCGAGGGATGAAAAAGTTGCAGTACAAGGGGGGGGGGGGGGTGGTTGAAGATCTCCACTTGCGGATGAGTTCCGCGTTCTCCCATTTGTAACTCCGTTCACCCGGCAAAGTAGGTAGAAATCCTTTCCCGCCCCCATCATCGGAGCCCCGGCCTCGCTTATCTATCCCTGCCGCGTTCCTCTATCTCCTCTCTATCCTCACCCCTCCGGGGGTTGCGGGGGTGGCGTTTTCCAGGTTGGCGAGGACCTGCACACAGGCCAGCACAGGCAGCGGCAGCATCGCCAGATCGAAAACCCGACACGCTCGTCTGCCTCTGTACCAGCCAGCCCATCCTCGCATTATGGCTCGCTCAATTGTTTCAGCCCCGTTGATCCAATAAAGGATTACGGAGAAACAATCGTAGCGTGCGCCAACATCCCCCTCCGGTCGCTATACCTCCACCCTCTGCGGAACTGATTCGTTCGTTCGTTCGTTCGTTCCTGTACACGATGGATTTTACTGAAACGGCAAAAGTTCCGACCATTATGGATATGTTTCACGGTGGACGCGTTCTTTTTCTTCCTCTCGCTCCAACCCCCATCCCACGGATTCAACAGCAACCCCGGAAAGATACATGGGAACACAACTCTTTGTTCCACGTCGATTAAATTTTGATCGACTGTGGTTTCCCTACCGATACTCCTCTTTTCTTCTTGAATCTGCTTCCGTGGGGGGCACGGTTAATTTGTTGCTGTCGAGCAATTATTTATTTAAGCTTTTTTTTTTTTTACTTATTTAACGTCGCTTTGAACTCCCTTTTTCAGTGTTATTTCGCGAAGGGACCTACAGTTTTTATAAGGTAGGTTCCGAACCACCTTGGGCACCACAGTTTAAATGGCACATGGAATATTTCCAGATTTATTTAAGCTTGCCTTCGTCTCACGGCGAGGTATTGATACTAGCAGAACGCAGTACTAGGGCTGTCTGCTTTGTAATCTGTATAAATAAACATGTAAATGTTCGTTTGTTCAAAATCTCAAATCTCCGGAAGTTCTTCACCGATTACTTTGAAATTTTTACACAACGTTGCATTCGAATACGCGCGTGTTTTTATAACCCATGGAACGACAAAAACTATTGTATACCCACAAGCATTGTGAAATTAAACATATTAGAAACGTGCGCATTCTCTGTTCTTTCTTTTCCATTTAACCAAACTGAGCCACAGCAACGCGTGGCAGGGTATTGCTGTGTTTTAAAAAATTATGGCAGTGCAAAGTTTATTTAATCCACAAAATCCGTAGTCTACTTATAATTAATTAGATTTTAAACCTCTGATGGCTCTAGTATCAAAGGCAAAATCAACAGAATTTTATTATAATTGTTTAGAAGCACTGTTTGATATTCATAGATATTTCTATGGTGATTCAGAAGAATTGTACAGATTAACGATGGCGAGAGCAATTTCGTAGACACCAGGGTCAAAATAATGGGATGTAAGCCCGATTTGTGCAAGTTCGGATTGGGTGTGCGAGCTACTCGTCGAGTGCAAAGTTAGTACGCAAAATCGTGTTAGTCGAATCGCTTCCGGCCGACCGATCTTGACCAAATTCATACTGCGGTGCGGAATTATGCCAGGGAAATTGATTATGCTGTCTATAATGTCAGCTTTATTCGAGGGCTCGCTCGGGCGTGAATTTACCTTCCCCTCCTGTTGCTCCTGTTTCAATAACAATTGAAATCTTCCCAAATTTAAGCTCCCCAACGCGTCCCGATCGATTATTAGAAAAAGATTGTTATCGATTTTACATCCTCCACATTATTTTTCATTCAGATTTCCTGTAAAGTTACGCTGTCTTTGAGTATATCGACTACCAAATCGAGTCCAAAGGGAAGTATATCCTCGCGAATCTTCGCCTCGCTATGGAAGTGTGGGCGGTGACTGTTGATTTAATTATAATCGTCAGCTCGGACCAGCTCCGCCCAGCAATCTCGAATTCAACCCGACTTCCATTCTCCGTTTTCCCTCCTCTGTTCATCCTCCCTCTTTTCCTCTTTCCCTCTGACCTTTCAAAATATTTTCACGAAATTTCAGCCTTCTTGTCGCTTACAATTCACACTAACAAGAATATTACACGATTCAAATCGTCGTTGTCCGAATTAATTTTCTCGGCAGTCCACCGAAGAAAATTTTGCGAAATCACACCGGGAGAAAACGATGATAGAACACGCTTAATCCTTCGTTCCTTAGTCTTCGTCGGTGGTTAAAATATCCTCCGGTAGACAAGCCAGGTCGCCATGGCGGCGGGTATTTAAAATTTCAAACACCGTCGGGGATGTTCAACAATTTTTTCACTTCCGGTACAACTGAAACATACACGCACGCACACTCTCACGCGCGTCCCCTAATTTTCCATTCCACTAGGCTCCAATCAATTCGAAATCGCGCGATTCGAGGCGCGGGGCACGCGAAAAACGGCAATCGACGCATTGATCACCTCCGAAAAATAAATGGAGCCGCGTCGATGAAAAGGCGTCGAAATTTCGGTGCATCGGGGATGAAACTCGTTAGCTCCGCTACTGTGTTCACAGTACAGCTGTCTGAATAAGAGGGTTTACGGAAAATTTATTTCACAAGTTCCGGGCGGCAACTGAGAGAGAATAATGTTCACGATGATCGGCGAACGTATTCGTTTATATCGCGATTTTTCATTACATTCGAACATACAAGTTTCCCAGACATTCTGTCGAGTGATAGAGTTCAAATTTTCCTTCTGGTCGTCATCGACAGTATCGACAGGTTCATTTTCACGTTGAATTTTTACTTTCGCTTCGAACGAGGTCGACGTAATATTTGAAGAGGAAACTTTGAAGGGTTGAAATGTTACCGGGTTAACTTTTTTCAAACATGGCGGCACAATCGCGCGATATATCAGTCGATTTAATCACAGAGTCCCGAAGGGCTCGATGGGTATAAGGTCAACTGCTGGCATTTCCCGATGGCACGGGGAGAAACTTTAACGGTGCTTAAAAATGCCAACTGGATCTCCTTAATTAATGACCGTGCGAGATAGAACGCTAAATGTCAGGCTTCTTTGGCCTGGAGACCGACTGGAGTCCGCCATTCTTTGGCACTGAAATACTCAACGTTAAACACCATTTATCACGGAATAAGACAAATTTTAGAATCGTAACCGATCGATTTTTAATCATTCTTCAAGCCCTTTTGGTAATTCAATCATTTTTTACAGAGAACCAGGAAAAGATCGAGCTGTTTTATCAATTGTACAGGTTGTAGCAATAATGGAGATAGAACAGCAATGGTTTCCAATGGCAGATTAATGGGCCTGTTTAAAATTCCGCCGTAAGAATCGCCGTGGCAAGAAGAAGGGCTGCATAAAAGAAGTTTAACGGTGGCCCCTTCGAAAATCTAATGGCTCTCCAGACGGTCGAAGCGCAATTAAAAGTTGCGGTCGAAACTAACTAAACCCAGAGCCAGGAGTTTGATTTAAACGTTCCCCGGTCCCCGTTCCTCTTCTACGTGACGGCGTTTAATTGCATTTAAATGGATGGGGACGGAAGAAGAGGTCCGCTAGAGAGTGTCTTCCGTGCTCTGCTCCTCTAAACGGAAACCCGAGGCGCGCGGCGAAACTGACGCTGTGCCGGATGTTCGTTAATCACGATCGGTCAAAAGGATCTTAATTGACCAGACCGGCATTACAAAACGATAATCGCCTGATCCTTATTTCTGGGCAAGTTCGAATACATCAAACGCTTTCCGTCGTAGCCTTCCGCTTTTATCGACGACACGGTTTCTTCTATCCGAGAGAACCAAGATGGCGGACGTTGCGGACGACAAGCGGTTACATTTTAAAACAATACGAAGATTAAGAGTTACTTAGGAATATCTACCTACTATTCTCAGTTTATTACTTTTACAATTTAGTATGACGATTTATTAAAATTATTAAGGGACGAATTCAATTTATTCCTTTTCCCATCGTTGACAACTACGTACAGCGTTCTTAGCAGCGTTCGAACAAGTATTCCCGTTGTCGGGAGATGATCTATTTCTTTGTCAGTGTTTTGCAGTTTCCGCTAAATATTACGTTTGTGCAGGAGGCAGCGTCGCCGAGCGGATTTCGCTCGAGATCGGGAAAAGGAGTCTTGGACGCCGTGAAAATGAAAACACCGGTTTCTCTGGGGTTCCTTTCCGAAGAGGACCCGGCCTGACGAAGCGAGAAATAACTGCAAATAACGTTCGGGGATTACTTAGTTACCGCAATACACTTGCGCGAGCAGGGATGCAGTAACCGGGTTTCCGCTTCCTCTTGTACGTGTACTTTTGTCACGGATCTATCCCGGGCGACATGTTACCCGCACACAAACGACAGAAGGAGAGAGACAGAGAGAGATTTTGGCGAGTCTCTTCACAAAGCACGGATCTGCCCCACTCGACACGTTCACCAACAAGGGGGAATTGAAAAGCTGTCTGGCAATTCGGATGGCTTATCCTGGCCTATCGTCCCGTTCCCCTCTTTTTCCCTGTCCTACCCCCACCAGCCCCTTTCCTCCTTTTTTACGAACCCCTCATTTACCTCTTACGGATAATTATCGCTAATTGTACGCCTTTCGGCGGAGGAAATTGCTCTCATAAGTCTGCGCGATCTTCGTGAAAGAACTGTGTCGGCGAAACTGCGGTATTGATCATTGTTATGTGAGATGATGACAGAGTTGTGTCACTTTATTATTTAATATTGTGTACGATTTCGAACGTGTTCGTGCTCCGTCTGTCTAAAGGCAGAGCCAAAGGGTAACCCGATCCGTATGACGCAAGTCTTTGAAATGCCGCCCCTTAAATGTTTTTTCTTCAAACCATCCTCGTGTCCTATTTTTATATCGAAAATATGAACTGCTTTAAAATAATGATATCAACTATCAACCTCTGAACTACATCATTCTACTACGGTTTTACTCTTCTAACATTAAATTCAGCGAATTCGTTAATTAGACCGAAAGTATTGACTGGAGAACTGGTACAATAATCTTCTAGCGTTTTGTCATCTATACAGGGAGAGTCACCTAACGATGCAACCTCAAATATCTTTGTCGTTTTTAAAGCCTAAGTGTGAAGTCTACAAATAAGGGGCTTCGAATATGAGTGAGTGATTAACGAGTAGACTGCGAATTTTTAATGGTTGATGCAAAATAATAATGTTCTGTGTCTGTAATATGGACTGGGAGCTACTTAGAAAGTTTATACGTGCATGGGTAATTATAGTCACTCATTCCTAATGAAAGGGATTATCATTGTAGGTGTTTAAAAAAGGGTGCTTCCATTTTAAAAAATGAAGGTGATCTTGATATCCCTAAAAAATCACATAAAAACAAAAATATTTTTGGTATCATATGAGCCCCACTGAACCATTCACCTTTGTTCTTCAGACGTTTGACGTATCTTTAAAAACAACAAAGATATTTGAGGTGGCAACGTTAGGTGACTCACCCTGTATATCCTCGAGTTTTAAAATGTCATATAAGAACCGAAAATTTTTGCTATGGGTTTCCAGAAGCGTTCATTCAGAGAATTAGGAGTAATGTGCAGAATGTATTTGAAAAAGCTTATTTTATAAATATATTCTCCTTCTGCGTCATCTTGCGTAAAGATTTCTAATTATTGAATGGTTCAAATTGTATTTTGATTTCGCTGCTTGTGCCGTCTCCCGTATCATAACATGGCACGGCCCTGCCGATTCCGAACATCGATGAATTGGGCAATTTCGAATAGAGGAAATAATAATTAATGTCGGAGCACGATTCGATACACGTCCGACCAGTAGGGACGCGTGACGCAACGGACGTCAAAACAACACGGCGGTCGTTCATTTAATTATATCGCCGGGCATAAGTGTATCCACACTATGAGTATATTACATCTAGTCGATCGGGCGCGAGCCCGTTAGTTCGTACGGTTACCGAGTATTTACTGGCACAATAATTATCGCAATTGACGGGGGGCAGCTGCACGAGCAGTCAGACCGCAGAGCAAATTCTAGGGACGTCGAGTAGTGTTACGTGGCATGAGTTCTCACCCCTTTGTGTCCTCTGACCACCCCTGCTCCCCTGTTTCTTGCCTCTAGCCATGTCTCTCTCTCTCTCTTCCCCTTTTCCTCTCCCTCTCTCATTCTCTGTTACTTGCCTCGCGATTGCTTTGACCGACGGTCATTAATATTGGCTACCGTTTCCGATACGTTCAAGGGGTTCAAATCGTCACGTTTGAAACTTACTCCGAGTTCGAACGCTCCCGAATCAAGAAATTAGACAATTTTCTGTGGACTACGCTGATTTTATTCGATAAATTGTTATGTAGACTCTATTAATCACAAGACAGTTGTTGGTTTGCATGATTTCGGGATTACGTAGAAACTGTTCCCGTATTTCCATCAACATTGCGGAATTGAAGCGAAACGGAGGCTCTCGTTCGATATTTCCATCGAGAAATATATTTTTAGTGAAGCGAGGCGTACAAGCACCGCGGAGCAAGCGTTCTATTACAGTGGATTGCCAGGGCACAGTTTAATTCGATTAACTCCAAGTAAAACTGTTTGCCCGGTGTCGTGTGACCCAAAGTTATTTCTATGAACGTCCACGGGAGGGTTAGGGCTGTCTCGAATGTCGCTGCTTTCTATCAAACACGAATATACTCCGTTATTAAACGATACCGGAGCTATACAGCTTTATTTACCACTCAATGATTAAGGATGACCAACCAAGTTATGCTTTAATGTATTACTTTTTTCTTCTCCGGCACGTTGTCAGCGATCATTCAAACAGATAGAGCGTGCGATATTGTCGCGATGATAAACTGTATACATTTGATTCAATTTTCCTCGGTCGATGTACCACGAAGTGCTCTAAAGAGCCTTCAACACATTCGCTACGAGCGTCACAAATGGCAACCATAATTTTATATATTATGTAAAGAAAATCAGATTGATTTTGCGCTTGTCGCCATTTGAGATTAACCTCCTCCATAACATTTTCTTTCACAGTGATTAAAAAGTCTTTATCCCTAAAAATGTCGTAGAAAAGAAAAGAAAATTTATATTTTTTGTATGGCTACATTTATTTTAACGTTTAAATATTGATTACAAACGAATCAAATTTTATTTCGTCTAAAACGAAAGGCACAACATTCATATTTGTTAGACTTCGCTAAAATCTTCATCACTCGTTAAAATCCTGAATCTATTTAGAGTATCAGGTTATTAAGAGTCTTTTTATCGAAAGTACAGTACGATATACTCTGAAAGAGCCCTAAAATCATAATATAATCGGAGTGCGTGTTTTAACCCTCGAAGCCCACGTTGCGTGATCACGTGCTCAAGTGGCCGTTCTAATTAGAATTGAATCGAGAATCGTGCTCGGCAACAGTTGACACATTTTTCGGACACGGTCGTATCGTGGCAAGTGTTTGCACAACCATGGACAGTTAGGCGATCAAGCCTTTGGTAACTTCGGATCGCATGGGGCCGCAACAATGGCCACGTGGCCGTCGTCGGGAGACATTATGCCGTCACGCGTCTAAACACCGGGCTAATGGGCCGACGATTAATTAATCAGAACGCTGGTACGTACTTTGGGGAATTGTTTCCCAGCCTGGGTCAATCTGGGAATTTTCTACGTTCGATTCGATTTTTCCTCGTCAATATTGCACCATTAACAGCTCGAAAAATCTGTTCAATTCATCTCGAACTCATTTGAAGTATTAATATGTCATTTTCATTCGATCCATTCTTTTTATCAAGCATCAAGTTATGTTTAACGCTAAACCCACCGGGTATTAAAAATAACAAGATTGAATTTATTTACATCTTGTACCATTTTTATTATAATTAGACTGCGGATTTTATGCATTTATGACAAAGATGGCTACGCACAATGTAAAGCAGTGGTCGTATTAAAAAGATTTAAGAACATCAGTGTATTAGTTTCAATTTAATAAGATGCTTAAATGATGAAACAATTTTTTATTTGGCACTTGTGCCTTGCAAATAATGTAAACATTTTTTATTTTGCATAAAGATCCGCAGTCTAATTATAATACATACTTGAATAAAGAGTACCACTAAATCGATTCTCATGTAAGCATTCCTATAATTTCAGTATTCTGATGTATACCAACCAAAGAATTTTCGTAATCGAACCACTAGAAACCCTGAAGAATTTTTAACTGCTCTCGATCACATCTTGACTCCACCCGGAGGATTAAGTAATAATTAAAAAATGGATGGTGTTAAATACTGTCAAAGTAGATGAATGATTACTCACATTCCTCGGTTAACTAGAGATGTCTTCGGCAAAAGCGGCACAAGATACAACGTTTAGTTACAAAGAAATGAAAGGGTTCCGGTGATCGTCGGTAGTCACATCTTCAATCATCATCAATCTCTAATTTCGTTTCTAATATGAATTATTTTGTAGATACACGCAGTCACTCACCGTTTCTCGAGGAGGACTCCAGCACTGAGGTGAATTGTGGCCGCTGTGGCTTCCGGTGGAGGATTTCGGTACCGAATGAAGATTCTGTGTAGCCAACGGTGTCAACGGATCGTCCTCGGTCGTCTCGATGTCTACCTCGTCATCGGAATTGTCATCGTTCGTCACTGACGTGTCTGTTGGTTGTTCTTGAGCCATTGGTTCCACAATCGGTGGTCCACGAATCACTGGACGAAAGGCGGATTGATGTAACGGTGGATTCACTGTTGGTAGCAGCGGTTCCGTGGGACTTGATCCGTTCATGGGCTGTGGTAACGGTCCTGGACATCCAATAAACATTTTACATTAATCACTAAATTTTAACATCTACCAAAGACACAACAAAGTCAACCCCTAACTTCAAAAATGTTTTCTCGTTCGAAAAAAAGCACAGAAAAATCATAGACAATATATTCTAACCTTTTGAAAACTAGCAGAAACGTTCTATGAAATCGATAAACGTTCATTTAATCCGGAAGAAGACAACCGAACAAAAAGTTGCTATTAATCGTATCGAGGAGTCATGCGAGGCATTTGTAAATTGGCGAAGGATCAGGGATCGAATGCGGCGGAATTGTTGGTAATCCTCTGCGAACATTAAATGCCGATGGTTGCCGCGAGTCACGTTTAAGCGAATCCTCTAAACCAGGCTTGTCCATTCATCGTCAAAATGCGTTACCATCAGATATAGCGGATAACTTTTGCACCCGGTCCCCGCGAATTAATGACCGGTTGGCCAGCGAGATTTCTCCTATTATTAGTTAAAATAATTTCGATTGATTAATACTAACCTCTGAAGTAATTTAAAATAGTTATACACGACCGCGGCGGCGGCGCGCGGCCGACGCGACGGCGACGCGCGGAATACTCCGATGGGTATTAATAATTATTATCAAAGACTGTTGGCGTATGCTCGTCGCTGTGCCGAGGCCCGATTAATAATTTTCATTGTAATTTTCGCCCCGGCTCATTTTCCGTGTAATTATACTAATGAGCTCCGGCTGCTTCGATGTAATCTGTGCTCGTGATATATGGGAAACGCGACGCGCTCGCGTTCGCGCTCGTCCCATTAAAATTCACCGGGGCTCGCTTTATTTTCACGCAATTTTCCCTGATTATTGTGCTCGACAATTAAATAAAGTAGCTGCTCTTAGCCCGACTGTTGCCCTGCATGTTCGAAAAATCATCGTGCACGCGGGTGCATTAAAACATTAAAAATATATTGTTCGATAGAAAAACGAATATCAAGCCCGACGTATACTCTCACCGTTTTATCGCTTCACCGCCGTTTTATTGTTTCTGTCACAGTGCTCCGCGATTCTCGTCGAAACTCATCAATTTGTATCAATTGATTATTAAACTCGATTATAAGTAGAATAATTCTAGGTGACCATACAAGTTCAGACCGAATCTCTGTGAAGATAACAAAGAACGCGAAAAGAATGATCAGAAGACTCACCAGGAAAGAGGACGGGGCGTCTCCAAGGCAGCGCATAGGGCTGAAAGGGATAGCCAGGTGTTTTGGCAGCGGCGACGGCAGCAGCCTGATGTTGGTACCAAACACAGTCCATGACCAAGCTCCTCGGCAATGACAGAGGCAGTTCCGGGAACGGTGGCACTCTGGGAAGCGTGGGCGACGGTACAAGAGCCGGTATCTGTCCAGTCGGAGACTGCACCCTCGGCTTCTTCGCTGGAATCGGAGACTCTCTCGATGCGGGATTGCTCAGCAATCGTTTTCTGGTTCCTCCGTTGAACATCGCCTTGACGTCCTCCCACGCGTGCACCACTTCGTCAGGTTGATTTCCGGAGAGCTTCATGTGACGTCTCCAGGAGTTGAAGTTCGCTGCATCCGGCTGCACGAATTTATTCGGCGGACCCATTGGGTGCGAATGGAAGATGAACTTGTTCGGCGAGAAGAACAGACCGCAGCAGGTGCACTTGATACACTTCGCTCGGGAACTGTTGTAACGTGCCGGTAGGAATGCACCGCTGCAGCCCCAGCCGCATTCGTGGTGCACCGAAAACGCGAAGTCCTCCGGCAGCCTTCGAACAAACGTTCTTCGCAATTAAAATTCGACTTTCTGAACGCAGGTGAATTTTGTGGAGCAACTTGAGTTTTCTTTGCGAGCGTTGTGGTATGTATCGATGTTCGACTGTGTCAGAATGTCAGAATGTAAAGAATTTGCCTTTCGCACGAGGATCCGTGCAATATGATGTATTTGTGTAAGTAACGATGTTCCTGGGGATGTGTTTGAGGAAGTTTGACCAACCTGGGCGGAGAATTGTCGCCGAGAAACGATTTGCAGAGACGCTCGGCTTCCCTTCGCGTAATCATGCCGCATCTCCTCGATGAAACCGGCATGGCGCCGGCCCGTCGGAGAATCTCCAGCTGCACCGGGGTGCATTGGACGCAAGTGATGCCCAATGCAACCCTCCGGTTGTGGATCTCGTTGTAGCTGAACTGTTTCAACAACGTGTTGCTAATCTGAGCCAAACAGAGCCGTTCCTGGCCCTCGATCACAAGGGAGACGATGTGAATCCCGTAGAGAGATACCGTGCCCACCTGCAACTCCTATGGGTTTAGAATCGCAACGCGGCTCTTCATCAAGTGTTCGATATTCGATAACCGTTTCACTGTGACTGCCGATCATCCGACTGCCCGTTCTCATCCAATTTGCCAGAGTTTAAAAAACGAAGATTCGTAATCTAGTCACTCAGGACGAGTAAGTTGTAAACTTGTTTTTCTTTTCAATAAAAAAGTAAATTTATTTTTGAATCTAGAGTATTGTCATTGTGATCGTTTAATACAGCGTTGCACCGAAGAGTGACGTTGTGAATGAGTAATAGAATATTTTGAAGCAACCGTTCGATAAAAATGATTTCGCTCGTGTTCGCCGAGTATAAATTCATGTTGTTTGACCAACGAAATCTATTTACATAGAACACCGATGGAATCGAATTCTACGATGCGGCGAGATATACGATACCTGATGGGATTTTGAATGCGACTGTGGCTGCGGCGATTGTGCTGATTTTTGGGGCGCGGTTATCGGCGGCATCGATAATACCGTCGGCCCGTCCATTCTGTAAAAACAATCAAACAACCAATCAATTTTTCTATCCGTTTGACCCGGCGCATTTTATCGGGACCGTTTAATAAATTATCGTTCCGGGGTCTCTCCCGGCGAGCACGCTAATGAACAGTTCTCAAATTACATCCGTCGGATTTCAATTCTACTTTTCTCTGGCAGCAACGCGAACCGACGATGAATTTTTAAAAAACCGATACAATATTCCGTCCTTACTCCCGTTGTAATAATATTTATTACATTTTATCGATCGTTACGTCACCGCGAGTCGCTTTCGGTAGAATCGTGCTCGTGCTTTTCGTTAATTAATTCGGGATCGGATTCGTGGACCGAATCCGGGAGAACCATAGCGATCAGCTCCTCTCGGCGAGTACAGAAAACGCATAGCTTTCAAGTGTGGTTAAGTTGCTCGGCAAGACCATTTTTAATCGTCGCCAGTGACTGTATACAGTAATTAATTACACTCAAAGAGTCGCTGCAGGGATTAAATCCCTATTTGGCAAAGTCATCGTATTCTGGCTCTTTAACGAACCTAGGAATTAAAAGAACCTGCTGCTGCTTCGTTTTCAGACAGCTCCTTCTCGCTGTTTTTTTCAATGGGGAATTAGTCGTCTGTATTAGAGCCAACGTTTTCAGTCTTCACAGCCACAGAGAAGTACTTGCTTAATTTAGCCACTGGCCGAAAAATAGTTTAAACACCCGCTTTTACGAATTTTCGTTAGCTCTTATTCGTATGAATACATTTCGCTTGCAGCGAATTAATCTGTTTGTCTTTTTTAGAATAATGATCGGTCGGGTTTCATACATTTATAATGATTTTAAAAAAGAAAATACACTTTTATTTAACTCCGTTCTCTCACAGTTGATTTCTACAATTTCTATTTTGCATAAAAATCCGCAGTCTAACAATAATTTAAGCAGATGGGAATCTATACGTAGTTCATTGACGATCTCAAATCGGCAAAAAGATTCGCAGTCTCTAGGATGGTTACAGAAAAATTTCCCGGAGTATTCTGCGGTATTTCCGTTCGCTATTGGCAAGGTAACCTCGAGTTGTAGGCCATCGCTTTCATCGCGTCGATCCGCGCAAAGGAAAAAGACGCTCGGGGGTTGGAAAGTCGCCGTCGTCGTTCGTGGGTGGAGAACCCGGTAAGAAAGTCTCGGTTGGAAAGGTAGACCGGGTCGCGTTGGCGGGTTCCTCATCCTCTTATACACACCGGTCGTCTCTCTGTCCTGATGGAAGACGCGGTAGCAATAAATGCAGCCTCGGGCCAACGGGCTACAGACTGCTTCCATTAGTTTAACGCGCGGCGAAGATTTCATTCGGTTTGTGAATTTTTCATGAGGGAACGTCGGTTGGTGTGGGGTGCGTGGGGGTGGTTCGGGGGTGGGTGGTGGTAGAACTCGTCGAAATAAAAAGCACAAAGAAAGAGACTTTGCTGGTGGGGGAAAAACGCTAAAACGGGAGCGGATCTGATTTTGCGCAGGTACGGGGAGAGAAAGGGAGCGAGAGAGAGAGAGAGAGAGAGAGAGAGAGAGAGAGAGAGAGAGAAAGAGAGGAGGTCGATAGGTTCTCGGGGGGTAGAAAGAGAGGACGATAGGGGAGGTGGGGCCGAGAGGCAACCCTCGGTGTTGATTTTAATTGAAAACGCCTCCATGAAGGTATACTCTCTCTCTGGATAACGCTCGGCCCTGTACGGGGGCGCTTGTACAACGGTGTACGCAGATAAAACTCATCTACAAGCGAGCGTGGCTCTGATGTAGAAACACAGAGAGACCGGCAGCGCTCCAGCAAACGTCCCCGGGGACCCGGAACCAGGGGGTAATTCAATTTGACACCCCCCCACCCACGCTTAAACAAGGCAGCACCCATCCAACCACCTTCCACCTTCGCCCCTACTCCCTCTCTCTCTCGCTCTCTCCTTCTCTCTTTCTCTGTCTTTCTCCCCCCCTTCCCACCCCTTCCTAGCGCCCTCTTCGTCGCGCAAATTAAATTCTCATCCACCGTGAAACAATGCCGGTACCCGAGCCGGAACAACCCCCTCCTTCGAGCCACCCCCACAGCCTCCGTCGACCATTTCCTACCACCCTTCCACCCTGCCACCCTCCCACTGTCCACCCACAACTGTTAGCATCCTTTTCCATCCAACAAACTAACCCTCTGTCTCTCTCTTTCTCCTTCTCTTCGTCTGTCTCTGTCTCTCTTCCTCTGTTTCCTCTTCCGTATCCCGCTGGTCAGCGGTTCGACAGATTGGACTAGAACCGACCGCATTAATTACTCGCTACTTACAATTAGTGCAAACTATCAACGGCCGCGTACGTTCTACTAATGGTCGCGCGGTGTTTGTTCGTCTACTTACGCCGGACGCATTAGCTAATTGAGCAAAGCCATTGAGACCGATGCCGATCGGCCGACGATTCCGATGGAGAAGGTGGTATTGTTCTTTTCGCGAGACTGCGCCGGTGATCTTCGAAGTCTGTGAGACAATGGGACCTGACTATTTTGTATAGTTAATTGATCTGTTCGGTGGCGGTAGATTTTCTCTTGGAGGTACGTAGTGGCAATTTGCAAAGAATTTGCTCGTAGATGTTGGAAATTGGAGGAGACCAGGTACCAATGGATCTTTTGTCATTTTTATAATAATCTGGACGTATAGTTGCTCTTCCTAATGAGCGTATTAAATGTTAACCTTTGCAAGTTGCTTTTAAAAATTAAAATTAGTCGTCAAATTTAATCTCGAACGCGAAAGATGTTTTACATTGCGAAACATTGAAACATCGTACGGAAGGGGTAATGTAAAAATATTTTACCATTTTTATAATACTCTGAATATAGAAAAATTCTTTCTGATGAACGTATTAAATGTCAGTTTTGAAAATTGCTTTTAAAAATGATATATAATCGTCAAACTTGAATGTAAAGGGTGCGTTCCTATTGAATTTATATTGCGGACCTTGCTTTTCGTCAAAGCATTTAAATAAAATGCTTCGTAGAGAAGTGACAAGAATTCAGTGCAGCTAGACTATCGTTTAAAAATTCTTTCAATGTAAGATTGCCATCTTAGGCTAGATGTATAATAAATCTGTACATAATGAAAGAAGCCGGTGCAATTCTGTGTTTTGTCCAGAGTGAAGTATGGCGACGTAAAGTTACCATAACACGTTCCACATAAGAATGCCGTGTGGAGAACGGTTTCGACAACGTTTCTCCGTTTTAGGGGTGAAGAAGGGGTTGTAGAAACGGACACGGCACAGGGGAAGTTCTATGCAGCGCAGGGTAGGCGGGAAGTTGCCAGGATAAGCGTACCCGCGGGCTCGCGGATTATTTAAATGCAAACACAATGTTGTACCGAGGCATATTGTTCCCCTCTCGGTTATTTTACAATTCAATCTGCGATCCTTGGTTCGTGGAGGCGACTGGGGGCTCGGGGGTCCAGGGGAACGCTTGTTCGTTCATTGTAACGTTGTTAAATCTCTACGTTTCCATTATAACTAGTCTCTCTCTCTTTCCGTGTCTATCTCTCTCGCCCTTTCCCTCTTTCTCTTCCTCTCTGTTTCGTCATTGCTGCAACCCCCGCCAACCGGGGTGACTCTACATCCCCGACTTCTGTTCTTCTTGCCCTTCTGCTCATGCTTTATTCCTCTTTGCATCCACTTGTCGATTCTGTTCTCTTTGAAATAGCATTTTCCTTGCGATTCTCGTTCTTTCCGAGATCTTTTTCGAGGGTAGTTAATAATTGGATACACGGGCAGAGTAATTGGAGTCTGGTAACGCTGCTGGACGCTTCTCGTTTCCAGTACTACGATCATTTTATTTCTTTTATTTTAAAGTGAACTGGCCTCACCCTCATTCGATCATATTCCCACTTACACGATTGTATTTATTGAATTATTAGTTGAACAAAGAATTTGTCAGAAATATTCTCTCCTGCGATCTGTAATATTCTATTGTTGTTTCTTCAATTGATTGTTTTGAACCAAATTGTATATAACAATTTCATTACTTTCACAGTTTTCAGGATTACTTTTTTCTTTGTTTTGCTAGTTTGATTAAAAATTTTGCGAGATTGTCTCTTGAAACATATTACGAGGAACTTCTAATATCGCGTAATGCTCTCAAGAGATTTCCAGAGCATCATTTGATGTGCTCGAATGGGGTTGAGAGCTTGTTTAGGATAATGTAAACTCTTGTAAGCATAAAGGAGACAGTGCGCGTCTCACAGACGCGAGGTTAAATCCTTTCAATCCCCAGTTCTTCATTAAACTCTAACTCAAAAATTAATTTTTTTTAGTACATGCTAAAAGGCTGAGCCTTGGTATTTCGTAGAGAGATAGATAGAGAGAAAGAGAGAGAGAGCTGAATGGGTATCTAAATGCTGGTTAGCGAAATTTAAATCATGACACACGAGAATTAAACATTCGAGGAGACGGTCTTGAAAAATCTCTTACTTAAAAAGCTTCGTTACTCTTTAATTCCTGTCCGTGCGGGAGAAATCTGTCTTGTATTATTTAAGACTTCGTTCATTTTTAATCAAGAATTCTTTCATCTGAAATATTAATTAACAGGTTAAGAGTCTCACTAATTCATTCACAGTTCATTTTCCACTGAAAGGTTTGACTAATAGTTTAGCAAGAGACAATGAGTGGCTTGTTCTATTATCCACAATTTCATCTACCTCAAAATGCATGTAACTTTCCAATTGTGTCTTTACCATTGTTTCAGCATGTCAAGAGTCCTGATAATAATCCACAGTTTGGTCACTACGGCTTGCTCTTTTAAAAAGCCGTAGCGGTTTTATTATAGATAGAAACTAATTTTGCCAAAAAGCAGTGTGGATGGTTCGTTGTACATCTGATACATTATTAATTGCCGCGATTGGTATGTGCAAAGAGTTTCCCGTCGCGCGTCGGTCCAACTTTCCTCCGAAGAAAAGTCGGCGCGTGGCCAGCCATCCGAAAAATTACTCGGATCCCGACGAACTTTAGTAACTCGTGAAATTGCTCCTCCCGGGGACACAGGATCTCGCAGAGCTTTCCCCTGGATCACCTGAGCCCCTAGGCGGCGGACTTATTAATTCCCCTAAATGGAACAGGTTGTTGTTTTTAAGGTCTTTCGCGAGTTAAATCCAAAACGATGCATGACTAATCCCTGGACAAACAGTTTACGGTGTTTGCTTGTTCTTGCGACCATCCCCCGTGTGCGAATGCAACCCTCGTGTCCCGCGGGACCGGTTCAACCCCCGACCATACTCTCGCTAAGCAGCCGACACCGATTTTTGTCAATCCTACCCCACTGTCGAAATCGAACATCTTCACAAGTATCTTAACCCTTATCTCAACAACCAAAACGTTCTATAATATTCAATGATGTTGCACTTTAGAGATTCAACGCATTTCAACATCGTTATCTATCAACAAGAAAGAGCAAAATTTATCCAGCTCCACTAAAATTTCACCAAAACGTGGTTCGGTTAAAATAATTGCAAAGACGTCAGTTGTCAATCTGTATATTCTACAAGATCGAGCAACGATCGAACACATTGTTCTATATCTTTACAATTTCGCTACCATGATCACGTCTCTCCCGAGACCATAAACCACCCTTTCTACAGATTATCCCATAAAACAGAGTTACGATCAGCATAATCGACCAACGCGCAAAACCACAAGCACGTGCACTTCTCACTGCGCGTCCACCGCGACAATCGAAAGCTATCCAGAGCAAATGAAAATACCTGATGGCCAAGGTGTCCGAGACAGTAGACGTAGCGCCCGTGGGTTCACTGAAGTTCCGAAAATCCCAGCACGGTTAACAATCACGTTGGTAGCGTCGCCCAGGTCCGAGGTCTGCGAATCTTCGGCGAGATTTGATTAAACGATCGAGAACACCGGAAACTGGTCGACGGACCCGTTCACCACGGGGTGCAAAATAAAAAACGACAGGCTGCAAGATCAAGGAGCGCGTTAGGGGTGGCAGTGACCGACTGTCCGTATTCGGGCAACGTTTCAGTATATACACTTTTGCTGAAACCTCTTTCTCCCTCCACGGTAATGCGATAGCAGAGAAAAAGCGAGACGAACAGAGAATCGCCGGAGGAGAGAGCAAGAGGGAGAGAGCAGGGTTGCGAAGAACCGCCCCCGAGTATTCCACCCGCGTAACAACCAACCCCATGGCGACGATAACGGGGATGAAGGCGGGGCCTAGGCTCCCTTGGCTTTTGGGGGTGGCTCGCCTCAGGGGTAACTACAAACACGTACTTACCGAACATTACGATCATGCTGGAGGCTCGCACACCAACCCAACCCACGTTCGTGAGACGTTGCTGAACATGCACGCAAGAAAATGCCCTCGACGGAACGTTCTCTCAGATTAATTTTTGAGAGAGGCTGCGGGCGGGGGCGGACTGCAGCTGCTGACGACGATAAATAATTGTCTGGATAGACTGCCTCTGGGAACGTTTAATGAAATATTGAAAGGAGGCCCACTACATTATTTATACGTTCAACTACCAAATTACACTGGTGAACAAACTTGACGTTTTTCGTTCGCGCTCGATTGCTTCGAGTCTGTTCATTGATTGAGAAACACCATTTTTGTAAGAAAGTTTTCAGTTGTGATGAATATCGATCGAGTGCAGGCACGAGACATTTTTATTCTCTATTTCTCAACAGTGCTCGTTGCATTCTAACAATTTATGCGCCGGAACGAATTGCTACTCTTAAATTGAACATTTTCTATTAAATTAAATATGTGGAGAGACATATATGAAGGTAAGTTACTTATATTCATTTTTGTCTAAGAGTGTATTCTACTGAATTAATTTACAGTTCTACTGTGCTCGTTGCATTTTAACAATTATTGAATTTGGACGGACCGGTAGTTATCGGGGGTTGAGGGTTAATTACTATTTTGAGCACGCTAATGATATTGTATCCCCAACAAAGATTGTGCAGATTGTCAGGATTGCAGAGATGCCAATCAAAAGTGTCGTGCACAACCATAGATACTGAAGTAGCAATCGGTGGAGCCGCAGGTAATGGCAAACACTCTCGAACCTATCTTTAACATCGCGATTAGGATTTACCTCTACCCCTGCGGACTTGATCGGTATCGCGCGCAACCCCTAAACATCGTGTTCCGTCGAAATCGGCCACATGTCTAGCTGGTTCAGGAAGTTGGCTTTAATACCCGACACGCGGCCTCATCAAAGCGATCCTTTCACCATTGATAGTCCATTGAGAGGCACGCTTAACCGCTCCATCTTCTTTTGTCCCGGACCTAGTTTGTGGTTGCCTACGACTCGTTACTATCCCGTTTACTAATATCTTGTCGGCCAACCTGAGAATAAAGTCACTTTAATTTGATCGTTCCGTGATCGGCACACGTTTCCCATAATTGACCGTTTATAAAATCCGCGGTAATCGCCGCCGAGGGCTGCCCGATTAACCCTACCCCTGTTCTGCACGTTTCACTTTTTTTTAAATTCCGTCGTGAGGGATGAAATTCTTATGACAGTTTTTCTATAAAGTAATCTTTCAAAATTACAATTTATATAAGGGTGGTCTGTGGTCTAGGTACTGTTCGTCCAAATCATTCAAGTTGGTAGCAATTATTTTTACAGAAATGTTGCACAGGGGGTGAGCATGTCCTTAAAAATGTTATACACGAATATACAGAATCATCTTTTATTAAAAACGTAAGAGCAAAATCTCCATGACCGCAATTTCATCGTCCCGATCCTCCTCTCATTTTAGTCCTTAAAATCATCCCCTGAAGGGTGGCTACTTATAAAAGAACACCCCGTGCAATATGCAAATCACGGCTTCCTCTCAAATCGAATCGCGCAGAGAGAAATAAATAGAATCGTTCGAGCGTGTCCAAAGCAACCAGAGCAAAAGATCATTTTTTAAGAATCGTCGATGAGAATGCAACGTCACCGTGGATCCGGGGCATTAATAAAATAATGCAGTTACGGATTTCGGGATACTCGACTGAACAAGGGTGAAAGAAACAGGGGTGAAAAAGAGACACGACCTTATGTTCGTATATCGTCACTCTTGTCTATTTTTTCCTCTCTTTTTGGCCTGAGATAGGGGGAGGAGAGAGTGAAGAAGAGAGAGAATGCACGCGCTGGCATAATTGGCAGGGGTCCGCAACAATATTTATTACATGTAGGGGTAGCAGCAATCGTAATGGCCAACTGGGGTATAAACTGCACCAGCCTCTTTGCGGTTCGTTAAACGGTGTTTCGTTAGAGGGATCGTTCCTGATGTTAAAAAGATGCAGTGTCATTCCATTTTCACCCCCTTCTTGTTCCAGAGAGTCAAAAGCGTTGCTCCTTGGAAGATTAAGACCCAAATCATATCTCTATCACTGTAACATACGTGTGATGAGTAGACAGCGGATTTTATCAATTTATGACAAAAATGAGTAGGTGCGATTTAACACAGTAAAAAGATTCAAAGAATTTAAAGATTCTGTTATAAAATCTTTGACCTATTAAACATATTAAGAAAGGAAATAAATTTCTATTTCACTGCATTTTGTGAGATGATGATTTATGATCCTTACGCGGTCTCAAGAATTCATCACAAAAATAATGGTCCTGCTGCAATATTTCATAATCAACTGTGTTTTATTCCCATTCTCGTATTGTAAACATCAAATTGCAACACAAAAACATACAGTATCTAAAACCAGAAAACGGGTGAATTTTGAGGGTTGAAGAAGTCCCACACACACACCCCTGAGCAAGTATTAAATTTTCTAGCGGTCACCTGTCGCAATGTTCACTCCCTGCTCGTAGGAGGTCCTTTAAGCGAAAACTGTCGAGAGGAATGGCTGCAATCGGATCGTCTGGTAGCATTAGCATAACAAGTCTCGATTTTGACGCGGGATATCATCGGTTGTTTGGAGGCGACGACGCGTGACGTTCGGTAGGGTGCCGGACGTTTTCGGTGTAAGAACGCAGCTCCGTGCCGCGCCGGGACGTTGCATATGGGAGACGTCCGAGTGCGCCAGCGATTTTCGGCGTGTAACCGTGCCGGCATACTGCGCAGTCAATTAGTTTAATAGGCCAACAGTTGTTGTCCGGAAGGAAGGGTGCTGGAACCCGCTTCAACCCCCGTCACGCCCCCCGAGGGTTGCTATTACCGCCGATTTATCGATTCACCAGCGAAATCTGCAGTCGCCCGACTTGATTCCTTGACTTCCTTCGGTGATTTACCTTCCAGCTTCTCTCTTTGATCCGTTTCAATTATGACGAGTGAGCTTTGCGCTCCGGGGAGTTGAAGGGTTCGCCTGAGTGGACGACTAAACAGTTTAACATCCTGATTCGCTAATTAATGAGTCGGTTATGGACCTTTCTGCAAACAGATTTCTCGAAATTATTTTTCGAAACCAGACTGGGCCTGCATTTAGTTCTTTATTGTTATTATTCTTTATTATTTGTGTATTATATGTTTCAAAGGTTGACGTTTATCAAATGTCGAACAAAGTTTAATCCTCACACATACTTAACCCTTTATCTACATATCCTGCTTATGTTCCAAGATGCATTTCTCCGATATGTGACGTTATAAACGAAACACACGCTTGTCGGTTTAAAGCGTCCAAGAAAAATGGACGAAGTATAATCCGAGGATCTTTTATGCAACCATTCCTGAAGCAAGGTTTCTTTGTAATAAGAAAAAGATTGAGTAAGTAGTAAAGTCCCGTGAGTTTCTGGCATACGTCTTACCCGAGCCGAGATTTTAATTAAAGGGGAGACGACAATGTTCGCGAAACGTTACGCATAATGTTACTCGACGTATCTTCCGTAATAAGTGTAATCCGCGCGGTCCCGATCCTCTCGACACTAATAGTCGGGGGATAATACAGATTATAACCCCCTCCATTCCGTTCCTTGCCAATGGTATACTACCCTCCGAGCAGAAACCCAAAACCCGCTTCGACAGAAGCAAACGTGTTTGCCACTCGAATGCCAATCTGAAACAATTCCGAAGCAATCGTAGGAGGCATCCTCGTGGTCAGCACTCTTCGCCGGATCGATTCTCGATTATTCCTGCAACGACGATCGTCTCATACCTCGCGAATTCGTCGAAGATTGTGATCGAAATTTTCAAGTTACCGCATAAGCATTAATATGAACCACATTTTCCCTATTTAGTCTAGACACCGTGCCGCTTGTAAAAATTATGCGAATCATTAATTTCTAATCAAACTTCGATAATAAATTCTATGTAAAATCTTTAAAATAATGAATTTGCCTTAACAGTCTACGAATTAATGATTACTAGACCACAACCCCCACAAAATCCAATAGAATCGAAGCAATTCAGTGAATAAATCGAAATCATAGTGAATATTTGAACCCTTTGAAATAACTTCTTTGTTATATCGTATAATGGTAATTGTTGTACACTGAATAAACATAAATTTTTATTTGAGCTTTGCTTATGCTGACAGAAAAACATGTCAATTTTGATAGGATAAACATTTCAAAGATGCGAAATGGTGGATTAAAGTATGGAATTGTTATACGTTGCATAAATGTTCTGCGTTGGGTGTCAGGGAGAATTATTGGCGAATCAATTGTCCGCTTTCCCGCAGCATAGATTTCCCTAAACATGTCTGAAAATGGGCGCATAATAAAGCCATTATTGAGACGTCTACGCCCACGTCTCGTACCGACGCGCTCCTAGACACTATTCGGGGTTGGGGCGAACAAAACCCTGGTTCGATCTCTTCATAGTTATTCTGGGCCACGTGTGCAACATAATTTACCATTGATGGTTATTATTCTATTGTAGCTAGTACCGATTATAGCCTTCGCGACCACAAATAGAACTTGGGGATAGTAATCGCGAATATTGACAGAAATTGTTGGTACTTTCACTGTATTGTTGGCACACAGAATTCAAAGAAATTCTTTTTTCGTTCAGATTTTTGTCAGATTTGTTTCTATTTTGTATATTGTATAGATTGTTGTCTCCTAACGATTGCGTTATTCTTTGAGGTATTTGTTTAAAATGTAAAACGATGAATTAGAATTGATTCAATTGTAACTATTCCATTATTATTTAGGGCGTTGCAACAGTGCAAGTCGCTTAATCATTGCAGGATGATTTGAATTGTTGTAGACTGCCTCGTCGATTTACAACCCCTCGACAGCGGTATTAATCGAGCTCGAATAAGTTTAATTGTATAATTTGAGAATATTCATTTGTTTTCTGAAAGGTGTGTAATAGGAGAACAGGGTAGCAACCCTCGGTTAAGTGTTAACTGTGCCAACAGACCTAACCCAGACCTTGTTCCTTTCGTAACCCCTTGGAGAGTGGTAAAATACACGATGACCCTTTCCACCCTTCGAGCACTGGAGCCTCGAGAGAGCCCGGCACTCCAAAGGATCGTAAACAATACTCCTGATCTCGTTTTAAACGTTCCTCAGTGGCGTGAATAAAATATTAATGGTCGATCTTACATCACTGTAACTTTCTTTGGTATCACCGAAAATAGAAACTTACACTAATAAATGTTTCCTATAGTGTCCTCATTTGCTTTCATTATGTTACGGGACTAAATACACTATCTTTTCATATTTAAAACATGAATAATTTCGCCCAATTTGCATAGAGATTAAACTCATTATTATAACTAGCAGAGTGAACAATATAACATATTTCCAGTTAAAATTGCAATGTAGAATTGTTTGTAACGAGTTCTGAAAGTGTAGAAGTACCATGGATAATAATTTAACAATTTAAATATTCCTTTATACAGGGTGTTCGACTACAGGTGGGAGAAAATTTAAGGGGTGGTGCTCGACGATAAGTATAAGACGAAAATGAAGAATAAAAGAATTGCGACTTCGGCTTCGTTATTTAGTTATTAACAATTAAAAATCCGCCTAAAATGCGGCAACGCGACCAACAGAGATGTAGGTAAGTTCAATGTCGTCCAACGATTTATTAAACAGTTTCACCTCGCTGAGACCCCAAATGAAAACCAAGGTATGCATGCATCTGTCACTTCTAGCTCCTGGTAATACAGGTAATTATAATAGTAGGAGAATAGCAGTAATTTTTACTGATCAAGGGAAAAGTGATAGATACGTGACACTGACACGTGACTGTCGCGCGCCTCTATGACGTACACAACGTACACCTCTGTAGGTCGCGTTGCCGCATTTTAGGCGGATTTTTAATTGTTAATAACTAAATAACGAAACCGAATCGTCGAGAACCACCCCTTAAATTTTCTCATGTGAAACACGCGTTTTGCGTGGTGGCAAAACGCTCAGACTGTTAAACAAAACTACCGACAGATGATAATAGCATAGGATTAGACGGGTAAACTTCCGAAGGTCGGTGAAATCGGATTGAGCTAAAATTTTGCACGTGTGCACCCACGTGATCTGAAATACCAACAATCGCTAAAAGTTCCGCCACCGACGGAACTTGTCGACATTGTTAGAACTTTTACCGTTATCTACGGTTGATAAGTCAACTTCTAATGGCGCCATTATCTCGTCGGTGACGTTATCAGTTAAGTCTCAGAATTGTCGATTGTTGATAATGTTTGGCTAAAAGTTTGAGAATTTGGCCACTACGTCCAGTGGCGCTATTTGCAGATTTTAGGAAACAGATGATTCTTGCCGCAATATATACGGTATCTTATGGCATTTACGGCAAGAATCACTTGGCGTATGGTTCTACTAGAAATTCAATTAAACAAATAATTCTAAAATACAGAAAAACGTGTATATTTACCTATTCACGGTCATAGACCACAAAAACAAGATAACGTTAAACAAAGCCAACGACGAGATACTATATCTCGTTGGTGAGAAAGCCATCACATTTTCTACTACATATTTGGTTGGTTTATTCATAATCACGTTTGCTCTTATGGTTGGAAGGATCAATTCCTCATTTCCCCGCTCACCGACGCGATACCCTGGTCGGTGATGTAACCACAGACGAGATATAGGAATAGACCTGACCACCGACACTCGAATATTTTGGTGTTCTCTTACGCTCTCTTGGATGTATTCTGCCTGGAGTAAGAAAAAGAAGGCCGCCGACGTGATCTCGTCGGTGCAGAAGGCCACTGAGGAGATTCTCGTCGTTGAGAAGGTATATCGTCACGGAACCATATTGATAATCATGAATTGTTACATTCTGTAACCAGCAGATATTTCAGACGATGTTGGTTTTACAATATTAAAAGCAAAACTCAAGGACATAAAAATCCTAGAAATATTTAGGAAAATCAACAATTTCTACTTCAAATTTGATATGAGATACCTTAATTTGTAATTTCAAAATATTTCATAAACGAGAATTATTACCTTACACTTTTTTATACATGAATGTTCCAAGAATCGATCTGTGGGAACAGAAATATGTTGAAAAGACTTTACTGTAAAAGATTAGATGGCAAGATGGTCAAGGGAGTGCTCGTGAACATCATTAATTAGCAAAAGGAATTGTTATAAACATTTGTTGTAAACTCTAGCTAATGGAAATGCAAAAGGAGTAGAAGAGACAGGTGAAACGAGTTATGGTTAACAATAGAAAGTATATTTAACGAGAAATCAACGATACAAAAGGAAAAATAACAGAATGAGAAAATGAACAATGAATGATCGAACGAAACGAGATTTGATGAGTGTCAGTATGACAAGAATAAACGCACGAAAACTTTGATATGTGTCAATATGACCAGAATAATCGCAAGAGAGCGAGAGCGACAAGGCAGCTCTCTTTTACACCTGCGTGGGCCATCGGTTTTGGACGGATTACGTAGTGGAGACTTTGAAATTAAACGAGTAGGATCGCAGCAACGTTCGTTAGGGTAATGACCTAATAAACGGTGCTGCGGAGGAGACAAAGGAATAGGGTAACGGAATTGGAGTAAGGAAAACATGATGCGATGGCCCACGAAACGATTTGACGGGTTCGATGAACTGTCGATCCGGCGAGGTTTATTGTACGAAATATACAGAAATTAAACGGCTCGGAATCGCCCTGCAATTTATAAGAAAACCGGATTGCAGGTTTTCGAACAACATGAAACTGCCAGAAATAATACATTTATCTGTGAACTGTATTGAATAAATTAATGCGTGCGAATGTTCATAGTTTAAAAGTTATTCCGTATCTCGAATACTATTAGCCACTTTTACTAAAAAATTAGGTGGAATTGTTATAAACGTTAACCAGCTAGAAATAATAAATTTATCAATAATTGTTCAACGGCGGTCGACATCGATCGATATTCGGTGGGGAGGGGGATGCCGCGCGAGCTCGGCGAGAGCCCGCCGACAGTCAGTTGGGGCGGGGGGGCCGGAGTGAGCGGACGGGCGTCGCGTAGCGTCGCGTCGGGCTCCGGGACCAGGAGGACCAGAAGGACCAGGGACTCACCAGAGGTGGACAAGGGGTCATCTACAGCTACCCTGGCTATCCCGGCCTACCATCAACAATGCTGTTTTGTTCTTCAACTGGTCATTCAACGAACAACGGTAAGTTTTATTACTATTCATATTTTTCAATACTTCCTTTGTCTACCCTTGGCTCAGGTTCAACGAACTTGTCATTCAGCTGTTCGTTCAACGAATACCATCAATTGTTACCTCTAATATGCTAACTGGAATTTACATTACAATTTTCGGTATTGAGTCTTCTTCAAATTTATATTTCTTGATTAAAATTGGTATTCCTCCGATCGGAGTTCCCTCAGGGGCTCACTCACGGATGGGGCCGTGAGTGAGTACGGGGTGTAGCGTCCCCGGGGCTACCCGAATCGCCTATAGGCCGCAATCATAATTCTCATGTGCAGAATTATAATTGCTCTTGTGAGCTGATTGTATTCGCACTCGTGTGCGGGGTTACAATTGCTCACATGAGCTGGTTCTCTTCTCGTATTCGCACTTATGTGCAGAATTGCAATTGCTCTTGTGAGCTGATTGTATTCGCACTCGTGTGCGGGGTTACAATTGCTCTCATGAGCTGGTTCTCTTCTCGTATTCGCACTTATGTGCAGAATTGCAATTGCTCTTGTGAGCTGATTGTATTCGCACTCGTGTGCGGGGTTACAATTGCTCTCATGAGCTGGTTCTCTTCTCGTATTCGCACTTATGTGCAGAATTGCAATTGCTCTTGTCAGCTGATTGTATTCGCACTCGTGTGCGGGGTTACAATTGCTCTCATGCGCTGGTTCTCTTCTCGTATTCGCACTTATGTGCAGAATTGCAATTGCTCTTGTGAGCTGATTGTATTCGCACTCGTGTGCGGGGTTACAATTGCTCTCATGAGCTGGTTCTCTTCTCGTATTCGCATTTATGTGCAGAATTGCAATTGCTCTTGTGAGCTGATTGTATTCGCACTCGTGTGCGGGGTTACAATTGCTCTCATGAGCTGGTTCTCTTCTCGTATTCGCACTTATGTGCAGAATTGCAATTGCTCTTGTGAGCTGATTGTATTCGCACTCGTGTGCGGGGTTACAATTGCTCTCATGAGCTGGTTCTCTTCTCGTATTCGCACTTATGTGCAGAATTGCAATTGCTCTTGTGAGCTGATTGTATTCGCACTCGTGTGCGGGGTTAAAATTGCTCTCATGAGCTGGTTCTCTTGTTTGTTGCGCAGTCATGTGCAGAATTAAAGTTGCTCATGTGAGTTGATTGTATTCGCACTCGCGTGCGGGGTTACAATCGCTCTCCTGAGTTGGTTCTCTTCTTGTTTTCGCACTCATGTGCAGAATTGCAATTGCTCTGGTGAGCTGATTGTATTCGCACTCGTGTGCGGGGTTAGTTTGGCTCTCGTGAGCTGGTGTTAGGTTGGCTCTCGTGAGCTGGTTTGATTCGCACTCGTGTGCGGGGTTATATATTGTTATGTCTAACTGTTATTAGTCTGTTTCAGCTAGAATACACCATGAAGAGGACACAGCACGAAGTGGACACACCAAGAAGAGGACACACCAAGAGGACTGCGTCGTATTCTTAAGTTAGTTTTATTTGCCGAGCAATTATTGTCTTAGCGTCACCCCTGAACTTGAGCCTTCCGCTCAGGTTCATGTTTCTTCTTTGCGAATCAAAGCCTTCTGCTTTGATATTTCCCTCTTTTGCGATTTAGTCTTTTGGTCCACAATAATTGCTCGGCTTGCGTGCGTTAGTTATTAAGATTGTATATTGTCGTCGTGAATATGGTATGTCGAGTAATTATTGCCGTAACTTCACTTTGCTTGACTCGAATTTTTAACTCCGACACAGCCTTCTGCCGTGTCGGACCTTGCTTGTATGTACCAGACCGGTTGGAGCCGGTATTCGGCGTCGATTCATTGAGAGGGATGGTTCATTGAGACCTGTTCACTCGTGTAGCCATGCTACAGTGTCCTCTCTATTCGTAATTCTACCCGCGTTCACCTCAACGTTTGTTGTTTGGTGACAGGTAGTTGGTGGAGAAATGGGATATCGTTTGAACACTTCTCATGGCCATTTCTCTTGGTGAGGACACGTCGGGTATCGGCTCTGGCCGGAGTTGGGCTGCAAGCATTGTACGCGCCGCGTCCCCTTCGAACCAGAGCCTTCTGCTCTGGTTCGCTCTTTTTTCTCACTTTGAAAGAGTCAGAGCCTTCTGCCTGATTCGCATTTTGCTGCCCGTGGATCGGAGACTTCTTCTCCGATTCACACCTTTTGCTTCGCGATAATTACTCGACATACTTGCTTAATTTAGTATAAGTCCGTCGTTGTAAGAAAGGGAGCCAGAAAGAATATTGTATTCGTTCTGACTCCCTTTCGGGTCTCTTGTGCAGCAACCTCCTCGTGGTGAGATCTGGGCAATCGTTATTATCCTCTATTTGTAAGAACTTCTAGTGTCTTGTGAATAGAGGATAATATCGAGCTAATAGCTGCACATTTAATAAATATGGTGATTTTCAATCAATTCTATTCCTATACCTATTGTCTTCCATAACATTTTGCAATTTCACCTTCCTTCAGAACAAAATATATGTATTATTCAAGCTGGTTCACCCCGGGCGTGAACACTGATATATATCCTCTGGTTCTATTTAGGTAAAGAGTGCGGAACCTCCGACACCGACGAGATAGTATGTATCTCGTTGGCATTCTGCTATACATATCATTCTTCTTCTACTTGACGAGTATCTCGTCTGTTGTAGAACTTTTACCGATGTGGTATATCAGATCACTGTAAGTTCTACGTTATCCCCGCGCCCGGTCGCGCCTGGTTACTGGTCTCGCCACCGACGAGATACCTCGTCGGTATTCTTGCTGAATAACACAGGGGCTGGTATCTCGTCGGTGTTCAAGATAATCAATATGGCACCGACGAGATACTTCGTCGGTGATATGGCGAATATGGTTCCGGGATGATTTGCCTTCTTACCGACGAGATCACGTCGGTGGGCTTCTGTTTCTTACTCCAGCCATAATATATCATAGAGGGCGGAACAAACACCGAATTATTCGAATATAAGCAGCCTGGCAGGCCGCTGGCTCTCGTCGGTGCTCTTACCATGCGAAATTCATCGCACAACGAATCTGTATTCTTATTGTGTATCAAACATTTAATTTGGAACCATCATTTTACCAATGTTTCTAAACTAAAAATTAAGTTTTTAAACTTATCTCACAATTTTTACCAACGCATTTGCTAACCAACCACATTCTCATCAACAGATGGCAGGAGCTGCGACTTTGACGGCCCCGAATGAACGGTTTCCGTCGAAAGCGGAAGCACGACGGAAAACGGCTATCCGACGGACAGTGTAAATAAAAATCGCTCGTAGCGTGCACACGATACAGAATTTCTTTTCCACGCAGAACAACGCTGGGAATTTCGCGAGCTGTTAATTAATTCGCGGCTAGAAAGTATCGCGTAAGAAGATCAGCCAACGCGACGGTCCGGGCGCATCAAAGCGCTCGGCGATTTCCATAATGCACCAACCGCGAAAGCAACTGCGGACGCGCTTAACACGTCTATCTGATACCTATGTTAATGGACGCATCGGTTAAAGGAACTAGCTAATGGCCAGCCAGTCACGATTATCTTGATGAGCCAGCCCCGGCCACGGCGTGTTCCGCGGGGCTATTTCTTTGTACACAACGGCCCCGTACACGACCCTTTATTATTGCAAAAAAACGGTTTCGCGTCTGCAATCAAAGCGATAATAACGTGCGGGGATTGAAAATAGATTTCACGCCGCCGAACGTTTTTCACCGTGCGTTAACGCTCGATTGGCGGCCAGTGATTTCATTCCTTCGCGAAACACTCGTATCATTAAGCTATTCCGTCGACTGAATAGAACACTGTCTAGCAATTCCGGTCTCTCAGGCATTTTTCAATAAAAAGATCATCGGCGATCGCGATTAGGAGCTTCGACCCCTGTCTGCTCTTACGGACGCCACTTTTCACCCCCGAAAATAAAGTGTCGCTTCTTTGCTGACAATTTGCAAAAAGCAGATTATTGCTTTTAATCGAAATGTGTAAATTAATCTAATATCAACTGTTTGTATGCATTGTGTGCAATTTAGGAACCAGATTTTTTTCGAGAATTCAATGTTAATCGCGGCTCAATTTAATGGTTGAAGTATGGAAACTGAAATTTCTTGAACAATGGTTAAACTTAAAGTATCACCTGAATATAAATCACATTTCTGATATTGATAAAGAAATTAATGATCGTTTGACTTTAGAGTCTCTCAAGAAAGAGATGATTGAGGCTCACGGTTCGGTCCCTTTCTGCTCTTCCAGAGGCCACTTCTCATCCCGGAAAATAAGGTATCGTTTCGTGAAAAAAAAAATCGAGCGCCGCTAAAAGGTTAACACGCTCATCGTGCAGTGTAGCGACTATTTCTGATCGCTATCTGGATCTGTGCGTTGCGGCGTCGAGGCTGGGTAAGATGGAATTCGTGATGCCGTTGATCAATATACAAGCAAGGGCCAGCGAACCCGATGAAATTTCGTTCTTTTTTCCCAGAGGCATCCCGGGTATCGCTTATCATTACGAAGTTGCACGTATTTCGACGGACGTATAACGGTGGATCGGTTATATAGAATCCTAACTGAATCTCTTCTCTCTGAGGATCTCTTCTCGTTGGCTCCCTTCCTTGCTCACTCACGAGTCTCTGCCACCGCCACACCGCACCGTACCGCACCGCACCATTCTGCGCATCATCATCTCCTCCTTCGTCCCTTTCACCGTGTCTTTGTCACTTTCCCGGTTCTCCCGTTCTTCTCCCTTCACCCCGTCGTTGTCGACTGGGTCTACCTTTCTCTCCCTCGCGTTTCCGCCAGCCCCACCCGTCCCTTCGGGCAACCAATCCTGAGTAAAGTTTGTTACACAACTCGGCGAACTTTCGAAAATGGTCTGCCTCCGCCAAGTAAGCTGTTCTTAGCTCCCTCGTTAGCTAGACTTTCCTCTTTGCCATGGGACTTGCCTGCAACCACGCCGGACAAGATATACGCTTCTCTACCCAGTGTTCCTCCCGCGGCGGATAGTTCCGAGTGGTTTCGTCGATTTGCTAATGGCGGAATGCCTCCCTTTATCTCGCAATTAGTGTGACGCTGCGTGCCGTCGTCCCGCGTCAAACACTTTTATTCGCGGACGGTTCAAATTCATTTTTTAGCCCCCACACCGAAACTTGCGTGACGGAATCCTCTTCAAACACGTTCGATTTTTCGTCATTCTGAATGGGATAGATCGTACATTATCTTCAAACATATTTTCGCTGATGTTTTTCCGAGATGTTTGTTCTCGTTATTAATTTTGATGGGGCAGTTATATTTTTAATAAACGTATTTCTGGACGGTACTTATTTCTGGATGGAACCAGCTTGCATATTTTTTTCAACACATTTGTGACGGCACTTGTTCTAGACATGTTAGATTTTCTCTGCTAAATCATTTCAAAAGACTAGAATGTTCCTCCGGTTTGAAAGGAACGAATAACATCCACATTTGTAAATTCTGTTCGAAATCTTCATACAGCGAGGTTAGTCGCCGGAAACGGAGCAGTGAAATGACGATTTTGATATTCTGCCTGGAAACAGTGTCCCAAGTGTCGTTCTCTGAATCTCAATCACCGAGGAATATCAAGAACTGTCCATTCAGTATTAAGAAACTAAAAGCGCGAGTTCTGCAACTCCCGCTGCAAACGTTTCTCCGTGCAATAACAATAGTTTGCCAGTAACTCTTGGCGATCAAGTTAAGCGAACTTCCCGAAGCGTTTGAAATTCGATGATCATTGTCCCACTTCGAGTCGGATAATCCGAAAAGTTTGCGGCCGACCGGCTTACGAGTGGAAACAGAAAGATAAGAGTTCGAAGGTCTATTTCGGTTCGCCGTAGTTCGCGTCCGTGGTATCGTCTTAAATGCTTGATAGAGATAGGAAGAATGACCGACAGACAGTGGGGAACTCTGTTGGAAACGTTGGTATCGTACAAAACGTGTCTAACGTCGGGTTTCGCTTACCGTGAACGAATCCTCTAACGGCAACCGGGGCCATTTTCCGAGTCGGATTTCCCTCAAGACGGCAAAATGGACCGTGAGGGGGAAATTCATTCGAAGGATCGTCGATCGATATTTTCGAGATATACATTTGTTCGAGGACGCGTTATCCACGCGCGGCATCTCTCTTTCACGGTCTCTCCCGTCGGCCAGTGTCGACGAGGCGCATCGATATTGACCGGTATAGCCAGCCGTGTAGCACACAAGCCCGAAACAACATGGCCGCGGGTGGATCTCCATAACGAGCCTGGTGACTTGCACATTCGACCCAGAACGCATTAGCCGTATTTGCATTTAATTGCCGGTTGTTTGTTTGACGTCCGCGCGACCGACGGAATTAGGAGCGTTGGGGAACCAACTGCAGCCGCATCCTGCGCTCTGTGATCTGCATCGGCTGCTCAAGGAATCCTCGAACAACGCGCCGCTGCTAGTTCTTTTTGCTCTTCTCTTTTCCGGCCGACAGGCTTCCGGCACGCTCGATTTCGACAAACCGTCCGCAAATGGAACTATCAGGTTCTCGGGCAAGTCACGACGCATTCTTGCGACAGATGGATACGAAAAATACGTCATGACGTTTCTGGACGTCTGTGGACGTCATCTAGAAATAAGTAGATCCTGGTACACCGTCTATGAAGTATTTAGGCTCTAAGAATCTTACCATTTCACCAGACACATGATTCAGAAGCTGTTTATCGAAGACTCGGCTACGAACAAAGGGTTGCACGAAACTTCTTTCGCGAGTCTTCGGGGCACGGTGCGGGGGTAGCTTGAAGCGATCCTGAAAGATTTCCCGTCACCATTTCGATTTTTCAATAATACGTCTGGCAGCTGTAGCAATGAGACTCCAGTCTCCCTCGGGATTTTCCGAGATGGCTTCTTCCTAGCTTCTGTAATCGAGTCCTTGCCCATAAAGAACACGCAGGGGGTTGCGCGCGCGCTTGCGCGCCACGCACACTCGGCCCCGCGCAGATACATGATTCTATACATCCCTCAAATCCCGCAGACTGTGTATAACCCGTAATCCGCTGGTCTATTCTGCACGATACGCCGCGGCTTCGTGTATCCTGACCCGGTAATATACGTGCGCGGTCCATAATGTGGATCGACGTACGCGAACCTGCACGTTTTAGCCTCCACCCCCCCCCTTTGCCGCCCCGGACGGGACACGCTCCATACAGAGTATTCTCCTTTCGGTAACCGGCTGCACACGGATATACATTCGATGGTGTACGGCGTTGAACTCGTAAAAAGGAAGACCCTGGTCCCCCTTTAGTCTGTCGTTGCACAGGTTTACCGATCGTACGAGGATCCAATGGGACAGATTCAATGTCCTCCGAGACTGTGCCTTTATCCCGTTGATCTTGTCGGGAGAAATTGTAATATCGACTGAAAAGCACCCGGGCCCACGACACTTCCACCCGAGATTTTTCGTCTTATTCAACGACGCTTAGGGAGCGGATTCAATCAATTCCACAGTTTTAACCGCCGATTCCCGACGCTCTCTTTATCCGCCCGCTTTGCGTCTTCCCTCGACCCTGATTTATTAGCTGTTGCTTCTCGCGACTTCAGAATCTCCGGGACAGAGTTTGCGATTGATGGCGTTCACGTGTGCTCCTGTTTCTTTCATTTGCTTGTTGAAATATGTATAGACAGTTTAACCCTTGTGTAGGGTTCTTGCAACTCTGCATTTCTTTCAACAACTTGATAACGCTCTAAAAATATTACAAAATTCCTCTGTATGTGCATTCTTCGCTAATACAGGGTGTCCCAAAACTCCTTCAAGTCCGGGAAATGGGAGGTTCCTTAGGTCATTTGAAGCGACATTTTCCTTTGCAAAAATTACCGCCGCGGCTTTGTTTAGGAGCTATTAACGAAAAACACGGACCAATGAGAGCGCGACTTGGCACAGTCGGCCAATAGACAGTTGGCGCGCCGGGCCGACAGTGCCAGCTCGCGTCTAGGTCGCGCTCTGATTGCTGAGATTGGTCTGTGTTTTTTGCTAATAACTCCTAAACAAAGCCGCTGCGGCCATTTTTGCAAAGGAAAATGTCGCTTCAAATGACCTAAGGAACCTCCCATTTCCCGGACTTGAAGGAGTTTTGGGACACCCTGTATATTGATTTATACCCTTAAAATGAGAATTTATGCAAATATGTTAAATACAGAAGGTTTGAAATAATCTATGAATTTTGGTATTTTCGTATTCTCGAAATTGGGCATACATCTCAACCGCGAAGAGTTTTCAGACCACTTTGCACGTTACTGCTCTTTTGTTCTTCGCGGAAGACATCTTTGACGAAGTCAATTGTAAAAGATATAAACTTCGAAGAGGAAGCCTCCGAAGAAATCTGTCACAGAATCAAGAACATCAATCCCATCAAGGTTTCCTCGTGCATCACAGGACTCGATCGTAGCACTCGAAAATAGGTTCCAGTTTCAATCAAGCCTCATTGACCCCTTCCAACGAGCCGGGACCGGGACGTAATTCGCGCCAACGATCTGTGAACACACTCGTTCACGGTGTAATTTGCTTAAATAAACGCGTGCTATACATTTGAGCGTAACAGCACGTGGCAGGGACAATGTGGAAATCTTGATCCTCGGACGATCGAACGTCATTCGTCAAGGTATACAGGCACCCCATGGAATCATGTCAGAGATCTCGCCGCATTAAGCCCCGGCGTCACGTGGCCGGCCGTCGTTACATGACATATGTTTCTGCAGACATAGCGCAACACATCGATGAACATTTGTACCAGGAGGATACACGTTGTTATCAGACGCTCTTCATCTTCCCAAACAGAATGTAGCATGGCGTGAACATCCGTTTCTTACGCCACATCGTTTATTCGAACATGTTCCCTGACGAGGATCCACCCTGAACAAGGTTTTTCAATAAGAGCGATAGAACTTTGAATTGAAGTAAAACGAAAAATACAGAGGATAATCTAGATAAACTCACTGCTTTATTTTCAAGTACATTCGATGGCATTGTACAGGAAATACAATATCATATAAATGACCACCACGATTGTGTTTCGTGGAATGAATACGATAAACCAAATTTTCGATGGCTCTGGCACATAAATCAGGTCGTATCTCACCGATAACATGAATTATGTGTGGTTAAGATCATTAACAGTTCGTGGTATTTTGGAATAAGCAAGAGACTTAACATGGCCCCAGAAGAAAAAGTCTAATGGCGTCAAGTTGCAAGATCTTGGAGGCCAATTGACAGCCGCATTTCTCGATATAATCCTACCGTCGAAATTTTAATAATTTCAACGCATTGAGTAACTGCGTATGTATCCATAATGTATCTACTCTCAGTACAAATAACATGTGACATTAACAATTGAATAACGAACATGGCGGCTGTGACAATTGAAAGATCTATCGCTCTTATTGGAAGACCCTTTAAAATACTAGAAAGATGAACAGGAGGATATCAATGCACTATATCGATCTTATTAAATTGTCTAACTAAGAAAAGGAAGATAGACATTTTCTCCTGTTTCTAAAGAAAATTGTAGAGTAAGGGGTTAATGCCGATTGCAGTCAGCCACGGTCACCGAAGCGCAAGGAGTTTCCATGGCAAAGGCGCCAGCCGCCCCTCCCCCGTCGACGAAGTTGAAATTAGTTTGTCCAGTGTACCCCATACAATATGATATCGCGATCCTCGTAGAACGGGTCCAATAAACGTTGGATATGGTCAGATGGGGGATGGCAATGATGGTGGTGGTGTGCGCCTCGATGCTACCAGATTCGATTCAATGGTCCCAGCGAATCGCGAGAGCCCGCGAGAGCCCAGCGGACGGAACAATGTGTCCGCTCGAGCGCGAGCATTTAATTGTTTCCGTTTCTGTCCGCCGTCGTTTTCATTCCTGCGGAACGTCTCTAAGCGTCCCCCAAGGCTCGTTAGGCAGTTCCTCTCGGAACCGGAAGATGTCGATGTTAAGCCACCCCTCTATCCTGCTCCAGCAACCCCTGCTGATCGCCCCGGAGGATCTCGAAAGACACAACTTAATTTCTTTGTTTCGGCTGATGAACCGCGGCAGCTCGCGATTACGGCAGATAACGACAAAGGATAAGATGATCGTGATCTTTTTCGTCTAATTGATCGTCCTTTGACGATTTTAGAACCGCACAGGATACATCGAGGGATCGAGGAAAAAGGGGAGTGTTAAAATTTATTTACGATTTCATATTCACTTTTAAATAAAATCAGCGGTCTCCAATTAAAGATCTTGTTGCGTGGGAGTGTTCAGAGATCCCCAAGACCCAGAACATCGAAATGTCCTGGAACACGAAGCCGGTCTCGCCGCGGGTCCCGCGGATCGAACGAATCGCGGCGGATAAAGGTTAGACATTAAACAATTTTGCGGCAGATCGGCCGATCCGGGAATCCCGCGCGGGTAGCGGGTAGCATAATCCGTATTTGGCTAATGCGAGACCGTGGGCCGTGCCGAGGCGGGGTGTACCGGGGGTCGGAAGGGCTAAATTATGTATGCCGCGCGTAAACGGGCCGCGGTATGCAAATGTGTACAAAGTGTCTGGAACATTTTGCCAACCGTTATTCCCCGGCTTGTGAAAACCCACCGCGAGAGCCGGTCGGCACCAAGTTTCGCCGTCGCGTCGGTTAGCTGGTGAAGCTGGGGGGAACAAAAGCTGAAACGGTTCGATTTCCTCCGCCGTGAACCGACAACCGTGGCCAAATTAGATAGAGAGTAGGCGAAAAGCGCGCCGCTGCCGCCAGGTTAGAAAGCTCGAAGTCTCTCGAAAGCTCGAGCTGCCGGTGGAGAGAGAGAGCGTGTTGCGCGCGAGGCTTTCGCGCGATGGTAGGAAGGACGGAAGGAAGGAGGTCGGATTTCACACGTCGCCACGCACACGTGAAACGCGGTATGCAAATGTGTACAAAGCGGCGGAGGAACATTTTCCAGGCGGCGTCGGCGGCGGCGGCGACGACGTCCCTCCCGGACCCTCTTCTCTCCTCCGCGTTCTCCTACTCTTTCCAGAGCGCTTTATAACCTGCCGCGCATGCACACGCCAAAGCAAACGCAAACACGTTCCTCTGTTCTCCGAGGAGGATACAGAGGCCACGTCCTAACCATCGCCCACCCCCATAGACCGCCCCCGCAGCTCCCCGTGCGACCGCCAAAGTCCCCAGGCGTTGCGTTGCACCCCCCGGGCGCTATACGAAAGTCCTGTCGACGGTGTATGAATAAAATATTATTTTCGCACCAACCACCTACACCGCCGAAAAGCGAAAACGCTCTACAACCCGCATGCCGTCGAGACAACCACTTCGGGACACAACCGTTTGCTAGGGCGACGAAATGGACGTAGACAATTCGATTAGCTTTGGGAAAGGTGCGCTGTTTTTCGACGTCGATGAGCCGTCGCACCATTTTTATAAGATGCAAGGTCCGTGATGAAAGCTGGAACATCGTCTGTGAGACGCGACGAACATCGGACGAAACACCGAAGTCACTGCGAAGTGTACAATAATAATTGGTTAACGGACTCGTTAATTCCCGGGTTACATCGAGAGTTTTGACGCGCCCGGTAACAATTACTTGTGAACTGTACAATAATTCGTTTAGGGAGGACATTTTTCCCTGTAAGAGACGGTTAATTTGCACCGTCCGTTTTTCGAGAGGCGCGATCGCTATCGCCAGAGAACCGTGTCGAGAGGCAGGAAGTCGGCCTCGCAGAAAGGGCAAATAACGTCGTTAGTAAGGGCTAATGGAAGATCCGCGAAAATTATTGCTCAAACGTAGTGTATTTATCGCGTCTACTATCTCTGTGCGCGGCATCCCTACCCCCTGGTAGCCAGCACCGGGCTGGCAACGTGTAATGTATTTTAAAAGCGTGCCTTCCGAGGGCGGCGTCAAAAGCCGATATAAAATATGATCAAATAAAGCGAGCGAGAATTAAATTTGCCGGGCTCTTTCTCCTCGGCGCGGCGCGGCGCCACGGCAGCTACGCTCCGTCGAGGAAATTGCGTGAAAACCTTTGTTCCGCATACTCACGGGCACCCCCTAATTCGACCCCCGCAGCAAATCAACCCTGCCCGTTTTCGGATACACCTGCCTTTCGACCCGAAACTTTCGATTTACCACCCTTAACACTCGAATTAATTCTGCGGATTAAAATCATTTTTCCTTCGTCTCATACCTCCTGTTTTTGACAATTCTTCGAGACGTCCCAAACAAGCTCTATCACAAGCTATAATATTTAGTGCTGATATACATCGCCAATTAATTATTTTTCTTATTTATCAACGTTAGAGAATAAATATGCGCGTGTTGCTTAAATCAAGTCTGACAAAATGTTCAGGAATATTATTGATTACATAGAACTGCAAGAAATAAATGAAAAGGTCGAAAGAACTAAAAACTGTTAAGAAAGTAAATATTTGAAGCGGAAGCGCTAGTGGAAGGAAGGCGAAAAATATGTGAAGCGATCGAACTGGGGTGCGCAAGGGTGCATTGGGAGGTTAAAAATTTTCGAAAGAGTTATTGGGGGAGAAATAGGTGGTCTAGCGAGGGGGTTGACAGGTATGGGCCAACCGTAGTGACCAAACGAAGAGCGGAAGGGAAGCCGGAGCATTCGTCTACCTCTCGGCAGCCATTAGTCGCACCCTGTAAATTGAGTGGCGCCTGCTAGATACGCGCCTGATTCCATTAAAGACATCAAACGGGCAAAAATTACATCAGCAGCCACCCTCCACTCTACGCGGTACTGTATTAACCTGCCATGCAGGCATCCTCGCGCGAACACACGCGCGTCGACATACACGTGCACACGTACGACTGCACGTGTACCGTACGTATGTACGTACACGTGTAGACGGGCACGTAGATGGTACCGTAGGTACGCGCGGCAGCATTTACTCTCTTCGCCGTACACTCTCGTGTACCGACGCCGACTCTTTGTGGAACTAAATAGCACCAGCTCGCATTCACCAGATCGTTTTTGCTCCCTTTTCACCAGCTGCTACTCAGCCCGGCGTCGAAGACCAAAAGAAAAATCCTTTCGACGACTCCGGAACGGACAATGGCTTCAAAACCCCAGGATCCACCGGCCTCTCGAATCTCGGACATTTTTCAACGGGATCGCTTCCGGCCTGACGTTAATTGGCTCCTGGGATCCATCTTTGCTCAACTTTATACACTTTGTCTTCAGTCTACGATACATGGGGGTCCTGCAGGGTCCTCATGATTCATAGGAGACGTCAGAAACTACCCCAAAAATTTAAAAGATTAGCTAGATGTCGCTAGATGCGTTCAGAGCTTATGCAATTGACAAACAAATTCAATAGTACGATATCACTCTAACTAGATGAAACCAATAGCAATTATCAAGATCCTACATTTCACATTTCCTTCCCGAAGAAATCCCAAACAAGGAACTTCTGCACTTCCAATGGAAGAATGACATTAGTTAGGATCGAGGCGAGGAGCAGAGCCAGCCTAGGCGAGTCAGTCAAACCGAAAGAAGCCCCGAGTCTTCTGGCCGCCTCGGAGAATCCCGCAGACGCTAAAATATATTATGTCCCGCTCATCATCGCGCTATTCTTCGCGAGCGATCGCGCGGAATGATAGGAGAGGCGACGAGTGAGTGTATTTAGCCGAATGCTTCGACCTAAATGTTTGACATTAGCGACCGTGCCCGTGCTCGCCGTTCGCAGGAACAAGGGTTGCGCAGAGGGGTGCAGTGGGGGTGTGCTAGGTGCCCTGTCGCCCCCGGGGGCGAAACGTCCCTCTGCCCCTCGAAATGCGTTTTCACGCCAATTTGTCTCTCCGGAAGCTTTCACGAGTCTTTACGCTTCCCTCTCGATGGTCGCGTTCCTGGATGTAACCACGCACAAGCGCAACATTTTCCCCGTGTCTGCCGTGTAAACGCCGCGCGAGGACGATGGCGATGGCGCCGAATGAATCCCGGCGAGAACAAAATCGGCAATTTAAAGATCGTCCTCCCCCCACAACCTGACCCCACCCTCGACCCTTTTCGACGCTCGCTCTTTTTTTTCACACCATCGAGCGCGATTTTTCACGCTTTTTTTCACCCGAAAATATCGACTGGACTGGCAACCCTCCTCCGCCACCGGAAACTGAGTCCCTGTTTGCGCAGATTCCTGCATGGTTTCCTTTCTGCGGACGCTACGAGCTCTACTCATTCAGTACAATTTTCTTCTTCTTCTTCTTCTTTATTCTCTAACGTCGCATCACAATTTTATTAACTCTGAACAAGCGGTCTGTTCTCGATCGACTCTCGCATTGAACGCGTTAGGGGTAGTTTTCTTTGAACTCTCCCGCGAGGAGTGACAGCCTGGCTGGAGGGAGGCACAGTGATTAGAAGTTCTCTTTGAGAAGTTGAATTCGCAGGACCATCGTCTGGCTAATCGCATTAATCGCGCGAAACCGCAACGGCTTCTTAATATTATAGATACACGGTATTCAAGAAGGATAATGGGTCCAGCAGAGGAGACCACGATGGCTCGACCTGGTGGCGCGTGTGTATAATAACGAGAGGAAACCCGGCGGAGCTTTATTTCCCCCGGGAGCTTAAAAGACCGCTTCGAAGCCCATTCGGCGGGGCGAGCAAGAGCAAAGACGCGGAAGATCATATCGAAGCAGATAATTGGTCGGTGATCCTCTCTCGAAACCCTAAGCGTCTCTCTTTCTCCCTTTCTACGCGGGCCGGCGGAGAAGGACGTCAGAAATCCATGGATTGCTTTAATTAAAAGCAATCCGAGGCACTGCTTTTCCTCTCCTCTCCTCTCCTCCTTGGTTTTTTCCTTCTCGTTCTTTTTGCCCTGACGAAATTGCTCGAGAATCTGATTATCTACTTTTCGGGCGCGCGACGACGTTTCGACAAGGAGACCCTGCGAAATTCCTCCGATTTTATTAATCATGCTTTCACCAGACCCTCGTGGTCGAGTCGCCGATACCTTCTGTCCCATAAAAATACGGAGCAGATGATATTTTTGACAAACTTAATACTAAAATATGAGACGATTCAACTATTAAAATTTGTGACTTTCATTAGCATGATAGGTCCCACACATTTATCGAAAAAAGAAGTCAATTTTAACCAAATTCGAAGAACACCTCTGCCCGTAGGAAAAAAATACAGACGAACACAGATCGTTCTCTTCAGAGCAGAAGCGTGGAAAAAAATTACCGCGAAGGAATTAGCAAGATCTTTATTTGCCATTAGTCAGAACGACCAATCAGATAGCATGACACGGGACCTCCTCGGTCGCTGGCATAATTTGCTGCATCCACACAATGTGAACTCGCCTGGACCAAATTATAAATAGAATATCCACTTATAAACATTTTTTGAGGAGCAAACTTTCACGTCTCGTTCAATTTTCAAGACACCCGCGACATGCTCGAGCACTGTAGTCCGCATATGGCGCAACCCACGGTGTTTGATGGTTTACAATGATGGCGGCATTGCTGGGTGATTACAGGCCTCATCGGCAGTCGAGGGAGAAGAGAAAAGAAGCAGAGAAATGCGCCGGTGCGGTGTGTGCGTACGATAGCGATCAAAACTGGCACTTTGACCGTGGTGTCTTCTTTCGTGACACTTTGCCTATCGGGGCCTATTAACCCCTGATCGACGGACGGTTTCATTCGTTCCATGGCAGCGTCGATATTTTTTTACATACATATTTTTAGACATTGTTCTTTTAGATCAAAGTTAATCGCTTTATCGAGACTGGAATTAAGGCTATTTAATAATTGGATAAATATCCACTTTATTCTGTGAAATTAGTTGAGGCACCACGTGGTCCCAATTAGCCTAATTTTACTGTAACACCATAAGCTACCTTCTATTTATCCAGAGCCCACAGAAAATATCCTCAAGGGTTCGGCTTAAGCACGTGGCAGTCTGCGATTTCAAACACTAGCATTTCCTCGAGACTATCATCCTCCGAGTCCAAATAAAATAGCTTCTAAACCTTTAAAACTTTACTTTGAAACTTGTCAAAACGAAGAGCTAAATCCTCGCTGCAAGATTCTTTGCACGAACAATTTCTTAACCATCCAATCTCAACTTAATCATAACGCAGGGGTTTAACGAGGTGGCGATCGCATTTCCGGACAATCCCGCGATGTTTATCTGATCGTCTAACGTCGGACACCGTGGTATCCATGGTGCTTCTATGGATCCCATGATGGCCGTGATGCACGCGCGGCTGCATCATCCACGTCTCCGAGGAAAAGGTTAATGACGAGAGAGCAGCCATGTCGGGTAACGAAAGGTGAAGAAGGTGGTACTCCTCTTCTTCATTTTCCCTGCGCCCCCGCTCGACGGCCCGACTCAGCCCGGCCGGGCCCGGCCGCTCCTCTTTTTCTTCTTGGTATCCGTGGTCAGAAACGGAGGATGACTTGCGTCTCTTTCACCGCGGCGAAATAGAGGTGTCCGAGATGAGAGGGCGGCGCGCTGCGTTTATTTATCCTGCCTGCTCGGAGCCTCGAATCCCGCGCGCCTTCTTCTCTCGTTCTTGTTGCTCGTCTCCTCCTCGGCCTCCCTTCGATTTCATTCCCGTCTTTTCTCTTCATCCCCTCTGGCCAAGGTTTATCCGTTACCCGGGGTCCACCTACTACCACTCTACCACGGTCAGTCCTCGTTCCTGTCCTTCTTCAACACCTCTCCTTCTCTCTTTCTCTTTCTCCACGTCTGGACTCTTCTTTTCTTTCTCTCTCTCTCTCTCTATCCTTGTCAACCGTGGCCGCTCCTCTTCGTTTCTGGGCTGGCTCGTGAGCCCGTCAAGAGCTGTAGACGCGGGTATTGTTGCATTGTTCCCGCTCGAGTGTAAACTTTGCCCGTCGTGGCCGGGGGAACAAAGCTGCTGCCTGGCGTCTTTAACTCTTGCTTTATCAAACCCTCCGGACCGGGAACGGCTCGAGAGCCTGCAGGAATCGGAACGGAGATTCTTCGTTTGGCTGCGGATGACGTGATTCGATTCGCCTCGCAACTTTTTGCTTCGGGTCTTCGTGGTTTTCAGACACTTCGAGCTGTCTAGCGCGTTTTGATTGGATCGAGGTTTGTATTTGTGTTTTGAAGCCTGTGGGAAATGTTTGCGGGTAATATGCTGATTGCTGAACCACCTGCCTCCTCGGAAATTACCGTAGAATCTATGCTATCTGTGCCGATTCAACAGAACCTTCCCAGCCTGCAGATGCAAAGAGACATTCTTCTATTCGTGTAAGAAGAATGGTAACTGGAAATTCAAGATACGAACGTCGTGAATTTTTATTTATACAAGTATGTACATATTGCTGCCTACATGAATGAACGTCCATCATGAAAGAAAGTACTCGTCATCCCGAGTCTGGACAAGGTTGTAATCAAGAAGACGTTTGTCGTCGGCACTTTGAGGAAGTGCAGCAGGTAGCCAGAAGCTGCACGTAAATCTGGAGTAACGGCGGTAGAACACCTGTCGAATCGCCATAGGTGGTGGGCCTAAGATGTTTGTAATGCGAGCAAGTATCGAAAGGTCACGAGGAGGTACCTGCAGCTAAATTTGACAACCCGGGAACTTGGTCGTTCCTCGTCTGGCTTTGTAATAAGGAGAGCGACCTGCACTCGAACACGGCCTTTCAGATTAAAGCCGCGCGTAATCGGCTTTCCCGAACAGTAAATCGCCCCCTGTAATCTAAAAGAGCTGACCCACCAAACAAACCTCATTTTACTGGAGGAACCGGCCGAGGAAAGAATCGTTCCATCCGGCTTTACTAATTTCCTAACATTACCTGCACTTTACTCGGGGCCTAAACGCTCGAGATTCGAGTTTGTTTGCCACTGTTACTGTAGAATCATTTTGACGTTTTCTTCGGAACGAAGCAGTCGAACTAATTTCATATTGTTTCATAAAACAAGTAATGCCATTGAAAGTTCAATTACAATTATTTCCGCCACATAGTTACGAGAAATATTTTCAAAAATAAGTTTGAAAAATTAATAAAGAAGGTTGCGACTGGTGTTAAGGAACGCATAGTTAATAAAATAAAGATTTTAAGACAACGATCCTCAACAGAACATCGTAGGTATTTCCAGTCCCGATTCCCGGCGGGGAATCGAAAAATGATTCTCGTTCTGCGATGGTCGGTATTCGATGACAGCCAAGACCGGGAAAGGGTTGAGCGCCTCAACAACGATTTTCCGGACTTTTTTCGTTTCCCACCCGGCAGAGACGTAAATATGGCGGGCGAAGTTTCATCCCCCTTTGTGTCCCGGGGGCAGCGGCCCCGCCCAGCCGGGTATTCCACCCCTCGGCAAAAATAAAGGAGCAAACGCCGCGGCACGCAATCGTCGAAACATTTTTGACGCTGGCACTCGCACACGAGGGGCTTGCGAAGAACGGGGCTGCCAGGAGGTTGGGGGTGGTGAAAAAGGGGGTTACGGTGGGTGGTGAACAGAGAGAGAGAGAGAGAGAATGAGAGAGAGAGAGAGGTGAGGGGGTTGGAGGTGGAGGAGGCAGAAGGAAGACAGACATGGTCGAGGAAAAACGGAGAAAAAGAGAGGCGGTTAGGGGCGAGACGGAAAAAGGGGGGCTGCTGCGCACGAGAGGCGGAGGAGGAGGACGGGGATCGGTAAAACGCGGAGGAAGCCGATGTAGGTGGAGGCGGAGAGGGTGTTCGAACGAACGCAATTTGCATGATTTTGCATGTTTTAGCGCGTCCTGGCTGCGCCCATCGGGTTTCAGCTTTCTGCCTACGTTTTCTGCTTGCTTTTCTGCCTGCGCCGGTCGCGGCAGAGGAGGCGCGAAGGGGTTGCAAAGAGTACCCCCTGACCCCGATGAGACGGGAAATTATTTTTCTTGGTTTTTCTCGGCGAAGCTGCTCGCCGAAACCACGGAATATTAATCGACCGACCGGCCGGGAGAACGGCTCCGCAATTATTGCGAAAAACTTGCGACGGAAGGGTGGCTGGCTGCTTTTAAGGGATGCTTGGACCGTCTTGGAACAAACTTAAATGATTTCGATATTGAACGACTCTTTATGTTTCTCTTCAGAAATTCTTCCAGTGGATTCATTGATTTTTTACAAACTTTTGCAAACTTTGTTACATTCTCTTCTTCGTCATTGTATCACTGTAGATAATATTTTTATTAATCGTCTCACCGCACTCGAATAACTCTTCTATCATAATGTTGCCATCAATAGGGATGATTTGCGACATTTCCAGGAATAAATTAGCAAGAAACGGGTTCATCGACGGGATAGTGAGCATCGTTCGCTGGCATTGAGAGCGGGCAATAGATATCGACGAGTGGGGCGAAGCGCGGGGATAGGACATGTCACATTAAAATCATAGATCGCGTTGAAATTCGCCTTTTATCATTCACCGCGCGGCATTTGGAATACGATTCGGTTGCCGGCAAGTCGAAAAAGGACGAGTCACCCTGCGGTGGAGCCAGTATCACTCCTCGCCGCAGTCGGTAAGGCCGTTCCGGCTCTCTCACCGGCAACAATAGGCCAATAGCGAGCCGATAATGAGCGACCATTGTCACGAAGCTGTACCCACACACAGGGATCGGTCACGACCCCCATGAGAGATCGAGCGTCATTACAGGTAATCGCGCAAATCACGCGCGAACCGCCCTATCTGCCGCGATCCAGAAAATCGTGCACCAGAAAGGCCCTCTGCAACCAGTTTCGTGTCTTTCCACCATTTCCAGCCTTCTCCTGCTTATTAGACGGACAACCCTGAAGAGGCCGGCTCGAGAACCTGACGCGAATTCCTCCGATCAACCCTCTGCATTTTATTTCCCTCTGAAAAAAATCACTTAGCCCTCCTCGAGGCTTTCACAAATTCCCCCAGGATTTATAATGCAAATACTTCTATTTAAGTTAAGTAAATGGGCCAATCTTTGATGAATCAATAAAAATATGTCGGACATATTTCATGTGCAGTTCATAATTCCCCGACAAATATTCGCACTACGGTCTGCGTTCTGCGAGATAAATTTCGAAATATTCGTCGTCATGCGAACATGGTCATAGTAGATGTCCACACCGCCCCTGTTATTCATATGTTAAAAGCCTGGAGTCATTGGAATGGGGTGCGCAGCTATTATGATCACCAGTTTATCCACTATATGCATGTATACTTCTCTCCTTTCGAAAAGCAGGGTATAAAATTCTTTTCTTGGAGCTATAATTTTGTATCGGACGAACATGATCACTTGGACAAACAGGGGAAGTACATGTATCTTTAGCATTTAAAACAATTCCACGAATAGTTAAACAAACGAATAGTCAATCTTGAAAAATCGTTAAGGGCGAAGCGTGTTTGCGGTAAAAGATGCAAACGCAGTGGCAGGGATCGGCCTGCGAATAATTTCGCGGTAATCCGATAATGAAGATATGTAGGTCCGCGGCTACCTATTAAATGCATCCTTTATGCATGAAGAATAATGCGTGTTCAATTATAATCGGCGGCTGCACTCTCAGGAATTTGCGATTCCGTTTCTTTCACGGTGGCACGGCCGCCGCGCGCCGCACCAGGGGAAAAAATGCGATTGCACCGGCGAATGAACACACGCGTACACACCCACGCTCGCTGAGTATCGACTATACTTGCAGTCGCGGGGCTGGCTGTGAATTCGCTGTTCCTCAAATGCAGCCATACGTCGTCGCGGTTTTAATCAACGCCGCTGCAAATCCCCTCGGCGTCGACTCTTTCATTTTTATTCTTTTTCTCTTTTTTATAGTTTTTTTTTTGTCCATCGGGAGGGACCCGCTCTCTTTTTTTCCTTTGCGTTTCTCTGTGTCCTCTCTGTGAATGTCTGCGTCGCGTCCCATCCACTCCCGCTCTCTCTCGCGCTCTCTGTCTCTCTCTCTCTTCCTCTCACTTTTTATTTAATTTCATTAGCGAACACTAGCCGGATTACGCGGACTCGTAGAATCCCCCTTTAGGATTATCAAAGCCCAGAAAAACTACGACAAAATGCGACAAAATAGCCCGGGCGCAACGGACGATACGGTTCGAGCCGCTTTCACGATTTCCAACCGGAAATTCGGAACTATTTGCTGAGCCGCGTTTTGCAAATCTTACTAACAAGGATCATTATTGCTGATTATTCCCAGCGATGTTTGAGAGGTTGCTTTCAAGCTTTCGCGCGAGACACAATCGTGATAACAAACATCGATCTCGACGTTTGCTTCGTGATGCAATGCCTCTTTATTTGCAATGGAAATCGCTGAATATGTGAATAATGTGGCACGTAGGATCTTTAACATGTTCATTGTGCTGCGGAATGCACAAGCACTAAAATTATTATTCGAATGTCTTCAAACGTTTCAAACATAGAATCCTTACTTCAAAAAATCTCTGCTGGAATGAACACTTCAACGTGTCTTCCATTGTGTCTGTTAGGAATTTTGGCATCTCTCGATCTACGTTTTAAGAATAAAATGGAGGACTTCTATGATCTTATAAAATCATTTAAATCTCTGGTAAGAACGAGCGTCGAAATACACGCGCTGTCCAGGCCCCGATTGTCTGAAAAACAGAGTCAGTTTCGAGAGTATTGACGAAACAAGGAAAATCATTTCGAGTGGTGTTTGCCGCGTTTAGAGAGGCTCTAGGGACGAAAGGCTCGCGTCGACGAAGAAGAAGACGAAGCTAAAGGATGAAGTACCGTTCGAAGACCGAGTAGAACATCCCGACTCATCGCGCGAAATTACCCAGTCGAGTGGGTTCCATCTCGACGAATTAGTTGAAATTTTCTTTTCGTTCCATTGTGCCGGTCCCCCGATCTGACACTGATATAAGCCTGCTTTCAGGCTCTCACAAAGGCGATACGCGGCCGGGGATGCCTTCGAGCCGGCCACGAAATCCGTCGCCTTGTGTTTCACCGAATAAAAATAACAGCCGAACAATATTGCCGGTGATTCGACATTATTGACCGTCTTCCATATCAGTTTCCGCGGCGCGTCTTTTCTCCGTTGCTATCATTTACGAGCTATAATTACGGCGTTACCGGCTCTTTTAATCCCGGTCCACGCCGAGCGCTTATCATCCTCTATTTACATTCTAATTAGCTCCAAAACTCGCTGCGTTGTCCCTCGAATGATTCAATCGCGTAGATTACAAAAAGAGGAGTTCCGCTGAGAAAATCCACGGCGTATCCATGCGTTTCGTTCGAGAAGTCTTGAGGTGAGAGAACTCCCGCGCGAAGGTCGGCCGCCATGTTGCAGCGCGCGGGAATTTTAAAAAGTCTCCGCGAGGGGATTGCTGATCAAGCAGGTTATCGTGTTTATTTAACTAACAAACTGCGATGCTCGCCTCTACCATTGAAAATCGCGTCGATGCAACACGGCTCGCAGATCGCGCTGCAACAATACTCGCCATTCAAGCGGCTCGTTCTCGCGGTAAATTAATTCCACGCGGATTATTTTTCTGAAGCAACCTCGGACTCGACTCGACTCGATGTTCTTGCGTTCCGCGCCGCCGCCGTTCTACGAATACAAACTAATTCTTCGCCACGGGGGATTAGTTTAAAGGGTCTGATCTGCCGAAAGGTCCTCACGGTTGGTTAGCTCCGTCAACGTTGATCCTTCTTAGCGACGCGACAGGATCTTAATCTCTTTGCTTCCGCTTTTCAGCACTTTCTTTCGACAGCAACGCGAAAGTGGGTCTCCTCATTGTCCTCGAAGCAGGTAAATCAGAGCGACGGCCGGCTCGATTAAATTTCCTTCGAATATTCAGCCGGAAGGTCTCCGAAGGATCGCTGTGTGGCACTTCGATCTGCCGGACAACACACGAACCTGAAGTGTGGACATTCCATTACGCGGCGGTAGCAACCGTGAAAACGACAAACGGACCATTTCGAACAAGGTCCCGGTGTGTGCACACAGACACGGACACACGAAGCCCAGTGTCGTCTTCGGGTATTGTATACGCGCAATCTGGAACCATTTCGCCACCGCTCTTTAACCCGTTCCCAGAAAGTTCAACAAGCCAATTGGAAGATTCTGTCTGCTCGGTGTATGTACACAATCAGCTGCTCGGATCGTTTACAAAAACTCGGCCCTGCGCTCGAGGTGCTTCGGGGATTTCGGGAGACTCAGTGCCAAATTCGTGTCAACTAATTAACATACCGCTCCGGGCTGCCGGTGACGCAAGTCGCGGAATTTTAATACACCCGGTATTTTTAGAGAATTCCCGTCACGCGTTTTTGGCAACGGACAAGAACTTTTCACCATTTTGGGATTACGCTTTGGGCGAGGTTTCTATTTCTGGTCACTGGAGTCAGACACACGTTGAACGTTGTACAATCTAGAAATCTGATTGTGTCTTGAAATTCTTTCCAAATATTCCGAAATCGAAAAAAAAATCCACGACCATTTTCCTCAAGTACAACACCGAGTACAAAATGCTTTAGCTAATAATGTGCTCGAACGAGAAACAGAGCCGAGGACGAAAGAACAACGATCAGAAACCCGGTTCGAAGTCTGTTGAAGTAAATCTGCGTTTACCGAGGCATCGTCCAAATATTTACGGGGCGCTTCGACAGTAGTCATTGAATGAGCCGGGCCATTAGGCTAGCTCGGTTCGGCAGATACACGCGGGCTGGTTAAATCACGCCCTAAACACTCGGCGAATTTGTACATAATTTTCGCCGTTTCCCGTGGCTCATTGTTTCAACTTCCGGCGAGCGTGGGCGGGCAGGATCGAAGCCGGAGGGTGAAGGGAACGGAGAGTGTAATCGTGACCGATTGCAGGATGACGAAGAGGAGTGTGCGACGGAGAGAGAAAGAGGGAGAGTGGAGAGAAGGGATGACGAGCAGGGAGTTCGAGGAGAAGGAGGGGGTGGAATTAGTATTCAGGGGCGTATCCGCGAGCGTTTATTTTCCAAAGACCGGCAAATAGGTTCGTTCGTAGCCGACCGGAGGGGTCTTGCACCGGGTTCAACGGCGAGGTCCTTGCGTACCCGCCGGTCGTTTCTCGTTCGTTCCGCGGGTACCACGACCCGTCGTCTAATGGGCATGTCGTCGCAAACTGTTGGGAACGTTTAACGTGAAGCGTGGCGCGACGTTCGACCGGGTTCGACGGGTTCCGTCTCTCCTCCAAAGGGCAAGGCCAGAAGCCGAGGAACAGGAACGACGGGGTGGGACACGGGGATGAGAAACGGGATGAAACGGGAGACAGAGTCAGGGGCGGTGCATGTCGGCAGCAAACTACAGCCGCCATCTTGTACGTGAACGGAATTTCGAGGGATGCGGCCAGATACTGCACGAGACGCGCGGTCTTCTTTGCTTCTTTCGAGACCCTCCGCCGATTTTCATCCCCTTTCCTCTCCCTTGTCTTCCGTTGTTGGGCTGCTGGGTCTTCCAGGGACTCGCACCTGTTTCTCCTCGATGCTGTTCGTTGTTGTTTCTCTTGGAGAAATTAGCTACAGAAACTTTTCAGCAGAGCAGCAATTTTTTGTTCTGGAGATTCTAGCAGAAGTTGTTTGATGAAGCTGTTGAGGTTGATGTTTTGCTGTAGATATAGTTTAATCCTTTGGGAATGGTAACGTCTTCTATCGAATTTTCCGAAGGGTTAAATGTTTCTCTATGAAACAAAATTATGTTCCAATGAGATAAATGTAAGGGTTGAAATGAATAATATTGTCTTTGCTGTAGTTATGAGTTAATAATTATTGCTCCAGGCTAGATTCCCTTGCAAGATCAATAAGCACTGTTCAAAGAGCATTTAAGCGGCATTATAAAGAAATTGCGCCTCTTCGACGGATCTATGTATACGTGAACGTGTTTCCCCGAAACAATAGTTAAACCGAGTCCAGGCCACCCTCGGCGCGTATGTTCTTACACAGAAGCGGCGATTAGCATTGGGCCCACGTAGACTCTCCCTAAACACTATACCCTATTTAGGCTAACTTGGTAATCACCGAGGGATTGCTAATCGCTAGACGGGGGGACCGGCGTTTCCTCCCGCACGCCATCACCCTGCGGGTAATTACAGGACCGGTGACGTTGAATAAAGTCATTAGATTTTTCTTTTCCGCTCTTGTCCGTTTGCTTTCCGTATTCGTTAACCGGGGAGTCGCACGCTGCACAGTGGGATATTTGGCCGAAAAACCGGAAAAAAATATTGTAGCGTTATTTATGGGCTCAAGGTCATAAAAAAGTAGGTCGTTGGATTCGTCTTGACGTCAGGTATAACATTATCAAATCAAAGATGTATTTTAACATTTAAACATCTAAATGATTTTTACTTTTTGTTTAAAAAAAATTTTTCTTGAAATTTTGTATATAGAAATTTGTACATGTTTAAACATTTTTTCGGAGTACAGCCGTACTACGTGATTTCGATGCTCATTTCTACTTAAATTAGTTATAACTCTTGAATCCGGGGAAATCCGGAATCAATTCTTTTTGGACTATGATCACAAACCTTTATCGAATGTAATGGTACAAGGAAGAGTGCTCAATTTAGCTCAATAGTATAACAAAATCGTCAATAAAGTTTTGCAATCGTAAAAAGCTTACAGAATGATTGGTGATGTTCAAATATTAATAACAAAATGAAATCTGTGCGAAAGTGCTCTGTACACCTACCGGAAAAACTTTTGTAATACAAGAATTTACACGATTTTCCTTAAAACACTTGAACATCGCCAATGAACGGAAGCTGTTTCAGAGACTGTTTAAGAACTTGACTTTCGATGAAGTTTGCGACTTCACGGGTGTACAAATAGAAAAACCCATATTGAAACCTTATTCTTCAGACCTTTAACTACGACGGACAACAAGAACTTTATGACATGCGCAAAAATTTAGAAATCACTTTTTTCCGTTTATTCGGCCAAATACCCCACTGTGAGCTGTCGCAAACGAACAGGCTTGTCGTTTGATTGGCGTAAAGACGTTAATATTAATTATTGGTCGATCGCGCGGTCGCAAATGTCATACGAGGCGATCGTTGCGTCTGCCGCCGAGGCCAAGTGCAGAATGTCCCTCCGCGATGATACGACATTTCGGATCTGGCCAGTTGTAAAGCAAGAAACCATTGGATTAAAAATGACGATATGATGAGTGACACTCGGTCTTTAATATTTCTACGGGGATATCTCACACTTGAGATCACTTGAAAGGTGACTAACGCTACCCTGTTTCTTTCAAAGTTTAAACGATCCCGGAAAGTTCAGGATATTAATCATTACCAGACGGGGGATTTTAAACATCGGACAAAAATGTCGAATATAAATCGAGACAAATTCACGAACGTCATTAAGAAGAATAAATCCTCCTGCAGCCTCTGTGAACGAATGGAGCTTAGAGCAAGGTGGAAGATCGCGAAGGACAATCTTGTGGGATAGAACGATGTGGGTCAGAAAATGATGATCGAAAGGATCGGATCGAGGGAGACACAGCCATCGATTCCCTAACGGCTGCTGGCACTCGAGACGTTTCGAAAAGCGAGCAAAAGACGCGAACGCCACTTGTACGATCTATATGCACACGGTCCTCGCATGACCGTGGATCTCGGACCGGTGTTTGCCGTGCGGCTCCCGGTAGCCATGCAATCAAGGTGTCTTCTACGGTATTTCTTTACACACGCACGGCTTTCTTTGCCCCTCGAGCGTGTACTTTTCCACACGCGGGGCGGAGAGGAAAGAACCGAACGCAACCGCGTGCCCGGCTAATGGACGCCACTCGAGGCCACTTTGGCCGCGGCAAACATCGACGACGTTTCTTGAAAACCCATCCTTGCGACTCTTGCCTCTTACCTTTTGCCTCTCGCGTCTTTGCTTCCTGCCTGTTGCACCGAAAACGCTTTATGGACAACGAGCTGCCCCTGCCAACGCGATCGACCGCTCGATTAAAACGTTATCCTCGCTGGATATCGTAGTACAGTTGTTGAAATTCAGCTTCCCACCTGCTACATCAAGGAAAGATCTTCAGGAGATTGTACATATTTATATCGATGACTGTAATAATTTTAATTTCCAACAGGCACCAGGTACGAGTATGTTTGTCGCACATTAATGATGCATCCGTGAAAAGGATACTTCATAATACCGTTCCGACGGATGCTAACAGCCTCGACTAATAGAGCCATTAAAAACGCGTCGATAATGAATTCCGGTTCGTCGACGAAGTTTCAATAACAATGTTCGATTCGCAACATTTAGTGTCGAAGAGGAGTCTCATTTATTTCGATGTCCCGTTTACAGTATTTGAACACGATGTTTCCTTGTGCACGTAATAAATCTCTAATGGCTGCGAGTCAAATTAAAATTGCTAATCACCGGCAACGACTGTAAAGCGGATAATTATTATTTCAACCTGACAATGGAAAAGAGAATATATGTTTCCATATATTTTGCGATAGAAGTGCCAAGCAGTCAAAGCAAATGGCTGGTACATTGTTATGCAGATTGCAAGAGTGCATTTACTGATATTTCGGCTCGGTTTTATCGCTGATGTAACAGAATAAATCAATTTATGATATCCGCCACGTGTTTTACATATCATTTCGGTTTTTAATCGTTGTAAAAACAGGAACGGGGTCAGCGTTGGTTCGGACGCTGGCGAAGTAGATAAAGTCATCATCGTCTAGAGTTCCCTCGATTTGATCGGCGAAATGTTGCTAAGTTGCTCGACGAAACTCGATAGTCCGATTCCGAATGGAGGTGCCGATCGTGTCCCTCGGGAAGATGGTTACCGAACCTCGGGGCAAAATTTTACCCTCCGCTCCCTCGGGACGGCCCGGCAACCAGCATTTAGCCCACTAATACGCGCATTACTGCCCCCTTTACTGCAACTTTCTGCCCTGAGCCATTCTTTGAACTCGCCCGTCTTGCCATTTATTTTGAATCAACCCTTTCGAGGTTTGAGGACTGGCACTCGGCCGTGGGCTAAGCCGAAAAAATTCTAGAAACATTGTTACAGTATGCTCTGCTCATTAACCTTCAGTTTGATCGCACTCTTTCATGCGAAAGTTTAATATATTTATTATAAATAAGTTTGTATTCGATAAAATAGCTACCTTAATGCGAAATAAATATTTGCTACTGTAGTCGACACCTTTGTCCGCGTTTGAAACACTAAATTCCAAGTTTTGAGATTGCAATTACTATATGCGAGTAATTAAAAGTTAAAATTGTCTATTTGATCTGCAGTGTTTGGGGAGGAAGTAGTCAATATTTTCAGGTTTGTATTAGGAGACGCAGTTCCATGAATAAAACCAGAGCGAATTAATTTAATTCATCTCTCACGAAGATTCGGATCAACACCAAAGGATTGTTTCTCGAATAACCATGCTGAATCACACGAACGCGCTCGACTACGTTGACAGAGCTATCTCGATCTAGATATTACAGCAGCACGATTCAACCGGTGTTGCATGCTAGGTCGCTCCCCTAAGCGATTTCTTTCTGGATGGTCTCATTTATACAAGTTAATTCGCGAAAATCTAGATTCTAGATCGAAACATTCGATTTTGTACTAAGACTGAGAATCAGACTTTCTAACAGGTTATAACGTTGAAAGGTAAAAACAGGCGAGATACAGTTGGATTGGTTACTGGATCGATTCACCATGAGTTTCCGAAAGGAAGACGGAATGAAAATCCCGTCGGAAACACAAGGTACGTTTCACAAAGTGCGCAGACTACGGCTCGATCAGAACGCGGGTCGTATCGCAACGGGTCCGTTCGACCGTGAGCTTGTCCAATCGCTTGTCATCTCTGCCAGGACACGTAGGCATCTTAATACACTGGGGTGTTTACGGGTATTCGAAATTCAGGCTGCATAGACGCACCAGGCATGGCGGCCCTCCGGAGACGCTTTACACGGGCCACTTTGAATCTATCTAGGCTTCACGCACGGCCGAATCTCATTATGTCGCACGAGACAATCCGAGAGCCACCCCTTCGACGGCGAATTTGTTTCCGATTTATTCTCTTTGGCCAAAGAGAAAGATAGAGAGAGAGAGAGGCGAACTCTGAGAGTCCTCGAGGCGGCTGCCACATGGCCAGGGCCACCACCGCGGACGTGGCTCGATCATGCGCTCGGTTACACCCTTAAGTACGGTGCCCAATCGAGTGTCCTCGAATACCTCACGAGTACCCACTTCCCGTTGCCATAGGAGGAAAATTCGAACCGGTGCTTCCGCGATTTCTACGATTCCCTGACCGCGTTCCGCTCGAACCACCTAATTTCACGATTCACTCTGTCTTCCCTGGCCCGAAACCTGACCAACCACCTTCGCTAGGGGTAAATGATCGCTAGTTGGCAGACTTTGCCGTCAAATGTACCCAACAATGTCTCGCGGAAACGTCACATGTCTACGACGACCAGAGTTGGGCAAAAATTTGTATATAAAATTTTTATAATATAGGTTTAAAATATAGGTTTCCATTTGAAAAAAACAAAGTTGACCGTCAAATGACCTTGAAAACGCCACCCAAATAAGAAACTGATACTGCCCCTCTCTTTCCCCCTCGAAATCCTTGGACACGTGTTTTACACTTTTTTAATATCTTTCATACTTTTCGAGATATTTGACTGGAAAGTTTCCAAATGAACACCCTGTATGTAGAAACTAACATGTCTACTAAGACAATAGAAACTAAATTGAATGTTACTTCTTCCCTTAATGATTATAATAGAGGAGATATCACATATTAACGTCTTTAATTTTGAAAATCTTCCAACAATTTCGAATTTCATCTACTCAATTTTGATATAAATGCATAAAGATCCGCAGTCTACTAATTAACACTATAATTTACGGAACCTGTCAAATCTCACAGTCTTATCGATACTTCTTTTGTTTGTACCTATTACAGATTGTATCTCCGTGTCAATAAATCTGAAGTATACATAAGAAAGAGTATTGATGGAAATGGTCGAATGATAATGAGATTAACACCCGGTATCGCGGGACACCGATAAATCCCACGACGACTTGTACAGGTGGACAGATGGGAACACAGCCGGCCGCTGTTACCAAATATTGTGCGAACGACATCCGCATTATGAAGCGCAGCCGCGTTTTGCGAGATTCGGCTATTTTCTGGCCTGTCGAATACATACATCCATACATACATAGCATATACATATACCGTGCACCACGGGGCCAGCATTCACGGAATTATTTATTTGTAGCTGGCGTTCGATTGCTCGAATCAATCAATGGCTGCGTGTTCAATTCGAAACGCGCATTTGCTGTCGTTGCGACAATGCGCCGCCGTGTATCCTGTGTAAATATACGCTTTAACAGGATGCACCGATGCGCCCGACTGGTTTTCAAATTCGGGAAACCTTTACTCAACCCATTACCGCCGTTCCGCACACTTTCGGCCTCGTGCTGCACTACTGTTGCAATTTTTGCTAGGTGCCGAACGAAAAATTCCAAAATAAGGGAGGCAGGGTGCGAACCAACCCCTAACTATGCTATACCGTTGAAACAATATTTAACAAAGAATTTCATGAGGCAAATGCCAATTTAATTTGACTGAATTTCTTGAAATTATTGTGCAAATATCATTTGCATTTTATTTCGATTGTTGGACAACGAAAACACTTGACAGGAACATAGTCGTAACTATCTGCAAATTGTTTTTAACAATGTCTGATTTTGGTAGGTTATTTTTTAAATAATACCTTAGTGTTCGCTTAAAAAGATACTTGTTTCTCAGGTAACGATTTTTGTAATTCATAGTGTGGTTTTAGGATTTTTCTCGAACGTTTCGAGCCCGCAAGGTGAAACGACACTTCGCGTAATTTATGCCGCTGATGGAATTGGTGACGGTAAGATAATGCACGCAGTTTCGCTCGGCGCCATTGCCGAGCCCGATTTTCCTGGCACGGAGGAAATTTAGCATGGAACTATTGTTATGAAATTATGGCTAGCCCCGGTATGGCAGCGGCTTATGAAAATAGAATTTGTTCCGCGTTTGTGTTCGCGCGACCGTGTAACAAAACAGCTGAAACTTGCTTCTGGCTCTCCAAACAAAACGACGTAAAAAAGTCGCACTTTAAAATGCAGGCGAAAACAACCGTGCAACATTTTCCATCCACTAAATAAAGAATTTAATACCATTGTCAAAGAGAATTCAATATTTACCAAATGTATAGGACCATTCACTTTCCAACAGTAAACAAATTTTGTCCACTTTAACAATTCATTTTCACTCAAATTTTACTGCGGAATGTGAGAAAATTTCGATTTCTAATTCCTCTGCGAAACGTGGGAAAGGTATTTTCTTTTAAGACTCGCCATTTGGTCGAAATAACTCGTTTTCGAGGGCGCGGAAAGGCAGATAATTTTATTCTGGAGATCTCGGTGGGCGATGCAGAATGTACGGGACCCCATAGACGCGATTCCCGGCCAGATATCCTGGTTTCCCGTGGGACTCGATGGCGAAGCTCTCGGTCAACACTTTTGTCCCGCGGTTCAGGTAAAATATTAGCCGATCCTTCGAGTGGCGGACAGGACGCGTAAAATGGGATCTCCCTAGTTGTTGGTTCCCCATCGGAATGCCATAAGTGCGAGCAGCCAACCTGGCCTTCCCTCACCGGCGCGGCACTCGTGTGTCAGGTGTTGCGCGCAATTCGAACGTCTAATAATCCATTTATAACGGACGCAGCCTGTCCCGCGATGTATTTTTAGGATCGACAAATAAATCGTAAAGGGAATCTCCCTCGTGTGCCACGAATCGGGAGCAACGCGGAACCCTGGTCTGCCTACTTACGCATTTCCGGTGCACGAGACCGACCATCACAAAGAACCAAGGGCCGTCGATTGTCAGCGAATGCTACAGAGATGGCAAACTTACACTGTGTCGAGGAGAATGTGTAAAGCTTCTGAGGACTAGTCTGTTTCATGTTTGTTCTGCGGAGATCATTGTTTCGATGATCTAATGGCTCGCGTATATTCCAAAGACTTGTTTAAAATCAACTTTATACTGTGTTCTAAGTACACTGCGGACTTTCAACACTAAACCTACCGAGCCTCAAAAGTAACTGGTACTTGTTCCCTTATAAAAATGACAAGACTGATTTTATTTAGACTATTTATATATTTATTTAGATTCGGACACTCTTAAAAACACTGTAACTTTTTTAATATTATAGTATGCGATTTGAACTTTTTTTGGGAAGCTAGAGCAATTAGCTTACTACAGGATGTGAAAAGAAATTTTTTCAAAAATTGCATTTAGTCGGAATTTTAGAGAAAATACTAAAAAATGGAATTTTACAACTTTTTTATACAGGCCTATATTGAAATTTTAAAAAATACGTCTTGTAGATCCGTGTCAATTATATGCACTGTGAAAGTTTCATAGAAATCGGTTGATGCGGGAAAAAACGACAGGCATTTAAACATGTAAAAATCTTTAGAGTTACTGCAGTTGGAGGCCGAAAATCGTGAAAAACTGAAATTTTTACCATCTTTAAACGTTTGTAGCTCATTACAACGTCGATCGATTTTGATGAAATTTTCAGGATATGTTTAATTGATACAGATCTACGAAACGTGTTTTCTAAATTTTCTATATAAGCCCACACAAAAAAGTTGAAAGATACAACTTTTAGTATTTTCTCTGCAATTCCAACAACTTGCAGTTTTTTAAAAAATTTTTGTCACGTTGTGTAGCAAACTAATTGTTCTAACTTCTCCAAAAATTTCAAGTCGTATATTCCAATATTAAAAAAGTTATGGTGGTTTTAAGAGTGATCGAATATTAGTGGGAGTCACTGTATCTATACAATCATTTCTTCTAAAATAATTGTAAAATAAAAAATCTGGAACCGGTCATTTGGACCGGTGGTGGTAGGTTTAGCGTTAAATAAAAATCTTGTGTATAAAACAGGAGTTCTCATAATTTTAACAAGTTGACAATCAATGATTTTGTGCCGTGAAATTTCACTGACCCCATTGACACCATTTCAGACCACCCTATAAAGACTGAAAGAAAACCGAGGAGTCGTCGCGAGCATTGAGAATTACAATGAGAAGCATGGAGAATCACAATTTGTTCACCGTGGGCACAAGTATGAAAATCGGATTCGCGCAAATCCGGGTTCGCACGGGGTGGGCCTCGCCAGAAAGGAGAGTCGCTCAGCGAAATTAGTTCGAGACGAGCGAGCGATAATAAAGTGGTTTGCAACAGTCGCACAGCAGTGCGCGGGCCCCGTCGAAATGTTTTCCGACGCATTGTCGTCGCCGTTTTCGGCGTATTTGTGTGTCTCGCGAGGTTACAGTCGTAACACCGTCGCGTCGAAGGAGAGTCGCATTCGATTCGGGGCAGCTGTCGTCGCCGCGGGGTTCGCCGTTTTGCGATTCCCTCGGTGCACGGGGATGGCCCCGATTGTTCGGAGGTATCGGAGCCGACGAGAGAGAATCACTCTGGAGGAAAAATAATTGCGCGAGATTCGAGCGTTAATGCCCGCCGAGCGACAATGGACGGCACGCGTGAACGCGAACGTCGAACACCGACTCTGTTCAAGCTTCGACGCGTCCAATTAACAATATTGTGACTTGACGTGTTGCGGGACGTGTTCGATGGAAACCCGAGATTACTCGGTTCGGCATTCCGCGCCGACATCTTGCGCAATTCCGCAGGTAACGCTGCGACTCGCCCTCCGGGAATCTCGCGTTGCTAAATTAATGCCGCCGAGATGCGTATCCGACGAAGAATCGTTTTGCCAGCGTGAAATTGTTGCTAAACTCTGGGCTCTTTGTGCGCAATCTTGCGCACCCACTGCGAGGAAAAAAATAAAGGACATAGTAGTAGTATTTATTTATTTCGGCCTCGCGGCCAAGAAATTGGACTTGGTTTACATTTATCCATCCATTCTTCCACCCATCCATCCATATCCCATGCCATACTCGATGCCTTATTGCCTATAATCAATGTTAATCTATCCTAATGTCCTACATCTAATATTGCCTCTCCCTCTCTCCTTTCGATTATTTCTTTCCTTTTTTTCTCGATACTCCTGAGCCAGTCTGCTATTTCTCCCACTCTTTTATCTTGTCCTATCTCTTCTATACTTATATTTATTCTCTCTACACCTTCACAGTCTTCTGATAGATGCTTTAGCTTCCGCAGGTGTCTCTCGTATATCATGCGCATTGTCTCTTCAATAAAGGACATAGCAATATAAATATTCAATTTATATCATGGCCAAGGACGTGGGTTCTGTTTTCCACCCTCTAACTAATAAAAAAATTCTGGTGAAGAATATAGTGTAGAATAATCGTCTGTTTTAGTTGATGCGAAACCATATACATACTCGCACAAAATGCATGCAGTAGAGGCTGGCACGGGTCCTGCACGCAGGGATCTCTGAAAGCGTAAGAACTCTGACCGCCGCATGGCGTATCCTAATCGGCGCAGCCGCAAATCCATTTGCAGAGTAACAACTATCAAGGTAACAAGATCACCGGTCGATTCTGCTGTCCTATCCCAGCACCGGCAGCGATCGAGTGCTTGTGTTGTGCACCACCTACACAGCCGATGCATCCGGTGTGCATGACGTCCATCGATGTCCTCCTCTGGCTCTCTATCTCTCTCTGTTGGCAGAGCGAGTTTCGCACACGCACAACCCTCCGCGCTGGATCATCGGTTATGTGCATGTATATGCATGACGCGTTCTAGCAAACAACGTGGACGCGGTCGATCCGGCAATCTGATCTAAATACGTCCGGCGACGATATTCATCGTAACTGCGCTGATTCGAAAGGGATTTTCTCCGGGCGCGTTTATCTTGCGCGCGATCCAACAGCGAATTTGACCCTGAGCGACGTGAAAATGGAGCAAAAATGACAGTTTCCTTCCTGTTTGCTGCTTCAATCGTTTCCATTCCACGGTTAAACGCTCCTCGAGCAGCCTCGAACTCCTTTGTCGAAGGATTCATCTTCATCCAAGATGCTTGTTTACGATGAGAATAGTTTCGCAGTTGTTGCTATTAAAGGTGCCCGAGATTTAGGCGATCCCGAATGCTCGGAGAAAGAGTAAATTGTAGGGAAGCTTCCTTTGAACTGGAACAGTTTTGTTATCCTTACCTGTGAATCGCCTGTGCTGCAGATTTTCGATAAAATTCTGCTAGCGAAAACCGGTGAGAAATTCCCAAGGGTTGAACTGATTTAAATCTGCGAAATGGACTTTATTCACTGGGCAACAAGTTTTAGACACATATTAGGTCGTCCTCGGAATAAAATTGTCTCAGTGCTTCATTTAGTTCTTTACGTCGTGGAAGTACTTTGAAGCACTCTCGTTAAAATGGCCCTTTGATGGTAGACTTTTTCCTGATTCAATTTCGCTTAATGTACATCGACAGAGACTATTTGAAAGACGAAAAATATTTGCGATGTTATTTGATATTATTGGAAATGGTTTCTGCTCAATCATGCATCTTCCAATTGGCTATTAATTACTGAATCACATCAATCTGAGAACCAGACTGAAGTTAGACTACGTTCAAATATAAAAATATAAAAATCCGCGATGGTCCTAGTAAGCGAAAAATTATATTTTTAAATTTTCGATAAAACTTGATGTATTATTTGATCTACGGACTCGCACAAAAGATGGATCGAGTTCCTCCCTGTCCAAGGTTCGTTTCCTCGGATGAACGAAAACGGTGCCCGCTGCGTCATTATTTGTTAAATATTCGAAAACTTTGAACGATAGTTCGCTTAGTGGGTTTGGAATAACAAACCAAAGCGGAGTTTGCCGAGCTCGGGCAAGCAAACGTCGACTCGACTGTTTTTCTAACACCCTGTCTCGATGCGGGGGCGTTGTAGACGAACCTTCTGGGAACGTCGATCTAGTTAGAAAAAGGATACACGGAAAAAATCTTCGCGCGACCTACATCAACTCTAAAAGGATTTCTCTAGTCGAGAAAAATGTTGGGACAACCGTGGAAGACCTCTCTGTTTGTTGAACAACAGTTTTGTAGACATTCGATACCCATCATTACATACCATCGTATTTTTATCTTACTTTTTGGATAAATATTATTTCCTGAAGAATGTTCAGAACGCATTCATAGAAACATTATTTTTAGGAGAATATTAGGAACGAGTTGATGTGTAAATATTATTTCCAGAAGAATGTTCAGAATGCATTCATAGAAACATTATTTTTAGGGGATTATTAGGAACGAGTTGATGTGTAAGTATTACTTCCAGAAGAATATCGAGATTGAATTGATTATTTGGAAACGGAGTATTTGACTAAGTTCTGTATTTTCGGCGATTCGGGTGAGGTTCATAAAACGAAGACTGTGTAGTTAACGGTGTGCACGCGTCGTTTACATCGTTGGAAGCAATATTTAACAAATTGCTTTCGTTCTCATCGTCGGGCTTCCATCCTCTGTACCAGCATCCCATTGAGGATTAAGTTGACGCTCGCGACGCGATCGCTTAAGGTTTCATTTGATGAACCGGGAGACAATGGGACACTTTGTCATGGGATCCGGTAGATCTTGCATTGTTGCTGCCTACGAGAATAGCCCTGCGGAACTTATATCTCCCAACAAAATATTATCTTCTTCCAATGCTCCTCCCAATAATAATTCTACAAATTGTAGCCCTTCTTTTGCGAGCAACCATATATTTAACGAAATGTTTAACTACAAATGGCTTCTACTGTCTTCCATTCGTAGAATAATTTCCTCTTAATCATTGAATTTCATTGTCCTAACAAAATGTAATCGTTCCTTTTGTCTGTTTTCGGTATTGACTTGCTAAGAAGTATTTCGATTATCTCGAAAATAATTTGTAGAATATTTCCTTCCCGATCGTTCGGCTTTAAAACTCGAGGATACTGATTTACAATTTCGTTCGATAAAGCCCCGGTGTGTTTTACATTCTGAATACATGTTCAACATTTTGCTTCATACAAAATGACTCAACGTCTCAAAGGAAGCCGATGAATAATGCAAAGATAGTGTGCAGTTTCGATTTCCGACAAAATGGAACATTTCAGAACATGCCGGTTTACCGATATACATTTAAACTTCTCCATCGGATCTTGTCGCCACGTTTTACAGCAAAATTGATATTTTCAAGAAATTTTTAACTGCGAGAAAAAATTAAAAACATCATTAATCATTCTTATACAACATGCACATTTGCTAGCCATTAGATAAAACACGATAACGCAATGATTACCATTTTTCTTAACAATTGTAGAAGTAATTTAGAAATTGTTTTTTCAATGAAGAGTAGTATTAAAATTGAAAATGAAATGAACATCATCGTCAGTTCAGTATTCTTCACGAAGGCACAGAAGCGACTGGATAATTCTTTCCAACGATTGTTTCTTAGAAATGATAACAAACGACGAAATGTTGTCGCAACAGAGGCCACAAACAAGCGATAAACCGGCAGAAACGTGCCCAAATTTTTCAATTAAGTAAACGTCTATCCACAGACACGCAAACCGTCGAAGACACGGAAGTTCGAAGGAAGCAGATTATCCGATTAGCGTGCCGTCGGATTTGTCTTATGGATTTAAGGGCGGCTGCGGCAAGTGTGTGGCCCATTAGGGCCGGTTTTCCTCTGAAATTATTTGCGATAAACAGATCGGAAGGTGTTAGGCTCGGATCAGGTGCGGAAATCTGGAAATTGACCGATTTTCGAACGGAAATCAGGTGACGCGGCAGCGGAGAGTTCCCAGCGAACAGTTCCCTGTCAACAAAAATAGCACCGGCCCGATATTCGCCTATTATCTGTCCTATTTGTATGCTAAAATATTTTGCGATGGTCTTATCGAACCCCTTGAACTCATGGGATTATCTGGGACCGTGACGAACCGTGATTGAAACTACAATAAGCAAATGAACGATCGGTTATCGGTGACTGCGCACAATGCCGGTCATATTTTTAAATAAATGCATAATCCCGATTACAGCAGAACAATATTTATTAACATTATGGTAATGTTTGTCTAACAGAAATCGAAGGTTTGAAGCGAGTTTCGAGCTGGATTTCTGCACGAGTTGCTTCGTTTATGTCTGATTGTGAGACATAATTGCTGGCGATTATGTTACCGTTTTCAACCCTGAACTAATCTGATAGGGTGTCTTTAACACCCCATATATCTCTTTAAGCGAACGATGACGCGTTTATATTTATTTTCATTATGGAATTTTGCTGAAATCCTTGCTCGAAGAAAATTCTATTAACAGATGGTGCAAAGTGTCGGCTAATGGTCACGATGGATTGTTGCTACTACAAACAGCATTCTCAAGCGTCCGACGTTTTCCGTCGACGCGCAAACGTGCGAGGAATGTTTGCGTCAACCTCGACGCTGGGAAATTCGCAAAACTGGCCGAGGTATTTGTGTCAAGAGTGCCGTTTCTTGTCTAAATTCACCTGGTAACGCTCTCTAATAATTAACAACGCTGTCCAGCTAAGCAATCCCGTCCGCTAATTATTTTCAACGTCATTTTCTATTTTGAAATTCCGGTTGAGATGGTTCTGCACACAGAGACGTCGTCGTTGCACAGCTGAGAAAAAAGGAAGAGGTATCGCAGTACTTTATATTTGCGTTTGAGCTGTTAATTCTTATGGTAATTAGAGTCCGCGGAAGATAATTCGTCAACAAACGATCTCAATTGGATTTTTCTATTGAGAATTATGTTAATTTTGTCGAGTAAATCTGCAAGTATGATTCTATTTTGTTATGTGGTGCTATGAATAGCTGAGGTGATCGTCACAATTGATCATTCACTGTGAACAAAGTATACGATCAACGTGTTTAGGTTTAATAATAGTTCATTTAACTAAACAAAATTAATCTTGCTGCGCAAATGGAAGCTGGTGTTCTGTAGGAGACTGGAAATATTTCAACACAATTATTTATCATTTAAGTTCGAAATCTTGTCATTCTTTTTTATTAATACACAACAATTACATTTTCGTTTCGTCGTTGAGGAAATATTGGAAGTCGAGATATGAAAGTTAAATCCAGAGAATTGGAAATTCAGTAGAATGCTGATCCAGAAGTTGATAAGCTAAATAAATTAAAAATCATGTGAACCTGTTCGAAACCCCGAGTAACATTTCTGATTTCTTAGACGTTCATGGACAAACTGTGAACTTCTATGCATCTACAAACGTTTCTACGTCAATTTATGGAAAGCAAAACGAAATCAAAATTTAATTCTGCTATTTAAACTTTCATTAGACTAGAAGTGCAATAGAAACTATTGAATTTGTGTCGATCCCCAATAAGTACGTAAAAGTCCACAATCCAGCAAACACAAATTGAAACTAGCATGTCAAACAGCTTCATATCGAGCTCCCCAATAATTAGGTGTATCTAAATCGGTCTCAATTAAACCATGAACGAGGGTGGGTCGGGTGAACAGTCAGAAACACGAGTCCATGGGAACAGAAACTTTATTGAACTTGAATTGCGATCGGTTCCGCGCTGAGAATCAAGAGGGATTAGGTTCGACGACATTTCCATTGCGTGGTGGTGATCTTTGTTTAAAAAACATTCTCTCCCGACTGATCGCACGCGTTTTTGTTGTATCGAGCGTGAGATCGTCGGGATACGTCTCGGTTATACGTAAGCACGTATACGTAATAATAGATATACATACATACATACATACAGAGGGGGGTGTGGGGCGGCGGGGAGGGGGCGAGGGGCTCGCGTGTAATTGTTACATTCGCGTACGCACGTGTGTGAACACCGTTTCCCGAAAAAACGACGATAAAACGGTCGATAATAAAGACGAGCTATAGTAAACCTCCGACTATGCTTTATATTACACTTTGAACAGCCGCGATCGCTTCAGTCTGACGCAAATGCCCCGCATCGTTCTGGGATTTCATACTTCGCGCACGAAACGGAGGCGAGTGATCGCCATCTTGGGGCTTCTCCCCTATTTACAAGGATTAATTCGCGGGTAGAACCCCACGATTGGCACAAGTCGATTCTCTAGCTTCGCGAAAACGCGCCGGAAGCTCGCCTTTCACGGTGAGATTCAAATAAATTCGATTTACATTTAAACATTAGTCTAAGCGCATTGTTTCGTCAAAAACTCACTAGATTTCCTTCGAGATCATTAGATTGTACATGCTTCTGCAAATATTTGTTGCACGTGCAGAAGTAAGAATTAAAAGGAAATTTTCTTACTCCGAAGCTTGCGGCCTGTATAGAACGAAAGACTTGTTACGAGTCTTCTAGGTTGCAGATATTTAAATAAATATTTAAATAAATATGAACTAAACCGCAAGAAACGAACAGGAATTTCCTTGCTCCAAGATTTCGTTCGAAATAAGTTATAAACCTTGTTACAATTTTCCTAGAAACAACAATGGAACAGTTTCCTGAAATCTTCAAGATTCGTCTTCCAAATTCGAACGTGAAAACATTAAGAATCGACCAAGAATTGTGTCTTACTTAAAGAAATTCTTACAATTTTCCTAAACTTCGTTAAGTTGCAGATATTTATGCAAATATTTCAATTGTCTCAATGTAACGTTCACGTTCCAACCAAAACGAAACAAAGCCATTCAATCTAAAATTTCTCCAGTCCCGACGTCCACAATCTCAAAGAGCGAAACATGCTACAAACGCACAAGATCTGCAACGAACTCTGTAGAACGCACCGTGAAAGGTAAACGAAAAATACAGTATCTACCTCGTGGGGTCTCAGGCATGTGGGATTCTACTCTCGAATCGGAATATACATAGTTTCCCTTACACATTTATTTATACAGCACACATATATTCTTCTCCTAACACATGTTTTGATACAAGTGGGATCTCGAAACGAATGTCACCAGGACTCTCTTCCTCGACCCCGAAGCGAACCAGGATTGCGAGAAATTGCCAGATACATCTGCGGCTCGGTTCGAGGATTCGATTCGCGACCATATAGGCGACGGTATGTACAATGAATTATGCTAATTAATCCGGAGCCGTTCGGTTGGCAGGTCAGAGGAACTCGTTGGGTTCTCGATTTGGCACGACTAGGCTAGCACTCGGTGCTATCAATCCTCGATCCTCTATTCCCGTTGATCGACTGCGAAAAGCAACCTTTCTGGGAAGGAAAGAATCACCCCGACACTTCTCCGGACCTGGTACCACGAGCTTCGTACCGAGGCTTCACCAAATAGAACTGGAAGAGAACTCCAGGACACTAATCTTAGACGCTGGACCCGGTGCTCGAGGTAGCCGGAACGTAATAACTCCTAGCTTGCAAGTGATTATGCAGATGCAGTCCCGAGATCTGTGGACTCGAGGTCTGCAAGCCCTGATTGCTCCAGTGTCCCCCGGAGGAGATGACCTTGGCATCGGGACTGGCCGACGGGGTGTTAGGCGACGGCATAGCGTTCGTCTCGGCGACCACGTCCACGTCCACGTCTTCTTCGTCCTGGTCCGGCTCGTGGAGGTCGTGTAACTCATCCTCGCTGCAGCTGAACCTCCTCGATTTAGTTGGCCTAAGGTCCGACTCGATCTGATGTTGATCATCAGGTGCCAGGAGCGACGCCACGTCAAACTGCCTCTTCCTGGAAGGTTGAAACGAGGAAGACTGCCTCAACGTCTGGCTCTGGAAGGTCTGCTGCTGGCTCTGTTGTTGTTGCTGCTGCTGTTGATGATGGGAATGATGATGATGAGGTGTCCAGATGCCGGAAATAGTCTGCGATGCAACTGGAGGGCCCAGGGTTGCCGGAGGAGGTGGCGTGGCAGGTAAAGGCGGCGGACTAGGACTGTCGGGCTCCTCGTCCACCGCCAGACCCATGTGTCTGCGGACTTTTCGCTGGGCCTTGCGTCTCCGGAAGTCTCCTCGCCGGAAGTCCTCGAGATTAGCCGGGTGTATAGCCCAGTAGTGTCCTTTACCGTTCGCGCTCCTGCCGGATTTGACGAAGCAATCGTTCAGGGACAGGTTGTGCCTGATGGAGTTCCTCCAGCCTGGTCCCCGGGTCCGGAAATAGGGATAGTGCTCAAGAATGTGTTGATAAATGTCCGACAGCACTAACTTCTTCTCCGGAGAGGACAAGATCGCCATGGCGATTAAACCGATGTAGCTGTGTTGCGGTTTCGGTTCCTCCGGTATTCTCTGGTGATGAGGATGCAACAAAGCCATCGACAGAGCCAGTCTGCTAGGGTATCCGGCAGCAGCAGCCGCCGCCGGGTACAACGGCAACGGAGCTGGGAATCCAGGGCCCATTCCTAAGTGAGTTGGAGCACTGGAAGGCGGGGGACCAACTCCCGGATGTTGAGGATGCAACTGTTGAGCCAGTCGCAGCCTCTCCGCCATCGCGTAATGGTACAGTTGAAGGCGATAGTGCTCGAGGCCTGGCAAAAAGCCTGCCATAGGGTTCCCCAGGCCGACGGCTAGGGGCTCCTTCGCCGGCGGAGGACTCTCGTTGCTGCACATGACGGCACACACGTATCTTCTATGGTCTCGTTCTGTTTTCTTTTTCCAGTTGTCTTCGATCGGATCACTAGGTCATCAGCATTCACCTTTCACACTCGCGATCGTGTAGAATTCATTTGGAACGCTATTGCGGATGGTAACGCAGTCACTGGAACACCTGGCACCGGTGTGTCCTTCGAGAGGACGTTCGTCGGAACGAGATTACAGATTGCCTCTTGGACACGATCGATCGCGGGGCCTCGATGTTTGCCGACGGTTTTCGGGCTGTTTGTCACGATGCGCTCCGAGCGACCGACTGGTCATGATTTACGATTCGGCCGCCTGCCAGGAGAGAGCACCGATGGCTTCTCCCCACCTGGGAAACACAGGCGGTCCAAGCTCCGCCCGTTTGCCCAGAACGTGGCACGGGGATCCCAGCCTGGAAACCAGAGCCCGTGTGCCGATTCTCCGACCAATAAGCACCGAGAGGGCGGCCGAAGATGGAACCCTCCGCCATCCGCCACACCTACCACGATGGATATTGATCCTGAATTCCGTAAACTACCACCGGGGGCGGTGGTGGTGTGTGACGGCCGTCGCCTTGTCATGGTGTTCCCCTGCCTGTGCCCCCGTTGTCTCTTATCAGACCGGCTACAAAGCTCGATATCATAGCCGATTCGCAGCCGTCCGGCGAGAAAATCACCGACGCGTTTTCTCCTTTGCTGGGAATCTTGCTCCGAGACGATCTCTCTCTCTCTCTCTCTCTCTCTCGTACTCTCTGTCTCTTCGCCACCCCATTCCAAGCTCGCAGAAGTGACGGCGGTTTGATACGGACCTGCTGATAGCGATCCGATATCGGGAATCGATGCCGGAATTGTTAATCGGGATTCACTCGCGTTAATACGAAGGATTTTCATTTTTCAGATATTTTACAAGGGCGGCAGCTGCGGCTTCGTCAAAGGGGTAGTTTTTCGAGTATTGTTCTTATAGTACTCTATTTATTGTGAGTAACTTATTGACTCTTGATTGGTTCGGTAATATTTTACGTAAAACTCAAGAGTAAAAACGATTCTTCGTTGATATTCTCTTTGATTCAATCATGCAACTAATTATTTAATACTGTTTAATACTGGTGTAACATTGCTACAAACACGCAATTAAAAAGAATGAAGCACAAAAGCACGATTTTCTATTCATAACGTTCCAACAAGATGTTGAATACAAACTATACACAGATTAATCGCTACGTTACAGAATATTCCAAACATTAGATGCACAGATTAACTTTGCCATGATAAATAAACTATGGATTTGATGCATTTATGACAACGGTGAGCAGATGAAACAGGAAACATTCGAAAGACGATTAAGAATATCAACTTCCTAAAATTATTAAACGAAGAAAGAAATTTTTCTTCGGTCTCAGAACCGTGCAATCGATGCAGAAAATAAATGATAATGCTGATAAAGGTATCTGAAAGTCTAATGATAATTTCTGGCCAACGGAAAACGGTTTCCAGCCAATGGCCAGCTCTTAGCTCTGAAAAGGAGCCGTGTGTGTCTGGGGTTGTCGGCAGTCAACGAGGTTGGTGTTCGGAGGGGTGGAACTCGGAATTCGTTCTTGTAGGCCTTTGGGGGATGGTGTAGCGGGGCCTCTTTTACAGAATCCTTTTCGCTCGTTGCCCGGTCTGACGAACAAAAGAAAACGAGACCGGCCGCGCATTTATATGGAGGCGCCGCCCTGCAACTATTTGTAAGCATCCGCCATTCTGGTTTCATATCTGCCGTTTCGGCTTGCACAAAAACACTATTTTTCAGACCGGCCCAGCTGCAATATGGCGTTTACCGACGCTGCCGACGTGCATCGACTCCGATTGCAATTGTTGCGTTTCATTGCAAATAACAGCCTCGCGTCCCCCCTCGACCCTCGCACCCCTCCACTCCCCTCTCGATTTCTCTACCCCCCTCGCCATAACGTGTACAATCGCGCAACCCCTCTCCTTCCAACCCCCTCGTCACTGTGTTGCCCGCGTTCTTCCGTTTCTGTATATACCGGCCACGGAAATACACCGTTGTCTGGTATCAATCGGTACGAGCCGGCCCGCTGTACAATGTAATTGCAATATTCTCGTCGATCGACACCGTTACCCGGGGCTCCGACGACTCCATTTTTGTTATCGATGCACCAGCTCCGTTAATCGGACGTTTGCATTAACCGTTCCGATACCGGCTCGCTCGTTAACGTGCTGGTTTTGAGCAAAAATCTCTATTTATAATGTAGAATTACATATTTTTTGACACTATTCAAAAATATTCTTCCGCTCCAAAAATATGTATTTCTTCAAACAGACTTTGCCAGAACGTGTAAGAATCGTTGATGAAAAATTACTGTTTGATTTCAGCGGAGTTTCAGGTATCGATTTCGTGGGTCAGATAGTTTTTGATGTATGCGACAGTGATTGTAAATTTGCCGGAACCCGACTTATCTCATTACCAGCGCAGATTCGCGTTACGCGAACGGGAAATCTTCAAGTTTGGTTTATCGGGGGCCGCCGTACGTGCGCGAGCGTTTAGGTGAGAGTTTGAAAACCGATTAGGGGTGTATTTCGAGGCATCAAAACTAACAGATACCTTGCGCAGTCCGGCTGCACGGAACTCGACCGTCCGGGCTTCAAACTTGGTCGCTTCGTCACGACATTTATTAACCCCCGCCGTTGGGGTTGCTGGGATCCGTTCTGGACTAACGGGAAAGCAGAGATTAACTTCGACTGTCTTCGATGCGCAGCCTGTTTCATCCAGCTTCGTACTATTTCATCACCGGAAACAACTAATCTCTCACAATCGCATCCGATGTATGTGCGGATTTTATTCAAATCGAAGAGAATACGAACTGAAAGGAATTTTTAATCGACACTTTAATACGAGTACATATGTTTCCCCCAAAATAGTTCCATTTAAGCCCTTGCCGTAACATTTTCTTTACAGTTACAGTGATTACGTCTGAATGATGAAAGATGAACAATTTCAGTGATGAAACGTCTTTATTCCAAAAAATGTAGAAGATACAAGAAAATGTATATTTTTTCTATGGCTACATTTATTTTAATGCTTAAGGGGGTAGGATACCTAGAAATCTAACTAGAAGGAACTAGAATCTTACTAGATTTTGGGTCGAAAAATGGGTTTCGTATCCACGGCTTTTTGTCCTTATTTCAGCAGATTTTGGGCTGGGTGTGGGCTCATTCTAAAGAGGAAGGTTAAATGCAGCGCGCCCAGCTTATTATGGAACGAGATTATGTTTATATCTAATATTATGAGTGTCCAAAGTAGAGGAAAAATCGAGAAAAAATACCCGCAGATTCCAATGTATTTTTCTGCCACTAAAGACTTTTTTGACTGCTGTAATAAGCTGGGCGCGCCGCATTGAACTTTCCTCTTTGGAATGAGCCCACACCCAGCCCAAAATCTGCTCAAATAAGGACAAAAAGCCGTGGGTCGCAAACCCATTTTTTCGACCCAAAATCTAGTAATTTAGATTGTAACAAAAAAGGAACTGCAATCTTACTAGTTTTCGACCCAAAATCTAGTAAGATTCTAGTTCCTTTCTAGTTAGATTCGTAGGTATCCTACCCCCTTAAATGTTGATTACAAACGAATCAAATTTTTGTTCGACTTTGTTAAAAACTTCATCACGAGTCTGACTCGTTACGGCAATCCGAATTTTAGTCGATTGACTGATTGAGTAATAGACATTTGAAGTAACTCCAAAATGAGTACAGTTTCATAACGACCGTATAATTCAATGACACGGTGGATGAAAAGCGCAGGTTGGTTTTCGGTGGTTAAACCGATAAACCGAAGAAGCCAGGTCCCAAACCGCGTTCGCAGGCGGAGCAATGGTGAATCCTCGAAGAAAGAAATCGGAGAAGCTGTCAATCGAGCGGCATGCATCTGCCACTTACCGGGCGAGCTACCCTCGATCGTTACCGTGCCTTTTTTCCCACAATGATGCTCCATTTCGTCACAATTATCGCCATTATTCGGCGCGAGAAGAGCATTTTAGCGTTGGCGACACAATGGACCGGTATCTATCTACACGGGGACTGTATATGTACATACACATGTATACTTGGTACATCGGCGCGCACACGTGGATGGCAACCTCCGGTTACGATCAGCGAAATCGATTCTTCCTTTGGCCGCGTTTTATTGTGTTTTGACAGGGCCGAATCCGGTTTCGGCTTTTCGAAGACGCACATAAGCTATCGTATAATCGTAGACTATCGGTGATCCTGAGACTGATCTTATCCGTAAACGAGTGGACACCTTACGTACCTTATTATGCTACCGTGTCAACGAACGCTATCTGATTGCACCGAATATAGAGTTACTCGTTTTCAGCACCAGTTTCGCGCGGATCCAGGTTGAAACGTTCTTTTCCGCTGAATAGAAGATGCTCTCGCTTTGATTGGGCACGAAGATTGCTCCCGGCGATTGCTGATCCAATTACACACCTTTCTCAACCCCTCTGCATTTCTTGTTTGTTTATCAGTTCACCGATGGGACTGTCTTCTTGCTGCTGTCCTAAACTAGACCGAAGTGTAATCATTAGACAGCGGATCTTTATGTAAAATAAAAATGTTCTACCTGTATTACACCAACCGGGAATGAAATAGAAATTTATTTGTTCTCTTAATATGTTTACCAGGCTGAAAGTAGTATAACAGTATATTTAAATTCTTCTAATTTGTTTACAATTCTGAATTACTATTCATTTTTGTTATAAATGCATAAAATCCGCTGTCTAGTAATCATTAATCTGTGGATTTGAAGCATGTATAACAAAATGAATAGAAGAAACGAAACTTAATAATGTTTAGGATTAGGTTTGGGTTAGTATGAATGTCCTGTTTGTTTATCAATTCTCCAGTGGACTGTCTAGTCGGCAGATTTTATGAATGTATAATAAAACGACTAGAACAAATGAAATGAATAAATTGTAGTTTTCAGCATCAGGGAAAGATGTCTCGTATGTGGCAGTGAAAGTGTCAGTTCTGTTGTCTGCGAGGCTCGCGACATTTTGGTGGCGAAGTACATAGATTTAAGAAACGCTGCTGAAATCTCGTGACGCGGAAGCTGGCGAAGCCCGACGGGAGCGGCACGATAGAGTTTATAAATTATGAATATTTAAGCAGAAGCTGCCGCGGAAACGATATTTCCCTGGCCCGGCGCAATAACGTTGCTCGCCGTGTAAAAGGGATGCTTAGGAAACAGGATGGTATACGTCGCTAAAACGAGAGCATCCCTTTGAGAGGAGCGTCAAAGCTAATGGACCGTCTCTCTTCGCCGTCCTGGCAGTTCTATCGTGTTTCTCTTCGCCTTGTACCGGTTTCTCTCCTCCTTTTCCCTCTCGGTTTCGTTCGCAGCCTCGTTACAAAGAGGGTCACGTGGCCCCCCGCCGGCCCAACTACCCAGAAGCCCTGCTAATGTTTAGTGCCAGTTGATTGCAAGCTCGTTAGAATATGCATAAAGCATCGTTGTTAAATGCTCTTTCTCTTTGCTACCGCTCCGCCGAGTTTCGTGGATACGCGCCCGGTTTACGTCTCCACTTTTCTGCGAAATTCAGGTGCCTGTACCTTCGTCATCCAGCTGTTCGTTACTATGTCGTGAATTTTCTACATCAAGCACACATGTAATTAAAAGTAAATCGAAATGAAACGACCAGAAGGCCCCCACGTGTCCAACTCTGGTCCACCACTTGTTCCGGTAACTTAACACCGTGACATCATGTTCGAGAGAATATCGATCCCTATTTTTCCTCGACCACAGCCTAGGATCGACACCCCGTGGCATCGCTGAGGATGCCGGAGTGCTCTCGAAGAGGCGATGACGCGGCCAACGACAAAATAACGAATTGCCACTCGAAAACGGAAGCGAGAGCCCTCGGCGGGACGTCATTTGTGTTTACACCGTAGCCGATGGTTCGAGTTTAACGAAGCGTGGATGGACTCTTTGCGGATAAACGCATCGCTGCACGGTGGACCAGAAAAGCGAATCTCTGAGGTTACTATAGCTAGACAGCGGGTTTCGTGCATTTATGACAAGAATGAGTAAGTGCCATTTGAAACAGCGAAGACATTAAGACCACTTAAGAACGTTGTTGTAAGATTTTCAGCCCGTTAAAGACGTTGAAAAAGAAAATAACTTTCTATTTCACTCCAGAAAATAGCCCATTCATGCATTTCCAAGTGCAAGAACCGTGTTATGGTCAGAGCAAACGGAGAGAAGTGGACCAGTGAAAAATCGTGGCTGGTGGGAGAGGTGTCGAGCCTATTATCGAGGCCCATTGTGCGAAGAATTGGGGACCGACGGCGGAAGGAAGGACCCTAGGAACGAGATTTGTCATTGTGGAGTGAAGAGGCTCGTGTTGCCGCGTGGCCGCGCCAGAAACCGAGCGGAAGTCCTCGAGATCTGCTCGAGAGCCCGCGCACCTTCTTGATTCCGGTCGCGGTCGACGCTCTGCGGCTGAAACGTGACCGTTTGGCCGTGTAACAGGATTAGAGGGGGGATAGATTAAATTCGAGATATTTAGCTCGAACCGTTTCCACCCTTCTTCGACCCCCTTGCACCCTCCCCTCTTTCTCTCTCGCTCGCTCTCTCTCTCTCTCTCTCTCTCTTCTCGTTCATAGTTCCGCCGACAGCGTCCCGTGGCTCTCGTGTCCTCTCGCACGGGGAAAAACGGAACAGTAGGATTTTCGGCAATATTTTCGGTGTTTAGCCTTTGTCGCCGGACAGTGGCCATTGTCGCGTGAAACGATGGGCGTGGAGTCGCAGACGAAAGGGAGGCCGACCACCTTCTTGTCATTCTGCTTCCTTTTCAAGGCCCTCCCGGCGAAAAAGGGCCCCGTGGACGGCCACTTAATTTGCCCCACACGCATACTTCGCTGACTCTCGAATTTGCTTTCTGCCTCGGCTCTTCTCTCTTTCTGCTCCCCCCTCTTCAACCATACGCCAATAACGGCCACTAATTGTGGGATGCGGTGGGCCGGACCGGTTCCCGCTTTCTATGGCATCTAACTCAAAAGAGAATTTCAGGGGAAAGGGAATAAATACCAAGGTAGGGCGGTTTCGACATAAATTCGCCTCGTGGCGGTCGATTTTCCTGAATGATACTTAGATATAATTTCTTCGGAAACAGTAATTGGTTTCTCTTAACACTTTGTGCATTGATGGAAAATTAATTTGCCGAGGCACACACTGTCGTTTGAAAATGCTTGATCAAGTTGAGAATAATTGTTTTGTCCAGAGAGAACAGGATCGTTTGAAACATTCCACTCAACTGATTTGTGATTGTACATTTTTCTGTATTTATCTACGAAATTGGTAGTCAAGGAGTGTCATTCAAAAAATGACAAAATTCTCTCGAATTCCGCAATGTATTTATTATATAATCGCCAGCGTGCCATTCTTGTTTAGTTACATGCGCTAACTTTTATATCAAAACCGAATTACCCGTTTGTGTTACCTTAATCCTTTTGCAAGCGACCGAACTGCACAAATAGCTTTGTGGCTTCAATATTGACAGTCCGTTGCATGAAGTTTTCATTCTGTGAATCGATACAACAAATTCGAAAAATGAAAATCCTGGTCTGTTTGATAATATTTTCCAAAGAGTATAAAGGACTTTCGTCATATCGAAAACAGTTTAACGATATTCTTAAAACGTTCCAATGTCGTTTTAGTTGAATAACGACACTAAGGCTTCTATTATATACCGGCAGATTTTTGGTAGGTGGTCCTACGGAAGATCAGAGCCGTAGAATAGCAGGCTGTTTGAGAATATTAATGGCACCGCGATTAGTGGTCGTAAAGACGCAAAGGGGGTTTGCAATATCAACGATCGTCCTTTTGATACGGTCCCGGACGATCAACGATCAGGAATACGAGATCAAAGCCACGGCACCGTTGATAGTTAACGTCCAAATGTCGTCTACGACAGCGAAGTTTCGGATGAATATTTCAGGGTAACCGGCGCCGATGGGATATCCCGCGTACCACCCCATGTTGTTCCCGCAAAGAGCATTTGTGTAATCTATCAGTACGTCCGGGACATTCAGGGAACGAAACCCTTTTGTGACGCGCGCGAGGTGCTTAAACGGTTGGTTAAGTTGGAAATGGGGGTTTTGATCCTGTCGAAAGAAACCTGCCGTGCAGGCCGATCATCATCATTTATTGATGGCGAAAGAGGTTCGACTCTCGTACCGGCACCGGATTATGGCGACTTCTGTTTGCGGGAACATGTAATCAACCAGTTCTTTGTTTTCCTTTTTGTTTTGCATCGTTCCACGGATAAATGCGAGCGACGACAGGTGATTAATAACTGCGGGGAATAAATTGTTATTACTGAGAATAATGAGTGTAATTATTCTTTATTACTGGCAGTCGGCGAAACCACGAGGAAAGGACGTTTGCATGCTCATCAACGATCGTGTAAAAGTATTAAAGATTAGATAGAGAATTGCGAGTTAATTGTGAGAAAGATGAGACGTAATTGGCGAAGGCTATATTTTTATTTCATCAAGCACTTAAATAAAAATAATAAAAAATAGTCTATTAGCGGCGGTGATGAATTTTTCAGCGTTATAATTTTTTCAACAATGAGGAGGGTAAAAGAAAATTTTGAAATTTTCCTTAGACGAGTCCAAGATGTTAACGTCGAGAGCAACACTTGCTCATCTCGTGGAAGGGGTAAGTCGTTGGTAGGGAACAAATAGAATGTGAGCATCCTAAGTGAATAATAAACATCGCAGCAGGGTTGCATGGGGGTGCAACTCGTCGCGTTTAAGGTGGCCATATTGGCCCCGTAGCCTAAGGGCTGGTTCCTTATTTATCCGACCAGCGTCGTGGCGACCCTCCTCGCAGAAATGATTATTCGGCTATTATACGATGATTACCCAATGGTACGTGGGTGTAATACGAGAAATAAGTGTGCAGTTTCATGCCACCATGGGTCCAATGACAGAACGAATAAACCCATCGAGTGTTACCGCGTATTTAACGCCTGCACGAAACACATGGTCGTACATCTGTCCTGTATGCTGTCGCCTTATCACTGTACACCCCCAACGTTTGACAAATAATAATCGCTGGTTTTGCTAGCATCACAAGAGTCGTGGATCATGACGATGAGTGAGTCAACACGTGCGACAAATAATCGCGGGTTCCTGGACCAGTCAAGCTCGGAAAAAGTAGAGGGAATGAGAATGAAATCTTAAAAATTGTTTTATTTCTTAAAGAAAAAGTTTGGCAGAACGTGATTGGCAGAGCCGGGGAATGTCAGTTTCTCGGATATTTAGCAATAAAAATCGTGAATGCGTAGCATAGGGGACGCGCAAGAGGGAAAATGCTATAAGCACAGCAGGCTGATACTCTTTGAAAATTGAATCTCACGACCCGTCGTGGTTTATGCCATGCAAATTGGGTTCGACCTTCCCCGCCGGTCTTTCTACCAAATCCTAATCCAATCCGCTTCTACGTAAAGTCTACCTGCCTTCACTTTTGTACGAAACATCAACTTGAAGAAGCTGAACACCTTTCGGTGTGCAACCACGCGATTATTTCTTTAATTCGGTAATTCGTGCACTTTTCGAAAATGTACTTTAAAAAGATAGAAGCGATGTTATGTTTGCGATCACTGGACTGCGAATCTTCATGCAAAATAAAAAATGTTTGCCTTGACTGCAGCTAAATAAAGATTGTATTCTTCTTTCAATTATACTATTAAGCTGAAATTAATACACTAATGTCCTTAACACTAAACCTACCGAGCAGTAAAAGCGATTAAAATGTTCTACCTTACAAAAATGACAAGGCTCTATTTATTTAGATTTTGTGCAATTTTTATTACAATCTGTGCTTGGATAAAGAAGTTCATCGAACCAATTTCCATGTAAACAACTTCATAATTTCAATAATTCTAAGACGAAAAATATAAAACCGGTCATTTGACCGGCAGTGAGGTTTAGTGTTAAATTTTCTTAATTCGCCCACTGCTTTAAATTGTACGTGTCCATTCTCGTCATAAATGCATAAATGCATCCGCAGTCTAGCGATCACGTACCGGACGAAACACAGCGAATGTTTTCGCTCGTGAGCAGAAAGGTCCGCAGGTTATTGATCATTGTCATCTCGCCGAAGTTTAATCTCGTAAACCCTGTCCCAGAGTTCGATTACAAAGAATACCAGGAACGATTTGCCTCGTACCCCGCGATACGTCCGCTCCCATGTACATATTTAACATCAGATCGCGTGGAACCCCTTTTCTGTTTCCATTATGGCGAACGATTAACAAAAGGGGATCCCCTTTGTTGCCGAGTCGAACCACGAGACGACCGAACCACGCAACAGCTGCCCGATGGTATCGATGTCCTTCGATCGAGATATCTGCTTCTTATCGACTCGTATCAGTCGTTTTTTCCATGCCACTTCTTCTGCGGGCACTGACGCAGCTTTTTCTCACCTTTGCTCGTGTAGAGGTACCACGGTAATTACACCGGCCGGTAATTATTCCCGAGACGGGAAGGGGTGAGTCTCGGAACCCCTTTACTTTTTCTTCTCTCGTTCTGCTTGTGTACAACCGGGCTCCTCGGCTACATTGTTGCAAAAAAGTGGACTAGCGTGTCTTTTTTGCTCGCCTATTCTTTGCGAAATTAATTTGGAATGCGAACTCTCCAGTTCTTTTTATTACATTCAAACGTGAGATAGATATGTTCAGGAAATACACATCAGTGAAACAAGAGGATATCGCAGAGGCAGTTATGATGGATTTATATTTGTTTAGCAATCTGCATACTTTCTGGAAGACAGTCCGGTCAGAGGAGCAGAGAAAATATAACGGGGGTCTCGATTTAAATACATGTTATTATTAACGGACTGCCACGGGAGCACAATGGGCCCGAGAACAATTTGAAACAGAGACACGATTATGGACGGCTGTCGCAACAGCTCAAGTGTTTTCGTAGGTTCTCTAAATACGGACTACAGCGGAGGTTTAGTTGCTGAACGGTATCAATACAGGCATTCTCCGAAACTCGACGGGAATAACAATTTTCAGGGCTTCGACGGTTTTCATACGGAGCCGTTCCGCAGGAAAACCGCATCGCCACGGATTTGAAACTAATATATCAGAGACAACATCGGGTAGAATCCATTTTCTAATTTCTTTATTTTGAGAAATGAAATTTCCGTTTATCCCTTAGAATTGAACGCCCGCAAAAATGAAAATCGAACTTCGGCGACGACAGTAATTATTTATATGACCATATTTTCCCGGCTGTCAACCCGTTAAATATTCACCGAATCGATACAAATTAACACGAAAGCGATTAGTCGGAAACGTCACAGGGTTCTCCATGAAACGGCCAGTTTCACGCAATTTATATTTGTATACATGACGCTATTATTTTTTTTAAATAAATATTAAGAGAACCAGAGGAAAGCTTGGCTTTCTGTATCTTCTGATCGGAAAATTATGAGTGAAGCATTCGCAAAGAAGACTGGATTCAAATGAGATTTAACAATAGTGTACGTCGAGCATGTTAGTTAACAATTTGACGAGAGATCAATTACAGTGACAAGCTAGGGGATGGAATATAACCGCGAGCCTTGTCCCTGGAGGATCGTGGACGATTGTGGAGGCGCTTTCACCATGGGTGCCATTTGCGGATCACTTTTTCAGGTGAACAAACCAATTTTTAAATAAAATGTATTCTGCCAAAAATTTACTCCACTGTCTTCTTCTTGTGTACCAAATAAAGGAAGGAGAAGGCAATGGGGGATGTTGCTTCAGTATGGACGTAGCTTATTGGGGTAGACTCGTTTTTCCAGGATTGCAAGGGTGCGCAATGCGCGTTCTCATTTCTCAATAATACAAAGATGGAGATTTACAGTAGCAAAAAATGCTAGATAAAAAATTAATCTAGGCCGCGATCGCCCTCAAAAGTCCTATTTTTATGTTTGCCGTAATATACATTAATCTTTTATCTAGTGCTTTTGACTACTGAAACACCCCAGGTTTGCATTATCGATAAAGGAGAAAGCGCATCTCGCACCCTTGCATTCCTAAAAACGAGTCCACCTCCTTAATACTCAACAAACTACCCAATACATACACAATAATACAGCCCTGCCTCTATTAGCGTCCTCGAGCCAAAAACTCGAGATTCTAACCTGCGGGTTGCATTGGCCCGATTATAATCGTAATTGGCACCTTCCCGAATTCGGTCGGCATCAGTCCAGGTGTGTTGAACTTGCAGAGCATCATCGGATTCCGGAACGCGCCTTCGGGGATCAATAGAAGGCTGCTCGGCGGTCTGGCAGCGATGAAGAACCGTGTGCCCCTAGTGGCCGGGAACTTCGCGCTCTGGGGTGGTCTTTTCTCGGCGATCGAGTGCACCCTGATCCGCTGTCGATCGAAGGACGATCCGTGGAACTCAATTTTGAGCGGCGCCCTGACTGGAGGCGTTCTAGCCGCGAGAACCGGCATCCCCTCGATGATAGGGAGCGCGACGGTTGGGGGTGTATTCCTGGCCTTGGTCGAAGGGTTCGGGATCATGGCGACAAGGCTTCACGCCGATTCCTTCGCCCAACACATACAGATGTACGACCCGGAGAATCTTCCCGAGTTCCATGGCCTGTCGCCGCGAAGCAGAATTGGCTTCACCGGAGCGCCAATCGCCGGGGACATGCCACCCCCGAGGCAGATGAATACGGCGAACTCTGTCGATGTAGACAGAATCGGCAAGGGCAGATGAACCCGTAAATTTCCGTGAATTTTTTGATCGGACAACCCACCGCCCGCTTTCATCCCTTACGCTGTGATCGTACCTGTAGGTCTTTAGAAAATTAACACGTTTGCTTCCATGATGCCGGAGCAGGTTTATTATCGATTTAGAGGACTGTGGGGCGACGTGTCTGTACCACTTGTTGTGGCGTTTTGTGTTTTAATAAAGGATTGGTCATTTGTTTGCAGATTGTTCGATCAGTTTCGCCGAGAACGTCGTGTCTTTTCTACGGTACTTAGCATTTCATCTACCGGTAGCCTATTAATCCCTTACCGTAACATTTTCTTTGCGGTCACAGTAGAAGAAAAAAGAAAATTCATATTCCTTGTTTCACTACATTGATTTTAATGCTTCAATATCGATTACAATTTTATCTAAAAAGAAAGGCACGACATTGCTAGACTTTGTTCAAATCTTCAGCTCGAGTCTGACTTTCCAATAATTGTGCAGTACCAGGAGGAAGCTTGAACATTTTCTTTTACAATAGTCGCCCATTAATGCAGATTAATCCAAAGAAAACACTTAAAGAAACAATTACGGATGAATTGCCAGTTGTTGTTCCGATCGAGCTGGACTGGGATGCTGAACATTGTCCCACTTCGAACAACTCTAAGTTACTTTGCAGAGGAAGGAGTGACCCAACCAGCACACGACTGACCATCTCGATTATCTGCTCCATCGTTGCCTACCATCGATGGACACAGATCCGAGAGATAAGGGAGACGTCTCTCTTCGTCCCTCTCACTGTGGCGAAGAAACATTTATTTCGCAAGGTGGTAATGACTGTTTTGACAGCGGCTCGCGCTCGACCACCGGGGACAATCCGAAAGGTACAGCCCCCGGGCTCGAAGCCCATTGTCGCTGACACCAGATTGGAATCAATATTTACACTCAAGCCCGTGTAAGCCTTGGATTACCGAAGGCTCAGCAGATCCTGCCAACCCTTTACCGATTGAGTCAGAGAAATTTTACGGCCGAAAGGATCGGCGGGACGAACCGTTTTCGAGGACACTCGAAACAGCAAGTTGTCGGAGGTACCTCGGTCCACGGCCACGGGTAGGATTTTTCACGCCGCTTTTGGCTCGGCACGGGGGAGCCAATTCAAGGGTGACTATACTCTCGATAGGCATTCAGTTAGGATCAGCTTTCATCGGCGACAATGAGATCTCGATAGTTATTGTGCACGGTCTATCAACGGCGCGTGGTACACTGAAAAGCGGACCCACCAGATCGGCGTTAGCGTGGATAATTCGGAATTGGATCATTCTGATCTGGGAATCAGGCTCGATGAGAAATTCTCGGTGTGAACTTTCACCTTTGGTGGTCCGGCATTTTTCTCAATTTATGTTAGAGATGGATCACGTATGGTCCGAATGTAGCAATTAAATCCAGGAAGAATTTACTCCATTTCAGAATAATAATTCTTTCATTAACATAGAGGTGATGTTCATCCACAAAGGCGTAGGGGATTTAAAAATGCAAAGTTTATTAATTGCTGGCAATGTTTAAAATAATAAACAGCGTGAGCTTGATTAAATGGGAAAGATAAAAGTCTAATGCAGCTAATGCAACAGTACCACGGAGTTAAATGTAAGAATCATTAGGTAAGCGAGTAAGAAACTTAAAGGTTAGTGAAAGGTGCAGGCGAATGACGAGTTAATTGATCTTGGTAGGTGAATTTATCGGTGATCAATTTTTGTTAGCAACTTTCATCACAGCGAGTTTGGATACAGAACGTATCGAAATAACGTCATAAGAAATTAGTGCTTCTAATGGGCAAACATGAAGACAGCAATAATTGTTATTGGCCAATTCCCCTGTTGAGTAGTATGAAACCATATTGTATAGTAGGTTTCAATTGGAAAAGTGAACTACGTCATCTATACTACAAGAATATCGCAATACTTGTTATTTTATTTATTTTCATTCATTTTAATGATTCATTTTACTTTCGCATGAATGATTCTTGCCGCAATCTCATAAGATACCGTATATATCGCGGCAAGAATCATCTGCTTTGTAAAATTTCAAAATAGCGCCATTGGACGTAGTGGCAGAACGCTCAAACTGTTAGCCAAACATTACCGATAATCGATAATTCTGGGACTTGACTACAGGCGCCATCTACTGTTGACTTATCGACACTAGATAACAGTAAAAATTCTAGACTACTGCCACAGATAGCGCCACCATTTTCGCGGAGAAATTGGAGTAATTGTAAATGATAACGATTACATATAATCGTTTAATTATTTAATTAATATACACCCACTCAAATTACATTCCACATTTTATACAAATGATAACACTTACCTTGAAACCACCCCAACCTCACAGATGCACTGCAAAAATCGTATTCATATGTTTCCCATTATCCAACGTGAACACAAAGCAGCCTGAACATTTTATTAACCTCCCAATCGACATCAGTGAATGCTAAATCAGTAAACTACTTCTCATGGACCCGCTATGTTAAGCATCAACGCAAGAAATCCGGAGAACTCAGAACCGAAATCCCCAAATTCCTCATCCTGTCCCTCCGGTATGATCACTCTATCTAATCTCCCCTAATTAATTACTCTAATTTCCTTCACCTGCCTATGTTTCCTCGAGTAACGCGAGCAAACTTGTAGCAAATGATGAAGGAATCTTAGGAATTAACGCACACCTCAAACGCTAACCAATAAATAGTGGACGTAACCCTGAAGGTGCAGATCGCGAGGTCAACAAGGAGGAGAGAGGAAACCGTACGAGAAGCAGCGGCAGCAGTTCTGGAGGCAGTTCAGCATCGGACCTGAAGAGGCGTCTTCAGGACCTGCCTTCGCCAAACGAGCCTGCTTTTCTGGCGAGTCGAGCGATCAACACTAGCCGACGACTTTCTAGGAAACGAGACCTTTACTTCTACAGCGCGACGAATCGGATCGACGAGAGCGACGAGAAAGAGGAACAGGAGTCCATCCAGCCCAGACGAAGTTTGGAATCAAAGAACAGCGACGCCAGGACTCGAAGAAGAGCAAAGTTTCGTTCTGGGGGCATGCAGGCGCAGTCAAGCGCATCTCAGCTAACAAGTGAGAATAATTCTGACGAAGTACTTTCGATAGATGAGACACCAAGAACCGACTCCCAGCGACACACTTCGCTGTCAAAAACACCTTCCACACTCAGTGCATGCTACGATCAGCTCCCAGTTATCAGCTCGGCCAGGTCACCGAAGAGTCCTCCTTTATTTCGGATTTCCTCGAGCACAGCTTCCCTGAGCAGTGCGCCATCGAAATTCGGCGGATACAGACCCCACTCGGGTGTAATCCTGCAAAATCTCAGCTCAGGTAGTGAGCCAAGCTCTGATTATGAGAACGTGACTGATAGGATCGGCTTTCATCCGAAAATTGAGTTAGGACCCGTTCCGAGCTACAGCAGAGTCTCCAGGATTCCCACTCCTCGCGAAGTCTTCAATAGTTTAGATATTAGTTCTAGGCGTTCTACAACTTCAAGCTATAACAGAGTCTCTAGAATGCCAACTCCTCAAGAAGTGTTCAGTAATTTAGATAGTTCTATGAATCTCACAGGTTCTCCCGATTCGAAGATGAGTTTCGACGAATCATTGAGCCCGATCAATGAATCACCTGTCAACGATGACGATCATCGATCATCGATGATGTCTTTTTACAGAGTCAAGGGCACGTCAAGAAGCGATTGTTGCGGTACGAAGAATAGTACTGACAAGATTACCGATCAACGAAAGTTTCTGTCTGCTAGGGAGAGTCTTTCACGTTATCGTATTCAGACTTTAGAGCCGTTGTTACCCTTGGAGATTCGCCGCAACGTTTCTGCAGAAAGGGTCCCGACAGAAGTCCGCAATTACTATGAAGAGGATCGTTACGGGGAAGAATCTTTGCGGAGCTATCAGAAGGTTTCGTCTTCGAAGGAATCTCTTGGCAACCCTTCGTACAATGCAGATCAAGCAGCGTCTTTGGAAGCTACAGGCAGCGCGCAGTCTCTGAAATCTGTGTCCTCGAAGCCAGGGTTCGAGAACTTGAAGACACAATATCAGGAAAACCTTGGGTCTCCGATGACCAAAGCAGCGTTCTCGGGAGGTTCTTCTGCTAAAGGCAGTATGCACTCTCTGGAATCTGTGTCCTCGAAGCCAGGGCTCGAGAACTTGAAGACACAATATCAGGAAAACCTTGGATCGCCTGTGACCAAAGCAGCGTTCCCAGACGATGCTTCCGGTGAAGGCAGTGTACAGTCTCTGGAATCTGTGTCCTCGAGGTCTGGGTTCGAGAAAAACCTTGGTTATCAATTGAGCAAGGCATCATCCAAGTGTTTCCTGGATCAGAGTAAAACCAAAGCCACCAGGATTCCCTTGTCGACACCTAGGATCCACGAGAGGGCAGAGACACTGTCCTCTCCTGGATTTAGAGACTGCTCCAGCGAAAGAAACAGCGCGATCTCGGGCATTCTAGAATTTCACAGCAAAGACTCGAAGAAGATGGAAGAAGACGTCCTGGGTCGAGTGTCCACCAGGAGTCAGGACTCTCGCGAGTACGTTAACGTTCCTTCCCTCGCTCTGAATTCGCAGGAGGTGTCTTCCTCATCGTCTTCTCTAAGCAAGACTGCTTCGAAGAAGCACGTAAACGCGGACGACTTGACCGAATCCTTGTCGAACGTGTCCTTGTTGCAGACAGAAAATACTTACAGGTTGTCTCCCGGGACGAACTCTGGGAAAAGGGAAATCGTGGACGCCTTGAAGAAGTCGACGGACTTTCATGAGAACTACGAAAGGTATCCGTCGTTTAGGTGTCACAGTACAAAACCAGCAGAGTCGGTTGAATCTGAGGAACGAGTTGACTTGGACCCTGTTTCTATCGAATCGGACAGACAAGCGTACTTGAAGAACTTTTTGGTGTCCGATTCCGAAAGTGGAAGCAATCCTGGATCTGACAAAGAGTCTTCTCCGAGAAATTTTGAGAACAACGAAACAAGTAATTCGTCAAGAGCAGTGGATCTAGAGAAGGATGTTGCCTCCGAAGCGATTAAAAATAACGCGGAAGACCCCTTACTCCATATGGATGAAACATTCAAATCGGAGCCTCCTGATGACAAAGAGGACCTGACCGAAGACAGCGATGATTCAGATGAGAGTCCTCGCAGCGTAGGCACACCAATAAACAGATATACATCTCCAAACTGCTACGAGACAGTCGAATCTCTGTCAAACGACCTGGAGAACTTGGACAATTTTCTGGCGAAGCTGAAGTCCGTCGAGTCTACGTTTCCCATAAGCTGCCAGGTGAAGTCTACTTACGAGGGAGAGGTCTCTGACAAGCCTACAGAAAGAAGCAGGCTCAATCTGCTCGACAATAAGGTCGGAGACGGACAAGACGCTTTCGACGAAGATGCCACCAAGTTCGAGTCATCAGAATCATCGGGAGACGAAGATCTACAAGACAAACTGATCGAGGGCAAGATCCGAGTCTCTATGGAGAAGATGGCGGCCGAGCAGTTCCGAAGGAACATCTACGCAGACCAGGCCAAATCAATTCAGTCCGACTCCCTGTCGTTTTACACAGAAAAGTTATACGAGACCCCGTTTACCGTCGCAGAATCTGCATCGACGTCGAAGCTGCGTTACTCTCACGACTCCTCGAGGTTCAGGAAGAAGAGCCAGGATCGTTTTCCTTTCACAATGTCTGAGAAACCCAGCGTCGTTTCCCATAAACACCCTGGGCGACTCGATAGCCTGAACGAAGAGTCAAAGTCTTCGGAGAGAACCTACAAACTGGAACTGCATCCAAGCATCACGAGATTAGCTGGTGAAGGGTTCCAGGAGACACCTGCAGAGATTATTGATTATGTTTCCTTCAGCGAGGACCGACCACTTCGATCGGGAATGAGAGGATTAATGAGGAAGTTCTCGGCTAGGCTGAAGAAGTCAAAGAAACCAAATGAAGGGGCTGTTGCTGTGACAACGGACGTTCTCTACGAGAATCGGGACTATCAGGGAGACTCTGTGGTAGACAGCTGCTCGGAGTCTTCCTTATTGAAGGAGCTAAAGGTGAACAACAGTAGTATTTCTAGGAATCCAAGTACTGGTAAAGAATCTCCCGACGAAAAGTCGTCAGTGGTTACTGAGAAATCTCTTATCCCGAATGAAAGTTCTAAAGATATGTTGCCCAGTGCTAGATCCTACAGACGACGTGATCGCGACAATTTATGGGTCCAGGAGATCAATAACCCTGATGCTAATCATATTGAGGAGATGAAGATCACAGAGACGCCGAAGAAGGACGAAGATAAATCGAAAAAGGACCCGTACTCCGTGTTCTTCGTCAAGAACTCGCAGCAGACGCCGGAAACGTCTGCGAGAGAGTCTCATCCCGAAGACGAGCCTAAAAGCGAGATCTCTACAGGGAAAAGGAACAAGGTGAAGTTCCGAGGCAGCGGTCTTGCTGTGATGTCGAAAACATCCGATGAAAACGTCCTCAGAGGTTCGGTTAAAAGAAGAAATTTAAAAAAGCGGAAGGAAGCAGGCTGTCTGTGTCTGCGATTTTACCGGATGATCATACCTGTTGTCAGGTATCGATCTCGGAAGAGAAAGTCCTCTGGATCGCTGTCAGCAAAGAAGAGGGCTGGATTCTCGTCGGGGAAGAGGAAGGGATGACGATTTAGTTTTATTTTCTGTAAATACATTTAACAATATCGAACGCCGTGGTTGCGAACGGTTGTACATTTGTAGAATCGTGAAAAGTCGTTTTAATCGTTCAAGGGAACAAGTTGCTCCGTTAAACGATGGATCGTGGATCCGGTTCGTTGACGAATAAAGAGCGCTTCATCGTTCATGTTCTTTATTTATACGTCGTTCGTACATGTCTCATTTATTCTCAATAATAGTGTTGCACGTTTACTTCCATCATGTTTCTCTCTCTCTCTCTCTCTGTCTGTCTCTCCAACGTCTCTTGTTCGTCGTGCGAGTCTTTTGCCGAAGATGCGCGTTTCTCGAGTGTCTTATCGCCTTCGTAAAACGTTTCTCCGCTACGCTTTTTTGCTTTAACTTATCATCGTTATTATCGTTTACCATTATAGAAAAAATAAGTCTTTAAATAATCACATAAGAGTTGTCGAGCCTTCGAGAACCGTATGGGATAAGGGAGTGGGGGAATATCGGGAGAGGGGAGGGGCGGAAAATGAGAGAACGTGTTCATTATTTTCTTGTGTGTACATATACATGCATGCATAACGTGGTACTTCGTCGACAATACACATGTAAATGATCCGCAGCTAGGTACACGTTTGTTCGTCGCGTTTGTTTTCTGTCTCTGTATATGTCTCGTTCTTTTAAGTATCCGAGGATAATGAAAGGTGACGTGTGGCGTGTGTGTGTTTGTTCTGTTAATTAGTGTTTTCCCTCTCGTTTCACGGCGGAGTATCCAGCCCTACATGGTTATCCTTCGTTTCGCTAGCTCTGTCTATCTCTCTCTTTCTCTTTCCCTCGAAACAACGATGCGCGCTAAGCCTAGAAAAAATCTATCTACCGAGAAGACCAGTCGTTTTCGCGTTAAAACTAGACGAGGTTACGCGTGATTCCGGTGTACGTGGCCCGGCTCGGCGCGGCGCGGCGAGGAGGTTTTTAATCGATTCGATGAAAAGGTGGTGGTCAACGGCCACCGGCGAAAAGGAGCAGCAAAGAAAATCAACGCTAAAGGCAACGCGTTTCCGCGATCCGCCTCTAGCCACGCTTCTTTTCTCTCCGTTTCTAAAAAAGGAAAGGGAGCCGCGAGACCCGCGTCTCATGCCCCTACATGTTCACGAGGAAGGGTCAATCGGTATTCGGTCGGTAACCAGCCATTTCGAGAGCCATTTCGCTCTCGATTCTGCCGAGAAAACGAACTACCAGGATGGTGGGGAGGCAGAGATAAAATTCGGGGTCGCCATTCGCGGACTATGATCAGCTGTTTCGCTTCGAACGACGATGCAGGTGTTCGGTAAGATCGAGTGGCAAGCTCGCCCATCGTGCTAATCGCAAGCAAGATGTTGTACGATGTCGAGCAACCTTGTCTTTACGGCTTACAGCGTGATCAAATTATTTAACAGTGGCAGAAACGCGGGTTTACAGGTCTCTCCGTTCCTTTCTTAGAAATCCGAAACGCAGCGAAGGGTTTCGCGACCCTTCCGTTTAGCCGTTTATTGTATGCACCATTCAGATTCATAGTCTAATTCGGTTATTTCTTGTTCGATCGCTCATCGTCGTCGTCGTCGTCATCGTCGAAGCTCGTGTCGTCGGGACGGGATTGGCCGGGGAAACGGCGTCTCAAAGGGGGTGGAATGGAGAACTCTTTCCGCACGTAGAACAAGATGTATGGTTTGCACTTGGCGACTGCGTCCGTGGTCGCTGGACGCACCGAGCTATCGTTAAAGTGAAACCATTGTCCGTCGTGAACAGCAAAGGCAGTGTAGTGTCCCGTTCCAGCACTGAAACAAATCGAAAGATACCAAATCGATCTGTGAACCTCTTAAAATCTAGCACACATGCGAAATTTGTCAATCCTTATCTCAATACACAAGAAACCGCCTGGGTATTCACACAAGGCTGGATATAAATCGCATGGGTCTTTTATCAGGAGAGAATGACGCTACGTCTTAATCAGATGTCGTACAACAAGAAAATCTTTGGTGGCAGTGTTTATATTTGCAACCAATTTGCAAATGCAAGCTCATGTCAAGTCTGACGATTTTGTGTCTGTCTAGCATCCAATTAAGACGCAACCGCCCGAGGGTAAAAAGACGCACCCCGAACCGTGATGCACAATGACGGCGGCCAAGTCGTACAGGTGGCTGTTCGATCCACCTAACTTCGTCCCATTGACGTCGCGCACCGTGAACGCCGACATGTCGAGCGACTTCATAGGGAAATCCACTTGCGTGTCCACCTTCGAACGATAAGAATTGCACCACCTAAATCTTTTAATGTGAAGGCACAACACCTGAAACAAAGTGTCGCCGTCAGCCAAGCAAAAATTCGAGTAACGGATTCATTAGTTTCGTTATCGAGCGCGTCGATGCTAACATTAGGCAGCCTGTGTATCCAGAACCTCTTGGTGGACCTTTGCTTCCCCATGCAATTGTCGCAGAAGTAGAGCTCGCTGTCCGTCAGCTCCTCGACTTTGAAGAATCTCGTCAGACTGTACGTGAGACTGCACACCTCCTCCTGCTCTTTCGTCCGTCGTTGCAGTCTATCCGGTATGTCCAGTGAGAGATCCTGGAAGGGCTCGTGCGTCTTGGAATCTGTTCGGCAGTTCATGCAATGGACCTGCGCGAGGAAACGCGATCCATAATTCGTCCGCGCTTCTCCCAAGAAGAAAATGAATAAAATGACTTTCCAACAGAACGATCATTTGGAACAAGATACTTCTCCCGTCGTTCCGCGTCTGAGCGACGAAACGTAACCACCGGCAACGAGCGATTCCAAGCCGAATTACACAAACCGACCGCATGATCGTCGATCTCCAAACTCGCAAGACTCGTAGTCCTGGGAAATTGAATTTCGTAAAATTTTAACACTTGGAGGATTGATACTCTTCAGTCAAAATAACTATTTCCTAAAACTCCTTCAAACTCGCAAACCGTTCAAGCTAGCTAGCTAAAATTCAACAAAATTGAAGTTCCCAAGACTCGGACCAAGTCCTGCGAGTTCGAAACGGTTCAACGACCCTGTAGCAAGTTCTAGGCAATTCAGCGTGGAGTGGCTCATCGTCCAAACATCGTCAAGTGCACCGCCAAGTGTCCCGGAAATTGACGGCGACTTACCACGCTAAGGAGTGTGCCGCCAAAGACAGCTGTGACGATGCTCTGCTTGCCCCTGAGACCGAGGGGCTCGTGTCCTAGTCTCGGTAGCAGCAGCAGGAGCTCCGTGTGCAGTCTGTCGAGCATGTAGGTGAGAAACTCGTGTGCGTCCTGCTGTTGGTAGCCGCGAAATCTTGGCACGACCTTCCAGATCACCAGGAAAAGACATTCCGGGGAGATCGCCTGGCCGTTCGACCCACCTAGGTTCAAGCCGAGCAGGACTTTCCTGAGCTCCTCGGCCAGGAGGGCGTCACTCATGCTGAGCTCTTTCGCCCTGCCGGGAGTGACAATTCGCCCCCTGTGCGTCGGCGACTCGTCGAACGGTATGCCCTCGAGACACGGCATCTGCGTGAGATATTCGCAGAAGTGGCTGATGTTGTTGAACGACTGGAGAACCGCGTTCATGAAACAAGTGTTTCCGAGGTTCCTCAGACCGACGACCTTCTTCTCTTTGGTAATCTTGCAACTTCTACGCTTGGTCGCCGGCCGATTGTCCCCACTCGTACCATCCAACGAGTGTAACCTCTTCCTCGCCGTCCTCGGCCGCAAGTTCCTCACCACAACCTCCGCCTTCCACAGAGCGTCCGCATCGTTGTCGTTGTCGCTGTTTTCACGTCGCGACGAGGGCGTCGTCGACGGCGACGTGTTCCAATTCTCGTCGTTTTCCTTGTGCTCGTCCTTCCGGAACGTGATGCGACGGATCTTCTCGATCTGGCCGTTCGACGTGTCGTTCACCACGTACTCATCGCACATATAACTAAAATAAACGCTCGTTAGTACTTCCAATCTTTCTGTCGGTGAATAGAAAGAGTCTGGGCTAAAGGTCTTCAAACTATGTGCTGTCGGAACCCCGAAGTTCCACGAAGCAAAGTAAAAATTCATTTTCTACACATTCAATATCTTTTCAATGAGTTTTAAGAATTTTTTTACTGAGACTAGCTGATTGTAGGAGGACCAGAAGGACCAGTAGAAGCTATCTTTAGAAGAGTAATTTCTGAAATATCATTGAAAAGATACCAATACCACGTGCATCCTTTATGCAAAAAATGAATTTCGTAAGATTTATCATTTTGAAGGCTTCGTGGCTCGATAAAGTTTGAAGACCACCGATCCAGGCGGAATTGGAGACTCACCAGAATACTGCCAGGTTCTCACAGTCTATGCAAACGCAGTGCTTACTATCTTGCTCGTGATGCTGTAACGCGTGGCCCGACACGTATCGTCCGCAGTGCACCGCGCCGCAGTAGAGACACAGCCAAGTACTCTTCTCGGTTCCACATACTGTCGACAACAATAAAATGGTTAGCGATATCGTAAAACTGAAAAACGACGTCCGACGGTTAATGGCTTCGGTGAGAATGTTAACCCTTCGAAGGCCGTTGCAGTGGTCCAAGGTGGACAACTGTTTCAGCCACGGATTTCCCAGATCGATTAACTTTACAAAGAAAGGACCAAAGGAAATTGATAAATTAATGTCCTAATAAACTCGGGTCTTCTTACGCGTAACAAGGCAATCGCGAGGATATAACGAGGCTCGGGTTATTTTGTAAAACTGCAGAAGGTCGGAACGAAATTTATTCAAGAGTTTCTGCAAGATAGTTTAACAGTGGAGGGTTAAGATCAATTAGAAAGGAAATTTCTTAAGGATACTTAAGAAATAAATTTAGAAGAATTCGAGGGGCGTGCAATCGTTTTGGGAGCGAATGTCGCCATATTGGCGACAGCAGGCTCGCGTATCTAGCCCCTAAAATGGTAGAAGTATAATTACACTGGAACCTTTGTGCAAAATAAAAATTCTCTATATAAATGCAACTACGAATTTTGGTGGTCTTCGCCGCATGGTGGTCGTTAAACATCACGACTTCTGCGACGGTGCACCATCTTTTCGGCTCGTCCCCGCTTACGTAATTCTCGAGAGAGCGCGTAAAACCAGGGTGAATGGATGGAAGGCTGTTCGACACACCCCCTTCGCAGTCGATCGATCGCAAAATGTCTCGCACTTCTATCGAGTTTGAGGTTTTTGCATGCTCGTTTCTTTCCGCAGTGGCGGCGAGCGTTGGGAACGGTAGCGAGAGAGGAGATTCCGAAACCAGGAATTCATAGATCGTAGGCTCGACTTTAATTGATCGTGTCCCCCGGCGGCTAATTGACCAATTAACAAACCATCGTTCAGAAGTGGATTTCCCAGCGGATCTCGTTCGGTCAAGATGTGCGGGGAGTTGGCTCTGGAAAGAAATCGCGAGATTTCGCCGATAGAAAAAGAGCGCTGGCTAGATGAAAATTGAAACGTCGCGTCGGCTGGCATCGGAGCGTAATCCGATCTTCCAGGAGCTCGTTCCCGAGACGCGGGGTGTACGCGTTTATTTCGCAATCGTCGCGGTTTCGAATTCTACACCTCGCGGAGTATTCGCGGACGCGGAGAAATTCGGCAGGGATCGATCCGCGATCGCTCTAAAACGGTCCGCGAGATATCGTTCGAAATAATTTTTCCTCGGTGTCCCGAAAAGTATTCTTGGACGATCATTTCGGTCCTGGCAATTCGCGAGCAACGTAACGCGCGGTATGTAATCGTCGATATGCGCGTGCAGGTACGAACGAGGTCTCGAATTTCACATTCTCCCGTAGCGGATGGATCGGTGATCAAAGCTACACGCCTCCTCCTCGACTCCTCTGGCCAAAACGAGAAGAAGAAGGAGAGGTCGAGCGATCGAGGAACCCGGTGATGGATCCTTCGCCATGTCTCGTCCCACCGTCTCTTTTCGCCTGGGTGACGAACGATTCGGCTCGCCACACCTACCGTGCGCTTTTGCGTGGAAGAAATTTTCGTGTGCGTGGTTCGCGCATCGAGCTGTGGATGCAGGATGGCGACCCTACCAAACCCAGCCAGAGAGAAGACCCGGCGCGACCCGCCGCGTCACGTCACGTCACGTCAACCCGGGGACATGCGGCAGTCGAGGGCCGCCGATGTGAAACAGAACGGAAGAAAAATTCGTTAAGGCAGTGGCACTGGTATCGGGGCATCCGATTAGCAACGACGCTGTTATCGATTTTGCTACGTCGTACCCGAACCAGCTTGCAGCGCAGGAAAAGAGACAGAAGAAGAGGGGTAGGAGAGAAGAGGGGAGGGAAGGTGTGGAGCATGGGGTTCTTTTATAGCCCACGAGGGACGATTTTTCTCCTGCGCGCGATTCGTGCGACCGCCTGCGGTAATTCTTGCCCGGCGTGTAGAGCTCGCGCGGCCATAGGGGATATTTAAATTGATCTCGCTGGCCTGGAGCCTGGTCGCGATGCGAGGGAGGACATTCGGTCGCGAAGGACCTAAAATTTCTGCATGATCGCCTGCAGAGAGACACTAACAATCTTTCGCAATGCACAAGGTGCCCATTCAATTCATAACTATCTAAAGAAACAGTCGCGACACGACTCGCATCAGCGAAACTACCATTTCCACTAAGCTACATTCCCGACTTTATGCGAACGAAATGCAACGGGCGAGGTTAGCGTAAAGAACGGGCATTTGATCGGGAGTGCAATAAGCGAGAAACTACAACGAGCGGTATCGAGCGGGTCGTGAGCGCGACTCTCGCGAGGGAAGCCTCTTTTGAGACCACGAAGGACCCAAAATTTGTAGGAGAACCTGGTGGCAAACGTCGCTGTTAGGCCCCGAAGATCTCTCAAACGTGCAACGAGCGATATCGAGCGGGTCGCGAGAAAAATCCTACGTCTGACTCATCGGCGACGGTTACACACGTTCGGAAACGTTCCACGGACTCTCTCCGCGACTATTCGTCTGCCGTTTCCCACCCGGCAGCTCCCCACTTCGGAACCCTTTTCTCTTTTTCTCCCCTCGACGAAACATACGTCGGATTAGACGATGACGGAAAGAGTCCGGCCAGTAGAACGAGAAAAAGACGGATAGACGGAAAGACACGTTTCGCGAAACGCATTTAAGATCGAGAGACGCGCTCGCTTGTTGGTTTCTCGACGAATGGTGACGACGACAACGACGAAATGCTCTCGACGCGGTTTCTTATTTACGTAACGCAACGACGGGCTCTTCTGGGAACTTGTTACGATTAAACGACGACTCCGCGAGAGAGCTCGCAGTCTCCGCGAAACCCGTTCGAGAGCCGTGTCGATTGTAAAACGCTTCTTCCTGCCGGTTCTGTCCGTAACGAGAGAGAAAGAGAGAGAACGAGACAGAGGATTGGAGAGAGAAAAGAAACGCGCGCCGGTCACGAAGCGAGCGGACGATTGTAAAACGCGTGGCGAGTCCGGCGGGTAGCCCAGGGTCGGGAGTCAAAAGTAAGAGGGAGAGGGGCTCTCTCAAAGGGAGCAATAAAAGTATTGCGCATATTTCGGGTAAATATAGTACTAGGGGCCGTGCAAAGAGAAAGGACAAAGAGACGCGGTTCTCTCTCTCTCTCTCTCTGTCTCTCCGCGGAGGAGGAGAAAGCAGCAACGAGCAACGAGAGGACGATGACGACGGCAGCCAAGGGAATAAGGGAAAAACTGTGCCTACACGAGGCTGCGGAGGCATTCTCTCATTGATTTTTCGAACGCGTCTGGCGGCCCCCGATGCTTCTCGAGAAATCTCGAGGCGGTGTCTCGCTCGCGAAGCCGGAAGCGGCGCAATAAAATCGAGAAAAATCGAGACGAGTAGGGGCGCGGGTATAGGGGAAAAAAGGCCGGAATAACACACGGCCGGGGTAGAGCCGCCGACGCCAGAGAGAGAGCACACGTTTATCTGGCGAGTTCTAATGACAGATCTCGGGGCCAGCTGATTAGTGCTGTCTGGTATTGATTTTCCAATGACGGCCGCGCCGCATACTGAGAACTCCCAGCAGGACGATGCACACGCGCACCGTCCGCGTCCGCGCGACGCTCTTGTTCGGTCCGTCGAAAGAGAGGGGGCGGGGAGGGGGAGACAGAAAACACCCATGAACGGAGCGTGCACACGCACACACACAACCACCAGACTTATATCGCGCCGAGAGATATACGAATGCGTCAAGGAGTGGACTTTTCACATCCACACACAGGGGCACGGTGCGGTGTCCGCGCGCGCGCGACGCTCCTAGCTCTCTTTCTCTCTTTTGTCATCTCTCTCTCTCTCTCTCTCTCTCTCTCTCTGTACCGCATACATTGGCAAGGGACACGTATATATCGTGGCACGACGAGTTCGATCCGCGATACATGCGAACGGGTACGTATGGGTCGCGTGTCCGAGTTCGAGGCATCGCAGAGTGTGTGTCTATCGAGCAGCGTCGTCGACGGAAAGAGGGGAAAAATGGTAGCATGCATAGAGAGAGCAACGAGAGGAGACTCTGGTCTAGAGAGCAGACGGTACTCGGAGCATGCTTCTTTCCACGACGGGAAATAGAAATGGTTTCTGCTCCGTCTCTTGTCGGATACGACGCCTCAAGGCCGCGAGAGGAACGGCCGGGGCCTCGGTCACGAGAGGCAAAGGGAGAAAGAGGCAGGGACAAGAGCGAGACGGAGTTGGAATAAAGAACGCAGGAGAGAAAGAAAAGAAAGTACGGTAAAAGAGAGGACCCGGTGAGAGCACAATAGCCCTGGCGAAAGGGAGGATCGAGAAGATCCGATCCGAGTCACAGACGGGTACGGTGAGCACCCTGTGTCTCGATGAAAGAAAAGAAACAGGACGACGTGTATCCGTGTCTCTCGTTTCGGGACGGAAGAGAAAGAAAAACGCGAGAGAGTTCTCTTTGGCCCACGGACACACCACAATACGCTTCTCTCTCTCTCTCTCTCTCTCTCTCGCTCTCTGATCATAAAAGGAAGGATAGAGGTATCGGGATTCTTTTGTATGAGGCCATACCTGCACAGACGAACGGTAGATCCTTAGTGCAGCTTGCTTCTACGTCGTTACCGCCGAATTGGACGCTTTGAGCAAGATGTGGACACTCCATGTTTTCCTAGGCACGATTCCGCGGGGCCCTCGTGGCGAGTGCCTGCGTATATGTACGTGCCTGCGTTTACAACGTGTTCTTTCTTTCTCTTTCTCTCTTGTTCCGTCTCTCTGTGTCTGTCCTCTCCCTCCCTCTTTTGCCTCGGTTCTCACGTTCTCTCGGCGCGGTGCGAGTGCCAAAGGAGAGTAGTAGCTGGCGGTGGACAGGGTGGGAATGATAGAGAAAAGTATCCGGGGTACGCTTCGGCGCCCCGCGATATCCGTCACATAGCGCGCGCGAATAAGGGCACCAGGCGCGCCGTACGAACAATCAGTCCCTTTAACGAAAACAAAAAAAGAAGGAAAGGATATATGCAACTTATCGCGATGCGCAACCACGACGGACTGAGGGAAAACGAGCAGACACCGAAAAGAGCAGCGGAGCGCCCGACTGGCCCCGACTACCGACCGAACGCAACCGAGCTGCGTCGGGCTCGGTTCTGCGGTGGTCGGGCTACCTCCAGAGTCACAGACCACGAATAGTCGACTGACTCGCCGGTCGTACAGTCTTTCTCCTTCCTGCGCCCGAGAGTTCCAACATTCGCAAGCGTGCGACCCACGGTCCTGCGAATTCTCTCCGCGTCGTCGCGTTTCCGGACCTCTACGCCGTCGCGTTCCTCATCCCCGCCATCTCCTTGCGCACCCATCACTGCGCAGACATTCCCGGAGAGGGAGAAGCGGCGGGGCGGGGTAGCAAAGCCAGCAAGCGCTCATGCGGATCGCGAGTACAGTCGCTCCGAAAAATTCCGCACCCTTGCGTCCGCGAAATCCAGCCCATGAAATATGCATGCCTCGCCGAGTACTCGAAACAATGAGCTGGCTACCGCAAGGGGAAAGTTTCCAGATCGTTCTGTGAAAGTACAAAGTATTTCAATAACGGAGAATATACTTGTGTTACGCTTGTAGTCTGCTTTTCGAAAGATAGTATTTAAAATACGCTCAATCACGATAGCTACCCACCCAACTCCTATCACTTCAGACACAGAGTCTCCTCTGCTTCAGACTTGCAGTTGTTGTGACTGTGAAGGTATTTCAGTTGTCTTCGTTCGAAAAGCAGACCGTAGTATCGGGTAACACATGCAAATGATATGTAACGACGTGTGCGTTCAACGTTATCGCTGCACCTTGATAACACATACTCCCACGGTACGTTAGTACCGCTTTATACCTTGGTATATACACCTAACATTATCATTTTAGAGTATATAACTGCTACTAGTTTTACAGATAATTTTTCTGATATGCTCTGGAGACCTTCTCCTCGGCGTATATCTACTACGTAGTTTCAAACAATATCATTTTAGACCTAGAGCCTATGCTTACGCGATCGAAAACATTTTTTAACTGACTGTACACGTTCTCCCACTCGCCGGACTCGCCTCTGACTATGGGGGCAGCACTGTCGCAACAGCGAGTTTTCAGCCAATCAGAGCAAAGAGAAACTTTCTTCCGCCCTCTCCGTCATCACGTTTTGTCACCGGAATTTCGCGACGACGCAGAGGGAATGCTGTAAACTCTCTCTCTCTCTCTTGATCGAGCCTCGCCACTTATTGTTCAGGTCGGGCTAGGCTACCTAGCATTGGATCGTGCTAGGTCGCGCAGCCTTTGAACGAGTTGGCCAGGTCCGGCCCGTTTGTGTGGGTGCCGAAGAAGGGCGACGCGTTTTCACCGATAATGCACACACGAATCGAATGTTGCTTCTATTGCAACATCTACTCCACAAGGCGTTTTCGATATTCGAGACGTCGGGGAGGCGTTGGTAAATTTGATAGCGCAGGGAGTTATCGCGTTTCTTGAATACGTCCTGAAAAATGAATTGACTTTTTAATGGGATACCAGGAAGGAAATTTAAATGCAAATGTAGTGTCTGGTTTTTACTGAAATCGAAGAGGTAGGAGGTAGTCTACCTTTGAACGAACTATCGATGAATCTATTCATTTTGATCGTAAAATTTTCCGAGAAGATATTGATGCATATAGAGGACGGAATATTTAACGACCTAAGGGAAGAGTATTCTAAAAGAAAGTTAACTTTTCCGTTCTATTAAAATGACTAACATTCGCGCGGGCGTATATTAGTAGTAACTTATATAATTACTTTTTTATGATGCTTACGGATAACTTAAAATACTACGAACTATCGTAAGTAAAGTTCAAGTGAAAATTAGTTCCCTTGCATTTCGTCAATACCTATAGATATACTTATAAACTAAAAATAAGAAAGGAAATCATTATTTCAGAATGTCAGCTTGCAATTTTATTAAAAAATGCAATCCTAACAAACTTATTTATTATAAAGAAAAATTTAAGAACGTCTGCTATACGGTGGTAATTGAGATTGTGTGAGTTGGAGTCCAGGGATATTGTTGAATCCCAGCATCTGTAACATCTCTTTTGTCTCTGGATCGACCTCGATGATATCGTGCTCCAGGGCAGAGACCTCAGGAACATAGTTGTCTCTGCGTTCCCTCTCTTCCTCTTGCAGTTTGATGGAGATACCACGCACTTGGCTGTGTCTCAGACGTTTCATTAAATGCGTAACAAATCTGTTCAACAAATAATAATACAGTGTCTTAGATTTATGAACTGAGGGAAAATTGTTCTTCATCATGTAATCGTGCTATTATTATTGTTAGTAAGACACAGTGAAAAAACGGAATAAACAAAAATATTAAAAAACACCTACCCAGCGATTTTGTTACGAAGAGATTTGCTAGGAATAATAGCAATTTCTTCGCATATCCTCTTGTTCGTATGGAAGTCCATAGTCAATCGAGTATAGTATTTCTCGATGATGAGCTTCGCGGCCTTTTTGACCGTCTTTGTCCTGACGCGACTCTGCAAATATAAATAATCATTTTATACTCACAAACCATGCTTCCAAATTCAATCAATCTTTCGCTCCACGTCCGTATACACAAAAAATAAACCAAAAGGCACTGGCAACACTTGCACATAACCTCAACCCGATAAACTAACAATTAAGAAATATTTCTAACAGGTTTGAACAAATAATATTTCAATTCTGTTACTCAGTGTATCTATTAGTACGTGACAAAGTGATTCGTTTACACATTTAATTCGGGATTATTATATTTTTTACGGATTACTACTAGAAAATATCAAAACGTACGCACCATGATGGCTAGTGTATCGGAAAAGACATGAACCAAGATGGAGGAGAGATACTACCGCCGTTTGACTATCAACAGCCGCGACAGAAGAAGGAACTATCATATGCGCTGGCAAGCCATCTATGATATGTTTATTCATTTTGATTACCTCTTTGTAGTTCCACAACCCCTGGTAAGGGGGCCGTAGGCTCTTACTGGCTCTTACCTCCCGTTAACGAGTTAGATCCTGTAGGATAAACAATTAAACGTTGTTCCAAAATGATTAATGATGTGGCGGATGCCGATAATATAGATTTCTATATTGTCAAGGTAACATAGAACAATCTATATTACCGACATTCGTCACACATGTTGTCCAAAGTTGGTAATCCACACCGTGCAGCACAGAATCCCACATTATGGGACAATAGTCTGCTTCCACATTCCATAAGTAACGAAATAGATCTGAGCTCTGATCACCGTTACCAGTTACAATCTCCAAAAAGCTAACACATCACAGTCTAAGCAACAGACTTGACCAACGCCCGGAAACTGCACAAGCGGTTGCGCCAGTTTCCGGTAGGTGTCAATACCGGGCCGAAAGGGTTGAGGCAGTACGAAACGTCAGTGTGTCAAAACATGTCGCACGCTGCGTTGTCTCTTGAGGAAAGCAGCGTAAACGCGACTCAGTTGGATCATCCGCGAGTGACATTGTGTGTGCAGGTGGACGAGAACAGTTTCGAAGGTGCGTTGCGATCTGAATCGAACAAGGAGTTCCGTGAACGCGAGAAAATCGAGAACGCCAGGTGACAGGGTAGAGAGCAGTCTGCTGTACGACAGTGGGAGATTTTGGTTGGTGGCAGCACTGTCGGATGAATCGGTAAAAGGAGTAGGGCGAGTCCGTGCGAGAAAGACACGTGTATAGGTAGCTGGTGGGGGGTTAGGTAGAGTGAGATGACACGGTACCACGAGTACATTCGCGAGACAAAGACAGACAATTCGTTCAAGCGTACTCGGTGCTGGCTCGGTGGAGAGAGAGAGTTCTCTGCGTGTTGGAGAAGGATAGAACTAGAGGAGAAGGAGGGCAGACTCGCGAGGGAGAGGCGACGAGTTTGTTTATCGCCTTGGTGAACGGCGAGAGCAGTCAGTGCGGTGCTACACTTGGCCCGTAGTGGTTAGGACGATCGGTGGTAGTTCGGATCCGTCGGTTTTTCGTTTTTCTCTCTTCTCTGACAATTATTCTCGCTTCTCATCGGGTATACTCTTGAGTGCGCGGGTGTTGTGTCCTCGCGGTCGCATGTCCTCGTCCGTCTGACTCTGAACCGGGGACCTCGTGACGGAAGAAAATGCCGCGAACCACTGCCAAAACATAGTCAGTTCCCGTGTCTCGCGTGCCAAAGTCGTTGACAGTCGTGTCGCACGCCCGGAAGATCGCTGGAATTTCACCGACAACCAGCACGGAGACACCGTGATACATCGACCAGGTAAACGAGCTCTTTCCTGTAGAATTTCATTCTCGAAGACATCCTTCTCCCTCGAATTTTATTTTCAGATTTGCTATCTCCTAGAATTGACGATAGATCCGTGACCGTCGAATTTTATTTTTTTCAAGGACCGCTGGGTATAGATCCATCAGTTTTATGCCTCCGACACCAGCTTTTCAATTGGAAAGAGACCCGTGCCCCCCCGAGTTCTTTCTCCTAGGAATTACTGGACAGGTCTGTCAGTTTTCTGTCCCTCTGTGTGCCTCGTGTTTCCGTTAGTAGGCAGAGGATCCTCCGACACCTTTTCCACAGAGTTTCAACTGGAACTTGTCCCTCGAATTTTTTCCAGAATTGCTAAATAGACCTGTCAGTTTTCCATCTCTCCGTGTCCCATGTTTTTGGTAGATGTTTCCTATAGGAGAGATGGAGTCCGATCGCTCTCCCTATTTCGCGCGGCCTTTGTTTCTGTCAGCTGACATCGCGTCCTCGTGTGCCTCCTAGTGACTTTCTCCTCGTGAAACTTCTCTCTCTCTCTCTCTCTCTCTCTCTCTCTCTCTCTCTCTCTCTCTCTCTCTCTCTCTTTCTCTCTGTGTTGTGGTGTGTATCTCGCGTCTGCAGTGTTTTTACAGAGCCAGGCCCGGTTCTGTTCTCGGGGCCGTTGAACGCGTGTTTCGATGGGAACGGTTAGGGTTACCAGATGTGCTCTTTTTGCGGTACGTGTACTCCTTCCTTCCGAGCTATGCCACTTTCTGTACTTTCGTTCAGTCGTTCGTCCTCTTCGCTGCTTCGTTTCGGCGAATGTTGACGAACGTGCGGCAAACGGCGGTGCCGCGAGGTCCTTGGCCCTTTGTGGATTGTTTTAACCCTTAGCCTAAAATTTGCTTTACCATTACTCAAAATATTGTTTACATTATTAAATATGTTGGTATCTAATCAATATCAGTACACATTCAAGTATTGTATGAGGTATTATATCAATCACTACACATTTAAGAATTATATGAGGTATTATATCAATTACTACACATTTAAATTTCATACTCATGAAATGTAAATTACAATGTCATATTCATAAAATGAAAAGAATCACACTGAATGGAATTATTCTAGGCCGGAAGAAATGTTTAATTTTAGAGTTGAAACTGCTCCGAGTGCAAAGGGCTTTGATTGGGAATGTTTCCCTTGGATAATTCGATGGTGTGAAGAAGTAGGTTAACAAAGTATGTAAAAACAAATTGTTGCATAAGGATGCCTAATTTGAATGGATCTAGCCACGGCAGCCATGAAATCGTCGAAATCTTTGGAGTCTAGTCACGTACCTTGCATTTTAACATATTTGACGGAGTTAGACTGTGAAATTTTCCGTTCGAGGCATTGTTAGCAGTCCATTTGGTAAAAAACGAATTGTCTCATGTCGGTATTTAATGCATCTATTGCATAATGATTTTTCAGGTAATTCCAATAATGAGACTAAAAATGTTTTCAACAAAAGTCAATCAACACTTAACGTATTTACTTAAATGTATTTATTTATGACTTCACAATATTGTACATGATGTCAAAACGAATCCAACGACCTGCATTGTTATAACCTTGAACTTCCAAATAGTGCTAAAATCTTAATGAACTGTTAGATTGGCCGCGCGGACCGCTTAAGGTACCTTTAGGGGGAACAGTTATCGAGGTGTAGCGTCTTTTCAATGGCACAATTTGGTAACCCGGCGCCTCGTTCGCGAATTTCTCCCCGAGTGGCAGGTGCGAGGGGTCGTTGATCGGTATATTCTTTCACTTTCATCGAAAATACACACGCTGACCGCGATCGCGCGGTACGAATCGTACGCGAGCGCGTTGCTTAACGCGGTGAAAAAGCCTGTGAAAGCAACGAGTCGCGTTTCACGCGCGATCCGGTCCCTATTCCGGCCAGCGAAAAATCATCGATCCGCGCGAATCGTATTTTACGGGGGCTCACAGGAGATCAGTCCCACCGATGCTGGATTCATGCGAGCTTGCGAAAACTTTTATCCGCGATTAACGCTCTTCTCCGGCCCCGAAACTAATTACGGTTTCGCGAGCCACGGTGCGACCTCACGTTTCCATGATCATTTCCTCGATCTCTTTTCCTTTTTCTATTTCTTCTCTCTTTCGTTCTACTCGGCGGCCTGGTTCCGCGTGTAGCGTTGTCTTTTCAGGGAACGTTACACGCGATCCGCAGAGAGAGAAAAAAGGCAGGTTGCTTGTAGAGGTTGGTGTGATGGTTGTTTTGCATTTTCTTTTTTGGTCTTGTCTCGTTAGGCCTGTCGCAAACCACGATCTGCTCGCTGATTTTCGTTTGCGGTCGAATTTGAATGTTTGTTTTGCCTTTCGACCCGACCTCGGTCGATTAATTTCGAGGCAACGTTTGTGTGTTGCTCTGAAAATTACAGCTGGCATGATAGATACTATCGAAAATAATTTTGTCGTAATTACTTGCGATTAAAACATGCAGTAATTACGGCGTTGCACAATATAGTTGCTGATCGAACAGTAAATATTGTCTAAATGCTGAATTGTGATTATTGTAAACACAATCGTGTTCATAATAACGATACACTAGGTAAATTAATGCTGCAGAAATCGTTTTTACCAGCTCCAAAATTCAGACGTATACTTTAAAGATTTTATTCTTTGCCGAGAAAGTAATTGGACAAATTTATTTGAACAACCAGAAATATTTGCGAACCTCACTCACAGTCCTACTCTAAATTCAGAAAGATCGACAGGCATCTGATGGCGATAACTAAAACATGTGTGAGTCGCTGACACATGACAGTTGGTTTCTGGCTCGTTTAGATGCGGGTGAAAATTAGAATAAATTCAAATGTGACGCGACACAATGGGATTTTTATACTGGCCACGTGGCAGTCAGAATGGCGGTCGTTGCCACTGCGAATGTGTGATTCGTCGAACCCAACTGGTTCAGTTCACTTCCGATTCGCGTAGTGCTCGTGTCAATTGCTGTTGAAACAGTGTACCCCAAGATTGCCGAAGGTTTAGTATCACTGATTCAATTATACTCGCTATTAATCTACTGCTTCAACAAAAATGAAATAGATGACAGTGAATTCGAAGCACCTCTGACAAAAAACAGTAGATTAAGTGTAAAAGTATTGTATGAGATATTGTATCAATTTCATATCTATAAAATGAAAAGATCATGTAGAATGGAATAATTCTAGGTCGGAAGAAATGTGTAATTGCATCGACAAAAATAAAATACAAGAACTATTAAGAATTAGACAATACTGTTGTGTCATGTTCAACTAATTTTCATTATTCGCATCTGAATGCCTGTAGGGCCTGTGCAATGAATGCACTGCAAAATGAAATATAGAAAATATGTGGAGTAAAAATCTGCCAGTCCATTAATTAACGCGGAACAGAATAAGCAAAAGCAAATATATTTTATACAGCTCGGGGATTCAATTTGGCCAGGTTCAGTAAGCAAACTGGACCATCAGGAAACGTTCGTTCGTTAGTGAGCTAATAGAGCATTCAAGAGTATTTTGTTAGCTGCAGATAAGAAGAGAGAAAAACAACTAGGGAACGCCCCGACCTTCGACGTGTTTAAAATCCGGGAGACGCCGTCCTATTTGCTCTCTCATTATTCGCCTATGGAAACGAGGTATGGATCGTTATTCGTGGCCCGCGTATTCATTAGTGTAGTTGTCACCGCACCGTCCAGGCGCGTGTTTGTTCGATGCTGTCGTCATCAGCGTCTTCTCGGCGAGTACTCGTGTCATCGGTAATTGAATTCAGCACGGAAGACGCTTGTTCCCAGATGCAGACGACATTGGAACACGCTATGTCAACCTGCACGCTGCAAATTGAAAAAATATCACCGAACAATACATCTTTGATAGGCTCTTCAACAATCTCTCCTAATCCTCGTCTAATACTAAGAATTTTGTTACGCTAGTTCTTCAGGCAAATGATCTGTATGAACAATTTTCTAAAAGTTAGGAGAAAGATGAAATTTATTTCACTAATTGAAACGTTTTCAACGGTAAAATTGCGGTGGGAATGTTATTAAAATTTATTACTCTCAAACAACTTTTAATTAACGAAAAACTAAAAACGGCGAGTAATGATCACCTGGTTGATATCGAAATGAAATTATCAACGATGCGAAACGACTTCATTTTCCACCAAATTGACTTTGGAAAGCGATGTTAATGTTGTATTTGTTCTCTGATTATATTTTTGTACAGATTACACTCTCGGGTAGGTCACATCAGGTGATCGAACGTGTAAAAATGTTGAAACAGCTTCCGGTAATTTTGGTATCGGGCTGACGGTAGTTCGGCGGGTGTTCAAGCCCGATACGTCTTATCGGGCTCCGGTCTTTTTTTTTGCTGATGGACGTAAGTTAAATTGCTCGTAGTTGCTCTGTAATTAGAACAGAAATATCGTGCAGCTGTTCTGCCGGTGGCTCGTTTCACGCGACAAACTTGCATGCCCCGGACGACGACGCGTAATTACAATTGACTCTCTCGCCGCCTTTATTCGGTCACCGCGTGCCTCTAATACCTATTTTTTTTTTTCTCTCTCTCTCTCTCTCTCTCTCTCTCTTGTGTGTCATTCGACGGCTCTTTGCCCTGCAATCTATCATAGATTCGCGGAATCATCCTCGGGGAGAGAGAGAGGAATTATGGGCGCGACAATTTTCGCGGTAATTGCCGGTCGCTTTGTGGCCTCCGATCGGCGCCGCTGCGCTCAAGTTAAAAATACACGCGAATCGATGACACCGATGTCGAACATAACTCCACAGTTTGTTAGCGATTAGATCGGCCTGTTAGATAACCGTCGGCTCATCTCGGCCGAATCGATTAACTTCGATTAATGCCGATCGTTCGACCGACCGTCCGATATCCCCGTTGTATGTACATAGAACGTTTATGTAATATTCAATTAAATAGACATTCATGAAGTTGTTGCATATTGATCCGAGGGGAAGCACCACCTCTTCTCTATCTGTTCGCTGGAAAACGTTTCGCCGTTTTCATGAATGAGAATTACGTGTAATATGCTTGGTCCCGCTCTTGGTTTTTTGGCATTCAGCTAAATAGAAATTTACGAAGTCGTTGCATATTGATCGTGGGACGCGCGACGCCCCACGCTCAGCTGTGTGTTTTGCCGTACTCGCGAATGAATATTATCAACAAGGGCCGCTTGTTTGCGGTGGAAATTATTGTCTGCGCTCCGCGGTTCATGAAGTACCTACTGTTTTTATGATGAAGTCGATTCGACGCTGTTTACGAGCGCTTTTCGGTTAACGTATGGTGGTATCGCTTGTAGTTATTCCTACGAGCTTAGTTTGACGTACCACAACGTTCTAGAATACTCTAGAAATTGATTGTATTATTTTCGTAATCTTTACAATCTCAACAGTCGAGGGGTCCACTGCAAGAAGGACCAGATTGTTTCCAATTTTATTAGTACAGCGTGTATCTCCAACACGAAATCCTGTAATCGCTCAGCAGCTAACAGTAATTACCGAAGTAAACGATCGCTAAACCGTCGTAACTTTCGCATGGCGGGACTTATCGCGGATGAAATAATAATTCGAATTTTCGGTCGGTTCATTAGCCGGTTCATTATTCAGCCCGGTGCCGGCGATAAAGTTATCGGGCCACGTGATCTACTAATTGTTTCAACGGGGTCAGTTAAGAGGCGGGTTCCTGATGGCCGATCCCGCGTGTAGGCGTGCGGTCGCTTAACAAAATTCGTCGTCACAACCGGGTCAATGACGGAAGAACAGTCATTAACCGGTTGTGCGTCGGCGAACAGGATCGGGCTAAATCGGTCAGGATTGCGTCCCGTCGATGGGATACTCGTCCGGGATCGTCGTCCCTGTCCCGAGCTGCCCTGGACCGAACGGGAACAACACGAGAGGTTCGAGGGACGGCCGATGATCTAATTTCGATCGCGAACTATCAGGGCGAGAGTGTGTCTGCTTGTGTGTGTATATTACCGTGTATGCTCGCGGAAGTTCGGCAAGTAGCTCCGCGAGTCCTCCGGCGAAGGGAGAAGTCGATATACCGGTCGTATTGTCGATAGTTACCGCGAAACGAGCGAAAGGCCGTTCGAGTTCGACGCGGGGCTCCGAGTTAACTGGTTCCCCCGGCGAAATTACTATTGCGCGCAACAGTTTAACAGGCAAATTGGACCCGAGCGCGAAAGACGCGGCTTCCTTTTTATTAGGACGCGCGAAAATTTCGCCGCGATTTATTGCGCGAACTTTTTCGAATGCGATTCTCCTTTCTTTCTTCTTTTTTTTCTTTTTCTTCCTCGTTGCAACTTGATGTAGAAGCATTCTACAGCATTTCATGTGTAAGTTTAAAGGGTGAACACGATTTTCTTTTTCTTTTTCTTTTTCTTCCTCTTCCTTGCAACCTGATGTAAAATAATTCTGACACATTGCGAAGTATCTGAACACTAAGTTTCCAATGTGAGTCAGAGGCACACTACTAAAAATTGCTGTATCATTATACATAATATTGTTTATATTCTTAAATATGTTGGTATCTTATCAATTACTGCACATTTAAGTATTGAATGAGGTATTATATCAATTTCATATTCATAAATGTTTAATTTTCTAGTTAAAATAGCTCCGACTGGAAAGGGTTAATATTTGAACTACATATTAAAGTAACTACATATGTAGAAAGAATTTCAACGCTGTCCTTTGAGCAGAAACGATAGTTACAAAGCGGAATGAAAGCAGAAGTTGAGCGACACATCGGAGCCGCAAAGCCAGTCGGTTACCAGAAACAGCATTTTTTAATTGGTTGCATGCAATCACGCGGCCGCAATCAGCTCGCCAGCTTGTTTTTTTATCGCATTCCATTAAGCGTGATCGCCTCAAAGAGTGACTACAATGGCCTAATCAAAGAGCCGAATAAAAATGAAGAACTTCGTGCATTGGGGCCATTACTTTTTGCGGTACAAGTGCATTATGAATGCGTAAAATCCCCGGTCCGATCTCTCTTCGTGTCCTCTCTGCTTTCTTTTAATAAATCGCCGTCCATTCGCGAATGAGAAAGAAAGAGAAAAAGTATAAAAATATGATGCTTTATGAGACACAAAAGTCGTGTCGGTCTTTTCTCCGCGAGGCATGTTTTTTCCGAAAGTTATCAGAGCGTCTCGGCCCGTGGGGCATTCCTCCGTGTTTACGGAAAATGACAGTCATTTCGCGAATGATTAATATACTTTAGCTCGGTTGTTTTCTGTCGAGTCACGATCTCTCCCTCTCTCGGCTCGGAAGGATCCAACGGAATCCAGGGAAGTTTATCGACCATTTTAACACGGTTTTCGAAAATCCCATCAGAGCTTCCTGTCTTTGTAACTCCGAGTGGCCTCCCGGAGCTTTTTGATTTTATTAAAAGTTCTTGCGGCAGCCGTCGACACGTGGCAAATGCTCGGGGACGTTCTCTCTATCGGTTTTCGATTTTTGAGTCGGCGTTCTTTCGCGAGTAATTGTCCCCTCGCTGCCGTAACTCTGAATGGCGCAGCAATATTGATTTGCATTATGCGCCGGCAATCGTTTTCTCGGGGAAATTGAACGGAAACAAAAGAAAGAACGGCCGCCCTCCTGTTCGAATTTCTCTTCTCTTTCTTCCATATCTTTTTTCCTTCTCTCTCTCTCTCTCTCTCTCTCTCTCTCTCTCTCTCTCTCCCTCTCTTTCCTGCTCCCGCCTGGCGAACGTCCAGCCCGTCGTGTTGATAATTTAACGATAAGCTCCGACAAATCCTAGATCAGAACAGTATTTTCAGAACGCGGAATTTATTAATTTCGCCTCCCTATCGCAGTGTATAACCGGGCTAACAATAAAGTCGTTATCGCGTTAATTCAATTTAGGGCTGCTAGCTACTCGATGTAGATCGCGGAAAAAAACGGAAACCGATAAAACTTGGCGTTCTCGAACCTTTTGCACTGTCTTGAACAATTTCGAGCTTTAAACGTGCAAATTCGCGGCAATCAGCGCGCGTTTATCGAGAACGGAACCGCAGTCCAGAAAAAAAGCAGAGTAAACTGCTAGATTAGAATGTATTACCGCTGTTATCCTCGCAACGGGGGAAATCCTCGCCGAGATAATTAGTATCGTGTCCCACCGCAGGGATACCGAGACATCCTCCCGTAGTCCTTGAACAAAATGACTTGAAACTAAACCGTTCCTTGTTCTTTCTGTTGCAGATAAGCCTTCGGAGAGCAGTGGTGATCGAAAAAAATTCTCGCAGTGATCGCGTTTCGGTTTCGAACTTGTCTATCCGTGGTTCATCTCTGTGATAGTAATTGTTGTTGCTTCGTAGACGTTGCGTGGGCGTTCGCGATTTCGGCGATGGTCTCGGCGAATTGATTAAAGTTGAACCGAGTTAACTCGAATGTTGACCGATTTAAAAAACGAGTCGAACGAATTAAATGCGAAGTAAACCACGGCCTCGCGTCGGAATTCCAAGGGTGATCTAGTTTCCGTGTGCGTGCGTTGTCGCGGCCTTCTCGAGTTATCCGAAAGGATCCACGCGTGTCATAGTCCTCCGTCGAACACTTCCGGTTCGACGAGATGACGACGATGGTCGCGATACCGAGCTCGTTGTGCGTTCTGTTGCTGATCGGTGCCGTCGTGAAATCGGAGCCCGCGCCACGCCCGCGACCCACGCCAATCTACAGCAATCAATTTGCGGTACATGTGCCGGATGGACCGGAAGCTGCTGCCGATATCGCCGCCAAATACGGATTCGATAATTACGGACAGGTGAGTGGATCTTCGTTTCCCGACGCGCAATTATTCCCTCGGCGAGGCGCTCCCGTTCGAGAGAGAAGTTCGAACTTTGCTCGACGGTCCGTATAACCTGGACAAATTTTTATAGACCAGTGAATGTGCTTTCTGTTCACGAATCTTTCACGATTTCCCCCGAATAACCGCTCCAATTTTTTTCACGTATTTTTGGCACGTCCTGTTGTCCAATCAGTAGAGTTATTTATTCGTCGATTCATCGTCGAGAGGAATTTCTTTTCATTCTGATTAACTTTGATCTTTACGAATTTCGTACCACGAACGAAAGATAGAATTCGTCGAACAAACGTTATCGGAGACATGGAAGTTCGGGAAGTGCTCTCACCTAACAATTAATAACTTATTCCGAAGGGTCTTAAAAACTCCAAGTACACTTAGGGACTCGGAGAGTTAGGGGTGTTCGAAAGTCTCAGGAGCCTCGGAACTTCCAAGGTCATTCAAATTTGTTAAGCCTATTTGAAAGGCTTTCCGGATTTTTCTTGGCTTTGCAGGAGACCTTCTTCGAACGAATAATATTCGGAATGGTTCTTGAAACTTTGCCACTGACGATTTTCCACGAACGAACAGAACCGCGTACAGCCAAGAATCAATTCTGGGGAAACAAAATAAACTGTAGTCTTGGTTAGGAATTTTTCATGGTTCGCTTCTTTCGAAAAATTGAATTCGAATGCTGGACAAACACGCGTGTTGTTTTTTTATTAAACTGGCAGTCTCTATTTTCGCTCCGAACCGATATAGGCATATGTTGTTTTATAATCTGACTGCGGAGTTTTATGCATAGTAAACATTTTCGATTGTGCGAAGCATTTGTATGATTTCGACAATAGCGAAAGAAAAACACAGACACACAGAATAGCGTTTCACACCGGAGCGTGACGGACCAGACTGATTCACTGAAACTGTCGGGAACTTTTAAAACGAAGCCTTAAAATTTCTTTCGAATCATAGCCTTGTTAGTGACGACTAAAAGCGCTATAGTTCGTCAGCGCTCAAATACTATAATCTCCGATAGACGCAGTGATAAATGAGGGAGACAGGGGGCGATTCCTGTGCATTCTCATGGCGGTTTTCTCCGGGATAAAGCGCGGGGCCATAAACAGACAGTTTTATATTTTCCTGTTGTCGATATGCGTATATACGTGGAATCGTTCCCTCGTCGGAAGTGTTGTCCCGATTTTCGCCACATCCTGCGTCGTTAAGAGCCCGAGCGAGCAAATACCCCGGAAACGGATCGTTCCCGGTTTATGACGGTCGGCGATCGCGTAAACCTTTGGATAATAATTGAACGAAGAAATTCAATTAACCGGCGTGCGGTGGTGGCGGGATTCTTGGCAGTTTTCAACCGGCAGTGAAAACGGCCGTATAGATCCGGTCACATTTGCTCGCGTTAAATTTATCGGCGCGCCTTATCGTTCTCCATCGAATTCATTGTTAAACTTTTACGACGATCACCTACATGTCAGATCTCGACACGGGTGCGGCGGCCGCGCTAATGCGTCTCGCCGCGGGTTTTACTTTCGCGTGATTCAAGTTTAATGCCCCGGCCCGGGATCGCGATACCTCGAATATTGCAGCAACTATATATCGGTTGCGACCGTTCCACGGACCGCGACGAGAGTGTTTTTAATAGTTAGTTCACGCGAGAGGCTGCGCGCGATATCTACTGCCTTTGATAAAAGCAATCTTCACGAGATATTGTTTCGCGCTTGAACCCGGTCCCCTTATCGCACACACTGTTACCCGTCTAGCATCGAGGGAAAAAATTGAACTATCCGCCGCCGTCGCTGCACTAAAAACCATTAAAACCTATCACGAACTATGGCCGGCACACTATAATCCTCGCTACCGTTTTCACCATCGCGCCGCACCGATATCCGACAACTTTTACCTTCGACGGACAAATCGCACACAGTTTCATAGCTAGCGCGTACGCTCTCGAGACGCGAATGCATCGCAGTCGTGCATCGAAATCACCGGAACCGTGTCCTCGTTAATTATGTTTACGACCACGCTCGCACTGCCGTGCCGCGCTTATGGTCGTTCCGGCGATGTTCTCGGTCTTGGAAATCGGCTCCGCGGCGCGCAAGAGGAGCCCCCGGACGGCGCTAAACAAATTAGTTTCACTCGAACTCTGCTGAAAAATTAGTAACAGTTTTCCGACTGGCTAGATCGTACAATCCTTCATCTGGATAAGTTAATTGTTCTCACGTGGTATGTACTACGACCTTAGTTTTTTATTATGTAGAATGAATTCGTGATCGATCCGCGAGTTTCTCCGCGGATCCACTAAATTTTATTTGCACGCGTTACATACATAGTTCCGGTGGCCGCGAGAAGCAATAACATTTTTACATCTTTACGCGACGCAGTCACGTACAGTGGATCTCGTCGGGTTTTACACGAGTCCATGTTTCCAGATCGCAATGACGTTACGCGGAAAAATTTTACAACCTTTCGAACGACGACACTCGGCTCTGACCGAACGGTTATCGCCACCTAAAAGTCTCATGATCGAGCGGCCATAAATCACGTTCGTAACGATGGTTTTCACGAGCCGAGCCGAGCCGAGGCTGGGCCGAGAGCTTTTCGCGAGCCGTCGAACCTACAGGCCGGTTGTTTATTCGTTTGCGGTTCGCGTGCGCAAAAATTTCATCGAGTCAGCTATCGGGGGAGGCATCTCGTTCCTCTCGCTAATTTGCAATCCTTGTTATGCCGCCCGCGGGAATAAAAATCCCACGAATCAAGCTCGGCGGTCGCGAACCGTGTCCGACGATTCAATCCGATGTTTTCTGTATATACGTAAATTTCAGCTTGCAAATCTTCTTCGTTCCCAGTAATTTCTTAGCTGTTTCTCCAAAAAATTGATCATCGTTTCATATATAATTTGATTCGCTTTTAGTAAGCGACAGCATTCATCAACAATTGATATTAATACGGACAATAAATGTGTAGAAGGTGTTTAGATTAACTCCCTCGAAGCTACGAAACTCCGACGGTGCAGAATGTATATATTTTTAAAAATAAAATAGCCCGAGCCATTAACAAAGTTGAAATGGCTTTTAACGTCGGGGTCTCGTTTGTTTTTCAAACTGTGAGACTTGATGAGAAGTTCCACGAATTATTACTCCGGGAGAAATAATTTTATTAGTTCGGTCAGCAAGTTGCATCTTTTAATTAACACCTGAAAACGCCGCTCTTAAATTCTTGGAACATTCATTAACCCTCGCCCTCAGGAACTGGGTCGTTTTTACAGACTGTTGCAACCGTACGCCATCTTGGCCGCTGTTTTTATCGTTCTCGCGTCTTGTGCAACGTGTATACAACGAATAAAATTGCAGGAACGTGCAGTTTTCTAATTTACTCGTTATCGCAGCTTATTTAAAAATTTTCTGAAGAGATAATTAGAAGATTGCGAAACTTTATGCTGATCTACATTTTTATGGATAAATGCAAGCCGACAGAACAATGTTATACTTAACGTAAATTTATTTTACTGGAAATTTTATAAAAGCTCATTTATAAAATACAGTTGTCAATATGTACTCCAGTTACTTGCAAAATTCACAGTCCATTCGATTCACGAGAGTTGTGCCCGTTTAAAATTCAGAAAATCAAGTAGACAGTTTTCGAAGAGGAAAAGCTTCGCAGAACAACATGACTTGAAGAAGCTGTTCCCAGCGGGCCACGCGGCGCGGCGCGGCGTTCAGCCGAACGTGTAGCTCCGGAATCCAGCTGTTCAATCGTTTTTATATTTCAAGACCATTGCAAGAATCGCTGTGGACTCTCACGTTGCGCCGGGTGCACGGTGCAATGAACAAGTTCCGCGTCAGAAGTAAGTCCACCGGCTCAAAGGGTGCGGTGCACCGCGCGCGAAACTTCCCCTAACTTTGTTCCCCTTGTTTCTCAGTCGCGGCTGCGACATTTCCGCGCGACTTTCTGCGTTTCTTTACGGATATCGTCCCGCGGGGGAATTTTCAGTCCACCTAGCAGGCTCAACTTTCCGTTTTACAACGCTTTTCAACGCACCGTCAAAAGAATCGCAGTCCCCTATCGTCACAGTGCAAACAGATTCGCCATTTTTACGGACGTGATCTGACGGTTATCACGAACTCAATCTAGATTTTACTTGGTATAAAAAAATATTGTGCGCATAGGACCGCACGATCGCATTGAAAACTTCTATGGTGATTGCACACCTGTCTGTTTCTCACTCAATAACGTTTCACCTCGGAACGTGGTGGATCAGGCTCATTCACTACCCAGCAATTACGCGGTGCGGCTAAATATGTTTTCACTTCGAAAATTGTGGAACATCCTCGAGTCTCGAACGATTCCTACGAATCTAAAGGCGGTTCGTTGGCCAGCAGACGTTCCTCCGTGCTCCCAACAACCACTGCTCAAGTTTTTATCTCGCAAGGGGTGCGGCGTCGCGATGCATCGGTTGGGTTCTCTCCCCCTTTCACTGTGCACGCGTTTTATCGGCGCGGCGATCCTTTTCCGCGGCGGACCGCGCCCTAACAAGAGAGCCGGAGAAAACGCGTGCTCCGAGAAAACGTAGGCATGTCACGAGATAAAAGTTTATTACCGGTTCCTGGCAAACGCAGCCGTTCTCGGATGCACACCGGGTGCATCGGGCTGCTGCGAGGCTGCAACCGCGACACGCTCTCGAGTTTCGCGTTTTCCTAACCCCTCCCTCCCCCGCCCTCTGTCTCTTTTGTTCTTGCTGTTTTATCGCGCTCTTATTATTAGCCGTCGAGGCTAATCTTCGAAAAGGAACCGAGTTCGGTGACTTCGACCAGGGCCGTCTTGTTCGATAGGCACTGCCGATTCGTGGCTCCTGGCCACGGGAAAAATATTGGAAGATTGCAGGGCTGAGGACAAAAATGTAGGGCCGATGAAAGAATTGTCAGGCTAAAATCTCGGAAATAAATTGCATGACCTGGAAAAAAATTGTGGAACCAAGAAAAAGATCGTAGTACTTGGAGAAACGCTGTAGAATTTTGGAAAAAATTGCACGACCAAGAGAACAAAATGCAGAGTTCAAGAAAAGGTTATAGAACCCCGGAAAGATTGCATAGCTTAAGAAAAGAATTGTTGGACCTAGAGAAAGGATCGTACAGCTCGGGAAGAAATTGTGGAGCTTAGGAAACAATTTTAGTTGGTGTTAAAAAATCGTGGAGCCTTCGAAGACAGGATAGACAAGAAACAGAGATTGTTAGAACAGTTCACCGGCGTCGAGAAGTGAAGAAAGGAAAGGCGAGCAGCGATAGATCGAACAGAAAATAGTGCCTCGGGCCAGCGACTATCGTGACCACTGTCCTGACATCTCAGGTCGAATCGTAGGATTTTCGAACGGTCACGGTCTCTCCTTGCAAACGGTAGCGTCACTTAAAAAATAGAGACCAGGTTCGGGCATTAATGTGAAAGCGTTAAATGTAGGTTTCTTCTAGTGTTGCGCTCGCGGTTTCACTTGTCGCAGCCGGTTGACGAAATTGGGAACAGCTTCGCTCCACTGTCTGTTGCGTTTAGCTGGAACCTGGTAGATGCACGGGGGTTACAGAGAATTTATCTTTTTCCCGGTTCGGGGAGGATCGAATATTCCGCGGCATTTATCGCGTGCTCAGAGAGCAGAACCCGGCGCGAGGATGGGGGGAACAATGAAATATGCAGATTTCACATCGAGGAAAAGTTCTCGCGATTCTTTGTATTCAAAGTATCATTTTACGAGCGAAGGTGGAGAGGAAAGAACACGAGTGTACGGCCATTAAAAGAAAAAAGGGAAACAAAAAAGGGAGAAAAACCAAACAAGCTCCCATTCCGACAAAGCTGAAAAGCTTGTGCGTACAATCACCTGTGCTCCGGTGGAATCGCATTTGCATTGTCGGTGGCCGTTTTTCTCAGCGTCGACGGTCTCAATTTTCTTTTAAGCCGCGGCGCCGTCAAATAAACCGCGAGATCGTTCATTATGTAACGGTATAACAATAGTCGGTCTCTATGGCGTAACGTGAATCAACGGGGGGGAATCAGGAGCGCGCGTGGGCGTAGACGACGATCCTACCTCGATACGGGCTCGCGGTTTTGAGGCTGCGACGAGCTCGTTGCGGAACGAGGTCTCATTTTCTCCGGAGAAAACCGAAAGGGAACATGGCCGTCGTAAACTGCTGAATTTTGCGCGGGATACTTCGTATACGCATACGGTCTACACGATTTCGGTATAAGTAGAAAATTGTTTGTTCGTTCATTGCCGTTTTACGACGGCGCGATGTGAATATTCATTTAAACAGACAGTCTGCTGTTTCCGTACGTGTCTGCCGGCTATAAATCCTTCAGATTCGCAACCTGGTTCCAACTAGGCTGCAGACGCTCGCGCGAGTATTTCTAGTTTGTGGACTGGGTTGCGAATTAATTGGGAAACTGCTTCTATTAAGAAATAAGTGGTCCGTTTAATTTCAGAATGCTAATGCGCGGTGATAGTGCGCGGTGAGTGGTTGGAGAATGCATTGAGTGCTTCTGACACCTGTTTCTAATTTATAGTGTTTGCGTGTTGGAGAAAATTGTAGATCGTTCTAGCTGGGTTCGAATATCGAATATGTAGCTTGCAGTCTCATTCCGCAAAGAAACTCCTAGCTGATCCTCTCCAATAAAACTCCCGAAAATCTAGCAGAGTCTGCAAGAATGAAGTGGCAAGAGAAAGGCGAAAATAGGAGCCGGAGCAGCAGAAGAAAATAATCGGGAAGCCGGTACACGGAGTCGGAATATTACACCGTTATCATCGGAGGGTCTATTTGTGCTGTGCAATAAGTTGTCGCGAGTGAACAAGGGAATCGAGTTGTGTCGGTGTTCGCAGAAACACGGTTAACCGGAGAAGCTAGATCAGAAACGGGAAACTTTGCCTCTTACCGGTTCTCCTTCCTCCTTTGTTTCTCCGTTAGATCAATCCTCGTCGATACAATCGAGCAGATCAGGCAAAGAGAAGAGAGAGAGAGAGAGAGAGAGAGAGAGAGGGAAAGGAATCGATTTAAACGTGTTTTGATCGTCGCCGGTATATAGGCCGGTCGCGATTCTCGTCTATGTCGCGTTCACAGCAGAAAAGTTGCTGCCTCGATGCAATATTAAGGCGAGGCCATTCGCGGAGAAAGGATTTCGCGGGTGTTTCTCACCGGCGTGTGCCATAGTGTGGGTGTTCGCCAGGTATGCGATGAACACACCACGGAAAGAACACATCCACATAAGAGAGAACACAGATACAGAGGTTGGTGTGCGCGCACACGCCCGTCTCTCCATATTTCTCCTCGCTAGGCCGATACTTTATATTTCGCTGCTATGTACTTGCCGACGGGTTCAGCGACGGAAGGTTATTATATTTTCCAGTCAGGAGAAGTTGTCTACTCCCTTCTTCGCTTTTTTTCCCTCCTTCGCTCTACTGCTGCTGCTGCTGCTGCTGCTCCCGTTCCCTTCGTAGAAACGTGCGCTACAGCCATTTACCTCCGGCCCCGAGACGATCATAAACTATCCCCGTGTAATTCTTGACGAAATTATTTTAGGTGCCGCTTTGGGCGCACCCGGAACCCAGACAGAGCTTGCTGGAAAGTTGGATGATCAATACTTGCATTTCATTGGGAATTACCGAATGTTCAACAGCTTCACACGATCTTCCGGTCCAGCCGTTTGTGATAGTTATCCTTGCATTTATTCTTGATGAAATTGTTTTGCTTCCTGAGAAAATGAGAACCCGAGGAACACTTGAATACGTTTTGCTTGGTAAATCGATGGGGAAATCGATAATTGCTTAATGAGATTGCGATTTATCAGATTGAGCATTTTCTTGTTTTGCTCGAGGAGGTTTGAAAGCAAGATTCGTTTTGTTGAATTATGCAGGAGAGAGTGATGTAGGGGAATTATTCATTCCGTTCTGTAATTTGCTGTTTATTTTTTAACGTATTTATCCATAATCATTATTCGCGTATTATTGCATTATCGTCATTGTAAAGAGAACAGCAAGAATATATGTATAAATTGTGCATCAAGTGTATTGAATAAAATATGCCTAGCATAGTTATCACACTATTCACAAGGGGTTGGGAATTTTTTACGGAAACATAAACCGTGTTAGTAGCCGATCAGTATGATCGTCGATGTTATGCGTTTACAGCGTCTTCGATCTTTGAAAACTCGTAAAAAATATTTAATGAAATGCAATAAAACTTTTTATCTTCTTTCGAATATGACGAAGCCCCTAACAGAGCGGAAACATTTTCTTCTTGAATCCTTTCTCTATAAATCTGTTCGTAAAAATTTATATGCGCATAAAGATCTGTAGACTAGTTATTCAGTGATTTTATTTGCAATTTAAGATGAAGTTACGATTTCACACTCTTATAATAATAGACTAAAAATAATAGCTCGCTTCATAAGTAGATGCATAAAAAAAATTCCTCTTATGTCAGACACGCGTGTGAACGTAGTATGTATTACTATAGCGTTACTCCCCGGTTGACTCACGTGAGTACGTAGTATTTCGGAGCGCAAGGTCATCTCAGTTCATTGGACTTTTGCCGGTGATTAATGGCCAGCTTTGTTTCCTTCAAAGTTATAGTCCGCAGATCGTTGTCTGTTCTTTCTTCTGGAGCAGTGAATAATTCTGAACAAATTAGATGTGCTGAAACAATTTAGAAAGTCCGGTGGTATGCACATCGATCTGCACGTTTATAAATCGCTGCTAGCCTCGGCTCTCCGTCTACACAATACGTGTATGTGTATGCACGTGCACGAGTACAATACCATGAGATCGCGTGATGCAGTTAAAAATAAAGTCGTTACGCTTTCCTGTGCAAAATCACGGTATCGCATTATGCCAGGATTTTATAGGAAAAAATTCTCGGGCAGCTTGTGAGCCGAATCGATATCAATACTACAAATTACCGAGTATTTCCAGCGACTCGCATCCGGGGAAAATATTTTTCAAGTCAGCAATCTGAGGGAACCGTTCCACCAACATCCGCGCGGCGGATCTTCTTTTTCCACGAGATTTTAATTCATCATAATATTTTGCACAGTCGCAATTCTACGTTTTTATGAAAACACAGGATATTCGATTCGATCGGAAATCATGGTAAATTCATCGGAACGTATTTCTCGAGTTTATTCCGCAATTCTACCTGCGTTATAAATATTTAAAGTATTAAAAAGAAAATAAATATTAGATCGTTGAACTATAACAAGCACATTTCCCCACGATGATGTAACTAAAACTTCCCATATTCTTTGCCATCAAATAGCAGCTCTGCAAAAATTACAGAAATCGTTCGAAAAATCGAACGATGCTGAAGTGAATCAGCAAGTCGTTTGAATCGCGGATCCCGTTACCGGGCACAGAGCAACGTCACAATTTCTTACAAAAATGTCGGCTGTCGAACAGGCAGGCCCGAGCAAGTTACTCTCGCGAGGAGAGAAACACAACCGGGGGCCCCCCATATGGTCACGTGGATTCTCGGTTGCGTGAACTGGGGGGACCCCCTTGTAGAAGCCTGCTGGAAACCGGTAACTTGGGAGCCCGACAGAACCCGTTTACCGGCGATATACCGTTGCAGAGGGACAGATGCGGTCGTGGCTGGGATTAAACGCCACTCCGTTGCTTGGCCGATGGCAAAAGAAGAACTGAAGCCACCGGGGACTCGGCCTCTGCTATTCTTCCTCCCCTTCTGTCTCCTCCCCCCCACCCTCTCAGCTTCTATTTCTCGTCTACTCTCGATTTCTGCCCGTTTCTCTTCCTCCTCTCTTCTCACTTTTCCTTTTTCTCGGTGTCTTCGTTAGCCTTGTTCGACGCGTCTCTCTCTTCTCTTTAACCCCTAACTGGCGACCCCGAGCACCCCAATTTTGTCCTCTTTGCACCGCGGAATTTTCGCGTTTTCTTTTGCGACCGACCGCCTAGGCCAATTTCGCGAGCATATTAACTACCCCTGCATACCGAGCTCGCTCTAATTTCCACGCAGACACGTAATTACTTCTTAGCACTTTTCTTACCCTGCGGGACCTCGGTCTGCGTTCCTCTTGGCCTCTCCGATGCTGCAGTGTGCTGGGAATTCCTGCGGACTCCATTTGGCTCTGTGGTTTCGCCCATTTTTGGGGATTCTTCTAAATTGTTTTTTTTCTTGCGTTATGGATTCTTGTTCTTTCTCCCCTTGGCCTCTTAGGATTCCGTTCATAATAACACTGTTCCTCTTGTTGCTTTCATATGATTTCTTTTCATTTATCAACATTTTTCAGCTACCTGATTCAAGATGTTGTTCCTAATAAGCCAGGACCTATTGATTCTTTGCTTCTCTGTATTTCCATATATGTATTGTTTCTTGCATCGTCTCCAACGAGTTTCTGTATTTTCTTTGAATGCGCTACCATAACCACCGACAACTGAGTTATCTCTTAATATTTTTCTTGCGTCTCTTGGATCTTATTACGGTCTGCCTCTTTGGGCTTTGTTTAGCCTCATGCAATTTATATTGTCCCTCTCTCTTGTCGTTCTTCTCTTATATCGTGTCTTCGCTAAGTAAACTTCTTTATCCTTCACAATATCCGGTACCCAAGTACCCACATACAATTTATGTTTAAAATCTCTATACTGTTTTCTATGCCATTTTCCTTTATCACATTTGCAATATAAAATTGTACACCGAAGAAATCAGATACGACGATTGCAAACTGGGCGAGCATCGTGAAAGACATTGAGCGTTGATATTAAATTAATTTATATATTTTTCTTCAAGCAAGTTGAGAGTCTGAATTAATCCGAACACAACGTTCACAAGGATTTAAAAAATCGACGTACGGCGAAATGTGTTAAAACAACCGCCATCAAAATTTCAATTACAATAAATATAGTGCAAATAGCAATTACTAAAAAATTCCATGGAGCCTGCTCCTCTTTGATGAGGGGGTTAAATCGATTTCGAGGCTATCGCACGGTCGAGCGCTCTCCACCATTTCTTCTTTTTATGTCGATCATTTTTGATCAGCGGCTGTTGTATTAGGAAGACCGAATATTTTCGCTCTCGATCACGTGTCGAGCCACTCTTTTTCTTCCTATTTCTCTCTGTTCTCTCTGTCTCGTCTCTTCTCCATGACGGTAATCGGTGACCACGGTCGCAATCTTTTTCCCAACGAGCACCGTCACGACACTACTCGTCCCTGCGGAAACATTCGCTTATAGCCGAAGGAAGTTCGTGTCCGCGGGTATTCGGGTTGACCGTGGTAATTTCGAGAAGTATTATGTAGATCGTGTTCCAGGGAATCCTCGTTCCCTCGAAGAATTACGATGCTGAACGAGTGCCGCGGCCGGAGAGCTACGCGATGGGGGTTTGGGGAGTTTAACCCATCGGGATGGAAATGCTTCTGAATACGACCAGCCGACTTAACTCGCTTGTATAGTATCTCTCCTCTCCCTATGGTCGCGATGTTCGACGCTAGAAAACGTGACTTCGGTGGCCGATGGACGCGTTCTTGCTACAGTTTCGGTCAACGTTTACGCCACTCCCCTTATTCATCATTTTTATGCTGCTGTTAGCTCCTTTCCCTCCACAGTTTTGTCCGATGTTTATCAGCGAACTCCCTTTATTTCTACTAATTTCGTTGCTGTAATGTTTGCAGCTAGGAACATCAACCGTTCGAATTTTTGTTTGATGTCTTTTAACGCTAGAACTACCGGGTGAATCAAAATGACCTGCTCCTCATTTGTTCTCTTAGAAATATTAAAATTATAAATATGTTTATCTGAGAAATTGTTTAAGTGAATGCAATTTTGTCATTATTATAAAGCAATGTATTTTAGTTGCATAAAGATTGTATCTTTGTGTGTACATAATCAGTTAAATCAACCGTTCGAATTTTTGTTTGATGTCTTTTAACGCTAGAACTACCGGGTGAATCAGAATGACCTGCTCCTCATTTGTTCTCTTAGAAATATTAAAATTATAAATATGTTTATCTGAGAAATTGTTTAAGTGAATGCAATTTTGTCATTATTATAAAGCAATGTATTTTAGTTGCATAAAGATTGTATCTTTGTGTGTACATAATCAGTTAAATCAACCGTTCGAATTTTTGTTTGATGTCTTTTAAAGCTAGAACTACCGGGTGAGTCAAAATGACTTGCTCCTGATTTGTTCTCTTAGAAATATTACAATTATAAATATGTTTTTCTGAGAAATATTTTAAGTGAACTTCTCTACTGAAATACATATTTAAACAAAACTGGTACGAGATCTAAGTGAATGCAATTTTGTCATTATTATAAGGCAATGTATTTTAGTTGCATAAAAATTGTATCTTTGCGTGTAACCAGTAAGATCAGCCCTGTGAATGATTTTCCGATGTATCCTCATAAATTCATCTTCTGTTTGTGCTAAGATCAGTATGAATGATTGGTTTCCTCGAATCGATCTGGTAGCCGTGATTAGAATGATCGTTGACGTGGCACGTTTCATCGGCGCAATTAGTCGCGGTTATCAAAATATGGTCGAACGTTTTAGCGACGCTCGGTAAACTGCAATTATTTCGCGCAATTTAACTAAATACTGTTTGTAGTTAACACGGAGAGACCAAAGCACCAGTTTAAATCAATTATCCGGGAAAATTACTTGCGACGATAATTCAACCGTTGCTCGAGCGCCACGCTCTCCGGGTCATTACTATCGACTTTGTAGCTCGCATAGCTGAACAATCGGCGAATAGGGTCCTCGTGTTTTCCGCGCTGTCCGTCCCAGATTTTATCGGCGTTGCATATCCGTTGCACACTGAGCGACGCGCCCGCGAGAGAGAGAGACTGCAACACAGTAGTATGCACGCGCACACACGCGTGTGCGCTAACCGCGCGCTCTATGAAAATTACTTTCACTTGCCTCGTCAGTCTGAAGCCATCCCACGCCTCGCCAGTAGTCACTCTTCCGAGGATTTCCACCGCCTTCAAAATCGTTCTTCTTTTCACCATCTGCTTTCGAATACTCGTCTGCCTACCAAGGTTTCTCTAATTTGTTAAACACGGGCTCCACACAGTGGTCCGCATTGGAATATCGAGTGACATTTTGTCGAAGAATGAACTTTCTCATATTGAAGAAGAAAGATGCTTATCTTTATCTGAATGCCTTGGCTAACCTGTTTAACATTTTTTCTCTGCTCTTCTAATCCTCAGACATTTTACTTCGGGTTCCAAAAAAGGATTCCAATTTCTAATACATCATTTTAAAGAATAGCTTCTCCTGAAACGTTCTTGCGTCGCTAAGTATTCACCATCTGCTTTCACATAGATTTTACTGAAATCAACATGTGCGACTTGAATATTCAACTTGGCGGTGACCCCGTCGAATATTTCGTATAAATGAGTGATTATTGAATACTATTCGGAGGTGCTCGGATTTTCACAACATGAATAGGTATGAGAGAATAGGGTAGAACGGGTTTAGCCGGGCAAACCGAAAGTTCGGTGGCGGCTCAATAAAAGCCGTTCCGTAGCCGGAATCCAAAAAGCGAAATCCTGTGTCTCTCACGGACATCCGTTTCGTTTACCCCGAAACGTTGGATCACGGGTCGATCATGGAAACACGTCTTGTCGCTGTTTGCGCGTACTCTCGAGGAGGCTGCTGGGTAAATAATTCAAGTCGCGAATACCCGGAATAAAGGAGGGCCGGGATATCCATCCACCGGCGAAACGTTTCGAGCCTTGAACCGCGTTTTCTTACGGTTCTTCTCACGTTCCGACGGTTTTTTCCTTCGACGCTGTAACCGAAGACGCGCGTTCCCATAGAAACTTCCAATTAACCAGAATTTTATTCACTGACGCGATTCATTCATAGGAAATTCGTAAAAATTTCTTCTCGTATTAATTCGTGAAAAATTCGCATAAAAATCACTCTACCGATAAGCACATTACCAGAAGAACCAATTCTATGATTTTTCAAAGAATTTGTTCCCGGTAAGATAGTATTTGTCTGGACCTTGGACTTTGTTATGCAGACTGAAGTCTGATGTCGAGCAAAATTTTTTAGACCTTGCATAATAACGCAATTGGAAGTTTCGAGCGAAAACTTTCCTCATTCCCGTGGAATTTCGTTGAACCGATTTTTCGTTTTTCTTTGTATCAGTTTATTCTTCCTAGTCTTATTCTGCTTGATTTCTTCATTCTATCGAAATGTTCATAAATCCTCGTATCTGAAGAACTGCGCCGATTCCTTAGGGTGTAAAGATAAGACGTGTTTATGCTTCATCTACAACGTTCACGCTGCCAAAGGTTCAGTTCACTTTTTTCTTTCTAGTTTCGTCGTCTCTTGACATTCGTTTTTCTATACTTTTTGTCGTTCACGTTTATCGGTAACCGATAAGGGACAAAAATAATGCTGTACGAAAACGCACTATCGAATTAGTAGGAGTTTAGAAATATCATTATTACAGTTCTGATATCAGAAAACTATAAATAGGGGACACACTTGTCATCTTTAACACTTGATATCGCGTTACAAGGCTATTTATAATTTGTGTCGTCTTGCGAACTGCACAGAGTGCAAGTCGATCTCGATAGTCTAATATTCAATGCACCGAAGAATTTGGTACTAATCACTGGCAATTGTTTCTTCTTTTTGAAGGCATACTCTATAATTTTTATAATGAATATCGGATGATGCATACTATATACGTTTCGAGATTCTCTAAATATCTGTCTTGAAATAATTGATTGTCGAAAGCCTTAAATAATTAGACCGCGGCATATACAGTGGGTGTACAAAGTATTCGTACATCTTTTAAAAACCAATAACTTTTTTATAATTGCACCAAACGACCTGATTTTTTATATTCAATTAGAAGCATTGGTTTACGAAATGATATGCAAAAAGGTTTTCCCAAAAATTATAATTTACAAAGGTTACACGCAAAAATAAAAAAGGCATTTTTAAAAACTTTTTTATTTGGGTCCTTAATGAAAATTTGAAATATATGTTTCGTAGATTTATGTTATTTATACACATGTTGAAAATTTCATCGAAATCGATTGACGCAGGAAAAAGCGACACGCTTCGAAAGATGTCCGATTCTGTGGATTTTAAGCAGAAACTGGTCAAAAGTCGTGCAAAACTAATTTTCACAATTTTTAACCGCTTGTAGCTCGTGTGTATGTTAATCGATTTCGATGAAATCTTCAGCATGTGTATAATTAACATAGATCTACAAACCTTATATTTTAAATGTTCATTAAGGGCTCAAATAAAAATGTTTTAAAAAATGCCTTTTTAATTTTTGCACGCAACCTTGTAAATTATAATTTTTGGAAAATCTTTTTTGCATATAATTGCATAAACTAATGCTTCTAATTGATTATAAAATATCAGACTGGTTGGTACAATTACAAAAAAGTTATTAGTTTTTAAAAGGTGTACGAGTACTTTGTACACCCACTGTATAATAAAAATGAGTAGTCGCAATTTAAGACAGTAAGACGATTGAACTTTAAGGAGATATCCATTATTCACAACTTACCAAGGTGATCGAAGAAAGAACATAATCTGCAGTCTAGTTATAATAGATGTTTTACGAGTTCAACATATAACTTGGTCAAACAGTTGAACTAGTTTCTATAAAATAATTTCGGTGAAGTCTTGCGAATTCGCGCAGCAACAGCGGCGAAAATGAGTGAATTGCATCCAACTTATTCCTCTCGGATGAGAAATTAACATCGCATTATTTTAGTCAGCTCGATGCACGTAGCTGCGCGACTGCACAGGAATTTTATCTCTGTTTTCTTCTGTTTTATCTGGTTTTATCTGTCCGAGATTAAAAGTGCAGCGTGACGAAACTCGATCTTGAAACCGATGCACGATCATCAAGATGAAATTCGCAGTCCCGTCCGCCTGTAGTTAATGACAGTTCCCGCGGGTCTTTAAACGCCTCGAATTAAGAGACGCGTAATGGATCCTCGAACGTTTTGCACCACGGTGGTGCGCGAATCGTTAGCGAGGATTTCGCGCGGTTTCGCGTTAATCGGCCGATCTTGGGATCCACCAGCAGAGAAATTAAGATCGAAGATAAGCGGCAGACGCCGTTGGACGTAACTTACTTCTGCATCCGTCTCTTATTTTTAGTTGAACTTTCGCTCGAGTCATCTCTCGCGGACGCGTAATTCAATCTCAATCGCGAGAATGCGATTATGCAATAATGATCGTGATCGCGGGGCCAACGCGCCACACAAAACTATGCTGATTCAGGATCCCGAGATGCAGGTTTATTATGTTTATACGCCAGTCAACGGGATAATATTACTCGGTGTTATCGGGAATCTAATCAGCTGTACGATGAACCATCAGCGTGCTCTAAATTATTCGGAAGAGTTCTTTGCGATACTGGAACTATGTTGTTTCTCTTCTGGTTGTTGTGTGTGATATATGAGACCTTGCCTACAGAAATATTAAGTATGGAGGCAATATTAAATATTGAGCCAGTACATTGAATTGTTTTAAACGATTCGATGTATTACAAAGATTATGCTTTTTATTTTATTGCTCTCGTGTCCGTATTCCGAGGTCCCAAATTAACTCGCGAAGAGCGAATTTGTGTAAAGATGTGAATACGATGATAATATTTGCATTGTAAATGTGGTACGGTCATGAAAGAATTTTCTTACTGGATTTAGCGATGGACAGATTGGAAACGCGACTTAATAAGGTCAGAGATATACTTCTAGGGTAGTGTACCTCCGGAAGAATCAATGTGCGCCGTTCTCTATGTAAGCGGCACACGTATCGGTCTTTATAATTAAACAAGAAGTGTTTTCTCGCTTGCGTTCGGAATAGCTGCGCTAGCTAAGATGCATATTCATGATAGGATGCAGGATGAATTTAAAGTGAACCGGCGGCGCACGGTTGCTACAAAAAATATTTGCGAATTTTGTGGCGCGTGGTCGTCGAATATGAAGTCGCCGGATTTCATGGAAATTTTTCCTCGTGTAAAAATAGTTCGACTCCGGTCGATTCTTAAAAATCATTAAGACTTCATCTTCATTTTCTGTCAATTTCAACTGTATTACATAATTAACTCCGTAATTCTGCTCAGCACTTGCAAATGTTTGGTTTACTGCATGAAATTTAGTACATTTAGAATAAAGGTACAGAAATTGACTGTACAATATACCTATAGTGGTTCTTTTTGTGCACAGAATTTTTCAACGGTAATATTTATTTAGGTTTGAAAAAGCTTTGTAAAATTTGTGACGCTGTCACACCAGCCAATTTTGTCTCCAGCCGAGCAATTTAATGTTGAATTTTTAAAATATTCTGAATTGTAATAATGATGAATACTGCGATTGTAAAATCTTTTTCCCAAAGCGGGAATCATCGTCTAATTTTGTTGAGAGAAACCTCTCGAGAAACACAAGAGAAATCGCTGAACAAATTTCTCCTTCTCCCGAACGACTAAAAAGATAAAAATTCGTCCCTTTTTCCTCGCAGCAATAATTACATCAGATATTTAATCACCTCGTATTATACATCGTTACTCATTCGAACTGCGAAACCCTGCTCGCTGAAATTCATTTTGCAGATTTTATCCCCGCGTAAATCTCGACGCTCGCGCATTCGCCCAGCAATTTTTCCGGCAACGAGCGAAATAATTCGCTTACGCTTTATGTCTTTGCCTCCGTGATTACCGTGGTAAACTAATTCGAAAATTGATAATTGCGTTTTAGATTTCGCGCAGCATTTCAACGGAAGAGGTAGCATCCGATTGGCCGGCACGATTAAATCTTTCGAAAGTTTTTGAATGTCAAGATTATCATAACCTGTGTCTCTGGGTGCACAGGCCTTTTAGCTATCAGTGAAAGTTCAAGGAAACGTGTCTCGACCAAGTTCGGAGACTGGTGTGGGCCAAAAGAAGAAACACTTTCTTCCTAATTAGAAGAAGGAAGCTAATCATACCAGAATGCGGATTTTATGTGTCTGTGAAAAAGATTAAGCGGGTGCAAAGACAAAACTTGATTTTGGAGAAATGAAAAAAAGTCCTTCGTCAAATCGCTGCCGATGAAATCGTTCCGAATTCAGTGGACCAAAGAGCAGACCGAACAACAACTATATTCCGTTTTACACACAAAAAAAAAGGTTGGGACAGAAGTTAGTCGCAGTGACAAATCGCGTCGCCCCGCATGGCGTTCATCGTCGATTCTTTTGTTCGTCGCGCTCGATCAAAGCGTTAGAATGATTGCGGGCTTTATCTATAGTCCGAGTAGCCGGAAGCGGACGTTAAATAAGTCCGGTAATAAAGCATGACGTCGAGGCCCTCGACTTCGCAGTTTACCTGCGACACGACCGTAAATCTCGGGGTGATCGCGGGGACAAGTGTTGTTATTACGACAGGTGCGTCAAATTTACTTCGTGCTTAAAACCTCGCTGCTAAATGACCGGCATACATCTGACCCTCTGGAACCCCCCTCCCCCTCGCTACCCTAACTCACGAGATGTTGTGCATTATACAATTTGTAAAGCGTGCTCCGCCGAAACCGTGCGCGATCCCGTGACGCCGAACAAATGCGCGTACAGAATTTGGTAAATCGCTGTTTCAGCCTCGAGTTATAAACTTCGCCTCGGTTTTCCTGGTATCCTCTAGCGAAAGATCTTTCTCTCTCTTCCCGCCGTTGTAGGTTGGTTATCTACAGGCACTCATAAATTCGTTGTAATCGGCGGACTTGAGGATGGAAGTTCAACGGTTGTTACCGGCGCGGCCGATTCATGCGGAAACTTTAGAAAGCGTGCTAATTTAATTCGAACACCGCGAGAGTTTCGATACGTCGATACGTCGGATCGTCTTGAAACTCCGCTGCCGAATTATTCGTGCTTCCAACATTCCCCTCGAGTGTCTTGAAATGTTCGGTATGTTCTTTTTTTTCAGAAATTAACTTTTAAACGGGTTCGATGAAAGACATCTAGCTGGTCGGGAGCTGGCGATACGTTTAAATGGAGGCTGTTTAATTGGGGGCAACGGGATCAATCGGTGGCGATAAGTTTTAGAAATGTGCTCGGGGAAATTGATAAACCACTGGTTCTCTTCTTGGCGCCTGTAGAATTCAATAAGGTATCCCTCACCGGATCTTACGTCACGATCCAAAGAAAAAATAATCGTTCGATGAAGAACGTCATTACCCAAGATCCCCCGAAGGATCAGGACTGTATAAGATGTTGAAGGATCACATTGTGTGGCACGTGTCAGCAGGTCCATCGAGCCGAGTCAATTACGTCGGAGCCGTGTAATAAAAACGTGAGACTCGCGAGATCGAAACGTGTCAGGCACCGTGGAACATTAATGAAAGTATAATAAATTGATTAATGGACGCGGAGGAAGGCGAGTGACATAGAGAGAGAAAGAGAGAGGGATACAGTGACGGGTTGCAGGATCGGCTATGAAATCACACGGCAGCGGTGCGTGGCGACGACTAATGCGTCGACATCAATCAGATTATGTTATCGACACATAGCCCGACACTCGGTTACCCTTATTGTTTCGTTTGGGTTGGTACAGTTTTCGGTGCCCGCCCCGATATTTATTCGCCTGTCCATTCGTTTATGACCGGCGATTCCACGATGGAGTTGGTATACGGAGGTCCCGGTTCTCCAGTCCCATAATAATTGTTTATCAATCTATCCCCTGGCCCGGAGCCGCCGCCACCGCCGTCCGCTTATACTGAATTTATACAGGCGCGAAATTCGAAAACACGTCGCATTTGCTATGCTAATTTCGGAAGTAATAAGCGATCGGCTTGCATGCCGATGAGATTGCCGCGATAACGGCCATCGAAATACCGGGCCGCAAGGACGAGAGATCGATGTATCGCTTAATTATGCTGCTCGACTAGCTCTCTCGCTACGGCAATTATCGCAGGACACGTTCGATCGCGGCTTCCGCGGCCACCTTCGGAAAAAGACAGAACAAAACCCTCGCGATTTCAAAGTGTCGATCGGCACGATACGATCCCGATCGAGGACGCTTTAATTAGGCATCCCTGAGAACCTTCTTTTCTCGCCTCGCCCTTTCACGCTGTTTATCCGCCCATCAAAATGGAAGTTCCCTGTTCGGGGCTTCCGATAAGCCTTCCTTATTCATCATTATACCCGACCATCCGCTTCATTGATTTTCTGGATTCACGAATTTCGCGAAGAATGGAAGACTGATGGTTCTTATTCACCTACAGTTGGGTGGTTAGGATCTGAAAAGTGCAAGAAACGTGACTTCACTTTCCATTTCATTGAATAAATTGGTTCGATTTCACAGAATTATTGCGATTGGATGGAGAAGGGTGTATATAAAAAATGAATAGACCAGGTACACCACGTCAGATCGAACGGGAACGCATTCCCTTAACTGAAATTGTTCTCCGTTTGCCACAAACCGCGTAGCAAGCATCGTCGATTGGATACAGTAAAGAAAGATGGATGCAGAAGAATACACTACGAAAGCCAATCGATCTTCCTTTGTTTCGATGTGCATACGTATACTCGCGTTGCTTAGAGATCGGAATGATCGATCGAACGAGTCAAAGTGCAGTTTCCTCGAGGCTGCGTGAAACGAGTCCATAGTCCGCGTGCAAAAGCGAACCATAGTTTGCCCGTATTCGGCGATGTCCTTCAAGCCCCTATTTCCAATTTGTTTGGGATCGGACTGACAACTCTCCCGGACACGATTACTCGCTTATATGTCAATGAGATTCGCGGTGTTAAAAGTGTTTTGTATCGTCCCACATTCGGCTCGAAAGAGAGACACGCGTGATCGACCCGCTGCTGGTAACCTCGCAGTAAATAGTTATCTCGATTCCCATCACGTCCGTTCGAGCAACCCGAAAAGGCAGATGCGTGTTCTATGGCGTTCCAACGCGACCAAGAAAATCCTCTGTGAACGCTTTTCAGTCTCCAATTTCATTCATTACGCGTACCCTACACGCCCATAAATCTTCCGGTTTGATGGGACTCTTTATACCGAGCGAAAGGTACCGGGGAATCTGCTTCCCGCATTATAAAACACGAATTTGTAGCCGTAGTTGACAAATTACCGTCCGAACTCACAATTAGTTATTACTAGACTTCAGATCTTCGTGGAAAGTATAAATTCTCCCAGTCAACTGTAAGGAACAGAAGCTAAACGAACCTGGATTTCCTCTTTAATCATTTTAATGAGTCGAAAACAGCATGAAACATCCTTCAATTCGTCTAATATCTTTACAATTTCGTATTTGATTAATCCATTTTTATACAAAATAAAAATTGCATGCATTGATTGCAAATCATAGCAACCAAGTAGGAATTTATTTCTCTCTTTAGTCGTTCTATTAAGTTGCAAGAAATGTATCGATACGAAGATTTTAGATGTTCTTGTCCGTGGGAACCCTTGCAATTAAATATTGCTTGAACTTTGACGCTGAGCTCTCAAACAGTGCCAAGCGAAGACGGAGCATCGTCCGAGTAGAAAATCTGATTTCGCTAATCGCAGGATCTAAAAATGAATTTCTAGTTTGCGGATCTGGGAAGCAGGGACGCGAAAACGCGGCAAAGGGTTAAAGCGTCGACAGGATTTATTAACCGAGGCCGCTGCCGACGGAAAATGCGTGGGATGGAAAAAGCTGGGCGTTATTAAGCCGAAGCGAGCGTGCGTCGTGTCGACAATACATGTCCGCGCCCGCGTGGCTGGGAAGGGTTAAACAAGAAGCGGGAGCATCGATGCGCAAAAACCGCGGTACATATTGCAGGAAAGTGGTAATTCCGAGGTATTTCATCGCAAAGAGTAGCGAGCATTTACACATTGTAAGCAGAGCGTGAGAGATGGGGATAGAGAGCGAGGGATGCGTACGAGAGATCAAGAGTCTGTGTTTGTGAGCGCATAAACGCGAAACATTCGAAATAAAAGAGAAACGGACGCGAAGGGGTGGGCGCGACGTTATAAATCGCCCGCCGCTGCGGTTTAAATTAGACACACTGCGTGATACGAAAATGATTAAAAAAAGGCGAGCAAGAAAGAAAATGGAGGAAATATCGTGTACCGACGCGAGCGCGCTCGCGCTTACGGAAAAAATAATGTCGTTATTGTAGCTTCAACGAGAGACAAGCAAAACAAGGATAAAACAGCGAAAAGGGATCGGGATCGTCGAGACAACAAAGAAATATGCGGTCTACGATTTATAGGACGCGGGAGCAGCGGGAACAAAAGCGGTACTTTTACGCACACTCACGCATACACCAAGTTGGTATTCCCGACTAGGTGCGTGTGGAATTTCGTAACGACGAAGCGAAAGGAACGGGTTACCAGCGGGAGTAATAAATCGATAACGGATCGATAACGAGCCTGGCCAGGCTAGCTCGTTCGTTTTCACGAGCCCCGCTGCGAAAATCAATCGTATTACCCTCTCTGCGTTAAGGAATTCGCGGATCGCTCGCTTTTATAATGCCGCGTCTTTTCACTCGCTGATTTCCGGAACAAAAGTCGGGAAAATCGGCGCTTCCAGTCTTCGTTTTAATCGGTGCTATTTATTCTGGTGTGTGGAGGAGAAAATCAGTCTGCAGTATTTTTACGCTTGTGAGGCAATCAAATGATATTATTTTCATCTTTCGTGACTTGTACTTCATCCCTTATTCATCTTATCAAATCGATTTAATGAATTTCTTTATTCAAGTATATATCAGAATAAAAATGGTACAATGTATAAATGAACATATACTAGCCGCTACAAGTAGCAAATACCAGAAGCTTAACCACTCCGTTTAATTCGAGTAAATCTCACTTGCATTTCCTTCTAGAAAAATCGTCGTAGATCTCGCTTCATTAAATAAATTGCTTCGATCACAGCGTTTAAGGTTGCCCGAGTATACGGAGTCGACTCGTTTAGCATGACGACGTGTATAGCTCTATCAGAATAGAGTTTCCTCGGACCGCTCTCGACAGGAATCGGCCGGCGCGGCGCGGGTTGATAAAAAGTTCCACGCTGTACAAGATTAATCAAGTTCGAGTGGTATCAGTTCCGTGCTCGGGAAGTAGATCCTCGTTCCCCAGTTTATCCGGCTTTTCCGGTTTGAGCACGCGAGACTGGCAGCGTCTCATCCCCCTTTCGGAACTACCCCTTGCGAGGCAGGCAGCGAAATAGATAGATAGATAGAGAGAGAGAGAGAGAGAGAGAGATCCTCGGGAACCGGTCGATGATACGTCTGTCGATCGCCGATAAGGATAACTTAAGTAAGACACGCGGTTCCACTTGCGGTTCGAGATGATTTATTCCTGCCTGTTCTCGTAGATCGCTCGATCACCCGAGGGGAGACAAGTCACGCACGCCTGCACGGTAGCCGGCAGTGATTCTTGACAGACAGGAAAGGATTTAGACTTCCTGCGATCGGAATCAAACCGGGGAATCGATGGTTTTCTGTTCGGATCGCTTCTGATACGACCGTCAACGCTTTTTTACGCTCCGCTGGCACAATGTATATGCTTTCATACTGTGTTTGAATTATTTATATTATTTACAATCGCCACGAAGTCCTCTTCATTATATTAGGCTGTAATCCTCAAAATATTCTGAAGATCTTCCAAGCAAAATCTATTTTTCGATAGAGCACCGACCCACATTGGCACACCACTGTCAGAATATTGTCACCGAATGGTAGCTCGAGACGATCCCTGCAACTAGAGCTACTTCGCAATGGATTCTATGGGGAAAGTTGAAGTCCCTGTGCAGCAGAAGGATCTTTGTCAATCGGTGTTCGAATATGTAAAGAAAAGCAGGGTCGCGAAGCAACGGCTTAGATATAAATGTCCGGCGTACGTCAATGGCATAATCTCTGCTTTGCTCGCGGCTAGGAAACGGTGCCAAGGCTCGCATAAATTTCTGGGATGGAGAGGGTCTGGAAGAAGCCGTTTCCTCGCCTGTCCTTCTCCATCCATTTGTTCTTTTCCTCTATCGGGCTTCTTCCGACGCGACCGATCGCCTCGACGGACTGCGATTTATCACGCGATCAAGACTTTCAATGTGTCTCTCTTCGTTCCGTCGATTTCAGACCTTCGATGGACTCTTTCGAAATTCCCATTTCCCAAAACAAGTCGTATAGCACGTCGGTTTCCCGGTGCCTTTCGCGACCGACGGAAAATTTTTCGGCAAGATGAACTCTCCTGCTTCTGTCACAAATAAATTTTCTCAAAATTAATTCCAAAGCAAGAACTCCTGGAGTTCGAGTGAACGATGTTTGGCGGATATTATGCGAAATTCCAGATCGAAATCCTGCTTAATTAGAGGTCGAAATCGAAGCACGTTTATCGAGTTGGCGAGTATCGAGATAAACGAAGGATCAAACGCGGGATCCAACTATATCGAGCGCAGTCCTTTTTCCATCTGCTAACGAGCACGTTGCCAAGGATAACGAACAGAATCGATCTTTTCGCGTTAGAGAGCACAGGCCGTAGTCGATTCTCAATTTACCGTAATGGTTCGATTCCTCGATACCCGATCCGCAATGGCGAGCCGACCGGCCTTGGTATTTATAATTGACGTTAGACTGTGACCACTGACGTTTCGGTAGGCCCGCTAGAATGGAAACCCGTTGGTAATCGAGCTTTTTCTGCGGACTAAAAGGTAGCAACGAGCAATTTGCGTTTCTTCCACTGACACGAGGCTCCTCTCTGAACGGTTTTCTTTAACGACCGGTCTCGTTCTGCCCGTTCGCCTATCGCTTTACCCCGAGAACAGTCGTTTTCGAGAGGCACCGCAAAGATTTTTAGTCGAATCGGAGGCTTAGAACCATGAAATATTTTTCTACGAGCTTTGCCCAACGACTGACTCTATTGCGCCAATGGAAAACGGTTCTATCGATCTTTTTATTCCAGCCGCTTCGGGTTTCGTTTCATATATATTGTCGAAATTAAGTGCTCGCGTTCGTGACGTAAATTTGTCAACTCCGAAAAAGGCAAGCTTTGTACAAATCCGTACAAATTATTCGATGGAATATTCTACATTCTGCATCGTAAAAATTTGTTATTAAATGTTGAAGGATAACTTTCTCTGTTTAGTTCAATATTTTGGGACATTGCGTTGCTTTACTGTGGGGATGGTGTTCGGCTTGTCAAGAGCTGTAGTACGTTTTGCACTCCATTAACAGAGTGATTACAACGAAGAAAGCGCGATTATGCCGAGAGTACACGGATATTGATTTTTAGAACACACCGAGAAAGCTAGCGAGAAATTTAGACACTCTCTTTCGGACCGAAAGCGCACAATGGCTCGTCATCCGTCTTTCTGATGCGCTCGCGAAATTTTGGTATCATACAGTTATAAATTGAGAAATTTATTGATCTTGAGAGAAATATTACTATGTACAGGCTGACAAGAACGACGAGTGGGATTTATGGTTTGCACACACGAAATTTATCCGCCCAACTATTGTCGGCAAACAATAAATTCTCCGAATGTATAAAAATAAATTGTTCTTACAGCCGATACGTGATCAAATGTTTTTGACCGATGTACACCATGAATATTCGCGTTTAACGTGTACGCGGAATTTATTGCTGGAATTACTCTTATTGAGTTATTCGATTACTTTCTGCCTTCTGCGTGACTTGCGTGGCAGTAGATGTTCAATTGTGTTCGTAGACGGAATAATTAATTATTTACTATGTTGGGGTTCACAGCAATCTTCAGAGTTCAAAGGATTATTCGAAAATCGAGTGTAATAGTAATTGATTTGAACTGCGGTGAAATTTGCTGATTGTTAATATGAAATTTTGTATTACTTAAACAAGTTAAAACAATTGAAAAGCATTTCATTTCATTTGCCGTCTTCTCTGCGAACGTAAAATCAAATAAACGCGACAATGAAACTCCTGACCTATAAATAAAATATTAATTCGTTTGTCTCTCTGCAAAATGCTACAGGGGTCAAAGAAATTTTCCAGTAACGAACTCCCTTAATTAAACATTTTTCATAGTCTTCGCGCACCGGTGAACAGCGCGGTATTTTATGGCCAGTAAAAAGAGAATAGAATTTACACTTTCGTTAACCCATTAAGACCCAACGTTGCGTAATTGCATTTATAGAATTTACTTTATCGAATCCTGTTATTCACGTTGCACTTTTCAAAGAGGATTGAATATTTTTATTTCATGTATTTTTCCCCACTATATCTTTTTTCATCTGGATATTGTAAAATCTGTCAAAACTGAAACACTTTTAACATTGCGATAAACCAATTTTGCCTTGAATTACACGTAGCACCAACTCAAAAATTCATAAATAGACTGCGGATTATGTGCATTTATAATAAAAATAAGTAGGTGCAATTTAAATCAGCAAAAACATTAGAAGAATTCACAAGTACCATTATATTATTTTTAATCTATTAAGTATATAAAGAAAGAAATTAAATTTTTATTCCACCTCAGTTTCTCTCTTGCGATCTAGATGAAAAGTTTTTATTTTGCATAAAGATCCGCAGTCTATTCATATATAATAATAACCCAAAAATCGTCTCGCAGCTACGAAGAAACGGATTAACATTTCTCTGGAGCGTCGTCGACTGTTGCATTCCGGTTCTCCAATAAACATTCGCGATTCAAATACTTTCCGCGAGGAGCTAGTGAATGTCCCCTAATTTCACCAACGCGAGGAATGCCCGAGCGTAATTGCCTTTGCTCGGTGTCGCTTGAAATTCGTCAGGATGAGTCCAGTTCGAACGGTTCTTTATGCGAGGCTCCCTGGCTGGCGAGCTTTGACGCATTCCGCGTCTTTATCTTGATTCTTGGCCGGCTTGACTCGTCATTTTCCTGTCTCCGTTCATCCCCCCAACTATTTCATAGCCTGGTCCCTCTTTCTGCCGGTTGCTTAGCTCTTTTTGCGCAACGCAGCTTGTACATTTCGGGTGTCGCTTTCGTCAAAGAATAGCATCGAGGCTGCAAGTCGCAGGATGTAACCAGAAATTACGCTCCTGCATTCCCCCAACGTCTCTGACGAGGAAATGCAGCCTAGATTTGACGCAAAATACTTTTGGCAACAAATTAGTCATTTATTGTACATATTGCACGGGGTGGCAATTTCTTTCGGAATTACAAAATTATATTGGTGCTTCATTTTAGCGTAGGAAAGGCTTCAAGAAAAAAACTATTCAGACTATTCATCCTATTAACTGATTATGTATTAACATTTATAAATTAATTATTGTATGTCACAATACACAAATATTGAACTCAATTTTGCACTGTAAGTTAATTCGTTTACGAGTTTGGTAAAAGGAATTTTTTCTCGCGTTTAGGCTAGCTCGGCCTCACGTCGCGAGCGACGGTCCCCTTTGTTGACACCGTTTTCTGGTTTCTTTTCCACCTTTCTTCTCGCCCCGCTGTTCTTGTTTCGCTGAAACACGCCGACCCACGCTGATTGGTTGTAATAGATCCTGTAATTGGCGTGCGCGAGCAGCGCCGCTCGCTTAGATGGATTCAGAGTTGTGCAAAACAGTTTAAAAACACGCGAATCGTGCCCGGCGAGAACCGCCGTCGCTCGTTTCGCCGAGAAATTCGCTTCCCCTTCTCTTTGGTTGACGCTACAGCCAAACTTTTTCCTACTGGGCCACTTTTAGGATCGCGATCGCTATTATAGATCGAAGATTGTGCAACCGGCTCACGTATCTCTTTCGTTTTTCAGGTACGTTCGAGGAAGTTTTTTGGGGATGAATTTTGGCCGGTTGCGTAAGTTAATTGCAATTCTTACACTCCAGATATATTCTGATAAATAATTTCCTTTTTAGTTCAGAATTTTTATATTACCTCGATTGTGCAATGACTTCTTTCAATTATCTAGAAGTGCTTTTACGGTATTTTTTCATAAAAATTTGGTTTTATTTAAGCACGTCGGAAAGTTCGTTTCAGTATGCGAGAATGATCTCCTTTCAGAATTTTCTTCTCGATATTATGAGTGTGTAAAAGTTCGAGTTTAATTGAACATGTGCAAAGTCGATTTTCCGATATCGACCTTCGGAAGTTCGTCTTTAAAAGGCAGAAGTTGCACAAAAATTTTCAGTCTGCTAATTATCGATAAAGGGAGAAAGATGGGGAGACTGATCAGAAGTTGGTTGTGGCTGAGCGATTTCCACGTAATTACGAAACGCGTTACGTTAATTCGAACGAAATAAATACTTCGGTTGCAGTTTTCTGTTGCATTGTGCGTTGCGCGGCGCGGAGTTGACACACGAAATCTGGAATTTAATTAGGTGTTCTAACATGCACGGTCTAGGAATCACGATAATACTGTTATCAGAAAAATCGCCTTTTACATTACTTTCATTAAATAATGTTTAATAATCCATGCGTTTCCCATTGCGGAATGGAACTTTACCGAATATACAAACTTTCCAATTGAAAATGCTTCGATTAATAACATCAAAGATTGCTTATCGGGAAAATGTAACCAAGAATGCTTGAATTTACGGTATTATAATTGTTGCAATTCGACGAAACATTTGTTAATTCCGAGCCTCGTCGATTGCAACGATTCGCCACCGTCGATTATTGAGAATTACTCCTGCAGGAATTTCATTGCCGGTGACAGAGAACGAGATTCGCGTACATGGAGAGCATTTCTAAACGTTCATTCGATTATTTAATTCTTTGACCGGCATCGGAAATTTGAGTTCGCGGCAAAGGGAAATTTGAATACCAGCAAAATGAATACGGCCGCAAGGGAATGGAATTCGCGCGAAAGGTTTATGGTTAATTGAAGAAAATAGAAAAGCGTTAACTTCGTTCTGGCCCTGCCGCGTCGAATCGTTTAATTGGACGGGGATAGTTCAAAATTTATACATCTAATAAGTCTGCGTAATACTCGCAAATTGACTCAAAATTGCCGCCTGTGTCCCATCGATGTAATCCATCCATTCGTATTTTATCCGAAGATTAAATTAAAATTACTCTAATCCTACCGCTGTCGATCATTTTCAAAGAAAATTTCGATCAGCAAATTTTCATTATTATCCGCAGTATAAATATTTTTCCATAAACGAATGCTCATCCAAAATTTCAAGATCGTTACAGCTATCTTCGTGATTCGCAGTTCAATTTGAACTTTTCATTAGATTTGTAGTTCCCTTTTAATTTTAATCATCGAATTAAATTCGTTTGAGGATCTTGAAGGTACGCTACAAGATTTTAATCTGATTGGACAACTTTCCGAGGGAAACCACCTCGGCACCTTCAAAGGCGAATAATATGTTCATCGCACGGTGCTTATACCTGGACAGCGGATTTTGACTCGGATCCAGTGATTTAAATAGTACTGCACCAGAAAGACAATTAAGTGAAATTTTATTTTCCGCGCGGTGGGTTTTGTCCTGTTCATTTCACCATTAGAACCAGTCGTCGGGTCGGAATGGCCCCGTTTCAGATTTTTCATTTTGCAATTACTGAAATCATAAAGGCCCTTTCGCACAGAAGTTATTAAATAAATTCTTTTCTCGTGCTAGTACTACAATAAAAGCCGCCGGCGAATTGCGACACAAATGCGTCGTTGCAATTGTTACGAATTATTATTAAAGAGTCGCTTTGGCTTTTCAGATGCAACACTTGCGTTCAAGTTTATTGACGAAGCGTTTCACGATTGGAGTGCTATTCATCAACAAGAATAAACTCTCGTTTAGTTAGAATAGAAAATTCCTGCGACTCCCGTTTGGTAATTACTTGTAATCTTCCATGTTCGACAAGTGCTCGTAGCGTCGATTACAGGAAAAATGATTGAGTAATGCAGCCTGTAACACGTTAGCCAAAGTTCCATCGATAATTTCCCGAGGCAGCAGGTTCTTTGAGGAACCGACATTTCGGTCATGACGTCGGAATCTCGTAAATCGATCGGACAGTTTGAAAGTTCCGCTTCCGGATGTCGGGGCCGGCTTACTAGATTCGACAGGAATTTCGGTGGAAGTAGGACATACGACTTCCCGGTTTTTCATACCTGTCCGACCGCCAACATTTATGAAAGTGTATGTGTGTGTTCTCCCTCTCGCGGAGTGGTTCGTGTCTCGCGGCGACGATAGGAAATTTCGCGAGGATGGCACGAGGGAGCAAAGCAGAGCGGAGCAAGAGCGGAGCAAGAGCGGAGCAGAGCCGTGCGCGCGTGCTCGACTAATTTACAAGTAGTATCACGGTCCTTCGCCTCGAGTTTTCGACCCAGGAACGACGACATCGAGTTGCCGGCGAGTTTCATGCCGGCTTGGTGCTCAAGAAGGACCGCGTATATGTTTTTAAGGGGCGCGCGAACGCGGAAGATGGGTCGTCGAAACTTGCCCGGGAACCTGCAGAAGGAGAGTCTTCCAAAGCTGCGCCCTCTCGGCTCCTCCAACCAGAAAATCAATTCTTTTACGTTTCTTGAATCTTCATCCCCTCAAAGAGTAATTCGCGTTTGCCGAATCTTAAGAGTTTTAAGGGTGTGCTAATTATCCGAGATCAGGTTCAGTCTTCTCGATCTTGCGTAACTCGTCGTCTGCTATCGTTTCTGCGAGAAGAAAAATGTTTCTGTGGAGATGCGAATAATATCGGGAGATTGGAGGGATAAAAGGGGAATAATTCCCGTTGAAAAGTATTTCGAGCCATTTTCGAGTATCCATAGAAATTGGATTCTGTGAATTTCGTTTTCCTGCCTCGCATTCGATTTCCCGCGGCCCGACCCATATTCCACTATAATGGACGATATTGACCGCGCGGCTATACCTTTGACACGATCATGTTTTGCATCGCAAAGTCGCAATCGATGATATCTACATTTTAATAGAATCTTGCACCTCGAGATTGAGTTTGAAAATCTTCAAAGCGGAATAGTAAGACAACCGCTGCATAGACGGCCAAAGCTTTGTATCGCTTAGCTGGCTAGCCAGATAGTTAATTTCTAGGCGTTACGGGGCGGATTTTCGGCGGTGTTGGTTTGAAAGAGATATTTCCATTTCCACCCCTCGAGAGTATTACTTGGATTTTCGTTCGACCGGAGTGAAATTTCCTGAGTGAGAAATGTTCACAATTTCTATTTAAGCAAACACTACAAGTGTTATGTAGAAGCATTTAAAAGTCAACATTTTATGAATACCATCATGGATTACTGTTTATTTCAAAACTGAACCTGATTTTCCAGGCAATTCCGATAATGAGTCAAAAAAATGTTCTAACGCTAAACCTACCGAGCACTAAAAGCGATGAAAATGTTTTTGACATGGCTCTATTTAGATTTTCTGCCGTTTTTATTACAATATGTGCTTGGATAAAGAAATTGATCGAAACAATTTCCATGTGAGCAATAATTGTGAAATCTCTATCTCTATCTGTATATAATAAAATCGTGTCCGTCTGTCTGTTTGTGACGGCATCAACTGAGAACGGCTGAAACGGCATCGTTTCTTCGGGAAGGTTTAGGAGAAATCCACATTCGAAAAAGTCCATTCGTTCAAAAGTTGTGACGTCATTAGTGACCAAAGACGACTTTTTCGCCCTCTTTTGGGCACGTTTCTGCTTATAACTTTTGGATTTGTTATTATACGTGGACAAAGTCGCAGGTACAGCTAGTTAAAAATATAGAACCGGTCATTCGACCGACAGTGGTAGGTTTAGTGTTAAACAGAAGTTAATCAACATTTAGCGGTCCACAAATTTTAATACAGAAATATAAAAAAATCAATATATATTTTTGACTCCATAATATTGTAGCTGATGTCAAAACGAGTCCAACGACTTAATGAACTGCTAGATCGGTTGACCGGACCGCTGTGCGCTGTGTCAAAGAAACAAAGTTAACGCTAGCGATGATTCGAGGTTATTCCAGGCCGGTAGATCTGCGAATCCCAGGTGGGCCGCAAGGGACACGGTCGAACGAGATTATCGGCCCCATTGGAATTTGCAGACACGACGTTTAACCCGTCGAATATGCGCGCCGTTAAATCTCCGGCGTGGTGTAACTTGGATGGCCACGGCCTCGATGCTGTGCGCGGATATCGGGCACGCTCTCGCAGGAAACCTGGGCTCTGTGTACACAGCCGCATAGGCGAGCGATCACGAAAGCCTTGATTACCGGAGACCACGGCCGGAGACAGTTATGCCAGTTACCCGCGATCTCGCGCCTAAGCGCGAGCGGGTACACAGGCCAAGTTTCTCCCCGATTGCACGTACAAACGGCCGATGCTATATGGGCACGACGTTGACGACGCGACGGAGAGGATCGTCGCCGACGAGGCGTCTCAGTCTACAGTCTCCACAGTCTCGACCTAAACTTGGATTGACACTCCTGCCTCAGACCTTCGATGAAACGGTTCAATTTAACTTGGTAACCGGTGGAAATGGTACGTCCCCTACGATCGTTAGGTATTCTTGGTTCGAGATCGAACGGGATCATCGACATCCCATCTACCGTCTCTCTATCCAGCGATACTTGCAATCGCAATTGTACTTGTACCTTCCATTCAATCGAATTTTACTTGCGCGAATTGCACACCCAATTTACTGGCATTTGGACAAGGGGAGTCAAACAAAAATTCACTTGCGTTACCGATTCTAAATACGAGATTTTTCTCTCGTCGACGATCGGGTGATTCACGAAAAACAGGCTTGAAGACAGAAGAAAATGTTAGAGAGAAAATTTAGGTGTTCTGTTTCTCGTGAGTCACCCGGTACACAGTCGCATTTGATTAAATTTGTTTGATTTTGCCGCGATGCTATCCTCGTTAATACGAAACCACAAGCACTATTTATCAATTTTTTCCTGGCTCTTCAAGACCTAAACAGCATCACTCGTAGAGCGATCGATCGCAGCTGACCGCGAGCTATTATATTCGTCGATTTTTGTCAGAAGCAGTACCCATCGAATCGCATGAATCATAGATGAGAACGTCGCGATCCGATCGCCAACGATTTCTCAGCTCCTCTGTCGCAGTTTTTACTTTCGGGAAGCCATCGCCAGTGTCATGAATCACGGGCAGAACGCGTTTCGGCTGATCGGCAACTATTTCTCAGTGTTCTCGCGTCAGAAATCTGAAAGTTAGGGACGTTGTCTCGAGAGGGCGAGCATAAATCCGGTGACCGAGCCCGCGGCGCTTCTCCCGCCGCTCGCTAAGATTCAATCTTTATTTTTGTAAAGTCCCGCGGCTGGCTTGTTCCATTAAATTCCGAAGTATTAGGTGATACGTCACGATCAAGTATTCATTAAAAGCAAAAGTTAACGGGGGAAACTTGTAAGAACTTCGAAAACTCGAGGCTTCTGCTTCATCCATATTCCCCGGCCGTAGTAACCTGCCTCCTCCTCAGGGGAATTGCGTAAGACACTAGCGGTTACTGCTGCACTTTGATTGCCGCGTCAACCATACATGGTCGGGACGAGATCGTCTAACCGTGATTCTCAACAACAAATATTTTATGCAGTTTGCAAATCCTGCCGCAAATCAGAGACTTATATTTTTATCTCTGCGAACAATATTACTGTTCACCGCCTCTTAGACATCAAGGCTGTGCGATTATTTTAATATTAAAACTACCACACATAGCAAAGTGACCCACTTTTCAGTGACTCGGTTATTAACGATCGAGCTACGAATCTTCATACAAAAAGAAATTTGTCAAGTGCTCTCTACTAGTTTCATTAAATTCCACTGACAATATAAAGTTTTATTACGGTTCTTTAGACGTTTTTCTTTGCCGGGATTTAAACGGTCGTAAATGCTGCAAACACATAAAATCCCCGTCCGACTATTTGTCCCGTACACAGTATCATTCCTAATTACTCAAATAACAGAGATTTCCTACTTTACTTCGTTCTTAAAAGCCATGTACAACGTTATCGTGAGCACAAATGACTTTTTATTAGCTCCATTAACACTCTTCGTTTTTATGGAACGGATTGAACGGCGTGCATCTTAAATATCCGTTACGAGGTCTTACTCCAATTAAGATTTTAATCGATGAATCAGAGAGTAAGGTTGAAACTGTGCTTTCCATAAGGAAGAAGGACGTACGATAAAACGTTTGAACACTGTTATACAAGATGTTGATAAAATTCGTTCAAGTATGAAGTGAAAGACAAGCGGCACGACTAACGCAAGATCCAAATGAGTATCAAAAGACCGCGATGAAGCATTGTCGATTCCTGTAAGGTAAAAGAATCTCGGTCCTTTCATGGATATTTGCCGCGATAACGAGCGTGGCAGCACACTCGTTCGCGAAGAACGAGTGTCCGCGCGTCTAAAGAAGACATTATAGCCGAAAGGAGGGGTGAAAGTTGGACGAGATTAGAATCGACGGGCGTGGGATCGGCTTCCGAAAGTGCAGCCTGCACTTTGCTGATGTATTTCGTGGCCGTGGTGCACATACACACACCGTCGAGAGAAGCTCGAACAGCGAGAGGCAGGCAGGCGCACGATAAAGGCGAATGTATCGATCGGTACGTGACGGGACCTTCTTTCACTTCCTTTGTTTCCCGTTTGATCCTTTCTTACGTTCGTTTTTCTTTATCCGCTTCTCCGCTCTTTCCTCTCTCTCTTTAACTCCGTTCCCCGTTTCAGCTCCTCGTTCGCTCACAGATCTTTTTTCCGCCGACTACTCTGCCAGTGAAAACTGAAGATTGAAGTTTTATTCATTTACCGCGTTATACCGCGCGATAAGGGCGCAGTCTCTCTCTCTCTCTTTCTGATTCTTCCCTGTACACGTGTACGAGTCCCTGTAAAATTCCACGTTTCGTCTCGCGAGCTTTTTCTCCTTCTTCAACCCGTTCCAGAGGACTTGATATGCTACAGGAAGCCCGGCAGCGTAACGCCAAGCGGTATCGCTCCCCGTTGAATTTTATTGGAAATATCGAGCGAACAACCCCCTCGGAATTCGTCCCCAGGCCACCCCATGGCGAATTCAGTCAAATATTTGACACTGGAAATTAAACGGGGCTGCGGAAAACTGCGCGGACCTTGATAAGGCGCTATAAGTAACACTCGCCTAGACCCGGCGATTATTCGCCGGGACTTCCCGAGTGTTTAGTTTGCGAAAATCGTAGTTGAAAGTTCCCGCATTCTTCGCGGACCGGGATATTGGAAGATTTGGCCGTGAGTCTCGCGAACTCATTGTTCCTCGACCTCTGGATTTATCGGCATCCTTGATTTTCGTTTTCGTTACTGTTACATTGAACCTTAATATTAAATACAATTTCATTCGTTCGATTTCAATATATGTTGAAACAAAAATTGCAGTATGTATTTTATGAAATCATCAAATTGTGCACAAAAATTGTATAGGAGCCAGTGCAATGTATTTCATTCAATCTTATAATCTTAAAATTGAATACAATTTCACTCGTTCAATTTCAATGTATGTTGAAAAACAATTGCAATATGTATTTTATAAAATCATAAAATTGTATAGAACCCAGTACGAATTCAGTGTATTTCGAATTAATTTTCAATGTTTTCAAGCTTAAATGATTTTTTACACAGAGATTAAAAATAACTCTAGACTAGACTGTTTTATACAAGATCGTTCTGACGCTTATCTTGAATAAACTTTTAATTTCACGAGTGATTTCGCACACAGTGTAGACCGTACGCCCCGTGCTCGATGATGGATGACTATAAATGCATATTCCACGGTGCAACATTTTTATAGGCTTCAAGGTTTCCGATTCGACGCGTCGCTGCGTTTCCATTATGCAAACAGAAGCCATGAAGCACGTTACACGAGGAGGGGGAGGGTGGGGCGTACAGAGAAAATAAAAGGAAAGATGAAAATTGGTGGAAAACAGGATTCCGGTGGAAAAGGGGGCCGTGGGGGGCCGGTCTCTTAGAATCGAAATGTGCAGTCTTTCGTAGCATGACAAATCATCGAAGCTTACGGGTTTCGGGATAGCGGTTGGGATTGCACGTGAGTGTAAACAACAGGAACAAATTCCAGTCGCGATGGAAACATCGATACTCTGTGTAGCCAGTCGACATTATACCTCTTTTTCTGTCGTGTACGTCCGTGTCCTGATTCTTGCATCCGCTATTTGCTTGATGCTATCTTTCATTAGCTTCGTTTTTTCCCCCTCCGCGCAGTCCACACAGAGCGAGCCACAATAAAGCATTTTCTTGTAACCCGGAACCAAGGAAACCGTGTATCGATTGCTCCTGTCACGTCCGGTGGTTCAGCCATCGATAATAATTGATGTAATCAATCATGTATAACATATATTTTCTGAATTTCTTTTTATATTTGCTCTAATAATATTGTATGAGAAATATGCCACATTGCGTGCGATAGGATTAAGAAAATTCATTTTAAATTTAAATCTTCATTGAACAAATTATAGCGAGATATATTAATATTCGTTGAAGACTGTTCATCGCTGAAGAATATGAAGATGGATACTTCAAGGAAGAAATGAACAAAAGATTGATAAATAATAACCTGGTGACTTATTATTGGTGACTTATTATACATGATTGATTATACCAATTATTACCGATGGCTGAACCACCGGACGTGACACTCCACAGACCTTCGATGCAATCTTTTTCTACTCTGTCGAGGACGATAACGTTTGTAAATACTATTCGAAGTGTCAACAGTGGTTAATCTTCCTTCGCAATCGGCGAATTGCCAATCGATCGATTACGGTCCAACGCGACGTAATTTGCGATGATACATCTCCATTTCGCAATCGTTACAGCGATGGACCTACAAAGTTATATTTACAAAGCGAGGTACAATAGTATAGATTCGATCCGGTAAGTCCAGAGAGGTTCCCGGCCGGTGAGAAATTTCTAACCGGCTCGAAGTTCACGAATAAATATTGGGAAAGTACGGGCATCGAAACCGTTCCGTTCGCAGCAGTTGTGACGCGGATTAGAGAGGAGGATTGGCTTGGTCGAAATATCGAATGAAAAAGAAAACACAGCGCTGAGAGAGGGGAATAATGAACGAATACGTATCTCCATACGGCGACGAAGTTCCTCCGTATAGGCGGAGTCCAGAAAAACGACGGAGGATTACATTTTTCCATATTTTTCGTGTTCTCCGGTAGAAGTATTAATTGCCTCGATAATTGGCCACCGTGGATCTCCATAGTAATTAGTTGGTGGACCGCGGGTACCGCTCTGTGGAACTAAACGAAAATTCCTTGATCACTTTTAAAAATCCTAGAGCAAGTAAGGGTAATATGTCTTAGTTGAAACTCGCAATAACATTTGTTAGCCGGTTCCCGTAAACCTTGATGGACACGAGAGTGAATAAAAGTATGAAGCCTGGTGGGGTAATTAGTATTCGCATCAGTCGACAAACAGGATCGATCCACGCCACGGTGGATCGTGATTTCGTTGCGATCTCGGCTCTGTAATTACTTGATCCCCGTCGGTCCCGACAGAGACAACCGGAGAATAGGAATGGCGGAGAGAAATCGAGCAAAGGTTCTCGGAGAAGGCGGTGCACGAGAACCGGAAACCGTTTCGCGAGGAGATGGGGCTGAGTGAAACGGCTCTGCAGTCGATAGAAAGAGAGAGAGAGAGAGAGAGAGAGAGAGAGAGAATCAGCGAGAGAATGAACGTGAAAGAGGGAGAGAGAGCTCGCATCGCCTCTGTCCATTGTGGTTTACCAGCGGATGTTATTTGCAGTAGGTCAAGGAAAACTTGGCACGTATCTGTTAATATTTACCGGGTCGGTTTCGGCGGCTTTTCCGAAAAAGTTCGCCGATGGTAACGATCGCGGTTTCAGCTCATCTCGGGGCCGGAAGTTCTGGTTCCGCACTTCCGACCACTTCTCCGGAAGTAGGCCGCACTTCTGGGGGGCCGAGGAATATCCCGGGGTAAACTGCGAAACACGGCCGAAACGCCTGGCTAAGATTATTTTAGTCCGCAATCCCTGCAGGCGCAACGCTCTCCTCGGAAAAAACAGAATGGAAAGTTGCTCGCGGAAAGTCGAATTCACCGGTAGGTTACCGAGAGGGAACCGCCATATCCCGCGTCCCGTTGTGTTTTCCCAGATACTCTCCCGGAAGAAAACGCTAACGAACAGATTTTTCAGCGAACACCGTTGCGAATCGGGCCGGAGAAACTTGGCAACGATTTAGCCGTTACTTTTTCCACGGCCCGGCGAAAAACCGTTCTCGGAGCGGCAAGCTTTCCTTAGGACGCCGTCTTAACGGCTGTCGAGCACTTTCCGTGAACCTGAAACGGCAGCTCTAATTTTCTGTCCACTCTGTCTCGATCGAAATTGCGCGGGACACCGCTGCAGAGTAGTCGGATTAAGACTCGTCTCCCCACTCTACCTTCTACGACGCTATTCCCCCACGCTTCCCATAAATTCTTTATATGACGTACATCGGGGAGTTCCAACTTTCTCCCCTCCGAGAACCGAAAGGTCCCCACCATCGTCAAACCTCCCACTACTACGTACTGCTGTAGAGTTAGTGGGATGGCAGTAGCGGCACGGGAACAGGGACGAAGTTCTGCAACAGCGTCTGCTTCCCCCATCAACCTCTCCTGGGGCCTGTGGGCACTATGGTGGGGACGGTTTTATTTCATTTGCGACAAAAATGCTCATCCCTGTTCTACAGCAGTCTAGTCTAAGAGTGGGGGAAGTACCTAAGCGGGGAAGGAGCCGAACCTCATGTTGGAACTTCCTGACGTATGTACACACTTACATGACGAATCTTTCTCTCGTAGAAACGCACACATGTTCGTAAAAACAGCATCGATCATCAGGTTTTTCAAATTAATGCACGGCAATATATGTATACAATTCTAATCTAATATTGATCGACAGACATTCCCCGAAAAAAAGCTTCTTATCTATAAGGATGGGGGAGAGCGTATCGATACGGATCGTCGGATGATTAACGTACAAGCAATTAATCTGCCATCAATTATAAACGTGTTTTCGAGCGTCGGGGTTTTTCGAGCAAAGGCAGCCTGTCAGTTTGACAGCATGGGATAAAGTTTGACGGGCGGATGAAACCGATGCTTTTTCATTCGAATCTAGAGAATCCGGGTCGCCCCGGGGTTCTGGATCCTCTTCCCGTAACAAATCAATTACGAATTTTCTTTCCGTTCTGTTCGGTGATTACATTTGATCCAGGACACAGGGTAAACGAATTGCGAAAGAGAAAGAGAGAAGGAGAGATGGAGAGGTGGGCCTTCGAGCCAGCTAGGGAAATCTGTGAGAAGTTCTAATATGATGATCGAATTAACCGGAATCGCGGACAGAAGAGCGTGGATCCGCACGTTCACTGACGACCCTCTATTGCTCTTTCTTTCTTTGAGATATCGTCTAACGAACGTTGCCGGTCGTTAATTACTATTCTCATTCGTGATCCTGGTTACAATTCCCTGGGCCCGCGATCTCCCCTTTTACCCGGAGCCGGAGAGACGTTCTTTCCAGAGAATATCATTTCCGGTGACGTATTTAGGCCGATGGTTGTGGATGAAACCCGAGAGAGATACCCGCCTGCAAAATCGGAATAATTGTGCTGAGCTGCCGGGTTGCAGTTCTCCGGCCTATTCAGAGACGGCCTGACCAATCAAAAAGGCCCCCATTGTTTTAGCTAAGGCATCGTTACGCTTCGAAAATTGCGTTTCTGATCCGACCCGAATTGCTCCGCTCCAAGGAAACAGACTCTTCCCTTCGAACGGTCTCACAGATGTTTAATACTTCGTTGTCGGCGTTACTTGGCATGATGTTCACGATGACGACAAACGCAGTATCCAAATTACAAAGAAACAAAACATGTATCATATTTATTTCATTCGGACAGGTCAGTGCACGGATCGTCGTGAAAATTGCAATATGAGGTTTTATGTTTCGCCGAGTCAAAACCGTGAAAATATCCTTTCGAGATGAATAATTCGCACGCACGTTTCTCCCGTACGGAACTGGAGATCTCGACCTGAAAATCGAAATAACCAGGTGCCACTCAGCTGCAACCACTGCGCTTTAATTTCGCGAATATCTGTCAGAAGATCCAGTTTCCACCTGGAAAGTGTGTCCATGATTTCTCGGATAATTTCGGTTGTCATTATAAATAGTTCGTAGCAATTGATAATTCATTGTGCCCAAAAGTTGTATTTTAGCTTCACTTATGCTCGTAAAATCGAAAAGAGCTCTCTCTCCCCTTCTCTCTGGAGGGCCCGCGTTAAAGGGCGGTGGTAAATGTCAGCGAAATGAAGCGGCGCGATTCTCGAAAGTAACTGTCTCGCGTATTTCATTCACGTGACAGTAAGTCATGAAACATGGCTTGTCAACTTTTTATATTTGCTCCCAGACGACGCTATAAATATACACAGCAGAAAATCATCCTGACAAGAGATCTGCCTCTTCGATCTTTATTCGTGTTTCGCGCGGGTTTCGTCGTGTCACTTGAATTTTTAATTGTATTTCTTTTTTTGGTTGGGAAACGGTTCTTTGGTACGTTTTCTCATTCAACCTTTTCATCACCGCGGTTTTTCCACACCTGCAAAACCGGCCATCCGTGGGGGCTGATTAAAGCTAATTATTTGCTCATCCGACTGTGTATCATTTGGATCACTTTGAAAATTTGCAATCGCATCTGGCGGACCAGAAACCCGCCCTGCTTGCTGAATTATCGATCCCTGCTGCACACGGAATGCACCGTAATGTGTGCATGGATCGGTCAAATTTGGTCGGCCACTGCTGCAATTATTAATTATTGTTCTTGAGGTTCATGCTTTTTTTAAATGCCAAGTGTCTGTTATAAAAATGCTTACGTAGCAAAAGGCATGCTATTTTTGCTACAACAGTCTTTCTCTATTTTTGAACGCTTTTATGTTGAGGTATGGAGATTGAATTTCAGCGACAGAATTCCGTATCTGTTAAATCATCTTTCTTTCTATTTTCTACCATTTCTAAAAGACTATTTTGTGCATTGGATCACAGTTCTTAAATGTAGATGCTCGCAGACGTCCAAAATTTCACACGAACTGTTTTATATCTGCTACAAAAATGTTTATTTTTCCTTTTATTTGTAGTGATGTCCAGGGCAATATTTTTCGTCGCTCTCGAAGTTGACCGACCGCAAATAAAAGCGCGTCAAAAACCGTGGTATGTTTGTAGAAAAATGTTTATTTTTATATTCCATTCGTTAGCAAGTTGCTATTTTAGAGATTAAAAGTAGAATTCAGCCCCCGGAGCAGGTTTATTATTTTTTAATGTGACCGCGTGCCCTGAAAAAATTATTCAAATTAACCTCTGAACTGTGTTGCTTTTTTTGGTGCATTTTCTTTTAAACCAGTTCTAAAAATTTTGAAATGCTAAAGAAGATCCTGGGGACCACTCTGCCTGTGTGTCTCGGATCCGCAGAAGGAGTTTCTCTTTATGGTTCCGCTGGGGTTATTACCGCCCTCTATCGTCCTCTGCGAGTATACATCTGTGATCAAAAGTAACTGCACATATGTGTTTGGAACTGCAAATTAATCTTAGAAAGTGCATTAGTCGTCGAGTGATCTAATGTTTCTGCAATACACTGCGACGTTTGTAGCGAATTTGGGTTAGGTCCTGAAGGTTCACTGCCATTTGATCCTCTCGAAACGGCAGCAACACGGAAACAAAATTATATTTTCTATAATTGTCTTTTGGTTCTCACTTTGGGCCAAGATTTCCACGGTTTTCGCCACAGTGTGGAATCCTATTCGACGACTTATCGCAGGAGAGTCCTCGGGAATCTAGATCGTTTTCGATTGAAATTTTAACGGGTAAAAGTTCGCGGATCCCCTGTAATCGGCTGCTAAGTTCCCGGACAAGCCCCCCCCCCCTGCTGGTACTTTTCGTATTCATCATGACTCGACTTATGAAAACTAATTGGTGTCGTTCGCCGGAGGCACCGTGATGCATCGCTCCGGCGAGCTTCTTGGAACTGTGTACTAATTAACCGGCGACGATGTGGGGCTCTGGTAACTTTTCGATAATCCCGGGATGCCTGGCCGATAAGCGAATCGGGGGGAACGTTGCGATTCGTTTCCAAGCTTTTTGGGGATTTTCTCTTGCGTGAGTTCTTTCAGAAATACAGATTCCACAAATAATCAAAAGCAGTTCCGCAATAATCCGACCCAAGGGAGGAACGTAAACTATTTTACAACTAAGGCGAACTAAATCACGATCGCGTGACATCAACAATTGGTGGCTTTCGGAAGTCACGCAGACGCGACACCAGCCGTCCACGCTCGCGGTCGAGCGAACAAAGGAACTTAGGGCCGAAATTTCGCGCGCGATGACACGCGACAAAGCGCGGGATCGATGACAGACATTTTTCCGCAGGGACAACGGACGGCTTGATTGCGATGAGAAGTTAATAAAGTGCCGGGACCAGGCGTCGTTACGATACTCCAACGACTAGCGTGGCGCGTTCAGCGCGGGTGCGAGCGTGCGCGCGCGGGAACATTAACGAGGGGGTGTAATGGAAGCCGGCACGTCTCAGAAAAATATGGTCGTCCGTTTATCGTGATAACGCCCGCAACGGCAGAGCATAGCTTTTCTCATCCTATTTCCTCGGGAGTCGGTGAGGCGCTTAAAAACATTGCTGTGTAGGTACCGTTCGTTGTCGCTCTTTCTCTCTCGCTTTCTCTCTCTCTCTCTCTCTAGAAATGCAATTTCGAAAATGATACGCGCCGCGAGCCCGCGCCTCCGTTGCCCGTTTATCATTCGTTACGCTCGTAAATATTACTTAATCGAATGACGTGCGCCGGGGCAAGTTCGAGGCCAGCGACACGTCGAGCGTTTCCCGTCCTGGGAAATCGAGAAGCACCACGGGAAACTCGGTTAACATCGACCGTGATTAATGAAGAAAACAAAAGAAAAATCACAGGCGATATCGAGGACTCGCAAATTGTGAAAGAGCGCTCGGCCGGGAACCGCAGATTTCGCGACGGCATCTTTCTCTTGGGAGCCAACATAAGAACTTCGAAAAATGGAGCAAAGAGTCGTTTAGAGTTTATCAAATCAAGAATTCAAATAAGAAAATTCTGAGTACCTCAAACTCACGTGATAAAGACGATATTAAAAGAACCTTGTCCATCATGATCAAATCCGAATAAACCCTTTCACGCGACGTAACTTCGACATAATAATATTTTCGCAAAATTAGGTACAACGAAGGCAATTTCCATGAGGTTTTGCAGTCCGTAGGACCTCCCATTTCGCTTACGGCAGTTGTAATTCCACGCGGCGAGAGTCCCGGGTTGCGTACACTGCCGTGATCCTGCTTATTATTACGAGGCGGCCGATGATGCTGGGCATTCTGCGGCGAGAAGGGGAAACGTCTGCTGCCTTCCGGCTACGGTTTCCTTAATGATCCAGGTAAATGAGAACGACTGGCGGTTAAAGCGCAATCGCCAGTTTTATAGGAAACCGTACGTGCTCGGCACGATAAGGTATCGTGCTCGTTTATATTAATTCCGGAAGCAGCGCCGGGCCCCGCAGCAACTGTCCGGAGATTTCAGCTCGATCGTATGTTCGACGGTTTCTGCGCGGTGATTTATGGTACCTGCGATCTAGTCGCGCGTACCGTTCTCTTCGGAATCCTTCACCTTTAGCTGTAATTATCGCTGCGTTCGGTGCCGGGAACCGTTTTGTATGTACACGAGCCAATGCACTTTAATGTGGCCTGACGTTGTAAGTTGGATTGAGTTTCAGTGGCCAGAGAACGGTGTCGCGATTCACGAACGGTTCCCCGAATCACGCGAGACGCATTTTTCCGTGGCAGATGGAACGATTAATGGCGGCAATTCGCGTTCTGATTGATGCGTTGCGATAGGTCTCCGCGATTTCTCTTTCCGTGACGGTTTCAAGGGCCATAATTAGGCTCGCGAGGCTTAGCCGGCCGCTTATAGCAGCCGAGAGGTCTAACGCGGTTACGTCGAATTAGAACGTTAAATTAGAACGTAGCGCAAGTCGTGGCCCCGATAGAGTCAGCGCGCGCGAAAACCGTCAAACGGGACACTACAAGAGAGAGAGAGGGAGAGAAAGAGAGAAGGGAAATATATAGTAAACCGAAATAGCGTCGCGGCAAATGAACGCACGCGAGAGATGTCTGCGCACACGTAAACGCGACACACGGCACGAGACTGTGCCGCGCGCGTGTGCCAAGTGAAAGCGATTCGCTTGTGTAATTTCCAACACATTGCCGGACCGTCACTGTCCTCGCACACGTCTGCAGCGAAACCGATTTTGCAGCCTACCAACCGGTAGTCTCTCGCGGAATGTCTAATTAGACGATCTTTGGACTTATCATCTCCTCGGACTTATTTACCCCCTGCAGGAAAACTCCCCCCCTCTTGTCAGGTCGCGAAAACATTTCCAACCAGTTTATTTCCCCGCGAACATTTTATCCGTGCTTGTTAGCGGACTACGAACACGGTTAATTAAATCTAAAGATGGTAATGGCAAATTTATATCTTCTTTTTAAACGAGATTAAGGAACGAGCTCCACATAATCAGGTTGTTGGAAACATTATCGCATCATCCTGAGTAATTCAGGTCGTAAGAATCATCCCCACGAACAAGAACGACACTTGTCTATCGAGACCACATTCCTTTTCCTCTTTCACCGATCGACGACGGTTTCTCTCTGTCTTTCTCTTTCTTTCTCAGCTCGTTTCACCGGGCACCTAAGCTCTCCAGCTTTCGAAGAACGCTCAAAATAATTACGCGACCCGAATTCGAGATTCGTGGCGGCAAGTGGACCGCGAATGCGACATTTGTTAACACGAGGAACCGCTCGTTGTCTCGTTGCTGAAGTGGCCCAACTCCGCTGTCGGATGAATTAAGCGGCTGCCACCTGTTTCTGATTTTCCACGCGTCCACAAGCCAGAAGCTCTGCGTTTTCGGATGCGGAAACGCCAGAACTCTCTGTTTTCTCTCTTCTCTCCCTCTGTCTTACTTTCTCTCTCGTTCTACAACGACCCCTCGTAAAAGGAGTTTACGATCCACGGGTGGACCGAGCGAGCAAACCGCTCCCTTTCGCCGCGAGAGTGCGTCATCTACTTCTCGCGAATTATTCACCGGATACGTTCTCGTTGTTTCGAGACTTGCTTCCGACTAATGAGTGGAAAGAATTTACGACGCCACCCCTAAAAGCTTGACAAAAATATCACCGGCCCCGTAACTTTTACCACCGAATGCTCCGCCGCGTCCCGCAACTTGTCGCCCCGGAAATTCTCCCCGTTTTAAATCGGCCATCTTGCCGGATTGTCGAGCGTTCATCTCACTTTTCGGCCAGATTTTTTCCGGGTCTTAACACGCTCTCTTATTCTCTGCTTCATTCTCGGCTTGACGGTATTTTTTACTGGTCTACTTACCCCTCGCATTCGGAGCTGTTTTAATTTTAGAAAACAAGACAATTTTTCTCAGAGTACATATTTTGCATTCTATATTTCTTTAATAAAAGATGAAAATTTAGAAGCATGGGATACTGTTTCATTCTATTTTCAATTTTCTGGGCGTTCCTTGAGGAGGCATAAAGTTTTATTTCATTTCACCCTCTTTGAATTTATCCATAAAAAGGTACGTTCTCATGAACTGCTGAAAATGCAGGAGATTTCGCAAATTTTGTGGAAAACAGTTTCATCCCACGTTTTCGGTTGGTTTATGCCGGTAGAATGATTTTCCATGGTTTATTCACATCAATTTTGCAGCGCCCTGTAGAACAGCATTGCGCTTCTAAACTGGAGCACGCGGGGACCGCAGATTTTGTTTGACAAACCGCCTACCAGGCCATCGACATTCCTCGTCATCCCGAAAACGTCGGGGACAACCCTCGCATTCTATAATTGGTGCATGCGAATGGTCGGCACACACGTGTTCGCGCTCCAGTTTCGCCGGGCCTGTTTCGTCCGGCCTCTTAGCACGGATCTTGGGGAATAGTTTGTTCCCCGAGTTGTCTGGCCGGGGAAACGCCACGTGCAACGTTTGCAATTTTCACGAGTTTCGCGAATTAGTGATGTGAAAAAAACCCCCGCGCCCACCGAAAGCCTGTGTTCCTTCTTGCTGTGTTTTTTGTCCGACGGCGTTATCTCTCTTTTTTTTCGCCTAGTTTTTTTCGCGTCAACGTGACTGCAATACGTTGCCGGCGAGCGCACACGAATCCTCTCAAATAGAGCCGATTAGTATGGGACAATGCGCACCGTGGGCCGCGGGATGCGTGGCGGCACGCGTCAATGTGTCTGCGAAAACCATTTTAGCTTCTGCCTTCTGGATTCTGGGGGTCAGCGGGTTACGGGGTCGAACAACTATTGAATGGGTGTCTGGAACACGGGCCTATGTCAGGCTTCCTAAATTTTATTGGAGCGCAATTTTGTTCTTTTTGTTCTGAAAGACTTTCTATAAAATTTAAAAAACCTGACACGAACTACACTGACCTGAGAATAATTTTGTGGCACTTGAAGGCCTCATAAAAATGCAACTGCGCCTCGAACCCCGCAGAAAATAAATCTCGGCGTAATTCAATCCATAAAAATTGCAGTCAAGAAATATCTTGCGAGACTCGCGAGGATTCAATAATGCCCCAAAGGAAATGAATACTATAGTCAGTGTGTCGATCGATTGTAATACTTTTCAACTGACTAGGTCATACTTGCCCGACGAATTGTACGTCGCCGATGTTACGCAGGTAAAATACAATCAGTTGATGAAGTGGCACGATGTGCAGCCTGGCAAGAGTGTACGGTCACTTTAATATGCAGCGCGGTTCACGGCACAAACTCTCATTTATCATCTGGTTCTACACTTTCTAAATAGCACTTGCGAGAGTAGCTTCTACGAGAACGTGATATTCTTCCTCTTTACTTATTTAAAATGTTGAGAAACGGGTTCCGCGCGACGGCAACCTATTATAGAAAAGTTTAGCGACACCGGAGTAAGTACACTTTCTGTATTGTATTTCTACGTGGCAAGTGCCATAATTCGAGGTCCACCGGACCACGCGATCTCGTTTACATCTTTGACACGAGGTTTACGATCTGTGTTTCGCTCGCGGTTCTCGCCATTTCATCTCCTGATTTCTGTTCCATTCAATCAATATTTTGTATACCATACTGATAAACAATATTTTCAATAATGATATAGCAATTTTTAGTGGAGACTCTGAGTCACCACACGAGCGTCAATTATCGCAATTTTCTTCTGGTCAGAGGAAAATCGAACAGCAGAGCCTATTTAGCCAACGACAGGATTTTCTAATGCGCTGTCGATCGGTAAAGTTGCAGCAGCTGGACCCTATCTAGGCCGCTATCTATCTCCCTTAAACGTTCGATTTTCATAGCTACATGCTGCCGAATAATGCAAATTACGCCTCGCAAACGAAAAAATAGTACGTTTGAGGGAGATAGTGCCTTAGATCGATCATTATCTAGCGTTTTTGAGTACTGAAAACCCCCATGTTTGTATCTCGAGAAATGAGGAGGCGAATCCCGCACCCTTGCAATCCTGGAAACGAGTCTACCGCCTCAATTATCGCAATTTTCTTCTCGTCAGAGGAAAATCGAGCCTGTTTAGCGAACGACAGGATTTTCTAATGCGCTGGCGATCGGTAAAATTGCAGCAGCCGGACCCGATCGGATCGATTAAAGCGAATTAAACGGTGACACTAATTACAGGAAAGCAAGTGTTTCCGAGCTAAGCGTTCCGACCTGGACGTCCGAGATTGAGTAACGAGGTTCGTGTCAATGACGGAGCGACGAGAATATACGAGAGAGAGAGAGAGAGAAAGAGAGGGAGAAAAAAACCGTGTCGCGACAGGCGTTTGCGATTCGTCGGCAAAAAGCCAACAGCGGCCAGCATTCGTGATCGCGACGCGCTGTAAACAGGAAGACGGAAACGAGAGCGCGAGCATGAGCACGAGCATGAGACCGTCCGACGTATGCTGTCATTGTCGTTGTGCGGAGCGGCGTGCCTTTGGCGACTGATACGCCTCGGGCTATCGTGATTTCACGTATAAATATTTATACGTGATCAAGGAATACCTGCTCGAGGACACTCTTCGCGAATATTTTCACCGGTTATTACAAAACTGTTTTTGAACACACAGGCTGACAAAGATCGCTGAACAAGCGAACGATTTTTATGAAACTTTTAGCATCGTATTTCTTTAGAACAATCACGATCCTGCACTCTGCAAAGGGTTGATAAACAAAAATCAGCAAACTAATTCGCAGATGCCCGTGATCCTCGGCGGCGCACGATCAGGTTCAATCAGCGGCACGCGCTAATCCGCATAAACAGTTTACGAGATGCGCGTTGCATCTGCCCGGGGCGTTAACAGTGCGATAAATCCGGGGGTCTGGTGCACCGGAAGAAACTAACAACCGCGGTAAATTCATTACCCCGGGGTTGATATTAAAACGGCGCGGATGGAACTTTTCGCTCGGCGGAATCTTGGCCGGCTGATAAAAGACTGCGTGGTGCGCTGTGGTGGGAGGGACGAAGGGGGGACTTGGCCATTATCGAGAGCCGTGCAACTTCCCCGAAGAAGAACCTGTCGCAGATTATGCCCGGCCACGGGCTGCTGGATAGGGAACATAATAAGCTTTCATGTTTCCTCTGGTAATTCGCGGTCCTCTCTCCTTCTCCTCCTCCTGTTCATTCTTTTTTTTTCTTCCTCCCGAGATGAACGAACACGTCGGCAACCGGGTAGCATAATCTGAGCGGAAAGCAGAGAGGATGCGACGCCGGGACGCAGCGGTGCTCGCCCGTGTAGAACTTTCAGAGCAGTTTGCATCGTAATTAAGTAATGACGTCGCACTGAGGACAGTTGATGAAAGCGTCGCCGTCGTCTTCCTTCTCTCCTCGGACCCCCGACGTTCGTTCGCGAGACCAGCTGCTTTTAACTTGCAGCATTAACGTTGACTTTCAACTAATTCCTGTAACTCGGCAGCGCGCGGGATTCACGTTGCTGTGCCACGCCGTTGTGCAACCACGTTCGACGCCGTGTCCTGTCGTCTATCGATGACGTTGCGCAACGGCCTCTAATACACCGTTGTCTCGCAGTCCATTCTTTAAGCCCGGTAATTGATTATATTTGGACTAACGGCGATCGAGCGTCTGCGGGCCGTGACGTTCCGCGAAGGAAAGTTGCACGTGGCTGTGATCGAAAGCGGCTAATCACTGCGGAAGTCTGCGCTAATGTTTTTGCGGACGTCTTTGAGGGAATTCGTGCCGTGTGATGTTTTCTTCGTTTTATATATAAAAATAATCGTACAATGATCATATACAAAAAGTCAGGTATTCATGTTTTACTCCAAAAAGCAAAATCATGGTTTAATAGGTGCATCGCGCCGTGTGTTGCTTTCTTCGTTTTATAAGAAAAATAATTATTGTTCGTGTTGGGAAATGTTAATCGCATGGTAATCGCAATTATACGAAAAAGTATTCATGCATGTTTTACTCCAATAAGCAAAAATCATTGTTTACCTAATATACGCAATCGAACACTTTCGACAGCACCCTAGTTACACCATTACACACGTATTACGTCTTACAACCACGGAAATTGAATTTCTAATTAATTCCAGGTTCGGTTAATATCAAGAAATGTGAATGTGCACAAACGCGTTCCATTTACTCGTTCACTCGATCGTGATTCGCGATGCTTCTTCTTGCGGTCTTGATAATCTACCATCGATCGCATGAATAAAGTGGAAAGTACACATAGTTCTACACACCGGTATAATTCAGAGCAATTCGTAATGACGTTATGCTGCGATAAATTTAGAAAATTGTTCGGTAAACAAAAACGTACGTCGTAAACCATTGCTTCCCTTTATTTTATACGTTCCTCTGTTTTATCGTCTTGACAAAAACTTTTAACTACGATTATGAAACATCTGTGCTATTCAATAATAATTGAATTTAATCCAAAACACAGCTATCCCACTTTTCCGGACACCAGACATGATTTCCCATAACACACGAACTGTTCTGCACAATTTCGACAGACAAACGCTTTCTACGAACAAACGTGCCCAACCATAAATCCAAAAGACATTCTACCGAGTCCATTAAAACGGGGCGCACAAAACAAACGCGCCTTTATCGTTGTCTTTCACGTGCCACGTTCCGTGCCGACTATTATTTAAAATTCCGTCAGACGTGTCAGCTGGAATATAAAGTGAAAAATCTATCCTGTCTCAAACTTTTGCACGCCTCTGCGCTTTTCCGCGTGATATTCGGTGGTTTCCGCGAGAAAAGAAAAGAAAAGAGTAAAAGGTTGGCTGAAAGGAGAACGCTCGGTGAGAAATTTACTCGAGCGATCTTCGGCTCGCTGTTCCGCGGCTTTCGAAATTACACGGAGACCCGAATTTACCGGATACCAGCGGGTGTACACGCGTCGAAACAATGCCCGCGTGGGTGGACGAGGTAATCGACCAACTAGAGGGAAATTAAACGCTCGAATCGTAACGAAGCAACCGGTTATTCCCTCCGGCATGGCAGGATTCAATTTCGCGGGGGCGGGTTTTCTTTTTAAAAAATCCGAAGTTCGTGGGCCCACCCAGCCACGCCAGCCACGTACGCTTTTTACCGCTTATGCTTGGACGAGCAGTTTTCCAATTCGATAAAGCGTTTCGCCGAACGACGCGTTTCCGACGTCGTTGAAATGTCGCCGGAGCGGAAAAGAATTTTCCGTGCGGAGGGCTCCGGCGATCCCCCTGCGTCATATTACGCGCTGAGCTATTGTGGAATGCGCATTTCATGGGAATGTTTCGGAATTATTCGCGAGAACCTCCACGGCTCGCCGTTGTCGTTACGCCGCCAATTCCGCGGACGTTTGTTTGCTCGAATTGAAACCGGAAACTTCCGCGAGACACAAGCACCCCCGGAAAAACGCCGGAAAATATCTCCGCGATTTCGCGAGCATCCTCTTCCCCCTCTGTTTTTACCTAATTCTACATTATTGCTGTTCTTGGGTCTACCGTTGCTCGAGATTCGCAGGTTAGAAAGTCTCTTTTCCGTTTTTCGTAGGTCCCCTTAAAGTTTTATCGCGTTCTCCTCAGTATGAGGATATATTCTGTACTTGCATTGATATTTGTAATATGAGAAAGTCTATGATACCTTTTTGATAACATACGTTGTCGAAAAACTTGTTCCTGTTCTTCTATTAAAATTATCCAATTCGTTAATCGTTATTTCCAATTTGTCTAATCCTGTATTTGTACAGATTTTAATTTGCTCGTATATCCCCACGTAACCAGCAGATCATTTACATTTGTGGGTACATTTAATTAATGCAAATAGCACAATCGATTTTCATATAATTTAACGCAATTATGGATTGTCATGTGTTGTTACGTTGCTCATGCTGAACTGTTCGTGCAGAGGGAGCACAAACTAAATATTTCTTCATTCTTGCCACGGGACCTTGCACAACATCGCATTATTTATCACGTTATACGAGACAGCAAACTTTGTTTGCTGACGTTCGTACATTATTATTTCAATTTTGGAAGGATTCTCACATTGATGGACAACATGCGCTCGTATTTATACTTTTTCTCACGACGGTTAAATTGCAACAGATGTAATGCACTTTCCGTGACATGCAAGCAAACATTTGGCAACGAATTTTTCGTGTTTACTCTTGTATTAATGTAATCCAGAGCTGCATGCTTGACAATTTAATAATAATTACTTTTTACGTTTTCATAGTTTGATACTTTAATGACCTGTTTCGCCCTCTATACAATTTTTTCTGTGAGCGAAAGGGCTCCCTGAACAAGACATTCGTGCACTCTCTCTACAAGTGAAAGTAGACGTATTTGTCGGGAACATGAAATACTAATGAAGATTTCTTACGGTATATCGAGGCCAGAATTTTCCTGATTCGATAACTGGCAATATATTCTCTCGAAAAGTAACTGGACAATAACCGATAACGTAAATCCGATTTTCCTCTCGTTAATAGCTACCCGAACGCGGCCAGTTTACCCGGTAACGTGTTCCGATCGACCCGCGCCCGATCCGTCGACTCGAATACAATGTCTACTAACTACTAAGTCATTACAATCCTATTACACGCACTGATAATGGTGTTCGTAATTATATTACACACCGTTTCGCCTACGGTTAGCCGCTCGTTCGTCCTCTGTTATATTTCAGATATCGTTTAATCATTCGCCCCTTTTAATTTGATGGCCTGTTGTGTCGAATCAATTGTTTTACACGTTCGCCTGATTCTTTTGATCTCGTTTTGCCCGATTCGATTAATGTCTGTGTACTTGTTCCGGCTTATTAGTAAATGAAGAAAAAGTTCAACACGGAATCAATGAAACGGAGTCTGCAACAGAGACCGAAAAATTCTGTGCAATTTTGGAAACTCGTGTATCCGATCAAATCGCAGATCAACGGTCCGATTCCATTAGCATCGCGGTAGCATATTCGCGACAGTCCGCCGTTGCTCGACAATGGACAGCACTTAGGGAAGCGATAGCGTCGTCGGGATTAAATTTTTATTCGGGGAACAGTAACTTCGGTCTGGTCTTGGCTGGCCTAGCATCAAGATCCTCGTTCCGTGGATCGTTTCCGCGTGGATGGGGAGGCGAGGGGGATGATCGAGCGAACGTTGCCGGGGTTCGAAATTCTCGCCGTGCAGCGGTAGCCTCTTCGAGAGTCGAACGCATTTCGCTTTGCCCGCCCATCGTCGTTCTCGACTTCCGAACGGCAATAATATTGTTCATTATTGGCGTTCCGAAAAATTCCCGTTTCCCTCGGCGAGCCAGTAATTCCCTCTGGAGAGGGTGCAACGGCCATCTAAACGGGGGGTTTGGAACGGAGGTAGGTTGGTTGCGCGTATCGGCGGCTGCGCTTAATGCATTTACAACGTCGCGACCATAAAACCGAGGCAGTAAGGGGTTAACCGGGCCGCGTATCGCTTTCCAAGGGCCAGCTTTCCCGATTCTCAAGAGAAAGAGCGGGGGCGTGGAGCCTGGATGCTCGTTCTCGGTTAAGAGCTCAGGTGGTTTCTCGGAGAGCGCGTCTACGAGAGAGGCTCGAGGGTCTCGTTTAAGGCGAGCCGAAGTTCGAGGGAGGTCGAAACCGGCTTGTGGACTTCAGGCAAGATCGGTTTACCGCGCTCGATACTCTCGCCGCTCGTAACGAAAACCCACCCCCCGGTCTCGCTGAGCGAGAGAAACCTCACCCGATCTCTACCAGCGAGAGAAGACTCCACCAACCCCTATATCCAGGAGCGAGAGGGAGCTACCTCCGATCTCCACGAGCGTGAAAGTACAACCCCCGATCTCTCGGAGCGAGAAGAAACAACCTCCGTTCTCCACGAGCGAGAGGGAACTATCCCCGATCCCCACGAATGGAAGGAGGATCTCCTCCCCCTATCTCCAGAAGCGAGAAAGAACAACCCCCGATCTCTCGGAGCGAGAAGAAACAACTTCCGTTCTCCATGAGCGAGGGGAGAATCTCCTCCCCCTATCTCCAGGAGCGAGAGGGAGCTACCCCCGATCTCCACAAGCGAGAAAGAACGACCCCCGATCTCTCGAAGCGAGAAGAAACAACTTCCGGTCTCCGCGAGATCGAGAGAAAACCAGAGATCTCGACAACCAAGGAAACCACCCCTTTCCTCGCAAGGTCGACGACTACAACTCCCCTCTCACCTTCTCTCACCTCGTTTGCTGCCTCCTCCTCTGACCTGTACACAAATGGGAGAGACATCGACGCGAGGAACCTCCGCGTTCAAACACACTCGCGGAACTCAACCGCAAACAGAACCTAGACCGCGCTCTTCTGAATCCGACTTGCCGAAAGAGAAAGATGAGGGGGATGAGGTGGAAGGTGGGCTTACAGTGAAAACACTGACGCAAGATTCGAGGATGGCTCGACTAAGAAGAATTCGCTGAATTCTACGATGACTGGGCTTGTCGAGAAACAGAAGGGACTCCGAGGAGGCGCGAGGATGAAAGTTTCATTGATCAAGAGGAATTGTTTGTTCGGAAGATGGTGCGAGCCTGTTTTAGATTTGTCGGGTTAGGTGGAAGTTTGTGAGAAAGTGGAGGGGATAAGTTGTTGTATTATACATACAGTTGATTATAAAGGTTGTGTGATGAATGAGTTCTGTGTTGGATGTTGTTGAGGGTGCAGCAATGTCCTCTGTTGAGGATGTTTCAGAAATTGTTTCTGCTGGTTCTGATCACTTTTGATAACATTATAAATGAAATAATAATGTCTAGAGGTCTGAAGGCACTTAAGACCTCAGTCTCTGGTGAATTAATTAGACGAACTGCTGCTGCGTTAGGGACAATGGAAAGACTAACGTGTCTACGAGAAATGTCTTTAAAAATTGATGAATGAAGGAGAGAATACTCTGCAGAGTTAATAGAGTTGCGAAGAGGGCCGCAGGATCGAATCACGGGCCCTTTGCCGTCGCTCACGCTCCACCCAACAGCTTTTCGCTTAAACGCTATCGTCGGTAGCCTCTTCCTTGTCCCAGGTTTGTTGACTGTCCGCTGACAGCGAAGGCTCACTGTGGCTCGGTTAGTTTCGAGGTTGGTTAGTTTAGCGCGTGTGCAGCCACCGCCGCCGTCGCCGCAGCTATTTGCTCGAGGAAACGAGACGCTTGTTTCATAAGCGAGGGGCAAGAACCACCATCCAACCCCTCCGAACGGGACACAGGAAATTTCCAAGGGGCGTCCCTCGGATCGGGAAAGGATCCCAGCGACTCGAAATAGTGGATCCTCCTGGTGATGAATGCGCGGGAATTGCTACGAACCGAGCTGGCAACTCGACACGGAGAAGTACGAGCCGCTGGAATGCCGGTGACGTTGATCGATCAGGGAAAGGAGTGTTGTTGATTTGATCGTGGGATTCGAATCGATGGCCATGGACCGTGCTTTTTCACCGAAGCGCGCTTGCCCTTGAGTTTATGGGGAACTTCATGGAGCCTGGATTGCTTTCGAAGTTGTATAAATCGCGTTAAAAATTGAGTTACCGAGCCTGAAATTTCTGTAGAACTGGACAGATCGATTTCTTAACGAAACATCAAATTACGTTTGTTGTTGACGAGTCCTCCTTAATGATGTTAAGAGTTGTCACTCTCGGAGCAATGATGGTCGAAGCAAATGTGGCGAGCACGGTTTTCAAGAGCGTTCGTTCCGAGTGTCGAGGTCCGCGTGGGCGTCGCCAAGGTCCGTGATCCTCGGTCGAGCGTATCGCGTGAAAAATGACGGGTCAGTTTAATAAAAACGAAGTATAATACGTGCGCTGCACACGGCAGAGCTATTTGTCGGGGGGTCGCCGCGACGTCGAGAGACATTTGACAAGCACGAAAAGCCAACTGTTCAACGTGCAAAGTTTTCGAAATATTTTCCCCCGTTGGTAGGTATGTGTATACGCATCTATATATATATATATATATATATATATATATATCCACGTGTGTTTTCCTTATGTACCGATTCCCATGATTCGCCACGTTCGCCGATCCCTCGGAAAGAAATTCCGTCGACGTTTCTTCCCGGTCCGGCTGTTGAATGGACGTTTTATGACCGGCGGGAGGGCATATCGATCGATACGCTTTGACAACTGGCCATTCCGCGAGTTAAAAATAAGAAGCATGAACGAAGAAGTGGGAGGAGTCGGAGGGGGACTGTAGGAAAAAGAAGAAGGATGTGGGCCGATGTCGCGACGTCTAATAAAATCCTGATAAAAAACCGTCGGTCTAAGACGACATTCGGACGCCTCTCGTCCTCTTCTATTTTCCTCCTCCAGGATCCTACTCGCATCCTCCTCGGTCCTTCTTGCATCATCCTCGACCCTACCAGCGTCTTCGAGCTGGATTCCGTTTCTTCAAGCCACCCCTCTCTTGCCCGGTTGAAATAGTTTCCTGTCCGCTTTCGGACGCCCGCCTCGTCTCTTGACAGAGCTCCGCCATTAATTACTCGGACCGTATAAATTTAATGAAAATTTCTGCCCGCGCAACGACGAAGCTCGACCGTCTCGATTGCTTTGTCACTATGCTAATAAAACCCAGCGAGTATTACGCGACCGACCGAGCTTACGCGTCGAGCCATTCACCTTTGTCGACGGCCGACGCGTTTTCGTTTCCACGTTTCCGCGAATTTATCGAGCTTCAGCGGATCGGGAATGCGAGAGGACAATGCAATGGTATTCGCGGTTCGATGTCCGGCGATTTGCGGTACTGGTAATTTGTCAAATCGGTTGGAGGACCTTGTTGTACAGAGCAATTGCGGGTTGAAGGATTTTAGTTTGTCCTCCTAGGGGTTACACAGACTTCTTGTGTTTGTAGTTTGAAGTATACATTTAATTCTTGCTTTGGCAGTCCTATAAAACGGTTGTAGATACGACAAATATGTTAAAATATTATTTCTCTTTACGTATATTTTAAGTACTTACATTTTACAGCGTATGCTTTTGATAATGGTATATCTTGTATTGTGAATATCTTTATTGTACACTTCTTTTCAAGAATAGAATGAACATGTCCGGGAACATGTACACTTACAACGTATCCTTCCAGAGGTTCCTCTCGAACTGTTTGCAAGTTGGTTTTAAGGGTGAAACTTTGGAGGGTGGCTTCATCCCCCACGAACTTGAGTTACCGCAGCTAAAAAAATTCCATCTATTGTTTTTGGCTGTTCTACAAGCCCGCAGTTTTCTTATTGGAGCAAACTTTCGTCCGAAGTTTTTTAATCAAGATAGAAACTTGCTCTTCCTTCATAGATTGTTTTAATTCTCTGTATCCAGTGATTTCGAAAATTACAACCCGTGGCATATTTAATAACTTTCGCTTTTTCTTGTTTCAGGTATGTGTTGCTCGTATTATGGAAATCTGCAGCAAGCTACCATGAGTAAGTGATATACCTCGTCTATCCCCTCTCGACTCGATCGATGGATAAACTCATGAATAAACTTGCCCCTTATACAAATTTTTTCCTAAACCTTCTAGCAGACAATCGAGGAAGCGCATTCGATCGACAGCATGAAATTGCTGGCTGCCTCGATTCGCGAATCGCGAAATCGTCGGGAGCGAATGATATTTTGCACCATCCGGACTAAAAAGCAAGAAAGGTGGCTCGACCCAGTTTCGCGCAATACACGATTAACCACCGAGCATGTCGATATATTCAGTGTCCACGTTCGAAGGTATCAATTCACGGCAATTCCACCGGTGCCGGCTCGCAGAGCGAGTCAATTGTCCAAACTCGCCGAAAATCATGGGCGTGCAATTACCGATCCGCATCGGATCCCCAATCAGCGGTCGCTCTTTCATTCGCGTCTGGAAATGAAAGAGCCCGCGGGGCTAGGATGCAGCGTCTATCGCGTTCGCAGAGAAACAAAGATTTTCAAGAGGCATTTCGGTTGCTCGCCGCTATAAATCGTCGAACCAGGGATAATAATAAGGCAGCCTCGCAATTATAGCCGGGAACAAAAGTCTGCTATCCAAAGGGGGTAGTGGAAACCGCAGGGAAAAAACAACCTCGAGGGCTAGCGAAGCAAGCGTTGCTCTTCGAACGGACGGTAACGAAAATTGTCGTTTAATGCGACACACGCGTCGATGATGAAGGAAAAGTAAGTCGGCGAGGCGAAAAGACGACGAAACTCGAGGAAAAACGTTTTCGGCATTGACTCATTCCACTCGAGCTCCGGAAGCCCGAATGAGGGAACAATAGTTGAGCACCGCTCGTTAAAGCATTAAAAGCACTTTTGTCTTTCGCGATTCCGGTTAAAAAGCGGCTACGATGGGCTTGGAAAGTCCGGCGACGCCAGCGTGGCTGTGCCGCGTGGGCTTCGGAAGCTGTTCTGGTTTTCTTAAAAGTGTTTCTTCCCTTTCCAACCCACCCTCATCTTTTCCATGCATCGCCATCTCGAACGACACAGTGTGTTCTTCCTCGTTTTCGGTCCTCCGGAAGGACTGTGAAATTTTTGCGAATGGGGTCTTTGATGATAAGGACTTCGTTTCCTCTTTGTGCTGGATGACTTACTCGAGCTGTAGCGATTGTCCCGCGGCTTAATTGTCAGCGAAAGCTGCAGAAAAGAGTAATTGTGTTTTCTTAATACGTTTCCACTAACATAGTCGCAGATGATAGTCATAATATTTTGAGAAATCAAAATTATTCTGTTTGTCATCGATTGATCTCGCTAGTTCGACCACATTTCCTACATGTTTTAGATCGGGGCGGGGAAGTGGAATGACGAAGGGTAGAAAATTCGAGCGGGTCTCGCCCGGAGAAGTCAATTTTCCGGATCGGACGGTATTAGAGTCAGCTTTAGTTTGCGCGGGCGCAGCTCTCGCAGCAGCACCAGCTCGCACCACTCGCATCCGACCGCTTGGAGCAGCTTCTAATCGGCTTAACGAGAGTATTCGGAGCACGCGGCCTCCGTTCGAAACGAGCGACGGGTGCGAAGAACGATTGTCATCGACGTATCCGTGGATTTCCGTGTCCGGGTTACCAGCTGAAACGCCGGAGGAAACGCTGACCTTCTAACAAACCGAATCGAACCTAGCAGTTTGACAGACCGGGGGTATTTCAAGGGTGACAGTTACGAGACTGCCGGGGAATCGGTAGAGAAGGTCGAGCTTCGAGCCCTCGATATCGGGTATAATTCGGGTCGAACTATTCGACTGGTAAATACCACGGGAAGGAGGATCGGTGGTCGATCGGTGGCCGATTAGATCCGATAAGCAGATTCCGCGTGCTCATGACGCGTAATTGACAACGATCCGCCGTCACTATTGCGCCAAAACTATCCCAAAACCTGGACAGTATTCGTATCTTTCTTGATCCGACGTTATTGCTTACGAAACTGTCGAGCTTATGCAGTTATGACAAGCGCGAGAGACACTTAGCACATTGTCCGTACATAATTAATTATCTAATGCAACGAGGGAGCTAGAGTCGCAACTCGCTTAAGGTAACAGCATCCGAAGCACGGACGAGGACAGTGTTCGGGACATTCGTTCGTTGAAAAATCGATACGGAAGCTCGAATGGACCGTCGGGATTGTAAATGGTACTCGAAGATGCCAGGAGCCGGTGTTCTCTCCTCTCTTGGCGCTTTCTTTTCGCGCCCGCTCGACGATACAGGCCGTGTCGTTCGATAAGCATTTTCGCGTGTTTAAAAGCTGCCGAACGATACTATCTCGCCCGGTGAAAGCTTCCGAGCGTTCATTGTGCCGGGATATACAGAGTCTTGACACCGTTCGCTCGCTCGAGGCCAGGCCAATAGAGAACGGTACTTCGCGAACGCTCGAAGGGGAACGGGGACTGTGGACCTTCGCGTGCCGATTCTCGATTCCTGCCCGGTCGTTACCTGTTCTGCTCGCGATTCTGTTATACGATTACTATTTGTAGAGTGCCGGGAGATTGATAGGGCAACGGTTTCGTTGTTTCTTCGAACCTAGAGGCTCGCTCGATGTGGATTCAACAGAATAAAATTAACAATTTTGTTTTCAGTAATTGTAAAATATCTTTCTAGAGGGTGTTTAGCAATACCTTGACTTCACTTTCACATTTTCCGTATCATTTAAAATTACTAATTGGCGGCGTTATACAGTATCGTCTATCGTCGTGTTTGAAACGGTTAAACAATCGTACAACACTAGATTTTTAACATCCAAATAAATCATCCGCAGATAAAACCGTCGGAAAACGGCAAACGTTATTCAGAGTATGAGCACAACTCGCCCGACAACAGGCAATAAACACTTATCACGCATTACCAACATGCTCCACCGAAATTCAGCGCGATAAAAAGTTTAATAAACACCGAACGATATTTTTATTCGACGTGGAATAGAACAAATAAACGAATCGCCATAAACCTACTGCGTTCGGTATAAATGTATTCGCGATTGGTCGGCCAACGAACGATACACATTAATTCCTGCACTTTCGCGTAAACTTGCTAATCCCATTAAACCAGGCGGATCGAAACCCTATACAGAGGTTGATGCGAGTAATCCGAGAGGCTCTTGCCTCTTTCTCCGGGGCAAATAAAAGAAAAAATGGCTAAGGAGAAGTGGAAGAAAGCGATCCATCCTACCAGCGACCCCGTTTCACCCTCGTCACGCCCCTTTCCCGCAAACTTTACAAGGTCTCTAAACACAACTAAACGAGCCAGAGGAGAGGGATAGAGGGAAAGAGAGAGGGGCTGGCTTGGTTGCGTAGCTTCGAAAGGGTTAATTGGCCCTGCTCGATTGAAAGGGTCCAGGACGCGGGATGGATTCCGAGCAAGGTTGTAGCGGTCGTTAAACCGAGCTAGCAGAAACCTCTCCGAGGGGGGTAGTTTCCTCCCCTCATGGAGAGACGTTTACGAGCACGAAGAAGGCCGGACGACGCCTAACGTTGCGCGTCCCGCGCTCGTTGTCAAAAATAACAAGCGATCCTTCGGCTGACAACGAAATCCACGGCAACTTTGACGAGGAATAAACGTTGCGAATGAAAGCTGAACGGCGAATTAGAGTCTTCCAGGTAATGCACGCGATTCAGAGCGCGCAGTGCCCGGGAAACATGCCAAAGGAACGCTCACGGGGTCGAGAAAAATTGTACGAGACCGTGTAACGACGGAATTTATCTTTCCCTAAAACAGGGAAATCGTTTTTGAACAATCGAGACGCTTGTTCGATTACGGAATTTATTTTTCCCGGATATTTTATCCGGGTAAATCATTCTTGTGGATCGAAACAACCGTCCAGAATGAAAATAATGAATCGGAGAGAACTTTGTTCAAGCTCCCGCATAATCTTCTACAATACGCGTCCAAAGAATAAGTCTAGCAAATTATCTATGATGATGAGATTAAAACAAACTTTTCCAGAGTCTGATAGGAATTAGAAAAAGTTGGCGCCGTGCGGTGGATGCATCAAAATAACCGTCCAAAATGAAAATAATAAAATGCAAATAAAATTTGTTCGAGCTCGAATAATCTTCTAAAATACACGCCCAAAAAATAAGTCCAGCAAATTATGTACGGTGATGAGATTAAAACAAACTTTCCCAGAGTCTGATAGAAATTAGAAAAAATTGGCGCCGCGCGGGGGATGGTTCGATAACTGGCGCGGACGGTTCGATCGAGGGGGTGGTTCTGGAAAAAGTTTGATTGGCGTGGCGTTCGCGTAGGCAGAAAACAAAACTTATCGGGGAACGGGTTCCCGGGTCCTATTAGAAGCATTCTTGGCACTCGAAGAAGGTGCCTATCGAGGGCGATTTCGAGAGGGGTCACGGTTCGCGAAACTTCGAAATCTCGATCTAACTTTATGAAGTGCGGCGCCAACCTCACTGGCAGTTCGTGCCAGTAGCATCACGTTCGATAGGGAGAGCTCGCCCCTAATTTCACCAACCCCCTTCTACGCCGAGAATCTGTACCCCGTTTTCCGCGCCCCCACCCGGAAACTGTCGGGACGATTTGCTTCCACTCGTAAAAACACTTTACGTTCGTTACAAGTTGACGGGCTCCGCTGAACATTTCATCGAAAGCAATCGATTTTAATGGTTCCCCGCCGATGATTGTACTCGTGCCGTTCCGGAACACAATTTTCCTGGGGTGTCTAGATTTTTCCCTAAACGCGCCATTTTTCAAGTGCCGAGGCTCGAGCATCGTTTTGTAACGCTTAACACGGGAAATAGATATGTTTGTACCTAAGTGTTCTCGAAAAGACGATTTTCATAGCAAGAGGGACGTTTCGAGACTGCATAAGTGAATTTCGAAATGATTTCAGCGAAGTACTTTTGCGGTATATTTAGTGGGAGTAATCTAATATAGTCTTCAGACTTTCCTTCGATTATACTTTCCTTAACATAATAGTTTCCAAGCAAAATGAAGCTGGCGCGCCCAAGTTTCTGATCGACTTCCCCGACTTCCATTCGACCCAGTCGGAAGTACGTTCCGCGCGCGATGATAAATATTCAATGAATACTAATTAAAGAGCACTAGCATTTAAAATTCTGATAGTCAAGAATAATTTTTAAATCGAATTCTAACGAAGAATCTCCTCTGGAAGTTCATTGCCGATCGTTTTCGACGGGGAGAAGCTTCGAAACGAAAGAAACCAATCTCCATTCACAATCTGTCCAAGATTAAACCTCCAAAAGAGATTTCACCTGAAATACATTTCTAAATTAAAGTATCTGCGAGTGATACATACATAACTTAAACGCTGCCATTTTAGTGCATCCATATGTAATCTATATTGGGAAATAAAGGGTAGAGAAGACTTTTCTCGTCGGGTTCAATATTTCACTATCGACTCAATTGCTTTAGCTTCGGAATCGACGGCGATATCACGGTCCACGAGGATCATACATAAATGAAGGCAGTTTGAAAGTCAGCCCGGTTCGCCATCGAGCGAGCAGGGACTCTAACAGCCAGTTTCAACCCTCGATAGACACCTCGGCGCATCCCCCGGGGAACATCGTTTCTTCGGCACCGTTCGCCGGGGCCTGGACAGCGTAAAATGAAGAAGCGTGTGTACGTCGGTAATGGAGTCACTTTACCGGGCACCGGGATAAAAAAAAAGGTGAAATTGACGAGGTCGTTAAGCACTTTCATTTCAGCGCGCTGCGCCGCACACCGCCGCCGACGTCGCGTCACGGCGACAAAGCTAAAGTGGCCGAAAAACGACGGCTACCCGTCTGTCCTGGGGGTTAAACGCGCCCCATGGCAGAATTATTTAACGTTCCCGCGTAACTCTGTCACTTACACTACCGTCATAAGCTGCAAAACCTGCGAGAATTACGTTTTTGTTATGCTCGACAACAAAATCCAAATTAATTTCGACTCCTGCTTCCCATAATCGACGCGGCACATTAAAAAAATTTCCTAGTAATACCGTTCAAAATTGTCGTTCTTTTAAATTGTCAGAGAGAAGAATGGGGAAAGGGATTTACAAAATTGGAAGAAATGCGAGAGAAGGGCGAACGCGATAAGGGCCTAAGAAATTCGGAACAAAAGGGCTAGGTAGACAGAATGAAGATTTACGGCAGAGAATGCGCTATACAAATTTCGTAAAAAGATATGAGAGGGTGTCACGCGTTCTGAGAGAAACCGAGGGTGAGGGTGTGACAGTTTCCACGGAGAAAGGGAGAAGCACTGTTCTCCAGCGGTGGTAGCTTATAGGGGCGTGACCCTAATGCCGATAGCGTACAGAATGTACATGCCTGTATTTGCGAATGAGCTAAAGAAGCGAATGGAGGAGGGAGGGATGGCGTGAGCCAATGAAACGGGACTCAGAAAGGGAATGGGAATAATGGATAATGTTTACGTACTGAATTAGAGTGGGGAAGAGGGTGGACGGGGTGGAGAGGAAGCTGATGGTGACACTCGTGGATTAGAGTTCGAGACAATCGATGACGAGAGTATAGTGAACGTGTTTTTATCTGTAAGGAAAACAACATATAATAAATTGGGTTAGGTAAGACAATTGGAATTTTATAGTTGTGTGGATAAGGGGGTGGAACATTTTTACACTGGAAATTCTACTGAAAAACGAAAGGGGTAGGGCACGAAAAGCATCTAGGTCCCACCTTACCAGAATAGAAAATGGTGTAATGCAAGGGTGTCGAATAAATTCCAAGCTGTTCAATTTAGTGTCAGCAGATATAGGAGATTAGCCGTGGAGGGTGGCGAATAGGAGGTAGACGGTAGAACTAAAAATTTACTCGTTAGACTGGATGGTGTAACGGCGATAGCTTGGATCCCACCCTGGGTGGGAGGATTGTCGGGGGTGGCAAGAAGATATATGAATAGAAAGAGAGAGAGAGAGACCTGGAAGCGAATGTGAATAAAACGAAGGTAATGAGATTCGAAATGGAAAGCGAAAGATATCGAGCAGGCGAAGAAATTTAAATATCTGGCATGCCTGATGCTGGTGCGGGGGTGAACAGGGGTGGCAGATAAAGGGTCGGGTGCAAGAAGAGCATCGGCAATTATGAGACAGGTGTGGGGAATAGGGAGGAACCGTTCGCAGGTGACTGGCATGGAAGATGGGGTTGTTTGACTCGCTTGGAGGGCGGCATGGTGAACTTCTGCCTAGAGTGTGGGGTTGAACAAGCTGTCGGGAAGATTTCTGAGGCACGGTTCGAACCGAAGAACTCCGCAGAGAAAGAGGAGGAAAACAGAGAAGAAGAGGAGGAAGAAGGACAGAGAGAGAGAGAGAGAGAGAGAGAAGCTTCAGAGAGAAATTGAAGAAGTAAATTAGCAACTGAATGTTCGAGACTAAGAGCATTCGAAGAAATCGGGGTAAAAAGGGGTAGGTTAGGAGACAAAGAAACACAGCGGCTCGAAGCTAAGGGAATCAAGACACAATAGATGGTATAGAAGGATAGCGGCTAGCGGCGACGAGGTCATCGGGGTAGCTACGGAAAAAAGAAGAGAAGCGAAAGACGATAAGGGTAGCTGGGTTAGAAAATAAGATGAGGGAAGGATTTGAGGGGATCGGAGGGGTAGATACATAGATGCCTAGGGCAAGAAGCAGAGGAAGACGTTGGAGAAAGGATAAGTGGGGGTCTAGGAATCGAGGGTAGCTGAGAAATGTGGATGGAGGGTTGCATGAGAAAAGGAATGGATAAACAAAGGGGTGGATCTGGGTCAGGAGGAATCAAAGGGGTGGAGGAATTCATGGGTGGAGAATGGCTGAGGGTTTAATAGAAAGTATCGGGACATGTAACCCTGCTACGTCTTTAAACACTGTACAAAGAAGAAGTGTGTACTGATTCTATACTATTCAAATAATTAATTTATCTGGAAAAAGGATCTACGAATAAATGCAGAGCAACTTAACGTTCATATACAATATTAACTCGAAGTTAAATTAGTCTACGTTACATAATAAACGAAATGGAGCAGCTGAAATGGTTGGAGAGTTCTATTTTTAGTGACATAGTCCTCCATATACATAATTACCTAGAATTTCAGCGTTCCTACCAAACGAAGTTGCTCACAATTAATTTCGTTGGTCCCTCCGAAGCCGAATTCTCCACCAGGACTCTAGTTACGTTTTAGAGTCCTAATCCTGATCGTTGTCCCGTCGGACCCGGTATCACGGAGTGTTCCACGAGCTGGAAGGATTACCGGCGAATCAAATTTCTTCGACAATTTCTTTGCACCTCGACGGGAGTATTTTCGGCGGATGGGGTCTCTACGGATGCTGGTCGTCCGGGGAAAAACTCGCAGCTGCCCTCGCAGTTGGGTTCTCCGTGTCCGAGAGATGTTTCCATCGACGTGAAACGTGACTTCCGACCTGCGAAGGCGAGCAGAAACATCGAACACCGTCGATGTAATTATGTAATCGAAGGCGGGGGAGCATTTAGAAAATTCTTCGTTCGGGAAAAGTTCTCGCTGTTTCTGAGATAGAAGGAGACTATAATTCGTTCGCTCGTGGAGTTCATTCCGGCGTGGCGGACACTTTAAACGACACTGCAAAAAACTCCGTATTTAAATACAAGATCGATTTTTCCAGCGCCGCGCTTCCGCCGCCGCCCGCGATGCATACAAATGCAAAATTATCTGCACGCCGTGTTTACCCGAACACGTCGCGAAATATATGAGCGGCCGTCTCTCGTTTTGCATTTGTAATCGACCGGCATTCTCGAGCTGTCCGTATTAATTGAGTAACAAATCGGCTAATTGAATCGTACCGTTGACCGATGTAATCTTCGGCCAATTAGATCGATCGCAGATTATACGTGTACGTCTCCCATCGACGCTGCGATTTCCGACCGATTTTTTCCCCTGTAATACTTTGAATACTTTGTAGATTTTCAGGAGGAGCAGATGCGAGGGTGTTTTTTAAATCGGTAAATTTTGACCGAGCCTGTAGAGCGGCTCGGTGCAATTGACTTCGAACTGACAAGGGACCATTCCGAAGTGACAGTCATCCATTTTGATGGAGTTCCGCGCGCAGCTCGCACGCTGGAAATTATCCGACACGTATTTTTTTTATCGACAATCGTCCCTGCGCTGGAAACAGCCCCCGAACTTTCGGGAGGGATCTATAAATTTAACCGAATATTTCGGGGGATATTAAAACTGGAATATTTACATGGCGAAATTGAAACGTTACTCCGAACAACGAATTCGTTCCTGTAAATAATTTTACTTCACTAAAACACTTGTTAAAAAATAATCTTGAAACAGCCACAAGAAGAACATCGGAAAGTCGAAAACTCTGAAATGAGACTGGACAATGCCGTTTATTAACACAGTATAAAACGAGCAGAAAAGAGGAGAACGTATTGAAAATGGACGTCGGGGGACGAATACTTTCCTTCCCGTTCGCTATACAGCGACGGGACCGCTTTCAAGCGATTTTAATTGGATCCGAGAGAGCCAAAAGCAGAAGGGGGAGAAGGGCGGAAGTATTTCGAAGATCGATGGCAGGATTCCGGGATGAAAAAAGGGATTCGATCGAACGGAAAGTTCTTTGTCTTAGTTCCCCGGGCGAGGACCTGATCCCCACAGATAGCCCCTGTCAGAGGCTGTTCGAAGAGATCGTAAAGTTTTTCATAAGTTTAATCGAGTCGCTCGGCCAGCCGATCTCCTCTCCTCCCTCGTCTTCTTCTCTGTCCGGGGGACTGTCCGCGCGATTAAACAACAAAACGCCGCTAAAAACGGAGCGTCAGCTAGTCCGGATTAGCGGATAATGGTTCGCGAGCAATGAGCCGTGCCGAGTCTTCGACCGTAGGAATCGTGCATTTAACTAGCGGGTGAAAGAGTGCCGCCCGGAAAAGCAGATTTCTCTCGTTTTCCCCAACAAATTTTCTTCTCGAAACTAGTCGAAACTGTCTTTCTGCTTCGCCACTTCGAATCTCCATTAGCACGGTATTTTTAAGCGTGCTCCGCTCGCCTGTCTGCTGTAAATGACTCGTCGAAGATTCAGGAGTCGCTCGATCTAAATTTTGTCGAATGCATGTTTAATCGCAAGTTTGTATTTTCCTGTCGTCATTCCCAGCAAAATCCTTTTGTGAACTGATTAGACAATGGAGGTACGAAGGAGCTGGAGCGTTTCTTCAATGGATTTGTTTACTGAGATGGCGCAAGGTCTGAGCGCCAGACATAATTCCGCAGAACCACCAAAGTACTGCCTACCGTCTTCCCCTTTGTGGCGCAATCACTTTGAGGCAGCGGAATGGTCGAAACTTGACAAATCAAGCGGATTTCGGATTCGATTCGACTCGGTTCGCCGGCGTTCGGTGGGAGACACGCAGAGACCCGACTTCGGTGGGCGACGATTTGCCTTCCATGCATACGAATGTAAAGTGCGGGCCACGGCGTTTCGTGGTGCTAATTGCTAGCAACTGCAGAAGCGAACTTCCCCCTCCTTCCCTCTCTCTCTCACTCTACTGGTCCACGTCATAGCTTGGCTCGGTGCGCGTGTATACGTATAATTTCGGTCGAAACGCGTGAAGGGAAACGTAAAGGCTGGCTGGCTGCTGGTGTGCAGGCGTCAAATCTTGCTGGAAGACGGATTTCGCGTCTGATGTTGGTATTAATTCCCTTTGTGCAGATTGCGGTCTGTGTTGCGTCTCTATGGAACATCCAGGCTCTCTGCGCCACCGTTACGACGAATGCCGAACGGAACTGTGGGAAGTCGATCCCCTTAAACCTGCCTCTAATTCATCATCGGATCCTTTTCTCCCTTCTTCTCGTTACGCTTCTGAGAATCGCTGTGGAAAAACAGTAGAAACTCTTCCGGAACGTTTTAATTCATTCCATAAGCTGATGCACATTTTGGTTATTAAATAAAATTTATTTAAATGTTCTCGCTAATCTCTCGACTAAATGAATCACGTTCAGTAATCTAGCGATTATACAGGATTCATTATCTTTTTACAAAATGCGACTGTAATTGATTAGAGTGCAGCACGAGTGAAACAAGCACTTCACCGAGCATTCAATTTCGAGGCAGGCATATCTTTTCCGGAACAGCTTTTTCACAGCTCGAAATCGACGTAACGATAATGTTTCCACAGAAATGATAAATTACCGTCGCCCAGAGACTGCGACGTGGATTATTTTTTTTTTCATCGTAAACGGAAGCAATTTGTAGGACAAAAGAAATGCACGTTGTTTTTGCCGCATTTCATTATTCTTTTTTCGCTGCGGAAGGGTTAGCAGCTACGAGAGCACCGTTGGACTGACTTAACCCTGGAAGCACACCCTGGGGTCTCGGTGACCCAACGAGAATTACAAAACGTTTTTCTTGGATTCTAGCCGTGCTACCATGTATTCTGAAATAGACAGACTTTATCTTTTTTCGTCGCCGCGTTTCCTTGGATTCGGTTAGGTGTAGAGCTACCGCTCAAAATTGCTTGATCCGCTACTCTATTCTATTATAAAGCTGTGGCTTTATCTTTTTCGCAATTCTTTTTCGGCTGCAATCCCTTTGACCGCATAAACGAGTTCTACTGTGCCATGATCGCGGTTTTACCTTTGTGACTGGTTTCACGATTTTCCTTTAGGCGTGCCTGTCGAATTTTACCGCGTAAATCAGTTCTACTGTGATCGAGATTCTGCCATTTTCACCATTTTTACAATTGTTCAGTCATGTCTAAAATTCGAATTTTACATCGCGCAGTTTCGATAAAAAATAATCGAGGTCTACTACACATTACAGATCAAGTAATCACCCAAATAAAAGCTCTACCAGACGAACATACTGTACTAACAAAGAACAATTAAATCTGTGTTCAAGCATTTTCGTTTCACTTCACCTCAATCCAGATCAAAATTTTATTCTCGACGTATGGACATTCAACAACAAAAACCAGACGTTGTGCGCCCAACAGACCGACACAGACGAATAAAACCTCCACTAATTAAACATTTTTAATCAACAAGGGACAATGATTAAACTCTTGTTGACGCTGGCAAACATTCGTACACCCCCGAGCTCTATCCCATTAAAAGTGAATTCTCGAAACATGCGTTTCCCAGTCGAAAAACCGAGGCGCCCCGCGCTCCGCAGACCGAACAAGCAATCAAAAAAGAAGGACGGATACCGAAAAATGTTCTTTACCAAATAGAGAGTCTAAAATTCGTACGCAAGGCGTGCTTTATCGATTCTGCAGCGCACGCAAGGAGTCTAAATATTAGATTGACGAGGGTAGAGCACTGTTTCCGCGCAGCCCGTGTTGGCAATGCAATTATGTCGAGTTCCCGCTGACATAATAATAATAACGTTGCTGGATTCACCGGGGCGCTTTCGGAATGCTCGGGTTAAGAAAATTAACCGCGTCTTCGCCCGGAATTGTATCCATCCATCTCCGGTGGCTAATTATCCGTTTAATCGAGAGCACCCTCGGCTTCTTCTGCTGGGTCGAGCCTTTCGCCGCTTCAACAATCCCCTTCTATCCACTTTTCGAGACGTTCCTGACTCTCTCTCTCTCTCTCTCTCTCTTTCTCTTCTCTCTCTGCATCTTTGCCACCCCTTAGAGCCCGCCAACCCCTTTTATGTTCGCGGAAAGAGACGACGGTGGCCGCCGAATGAACTCTCGTCGCTGACTCGATTTTCGATTCTCGAGTGGAGTGCCGGGGAAATAAATCAGAGTGCGACCACTTAGTCGCGATGAAGAAGCCGTATTTATGAATTCAATCGTTCGCGAAGTGTAAACAGAAGAATCAACCACCGGCAGGGAAGAAATTACCATCGGCCGAGGGGCGAGATTGCTTGCCGATTTAAGCCAGAGAGAGAGAGAGAGGGAGGGAGAGAGAGGGAGAGAGAGGGAGAGAGAGAGAGATCAAGGCGATTGCTTGATCATTTTATCCGAGCCACTTTGCATCGCTGATAAACCGCCATGTCTGCGAGAAAGATATTTAAATAAGCGGCTCCAGGAGAGCATTTTTCCTACTTTCTCTTGCCCTCTGCTTGCGGACCCTTTTCACGCGAAATTGCCCGGAAATACGCTAATTAGTTGCGAATTAACACTAAACCTACCGCCGTCGGTGAAATTGCTTCACCAATTTAATGAAGTTATAAAAATGCTTCCAAATGATTATGGACGCTTCTTCAGTCAACTTACTTTCGTACATGGCGCACTCGTTAAAATAGCTAACATTGTATTAAAAATTATAATATCTCAACGAAACAAAATTCTAATACGAACAAACCTTTTAAAAATTCCATTATTTCACGTATAATGCGCGCAGTGTAAAAACGTAACGCCCCAACAGAAATTGTAGTCATCTGACCTTTGATAAAGAAGAGTAGGTTTAGCCATAATGTAATCCGGTCATGAATATGCAGCAGCCAGTAAACAGCCCGATTTCGTCAGGAATGAATACAGAACGTGCCAAACATGGTCATGAATACGTTAATAAACGATATTCAACGCCCGTTTGCAACGGAGTTTTTCATTTATCTCACTCGATGAATATCGAGATGAGCAGCACAGCTTTTTTATTGTATTTTTAGAGAAACATAACGAAGCATCCGCGCCGCATTATCACAGTCCGACGAGGATGATAGCGCGATAGGGTGGCGTTGTAGCTGCCAGAACTGATCTTAGATAAGCCTGACCTAATCCAACTCTGACGCGGCTTTGCGATACGATGAGGAAACTTCAAAGTGTTCTAATTAGAAGTTGGACTTTCCGGTGGAAGCCGGCGAAGCGATGAGTCCACGGAAGCCCTTCCAGAGGCTGAAAAATAACAAAAGGAGTCGCGGCCCCGTTGAGAACCCGCTCGGAGCGGTTGCAGTTTAATATTGCATGTGTGCCGATGCTGTGACGAACGTTTCATCTCCCGACACTTCCATTTTAATTACCCAGACCCTCCAGAAAAAATCGCAAGAACGATAACGGATCATTAAATATGGAAATGTAAATTTTTTATGTCCTCCAACGTCTTCAGAGTTGGACATCCCATTCATTTTTCTGATAAATAATCAAATATGATAATCGGAGTGTTCCAGAAGTGTTCAAGATATTTATTCTGCTGTTCACTTATCTATTTTTGAAAGAGTAAAGCAAACTCCCGAGCACACAAACTGCAATAACGGAAAGATACGTGCCCATTTCAGGATTCTTAACTAAAAATAATATATCAAGCATAAATACGTTTCACGGTCCCCAGGCCCTGAATGGACGTAGTGGCACACGAAATCAAATTAAATTGTTAAGAGCGTAGCTTTAGTAGGAAAAATGAGGTGCACACCGCGCCGGCAATTTTCTCGCGTCAAAAGAGCGGCCTTTTTTAATTACAACATTCAACTTCCGGACAAAAGCAACGGAAGTTTGCAAGCGTGAAAGATAGAGCTTCGACCGGGGAATATAACACTGATTATTTCATAATGATTCACCCCCTCCAGCCCCCGAAAAATTGCAGCAATTTGCGTTCCCTGTCCGCTAAGTATAGAGGAGCCATGTTCGCGTTGTTCCATGACACTTCTGTCGTTCATTTCGATCGATGGGGTATTTTTCATTTTGTTTGTTCGATCAATAGCCGTTGGAGCGTTGTTTATTTGAACGATTGACACGGCATTTTCCGTTTAGTCGCTTATTTAATCGACGATCGCGCGGCCCATTGGAAATATTGTCCGGTAAAACACGATCAAGAGGGATGTAGCAAATTTTTTGACAACGTTCGCCCGATAAATACTCTCTCCCTCTCTCGCGAGAGAGCGCGCCCGTGTGAATAGTGGAACGAAGGAGACATTGTCGGCGCGGGAAACTCTTTTTATTCGATTGCGTCCCTTCGTTCTCCCGCGAATTTCTCATTTCAGTTTCGCGTTAATCCTTTCTGCCGCACGGATTTATTAAACTCCACGTCCGACGGAATATATTCTATGCCAGCGACGCGTGCACACCAAATTCGCCGCATTCGCTGATGCATTATTCAGCGGGTTCGCCTGATATGTATTTGTCTCATTTTGTAGCTCCGCTTCAACCCTTGTCGAGTTTAGAGGACTCGCGATAGGGACGCGTTTCGGTTCTCTATCCTCGCGAATCGCGATTTTCCCGATCGTGAGAAGCTCAACGGCTCTGCAGAGTCTTTATGCGTTTAGAACAAAAATTGGTACGTACAATTTAAAGCAGTGGACATATTTAACAAATTTGAGAACATCAACGCATTGGTTCCAGTTTAATAAAATGTTTGTGTAATAAAACTGTGTTTGGGATCGACGCAGACATTTTTTATTATTCGTAAAGATCCGCAGTCCAGTGATAATTTCCGGGAGAATACATGGGCTCAAATATAAACTTCCTTTTCTCTCCAAGAAATCACGAACGATAAAGAAGTTGCAATCACTGTAACCGTAAAACAGTTCGCGATGCAACGGGTTAAAGAAGAAAAGTGAATAGTGCTTCCACGAAGCTTGGATATTGGCTAAAAAAAAGAAAAAACGGAATCGTGCAGCCCGGGATACGTGAAGGGCTGCGCGAAAAAATCGGGAAAAGCGAGATCCGAAACGAGGGTCCGCTGTAAAATAGGATGGATCCCTGTGGAACAGGTGTATGGCGGTATTCTCCTGGAAAACGGCATAAATCCCGCGAGACAGCTCGCTATCTCGGTGCAGGCGGGGGGGCTGGTGATATCGGTTGAAGTTTTTTACCCGGATATTAGGGCGTCGCGTAACGGAGACGGGATGATTCGTTCGTTGAAAAAATCCCTGGTGATTGGAACCACTCTGTTTCTAACCTGTCGGCCTGATCCCGACCGGTCCCGGGGCGTTATCGTCGTACGTTCGTCTTCGTGAACGTCCGAAATCCCCGGACGAGAGAGAGAAAGAACAAGAGAGGAGAGAGAGAGAGAGCAATAGAGGAGAGAGAGCACTGGTCGTTCACGCTAAAAGGATCGGCTCCCGTTCGGTGCCAGCGGCGCGTAGTAAAATAGATTAGATCGAGAATAAATCCGCGCGGGATAACGATTATCGTGCGATTGTTACGTTACCGACCGCGCGAACCGACTTTTTCCGCTTATCTTTTCGATATTTCCCTCTTAGGGAAACTCCACGCTAAATTCCACCGATGATCGATAAAACCGTCGATAACTTACACGGATAGATTTCGCGTTTTATGGCCGACCCGCGTATCTTCCAGCGATATTCGACGGGATCACGCTTATTGCTTGATCGCGCGCCGATCTACGACCTGTCCCGATGATTTCGTCGCCGGAAATCGGATTTTATGCATTCACCACGAAAATAAGTAAATGCTATTTCATTCAGTATACACAGATCAAAAGAATTTAAAAACGTTTGGGCTGATTAAAATCATCAACACTAAACCTACCGCCACCGGTCAATTATTGGAATAATAAAAATTATTTCATAAGAGATAATAAGGGAGCATGTACCAGTTACTTTTAAGGCTCGGTAGGTTTAGCGTTAAAGGAAGGATAAAATTTCTATTTGGTGTTTGCTCCGAGACGCGTCCCTGCTGGAAAACCAGCTGAAAATCAGAAGCAACCAAAAATTCTGATAAATCCACCAACACTAGCCGAAAGCATAATCACCGGGAGCGACCATAAAAAAGCAAAACCAGCGAAGCTAGGCGATTGTTATTGATGGCCGAAATCAATGAGCAGAGGGAACAGCCGCGGAGGCGGCCCGGCACGAAATTGAATTACGACGCAGCGATTCCATTCGATCTGCCTCTGAATTTTACAGAGCCTCATCTGCCTAATTGCCAGAATTTCATCGGACGAACGGCACCCGACTATAAAACGCAAAGTACGCTTGAGGTGGAAATTGTTGGCCCCTCGAAAAGCTCCATCTCTCCCGGAAGACGTTGAACGTTCTATCTCCGCCACTTAAACACTGTCGAACTTTTTGACGGTTTCTTATGGGAATACACTTGCCCGGGAGTACACTCCCGAAAACCGTGTCCATCGATTCTCAAAATCGACGAAGTTACGGCAATTTGAAATTGGAATAGTCTGTGAACACATAGCACTGAAAACTTCATTCATGTTTTACGCGAAACTATGTTTGTCAAAGTGGCATGATATCCACTCGACCGATTGACCTGAAACTTTGTGTGTACCTTCGGCACACTTGTAGCGATAACCCGGGCACCTCGACCAAGTCAAAACAAATTTTCGTTCCAATTCCAGGGCCGCGAAAGATTGGAAACGGCCCGGAAAAGATTGAAAATTCCATACCCGATTTTCAAAACGTCCCGTCGTTCTTTCAATCTTCGATGCTTCGACCTTTCATGGGATATTGGGTACAGGTTGTGGAAAACTGGAATGGGGGCAACAATTTTTATATTTCTTCATTCGTGTGTCTACGTTCGTTATTAATAGTCTGCGGATTTTATGCATTTATTACAAAAATGGGTGGGTGTAATTTCAAACAGTAGAAATAAGTAAAGAATTTAAAAATACCATTATTATTGTTTTGACTGGAGTGTGGATCTTTATGCATTTATAGCAAAATTGAGAAGATGAAACTCAAAATTACTGAAACCTTTCAAAAATTAAAGATGTCAATATATAATTTCCCTTCTATTAAAATCATTAAGAGAAGAAATAACGTTCAATTTAATTTCTATTTCTTGCAATCGATGCAGACAATTTTTATTTTGCATAAAGATAGTTATTGACTGAATAAATCTACTAAAGAGAGAAATAAATTCCTACTTGGTTCGCAGTCTAGTTATTAAATTGCGTATTTTTACGACGAATTATTGTATATTGCAATATCCAGAATGAAAGGTAAAGTAGCACGGTAGTATTCACGTTCGTAGTCTCGATGGTAAGAAATAATAGCAAAATTAAAAGATGAATCAAAGTGACAATGCAAGTCGTAGAGGGAAATATTGGGTAGTTCCCCACAAAAAAGATGGCGAAGTCAACTATCGTCGTGGAATATCGTGCTGAGGGGATCGCGAGGTGCTTTATCAGAATAAAATGGCGGGAATGAAGGTGGAGGATACAGCTGGTCGTGAAACCTCGGGCCGAAAAGTCAAGGCAGCTTCCGAACGGATGGCTCGTTGACGGCCATCGGAAGATTGCCGTGCTGGAGGATATGACAGCGTTAAAACGATCGCGTCATTCAATCCCGTTCAATCTTCGCGCGCTGGATATACAGGCCCCTTTGTTCGTTTGATCGCGTGTCCCTTGGCATGTAAATTTCCGCGTGTCATTAGAACAGTCGGCCTCAATGGAACCGGTGTGGCTGCCGTTCGCGATAATGCACGTGCTGCCTGGCCGTTAAACGGTTTTTGCGAGATTTTTCCGAAACCGGGAAGCTCCGGTGACGCATTATTGTCCGCGATGAAGAATGCCCGGGTCCCATTCATTCGGGGCTGAAGGAATTAATTCCCGAGGAGCTATTAAATCGACCATTGTGCCGCGTACCCGACTTCTTCTCGATTTTGATCGAATGTCCGCTCAAGACGGTTTTTTCATCGCGTTTTTAATCGACGCTGCGAATCCAGACGCTTTGCTCTCTCGAGGCACTTGGTCGCTTGAAATTGATATTTTTTTTTAGAAAAATCGCAGCTATTCTGATTTGACATTATCCGAGTTAACCTATTTCTAAGATTCACAAATATTTAGCACATTCTGTAATCATGGTAGTGACAATTGCGAACTGATTCCCCCATAATGTATTAATAAATAAGTTTTAAAAAAGTTATCTTGATAGAAATGTTGGATAAAAGTATTGGAAGGGTGGAACACAGTGTAAAGAGGAAGCACAGGGGAGAAATAGCGAAAAGAGGAGTCGGTAGATTGTTGGCGAAGTTTTGGGGAATGAGTACGTGGCGGTAGACTATGTGCGCCATAAATTGACCGTGGTAGAAGTGGTAAAACGATTCGTTCGGTAATGCTAAAAGGTCGGAATGATCGTGACGATCGATTGAATCGCGCACTTATCTGTTCTTCTCCGGGGCGCGAGCGGCGCGTACCGGATTTTCGGGGAAAAACGCGGACATTTATCGGGCGGACGCTATAACACCGCTGTTGTTCGCTCCTCGAACAACAAAAATTGGACAGAAACCGGCGCACCATCCGCTTACAGATATATGCAAATTGAGTTTGTATCGGAAACTATTCGGTTTTATAGTGTTTTTCGACGATCCCGCGACTTGTTCGCATCAAAATTTTATCAGCCGATAGAACCGGCTGCGATCTAATTCCCAGGGGGATGAATTCGTAACAGCCGCTTCTCTGTTGTTGTTCCGATCTTTCCGTTCCCATAGGCGCGCACCGAACGTACGTTACAATTTACGTCGCACCTAAATCTTGGAAATTCCGCTTCGTTTTAATCGATCAAGTGGAAACCTTGCTTTCTGCTCGAGCTTCTGTTTCCAGCGATTTCAACCATGCGACAAAAATACGTCGAACGCAAGATGTTAAACGAGTTGATATTAAATGAAATTTAATTTTCTTCTTGAACACCACCATATGAAATATTTTATATTTTAAACTGGTCGAAGAGAGTTTGAGGGTTAAAAATCTCACAGCAGCGAGCCAGTAATATTTCATTTTTCCCCCGTGAATGTAGGTCGCACAAAGGATCGATAGGAGCGATCGATGGCACAGCCAGATTTTTCCGGGCGCTTAATCCAGCTTGTTAACGCGTGACAAAACCGCGGACACGGATGAACGAAATTATTCGGCGTGCACGGCGGCGGCCGAATTATTAAATTCATTTATCCAACGGCTGGTGCGCTATCCAGCAGCCTGCATATCCATACGCTTGTCACGCGTTCGCACGCGTGTTGGCTTATTATCTCGCTGTAGGCAATCCGTTCCGAAATAAGCGTCTACGTGAGCGGGTGTAGCGCCAGGCAAACATCCACGGTGATGTCGAGCTGGGGCACGGTGCCCGGGTTACACGTGCGCTTAACGTCGCCGGTTTACACGGCCGTTTCCACGGAAGAATCCACTGAAATATGTGCGATTCATCGACATCTTTGCTTTATTGCTCCGCGGAATCGTTTGTCGCCCGGGGTCTCTGACCTGCCACCACGGTTTCGTGAAACAACAGGGAACAACGAGACTCGACAGCCAAGTTAAATCCTGCTCGATTACGGGGACTAATAAACCCACGAAATTTCCGGATTCGCAAACTGCACGAGAGCCTGGATCAATAGAGATCATCGCCTGGCAGAAGCACTGCTTTGCGATCGAGATTAAAACGCGATTCGTCAGTTTCCGCGAGCTTTGAGCCCAGTTCAACAAAATAGTTTGACCTCATTCGGTGGAATCAGATCATAAATGAATAGAATCTATTTTCAACAGCATTTCTAAATGCTTTAAATATTTTCACTGCTTTTCCGTTTGATGTAGACATTTTGATCAGGATGATGATGATGATCACTAAAACTCACGGATGCCTATAACGCTGATCCTCAACCGCGTCATCCATCAAGACACTTTTCCCGGCGACACGTCTGGGACAGCAAAGCGCGCGGGATCAGTCGCTCGGTGTTCGTTTCCGGTTCTGTGCCGTTCGCAGCACGTAGCAATATTTATCAGGCGATTACGTCGGGATCCTTGGTGGCGTCGGAGACGAACGAGAATCGTTAGGGCTCGATCGACAGCGCTCGTTGCGGCCGCAATCGCGCTAACACCTCCGTCGTGTAACTTTCCCTTAAATTCGCCGACATCCAGGTCACGTATGTGCTCTCGCTCGTCGAGCAGAAGGGAGCGAGCGAGAGAGAGAGAGAGAGAGAGAGAAGGTAGCAGAAGGTAACAGAAGGGAGACAGAAGGTAACAGTAGGGGCCTGGGGGTTGCTTAGGGACTGGGAAACAAGGGAACAGAGGAACGCCGCAGGGGACGCAGTGCTGGTCGCGCACCATCCAGTCTCGTTATGCGGATGAGTACGCTGCTCGGTACATGTCTGGTATTATTTGCGAGATCGATAACGATTACCCGCGGGCGCCGCTCCCGGCTCGAAAGAGGAGGACATCAGAACATCAGAACCGTGCGATGCATATCGCCCGACGACCAACGGACGTCCTTCCTCGCGACGCTCGCGGCCTCTCTTTCCAGAGCACACGCCCCCGCATCCGTTCTTCATTTCTCCGCGATTTTTCTTTCCTCCAGCAGACCCCTTTTTCACAGCTACATTACTACTACTTCCTGTGCTACCACCCGACCCACAATTCCTCTGAAGACTCCACTGGATTCCTCTTCGCTCTCCTCGAAAAACCATGGGAGTTATGGGATCAAGAGTTTTTCGGGGTTATTGCAAACTTCGATCGCCAATGCTCTTTCCAAGTGGCTTTTTTCCGGAAGGATTTTCCGTCTTCGCCTGGAGAGCCTCTTGGATGAGTGGAAATAACTCTGAGATTTTTTCTTTGTTGGCTGATGTGGATGTTCAGGGATGTCTCGTAGATAGACTGCGGATGTTTGTACGAATTAAAAATGTTGCCATCAGATGAATTTATGAAGAACTCAGACTCGGCCTTCAACATCCATCAGATCGTATAGACATCCTCGCAGCAGCGATCATGCGAACGACACTAATTCGGCGCAATTCGCGCGCACTAAATATCTCGGCGTCTCCGGTAGCAAACTAAAAACAATATCTCCGGAGTGGTGCGATTTTTACGAGCGCCGTCATAAACGGGACAGTAAAATCGAATAAATTATGGTCGGCGGGAGAAGACCGCGGCAAACGGTCGTCCGCAAGTTTCTCGATGAGCATGATGGTGGCTCGAAAACGAGGAACGAGTTCTGGAGCGGGGTGGGGGGCATTAAACCGCAGGCGTGTCCTAATATCCGGAAAGATAAAATTCTGGTCGCGGGCAGCTCGCGCGCGGGCGCGAGAGCGAGCGGGAGTAGATCCTAGAGCGGTTGGCTCCGTCGGGTAATTGTGTAAAGTTGAAGAAACGGATGGCGTGGCCGGAGGTCTAAAGTTTGCCTGTGGAAATTTAAGGGTGGCCCCTGGTAGCCGGAGGGCTAGGAAAATTGCATTCGCCCACGAGAAGGAAACTAGCCCGCCGCGCCGTATGGCAACCATACACCGGGCGCATTATCGCGTTATGCCTCACCTTAAACGACTACATCGTACGTTTACACCGCGGGAGGGTGGAATTTACGACAATAGCCGCGGCCTGAATGAAAAAAAAAATCTGCATGGATTTAATCTAGCCGATGACCCGGCCGGCGCGGCGCATTTGTTCAGCTAGCGACAAGAGAGAAAGAACATTAGAAAGATAGTGGAAAACAGTGTCAGCGCGTGCGAAAGAGAGCCGAGAGGTACCCGGGGTAACCCGGTGTCGGCGGTCGTTATTAAAAGCCCGCCTTAATGCCTTAAAAATGACTCGTGTGCCGCTGACGCGTACAAATTAACGCTCCGCGCGCCACTGTTTAAAAGCGGTCGGATAAAGGATTGTTTGGCGAGCGGCGCGATTGCAATTGCGAAGGCGAGCGAGCGCGAGAGACCTCCTCGCAGATTGTTTGCACGCGAACCAAGCTGCGCCGCGCCACCTAGCCGGTCATTTGTTTCTATAACTCCATTCTATGAACGAGCCACGATATTTACGAGCGGCTGATGCTCGGATCGAGTGCTCGAGGGTTTTCTGTGGCAACAGTATATACGCAAATCTGCGGAAGGACGATGCTGGGAAGGTGGAAATCTCTGGGATCGATTGGTGAGGCTACAGGGTTCGCGAGATTGCCCTGTGGAGCGCTGGAGAGGACTAGGGAGCAACCAGGCCACGCCTACTAAGATGTCTTAGGTCGCGGAGTAACCAGGCCACGCCCACCATCGACATTCAGAGTAGTTTTATGAATGGAAACTTCCTACAGAAAAATTAATGACAATTAGAAAAGCCAAATTTTAAGTGTACGACTGCTAATATTTCCATTGGACAACGGGGCAGGGTTAATCCTTGTCTCTACCAGTTTTTTCGGCGCGTCAAAGCAAAAACCCATTACCGGCGCCGCGCGTCGGAGAAAACGATAATAAAGGGGACTTAGCAAACAGGAGTTGTCGGGGGACAATAGGAAGATACCGGTGGCGGGCCCGAACGTCCCGGAGCGAACTTCGCCCGCGGATAAGAATCTAAAAGTGATTAGGAGGCGGCGGCGGTCCGCGAGAAAATTGCGTTTGGTCGTCGCGGACGAGGGAAGGCCGTGGCGAAGATGGCGGCTATCGCAGCGTATTATCGCGTCGTGCTTCACTTTAAATGACTGCATTACGACGATACCCGAGGCCGGAGTTGCCCGGGTTCGTGCCGCGACCACCCACTAAAGAAAGGGAAAAAACGCCGTAACAGCGACAAGTCCGCGATAAATCAGAACCCGACCCACTCTTTTCGCGAGAGTTTCCGCGAGCACGAGCACGAGCAACGCTGACCACCATCCACGAAGCCGTGGATTCTTCAGGAATTTTCCGGAGTCCCAGTCCGAGACCGTCTTCATAATGCGATCCGCATAATATCTTCCGGTAGCGAGGATGTTGCGGTACTTTGGACACGATTCGGTGACTGTTTTACGGCCGTTAGTCTTTCGACGGGAACTTTTCGGGGTCCTGCATCCCCAGAGTCTGTATCGTAAAACGGGAAATGTAGAGGATAACAGCTGCCTCCTAACCCGTGACACCGAGACATCTAATGCTGATTGCTGGACTGTGGAGCTCTACGCGAAACTCAAATTTTCTTCGTCTCGGTTCTGAGGTACTCGAGTTACATCGAAATTCGTATGTCCTCTAACAATCTTATTTGTTTCTAGTCTGGGTTACGAGTAATCAAATTTTTTATCGATTATTCTTGCAAAACAGATTATGCAAATTCGAGTTTGCACGCTCATCTGTATCCTGGTTACCAGCGAGCCTCGGTCCACCGAGATTAAAACTTACAGTTTTCAAAGAAGCGAACGAAGTTTATCCGTTTAAGCCTCCCGCGACCGTAGTCGCGGTTGTATACTGTTTTATAGTCCCGAGGAACAACAAACACAAATATTAGTAACAACTTTGGAAGAGTTTCTTCTTTAGTGTTCTTGTACTTCTTGAGGTTCTCTAAAAATAATACAGAAATCTCTCATGGTGGTTGCGATGAACCTTGCTGTGCTGTGTCAAAAAATAATTCTCCAGGTAGTCCGAATATTTTAACAACAACGAGATCCGGTAAAAGATGGCGGAGAACAGTTGTTTCGCCGGCAGGTAGCAATTAGACAGTCGTTGTCTACGATATTTCGTGGGCGTGGTCCAAGTGTCCGGATACTTACGAGGAATGTGTGTATCGGGACAACAAGGAACGAGACAATATAGAAATCTGCTTCGAATTTGTGACGAGGATAATCACGTTTCGCCAGTTTAATTCACGAAGGGGATTGCGCCGACTATAAATTGAATAGCTCCGTCATAAACGTTTCGGGGTCCGGCAGAAGTTAGTTTCACACGGTGAATATATTACGGTGGAATCGCGTTGCCGGTTATGCCTTCGTGTTTCGCCTCTCCAAATAGGTTTAATATCATCCTGCGAAACACTCTTGCGCCACATAATTCAGAGACACAAAGTTTTGAAGCTGACGCTGCGGGTTGCGGACGCGTTCTTAGACCTGTAACGCTGCCGGATCCTCTCGTTCGCTGCCTGATTTTCCAGAAAATCAATAAAATGCAGACTGCATGCTCTGTTCTACCCCACAGAAGTATTTGCAATGTTCTCTTAATTAAGCACATCCATCAGAAAAAGCTGTTACGTCCATTAGACGGTCTCTGCTTGCTATTCCAATATCAATTTAGTCTTCTACACTGTAAAATTTAGATATCTTCTTTGGAACAGTCCAAGCTGATTTATCAAGCACATTAAAACACAGGAACCCGTGTTGCGGACAATTTTTAAGGCTCGGATTAATTAAGTTAATAGACGGCGTTCTTAAATGTTACGAGTGCCAGCGAAAAAGTGCAATGGCACTTACAGTTGCAGTAACAGATGCTCCCGGCAAAAAGGTTAATTACTTGCTTGACCAGGTCAGCGTGGCCAGGTGTCGGAAGAACTTGGTGTCCAGAACGTTGCAACGGCAAAGTTTTATGATGAAGTAGAAATTCGAACTTGCACCGTTACCAGTCTTTTTGTTCCTCGATGGGAGAGGGTGCACGGCGATCGCGGCCGGCCGATTTCCTCCTTACAAGCTAATTACTTCATCGATCACAAGCTTTCGAAATCCGGCTGTACACTGTTCCAAACGGTTGGATAATTCGCAATGGTGTTCCTGCTTCTTTGTGGACTTTCTTGCTGCCAGTAAATCTCAATGATATTAATTAACAATTCCCGAATCTTAATTCTACTTCTGCGTTCTCATGAACCAATTTAAGAAAATTCTCCTTGCTTTCCGGGCTCTCTCTCTATTATTAGTGTTCGAATTGATTAAGGGTAGCTTGAGTAACCTAAAGAGCCACAATTTTCAAAAAATTCTGCAAACCAATTTCAGAGTAGCTTGTTCTCGTTTCCACATTCTCAAATGCTGATTTAACATTGAACCTACCACCGCCGGTCACATAAACGATCTCTGGTTTTTTATTTTACAATTATTGAAATTATAATGATGCTTTCACTGGAAATGATTAGACACATTTTTATATCCAAAATGTCAGAAGTTTAGTCTTAATATCGGATAAAGTCACCATTGAAACAGTGACGTCACGGAATCCTTCGTGATTATAAAGCAATGGCAAAAAACATAGCATTCAAGCACTTCCCATAGTGTCACTCTATTTGTTGTTTATAAAGAGGAATATACAAAGCAGACACGAATGCATTATTTATCATTATCTCCGTGGATTTTTACCTGTACACGGTTTTTCCGCCATTATTTTACAAGAACGGGTACCAAGAGTTTCGAAAAGCGAAATGTCGAAATAAAAATGTAAATAAATCCCCATTAAACCATTTCTTTTGTTACGTTTCGCATACTCGCGAGTACTACGGACGCTTCAAAACGGCAGTCTATCATTTATTCACGGATTGTTTGCATTAAAGGGTAAAAATCTGGACGTATAAAATCGACAAAACATCTCATGGGAATGGATGTCACCATAGAAACCGGACGTCGATAATTTTTACATCATATTTAGCCGTGGGTAACCACGGTGCGGCGAGAATTACTATCGAATTTTTACGTCAATTTACGCGGGCGTTTTTCATTGTCCGAGCCACAGATTTTCTAGATTTTATGTGTCCGTTCGGTTTTTGGTAAAAATATGTAAAAACAAGTTTGTTTTGGTGGCCATTGCAAGTACTGATGGGCATACAATTAAGACATATTTATTTCATTGACGACTAAAATTGACCAGCAGGGAAATTATTTCTAACTCGACCTAATATTTCCCTGGGATATCTTCGCGACCAAAAATAGCATGACCATCCCCCAGCGATCATTCGTGCACTGTCGGACTCTTCGCAGGCGCCGTCTCAACGGAGCAGCAAGGGACGTGAAAAGGCAATGTATCAAATTAACCTGTCCTAGTTAACATGTCCCTGAATCCATCTCCGCGCGTTTCCGCGACTCGAAAATAGGCAGTGGAGTAATGGCGTAATAGAGGGACCGAGTGAGAGAGTGAGAGAGAGAGAGAGAGAGAGAGAGAGAGAGAGAGAGAGAGAGAGATCAAAGGAGAGAGAAAGCAAGAGAGATGGAGTCGCGGGTGCCGCGAGGTCGAAGCCCAACAACCCATTTTGATTCGGCCGGCGCGGAGCGGTGCATGGAAACGCATTACAGGCCGGAAGCGGAGCGCAGCCACCACCGGCAATAATCCAGATCTGATTCACGCGAGACCGTGTCGCGTATGAGCGGACGGACGCTCGGTTCAAGCAACGCGTACCTCGTAGATTATTGCTGCATTTCGCGAGCCGCGGGAATCGCATTCGCGTCGACGAGACAGAGAGAGTTCACCTGGGCCTCTCGTACCACACCGATACGCCACTACCTGTCGTTCGGAGCTTGGCAAACAGCACAGTATTCCTATTGGTACCAAATATCATCCCTTCCAGTTTCGTGGGGCCTTGCAGGAATCTCATTGAAAATTACCGGGCTTCAAGATGACTTGACTGTCTATCGTTGGGAGCTTGGAAGACTCCATGATCTGCGTAGTAAATACTATAAGTAAATACTTTTGGCGACATGCTCTATTGAGACTCGGTAATAAAAACACCGAACGAATGCTATGGGAGTATTTGGGGAAGAACAATTGTCTTCCATGTTTTATACGGTCTCTGTCACCTGCAGAACTCCCCGGCAATTATCTGGCTAGATGATTCGAATCAGGATGGAACAACTAGCGGAGCACCGCTACGCGGTACAGTTTATCGGTGACCATCGAACCGGAACGCGCAGATTGCCATTCCTCAAGACTAACTCCGGCCGCAAAATTGCGTCACACCTAGCCAAACAGCCGATACCCGACACCCTCGATCGCGAATACCTTGGATTTTCCGATCCTAATTACCGATCGGACAGCCCTCGATCGTCCGCTCGTGGAATTTCAACTTGAAACAAGCACGCCGCGCTCATCTTTCAATCGTTTGCACATTGAGGATTTTTATCATGCGCGTTCGTGAACGAGATAATTAGACGCGGGGTAAGTGCAGCAGCAATGAAAATTGTCAAGCAACGCCATACTTTCAGCGAGCCACGTCAACCGAAAGAGAAAAATGGACAAACGCGTCACCCCTCATTTATCAGGTGGGGTTGCTTCCTGAGCTCTCGGCCAAGGGTGATACTACTCCTACACTGACAGTTTCTAATCGCTTAGAACGCCCCTTTATCCCACTAATACCCCTTAGTTCGTCCCACAAACCTCAAATTCGCTCGGTGAGCCTCTAGCCGAAGTCACCTTACCAAATACATAGATGCTATTTGGCATCGCATAATATTTAGGCTGCGGATTAAACTATCGTTCATCCCTAAATACAAAATATGTGCATAACTGCTAAATATATGATAATGCTGTTACACCAGAATGTGGAAGAATGTACGCTCAACAGAAATGATTATAATATAGATTGTTATATAATCAATAGATTGCGAATTTTATGCAATTATAACGAAAATGGAGGAGTGCGATTTCAGACAGTACAATTATATAAAGAATTTAAGAATGTCGATATAATATCTCCAACATATTAATATTACTAATAGACCGCAGATATTTGTATAAAATAAAAATTTCTGCATCATTTGCAATTTTATAAATTTATAAAAAAATGGAGGGGTGCGATTTGAGACAGTACAGTTATTAAAAGAATTTAAGAATGTCGATATATTGTCTCCAACGTATTAATATTACTAGCAGATCGCAGATCTTTGTAGAATCCCGCGGAAGTTACGAACCGCGTGCGCGACGAGAGGGATGGTACGCGACCCTAATCGCGGATACAGGCTTTGGTTAACAAAGAGGACGAGTCTTTGCAGCCGGCAGAACGCCGCGCGGTGCGCGTACAATGGCGTGCCGAAGCATAAATGTATCCCAGCCAGTCACTGTTAATAATGCACATTCAATCTCGTACTATTTACAATCACTCTCGGGCAAACTAGTCCGTTAACTCGTGGCTAACGAGTGGGAGAGGAAGAGAGAGGGAGAGTAGTGTGTAGAAGCTGGCGGAACGAGGACGGCGAAGGGGTGATTAAAAGTTTCAAGGCGTTTGGAGGGATGATTAATTAATCCGCGTATAATCGTGCCGACCGGAAGAGGTCGTTATGTCTGCGCGAGTTTCTCCGGCGAAAACAAATCGTTTGATCACGGGAACGATATGTAAAACGCGCGCTCTCGCTCGCAGAAAACCCGCTCCGCAACGTTTCAACGTTCTGCTGGAACATTTTTTGCCAAACGAGGGGAATTAACGCGAAGCGAACGAATGAACACGCCGAGCCGCCGCGCCACCATCGTCTTTGACGAAAGTTCTACCCTACTTGGAAAACTGCTCCGCCGTTAATTTCCTTCGGAGTTTTCCGGCAGATCGACGCCCTTCGTTGGGAGCCATTCGATTTTAATTGAACCGCCACGGAAATTTCGCAGACTCTTCACGTTTTTATATCTTCATATTTTTGTACTTTCGTGGTTCCTTCACTGAAATAGTCGAATTTGAACCGGCACATTAGGTTGGACTCGATTTTAAATCTTTATAATATTTACCAAGAAGAATCTGAGTAAATTGACCGACCCGTCTAGCAGCGCAGGAATCATAGTTCCCGGCAAACATGATCCTTCATTCGCGTGACGTAACGAAGGCGTTAATGGAGCCTACAGGTATAAAAGGGTAAACCGGTTCCCCTATAATCAGTGTACATATGTAATGACTCCCATTCGGAATCGGGCTATCCTCTGCTAAGTAGTTGATTGCGCGTTGACGTGTTTCCCAGTCAAAAGGAATATCGACCCCCCACCCCAAGCCCCCCGTTGCCGGCGTTTGTCACACGTTGGCCACGTTGCCACGTGCAAAATTAGCGGCGGGGCTCAGCTCGTCAGATTCGCAGCTATTAACGAGTTCCGTCAATGACCGTAGCAATTATGTGCACGCAATGTATAAACCTCGAGAACGTAAATGCTCCCCAGGCCCAGGCCCGTGCAAACGGCGAGCAGTTGGATCTTGCCGGAACACGATCAAATGGAGCAAGGCCAATGAGTGACGTTTAATCAAACTGGATTTGCAATAGCGCAGATGGAACGCGCTAGATAAATTCTAATCAACGCGACCGTGTATTAGGCCCCGGCAAACCAATATTACTTTGCAAACAGACACCGTTACCCGTTTGCCAGTTGTCTTTGATTACGACCCGCGATTTTTCGCGGTGATCGATTCGAACCCAGCAACCAGTTACATAGCTGCTCAAATCGATTTTCATTGTAGCACATCTCTAATTTGATAAAATTGTTGAGTAACTTTCTCGGTTGCTGTTACAAATATGATGACCATCTACGTATTCACTACTAGCTAAATTATTTTTATAGACGTTACAATTTGAAGTGGTAATGCATAATTTGCAGAATTGTAGAGTACTCGAGCTATAAATGACTTTTCTCAGATGCATCTTCTAAAATTGCATTTTATCGAACGTTGTGACTAAAATGGGGATGAAGAATGTGCTAAAAGGGGTCTTCCAGATTGTCGACTCTCGAACTGGACACGCAAAGTATTTCCGTCCCGGTCATGGGATTACGGTATAGACTAGTATAGAGCGTTTGTTCGACGTGCCGAAAGTTTTCCATACTTAGGGGATCCGCCGAAAGACGTCGGGAGAGTTTTGGGGAGTCGGGCCTTTAGGTGAGCCCCTCCACCCACGACCACGAACTATGTATTCCCGTCTCTTGCTCATATACTCGCGTGCAATAATGCCTTCCAGGTCAAACCCCGGAACTTACCACTTCCAGAGTGGTTTGCCTATTCTCTTCAGCCGCTCGTTCCACATTTGTGTTTACTACCACCGTGAAAGGTCGATGGGAGAGAGCGACGCGAATTTTCCCTGGAAAATCTCGAAGAGCCGATCGCGAATCTTCCGGACATTGATTAAGAAATTTTCTGCTTGGACCACCCGGCTAATTTACTGTCGTTGTTTCAATGCGATCTCAGGAACTGCGCGCAATTATTGATACTGATAAAAATTTGAGCATATATTTTTCTATTTAGTAATTAGAAGAGAATTTTTCAATTTTAGCACTCGGAGCGTTTCCGGCGTTCTTTGTGCAAATTCCGGTGCACCGCTAAAAAGCGGCCGGCCAAACCGTGGTCAGAGAAGCGAAGGAACGATAGCGCGACGGCCACCGTCAAATAACTCGCAATTGCGATGAATTATCCGCGAGCGTAATAGATCAAAGAGCGCGGGCGCGTTCGATCTATCTCGCATTTGCTCGCGTTTGCACATCCGAGAGCATAATACACATACGCGTAGAATATATATACGGCGGGGATAGCTGGCGAGTTCCGTTTGGCCGCATTCAAACAACGGGTGACTATCGTAAGCTACGTTTGCTCGTCCGCGTTTGCGCCCTGTTTGCAGAGATTCGACGCGGGCAAATTATGCCATTTCCGCGTCTCTTGCAACCTCCGCGATCCTCTCTATTCTGTTGTTTCTTCTATTCATCGTGATTTCCTGCCCTTCCTCGCACCCCGCGTACAACCTCCCACTCGTTACCGGCTCTTATCCTCGCGGTTAATTAATCACGCGGGAATCGATACAACCGGACTGACATTCTCTCTTTGGTCCTCGATAGACAGTGGACCCGATCCCTTTTCATCGCACGCTTTTGTCTTTTTGTCCGAAGCGTCGACGTCTGTCTAGGATCGCTTACTGCAATCCTCTGATCACCATTTTGCTTTCACCCATTACATTCTAGTTAGCTAAATCATGTTCTACCTCGAGTGAATTACATTGAATCACGTTCCATTTGATTTTAACCAAATTTCTCCGAATGTCCATTCTTTGTTCGCTAATATATTAATTTACATGTTAAATACAAAAGATTTTAAATAAGCTATTCATTCTGGTTGGCTACGTAAGGGTTAAACAACCACTTTGGCGGATAATTTGAAAGAACTATTTTCCATGTCAAACGAGCACATTATATAATTTTCTACGTCAGATACGCACATTACACCGCTTTCTGCTCCAAGCAAACACATTTAATCAAAGCGTCCCGACCCCAATAGAACGCAGCAAGAAATGGTAAATCCATTATTTCTGGTGTTAAGGGTGGCAGCCAGGAAAGTTGTCAGAGAGTGTAAGATCCGTCGCCGTTTTTCGCGAGTGTCGCGTATTTCGCGTCTGGCGCGAAGAAACACTGTGGAAATTGACAACTCGCAGTTGGCTGGTCACAGAGAGGGCGGAAGCAGTACGGACGAGTTCGCGGCCGCGAAAACAATATCCACGATGCGACGACGCCTCCTCGTGTCGGGATAAAGGCAATTCGACGTGCCGAAAACTTTGTCCGCCGGCTTTCCGGCGCCGTCCACGATCCTGAGGCGTCCTACCGAAATTAGAAAAGAGTAGAAAACGCTTTTCCGTAAACCGGTCCACGTCGCCTGTATATTCCGACCGTCTCGGCGTCAACATCCCCTAATTGGGTTAATCCGTAATTGCTCCCGGAAACAACACTTGTTTCTCCCATGAAAGCGGCACGATTGAACCGTTATTACCAATTTGCAAGTGTCGAGGAACGAGCGAGCAAAACAGTTTGCTGATTAATTTCTTTCCGTCGAATCTATACACATTCTTCAATTTTTTCGGATTTTTAGTTATGCATGTAATGGTTACTCTGTTTGGACTAAATTGTTCGTTGATTTATTTACCGGCCGGTTAGCGGTTTTTTGAAATTGTACTTTACATTGGTCATTCAAAGTTGTTCTGTACAATGGTCCTTTAAAATTGTACTTTAAATTGGTCATTCGAAATTGTTTCTGTAAAATAGCACAGTACACCGTACTAAATTGGTGGACATTTACAATCTACATCCGTGTGTCTCGATACTCCAGCGGAGATATGACGTTTATTTAAAAAATTGTTAATTAGAGGCTCGGTACATTTTTCAGCTTGTAAAACCACACCGTGTCGTCCGTATAAAATGGTATTCTTGATGTTCGAAGTGGATGCCGCAGCTACACGATTTTTCACAACAAACGAGATGAAGTACTGTTGCGGAGAATTGTGACGTGGAGTTATGCGTCCTGTGTTCTACAATTATCGCGGACGGTGAAAAATATTTGTTTAAAGAGGTAGACGTGACGCATATTTTCGCCTAGATTTTATTTCCTGTATCGCCAGTAAAAGTAATTCAGAAAATTTGCGGTAAACTCGTTTCGTTTACCATTAATCATTTTGCTCGATCACGAATTATTCGAATATAAATACGGGACAGTAAATATTACGAGGATCGATTTATCGAAGGTTGATTTATTTAACGAAATAAAATATCTAATAACTTGAGTTTGCTTCCACGAGATGTGAATTTAGATACGCCGTTGGTCACTTTAAATGAAAATGTACGCGAATTCCATAGTTCGAGAGTGAAATATTCGCGGATTAATAAATAATTGAAACGATTCTAAAGTATTCTACCGTTCCGTGAGAAAGAAAGATCGGAGGCTGTTCATTTGGTTTAATTCAGGCTCGCTCCGGAAGCTTTACTTTCGAACACCATAAAATTGTAGCGGTGCTCGCGCTCCCCGACATTTGACTGTATAATGAAGTCGAATTATTATTCAATCCTGTCAGTGTAATAAAACAAAAGCTCCCGTTTCAATAACTTCCGATGTTTAACAAAGCCGAGAGAAAACAGGCGGTTCTTGGTTTCCCAAGAAAGCTCGACAACTTCGAATTAATTTTTAATTTCGTAGAACCGCGACGCCAAGGTTCTAGAGTTTACTCTACCTTTCTTTTTGCCGTTTCCATCCGTGTTTCCACGGAAATGATTTTTGGAAACCCTTTTTTTAACTGTTCCTCCCATTAAATGTGTAATTTATTCGCAGTCGGCCGCCATCGACGTTGAAAAGAAACTCCCTTCGTTCTCGCGCTCTCTCTTCCTCTTTCTCTCTCTCCCCCGCTATCCGAGTTTAATTAGAATTTGTAATTTTCCCGGGCGTAAACAAGCAACCCGACCATGGGTACACCGTTGAAAGAACATGGAAATTGTTAATCTCAAAAATAACGAAGAAATCACGTCCACGTCATAAACCCCCGGTCCGCGTCGTTGTACTTAACAAGCGCATTGTCCCACTGCAAAATAAATTAAAACATTCCATTCAGCCTTGAAACATTGTTATCGCCGGGGAAAAGCAATTTGTTTATCCCGCAATCCTATCGTGATTTCAGCGGTCGCTAATAGTTCGCTCTACCAGTTACACGTGTAGTTATCCTTTTAACCTGGTCGCAAAAATCGAACTATCAACACCCACGTTCCCAACTAAAATTGCAGATATTCAAAACATCCACCAAAATAAAATTTCTTTATTTTTTTACGTACTTTTTGCACGGACACACGTGCAGTATCAGCACTGTACAATAAATTTATAAAACGCCATGAACGACGAGCGAAATGACGACCGACGATTGAAAGAACGTATAAAGCACAGTAAGTACTGAATGAAATGAAAGATTTCCTCGGTGAAAATGCGATATCAATACCGTATAAAACCGAACGAAGAGAAGCAGAAATGAAAGGAGAAATTACGTGGACAGCTAAGAATAACTGCCGGTGTAACAGCAAGCCCCGAAACCCGATCTCATCGCGGTGAAAACGATCGACTGGATCCGTCTGATCGGGGTCGAACGATAAATGCGAATGGTTCTGGTCACGAAGCCGACGAGTGCAAAACGCGTCGGAACAAAGTGGATCGTCGGAGGATCGACACTCTGGTGGGGGTTGAACAAAGTTCGAGAGGGTGGTAAAAAGGGTGAAAAGGTGGTTAGTTTATGCAAGACGTCGAACGCAACGGGGCCCCAAATTTTTAATACTCGCAGTCGCTCGATTTCCTTCGTTTCCACCGCGTCCGGCTCCATCAGCATACTAACTCGTGTGACGAGAACAACCCCGTAAGTTTGCATACTGTGCATACTCTCCCTCTTTTTCTCTCTTTCTCTTCGTCTTTGTCCGCTCCACCTGTTACAAGTTTCCGCGTGGAACGGATTCAAAGTCGATCGGAGTTTTCCGGCGGGCGAGACGAGAATCCTCGAGGCAGCTGAAATCTCGCAGACCAACCCCGTATATCCACCGCCTTATGATCTTTACTTACGCTGGGGTGGGCTGATAAATATTTGCACGAACGGCGGGAATTTTGTCTGAGGAGATTTCGCGGGCTCGATCTCGCGCGGCCCGTTCCGGCCCGATAAATGGGACAACGCTGCTGCCGCAAGGAAAAGGCGACGCTTTCCTGGTTTCCCTCAGTGAATTTTGATAATTGACGCAAAGGTGGGCTTCCAAATTGAACTTGTGCGAACTTCGTTTAATCTTTTAGGGAAAGACTTTCTCGCAGCAGGCTTGATCTGCAGTCTAGCGATCGGAGGACCACGTCGATCTTGTACGTGCGATCGAGCAATCGCAATTTATTTCTGCACAGGGTATCCGTTCGAGCAACAAAGTCCTCGTCGATCCTTCCTCGCGAAATAAAACACGAGCGAGGCCGTCTTCGACGATAAAGTCTAGCGACGCGAGACGCGCGTAACTACCACCGAGCATCAACCCCCTGAAACCACCCTGTCCTCTCTCTCTCTCTCTCCCCCTCTACATCCCTTGCACCGAGAGGAGAAGGAGGGTAAAAGAAATTACCGTCTCACCGAGGAACTTCGTTACTACCGGAAAAAGGATATGGCGGCAAGAACGAACGAGAAATTGGAACTCTTACGGCGCGCCATGCGCCACCGCCACTTTTCTTGCATACGCGTATCCTTCGCGGTCGACTCCTTGGATTCTCGGACCGCCGCCCTGGAAACACGTAACTTCCGCGATGGTAAGGGTCGAAGTGGCGCGAGAAAGTTAGATTTTCCACGCCGGCGAAGGGAAAAGTATATTGGAAGATATTGGTGTCTTCGCGTCGCGTCGTGTCGCGCCGCAGCTTCGAACCGCGAGAATTCTGATTTTCCCTCCCTTGGATACGGAAGATTTTTATTATGATTTATTGACGGAAGCCTTCTCACGGGATCGAGCAATTTTTGTAAGAGGCTCTTACGAAATCGGAAATTTTATTCTTTACGCAGCGACCTTTCAATTTCACTACTTTAAACGCCTTTGGCGCGATATTCATTTTTTAAAGAATTCTGATGTGCGGATCTTAAAGGACATTTTTAGAAGTGTTCGCCCAATAATCATTTAATTCTTAGTACATTATTAAATATGTTGGTATATCTAATCAATTACTACACATTTAAGTATTGTATAGGGTATTATATCAACTTCATAGTCATATACAATAGAATTATTGTAGGTCGGAAGAAATGTTTAATTTTTGAGTTGAAATAGCTCCGACTGCCAAGGTTTAATTTCTGTGATAACCCTTCATAGACTTGCGTGAAGCCAAGGCCTAGCAGGCTGGTTAACTGTCCGAATAAAAGGGAAAGCAAAAAGAGACAGTGTATCTCGAAGAAATTTGTGAGTCGGAGTCGCATCGGTATCCTCGTCACGCACATCGCCGAGTGAACTGTGTCCAGCGTCTCGGCGATCTCGTCGAAAACAAAGGCCTTGTCTTCACCGGGGATTCTACAGAGAGTTTGCACGTCGTTCTGTGGTTCTGCCTGCGTCTGCAGGAAGATGGAGCAAAAATCGTGGCTGCCGTAGCGGAGTAACATCGGTTACAGTCAGGGAATGCAAACGCGGGTAGGGAACGTATGGCCGGTTAGGGGAGAGGCGAGGAAATATAATCGCGACGTTTCTCCTAGACGAGATGTCGTTCGTTTCTCGGAGGAATACGGAGGGAAAAGTCGATATCCGACGAGCAGACGTCGGAGGGCACGTTCGTGATACCGCAGACCGGGGACACACGTGTACCTAGTACGCTTTCCGCGTGAAATACACGGAACACCCGAGGAACGAGCAATCTCGCGAAGGGAACGAGAACCGAGAGATTGGATCCGCAGGACGGGCTAAAAAGAAACGCGAGTTTATCAAATCTCGAGCGATAGGACCGTGCAAGAGGGAAGACCGAGCTCCTGGAGAAGATCGGCCGTGCCTCGAAACTTGCTCGCTTCGACTCCTCTACAGGTCTCGCCACAATTTTAATTTAAATTAAGAATTAAGCGCTGCGTATAGAAATTAGTTAAAAGACTGCCTTGCGTTGCAGGAGCACTCATTGTCATTATATGAATTGTATTATACATTATAATAAAGGAATTAAGAGCGTGACCTACGAAAACTGTCTGAAACATCATCAAAGAACTTCCGTGTACAATAAATCCCGAGAGACGCGCGGTGCACATGAAACACATTCGTCTCTTTCGGAATCGCGGCACGGTTGACCGTTGAATTGATGAAAACTTTTTCGTCGCAATTGCAGCCGATTCCGGACGAATCGAATCACGTCGGAATCTGCGCGAAGTAAGTGAAATGTGCCGGAGGCAGCGCGTAACAACGAAAACCTATGGGGGCTGCGGGGAGTGGTGCGAGAGGAGAGAAAACGGGAGAGAGAGGGATACAGTGGGGGTGGTTGTGCACCTCGTGGGTGTACGGGAGGCAGGGGTTCGATTTAAACGCGGCTCACGTGCCGGTGCACGCGTGCTCGCGCGGACAACAACGTTAGTCCGCGCAACGTTATCAAATTATTCCGCATATTATCGAACGGACGGCAAGAGCGCTTAAAAGCTAACAAATCGACCAAGAGACCGCGTGTATCCGGCTTGATGCCGACAATCACGTCGATTATCCTGTGGGCCGGGTCAGGTATTGGCCTGTTGTTCCGTTCGACCGAACCCTCCCGCGCCGCTGTCTCGCTTTGATCATGCAATTAAATTTTAACGAGATATTCAATTTTAATTAATCCCGGCATAACAGTCCGAACCCCACCCGAAACTCCGTCCGAATCCGAGGGTAATTGAAGTCGGGACTGGTTGTATCTCTGCGAGTTTCGTTTTCGAATCGCCCTAACCCTTCGCGTGTTCTCTCTTTGTTCCTGTGCGTCTACCTGTTGTCAGACGGCACACTTCTTCTGGTAACTCGACAACGGAATCGAGAGTTGCAATTGAATTTCCATAAGATGCCCTGTGCTGCCGGTTGTTCAACTCTTTACGTATTCTGCTCTTTCCAGTGACTTCGGAAGATTGACCATTGAGTAGACAATGGTTTCAGCAAGGTGTAGCACTGATGTTCGCAATTAAAATTTTTTTATTGCTTTGTACATATAAATCTCACGAAGTTTCGGGCAAATTTACCTACAAATTACGGAACAGTAGAACTTGTTTCGGGAGAACTGTGTCAAATTGACACGAGGAACGGATGAGGGTTAAAAATTGTTCTTTAAAAACGCGAGTCTCATCTCGGCAGGAGTCGAACGAATTAATTTCCGCGTAATCTGAACAGTCCTGTGTCACGTAATTACATAAAATCCGCAGCGGGTCTATTCCAGCATGAATTCAATTGCGCTAAATTCGTCCGCTATTTAGGTCCCGGTGGCATTCGGCGTCCCCGGACAAGCTAAATAATATTCCTCCGCATTAATTCCCGGAGCGGATCAATTACTGGTTCACAAAATAACCCAGTTGGCAGTCGTTCGAATGGACCGTTGTACAGGAAGTAGCTCTGGATGAACCATTGGTCGAAAGGGGCCTGTCGAACGAGAGAATTCAAGAGGTAACGAAGTCGGACTTCCTGGCCTGCGCTGGTTCGTCGAAGCTTTTTCCTATCCCGCGGCCCGTTTCCGTAAATGCCGTTATTCTGTTGGGACAACGAACCTTACCTACAAAGGAGGAAGAGCAGGCAGGCGGGGGCGTGGGAGGCCGCTGGCTTAGGTCGGCAGAAAACGCCGGCGAAAAATAACGTACGCGTCGCGACATCGTGGCAACTGACTCATCGCATTTTTACGACTCGTTTCGTCGCTCACTGACGGCCGAATATCTTTCCCGAGCGAGAGACACGAACGCCGGACGTATTCGTTATTCCGACGATGCCGCACGCGGAATCAATCGGTTCCTGTCGCCGTCATGGGTTCCCGGTATCCAGGTTGCAGACTCGGCTTGTTTTTCGATGATAATGCCCCGTAATTCTCTCGCAAACGCGAAAAAGCGGCGTCAACACGCGAAAAATCGAGCGTCCACGTCATTCTTCTTCACAGACAAATTGCCCGTCTTAACCCTTTGCAGTCGGACCCATTTTAACTCTCAATGAAAGTATTAGAAGAGCCAGAGAATCAATTACTTTCCGTACACAATGGTCTTGAAAACAATGGTCATCATTTCGAACATTTATTGAAATGAAGTAGTTCAACCAAACCAATTAGTGTGGTAGATTAATCACTGATAATACCTGTAATGCTTTTTGGATTTTGCATACCCAAGGTCACACGAAGGTCATTGTATAATATGTCATTGAAGAGGACTTCACCCCACTATTACATCGTGATAAAAAAAATATATAGTTCCATTAAAAAAATTGATGACCTCAAAATCTAGAAAATAATGGCCTTGGAAAAAGTTTTTTACTAACCAGTATATTGCTCCTTCGGTTAGGTTAATATTGTCCTACAACGTTTTGTTTCTATTACTAAAACTAAGCTAGATATTCAAGGTGGCAAAGTTAGCTGGGACACCCTGTATAAATTCTTTAGATAAAGTGTATTTTTAGTGTCTCAATAAAAATATGAATCGTATTCAATTCTTGATTCCTGCTGATTGGATTCACCGGAGATTTTCTGCAAGTGAGATCCAGCTCCACTAAAATTGCCAGCTTTAAAAAGCGCGGAGTACGACACTGACCTTGTTCGATAGAGAGTCGTCGAGAATCCGAAAGTGGTCCCTACTCTAAGAGTTCAATTCTTGATTGGCGTTGATCAAATTCATTCGGAAGTGAACTGATTTAATTCTTGGCTGTATAAATTCTTTAGATAAAGTGTACTTTTAGTGTCTCCATGAAAATATGAATCGTCTTAAATTCTTGATTAATGCTGATTGGATTCACCGGAGATTTTCTGCAAGTGAGATCCAGCTCCACTAAAATTGTCACCTTAAAAATGCGCGGAGTACGACACTGACCTTGTTCGAGAGTGAGTCGTCGAGATCCGAAAGTGTTTCCGAAAACGGTGGCATGCGGGCCGCGCTTTCGTTCGAAGAAAGTTTTTTCGGCCTTGGTGGCCGAGCATAACGCCTTGCGGAGGCCGATGAGCGAGCGGCTCATGGTCGATAAATCGTAAAAATTCGCGGTGGGGAACGCTCGGCGTCGTTCCACGTCGACGAAGACGGCGGCACTTTCTCCGAGTGCGTGCGGCCTGTATACGCGGCTAAACGCGTCCGTGTAGAAAGTGAAAACGAGCGTATGTGCAACACGCCGCCAACCGACCAGCGCGCAGCGTTCGAAGCCGCGGGGATTCCCCCGGCTCGACTCGTTCGAAAGGAACCGTCCCTCGTTTCCAGCTGTCGATACGTCGATCGAGGAAAACGATTGCCGGCCCCTGGAATTTTTGTAATCGGAGGAAAGGCGGAAAAAAGTTTCCGCGTGCAAATATAGGAACTTGCCTGAACGGGAAACTCGCCTCGCCTCGCGCGGGCGATCGTTAGCGGCGACGCGAGACGCGACGCTCTCGACAGTTGCTTTACACGCTTTTCGTTAGAATATTGTCAAGCGAGAAACTCTGCCGCCTTTAAATTACTTTCTTGCAATCATACCGTGTCAAACTGTCGCGTCGGCGGGTTCGCGTCGGGTTCTGTTGAAAATTTTTCTGAATGCGTCTTCGACGTACTCTGCACGATTTATGTCGACGGGATGTAACGCGTGTCAGAAAGGAATATGTATTTTACAGCCGTGTAGGACGTTTTACATCGTAGTAAACATCGTCAAACTATTGTAGAGGCATCTTCAATTTGATGTAGACTGAAACGTGCCGGATTGCTGCTAGGTTGTTCTGCTGTGAGTGTAGAAAATCTTTCATGTCTTTTTGAATCACTGCTTCGCTGTCATACAACGTCAATCAGACATATGGACAAGCTGCGCTTGTTCTGAAAGATCGTACAACTTGTAAACACACCGACTAGTCAAGCTAGTTTTTTTCAGCACTACCAAACCCCTGCAGAAGGTCCTTTAACTCTATCCACACTGAAATACGCACTCTCCTTGCAAGATTCTCGAGTTGCAAACACAGAAACCCATTTAACTTGCTGAGGCCCGCGAATTAGAGCGTTAAACAACGGGTTTGTGCAAATATCAACCGCGTAAGTATTTTTGGGAAGTAGCACTCAGGCTCCGGGAACAATATGTTTAGACAAGTGAGAGGATATTTGGCTCTCAAACCACTGTACACATCGTCAAACCAGCATCAAAGAAGCTTTTCCAGCGAGTGGCCTGAGTCCACGCAAACAGAACCACTGTGTCGAGTTCCTTTTATCTCAGATGCACGAAACGTGTTGCCGACCCTGTTAGAATGGCAATGATACCACCCACGCAAGCTCGAGTTATCGGGAAGAGGATGTATCGCGCGATAAAGTTTATCTGTCCGCGAAAACGGTGGCCGTTCGCGAATCGCGATTTCACGCTGTGGAAAACGAGAGCGCCGCGTTCTTTCGCGGAGGATTTACGTGGTCGGGCAATTAACGTTTAGTTCTCCCACGGCGAAGATAAAATAATTGTCCGATAGCCGCCGAGGTGTCCGGCCCGCGTATTTTTACTTCGGTTTGCGACGCGACGGTCCGCGCGCGGAATTAATGGCCTCCGAAATATACAGGTCGGGTCATTAATTTTCTTGAGCCGCAAAAAGACTCGCAAAAGTCAACGTCAGTCCGTGGAAATTAAAAGAGAGACCGGCGACCGTTTAACGTATCATCGTGCGCCGTTTTTCATATTCCTCCGTGCCGAGCGTCGAATCGACGAATGGGATCGTTAGCGCGTAGAATCGCCATAACTTCCGGTAAAATGATCCTTTGGACCTGAAAAAGTCTCTGTAGAATTCAGGAAGATTGATGCAGCGAAGCCACTTGGTCTGAATTTGATATGTTTATTGGTTATCTCTGAAAAATTCTCTCTTTGGAAGAATTGCTGTAACTTCGTGCAAAAGGATTTCCCGTGTGTAGAAAAATTTGTATACGGTCTTGAAGGATTGCTGTGCCGAATCCCCGAGGTTTGAACTCGATAGATTTTTTAGTTTCGTTTTAAAAAATCAGCAGATTCTCTCTCCAGCGTGTTTGAGCAGTCGAGGTAGGTGGGGTAGTGTTTAAAGCGAAACAGGATCAAAGCGAGTGACGGATAAGGAGAACATTAATACAGGAATTCTGTTATAGAGACGTGAGGTTCAGTTTGTCCCCGGTAAATGTTCGAAACGAAACGAAACGCGGCGTCGTTCGTCGGCGAAACCGATGCTCCTTTGTCTCGACGTCTTATTGTTAGCTCTGGCGTCGGAATAGACGATCCCCCGGCCTCTGCAAGAGAGACCGAGCCCCTTGGAGAACGCAGAAGGATGCCTGGCATCGATCCTCGATATGGGCCATATCTGTCCTATTACCTCGGGAACTCGAGCGATTTTCGAAATCTGTAGGTGATATCCGACGATTCGGCGTAAAGCGAAACCGCGATAAAACGGATATCCGGCTCGTCGTTCTTCGCCGGCGAATGGAACCGGGAGATTTAGCCGCCTATAACTCGTTATGGTTTCTGAATCTCGTATTGGTATACTCTCGCCAGGCTAATTCCGTTCGCGGTTTTATGGCGCGAATTTTAACGCGACTTGGAATTCCGCCATTGAACACCCCCACAACTCCGATAACAAATAAGGAAACCTGATGAAACATTCTTATTAGAATCAACATCGCGCCGCTCTGTCTCTTATGGCAACGAGGATAACATTTGCCGCAACGATCGGTAAACATTTCCTGCTTTCTGTAGCCGGGCGGAATGTCTCCGCATGCCCCGTCGAGCAATGATTATTTCAATTAAAGCCACCTTCTACAAAGGAGAAATTCGCAACTACCGTTCCGGGGCCGGAACCCCTTTGCGAACAGTCCCGCGCGCGCACACTTTTTATCGGCGCCGCTGTTCTCTTTTATCCGGATACCCCGGCAAACGAGAGGGTTCAGGTATCAGAGAAACGATATTTCCAGGCTGATTTAACAATGCACAAAGTAAGAATGCGCAAGATGTAAGACGCCCGGCCCGATGGCTGCTGGGAATATCGGTCATTGTAATATCTCACAACTCGCTGATGCTGCGAGGATCCGTTGGCTACAATTACGTAAACTCTTCTCAAATTTACATCCGTTCAAGAAAATATAAAAAATTGCTCGGCTGCTGGGAAAATAATTTCGGAGCTCCGAGTGCTAACATCAATTTGTTACGTCAGTGCACGTTGCACCTTTGAATTCTAAATTAATATACAAATTGGAAAAGACAAAATCTATTTGTCTGACCCAACAAATAATGGAATTAGACTATTCACTGTGAAATTTTTGCGGATTCCGCTGCGTTATAACCGCACAAAGCGTCGCGACGTTAATGACGGCACTAAAAAGGGAAAAACACGATTTTCGACGTGTGCTTCCGATCGAGAAACAATTTCTCCGTCGTTGCCCGGTATCCGAGTAGCATTAGGCAGCCAACAGCTTGTCGAAAACAGGGGTCAATGAACCGGGAAAAAAGGTAGCTCGTACCAGCTGAAACTCTCTTTGATTTCGGATCCCTCCGAGCCGTTCCGCCGCAAGCTGCGCCGGTTCCTAAGCACGCGGAAAACGTGGGTGAGATTTCCGCGATCGTTGGTTTTCGATACTTCCGAGCCAGTTTTCCTCGTTGCATCCGCCGTTCGATGCAACAAAATCATTCGAACCGCTAACTGGTTCAGGAGACGCGTTGACTCGCTCTGCGATTGATCTTTCGTGGGATACATGACGAGACTCGATCACGCCGAAATGTAATCGGATCACAAGATGAATCCGCGGGAAAAGTTTTCACCGGCACAAACTCGCTTTCCATTCTACTGCTACTTTCGTTTCGATTATGATCGGTGAAGTAACACAGCAATTTTGTTCTGAATTCGATATAAATGATACTATATTGGTGATGATATTGCGAGAATTAATTCTGATTTCATCTACGTATACATTGCAGACTCTCAATTTTTCGTATTTTTTCCAGCAAAATTGAAGCAGAAGTTGTTTCAATCTTCTACGGAGAATTCTATGGAAAGTGCAGAGATAGAATTTACAGTTCCACTCGCTCCGTATTATATTTAATATACTCGTTTCCCCCTTTTTTTGTTACTATTCCTGCTGTTTCGGAGAAGAAACTATTGGGAAACCATGGCTGCAAAATGAAGAAGGCAATTTTTTAAGGAACGGTTTCCCCTACTGCGGGAATTAACACACTGTAATATACATATACTTCGCAGTATCTTTTTCCGCGTTGCTGCAACTGATCCTTTTTGTTTTAATTCAATTTCCGCGTTCGTTTTGGATCGGCTTATCGGGGGAGGGAAAAAAGCTATGGCTAGATTGGTGGTTCTCCGCAGGCTTAGAATTTTTCGAGGCTCGTTTCCGTCGATCGCAACAAAAGTGGAATTTTCGTTCTCTTGATTTTTTTGTTACCGAGCACTTTATCGGATTACGAAGAAGAAAATAATGAATTGGTTACACCTTCGTTCGAATTAACGTTGCGCTATATTTTCAACCAGCGAATTCCTTTTTTCGTTTTTGTTTGTTTCACTTTGCCACCGCCGCGCTCCACCTCTGTTGGTCTCTGCGGTTTCATTCCTTTTTTCGAATTCTCTTCGTATTTGGTTATCGCGAAACCGTGGCTAGATTGCATGGTTTTCTGTAAGCTTCGAATTTTTTGGCTCGTTTTCGTTGATAGTGATGAAACGGATCGTTTTTTTCTGCACTTTGTCTGCTGACGAGGGGGTTGAACAAATTAATTACGCTTTCGTTAGAACTGTAGCAGAATATTACATCATGCCCTTTCAATTTAATTCGATGGTCAAATATTGGAGTAATACATGTCGATTCATCAAATTCAATAGTCAGTTGTAATTCCTGGCAGCACGGTGCAATTTTCTTTCCAAGTAAATCTACAAAGTTTTCAGTTCTTTGAAACTCGCTCGATATTATATCACATTGTTTTAGAAATGTTACTAAAATTTGGCAAATTGCAGGAATGCACGAACGATCGTCTAGAGAAGGTATACTTAAAGTTTCGCGGTCCAGTTACACTCGTTAAAGGTTTAATCGGTCGCGCGACAAATCCGCAGAAAAGTGGGGCATTTTTCTGAACCGTACACCGCAATTTCAACGAGAGTGTTAAATTGCAATAAAATTTCGAGCGTGGCGTTGACGTTGCGAAGGAGGTACCGTGCAATTTTCGTTACACTCGCTTTCTATTACACGGACGTCAAATAGCGCGTTTTATTGTTGCCTTTCGAGCGATCTGTATATGTGTATATACATATATATCCACTGAGCCCCGGTTCCATTTGGTTTGTATCGGGAACCGACGTTCGAGTTCGACGCCGAGTTCATCGGGCAGAAGAGAAAGTAGAGTGAAGGTAACCAAGAAAGGTCAGTCGGGCCTGTGTTTACCAAGGAGCACACACCAGCAATTTTTCTGAAAACCACCTGTATTTTCTGGTTAATATTCGAACCCGAATGTTTCGCGAATCTTTCCGCCGATACCGAATCAGTTTACCTACGGTGCAATCACCTTTTTCATTTACTCTCCAAACAGTCGGTGCACTTCGTTGCAATAAAAGGTTTTGCGATTTGAAAGCATAAAGTGTTGCAATTCATCGTTCCTGCGGGAAGTACCATTTATTTGAGCAAGAATAATTTTGGAGTATTATGATTAAAATACAACATACGATTATTCGTAGATTCCGTTTGTTTTCAAGTATTTGTTTCACTGGAATTCATACAAATTATCAAAGACACTCTAGGAACACGAAAGCTCATTTTCTCGGCTCATTATCAAGTGGTTCTCGATAAAAAAAACAATTCACAAAATTCTGGCTCGTGGATTTCGAAAGTTCAAGGATGGAGGGTAATTTGCCGGGTTGAAACTGAATTCAGGACACGATTCGTTAATTTTAAGGGAGTTGGAATGGTAGGTCGAGAGTCCCTTGTCCCGCCCAGGCGTTCCACGAGCATGTAAGCTTACACGACGGTCTGGCAGGGTCAATTAAACCAATTCAAGCACCGAAGAATGCATTCGAGGCTCGAAAATCGTTCGTGGCTGTTCGATTACACCGGAAGTAACGGTGTGTGGGCGAGGGAGACTGTCTTCTCGCATTATTTAATGGCCCGGCACCGGTTTGATGGGTTGGGAATTTTTATCCAACTCGCGGGCGAAGTTGCGCTATTGGTTATTTCGATTGTTTACCAGGCAGTTCGTAGCTCCTCGGGCTGCTTAGAGAGCATCGGTGACGCTGCCTTCACCAAAAATTCCGGCGATAAAGTTCGGCGGAATAACTCCGCGCCACCCGTAAACTCAATCTTTACGAGCGCACTAAAACTTTTAATATCGGGGGGAACATTTAGAGTCAGCCTGTTGTTTCCCTTGAGCATTTGTCGCTCCGAAGCCGGAAGGGTCTGCGAATTTTCTTCGGATTGTTGCCGGGAGTCGTGGTTGCATCACCGATCTGCATATTTAATTCGCCATCGCGATGCATCAAACTTCGGACTGACTTGTGAATGTTGGGGAACGTGAATAAATATTTGATGCGGATCTTGGATTTTTCTGGAGGTATTGCTTGGTTGTTCGAGTCCACTTGAAAATCGAATTACGTTTTATGGGCGAAAGGTAAGTCTCAAGAGTCGCTTGCATCGGTGAAAGTACGGTAGAAAATTAGAACGACAAATATAAAACAGTTTATTACTAAAGATTAACTCTTGTCGTGTATAAACCAGGGACCGAAAATAACAGATATTCTAAAATTTTCTACGGTAAAAGTCATTAATAAAAAGTTTATTATTATTGAAATTCAAGATAATCCACACAAAATATAAAGAAACAAATTCGGAGAACAAAATGATTAAAAAATATCGATTTTTATACTTTTTGGTTACAAGTAGCAGTTATTAGTACACTCCTCCTCGATAACTGTTGTGCCGGTAGTTTTCAATTTCAACGTATGCCTTACTAATTTCGGGGCAACTCATATTGTCCAATTCATCATCCGAGGAGGACGAATCCACTTCCATTGCTTTTATAGAATTTGCAAGGAAATCCATGGACGAGTCGAACAAATTTTCGGTTACTTATAATCCTTATTTGTAACCAATACGATTTTAGTCGATGAAATACTTGTTATTCCATGACTTTTTTTCTTTTTGGTTATAACAGTTAGGGTCCCTTGTATAAACATACACTCAAAGACAACAGTTAAGAAATCATGTCTGACGTTTTCCCGATGTCTCAATTAGAGAGAGAATCAAATATTTTGTTTCTTAAAAATGATTCTTAAAAGAACTTCATATTTCATCGATTCAGAGAAGCAAGTGTTTATCAGAATGACTATAAATAATATAAAAAATCAGACAGGAGGCTAAAAATGTTGAAAACTGAAATTGACAGAGATGAATTTAGAGGTTTAAACGCTTCCTACGGGGAATCGCAGCTCAATTATTTGATCCCAGGTAATTGTTAACCGCAACGAGCCCCGATCGAGAGAATCAGAATTTTGGGTCGGTCCGGCAAATCCCATGATTCACGAGATAGACTCGTAGATTCTGTTACGCGGACCCTTTGCTACCCTCATTATCCTTTTCCATGGGCCGTCGCAGCTACACGGCAAATACTCGAATCTGAACACGATTGCGGATTTCACGCGAGCTCGTTACACACACGCACGTACACACGGAAAGAGGGATCCAGGTTCACATGGACATTGGGGTCACTACGTAGCTCTGTTACGGCACGTACAACCCTCCACCCACTGCTCCGAGTGCCGGGCAGTTCTCGTTTGATCCTCTCTCCGCGTCCACAAGAGAGACAGAGAGATGGAGGGAGAAAAGAGAAGCTTTCTGTTCTTTTTCCTGTCTCCCTATCATCTCGGCCACGTCTAATCCTTCCGTCATCTTTCACGGCGACGAATCCAGGTCTTCTGGCCTCCGGGCTCGATCAGCTGGTGAATTAGAGATGACTCACGTGCCGAACTTCCGGCCGGATCCTTCGACCGACACTTTGCACCCTCGGGTTTCACTGACGACGCCGTTCGACGCGTGGAATTTCGAATCGACGCGACTTAAAAGAGGCTGATTCCCTGCCAGAGAAGCTGGATGTACAGAGTGCACCATTCTTCAGTCAATCCACGTATTTATTAACGAGAAATTCATCGACAAGCTCGGACACTTTGAAAATCTTCTTCTTTCGGTTCTTCATTTTACACCATTTTCAGAGGGACTATACATTTCGCAGTGTACAATTGGCCTTATTGAATGCAGGATACAGAATTTTGTGTACAATATCGATGTATGCCTGATTACTAGACTGCGGACTTTATCCATTCATGACAAAAATGAGTAGGTGTAATTCAAAACATTAAAAGGATTAACAGAGTTTAACAGTGTCGAAATACTATTTTCACCATATCAAAATTACACTGTCCAACAAATTTCAACTTTTTTTATGTTTACTAATTACTGTTGGGTGGTTCTTATAGAGTCTTTTGCGCTGATTCCCAAACTGCCCTTAATTTTTCTTCTGGACGCACAGTTTTTGAGAAACATGACTTTGAAAAAAGAAACATATTTTTCAACTTTAAACAAATATTGTGATGTTATTATAAAAGATATTGAGCTGTTCTTTACAGAAAACGAATCTGTAGACTGTCCCGAATTCAGTGATATCCAATATTAACACATTATGATTGTTTAAACATGTTTAAGAACCACCCAACAATAATTGTGGAACAAATTTGGTGTTGGACAGTGTTATTAATGAACAAAATAAATTTTTACTTAGCGCCTGTAGATTGCAATTGATGTATACTAATTTTATTTTACATAAAGATCCGCAGTATACTGATTACAATGCAATTGGGTTTTCGGTTCTACATCGTTTCATTCGTCTGCAATAAATTCCCAAAACTGAAGAATTTTATTAACAAGTGAGTCGTGATTGTACACACACAATGTTATCTGGAATAAAATTTGTCTATAATTCCGAGCCACGTCTAAATATATCGCACCAGGTATTTCACCCCTACATCGGCTAGTTTTTATGTGATAAATTCCTAAAGATGAGGAATGCGTTCCATAGGCGAGGAACATTCTTCGTTTCAACAGGCCAATAAATGTCATCCCCAATAAGCACCATTAGGTACAGCGTGTAGCGAAAAATTCTCTACGACATGGAATCACGTGAAAACACATTGCAGAAGGTTTTGTTGCTCTGGATCATTTGGTTCTTCTGTGATAAATTTTTCAAAATACGGAGAGCGCTTCGCGAACGAGGAACATATTCTTTATGAGCATGTTAGTCAACGTCGTGCACACTGAAGTAAAAATCTGGTATTAGACCGTGAGATGCGTCGTTCTTAACTGTGCTGAATATTTTTATGTTAAGAATCCCAGCGTATGAATATATTCGTCGTTCGGCTAAGAGTTCACGAGCCACTTACTGTTCGAAATAAAATCCTTATCCCTCACTCCGGGAGCAGATTAGAGAGGCGGGTACAAAAGACACAAACAGGAATTCCAAACGAAACTTTAAACAGTTTCAATCACACCGAACTTTCCTGCAGACTTAATAGAAGATCAGGCGCGAGTCCCGGCAAAGAAAATCGAAGAGCACGTCGCCTTAGTTGGAAGTTTCAGTTCACAGCAACGGGAACACCAGAACAGACGTGTTTCCCTTCGTTTCTCGACGAGACGTTTAATCTTCCGCGTGATGCAATGTTTGCACTGCGTGCGCGATGCAGACACGTTACCGTTGCACGTATCATCGAGGCCTGATGCATCGGTCAGACCGCGACGCGACAGAGGATACGGGAAGAGTCGATGTCAACGAGTGTCAGAGGACTATATGTGATCGTTAGAAGAGGCACGCGATACTACCTTTACCCTGGTTGTCAGTCGAATTAGGCAATCGTTCGGCGTTAGAGCGAGGTCCCCTTGTAAACCGGAGCATCGGCGTGTGCTTGAATTGTAAAATGTAATGGTACCGGAAACAAAGGAAACCGGATCCATCACTGTCAACCTCGGTCGTGAAACCCTCGGAAAACTACCAGCGAAATTTCCAGCTCGATCGACCGACCGAACCACCGCCGCTGAAAGGATTGGGTGTGTTGCATCGATTCGTTCGAGTCTAATCTTCCTTTTTTTTCGGCGTTGCGCTCGATTTCGAGAGGATTGCGACCGAAGATGCACTAGAAATTTGAACGGTAAGTAAGTTACACGCTGCGCAAACAGAACGGGAAGGACAAAAAGCGTTTTTCGATGGTCTGCGCGGCCTGCCCGAGAGTGCAGCGAAATGGCAAATGTTGATTCTGTCGGCACAGGAATTTTCCGAAGAAGAATATTTGCCTCCTGCGGCGTCAGACAATTTTTCATGAGTTCAATCAATATGCGATCTTTTATTTTGTGTCGGCTGCTTCAGAGAAATCTACATTTCTCTGTCTCTTTATAGAACAAAAATTTCCACAAAAATTGCCAAGCTTACGAAAATCCTAATTTCACAGAGACCATTAAAGGAAGATTATCTGAAAGCATGAATTTGAATGAAGATGCTCAGCGTAGATCGGAGCGTGATCGTTTAATCCCCATAAATATCCAAAATGGCACAAGAAGCTTATCCTACAAAGGTGAAAGAATCTCCACAAAAATTGTTTAAACGGAAATGTTTATTAAAGAAACGGTGGAGCTTAGTCTCTTCAACTTTTCCACAAGAACGGCAGTTCAAGATACGGTGGATGCGAGTAAAAAAACCACGTGAGCACACTCCTCTTTCGAGGGTTTAACCAAAGCGCGCCGGTATTAACGAAAAGAAGGGAGGGAAAAAAGAAGGAAGGAACAAAGGAAAGAGAAGGGAACGAGAAAAATGATTGCAACGATAACAGATAAAACTTTCGGAGTTCTCTTTTTCGCTGTAATTGGTGTCTGCGTTCATTCTTGCGGCGTGCCTTGGGGAAAGGCGAGGTCACGATCGCGAAACTTGGATTATCCTCTCCATCCCCTCGTGTTCTCGTGGCCCCATTGTTTACCAGATATACTGTCATTAGTAAAATTGTTTTCCCAGCACGTCGTGATCAATTTTTTAACGGCCCCGCGCTCCTAAAAAAAAAAACGCCTGCACAAAAGATTCTCGCGTGACGCTTCGCCTGGGTTCGTTCTCGCGCTTTTCCTCGCGAATTGTGATTTACCGGTATTAACTTGCACCGTGGAGTTCTGCTACTTTTCTTCTCGCTATAGCAAGGCATTACGTGCAAAAATAGTTGTTACGCGGATTTTATGCATTTATATAGTGTTAAATGGAATCATCAAATTAAATCACTGTCAAATTTCTCTGAGAACTGGTCGAGGGTTACAATCATGCTTGGAAAAAAGATAAGTGAACGTAATTAAACTCCTCCAGCGTAGACAACGATCCGAAACACGTAATCCCTACAAAAATACACATATTTTTCTACTAATCTAAACAAAATTCTGGTTTCCATATCTCGTGTAACCAGGCACAAAATTATACTTCAGAGGAAGTTAAAACAAATGTTAAATAACAGCCGCGCGTTACGAGTAAACTAAGTAGGTTAATCTTTATCCCAGCTAGCACACGGACGTCCGACGAATGTCCAAAGTACGTCCGTATCGGACCTCTGTATGTCCCACGGACGTCCGATTTTTCGTCCCATTTAGAAAGTGGGACGTACGTAGGACGTCCCGTTCGGACCTATCTGGGACGTACGTAGGACGTCCCGTTCGGACCTACCTGGGACGTCCCTGGGACTTACCTAGAACTATCTGAATCTCTGATTGAATACAAATTTCATTTATTCCATAAACATTAGGTATTTACATAGTAAATACAATACAATACAATCGCGCATATAACACTAATATATACAGTAATATATATAATATAATATGTTTATTATACAATATATTTATTTATATATAATTATAAACTATAAATTTTTAATTCCATTATTAAAATCATTTGAAACTGCTTTGTTTCTTTCCATGGTCCTCCGCTAATGTAATCCACATCCGTATGAAACACTTGTTTCTATCTTCGCTACATCTGAAAATTAGAATTTCTTGGTGAAAAGCATTGTTCAATAAACGGGAAGATTTTTTAGTATGAATATATTAGGTTGGAGGGAAAGCTATGTTGTATTTTAAATAAGCAGGCAATTTTGCTTGTAAATCAAAAACACATGTTAACTAGCAAGTCATTGGAAAACAGGAATTGACAGGCTACCTGAAAAATGGCAACATATTGTTACAAATAATGGAAATTATATTATTGAATAATATTGAACATGTATTTTTATAAATTGGTACAAATGTTTTCTTTAACGCTAAACCTACCGAACCTCAAAAGTAACTGGTACATGTTCCCTTATAAAAATGACAAGATTGATTTTATTTAGACTTTGTGCGGCTGCTATTGTAATACGTGCACTATTAAAAATATCTATACAGTTGTTTCATATGAAATTAGTTTTATTACTTTTCTAATTGTAAAATAAAAAACCAGGAACCAGTCATTTTGACCAGTGTTGGTAGGTTTAGTGTTAAAATACGATAGGATTTTCCCTCCAACCTAATTATAATTTTGTATTTTCCTTTTATAAAATAAAAACTTACCGGAAATGGCAGTGACTAAATAGTTTCACCAACACAATAGCGAATCATTGGAAAACAGGAATTGACAGGTTATCTGAAAAATGGTAACATATTACATATTACAAATAATGGAAATTATAGAATTGAATAATATTAGACATGTATTTTTATAAATTGATTCAAATGTTTTCTTTAAAATACAATACAATAGAATTTTCCCTCCAGCCTAAATAATAATATTTTTGTATTTTCCTTTTGCCGGTAATGTTTCAATGACTGAAAATGAATATAAAATAAAAGCTTACCTGAAATCGTAGTGACAAGTTTCACCAACACAATCCTGATAAGTGGCTGAAGTCATCGAATCACTCACACACGCTTTTTATTAATTGGAATATTACAAACACGTGCACAAGGAACACGTGCTAAACTAACCTCACTTCACGTAAACGCACGACGCACGATGATGCGACACGACGCGACGGTCGAGTTAATTCTGACTGATTCTGATTCTGACTCTGTCACTCAGCTCACATATTATACAACTCTTATATTTATAAAGAAATATTGTTATAAATATATAAATTTAAATAACACACACACAAAAATATATTACTATAAATATATATGTATATGTATTGTAATATATAAAAGTGTCGTATGCATGAGAAGTGAGCATCCTAGTACGTACGAAACTCCCGAGCACGGCTATAAGACTTCAAAAATACATGTATTGGGACGTCTGAAAATTCAAGTCTCACGGAAGTACCTGCGATGAAAAAAAATTGTCGTACCTGTGACAACCGAAATTTAGGTCCCACGGACATCCTTAGGACGTTAAAAACGGATGTCCATCGAATGTCCGAAATTTAAGTCCATCGGACATCCTAGGGACATACGCAACGGACGACGGACGTATGGACGTAAACTGGACATAAACGGACGTCCAATGGATGTACGGTGCTAGCTGGGATGCAAATTCCCACTTTCACAGACCATTTTACGCAAGCGAAAATAAAACATAAAATGCTGCCTGCAAGAGCATTCTTTATTGCGATGCCGAAAATATCATTAATGTTCTGTAATATTTTCTTGTTCAGCCTCTATGCGATGTATTCATTCGATCCAAAAATTGTTCAAATGGCTGTGCACTTACTGGCACATGAATATTACAAAAAGTTTAAACCATGTTACGGCGGTGGTTTGCCGTATTTTTATATCGATGGAAATTTCGCTCCGGTGGGAAGTTTAAGGGGGGCATTTCCAGCGTAACGATGGCCGAGAACAAAACAAGCTTTTGAAAGGCGCGCGCGCGGGCAGGCGGGAAAAGCGACAGATTCGAACACGCGATGGCCTTTGTTTTTGGAAAGCGACGCGAGCACGCTGTTGCGGAATTACTCCCGCTCTGCGATAACATCCCGAAGCCGAAGGAGTTTGTTCGCCGTGGTGGGTGAACGCCAGGGGAAAAAACCGAATTAGCCCGCGCTTGAAATGCAGATGAGCGCGGCCGCCTCGAAATCGGATCCAGGTCCCCTTCGTTTTAAGAATTTTAATTTCAACGTTTTACCGGGGAATGATAACAAGCGCCGGTCACCGGCTAAGAAAATAATATTCCGCTCACGGAATCGGAATCCGGCGAAATCTATCCTTGCTGCTGTTTTTTTTTCACTGTTCCACTGTCTCGTGCTGCGAAACGGTAAGATTTCGCAAAAATTCTTTAATCATTTCCTGTTGCAAAAATCACAATGAATTTTAACAAACAGTGCAGATTGTGTCGAAAGATCGGACAGAGAGGAGCGCAGGATCCGCGGCGTTATTCATCTCGCGCGCTCTCCAGGACCGAGTGAAAAAAGTGGTTTGAGGGGAATAAAGGAGGGACAACGGACCGCACGCCAGTTCTAATTGGCGCGTTGCATTCGGTAATGAGACACGCTAATGCATTGTTCCGTAGGCGGATGCGGGACACGATCGCCTGCCTCGCGCCACCCCTTTTTATTCTCTCCTTTCTCTCCTGGCCTGGCGTGTCGTTCCCCTGCTCCACTATCTCTCTCCCCTGTCCACCGATTGTGTTGTGCACGCCGAGTAATTTGTTCGCTCTTTGATTCAGACCTGGCCAGGAACGTGACTATTTCATCGAGCGCTATTGTACAAGACCAGAACTCTTTTAAACGCCAACCCTTAAGAAATGTATAATTACATCGTGCGACACTTCCGTCAATTTTATTCGAAATATGAAAAGGTAACACGTCCTGAACATTGCTTAATCAGTTCTAAGCATTACAAGTGAATCCTAGACTGCGGATGTTCACGCAATTTTCAATTTTTGTAGTCAAATTTTAAGAAAGTGGGAAGTAGCCCTTATAGATCCGAAACAGATAAAAATCGTTTTAAATTCTGAGGAATTTTTATATTGTAGAATTTATTATAAATGGTTTTTTTATAAATAACGATTTGTCTGATCAAGGGCCACATCTTCATTATTTTAAGCGCGTTCTGTTCGAAGGGTTGAAGCAGCGTTCCCCATAAAATTTCCTTACCGTTCTAAGTGATTGGAGGACAATCTTCCGGAGCAATCGCGAGGGGATGAATTAATGAATCGATGGTTGTATCGTTCTAGCTCGTCGATTCTCCGGGAGTCGGTGCGCGGAGGCTAGGCGGGCGTAAAGAGCAGAAGTTCAATCTAAATTCATTCGATCAGGCTGGCGTTCTTTGCCGTCGGAGTTTCTTCTTGGCCGAGAGTTCCTTTATGAACTTCTTTAACGGGCCGGCGGAAAGAACGCGGGCTCTTTCCCCAATGAAATCACAAATTGTTCTTTGACGAGGCCAAATGAAAGACATTCGGCGCGTGGCAGAAACGGGCCAGCATTATCCGCCAGCAGCGTTTCGTATCCGTTCGGTGAGAGAGCGTGATTCATTGCAACGAAATTTTATGGACTGATAATTTATTGCACTTCTCCCTGTTCCCGGGTCCGCGGTGGCAGCACGATAATTTATCAATTTTTATCAGTCGTAAAGCCGAATCTTTACGCCGTTTCGCGTTGCCCGGTGAAATGTAGCGCCTCTCTTTTCCCTATATATTTTTCCCCACCAGATTCTCTGCTCTTTTTTTCGACCGCGAGCATGTTCTGTTCTTTCGGTTCCGGCGCGATCAAATTGTATTGTATTTATGTTAATCGATAGCGACCCGATACGGTTCGCGTCCGAAAATTTTTCGCGGGACGCGCTCGAATTTATCGGTCGATCTGGCAACTTTAAATCCTCCTCGGCTATTTTCACTCGGAACTTAAACAGATTCGCCCGCGGGAAACCCGTGCGCTCTTTCGGCGACAAGAAAAGCTCGTTCGTTTATGAGCTTCAAAGGTTTTCCGTTCCACTGGATGCACTTCATGCCTTTTCCTTCGTTTTCGGCCGCGTAGCCGGTCAAAGGAGCTACATATTAGCAAAACCAAACCGGTTGCTGCACTCCGTCCAATTAGGATAAGTCATGTGTTCTTGCCCCGCACGCGGCAGGAGCTAGAAAACAAACGGTTAAAACATGCTCGGAGAAATTCTATGAATATTGCTCGATGTTTTTACATAGTGCCTCTTCTTGTTGATATTTTAAGAACTCGCACAGTTTGTTGATGGCTTAAAAATGTCCGGCATCAACTTTTCTGTCCTGTCGCCAGCTTAGAAGTCTTGCGAAATGTTTTCTTCCTGTCAGTGGCTTCCACGTTTCTACAAAATGATTTACTTCTTGTCAATAGTTGAACATTTTTTGTAAAATGTTCTTTTTGTCAGTATCTTAAAAATTAGAGCAAGATGTTGTATTACATCCTATCTACTATTCTGTGCTGTCTAAAGCTGATGAGTAACTTATACTCATCCTAGAGGACTGCATTTTCCACAATTAAACGAACAATGTGAAGGAACAATTTATCAATCCATTATGCACGTTCTCATTTCCCTGTACTTCGTAATCCCACGTACACCGTAGACGCACAAAATCCTCAATTTAATTAGAAATGCATAAACGAATTTAATGTCATCGATAATTCTGAAACCAAGACCAGATAAAATTTGAAGGGACTCTTTTTCGCAGCTCGAGCTGCATTTCGAAAATCATATTTTAAAAGTATATCGATATAAAACCGGACGGCACCGTTTCTCCGTAAGATAGAGGGGGGGGGGGGGTGAGCAAGAAAGTAGAACGTGCGCCAAATTACCTAACCAATGCCATTGTGCCCGGATCTCACCCCCCATAGCGTTTCTTCTCGCAGCCGGGTCGCATACGTCTCGGGAACCGGGGAAAAATCCAGAAAAAGGTGAGAAATTTGAAGAAATACAGGTCGCGATACGTTTCCGTTGGAAACGTGAGTGGTGCATCGACTCGCTCGTTCTTCCACGTCGAACGAATTTATCGTTCGGTGGTAGGGGGGCACACGGTTTTCCCTCGATGCTCTCGGGGGTTGCAGAGGATATAGGTATTGAAGGGTGCACGGGGTAAAGGAATTCTATCGGAGGGCCGGGAACGTTTTGCTGTCAAATATTTGGCACAATCAGGTGCGTGCAAATAAAGAGGCTGCGTAGCGACGTTCCCGGCCCCACCGTAATCAAAATATCGCGGATAAACCCGCGTTTTACGCAAATTCCCGTCATCAGCACACACCGTGTTACACGAAAATCGAAACGCCACCGCGAAACCCTTTGCAAATTGTTTATGGAATAACTGTGCAAATTGTGCGCTCGTTATTAAACGCAACAATAGATTTTTCATCGAATTTGTTTGGAAATTGTTCGCAGACCGCGGTAGTTGTGAGTGTTTTGATTGTTCCAAACGAATTTGTTTAAAACTGTAGGGTACAGATTTTGTGCTGTTTTTTGGGGAAATATTGCTTGTCAGACTTGATAGAAATTATTCTGTCTTCTTCTACGCAACAAAATAGTAGATCGTGCAATCACACAAAACATTTCATTTGGTAATTTCCCGTAGAGTGCCTATTCGAATCAGCATCAACGCAGAAAGAAATCGTTTAATTTCGCACCCGCCAAAAACGTGGAAAATTCCTGAACCATCAGCCGTCGGGCAGCGCGCATTTCGCCGTCGAATCGGCCATAAAAATCATGTTGATAGACGGCCAAAGGAGCGTGTTTGTTCGCGCAAAGTCAGAAGTGAAATGGCAATTCCGCGGGGCCACTCGGTGGCAGGCGTTGATGATAGAGACCGTGGCTACGCGTTTTAGTGCGGCGATTTTTCTATCCAATCTTTTCCCACTATTTTTGTACACCAATGAACTGGCAATTACCGTGTTTTACCGGCAATTGCGATTCTAATTACCTCAAAGTGGAGGCGAAGCCCGGCCGGGGCAGACCCGGGCTTTGGAATATTTCAACGGGCCGAGTAGCAATCGGTTTATGCGAAATTATTCGCGGGGAAATGAATAACACCAAACTGCCGGTCGATGTTTATAAACCTCGCGCTCGTAGAAATAACCGGGAAACGGTTAAACGGCCGAGCAGCGAATGCTGTTTCCGCGAATTTCCGGGATTTTCAATGTCCCCGAATCTCTCTCTTCCTCTCTTTCCTTCTCTCTCGCGTGTGCGCTATACCTGCGCGTAAAAAATATTATTTTACGTTTGCCATTAATTTTTCCGAGCTAATTCCCCCGAGGGTGTGGGCTGTGGGGGAGTGCCATTTTCCGATTCGACCTTTTAAAAAACATTATTCGGTAATAAAATCTGTTGCGAGAGCTACAGGAAAAAGCATGATCGCGCGGCTCTCTCTCGATACGCGCGATGCTCTGCGCGCGCGTTTGGAGTGTGTGCGCCTTAAAAACGTAAAGAGCTTTATTCGTCGTCGCTTTAAAGCCGCTTGAAATTTATATTTGGATTTTCATCCGATAATTATGTCCCTTTCATCGCGCTTTCGAGCACGCTTTATACTTCCTGCAGAAGGCCCCCGAACCATTGTTCCGAAGAATTATGAAAGTCTAAAGCCTCCATCGCGAAGTTGTTCTTATTCTCCTGTTTCTTCCTTTTTCTCCATCCCGTCTTCTTCTACTCTAGCGGCTCTTCTGTTCCCCTTTTTTCCCACCATTCTTTCTTCCTCTGCCTTCGCGAAGACTTATTCCAACATCGCGATACATTATGCCACGGGTAGGCAGCTAAATCCCCTAAACTCGCGCGCATAGAACACCCGGTGAATTATCGCCGACGGTGAAACGCCGACGGAAATATTAAACGGAAAGCACTTAACGCGATTTGTTATTACAATCGTTACCGGTCGCGATGAAACATTAACCCCCACGGGAACACCCTCTTCCCCATCCTCCTCTTTCGGTGGTATCGTACGCCCGATCTCAACCCCGAAATTAACAACAACTTACAAACATAATAAACGTCCTCGCTCTCCGCCGTTTGCCGCGTTCAATTCGAATACGAGTTCAAACTATTAGGTAAGTGCATAAATTCCGTCCGCTTTGCCTGACGTCGAGCACAAATTGCCGCCCTATCTCCATTTGCCCGGGTAATTGAGGAATTCCGATTGTTGAATGTGTTAAAGCGATAGACGGATTCACTGGGATTCCCTTTTCATTGTTTATTTATCCCAGAAAATCGACGATTCAGGAACCTTTACCTTCCTTTCGCACAAACGCGAGGAATCGTAGTTTTAAAAATCGAGAAAATTTTTGTCAATGATGAAGCATCGGTTCCTCGGATCCATCGGTAATAACGATGATCCAGGATCATCAGGCTACGGGAAACAAACAGTTTTCCATTTTACCTTGCTTTCGCACAAATGCGAAGAATCGCAATTTTTAAAAATGAAGAAAATTTTGACGGTGTTATGGAGTTGTCCAAGCATAATTGAAAGCGGAGAGTGCACCGACAGGCTCCGTGGATCATCCGCTCCTCGGATGCACCGGTAATAACGGTAATCCAGGGTCATCAGAGGCTCGTTTCCGATGTACACATTTCGGGAAACGAGAATCTCGCGTTCGTCAGCGCGATCGCGAGTTGATCGATCGGAATGCGCAACCGTAAAATAGTCCGGTCGCGTATAGGATGGTATAGTGATAGTATGATAGTATAGAGTGCGTTCGTTAGGCGAGTGCGTGCGCCACAGGACGGCTGCAATTACCAAGAACAAAACCGAAGCGTTCGTCGGCGGTCACGCGTCGACGGGCCTCGGTGATTTCGATCCGCATCGCCGCTTCCGGAAGCATGTGTCTCCGCCTCGAATTTTGACCAGAAATATCCTAATCGATAACTGACTCTCTTCACTTTGCCTCCAAAGTTTATTTCTATTTCGAAGAAGTACGCTTTTTAATAACTGTATCGTATTTAGAAGAAGCTCAATAATTTACTTTTAATAAAAATTGTCACGTTCCATTAACTCTAAAAATTTCTTGAGTTAGGGTTGAAATTGCTGTCGCTTCTAAACAATTTATTGAGGAATTCTTAACTGCTGATTTTCAATTTCCAAGAGACTATCACAAATGTCCGGTGATTAAAGTGTTAAGATTGGATGGAAATAGCAATTGACTGAAACTAGAAATTGAACGTACAAGTGAAGAAATTCCCGAGGAGTCCAACAACATTGTGAGAGCCGAACGAAAGTTCCGAACGAGGGAGCGAGCACGAAAGAAAAATCAAACAATGCGACTATTTCGTCAAATTGCAAGGACAATGCGCGTCCATCAAGCGACAAAAGCGACGGAGTACCCGGCAACTTCTCGTTTATGCCATCTCCGTCGCAATTAACAAACTTCTCCAATTGTTTAGATTCCCGGGCTGGAGGCGGAGAGCAGAAAACGCGTCTCTCTCTCCTCTCCGTCCCTCTTTCGTTTTGTCCCGCCTTCGAACTGCAAATCGAGATGAAGTTCGGTTTCCGCAACGAATCGAGTTAGTTGTCTTTTGCTCTCCGCGGTGGTAACATCGTTACCATGCCCGGCTAAAGCATAGCCGCAGACTTAGGATACAGGGAAACGTGTACCTACCCTAAGTCGCTGTCGAGCCGTGGATGGAGACGAGAACGAACTGTGACGGGATTCGTTGCGCTAACTGCATCCCTTGGCATAAGAAAGGGACAGAAGTGCATCAGCCGTTCAAGCAGTTATAAACGAACCATATATTTAACAAAACATATTAGATGTGACACAAAAGATTTTGAATCAACGACTGACAATTTTTCCAAGCAAAACGCTCCCTCATGCACACTCATTTCTTTATTTCTTTCAACCAAATTCACTTCACACATGTTTCAGAACAAATTGATACAACCTTCCGTAAAGTTCGCTATTCGATACAAGATTCGATTGAACGAGGCTCATGCCAGCTCAGTTAACTAAAATCGCGAAACCAAAGTACGCAACCGCTCGCCTAATCTTTCCCGAAAGTGTCTCCATCATCCATCCGAGGATCTTAACAAACAAAATTTCCCAGGCACGGAGACATATTCGCGGGACCTTAAATACTTAATCAGAGCGGCGCGATTCGCAAAGGGCGCGTTCGCGAAGTCTCTGCTGAAATTTCCCCGTGAAATCGGGTAGCAGGTTTGCGCGAGCCAATTAAAGCGAGCGAAGGTGGAAGAGAGATTATGGCCATGGGAAGGGTGAAGAGGAGGGGGTCGCGCGGTATGAAATTTGCAAGGGGGTGAAACCGCGGAGCGATCCAGCCGCCCCGTGGCTCATTACTATTTTATTAACCCGCGGCGCGCGTAAACGCTCGCCGGAGATGCGTTTTCATTTGGCGAGCGCGCGGTGCGAGAAACGGAAAAACGAGCCGTGAAACCCGAGCGGTAGTGGCGCGGGTGAGGGGGCCGGGCTTTGTAAATCGTTCGCGATTCGATGTACTACACTGCGAAAATCCTCTGCTGCTCGTTCGCACCTGCAACTATTCCCCCTCCTGCAGATTTAAATATTCCCGGGAGTTGCTCTGATCCGCACGACCTTCGACACACGTTGGATTTTTGCGAACGACGCGACGTACGTACGTATGTGTATACGCGAGCGAGGATATCTGCGAGGATAGAGCCGACGGATATCGAACGAGGCCTGTCGAGCCTGACAGCCGGATCGCTGTTTGCTGAAAAAATTGAGGCGTGTCTTATTTGCACGATCACTGCCGAAGTTTATAGGAAGCGAAGTTTTATGGGACGTCGAGCTGGCGGAAGTTTGTTCCGACGACTGGCGAATTCTTTCCAGCGAGCATGGTGCGCGGAGATCCACCGTTTTTCAGCGTGTAGTGTTTTCTAAGGATTTTATAGTGTGCTTACGGATAGTTGGGATCTTTTGTTCGCATATAATTGATTCGTAGACATTCATGTCACCCTTCGCATTTGCAGACTTCTCGGATATTCGAGCGATTTGAACACATTTGTTCGCCGAGTAGTGAGCAACGTGTTGCTGGCAATAAAATGGCACGGCGTTGAAAACAGCGAAGTTTAAATGAAATTTTATTTGAACCTTTATTGAGATGTATTTTAAACGTGAACACAATTTTTTTATTTTTCGCGTAACGTGCGATACAGTTGAAAATAATCACCTGTGTGCATTGTAATCTTGTTAGTGGAAATGTAATATAGTGTAGCGATGGAATTAATGGCTCTATCGAAACGAAATTTCTCCTGAACATTCATTGGACTGTATTTTATGAAACAGAATGACCTGATGTGTTTTAAATATTGTCGATCGTTTGGCGCAACAATCGTTCACGGTGAACGAAATCTGTTCCCTAATCGATGCCCAGTAACCTGTCGGAATGTCTATTTGTCGGTAGAAAGGAAACTTCCCGGTGGCTATGAAAGAAAAGTTATGACGAGGAGAGTAAGTTCGTTAGTGGGATAGAGGAGATCGGATCCATGAACAGGCGTGAAACGAGCCGTGCGGAATGGCAAATCGATACAAAAGTTCCCGGAGGGTGTGCGAGGGGAGGAGAGCCAGCCATTCGGGACAAGAAAACGGGACCCCAAGATAAACAATGGCACCTCTAAACTATTACATTGATTTCGCGATAGTGATTCGCTCCTCTGTTTATACTGGGGTAACTGCTGGCCCGGACCTGGTCCGGCTACAAACTTGGACACCGAGGGCAACTTCGAGTCGTTCTACCTCGCAGGCATCGCATCACAGGATGAACACACGGGGATATACTTGATCGGCTCTATCGTTCTCCGTTTTGTTCCGATCGGTTAGTTACGAGCCACGCGATTCCTTCGAAACTATCAGCGAGCGTCGATCAAAGTTCGGCGTCGCTGTCAACCCGGGGCGAAGACGTTAGCAGCGCCGGGCTAAAGCAATCTGGTAACTTTGATTGATCTGTTGATCCAGGTCACTCGATGATCGAGTTTTCCCGGGGTGGACCGTTACTCAGTTTATGGGAATGACCGTCGATGCGACGCGACGTCTTCCGCGAAGCACGGGCTCTTGATCGAACAGTGTAACACCTTCCTGTATCATCTTTATCGCCGCTGGCACCTCAAGGCCTCAATTCTGCGCCCTTAACGCGAACCAGCAAGCCCTAAACGAGATCCTTTAAAATAATCACAGGACTCGTTCAGATTTCACGAATACGTAGTGGTACGTATAAGTAGTCAACAATTCTCCACATTTAGCTTCCACATTTACGTGAACGTTTCAAGACTGAAGCTCTCGATCCAGACCGACCGGGCGGCCCACGGTCGAGCAACTAAAAGAATCAATGCAGGGAAGCGTAACTTCGAAACAGCGCACAAAAGACGGGCTGCTCGTTAAATGTGGTCTGAAATCTTTCGTATTTGGCTTTCCCCAGTCACTCATCCGGCAAAACTATTTTCGTCGAGTGCCTTTGAAGCCCGAACAACTCCCCGGTCTTCCCCGAATTCCTCTGCTCTTGTCTTTTGTCTTGAGAACGAGCAGAAGTACTTACATCTGTTCCCGATTCTTCTTCTTCTTCTTTCTGCTACTCCTCTTCGGCGGATCCTCGAGACATCCGGGGCCGGATATCTCCGAAGCCAGACTACTTAATTAACCGATCCTTCAATGCTCGTCGAGAATCCCGGGCCCCGTTTGATGGACGAACTTTAATTAAACGATTGACAGCCGTGCGCGCGTGTACACATATCGGCCGAGTGTCAATAAATGTTGCGCCGGCATTTATTCGCGCGACCCCGCCGATATACACACATATAATGAAACTCGATGTATGGAATTGATATATTTGGGGAACCGAGCCCCGGCGACGTTAACGGTTTCACATCAAAGCCCCGAGATCGATGTTAATGAATCCACTCGTCCTGCGCTGTCAAAACAATTCCCTCTCCGCTCTCTCCCGCGATCGCCGTGATGGATCGCGCTTCTGTACCGCTGTTGGTAACGTGGCTCACTCAAACATCATCAAACAACCGCAAACTGGACTCCTGGATGACTATGCGTCCCGCACAAAGCTATTTTTCAGTTATTATTTAATTCGAACGCGATGGAACGCGGTGTGCTGACCCCTGGGGATGTTCAAACGTGGTCAAATGGCCGCAAATTGCGATTTGTGGACATCCAAATGCTATGTGTAATGAGCATGTTTAGATTCTGTTGGTAATTGATGTTGAGCGTTTCTTAACGCTAAACTTCCCTTTAAAAAATGACAAGATTGAAATAAAGATATCTATACAATCATTTCTTATGAAATCATTTTTATTATTTCAATAATTGTAAAATAGAAAATCTGAAACACGCTAAACACGCTTTTACTCGCAGTTTACATTTGATAGTGTTTGAAACATGATCTAAAGACACACAGAGAATTGTTCCGATGCAATCAATCCTTTTCTCGCGATGAAAACTTTTGTAGAAGAATGTGAAAAAAGGGGATGAAAGGTTATTAAATGTTCGCTGGTCCTCCGCAAATGGATAACATTAAAAAACCGGACCCCCTATCTTCTATCTTCTCGAATCGCAGCGATGATGGATGAAAACGAACGACGATATCGTCGTGGAGGAGCAAGGTGGAGCGAGTAATCGGGTCCGATTGCGGTCGGAACGCTCGGAACTCGTTGTTAAATCTAATTCCGTCGGTCATCCGGACTTTCTTCCGGAAGTCTTTGCGAAACGAAGCTGGCTCTATTTCCCAAAACACTGTTCGCCTCGAACGGCATTCGAAATAACCGGGGGAACAGGAGTTTTTGGCTCGTTCAAGGATACGCGGCGATCCGCTCGGGAACTCTTAAACTTTTTCCAGGCCCGTTTCACCCTCGAACTTTCCTACTCGACTCGCGAAGAAATTATTGCACGGCTGATGCACTTCCCGGCCGCATACAAAATTATACTACTCGTCCCGCGGAATTTTATCCAAAAGAAAAAACGAGAAAAATCCGTTCGGAACTCTTCTGCCGGTATCGCATTCGCTCGGCTACTGTTTTCTTTTTCTTCGGCGTGTGTCCCGATTTTAATTCGATTACACTGCTTATGCAGAATAAAACGTTGCTGTGCCGACTGAAACACGCAAAAATCAATTACAGATTATTTTTTAATCGTATTCTGTTATTGTTACAGTAAGCTGAATATAAAATATTTGCACAAAAGTTCATTTCGCGGTACAGTAATGTGCTACATGTGAATTTAGAATAGTTTTAATGAAGTTTAAACACCATTTTAATCAAGCAAATGGCACGGTTGCATTCTCAGAACTTTAAGCAATAATATAACATTGAACAAAATAATCTCGCTGTATGGACGAGGCTTAATGTGTTGATCTTTTAAAATTCTTTGATTTTCTCTGCTGTTTTAACGAGTACGCGGCCAATTTAGTCGCAAATGCATAAAACTCGCAGTCCGGTTCAGATGAATAGACGCTAGTTTCGAAAGGGAACTAATTATCCCGCGGAAACGGGAGCTGGAATTTTATTGGACGCGTCTGAACGTAATGAATGCCGATCCCGCGCTCTTTCGTCGCGCAATCGACGAACAGGCAGGCAGCCGCGGGACTTTTAATCGGGTCGAAGATCACTTTTACAGCGAGACCAGAATTTACGACAATGTTTGTAAGTTTATAGCACCCTTCAGGCTTTAAGCCCCTGACGCATGTCCCTTTAATCCCTTGACGTATCTCGCGCGGATTTACGCGACGAATTTTCGGACCCGATTCCCTCGGAAACGAAGCCGTGAACGAAAACATTTTATTTCCCGCTCTCTTTTTTACTTATCTTTGCCCGCGGAATCGTCTATTCCAACTCTGCAACGTAAAACGCCAGCGCAATCAATAACGATCTTGAAATAAAAATGTTGGACATTCCAGAAAGGATTGAATATTTTAATTGGTTCGCCCAACCGCAAGCTGAACGAGAAAATTTATTTTCATCCCTCTTTTGATACTGTTCTGTGAGGTATTTTATGCCAGGGTTTTTAAATTGGTGACTTCTGATCGAATTCCTGAATCGATAATTTCCTCAACAAAAGTAAAATATATAATTGACAAATTTTATAATGAGGGAAAGGAGAGGAGCACGTTTGATTTCGTGATTGAGGGATGGTGAGAATTTTCGAAAGTCGACAAATAGGGCAGCATTCGGTCGAAGAGATCAATTAATTAAGCCGCCCTCGAAAGTGCCGTGGCCAGCGTTACCGCGGGATCTGTGTAACTTGCAAGATGAATGGGACAACAAGTGTAACGTTGTGTGCGCTTTGGTTTATGCATGCGTGATTGTCTTCCATGGGGTGCGGTGTAATCAAATTAATCATGCCAGTTTGCCGAGTTAATAACATGAATTTAAAACCGACCGTAGTGCGTTGCGTGCTCGCAAATGCAGTGACGTAATTAAATTAGCGAACGGCTTGGCACGCCGAATTGAAAACCGTGGGCGAACGTGAAAAATCCTACAATTATTCGATCGACTGACACAATCCGTGCGCCAAGAAACATCTCTACACAGTCATTAAACTTACATATTTATTTACCATTCTATTCTCTGTTCAAACAATTATTTTGAAGTATTGATTTTGTGTACTCTACAAGTGAGCAACGTATTAACGTACAGTAATTTGATGAAATATTTAGACAGCATCGACTACGATCAAATTCATGTTAAATTCTCCTTGATGAAACTCGAGCCACAGGACAAACTACTTGCAGCAGAATTCACGGAAGCGCGAATTCGATTCGCACACTGGCGAATCCTTTTCCCAGCGGTGCAGGAAACTCGGACGGAAAAAGCGGGAAGAAAGTGGATGATAATTGATGAGGAACTGGTAGAAGACCCGCGGTGGTCAATCCCGGGGACACAGCCGAGCAATTTAAGCTTCCGAGGCAATGTTTATTCATAAAGCTTCCGTAAGCAGCGGCGGAAGGGGGTGCAGTAAGAGGGGAATTGGCGGGACGGTTTCTGGAAGTAATGAGGAAAAATATAGGACGATAACCGGTGAACGTAATTCCCGGAGTTTATATTTCGCGTTGAAAGCGGCCCGGGAAGTTAATACGTCGGCCGGGCCCGCAATAACGATAAAAATATTTTACTTTCCGGCTTCCTCGGCGGCGACGGTCCTTTTCCCCTGGAAACGGAGAATTATTCGAAGAAAACATTGAGGCGACTCGCGCACGGAACGAGGACACACAGTTTTTGCAAATAATCGAACGGGATTTCTCTCTCTCTCTCTCTCTCTCTCTCTCTCTCTCTCTCTCTCTCTCTGTCGTTGTATAGGTGAAAAACTTTCGGCCAGAAACCGGGGAACAGTCGGCGAAAAACGCCGGCGTAAAGACTTTGTGCATTAAGGTTAACGAATCGGAAGCACGCACCGGGGAATAGTAGAGAGAGGGCGAGAGAGAGAGAGACTGCCGAGATAAGAAATGCCGGATGCGCATGGTTTATGACACTTCCGGCCGCGACAAGACAGTTTTCATCGCCTAATGTCCTCCGTCATTGCCGCCGCCTTTTTAAATGCTACCGCCTTGTCCCGCAATTCGAATCCAATCTTCGCTTGTGATAGGAAACACACGCGTTTAGCGTTCTGGAATGCGAAAGACGATTTTTGTGCTGGTTTTCTGGACCGGAAAAGATTCGATTCAGGAGGGAATTTATGGTAGTTTGTTGGAGACTGTTGGTGGAGCGTGTGGCACTAAGTGGTATTGCCATTTTCGTTGTCGTAGAGTATTTTCTTTATTTTATTTCGGTAAATTCGGTTCTTTACAGGTTCTAGGGAAGGACAGAGGAGGAGAAGATCTTATTTCCTGTATGAAACAAAGTTTTCCTTAAGAATTCCAAAGAACTCCATTTTTTTTTCAATGCGAGAGATCAAGGTGTAGCAATCTGGTCATAACTGTCCACTTCACTCTAATAACTTCGGGATCATATCACACGAGTAATGGGAGTAGGGTGGACAGCTATTGCGTATCCCACACATTTTCTTTTGAAAAAATAGGCTACGATATGAGATCGTAAACCATCCTTTCTCTTTTCGCACTGATCTCTTCTACCCCCGATAGAATCATGGTCAAACGAATTTTTCTTCACGTTTGTGAAATTTCTGAAACACAAGGTTTCATGTAAAATCAAAATTTCTTGAAACACAGAAGCAGAACGAAGTCTCGACTTGATTCAAGTAGCCTATCGCGACCGATGGAAATATAATTAAAAAATATAATACATTTAAAAGAAACGGTCCATACGATGTTAACAAAATTTCCAAATAGATTTATGACCGACCGATCCACAGTTGTCAAAAGAATCTGGTCGCGAGAGCGCGAAAAAGCAGAAACAAAGCAACGATATTATTAAATTCGTTTGAAGGGTTTTCTATTTTACAGTTCACCGTGCCAATCGTTAAATTGGAGGATCGCACGGTAGTTTGTTTTACAGCCCGCTCTAAAATCAAACAAAACGCACAATGGAACGGATTAGATTATCTTTACGCCATGAAATTCCGCCGTGAACGTTCGCAATCTCGTCGGGCGTAAAACTACGCCGGGGATCGTGAATAATCGCGGATATTGAGTCGCCGAGCTCTTTCGCATCACGCTTATTGATAGTAATTCGCCACATTCGAACAGAATTGAGCAACATCAAGGGGTCGTAGAAACTGTGCGAAGTCAAAGACGATCAATCAAACTCAAACAGATCACACCAAAATCGTACGAAACGGTTCAGAATCGGATAAGTCCGTATGAAGTTGTAGAAAATTTTAGAAAATCGAACACGATCAAACGACATCATACGAAGCAGAACACGATCGAACATAATCATTCGAAACAGATTGAGATCGAACAAAGTTGTACAAAATGGTCGGAAAATGAATACTATCGATCGAACTCATACAAAGCAGAACACAATCGCACAAAATCATTCGAAACAGATCGAGATCGAACAAAGTTGTACAAAATGGTCGGAAAATGAATACTATCGATCGAACTCATACAAAGCAGAACACAATCGTACAAAATCATGCGAAACAGATCGAGATCGAACAAAGTTGTACAAAATGGTCGGAAAATTAATACTATCGATCGAACTCATACAAAGCAGAACACAATCGTACAAAATCATGCAAAACAGAACAAAGTTACACAAAATGGTGGTAAATCTTTCCCGAGAATGGCGAATATTTGTGGATATCGAGTCGTCGAGCACGTCACGCCTATTAATAGTGATTCGTAAAATTGGCCGGCGCGAAGGAGGCGGGGGCGGAACGTTTGTGAAACGATAATTTATTCCCTGTCATTAAATGCCGCGGATATTTGCTAGATGGGAAACGAGGCGGGGGTGGGAACGATTATTGGTCCGATGTTTGCGTTAGAAGGTGTTTAACGCTTGTAACAAGAGAAAATTATCGTTTCCACAAAATACACTGCGCCCGGCCAGAAATTGTTGGCCGCATTGCCACGCCGCGTAATAAATGTAACGAGTGATTACGTTAAAATCGAACTACACGTCAATAGAGCAATTACGATAAAAGGCACCGGGTTACGAATAACGTTTCGACGGCTCGCGAGCGCATCGAATGCTAATTACTCGCATAAATCACCGGCACCGAAAAGGATCCCGCAGCTGGCCGATACAATACACGCCGGTGGTGCCTCGATCATGCATCGACATAGCGTTCGGCTTAACCATCGCCCGATCACAGAATTATATTTTCATCGTATTTTGACCGGAACTCTTAAAATGGTGCATCGAATGATTTTATGCACTCGCTACTTGGCGTGAAGCGCAATTAAATCCGAAAACGGATGATCTAATGACGGTATTATTGCTCGCTTTACATTACGCGAATTGAAATTTTCCTTTAATACTTGCCGCACCGGCTGATCTATGTGCCAGTGAATTTGCATAAGCAACCATGCAGTATTTGTAATATTTAAAGCATTTGTTAGGGGAGTATATCATTAGCGAATAAGGACACTGACTTCCACGATTTATCGGCGCTTTTGTTGCCGGAGGGAACTGCTAATACATAATTCATTTTCGGAAAAAGTTGCGTGAAAATGTCTGTGGTTCTTTAATAAAAACATTTTGGAAACTAGTTATATGTACTTCGAAGAATTTTTTATTTCTAAACACTTTGGGAGATTAATAATTTTTTATAATCTCGAAAGAAGGTACTAGAATATTGATAAAGCTATAAATATTTAACATTTTCGTAAACGAAAGAACAGATTGATTTTAAAGAAATTCCGTACAGAAATTTGCGTGAAGCGAATCCGCAAACAATCGAAGTACAATTTGGTAGCGCAGCGTAATATACGAACATTCAGGGAAATGGTGCGCAAATCTTGATGATAAATCACGGCTTTTGTTTCCGAGAATAACTGCAGTTTCATTGCGATTATCGTCGACCGATAAACTCTCGAAATTGTTGTATTTAAAAAATAATCCATCGGAGCGCGAAACGAAAGCGTAATTGCGCTTTTTATGCGGTCGAATTTACACGGAGGATGAAAGCGCACTGCCGGGAGATAATTTTATTTGCTTGGTAAAAATCGGCGGTGATTTGTTGACCTCCGATAATCAATTTGACGGGACGATTCTGGCCGAAAACGCCATAGTTTCTGCCGTTTCGTGGCCGCGGTTTCATTATGAGAGTCGTTCGATCCGTGGGGTCGCGCGTGCTGTCCCACTCACTCTCCGTGTAGTTCTATTTTATTCTCCATCGGCGCCGTCACCGTTTTAATTAATTTCTGTCAGGTGTTCTTCGTGATTCGGCGTGTTAACGGTTTTATCGGCTCGCGGCCACTTCCGTGGGATCGGTCGTTTTATTTATTTTATTAGCGAAAACGCGGCCGCGCACCCCTGGGGGGTTAATTGCGTTAATTTCGACCGCGATATTGCGATTTCCTAGTAGTTTGCCAGTGGACCGCTCCGATTACAGCGCAAATACATCGGTGCAGATTGGAGCGGACGTGTGTTTCGGCGAAACCAGTCGTGACAAGATGTTTATGCAAATGCAGATTATCGCACGGCCGATTTTCCCGGGCAGAGGAACGGGCATCGATTAATTTTTAATAACCGTCGCGCTTCTCCGCGGACGTGTTTATTACAACGTGTACAAATTAATCAGTTTATCGGCGTTTGAGAAAATTATCGCACTGTTGTTGTTGTTGTTGTTGTGTTGCGCCCGTTCCACACAGTGTTTTATAAACGCGTAAACTCCGCTTTGTACATTTCGGTGATTTGCTTGTTCATACGATAAATAATACTTTTCGGACGAATCCGCCGCGCCGTTTCGCGTCAATCATTTAATTTATTTTATTGAATAACTTCACCCGCTCGATATTTATGCGAACGCGCTTTTTATGGAACATTATATATTCGCGACGCGCCGGAATTAAACGGAAATCTCGCTGGCCAGCGCGCGATACGGATTAGCTGGAGCTTTCGAAGGGACAATTTTGCTCGGTTTCAGCTCGCAGCTTTTATTTAATTAGCGAGAAAAATATCGTGTTAATATATACATATATTTGATATCGATCCACAGTCACAAATAAAATCCTTCACTCCATATTTTTCTATAATTACACCCGTCACTGCGTAACGCCGACAAATCCTGCGAAATCATTTTTCCAATTATGTGTACCGTTCGCCATTCACTCGGAGTAATCTTCTTTTCGAAACAGCGATTTCTCTCTCCCTCTCTCTCTCTCTCTATTAATATTTCTCTATTAATCGCAATTATATATATTTCGATCAAGTTTTTTAAAGTTGAAATTCTATCGCATCAAAACCTGCTTCAGCGAATTTCGTCGCGAATCGTTTACGCTTCATTCGAATTAAGTAAAAATTGACGGAAAAGTCAATCGTACAAAATAGAATAAAAAAAATGTTATTTATCAGTATCGCACTGGTCTTCCTAAAGGACGAATGGTCCACCAATTTTCCAGACTGTTCCCGGGTTGTAACGACAACGATACCGGAATTTGCAGCCGGCAGGTCTCGTTCGCGTCGTTTTCAATAACGATTTCCGATGATCGAGCGTCGCCGTGTCGCTGTAGCCGGTCCATTATTTGCATGATCCCCCTATATAAAACCCGGAAGTCGAACGAGGGTTAAATCGCGTTGGTAGTCGGACGCGCGGGATTAATATCTGATCGCGATTCCGATAAATCCCTGCAATTGATAGGGTATAATTTGGTAATCCGACGATAACAACCGAACGAGGAACGGCGCGGTCGGTGGCCCGCCCTTGCACCTCCTGCAGCACCTGCAGCCCATGCACCCCTGTGTAGGTTGCATAATTAATTCTCGGCGTTATCTTTCTGTTTCAGGTGAGTCTAAGCCGTCGAGGAAACGAACGACCGCTCGGCCACTTCACCCGCGGACGTAATTCGCGTACAAGCGCCGCTTGTTTCCGTAATTCCGCAGGTAATGCCGTCCGCGAAAATTTATCTCCGCGAAGCCGATCGATATAAGCCACCTTAAGAAGCGCCGCGAAAATTAATGAGATCGTCGCTGACGTTGCTTTTCATCGCTGCTGGTCCCCTAGCTACTCCCTCTCCCCTCTCCCGTTCGTGTCCCGTAATTATGCAGTTTGATCCGGCGCAATCTTATTCCAATTTCTTGGACTTTACTCGCAAATGATTTTCCATCTTGACGCGCACTCTTTCCTTGTCGCAAGGAAATGTTGTCGTGGCCGATCGCCGCGCCGCTGACTTTGACGCGTTCGCATTGCTGCTTAATTACGTGGCGAATTCGGATTTCTCGGAGAAATCGGAGTTTAGGTTAGGCGTGTAATTCCAAAATTATAATTCAAGCAGGAGGGCTGTTAAAATATAAATTTTGAAGTGCTGCGAATTTTGTTGTATAGTACTGCCTTGTTAAAAAGAGTGAATGAGAAATGTTTACTAGAGGGTACTCTTAATTACCGGTGATCAAGTAGCCTCGTTAGTCGACTTCGAGCAGGAGAATCGGCGATAAATCAATGGCGAAGCCCCGCAAACATATCGTGCATGCTATCAAGGAAATCAATTTCATCGTTTAGATGTTATCGCCGTTCTATCAGAGTAGATAAGAACGTATTGCCAGTCTTGGTCGATTTACGACTGCAACACCAACAATGTATTACCCGGAGGATTGCGAGGGGTTGCAGAGGGGGCTGTTCTTCATGTAGATAATTGTAATTGCGTTTGCGGCTTGGGTCCCGGCGAGTTTAATCGCGATCTAATGCACCAAGTCTTTGGGAACCGAAGAATACCTATGGATCCGTTAAAAGACATTTAATGAATGTAGAAACACGGATATTTTTATAGCGCATATTTGATCGGTAATTATATTGTACATATAAAGAGAGAATGAAATAGTTTCCTGTTCCGTGACAAATAAAATGGAAAGCTCATTAGAATATACATACATAGGTTGAATCTGATAGCTGGAATTATCGCCTGCGCTATTTTCTGCTATGGATGCAGAAAATCCGCGGTTTAGATATGGCGTCGCACGTATCGCGATATCATTGAAGCGCACTCGTAGGAAGATCGTGTTTCCTTGGCTGCGGAATCGCGCATCTGTCACGCATTGAAACAACACGATAATTATGTCTTACTCATTATTTATTTCGAATGCTCTCTTTCTCGGTAGCGGCGCAAGGGTTCTCGATGCATGGAATTTCATGAAATTCATCATCATTCTCTCTTCGCGCGTGTCACGAGCATTTATTCCGCGATAACGCCGGGACACGGTCAGATAAATGAAATTTATTTCGTTCATTGAAATTTAATGCCTCGGTATAATTAACGTCCTCGTCACAGTCACAATTTGTATTTGTTTCTGCCCCAATAACTAGACGATTTCGAACATTGTTCCTTAATCCTCGCGCCGCTGTGCAGTTACCGGCAATTATGATTGATTTTACAACTGGCGGCGATCGATGCTCGCCTCTGTCATCATTTCAATCTTCTTTCGCACCGTATTATAACAAAAGCTACTGAAATTTACTGTACAAAAGATTCCTATGGTGGCGCAGATATTGTATAAGAGATTGAAATATTGACAGATCAAACGCCTGAAAGTTTGCGGATCCGCTTTAACATTTGAAACCCTTTGTTCGCGAATTTCTTCGGGATTAAGCTCTCTAGAGTTGCTTTTATCGTTAATTATTCCTTGGCAGAGGAAGAAATTATGTAGGGGGTGTTGGAAGTTTGTTAAATCCTGTTTCTGAAGTTTCCAGTCAAGATTTTTAATAGCTATCGGGTCACAAAAATTTTTTCCGCCACTCTCGCAGCGCCCCAACGCCTCAAAAATCTTGCCGCAAGGCAAGTAGCGAATTCCAAGGGAACAGAAAAAGTTGTCGTCTCAGAGCCGGCCATATCCTCGAGATAACGAACGGCTGTTCGCGAGAGAAGCTAGCTCCGACAATATCTCGCGAGATTCTTACGCCTACGGGTAACTGCATTTCGCCCAGCCGAGAACGACAGAGAGAGAGAGAGAGAGAACGTGGAAAAGCTCGAAAGAGTAAGAGAGAACAAGGGAGATAGAGCTCGGTAACTTTCTTCTTTCTTGCCTGGCAAGTTTACGTTGGAATGGCGGCGGGGAACTCGCGTTTTGGCAAGCCCGCGACCATTCGCCGTTAGAGTGGCTCGTTCGCGGGGACGATGAGCCGGCGATCCTGGCCAGGATCCACGTTTCCCAGGAAGAAAGAAAGCTCCGGGAGATCGTCGGCTTCCTTCCAACCTGGCCTGTAAACCTTCAGGATGGTTTCGAGCCGCGAATAATCATGCACGCTGTACTTCGCAATAGAGGGAGCGAGCGGATTCGAGGCAATTTCTATATTTATGAAGCGTTACCACTTCTTATTAACGCACATTTAATTGGGTCAGTACATAAAGATGGGCATTATGTGTTTTTTAAATGTGCTAATGGTGTTAAAAATCGAACAGCGTTGAATGAAATTGATCGAAATCAAACACTATAAACTAGAATAAAGCTGTAAAAAATTGAACAAAATGCCCGATCCTCGGTTTCCAGTAAGTAGGCTTATGTCTTTTCAAAACGTGCATTGTAAAGCGTAATTACAAGGAGCTAACGCTGCTAAAAATCGAACAACGTTGAATAAAATTGATCGAAATCAAACATTATTAACTAGAATAAAGCTGTACAAAATTGAACAAAATTCTGGATTCACGTTTTAAAGTAAATTGTGTAATTTTAAAATGTTCATTGTAAACCTTAATACAAGGAGCTAACGGTGCTAAAAATCGAACAACGTTGAATGAAATTGGTCGAAAGCAAACACTATAAATCCTGGATCCACGTTTTCAGTAAGAAAGAGAGCTCGGAGATATCGTCGGCTTCCTCACAGTCTGGTCTGTAAATCTACAGGATGCTTTTCGAGCCGTGCATAATCATGCACGCTGTACTTCTGGATAGAGGGAGGCGAGCGGATTGAACCCCCGGAAATTCAGGAGCAGCACTTTTCTCCTCGTTAAATCGGCTCTCCCCCTCCCTCTGGAGCCCACGGGCTCGAACCAACCCGTCCGGAATATCTACTCTTCCTTAGCAATTTTTCCGTCGATGAAATTCGCGGAATTATCGGCGATTTGATTAACCCTCGGACGATGGAGCCGCGCGTCTGCGGTACCGGCGAGGCGCGGCGCGGCGCGCGGTGAATTGCGAGATCGATAATCGATAACCCACCCTGCTGTCGCTGCTGCTGCCTCCTACTGTAGAATTGTTTTCGTTCGATTGTTATCGTTTGTTTAGGATTACTTTTTTCTCTGTCACCGTCGAATGCATTTTTTCGGAACATCAGGACCTCGAATTCGGTTTGACCTAAATGCGAATTTCCCGGTGGCGAATTTGTTTTACATTCTCGGGTTCTGAATGATCGTAGAGAGGCATTTTTATTAATATTTTTATGTGTTTAATGCTAATCATACCGTCTCCGTTGAATCAGTTTCTTTCTCGAATCTGTATTTCTTGTAAATAGGATCGCCGAATGAATTTCTTAGCGTGTTTCCGTTCCCCGGAGTTTGCTTAACGTTATTTCTGGTGTTATTGTTGCTTCTTGTTCGCGAGCGATGCATACAAAGTGCGAATTTGCATAGGCAGTCTTGGAGTTTAGTTCGAAACAGTCATAGATTCGAGGCGCCGTATCTGTCGTAGAAAAATCCACAATCCCGCTAAAATGGAAGTACAATCACACTATACCGTTACGTCGATGCAATTCCAGAAAAGATAAATTGGCCCTGTTGCATCGGCCAATCTCCTCCCTCTCTCTCCCTCTGTCTCTAACTCCCATCTCTCTCGTAAAGCGGAAATGAAAGTAACTTATCAATGAAAATACAATTTTTCACTATCAGTAGAATCTCCTGATACACATCAGTAGTATGAATCAATAATAAGTGAAAACAATTTATTTTCAAACAGAGTAATAATTGCTTAATAATTGGATTTAATTGGTATGAGTAGAATATTCAATTATCAGTCATTAAACTGTTAAAATGCAAATAAACATTAAAATATATACGTAGAATAAAATGTTGAAATGTAGCCGAGCATAAAAGTAAAAATAATTTATTACAGAGTGAAATTTTCATGCGACGAAAATTTGATTTTCGATGATCAAAGTGTTGTAACGAAAATAAAAGTTTAAATCGGTTAAAATTTCGATTCTCGGCTGTTACGGCTTTGAATAAAAAATAAAGGTCCTTTAGGACAATAATTCGATCCTTTACAATTTCGATGTTCGTTCATTAAAGCGTTAAAATAAATATAAAATTGATGGGGAGCACGAATCTGAGCCATTGCACTGTCAGAATGGAACAAAAAACAATTCCGAAATGAAAGTTTAAATTATATAAATAACGCGACAGTATTGAAATAAATACAAAAACAATTTCGAGTATGTGAAAATCGTCGACATTTTATTTTCCGGTGGAGTGTTCAAATCAAATTACAAATAATGACGATGCTTTTAAAAATAGGTTAGAACAACAATTCTAATAAAATCTCGATTTTCCTGGAACAGCATATCGAATCAAATATGAGATTCGATATTCGATCAATTAGAAATGCAATATCAAACGTTGCAGTACCGAAATAAAATCGCAAATCATTCAGAACGGAAGTGCTAACGAAACGACGATTTTTAATTGTGTCGGCATAAAAATAAAATTGAAGCTTGAACCTGTTGGAAATGCGATTCTGGGGCGGAATAATGTCTGAAAATAAGGAGCGTTTAAAATGATGGTTGAACGTTGACAAAATTTGATTTTAGGGGTTTTGCTGTTCGATGGTGTGCGATCGATCGGTATTTCTTGGTAAAGTCGCGTCCCTGGCCAATTGAGCTCCGAGGCTTGATTCCCGAATAATGAGTTGTCATCTTTCGCCGGGTAATTGACGTGGCCCACTGGAAAAATTCTCTCGATACGCTGTCACTCGCGGCGACAATCGGCCGGGGTCAGGCAATTAGGGGCGAATAATAAATCCGCGCGTCAGATATTTCCATTGGCCGCCACGCCGATCCAGACGCTGATCATTTTTGGTGGCACACTGCTAATTGGTTACCGGGTTCTTCTACCTCTCCTCCTCCCAAACCCGAGCATAATTCACGACGGGATGCTAATTTGACGATAACTGCGACACAGTCATTCCTTGTCGCGTGTAACATTCGCTAATTGTAAGCTGCGTCGTTGGCATTGAAAGACGCGCACGTAACGCTTCTCTGTTGTAATTAAACTGCGGATCTTTATGCATTTACGCGAGACTTTTCCAGTGGCATACATTTCATTCGATTTTATGGCGGCTTTGACCCACCATAACTGTTTTTGCTTAGTCGTGGCTCGCGACAGACGGCTGTAAAAATTGTAATTTGCATACACGCGACGCTGTCTCCTCGTAATTGACTGCGCTGGGATTGGTCTTTGTGTTTACGCTGTCTCCGGCCGCGGTTTTATCGGCATTATAAATTAAATTTTTATAATGACACATAGGCGATGTTAAATCATGTTTTAGAAATATTTTGTGGAAGAAAAGTAGCATCGTTCTAATTTTAAGACTCGGAGAGCCGATTTTTAAGACTCGGAGAAAACAGCAAGAAGGAGTATTCCATTGAGAAACACCGCTGCATGTTGCGACATGTTAGTCTTTGTAACAACTTCAACCAACTGTACAGGCACTGTTGATTGAGTAAATCAAGTTTGTTGACTCGAATAAGTCAGTTATTTAGCTCAGGACAAACAAATCCTCTAACAGATGTCGAAAACTTAACGAACACTGTTATCGTTCAGTCTCTCAAATAATAGGAGAGAAACTCTCCAGATCACCAGTAACAATGTTACCAAAAAGCAACTTAAAACACGTACAACAAACATCAGGTACCTCGCAACCAACAGAGACAGACTCAAGAACAATACCAAAACCCAGGAAAAATTCTTCAAATAATACAAATAGTTGTTCTATCATCTTACAAAGGAACAATATCAAAATTTATACGCCGACCACCAAGCTCGCAGACATTTCCGCCGGAGACAAACTCAAAAATTATGTAGATCGTATCGCAAATTTCTTTACACTCCGGCAAACATTTGACCCATTTCCAGCAAAAATTCCCCAAACGATACGAATCGTTTCTTTTTCGGTGGGAATGGCGACTGTGGAACTTTATGCGGCAATTTACCAGAAAGAAGCGTAACTGGAGGAATGTCTCTGATAGCGAATTAATCATCGAGTTTTGTTAATAAATGGCCCGGTATCGCGGCAACAGCCTCGACGGTCTATTCTCGTGGCTCCCTATCTCGGCAGCTTTCGTTCCCGGTTTTTATCTACCAGCAGGATTCCCGGATTCTCTCCACGGTCTTTCTATTTATTCCTTTATCTTCCACCTAGCCGGCAGGCATTGCAACCGCTTCCGTGCAGCGCGCGGTGCAGCGCGGCGCCTCTACGTCTATCGTTCGAATAACTGGGAGGAGATAACGCGTGTCCGTCAGACACGACCTACTGCACGCAACAAGGAACACGCTGATATCCTTCGGAGACTTTCGGCCAAGGATCTACGCGCTCGATCGTGTCGGGGAACTTGCGTAACGAGAGAATCCTCTCTCAATTGCCGATCTGATACCTCTTGAACGGCAGCCGTGGTTCTCGTTTCCCGCGGAGGCAAGAAAATGTTCTTTCATCTTTTAGTTGATGTACGATATTTTAAATTAACATAAAAATAACGGAACGATGAGCAATTATTAGACTGATGCTTTTTTTCGCCGGGTTTCATCAAATTCAGTTTTATTGGTCTGAATTTAGCTGGGCTCTGCGCAAATTTTAATTGCTGACGTCAGTACCAAGTCCGGAGTTTTCGAAACGTTATGTCGTTATCGTGAGTTCTTAAAGAAGGACGTAATTAATCCAGGAAACGGAAGTCGGCTGGTTCACCGCACGTCAAAAGTTAATGGAGTCCCGACGATACTCTCTGCCTTCCACTTTTAACCGGTGCTTCACCTTTGCCCTTAAATCATATTCGAAATTCACATTTATCAAGCTTGACATTTGGCATGGGGGATGTTTCGCGGGTTGGCCCGATTCGCAGCCGACGTGCCATATGCCACTGTTACACCGGCCTTGACAAACGAACCCCCCACGGACTATTTCTCTTTGTTAATTTTCCGTATCGCGATGAGGGGACGCTAATCGACCCTATTTTCTAATATCCCGCAGCTCGATCCTCTGCGGACTCGAATTTCATGGTTTCTCTCATCGTCCTGCTATCGGCTTTATTTCTAGCCTGAGAAGTCCTTTTATAAACTCGCAAGTTGTGGAATATGAATCATGGTTCATCTTCTCTGGTCTTTTCCACATTTATTACCGTCGTTTATGTCTTCAAAATTTTTCATAACAGAATTGAAAGAATCAAGGAACAGAATGTCTGCAGTTTTGTTCATTTCTCAAGAATGACAACCAGCAAAGTTAAAATGAAAAATCAGCGATGTGCCGTCGATTTATAAAATTTCAATCGGTTCCCTCGTTATAAGAGTTTCGAGGGACGGGTAAGTTAATCTCGGGCCGAAAAATCGATTCCCGTGGACTCGATTTGTAACAATCAGGCTGGGGAGCGGGACGGGGAGGAAAAGTAAGGCGACAAAGCGATTATACGTCATCTTCCTTGCTCGCTTTATCAATCATCGACCACGAATGTTCCGGTCGCCGCCTTTGTGCCTGGTGCACGGTCCCCGTACTCCGAATTCCATTTCGCGACAATTTCTCACGGCGACAAGACGCAAGGAAGCGATCGACACCCGGCAGTTCGCACCGTTTGCTACGGAAATACGCGTGCTAGATCGACGACCGCCGTTTAATTGAAACGCCGATATATAGAACACCGTCAATTGTCAACGCAGGGAGCGTCTTCAAATCTGACTCGACCAGAACGCCTCCCTCTAATTCTAGCGGGTTCCTTTCAACAGACACACTTCCGTGATTGAACTCTGTTCCGCTTCGTTCAATGAAAAATCTGTCTAAATGACACGAGGTACCCATACGTACCCACAACCGGGTATCCATTTACTGCAAATCTTTCAACAACTTGTTAATGTTCCTCTAAAATATTTTACAATTTCTCTGAATGTCCATTGTTTGCTTGATATTATAATTACCACGCTTATATTAACTTGCCGTGTTCTTGTATGCGTCAAGTCTTGTAATCAAATTTTAAACCTCTTCCCATAGTCCAATCTTGCTGAAATTTTGTATACACACTTGCTTCCGATGACAATAAAAGTAGAAAATAGAATATATAAAAAGAACTTTTTTATTAAATGCACTAAGAAGGAGAAATAATTTTTTTCCTGGTTCTCCACAAAATACCGAATCCAGTTAAATGATTAATAATATTTTTCCCCAAAAAGCAATTAGTTCAAAATTTCTTCTGTTATAAAATTAGTGTCGGAATAGATAGAAAAATTTAATATAAATTTAAATAAAATCATCATATCAGTGACTATAAAAATAAAAGCGTGGAGCGCCCACAAAGATTACGTCAATATAGTTTGGCGCCCACGCTTTTATTTTTATAGTCACTAATGTCATGATTTTATTTAAATTTATATTAAATTTTTCTATCTATTCCGACACTAATTTTATAATAGAAGAAATTTTAAACGAATTGCTTAAAATTTTGGGGAAAAATATTATCAGTCATTTAACTGGATCCGGTATTTTATGGAGAACCAGGAAAACAATTATTTTCTCGTTTTTAGTGAATTTTAATATAAGCGTGGATTTTAAAGTTTTTTTTATATATTTTATGTTATAGTCTTAAAATGAGAATTTGTGCAAATATGTGAAATACAAAAGGTTTTACATACATCTTGATTGGCTACATAAGGGTTAAATGTCTCGCTTAATTGACAGAAAATTAAGGAAGCAGCTGGTCATTGTCCTACAAACACTATTGTCCTTGTTTCAAGGAAAATCTCGGATAAAAAGAGAGGAAGGATCGTGTACCCGCATAAAGAGCTCATCAGCAGCCGTCAGTCTTTGCGTCCAGATAGAGATCCAGGGAATTTAAGGAGAATGACGCGACGCTATTTAAATCATTGCCACCGAGCGAACTAATCAACTCGTTAGTGGGGGCTAACTTCGGTAAACCGTGCCCGCGATCTATCATAACGCCCGCCCGGCCGGTCGCGTTCGCCGAATATAAACTTTTTGGCCATACATCACCAGCCGTTATTAGCGTTGCGCTGCAAGTGACATACGTTCCCGGTGCTCGTTTTTCTTGGCCCAGATTACTTAGTCGGTGCCTCGCGCCGGTCCATTTAACTCGTTAAGACCTTTTCCAGTTAATTACCAGACCCGGTAGCCAACCCGGGGCCCGAACATCCACCGGTGTGGCGCACGCGTTTCTCTGATAATAACCGTTTCAATCGACCAACCAAGCTTAGAACGACCGTTTGTCCGAGCATGAATCGCTTGGTTCGCCCAGGAATTGTTTATGCGAGTGCTGCCGTCAGTTAATCACTGTTTCCCCGACGTAAATACGATTTTTTATTGCCGTTCGGGACCATAGTTTCCTCATTGGTGCTCACGACCATGCGGAGGAAAGCCGATATTTATAAAAAGTAGAATTCAACAGTTTGTTTATTCCGCAAAAAATCGGGTTGAATTTTAAATGAAACGGGAACTGTGGCGAGCTTTTTTAAGCTTTACGCTACGGTTCACTTTTTGATATCGGTGACTACGCTTCAGCATAGAAACAAAAGATTTAAAGGATTTTTTTGAATTTGTAAACAGTGTTGAATTATTTTATGAACGAAGTAATTTTTAACAAATATTATAAATCCGTTAAATATTTAGTTCGCTGAGAGAGGAGGGAGGGAGATACTGGTGGAAGCAACAACCTCTCTAAAGGTTTTCCAATTTTCGTTGATTGCTTTAGATTTTGGGTCGAAAAAATGGGTTTGCGGGCCGACGTTTTTTGTCCTCATTTCAGTAGATTTTGGGCTGGGTGATGGCTCATTCTAAAGAGGAAGGTTCAGTGCGGAGCGCTCATAATATGAGTGTCCAAAGTAGAGGAAAAATCGAGAAAAAATACCCGCAGATTCCAATGTATTTTTCTGCCACCAAAGACTTTTTTTTGACTGCTGTGATGACCAGAGCTTTAGAATGAGCCATTACCCAGCCCAAAATCTGCTGAAATAAGGACAAAAAACGTCGGCCCGCAAACCCATTTTTTCGACCCAAAATCTAGTAAGGTTTATGTCCCTAGATAGTTAGTTCAGGTCGGTATCCTACGCCCTGAATAGATACAATAAATACGTTGTGTTGATTTGGTTCATCGGTTCAGCGAATCAATTTCGGGAAATGTGCAAACCCGTAGATTTCGTAAATACAGCTTTCCGGGCTTTGTAAACAAGTTTATTTGATTTTGTAGGTTTTCTAAACAAATTAGATAGTTTGTCGGTGAATTTAATAGGTCCTGTGGATTTGATATATTTGGCAGGATTGGTATGTATCCTATATGAATTCGTAATTCAATAATTTCATACATATTCTAGACCAGTTTAATTAAAATAAATCGATATCGTAGCTCCTCCAAATTGCTAAATTAATTTAGCAGACTCCACACAACTTATATTTTACTACTTCCTCTTCAAATCAGTAATTCACCCACATTTCTTTTGATCCCTCAGAAAACTGATTCACCAAGATCTGTGCACCCTAAAAACCGATTTCCCCACACTAAAATCCAAGAAAAAATAGCAATCGCCCCGGAAAACGTTCGATCAGTCTCCATCCTCGATCTCCGTTCTTAAGACACAGAAACCTACCCGAGTCATAGCTGCACCCTTCGTTCCACAGGAGCGATAAGGAAGTGGCGTTCGTTCGAAACGAGCGTTGACTTTTGGCTTTCGATTCGCCGATAGGGAAATTCCAAACGTGGCGAAATTACGAGCTCGGTGGACGAGAAGGAAGACGTTTAGGACGACGGTATGCAAAGTAGAGTCTCCACTCGGTGGCATCGGTGGCACCGTCGTCGCTGAAAGTAAAAACTTTTCGCCCCCGAGTCCTCCATCTTTCTCCTTTGTCCATCTCTCTCCCTCTCTCTCCTCGTCGACTAAACTCCTCGGGGCTAACTCTCGGTATTTCCACTCTGTCCTGCTTCGATTTGCAACTTCATTATCCGGCACGATCTTCGACCCCGTGGAAAAACTCGTCTTCGTCCCCTCTTACGATTCTCCCTCGATTAAACTTCCCGTACGCTTCCCGCTACTTTGTCAGCTCGCCACGGTAAAAGAGCTGAAGCGCGGTCTACCGTGTCGATTATTTAAGTGGCCACCCGTGGCCCCACTAGTTCTTCCCATCCAACCCCCTGCTGCCGCCGCTTTAGCAAGCAAATGTCGTTCCTTCATTCGCAAAAAGGTTTCCGGTAAATTAGGAACTGACGGCTATTAAGCGGGATCGTCAACCTTTTGATCGCGTCGCGGTTTCTTCGACGATTTTTCCGCTGCCGCGTTTCGCTACCTGCTCCCGAATTGGCCACCACCACATTATTTATTTTCCCGCGTTCGCTGACGTTGATTATATTCACTTCACAGAGGAAAGCTGCTACATATTCAAGTTTGACGCTAGAATTGAGATGAAAACGTTGTAATGTCGAGAAGAATATACGACAGTGATGAACAAGCAGGTGTTATTAAATTTTGACGTGTAGGCATTTGTTGCTGGGCCACCGTTTTCATTCATCTGTCTTTCAGGGCTTAATTTCGGAGGTGATGTCATAATTTCTTTATCGAAAAATATTTATCGGTTGGGTTATTTATACACTGCAGTCTCTTTTAAGGATTTTCTATCTACAATTTGAGGACGTTGTCGAGCTCGAAGCCTCGCATTTCACGCAGAGTTTAACTTAAAATTGTGCTGAGGAATATCGTTCCCCTCTTTTCTGTAATTTCTGTATAGCAGACCAATATACAGCAGACATTATTCCTTGTTTAAACCCCGGGAAACTTGGTACCGCAGTTATCTTTCAGACAGAAACAAGGCAATTTCGTTCCTTCGAAGGGAAATGTGTTTGCGATATGGGCAAAGTCTGAGTGGTTTTTGTTTCGAGCCGGGATATTTTAACTCGCGCGGCGTGCTCCCTTTTTTAAAAAGTTCGAAATACAATTCCTGCGTGCGGAGCTGCATGTGATTCCCTCTAAACTTTGTTTCCACGCGAACTCTTACATTGCCGCGGTACCCGCTGCGACGCGGCTCTTTCTTCTTGTTGTCCCGAAAATCCGGAGAATTTTCGCGTGCGTCGAATCCCATTCAACATAACCGACCGAAATTAAAACGTCCTTTTCCATTTTAATTAACTCGAACTGGGGCTTAACTAGCGAACTGCTGTCAACGCGACCGTTCGTTTCTCGGAGCTAAACCCGCGCGAACTGTGTGTGCGCATCAAAATTTTCTACTCTCCTGTGGTACTCCGGGGTCTTTCCTGACCCTATAAAAACTTCTCTTTACATTAATCCTTCGCAGTCGGAGCTGTTGTAGCTCGTAAAATAAAATTTCTTCCGACCTAGAATGATTTCATTGATACTGAAATTGATATAACACCTCATACAAAACTTAAAAAGTTTCTAATACACTATAAAGTCTCTAATATACAATATTATTTTAATATTTCCTTTCGGGAGCCTCAAGGGGCAAATTGACTTTTGGAAATCTTACTTTTTGACGCGGAAGGTTTGAAAGGATCGCGTGCACCAGAGTCGCGCAAAGATTGATTACGGCGATTTGACGGGTACAGCATCGCAAGCAGGTGCCATAATGCATCAACCGGGGATTTTTTGCGCTGGTAATTCTGCGCTCTAAAGTTAGGGGAAGATGCTACCGTGCAGTAACAAGGCACTCCCCGTTACACGAGCGTTATAGGGTTAAGCCGAAAACTCTGTTCGACGGTGCATCCTTTGAGGTTGGTTTGGTAGGGGTTGACGTGCTTCCCAACACCGAAGAAGAACACCCCCGTCATCCCTCCAAGAAAGACGCAAGCTTTAACGGTGCGAGCACCACCTTGAGGTCGTCCACTAAAAGTCCGAGCACCCTCGGCTGGAAGAAGACGTTGTAACACGGCACTTCCTTCGTCTTTTCCATCCCCCATCAAAAGTCCTGGCCCTCTTAACTCTCACCCCCATCACTTAGAACAGAGTCGAGCTCGACCATCGTCGAGGTGCTTCTTTCTTGCCCTGATCAAAATTCACTGCATCCTCTTTCGTCAGACTATCCTCCCAAGAAATCGTCTTTCGTTTCCTCTGCACCTTGGCTCACCGACTTTGTTCGTGATGTGTTAATCGTCCATCTTCATGCGTTCTTGCAGTGTGCAGAATTTATTTATTATGTACATTTGTTTATGGCTGAGACAGTCCATTGGTATTTCCGAATCGGAACATGGTTATCCTCGCAGTAAAATCCTGGCCCTTTTAATTCTTACTCCCGTCACTTAAAACAGAGTCGAGGTGCTTCTTTCTTGCCCTGATCAGAATTCACTGCATCCTATTTCGCCAGACTATCCTCCCAAGAAACCGTCTTTCGTTTCCTCTGCACCTTGCCTCACCGACTTTGTTCGTGATGTGTTAATCGTCCATCTTCATGCGTTCTTGCAGTGTGCAGAATTTATTTATTATGTACATTTATCTGGCTCAGACAGTCCATAGGTGTTTCGGAATCTGAACATGGTCGTTCTCGCAGTGACCTCACCAAACGAAAAACTAAGAGGTCACAGGTTTCGCCGGAATATCGCGTTGGGATACACAGGCGGTAGGTAACAATAGGGAAATATGAGACATAATACTATTGACTATATTTCCAATAAAATGCAGTCAGATTCGAAGCACATTTCGAACGGCCCCGAAATCTGCAGGATCGCTCGAGCCCACTCGAAGCCCCGGCGCGGCGCTCAATACAATATCGCGAAGCTTTGACGTCGATAAAAACCGCCGAAATGGAAATTGTTAATATCGCGCCATTACTTTTAAATCGGATCTCTTTCTGCTCGAGCAGGAGAAGAAGACGATGACATCTCTCAGTCTCGGTTCTCGTATTCGACGGATCGAAAAAACCCACCGAAAATTCACTGTTGGATTCGCGTGCGGAGTAAGTCGAATTATTGAAATTGCAATCCGTGTCGAAAGGGGAGAAAAAGCAGTGGAAATTATGACGGGCTTTTGTGCTCGGCGAACAAAATGCAATTCGGTTTTGTGGACTGGCTTCGAGCGCGACGTGAGAAAATTAATAAATCCTGCGAAAACCAGTCCGATATAAAATAATTTATTAATGCAGCCGAGCCACCGTCACGGGCAAATAATTGTCTGCGATCATCATGCGGAACCACTTCTATTCGTTCCAGTTTCCCATTGCTCCAGCTGGAAGTCGCCAAGTTCTTCTTCATACAAAGACGAAAATCGAAGCCGTATAAAAGCATAAATAAATTGCATAGTAATCGAAACTGTCCCACAGCGTTTCTGAGAGCCGGGCCCATCCTAACTCCGCGGAATCCCGGCGATATATCTCCGGGTAGCCTTTATCCGGTCCTTAAAACAACGCGAATGAAGATTTGTCCGAAAAGGTTCCCGCGAACGACCATAAACAAGGCGGGCATGCTCCAGTCCCATAAGTCGCGGAGCGTGCGTGTGCGTGCTCGCCGTGGAACTTTCCTCTCAGAATTTTTCGAATAAATTCCCGTTCGAGCCTAAAAGGTTTCCTATCCCCTGGAAGCTCGTTCCTGCCGATGGCTCAGAGGCGTTTCCGGCCCTGTTATTTACGACGGGGATGATCGTAACAGCCGGTTTTCTTCGTTTGTTATTCGCGTCCCGCGCGGCCACCGACAAATACGACCGGCATGAATTAATCGAGCCATCCTGAATCCCCGGTTGTGCTCGATCAATCGGCAAAGTGAGTCTCGGCTTTTCCGCCGATTCAGCGATTTTTTTCCCTCTCTCTTTTTCGCTCGATTGCGATCGGAGCGCAGAATATGCAACGCGTTCTGCCATTGTCGCGGGGCCGTCGCATAATAACGCTTTGTCCCCGGGATATCCGCGCGAGCTTTATTACAATTTCCCGCGAAAAGTTTCGGGGCCACTCCCCTCGGGGGCGTATCCCCTTTGACGGGCCGCTTAATTATAATCAAGCAATTTCTTAGAACAAACAAGCACTCTCCTCCTCCTCCTCCTCCTCCTCTCTCTCTCTCTCTCTCTCTCTCTCTCTCTCTCTCTCTCTCTCTCTTTCTCTCGGTCTCGCTCTCTACGCGAGCAGTAATTCCGCTGGGAATTAACGATGCAAATTAACCGAGCCTTCGCCACAATGTAACTTACCGCGCCACCCCACTCTCTTTCCGAATGAATATGAAATATTTAAGCGGCCCACGGCTACCCACGACTTTCCGACCGGCTAATTCGGTTTAATTCGAACGCGGATCCGCAGACGTTTGTTCAGGAAAGCTCGCGGATCCGTCGAGTTCGAGATTTTCTGCCTTCGACCAAGTACTAATCGATTCCTAAGAGATCATTTGTTGGACGATTGTTTCGCAACGGGAGAACATCTATTCACCGTGAAGACGATTTTTAAATACACGTTCGAAGTACGCGCATGATTTAAAATTCTGTTTTATTCACAGGATTATTAAAATGGAAATATTTCATTCTCCTCCTCACATTATTAAAATAAATGTACGTATTCCATTTTATGCATCAGATTACTTGAACAAACACGTTCCATCCACTGAAACTCTGATTCTGATTTTAAAAAATGTTATTCTATCTGTATTTTGTAGTGTAATTATACGTGAGCAAATTTTTCCGTGATTATCGTCTGTCTCTCGTCAAAGGGTGACGATATTTATTAAACAGTCTGAAAAATTTAACGAGTTTATATTTCAAAACTATAAAGGACTAAGAACGTTGTATAGATCCGATCTGATCCGATTTTCTGCATTTTTAAGGAAAATGGATGGATGAAATTTGAAACAACAGAAAGTTCAAACAAATTTCAGAACATCAATATGTTATTTCCAACTTCAAAATATTATTAGCTGGTCTCACGATTGAAATGGACAATCTTGATTTTGCGTAACGATCGGCAGTCTTGTGGCAGAAGAATACCTTCGCCACCAAATACATATGTTCGAAACAGGAACGTCGAGTGGATTCACTAAATTCGAAGATTCCTGGCGCAGCAGGACGCTCACAGTAAATTCGTGCAGCGGTTGGCGGTGATGGATGTGCACGCAAAAACTGATTTACCGATGCCTCGAACGACACCATGAATTCCGAGCAGTGCAAACAGCTTCCGTAACCAACCGTAACCTTTTACAAGAGTCTTTCGCGGTGTTACAAGGCTGGAAACCGAGAGACGAGGACGGTTACTTCGCTCGTAATCGAGAGACCTTACAGCGCGCACGACTACAATCACTGATTTGCCTTTTAATGAATCTACATTCATTTCGTCGGCTCTCTCTCTCTCCCTCCGTTCCTCTCTCTTCGAGGTCGTTATTGCGCGGTCGCTTCAATGTACAGCATTAATTCCCGCGCGTTGTTTCCTCCGATGTCGAATAAATTAAACGACGCGTTGTCTCCGATAACAAATAGTGTCGATCGCGCGAAGAATTATCGCCCCGGCATATAGATATATATTTTCCTAAACCGATCACCGTTGCCGAATAACCATGATATTAATTCTCTGCCGTCGGAAGACCCCGTGGAACTCCCATCGACAGACCACGAACGTTCCTCTTTCTGTTTGTCGTTGCTATCTTTATGGTAATCCACGTATTCGATTATTTTATCGGCGTTGTTCCCTCTGGGCGAAACAAAACAGAAGTGCTGTTCAATTTCCAAACATTCCTTACAAATTGTTTTGTATAGGACCTGCTGATGGTATTTCGTTCATTTTCAATTTATGCTCTCGAGCGACCAGATATGTTTTATTCATCATTTCATATTTGAAGCTCATATATCAAAGCGTGGCTCAATTACAGAGGAATTTAATTTCCTACAATATTTAGGAATAAAACTTCCGTTTGTCATTTTTTCCGGAAAGTGAACACTCAACTTACAGAAATGACAATTTGTGCAAGGTGAAAAATATAAAACCGGTCATTTGATTGGCAGTGGTAGGTTTGCTGTTAATTATGCGAAGGTAAAAGTTCGGAAGGGAGAATTGATCGAATCCACTTTCCGCTGAATCAACTCGATATCCCGCGAATTTGTGTGCCGAGAAAAAGTAGCCGGAGCTCCTGTACAGGTCGATCCCACAGCAAGGCTAAAACGAGCCACGGCTCTCTCGGCTCTGCTCTCTCTCTTTCTCTCCCTCTAAGCGGTACATTGAAAAACCGAGTGTCTAATTGACGTCATTAACTTCCCCGGGAAGAATTCCGCGGGAAATTGTTCTCTCGTTTCTTGCCGGGAAAAAGGAGGAAGCAAAAAGCTCTGCTTTATAAAAACTTTAACGGGGCCTGTGTTATTTTCAATTACGCTCCTCGTCCCGACCCTCCGCGCGCCGCTACGAACCAACTTACGCTGCCCACCTCTGCGGAGCGAGTTTTACACATTGTTGCTCGTTCCCGTATTCTTCACCGGCTCGGATAGTTCGATGGCCGACGGGGCCGATTCGAACGAACTTGATCCACGCGGCCGCGTTCGAACGCGAAACGGAGAAACCCTGGTAGCTTGAAATATGGAACCCGTTAACGATCATACGGTCGAAATTCGATTAAAACGATGCCCGACGACGTTGAGGTATGCCCCGGTGGTTGCGCTGCCTTCGTTTACGGATTCCCGTGGTATTCTCGGCGATTTCAATGTTTTGGTGCTGATCGACCGTAAGCAAATAATTCCTCGTCCTCTATGGTTGTGCGAATACAGCGTAATTTGTACGGTTTTAGACTGTGTCATTCTACTGTCTGATTTCAAATCGTGATAATTAGACTGCGGATCTTTATGTATAAAATGTTTGATTTCAAGATATAAGAGCCGAATAAAAATTTCCAGAGTCTCTTAGTTACCTTAGTGAGCTGAATACACCGATGTCCTCAAATCTTATTAACGTGTCCACAGCATTCAATTGTACGTACCCATTTGTGTCGTAAATGCATAAAATCCGCAGTCTGATGATAATGAATGACTCGAAATAGTCCCATTCTACTGTCTGATTACAAAGAGGCTCATCGTAATTTCTGGTTACAAGCAGCCTCATTATGCTGTCTGATAAGGAACAGACTCTCCTTATTGCTTGATTACATCCAGTCCCGTTCCACTAGCCAGCCCATGTCCCAATTATACACGCCAATTTCCACAGTCTTCTCTATCAGCCCGACCAAACGCGGGTTCGCTCTACTAGTGAAATCCACCCGTCCCGGTCTCACTCCATCAATCCGGTTACCCAAGACTTACGTCCACTTATCTGGGACTCTTCGACTTGTTTGCACAATCAAGATGCAAATGTCAGTGATCCAATCAAACACGATCCCCGCCGTTCGAGCGACGTATTAAGAGCAGAGAATTACAGTCACTGAGATTTCGCACGCACGGCCGAGCGGGCCGTTAATTGCCAGTTAATTTAGGAGAATCGAGAAGGCTCGACAGGAATCTTATCATTCCGTCAACGGACTCGGCAAAGCGAGTCGTGGCGATCGAACAGTGCCGCGAAAGGAGCTTTAGTCCACCGTAAACTTGCCCGTAACCGAATGGTTTTCTCACCCTCTTCTGGGATCCGCACCTTCGGGCCGCCTCTGCCTCTTTTCCCGCTTTCCCGCCACACCGCCACCCCCGCACCGACCAATTTCCCCGTTCGCAGACCGAAGTTGAGGATTATTCAACAGCCAGCTCTCCTGGAGGGGTGTTACTTAGCGGATATGACTCCTGCTTCTCATTATCACGACTACTTGTACCACTTAGTTCGCTCGTGTTTTGTTCTCGATGGAATATTTCGGAGCATTTGTAACGATGCTCTCTCTCACCCTCCGTATCCGTCTCCCTCTCGCATGCTTTCTCCCTTTCTCCCCGCTAATGCCCGGGATCCAGCACGTCGAACTCTGATATAATCCGCTGTGGACTTGATAAGTTTATAATACCGAGAGATACATATCTACATTAATCGTCTTACGCCATTCAGAGAAACTTCCAGCGTATTTATTCAGTTCAACGTGTTTCGTCTGTTTGGATTGTTCCCCTCGGGTCTCTCCATTTTTACTATTACGATAGTTCAATCTGGAATTGAACAGTCAACTTCTGTAGAAAAATCTAAAATGACAATATTTTTTAACCCAGTTCTCGTTTTACATTTTTGAGAATCGTAGGATACTTGCATTGTAATGCGCTCAGCAGAATTATTTCTGATCAATACGAAGCCTCTTAAGAGCTGTTTTAATTGTCTGCCTTATGATAATTAATTCTACTGGCCCATACAATAAGCTCTGCTCCACTCGTTCCCCTTTTATCGGTCGAATGCTCATTATTATAATTTCACTTGTCCGACCAAACAAGCACTCATTCCACTTGCTCATCTAAATACGGTTTGCATAACTCTAGTCTGGCTAGGAGTGCTCCTAATCCATTTATCCAACTAACAATATGAATAAGTGATATAATGCTTGTCTGCTGTTTCTGACTAATTTCCGACTTCATTTTATCATGAATGTTCAACCCTTAGCACTCGAGGGGTGACCCAGAGTCACCACTAAAAATTGCTCTACCATTATCCAAAATACTGTTTACATTGTTAAATATGTTGGTATCTAACAGAGTTGTGCTAATTGAATTACATTGTATTTCAATTATATAGTAATTTAATTACGTCGTAACTGAATTACATAATTCAAACCTTTCAATTAATTCAATTACTAAGTATTTTAATCAGATGTGTAATTATATAAATATATATATAATATATAATTAAAAAATACAGCTCTCCAAATTATATCCCAGAACTTTGAAGAAGTGCGATATATTTTTATGTTTTTCTTTCATATACTTGTTTGCTGTCTGTGCGGCGTAGTTTCTATATTCCTCGTCCTCTTTTAAAATAGTTCCGACTGCAAAGGGTTAATAATTGATGCGGACCAGGGGATCGATGAATTTGATGAAAAGCAGGCTCGCCAAATGACGGTCGGGTCCGCAAGCGACGGGGAACTCAAAGACCACGGTCCCCCAGGAAATTGGACGCCGAAATTACATTACTATCACAATACATCCTTGTTTATGATTTTCGTCCCGCGAGTCGGCTTGCCTCCGTCCACAAAATCTGTCCATTTCTATGCAAATTTATTTAACTCGACCGTCCACGTTTAATTTTTTCCAAGTGTGCCCCCCCGCAGAGGTGTCTCGAGCACCCGGGGAAAAAATCCTATCACACAGCGGCTTAGTACTTAAATTGCTTAATAAGAACTCAATTATGTTAACGATAAGTACATTCACGGCGTGCTAGCCGACTCGATTTTTATCGTAGCCGGTATCGCTGCGAAGTCGGCTCGTTTCTGCGGTTTAAATAATTTCGGAACACACCGAATTGCTGCCTGATTCCATAGAAACTGCCTTCCTCCATCGTTCAGCTGAAATTTTGCAGTGCAAAATTTTAATACGGCACACAGTTCGCAGTGAGGTTGGTCGTCGGGATGAAAATCGCAAAACCAGTGGAAACAACTGGCAGAGATTCGTTTCCGTACAAATATGTTACTCTCGGCGGGCTGCGAGAACCGGCAAAATTGAATTTTTGTGGCAAACAAAGGGAAACAAACTAAATTGTGCGTTCTATAAAAAGTAACAGCCCGGGAAGAATTCTGAGAACAATGTGGTATTCAAGTTTTCTTTGTACGGGACTCGGAGAGTTCTTTTTATTGTCCATACGTAAACGGTCCTTGTTTATCGTTGCGTCTCCGCAAAACTAGTAAATATATTTAATTAACGATACTAATAGAAAGTTCAGTGCGAGACAGTTCCACGTATTTTTGCGTTTATTTTGCTTCTGCAGTATGCGTGGTTTCCTTTTAATTTTTGCGAAATTGATAAAATAATGTGGAAAAATTCAACGGAACTAATGTAACGAGACCGAGCACACACCGTTAATTATAACTGCCTCATAACTTTCAGTACGCTGTTGGCAAATAATGTTTTACCGTTTAATTATATTCGGTAAACTCGGTTCCTCTGTTCTGACCAGTAATGCGTGTTTGAAGAATACTATCGTCTGAAGTTTGTTTAAGCGTTTCACGGTACCTACACGTGAAAATGTAATTATCATTTAGTGGCTAATTATTGTATCCGTGATTTTATCGTGTGAGCTATAAAAATTGTTTTATTTCGGTACGTCTATAATGAATTGCGTAGTCGAATAAATTCCCAGAGAGGCGTTGCACCCCGGAAAAAAATGGTCAAACCAGGAATCATGGTATTCCCGGTGTTAAATTGCGAGAACGAGAATTGGCATAAATATTCGCGGCGCTGACAAGTTATTTTCAGGTTTTTTGCGCCTAGCTGCCGGTGATCTCGTATCGAAGGGTTTCTGGGAGGCGCATCGATTTCCCATAAAGTCTCTGTCGGCCCGATTAAATTACAAAACTCGGACTGTTGAATCCTCAACGGAACGTGGGGAATTAATTCACGAACAAAGATATGCCGGAGACCCCTGGGGCGGCGCTGCTCTGCAATAACTTCTAATAATTTTCTGCCACTACGGGGCTGCCGATGTTATTATCCGTTGGTTCTGTTAATGGCCGACCATGTAGTTACTGGCCTCACCAATCTATATATGTATATACACTGCTACACCCACGCTCGTCCTCGCAGCATCTATCAGCCTGATGGAAAATAAATAACTGATTCGTATCTTTCGACCATCGTAATTCTACTCTGCTCAAGTCCATTATTGGTTGCCCTAACTACACCGGCGCAAAGGAGCATAAATTCTAATGACTACTTGTATTCTTGGCCACTCTTTCATGAGGAGTGCAATTACTCATTCTTAAAACATTATTATTATTTCTTAATAATCACGTGGAAAATTGACCGATCCCCCTGACCTGGAAAATTGCGTTCAATCATTTTATCAAACATCGCCCATTTGGTTGCTCGATTTAGAAAGGTGTTCATTGTTTTCTGCAAAAATTTGTTCGTTGTTCTGCACATTAGTTTATTGTTTAATAAGAATAATTTTTTTTCTATGGAGACATTTTACAAATTAGACAGGTGAGGGTTGAAAATGGTATTTTATGGTTCACCAAGTGATGAATTTGATTTGTATTTTGTCGCATCTCAATAGCTACAGTTACTCGAATTAATATTCGGACGCTCTAAAAAAGACGATAACTTTTTTAATATTGTACTATACGATTTGAACTTTTTTTGGGAAACTAGAGCAATCAGTTTACTACAGGATGTAGAGCAACGTCGACCTATTTTGACGAAATTTTCAGAATATGTTTCATTCGCACAGATCTACAAAACGAATTTTTTAAATTTTCAATATAGGCTCACATAAAAAAATTGTAAAATGCAACTTTTAGTATTTTCTCTACAATTCCGATCAATTACAATTTTTGAAAAAATTTCTTTTCACATCTTGTAGTAAACTAATTGCTCTAGCTTCCCAAAAAAGTTCAAATGGTATAGAACAATATTTTAAAAGTTATCGTCTTCTTTAGAGCGTCCGAATATTAATACGAGTAACTGTACATTCCAATGAAGGAATTTTCCAATTTTATTATTCAGCTTTCCATCCCATCGGTTTTTTACAAATTAAATTTGCAAACGCAGGAGCACATGAAGCTTAAAAATTGCTTCTGCCTGCTGCAGTGTAATTTATTAAATTTTGCAATTAACATGACAGTTGAAAGATTGAAACAATTTAACGCTGTCGATACATCATTTTCAACTTATTAAAATGATTTCGGGAAGCATTTAATTTTCATTTGGCTCTCGCTTCTTACGATTCTTGGCTCTTATTTATCGATTTATCACGTTTCAATCGATGGAAGTTGAATTTTCATCGCAGAGCATTTTTATTCGTCAAAGAACCTCATCTCTATCTTATCAAAGTTCGATGCGTCGTCAGATTTTAATTAAGAAACCCAAATAGACGATGTCGATCTGCTCCGGCAAGTAAAAATAGGCAAGGTAATTTACCTGCAGTGTTAAAAGCTTTATTAACAGACAGCGGACATCTATGCGCGTGTACACGTGTCAATATTATTTTATGAAGGTAGGACTCGCACGGAAATTCATTTAGTCTGACAGGGGTTTGAAAGCTTAAATATAACGCGACTGTCGCACAAATATAATATATGAACTTTTGCTAAATATTCATTAAGCTCTTTATCTCGTTCAACCCTGCGATACATTGATTAACGCAGAAATCAAATTTGCACGTTATTAAATTTCCTCCGTGCAAATAAAACATGTAACGCGAACTTTTTCCTACCAGCTGTATCGACTCGTAATTGTCCACAATTATGTACTGCATCGAGCGTTCTACGATCTTCATTATTTTGTACGATCTGCGCCGATAACAAATTAACACTTCTGTTCCGAAAATGATCCTCCGAACGACCAAATTGTTCTTTTCTGTTTTATCCCGTGCTTCTCACTTTTACATTTGTGTTCGATATTTTATTCTATCAGAATTGTACTTCATTTTAGATTTAATTCCACCTTTATTTTATGCTCCGAAATTCATTTACAGTCATTATTTCGTATAATCACTACTGATAACAATTTTCACATTTTTACTCTGTCTCTCTGAAATTTGTGTTTCAGCTCGGTTAAAATTCTACTGTATTTCACAGTTTTATATGATGTTCTTCATTTTATATGGATATATTCTCTACTATTTGGTGCAATTACTATTGATAACAAATTCTATATTTCCGCGCTGCCTCACATTCGAAACTCTATTTTACTAAAATTGTACTTCTACTTTGTGTTTCACTTTCTCTTCATTTTGTGTGAATTACTACCAGCGAAAAATTTTACATTTCTATTCTATTTCATACTGAAAATCCTATTTTAATACATCTCTATTCTGTTTCACATTTTTATTTAATTTTCCCAATTTTACGTGAATTCATTTCATACTCACCGTTGTCTACGAACAAATTCTCTACATTGAGAACAGATGATGCATTTAAAATTGCATTCTCTCAAAGATGAATCTCCGTGGCGATAAAAGTCTGCGTTACAATTTCATTTCACCTTCTCGAATTTATGTCAATAACTATTCGCTTCGTGGAGCCTTTTACTTGGTATTCCGCGAGTGTTTTGGGTCCGTAGCGTGCAAAAGGAATCGAGCAGAATTTCACGAATTTCCGGTGCGATCCAGTGAGCCGGGCACGAGAGCGCGTGCGAATCCGAAAAAGCTGTCATTTATTTTTCAACGAGCCAATACTTCCGCCGATAGCATATTTTCGACTGTCTCTGGTAACAGAGCAATTTTGTTATCCGTTACAACTTACGATTCGATCGACACACAGCGGTACACGGGTTCCCCATGAGCGTGCAGATAGTTGCCGTAACAGGAACACGTTTTATTTCACCGATCAGCAGAAGCAACGTGTTTCCCAACATTTACCGGGTATTTGTTCCGTTTTATCGTTTAGTCCCGAGCTCACGTGTCGAACGGGCGGGATCGATAACTGAGTTTCGTTGCACGAAAGGCGAAAGTGTAACTGTTTCGAAAGGAAGAACCTGCAAAGCTGCTGCTCCGCGAATTTATTTCAAAAAAATCCCTTATTGCGTTTCATCCCGGCGCTGTCTTACCCGGAGAATTTCGCCGCGGTTGCAACTTTTCCTCCGGCGAAACTTGTAGTACAGATACATAAAACATTTTAACGTAGACCGGACAACTATCGCGAGACTCTTGGAAAGGATGTCTTTGCTTCTCGCAATTTTATTCGCGATAATTGGACTCTGGATTCTAACGCGAGATGTCTAATTTCAAGGAACCAAGAGTTTTTTCGTGATTTTTATCACTTGAGAGTATGCAGTTCATGTCAATAACCACGATACAAAAGGGTAACATTTACAGAAACATATGAAAAGGTCATTAATCGTGGAATTTCTAAACAAAGTGGATATCGTACGTATACTTTTGAAAAACAATATTCCCTGCGCTGTAGATGCAGAACTTATTCAAAGGGAAAATATTTTGGTAAGTCCGATACATATTGGTCGAACGATGAGTTTCGCCAATTGTTTGTTTAAAAATATTTATCAGAAAATATCGACGCGCATCGAATCAGTAATCTGCTATCGAGTAAGAGGTTCAGTGACGCGTCTCTAGAAAAATATTTATGGAAAAATTTCCACGTCCATCGGATCAAATAATTCGATTAAGATTGCCCGTTAATGCTGCTCGGTAGGAGACTCGAGAAACGTGAGCAGGGTGAAAAAAGAAGAAGAATAACAGAAAGAGAGGGGTAGTTCCATTGAATCCTCTCTCTAGTGAAATTTATCATTTTATCCGTCACATACGGTTAACAATTTCCTCGGCAACGCGAGTCGTTGAATTTTAACGAGTACCCGGGTAAAAAATGGCCGCGAGAAATGTTAATGATATTCTTCGCAGACTTCCGGCCAACCCTACTCGCGAAACGCTTCTGACAGGGGCGAGAAAGAAACCAGTGGTTTTGCTAATGAAATTTATTCATACGACTCTTTATCCGTCTTCCATTAAACTGGCTCGGCCAAGACACCCTGTATACCTTGCTCGCCGTTGCGAATGAAACCTGTGACGAGCAACGACGTATTTGGATTAAAAATCACCGAGGTATTCAGGCAGATCTTTGCTTCGTTGAGGATCCAAATAATAATTTAAATTAGGTTCCCTTTCTCCACAGAAAAGATATTGATATGTATATGTATGATACCTTTTTATTACAAAATTACCTCGATTCCCTAAAACTAACAAAAGAGTACATTCACCGAAATTTCTATAAAGTCACTGTGTTTTGTAATGAATTCTTACAATTATACCATACCAATGAAAAATTTGTATTTGATAGCATTTCGGGATTACATGAAGAAAGCATACACACCTATTTCGAAACATAAGTATATAACGTTTATTGATAAAAGAAAACAAAAATATAATTTTATATAGAACAAACAGCAAAATTTCTATAATGTCATTTTCGTTTTACACGGATAAAGTTGAAATTAACAATTGTTCTTTTATCATTTCTATTTTAATATTTAGTGTAACCTCCATTATTTTGAATTATATTAAAAATACGATTGGGCATGGACGAAATTAACTTTTGTAGCGATTCTGTTCTAGCAGACGCCCACGCTGCATTCACCGCATCCCTTAGTTCGTTAATGGAGTTGTATTGTTTGCAGTTTTTATAAACTTGACGCGCATTTATACCCCAAACATTTTCAATAGATAAACGATAAATTAACAAAAAGGGCGATATTTTTAAAATATCTATGAAAATGAAGATGACTTTATAGAAATTTCCCGGCTACTGTACAGTTATTCAAATATTATTATTTGAAATAGAATAGACAGAAAATTTTCCACGATTTCGCAGTTGACTTTTGACAAATGAAGTTCTTGCCAGGCAGCGACAGAATGTTTCAACGCCGGACCGAGTCGTACGCATTATAATGGACTTTTGTATAGGCTGATAGGTCCGCGAATGAACACAATGGTGCCCTTCAACGAGCGATACAATTAACAATGTCCTGCGAAGTTTCGATTGGATTTCTATTTGGACTATTTCCGGTCAGCGAAGCTATTTTAAGTGACCTATACCCGTCGGTGACATCGCAAAGCTTTCAACCTACGAATTCCTGGACAAGAGACTAGTGATTCCGTCAATTACAATCAAACCGAGATTCTAGAAACAGGCAACAATAACAGCCATAGTACGATAGAGGAGAATGGTGGAAAATGGTCACTTTTAGACCGGTGGAAATGAGAAATTCAGCCAGTATTTTCTAGAACGTTGAAAACACCCGGATCATGGGCACATTCATTTTTCCATCACGTACCCAGTAAGTGCTCGTAACTGTTTTATTACTTAATTTTATCATTGGTCTCTCGTTTGCGTAAAACTGCAGCTTTCTAGTATCCCACTTCACTGTGTGTAGAGTGCACCACGAGCATAATTGTTTTAATATTGAGGATACCGAGCACTAAAACTGGTTTATAAAGTGCGTTGCCTTGCAAGAATAACAAAATAAAATTTATTTGGTATATCGCACAGCTTTCGCGCATCTTTATAATTTCAATAGCTAAAATGAAAAATGTAAAACTATTATTTGACCGATACTGGTAGATTCATTATTAAAGGCACAGGATGGACACATTCATTTTTACATTCCCGTCACTGTTCTGCTAGCGAGCAGACTATGAATTTTTATGGAGATTCTCATTGGAGATTTAACACAAATCAGAATGACGCAAGAATGGTCTTCGTCTCACTTAAAAAGTTCCTCATTGTAAAAATGAGTCATGTCTGGGGTAGGTCTGGGTTAGATAGGACACATTCATTTTTACTTTCCTACCACTGTACGAATAAATGCTCGCGAGCAGACTGCGGATTTTTATGGAAATCCCATGGGTGATTTTACACAAATCAGAATCACGCAAGGACGGTCTTCGTCTCATTTAAAAAGTTCCTCGTTGTAAAAATGAGTCATGTCTGTCCGGCCAGAATTCATCGGAACATTTTATCGCCGTAAACCTCGCAGCACCTAAATCACTTCTCGCACGGTGATTTTGAAGTTTCCCGAACAACGGCCGCGCGATATACAATCTATTTTCCGGGTGCTTTACGCGGGAAGCTTATTCCCGGTTCCCGTACCGTGGGAAAAATCGCGGTTTCCGGTTGTTCCGCTTAATTATGTGGTTTGTCGGGCCGAAACGGCGGTGTTTGCCAGACACAGTCGAAGAGTCAGGCGAGGCGTAATTGCTTTAAGGGCTCGGGGATCTCGAAGGAACACATTCACCGTGGCCGTATTTGGTTTCTCTAATGGCTCTTTAGGAAACACTCAGCTTCCGCATTTCCGAATATCGCCGCGCTGAGACATCCGACCTCCGGATAGGGGTTTCGGAACTTAGCTCACCGTTGCACCAACACCCGGCCGTCTTTTTCCAGCTCGTCATCAGCGAGTGTTCTACAAGGAAGTGCACTTCGTGCTCGGACTTCCGTACCTGTTCCTCGGGGACGGCGAAAGCAATGACGCCTAGGAGCCTCTATCTTTCTCCTTTCCACTTTCTCTCTGGCGCCCTCTCGTCCTCTATTTATCTGCCTATCTCCGTCTCCTTATCTAAGGCGAAGACGATGTACCTGGCGATTTGTGTTCCCACCGATCGGGCAACTCCACCGTTTTATTGCATCTTATTGGCTCCTGTTCTACTTGTTCGATCCATGGAACGCGATGCAATCTACTCGACGTGGAATTTCGCTCCCTCTACGAGGTGTCTCATCAGCAGAGTCCCGGGAATCCGGGCTATACGTGAAAAATAAGTCCAACGTGACGAACAAAGTGTTACTTCGTTTTCGAAAAGAGTTTGAAAGTTCGCGTGGACTTTGTTTCTGAAATATGTACGCACTGAAGTTTCTCCAATAAACAGTTTCCAAATACAGTGAGGGTTTATATAGCAACCGAATGTCGTTGATTTTATTAGATGCATTTCGAAGCTTTTAGGAGGACAAAAGTCGAAAGATCGTCGTTCTACCTATTATCCGCGGTCTCCACAGCAATTCCCCGACCACGAACGTTCGTATTCTACTGCATCTACATAAAGACGACGGTCCCGTATCACTTTTCTGTTTAGTCACGGTCGTTACTCTACTTACCTCGCCGGTAACGAGCTTTATCCTCCTCCGCACGATTCGCCGCGGTCTTCATTGCACTTGTCCGACTTGCAGCACTTGACCCAGACAGCAGCAGAGACCAGTTGTTACTTTATCCCACCAGAAAATGTCTTCGTTTTCCTCCTCGTGAACAGCTGTCACTGCCGCTCGAATAGACGGAACGATGTTTGTCGGATTGGTTGATTGGATATCCCCGAAACCAATCGTTCGATTCACTTAAAACTTGGCAGACGAAGTCAACAGACGTTTCAGTCTCGTCTGAATGGGGTCCGTGTCGATATTTGGAAAATTAGATTTTTAGGAGCTGGGAGATCAACTCAGAACACTAACTCATCTTTCTATGTAACCAGTGAATCCACAAGATTTAAACTTGGTGGCTTTATCCTACATTCCCCGAAGTGTTCACAGGAATTTGTTCGAGTTCGTGCATTGCTCCAGTTATCTATGAAAAAATGTTTCAACATTCGCGGCCATGGAAGAACGATTTTTCCCAAAGGACTGGGCGGTCTCGAACATTTTTCTGTACAAAACCAGTGAACCAATAAAATCCAAACTAGCTGGATCTGTTCACCAAGCCCCAGGGAACTTCGTTTTACTTCTCTGATCTGCAGCACTTGACCCAGACCACCAGAGGATGTACTCTTTACCCGGCCGGAAAATGTCTTCATTTTCCTCGTGTCAGTGCCGCTTGGACAGCGGCGATGCTTATTCGACCTTGTTCAAACCGCTCTACGTTCTACTTCATCTAACCACATACAGTGGTTATCACACTTTTGTTTAATCAGCTGCGGTTCCCAGTTGGCCCCGCTAGGAACGACTCCGTGCCTACGACTCGTCGAACCGTTCGCTACTCTGTCCAGCCTCGCAGCAACGCTCACAACGGCGCTTTCTGCAATTTTTGCTTTATTTTTGCTTGGCAAACAACGACGCTTATCTCCGCTGTGTCTGGGCACTACTCGTATGCTAATTAATCTGCTCTGAGCTGTGCTTATTTTCGTCTGGGCAAACGTAATTCTCACTCCACTTTGCCCGCTCGCGCACCACTCTTTACTTTTTTCTCGTCACGAGGAATCTCTTCTTCTATTTTGTCTTTCCAAACACCGTGTTTACCGAGTGATTAGAAGGGTACGTCTCCGTCTGACCACAATCCTCCACGCCGCGCAATCAGCGGCTACTTTGTTTAATCCACCGTGGTTAATTTACATCGGTCGGTCATTCTACTTCGTTATGACGAGCGCGCCGCTTACACTTAGTCGACTTCACACACACACGGTATATTTTATCATTTGTCAGAGTTAAGTCATTGCCATTTTAAATCTCTGCTATTTTTAAATTAACCCGCATAAATCATCTATTTAAATTAACCCTCATAACTCATCTATTTGAATAATGAAACATTGAAAAATGATTCATCTGTTCCTCGGTATCAATTTGACAGATTCGGTTCGTAAAATGATGGACGGATGAGGGTTATCTTGAATTAAAATTACAATATTTTTGAATTAACGTGACATTTTTCGAGCGTTTGTGTACACGATAAAAATTGAGAACACAAGGCATCAGTATCTAGACAGCTTCCGAAAATTGTTTATGGTAAGACAAAAAGATTGGAGCACATTGTTCCAACGTAGTCGTGCCAGGCTCCACAGACCCTGCCCCGTGACTCTAGATTTTTCAAAAAACATTGTTCTGGACAGATCTCGAAACGATAACGTCGTCGAAAAGTACAAAAGCGATCTCGCGTGCATCGAAACGGATGTAATATACCCGGCGATTTGCGTTCCCATCCGCACATAAACGCGATTGTTTCTGTTTTTATCGCAACGCAGGGCTATCGGCAGGACGATCTTGATTCACCGACAAGGAAAAACAATCGCGTCGACGGATCAATAAACAATCCGGAGCCGATTGTTACGCATTTACGATGTAATTTTCGATTTTCTGTCCGTCCGAAGAGGAACGGGAAATAATTGCTCCCCACGGCGGGATAAAGAATCGCCTCGAATGCTCTCTTCTCGCGATCATTTCATGCCGCTGCGGCTCCGATTGGCGTGGAAATGGCGATCCCGTGCCAACTCGAATCGAACGCGCGACATAAGTCTTCGATAGTTTCGATTATCGCGCGAATCTACAGGCTCCTCGAAGCATTTACTGCTTCGCGCACTGCCGAAACCTGGGATTACGAAGATACAGCGGCGATGAAGCCTGGCAATGTACTTATGGGATCTTCATACTTTCGCGACTCGATAAAATCAATCTTCGTTCGCAGTTTTATAGCTCGGAAATGCAATCTCGAAGTTTTATATTTTAATCAGAACGATGTTTGCCGAGTTCGGTGGATATCTCGGTTACCGATCGCACGATTTACTTAAAACTTGGCAAACAACTTCGGGGGATGTTTAAGTATGAATTGGTTCTAGTTGGTATTTATGACATTCGATCCTGAGGAGGTGGACAATCAACTATGAAAGTGCGTGATACGATCTGCTCGATGCATTATAACTAGCCTGCGGATTTTATGCATTTATAATAGGCCAAAGATCCAAAGAATTTAATAATTTTATTCACGAAAAAGAGAGGTTTCTACGTGGTTGTTGTTTGTTGTAGCTGATACAATTTTTATTTTGCATAAAGATCCGCACTCTGATTATAACTCTATGTAAAGGATAGATAAAAATCTTTTGCATTCACTGATGGTCAGCGAATTTCTCGGTGTCCAAACATGGCTCCGTGGATCCATAAAAAAAGATTCTAATAAACCGGTGGCATAAAAGAGCGAGTTCGCAGGGAGATGCTCAGTCTCGTAATTGCTCGCTAATCCGGAGCTAACTACGGCGAAGAATGGGTGGCAAAAAGCGCGCGATGATTGCCGGCGGTGACCCCGGGGGCTGTGAATTTATGTCGGTCTCGGGAAAGAATCTAGATAAAAGCCCGCGAATCGCGAGCGTCACTCAGTGTCGTAGCCGAGTAAGCAAGCAAGCAAGCAAGCAAGAGAGAGAGAGGGAGAGAGGGTAGGTAGTGGGCGTCGAGGTAGACGGTCTCGGATCCCGGAGACAAAACACCGGCGGCTTATCGTCTTATTTGCACATATAACGCGCTATTTCGTATCAGCCTTATCCCCGGTCGGAGATATGCAAATTCTTAGCTGTGGGGTTCCGCCCCGAAAATCCGCGCTTAAGTTCCGCGAACGGCCGGTGTTAACCGAACTTCGCGGAAGAGAGAGAAGTTCGCGTGCGCGCGCGCGCGCTCGTGCATCTTCATGAATTTTCCTGTGGCAACTCCGCCGATTTCTTTCCACCAAGCAGCGCAGCGCCGCGAGGAACGCGTGCCGAATTATACAGCCACCGACCGCGAATCTCGGCAATTAAACAGCTCGCGGAGTTACGCGAACATCGTCGGGAAAATCGGGTAAATGGAGAGAGAGAGAGAGAGACAGCGAGAGAGAGAGACAGCGAGAGAGAGAGAGAGAGAGAGAGAGAGAGAGAGAGAGAGAGAGAGAGAGAGAGAGAGAGAGAGAGAGAGAGAGAGAGAGAGAGAGAGAGAGAGAGAGAGAGAGAGAGAGAGAGAGAGAGAGAGAGAGAGAGAGAGAGAGAGAGAGAGAGAGAGAGAGAGAGAGAGAGAGAGAGAGAGAGAGAGAGAAACGAGAGAGATAGTGACGGCGGCAGCGGCTGCCTCGGTTTTCCCGGCGACTTAATGAAATTGAACGCACACGCGGTCGAACCACCAGCCGATCTAAATTGAATCCTTCGGAGATCCTTCGATCCCCCGCACCCCGATCCTGTCTACCAACCCTCCCTCTGTCCCATTACGCTCGTGATTCTTCTTATCCGCCGAGCCGCTCTTGCATGGGAATTGCCGATTCCCGTGGAATTTGCTTTGCAGATTCGCCGTTTGAGCAACGCCGCGCTGCGGACAATCGTTTGAGACTGTTTGCGGATACATTTTTTCAATCGCTACGGTCGGGCGCGTCTTATTGCATTTTTCCTGGAGTAGGGGTGGACGTCCTGTGAGAAAATGATTTTAACCCGGTCCTATATCGAGCTAGTTTCGACATTGATTTTTACACGAATAGTTCCTTAGTTTATTGATTTTTGAAGTGAGAACTTGTTTAGATGCACCGCGTACGTGATTGTTGGACAGTGAATGAGTCTGATCCGTCACGCTCCGCAGTGAAACGCTATTCAGTTAATTTAGCCGAGCGAGCGAGAAACAGACAGGTTTTCAATCGCCATAGAAGTTTTCACTTGGGTCGTGCGGTATTATGCAGTATTGGTCTGTTTTTTACTTTACAAATGAATACATGAGGTAGAATTGAAAAAGGAATAATATTATTCAATAGGCGTAGTCCTGGTCCCTCGCATTGACGAGGTAGCTCGGTCCGGCAGGAAGTGGTCAACGTATAAATCCAATCGGGAATTGCACGTCATTGTTAATTGTTTCGCTGCTAAAGGGCACTATTATGTCCTTTCGCAAATCTATCCTCGTTTGTACAAAAGACCGCTATAATGGACCGCGCCAGTTCATTGTTAAAACGTTATGTTACCGTACAGCAACAACGCGCGTTTACTACGACCAGTGCTCCACTGGCCGAGGTCTAATTAAACAAACTTCGAGACACGGTCATGTAGGTAATTGTTCTCAATACATAATCGAACGTACTCCTTTGTCGAGCCCGAAGAACTAAACGATTTTGGTACACTACTGGTACGTTAATGAATGTAATACAATAAGTGTATTACATGTTTGTTGTGCGCACAATAAAAAATTGATCGAGAAAATTAATTTTAGAAAGCACATAGAAATGTAGAGTAACCGAAGTGAGCGAAATTAAGACGAAAGCAAGAGCGAACAAGATTTTAAACAGTGGATTGTCGATGGAAATGGAAAGCTTGACGAAGATAAACGCGGTAGCTGTGATTCTAATGAAGTAACGAGCGAGCGATACCGTGAATGATTCAAACGAGCATGCAGCGGGATCGTGGGTCGGCAGAAAGCCGATGGCGTAACCCGATTTCCCGGACAATTTTCCAATTGCTGGCTAGGGGGACAACGAGTAAACCTCAATAAATAAAAGGCGCGGCGTCATGTAAGGGGTCGTCGGTATCCGAGAGAGAGAGAGAGAGATCGCGCGGGGTCCATTGAATAAATCAACCGTGAGCGGATGAGCACGGCATTAGAACCAGGGTGTGACATTGGAATTTGAAATATTCAATGAGCTACGGAGGTAGGCGACCGCGTTGGATCGACGTCGAATCTCGTCGGGCAAAAGATAATTTATCGTCGGACAGCAAACACCGAAACTCGCGGACTCGGTTTGAACGAGTTCCGACGAGCGCAAACACGCTTTTCGAAGGATTAATAATTAAGGCGCGGAGGAGTTCGAATATCCCCGGCCGATAAATCAACGAACGATGATCTTCGGAGCGCGGCCACCATCGCATCGAATGGAGTAGTAGCCGTGTGTGCCACACACCGGCTCTCTGCAAAATTCATAAAGCTTTCCCGGACGTCGGCTACGTATAAATATTTTCCTTGCTTGTATGTTGATCAAACAGACAACCCGTTTCCTCGATAGTTCAATCATTCGGAAATAAAAGCGCCGCCATTGTTCTAACCGAAGAAAAGCTCTCGGCGGACGTGCACCGTGTTACCAAAGCCCCATGATTCTCCTCCTGTGACGTTCGCCTCGATTATTGCACTTCTGGCCGTGTAACACCATTGTTTTGTTGCTTGCGCCAGCGAACAAATTCCGGCAACGTAGAATCAAAAAGAAATCGTTTGTATGTAGGAAATCATAGATGCATGGAACTGGTTCAATATTATTTTTTAATATTTTTCAATGTTTCACGAACACGCAAACTTCCGAAGTGTACGATGGCTGGCGGGTAGAATCGAGAAGCAGGTTTTGACGGGAATTTTTCCTGGGAGAACGGAGAGAGCGAATATTTTCAAACTTTACACACACATTCGTCAATGTTTAGAGAATACAGCGATAGTTTTTTTTCTTTTGTGAGATAAAAGTGAGATAAAAGCATTTTTATATTCCAGAAGAATGCAGTTATCATTTCCCCTGAAGGAGGCGAGAAAGATTAAAAAATTGCGAGCCGTGTCATAATTTCAAGAGAAAAATTGAAGACCGCGTGTCTCTCGGTTGTTTAAGGAACCGTAAAGCTCCCGGAGCAGAATTTTTCGTTTTACCTGCGGCCTGGGTAAAAGTTCGAAGGAACGCGGAGGCATAATAGCTATGTTTCCCGCATTAAACAACGAGACGTCTTCCATAAACACACCGGGAAACATCGATCGGCGGCGAGGAGCTGTTTCGCACGTTTTTACATAATGCGCCGTATCTTCTTATTTATAAAGTTCGCTACTTTGCAACGAGCGTCGGCTAAAGTAATGGCATTCGCAGGCTACGTGACGTGCAATAGTTACCAGCCGGCCGCTTGAACGACAAGGTTTCATTCATAAATACTGAAATATAACGTAAAATGTGGCGCACAGGAGGAGAGACTCTCTCTCTTTCTCACTATCATTCGCAAGGAAAAGCATTCGAAGAACAGTTACGAGGTGTTTCTCCTTTCGGAAACGGTCGCTCTCGACTTAATCAAAACCGGCGTTTTAGTATTATTTTTGCGACGTTAATAAATATTAAAATAAAAGGTCCGTCGCCGCGATAAGTCCCCGGCGAGAAGCCACTGTTTCAGCATTATAATGGAAGACGTTCCCCGAAAGTACTTAGCTCCGGCAGCCATTAAGAAACTTCGCGGCACTTCGAATGCCAAATCAGTCTCCATAGGACTTTCATGGGATTAGAGATCTGCCTCTTTAACTGACCAAAGACTCGCTAAAACCGACATTTACGGCGGCCTCACCAGTTTACGATCAATTAAATCTATTGCGTTTATTAACCCTAGTAGGCTCCTTCGCTGACAGTTCCGCCATTTCGGAGTCCGGATACCGGAAAGTAGATCGTTCGTTTAATCAGGTTGTAACTTGTTGGATTTCGACGAGATTGACATTTCCGGAAGCTTATTGCCGCGATTTTTGACGACCGCTGAGGCTCGACCATTTTCATTCGAGTAATAATCTCGACGAAAATTACTGGATTATTTTATTCGAGTCGTCTCGATGATCGCTGGACAAGATTGCTAATGCTAAGCAGCATAATAAGTTCTTCTTAAATAATGTAGACTATTACACGCGTATAGGTGCACATGTAAAGGAAGTATTGGTATGAGTTTCCATAGTTTTCCGCACGATTTCGTCAGTCGCTCCGTAGTCGTTAAGATAATAAGACGTGCTACTATGGTATCCTATATCAATGTCTTCTATGTACTCTATATTCGTTATTAAACTATTATATATACAACAAATAATAATCGTAATAAGTAGACTGCGGATTTTATGCACTTATGACAAAAATAGGTACGTAAAATTTAAACCAGTGGACATATTAATAAGTTTTTCAGCTTAATAAGATAATTAAAAGAAGAAAGAAATTTCTGTTTGGCTCCTGCATCTTGCAATCGATGCAAACATTTTTTATTTTGCAGAAAGATGCGCAGTCTAGTAATAAGCATCTCCCTGTCGTCCTTTGCTCGAGGACAATTATTAAGGAACCTCGAGCAATGCAAGCAGCTTCATCGAAGGATTTATGAATTCGTTTTTCCACGAGCTACGCATCCGTAGGAGTTTCTGGTCCGGGAAAAACAACTACAACTTGCTATCGGCTTCTGCGTGGTCCCTTTTAATTGCTTCCTGGTTGAGAGGTCATTTAAAGGTCTCTAAAGGTCATCTAAAGTCATTTAGGATTCCTCGGAGGCTTCTTTATTCGCAGAATGTTTTTACCGCTTTAATTTGCACCTACTCGTTTTTTCATAAATGCATAAAATCAGTTGTCTGGGAAGGACGCTTTTAAAAATTGAAAATTTCATGGGCTGCCGCAGTTCGGTAACGAGGAACAAACACATGGAGGGATTCATGGTATATGGTGGATGAGTCCATCGCCGTTTTAGACACTGTCTATGTCTCCTCTCACTCGAAAGGGTTAAAAACCCTTGCACCCTTTTCCACGGTCGCCGCGCCGCGCCGTCTCCTCGTTACAAACGTAGCGAAAACTTTTCGCATTTTCCTCTCGGCGTCGAGGATTGTCCGCGGGGTTTCAAACCGAGAACCCCGTACTAATTATTAAAACAGCCTAACGAGGGCTCTTTAATTTGCACCTCGTCCCTTGCCTCCTTCCACCAGGGGCCCTTTCATCTCGACCGTTTTCTTTTTCTATTCTTTTCGTCCGGAGGCCCCGGCGCTTCTTTCCGGCTCCGAGCCGGATGTTGTCTACCCTTTTCCGTTGATCCTTGTTCTGGGCTCTGCCTTATGTTACGTGGCCACCGTGAATAAGACCCTTCCACCTGTGTCCATTTAGAGACGGAATTTTCACGAACAATAAACCCGCCACTGTTCCTCTGCGAACAACAAACCATACACTTTCCTTTTCGTTGAATTATATGATCTCCAACATGAGTTCATAATTCAGCAACGAATTTATTTGAGAAGCGACCAAGAAATATTGTATCTTGGTCTAATTGATCGTTTAGAAGGGCAGGTTGTAACGAGGGGTGGCTTCAACCCTCTGTAGAAGATAAGTAGAGGGTTCATTTGAGAAGGAATGGACACCCAGACATTGGAGAGGTTCTCAGAAAGGTCCTTTTTTTTTTACTTATTCAACGTCGCTCTGAACTCCCTTTTTTCGGTGTTATTTCGCGACGGGACCTACAGTTTTTATAAGGTGGGTTCCGAACCACCTTGGGCACCACAGTTTAAATGTGTACAGGGTGATTAAAATGTAGCGAAACAATCCTGGAAGTCCGTGTCAGCTTTACTTCTATTTCCACTGGCATTCTAATACAGCGAAAAGCCGCAGCTTGCTATCAATAATCCGTTTCAAGCGGCGCTTCTTCCGCACAAGGTAAACACAGCAGCGGTGCGAATTAGTTTCGCTGGGATTAACCGTGTCCGCGGTCGAGGAAACCGCAGAATCCCTGGTGCTCGGTTTCATCCCAGCCATCTCGGCGTCCAGTCGTAGATATTAGACGGGGGTTTCTGTGTCTCGTGTACGAAAAATAATTTCGATTATACATGGTCCCCTGCCCTGTATCCACACGGAGGGAAACGTCTCGGAAACCGAGGCGTTTGCTTTACGAGGTCGAAACACCGACCACCGAGATTTATGGTACTCTCTCGTGGACGTGGATCTCGAGTTTCGGCTAGCTCGTGATGCTCTCACAAGGGCGAACAGGTCAAGAAAGTTGACTGAAAGGGTCGGCCAATTGGCTGATAGCGGATAAACGCGGCGCCAGACGACGCTACACACGCCCACGCGACACCAACTCCTCACAATCACTCTTTCACCTTTGTCCATCTGGATGCAGACTCCTGCGAGACCCCGCTTTTCAAGGTGGAAGCGCCTGGAATCGAAGAATAACCTCGGAAACTTGATCTGCACCGTTTTTGCAGGTTGGCCGACGTCCTCGAATTTTTACCCTTTGTCAGAGGCGTTCTGTGTTTGACCTGTCGAGAACGTGATTTTTCATGTTCCGCGTTCTAAAACCTTTTTTTTCGAAATATATAAAAAAAACTTTTTAACAACCACGCTTATATTAAAATGCACAGAAAAAGAGAAAATAATTTTTTCCTGGTTCTTCATAAAATATCCAGTTAAATGATTAATAATATTTTTCCCCAAAATTTTAAGCATTTACTTAAAAATTTCTTCTGTTATAAAATTAGTGTCGGGATAGATAGGAAAATTTCATATAAATTTTAATGGAATCGTGACTAGACTACGGATCTTTATGGAATTATGAAGAAGTTGGATGGGCGAAATGTGAAACAGTAAAAGATTAAAAAAATTCAAGAATGTTGTAATGTTGCTTTTAATGTAACAAAGTCGTTAACGGATGAAGTCAATTTTTATGTTATTCCTGCTTCCCACAATCTCAATGCAAAAAATTTTTATTTTGCATACAGATACGCCGTCTAATCATGACATTAGTGACTATAAAAATAAAAGCGTGGAGCGCTAAACTATACTGACGTAATCTTCGTGGGCGCTCCACGCTTTTATTTTTACAGTCACTAATGTCATGATTTTATTTAAATTTTTTCTATCTATTCCGACACTAATTTTATAACAGAAGAAATTTTGAACTAATTGCTTAAAATTTTGGGGAAAAATATTATTAATCATTTAACTGGATTCGGTATTTTACGGAGAACCAGGAAAAAAATTATTTTCTCCTTTTCAGTGCATTTTAATACAAGCGTGGTTTTTATACATTTTTTTCGACTTTTATTGTCATCGGAAGCAAGTGTGTATACAAAATTTCAACAAGATTGGACTATGGGAAGAGGTTTGAAATTCGATTACACGATTTCACGCATACAACAACACGGCAAGTTAATATAAGCGTAGTAAAAACGCCCCGTACGGGAAAAGTCGTGGTTCGACGCCCTGATGACAGAATCAAAATTCCAAAGTTGTGCGACGATCCTTTCAGGTTGTGCATTCAGTCAAAAATGTTTAAATTTAGGGAAAATATCGACATTTTTAGGAATATCAATATCGTAGTATATTCTGTTATCGACATTAGACATTTAACATTTAAAATTCGACATTTTTGTGAGTGAAATAGAATTTAATTTTCGTTCTGAATCTGCTTCATATTTAATTACAAAATAAATTTACCCTACAATCGCAAAAGGAAGAATGCGGACAATTTCGCGTGAACCAATTCGATCGCTGTGTAAGCGGAAACGATCGTATCGGATCGCCGCAAAGAAGATTCACGGTGTGATAATAAGAGTCCGCGTTCGCGTTCATTAAATGCCGTCGCGCGAGCATTGAATATTTAATGTCACGCATCAAACGCGCGTTCATTTACAGGAAATATAACACGGCGTAACGAGCAGGAGCAGCGCATCGGGGCATCGGGTTGACGCGATCGAAAAATATCTATTAATGTCGTCGAAGCCGGCCGATAATTATATAAATGAAAACGCGAAACCGGCTCGACGCCGCGTGTCGGGCGAACGATATCGAGAGTCCCGTTAATTAATCAGCAGAGACAAAAATCGAAAAAAAGAGAGAGAGAGAGAGAGAGAGAGGTAGTCGGTAGCGCGTGATCAAGGGATCCGCGGAAAGAATTACGACGCGCGATGGATATAATCATCGTCGACGTTCAAAATTTTAATGAACTTTCATGGAAACACGGTGCTTAATTTCCGATGCCGTTCGCTTTAGGGCGGGGGTATGGGCACACGGAGATTATTAAAAAGGAGGGGAAATTGAATTTTCCACGGGTAGGGGGACAGGGAGGAAACGCGGAAAAGAAACGCTCTCTCTCGCGGGCAAATTTTCTGGCGAATGACACCGCCATTATTCATCGCCGGAACACGGCGAAAAGATTTCTCGTATTATCTTTTAATCCATTCCGACCTAATTGTTAGTCGCTAACTGGATTCTCCGAGCATTCGCGTCGCTCCCGAAAATAGACCGGATCCTTGAAACAAAAAAATCAAATGGCAGGAGAGGGAGAGAGAGATTCTATTCCTGTTCCAACGTGAATTACGAGGTGCCTCGATCGTGCTCTCGAAATCGCGTCCACTGAATCATTTTCGCGATAGTGTGCCGCCTGATCGTGATTAAAACATTGCTCCGATTCGATTTCCTCATTGCACGCTGATTGGCGAAGTCTACTTGCCAAATTTTTTTTGTCACCGTAACCCAGACTGAAATCATTCGGACTCGTATCAAAAATGTTCTTGCGAGGGGCTCGCTTTTTCGAGCGACCGCGCGGGAAAGGGGCTTTCGCGGTACGTTTGTTCGGTCGCCGAGCAGAAAAACAAACATAAATCGAATGCTCATTCAATCATGCGGGTATCCGAGCCTCGGGCAGAATTTATCGGAGGTTGGCCCATGTTCTTGGTCGAGTACACGAGCCCCGGTATTAGGCGGTCCATATAAATGAATTAAGCCGCGGCCGAGCCAGTGGCATCGCGTGGAATATTTTTCTGGAAGAAAGGCAACGGGGATACGAGCGGGATAAAGAGGGAAGATTAATCGCGGGACCGCAGTCGGATCTCGTTGGAAGCACCGGGATAGAACAAACACCGCGGGAACAACCGTGCTACCACCCTCGACGGTTAATAGGGTTAATTACTAATTCAGTTTTTCATCCCCGGTGAAGCGTAGCTCCGGTTGCGCCCCGCGAACCGGTCAAAACTCGTCCCATGCCACTGTGTACTCTATTAACGAGGAATATTAACTGAGTCAACCGTGCGGATTCAACGGCCTAGATTATGGCAAATACGGCTAACTACTTTCTTATACACGTAATTGATTCGGTTTTGTACGAAGTGCTAGAGATCTGTTGGACAAACTTTTGTCTCTATTACCGCGATGTTATCAATTTTAAGGATTTCTATTTGAGAATTCATAGAAGTGCATATTCCGCTTACCCCAAATGAACTTCTGATTATGGCAAATACTTTTTGTAAGAAGTGCAAGAGGCGAGACGAACTATTGCACTTCTTATCTCTATGTAAATTCTCGGTGTTATAAATTTTAAGGATTTCTATTTGAAAATTTATAGAAATGCTTATGTTGTTTACCCCAATTGAACTTGAATCCAGACTTGTGCTAATTCAATTACATTGTATTTCAATTATATACTAATTCAACTACGTCGTAACTGAATTTTAATCAGATGTGTAATTGAAATACAATATAATTACAATACAGCTCTCCAAATTATAGCCCAGAACTTTGAAGAAGTTTTTCTTTCATATACTTGTTTGCTGTCTATGCGGCGTAGTTTCTATTCCCAATTGTACTCCAATTGCAATAACGAATTACATTGTAATTTAATTACAAAGTATTTTATAATTGTACTCCAATTGCAATTACGAATTACATATTATAATTGAATTGAATGAAGATCTGAATTATAAATTACAACATGACTTAATTACAATGTAATTCAATTGCTTTGTAATTATAATTCCTGGAGTAATTCAATTGTAATTCTGCACAACTCTGCTGGAATCGCAACGAGGCCCCATGACAGTCAATCAACCGCATGTTATGGCCACCACGAGCACCCAGAGCGAAACCGGACGTCTTCAGCCGGGCCATTGGTTCGCACCATCCAAACAAAAGTCTTCAATTGGCCGTGACAAATCCCCGGGATCCCCTAACCCCATAAATTCTTCATCCAACGGGGTCTCGCCCCTCCGGTGGTGCGGCTCGGCGACAAATGAATCGTTTCCCCGGTTCGGATCGGCCGAAAACTTTCACCGTATCATTGGCCACGGGGTTTCGATCCACTTCCGGTGTGTACGGCTAAATTCCATCGAAAATTGCGAACTCCCCAAGAGAACGAGGACAGAGACCCCGAAGGAGGAGGGAAAACAGTTCCGCTTTTCGCGGAGGCATAGTTTAAGGATTCTTTCGGAACTATGCGGGCACCGTTCACCCATTCGTCTGGAGATCTTCGACGGCGGGCCAAGGAGCGGATTGGAATCCCTTTATTCGGACGAATGGATCGCGATCTCGCCTATGCACCCCGGCGCGACTTCGGATTCCCCGGGAAACAACGTTCTGCGACTTGCACCCCCGCTTCCTCGAGAAATTACGCAACCCCGGCGTTAGGTAATTAAACGAAACGGTCTAAATAACCGACAGAATTCATGGGAAACTTCGAATTTTCGGTTACGTTCCTCCATAGGCTCTGGTTTTGCGAGGCCCAATGTCTCCATTTATGTACTATCTTTATGCAAAATAATGCCAGAAGATGAGCACGAAAGATGGAAGAGGAACGTCATGTTTTTCCACTGTTACGAAGATTTTATTGTGTCTGTTTTTAAATTTTATGTCGTTCCTCGCATCCTCCCTTTACAGAGACGCCCATGCAAATCTGCCATGCCAGAAAATAAGCTGAAAAGAAGGAAAACAAACATAATTATGTTTCCTGTATTATAAGAATTTTATTGTGTTTATTTTTAATCCTATGCTGTCTCTCTGCATCCTTTATTCTTCATGCGAATATTCATGCAAATTTACAACGTCAGGAAATGACATATGTATAATAAGCTATGTGCACCCACATAATGTCCCCTTGCGTCCCACTTTTATGCTTTCCGCTCATCACAAAATGCTAAACACGCGTAAACACCCATAATTGCGCTATCATCCATCTCCATGAATTTATTATTAATTTCACCGAATAAGGAGCAGAAAGATTATCAATTTTCTTCGTCGTCCAACGAGACCAACTTCTACAACAAGCGTCCGTATAATTATTCGAAATGATTCTGAAGATTTTTCGAAAAGGTAGAAATGAAAGAACTGCATTTCCTTTCCATAAAACCAGCTGGGACAATTATTATGTTACAGCCGGACTGCGGATCTAAGATGGAATCTTTTCTCTTCAGTCGTGTTAATAGTCCTTACAATCAGTAGGTTAAGAATGTCGTGGTGAAAAGAGAATGAAATTCTATTCAAACTTCCACTCCATTCTTTTATGGAGATCTTTATGGGCAGAAGATCTATAAAGATTCCACGGTCTAATTATAACTTACAATTTATCCGTGAAACTCTAACTGCGAAAGTAATATAATATCACGATTTTCTCTGGATTTTGTTTCAGGTATGCATCTCGTTAGAATCTGCTACTAGGGGATCCGTGCTCTCTGTTCTGTAAGTAATTGTTGCTATTCGTATTTCGAACTGTAATGAAAGAAAACAATGGCAAATGATAGAGTCGTGTGCTAATTAGATGTAGCAATTAATTCGTTACTTTGCTAATTTGTTGGGAAACGATCAAAAGACGGTGCAATAGGACACTGCAATGTCTTGCCAAAAATATAATAAGGTTCTACAATAATGCCATAATCAGATCACTGCAGAAATAAAAAGTTAGGAATCTTTAGCAAACATAAAATAAAATAAAAGAACGGTGTTACGAAGAAAGGAACAAGAATAAAAAGAGAATAGGATGTTGTTCTCACAGTGGAACCACTAAGCTCGGATTAAAGAAGTCTCATCCTGTCTGATCATCGTCTCGATTTTTCCCTGGTGGATCTCCTGTTCCGGATCGAGGAATTTTCTTTCGCGCCGGGCTCGGATCAATGCCGGACCTGTTCCACTCGGGTCGGACAAACCTCGTTCCACTTATCCGAAAGTTCCCGCGAAAGACGCGACGTTTTCTTCTCGCGAATTCATTCACCGCGGCCGTGGAAGTTGAAGTTCGGGGCAGTTGAGTTAGAAACGTGTCAGCAGAGTGCGCGCCGAGTTGCCGGGCGAGATTGCGAGACTTTCTAAATTTGACTTGTTTACTTGTTATCACTTCCCGCGAACGTGTCTTCGAATACATGAGGTTCGGCGGAGCTGATTGGTCGCCGGAATGTAACCGAACTTGGAGAATTCAAGCAGTAGATGAGATACTACCCCGAACGATCTTACCCGGGAAGCGATCCTCGAAAACACCTTCGGGTAATTCCTCGCCTCTGTCGTTAGGACCGCCGGTTCCCAACTTGATTAAACCCTTCTCGCTTTGGTAAACAACCTTATCTACTCCGACACAGCGGCCATGATTCTCCGGATTTGTTTAAACAAATTTTACAATCGCGTTGCGAGAATACATTCGCTTTATTAGGGCTTTCAAAATTTATTTTGTAAATATTCCCTTAAAATTTATCTCTCCTGTAAAATTTGCACTTTAAATCATCCAACGTTGTTCCAGCCAACAATTTAATTATTGTATATACAAATACGTATGTATATGTGTTCCCGTATGGGATGCAAAGAGATCCCATTCCCTTTACAATTCTTTTCTTTATTTTCACCCTGTCATGCGTGGACACGAAGCAGAAAGAATTTAATTGTTGCATTGTTGACTGGAACAACGTTGGATGATACAAAGTGCAAATTTTACAGGAGAGCAGGATTTGATAGGAGAAATCCAACGTTGGTTCAGCCACCAATTCATTTATGTGGACCTGACAGGCCGCTAATGACGTGTAACGCGTGAACAAACATTTAGAATGCCATTGTAGGCGAGTTCGACTCCTCGAAGTGTTCAAAACAACAGGTGCGTATATCACGATGAAAAATATGGTAGAAAAAAGCTTAGCAATTAAGGGATTAACATTCTATCGGCTGAAATCACTTCAACCCCCCGGAATTAAACAGTTTCGTGCGACAGTTATACGACCCGTGTGATTTGTATTTACGAGCGATGGACTTTGTGCCGCTAAATAACGCTGTTCGACGATTTTTCGCCCGGCGGACGAAGTTATTTTTATTTCGCCACCGTGAAATATGAATTGACAAGCTTTCATCGAGGCGCTGATTGTTCCTTTCCCGTCGAAAATTTGGTTCGCCGAGCAACTTTTATCAATTTGCTCGGCCGGACAACTTTTATCAATTTTCCCCGGCCAGCCACCAATTTTTTCTAATCTCCACCGGCAATTCTATACAATCCCATCGCATTAATTCGAATTTCCGATTTCAATGATTCACGCACTCGGTTGCGCAACGATGATCGTACACTATTCAACTGTACGCTGGAGGTCTAAATTAATTTTCATTGTTATTTCGTGGCCTGGACCGTTGCATTTGTCGAAATAATTAATACTTAAACGTAATTGAATTGTATAAGAGTCGCTTTATACTATTCGATTAACATAATATTTAACGCCTGCCAATTTTACAGAAATTGCTGTTTGAAAGAGCGTTGACATTTCGAAGTTATTGTTCTGTCGCTAGTGGCATCGCATCGTAACGGCGGAATATTATCGAATCGGGTGATACATTCATGACTGTTCCATAATGAAAGCCACGCTAAGTTTATACATGCATTCCCTGCAATTTTAATAATTTCCGAAAACTGCTTTACCGAGATATTGTTTCAAGGTTGTTCTTTAGAACTCTCTTTTGAAAAATTCAAGCATCTTCGATCTGACAGAGCGGAATTCCTGTTCGTGTGGGGAAGCAGGTCGCGGTCCAGCTTGCACGTACAATTATCATAAATCGCGTGGTTCGTGACAGGTTGGCGCGAAGAGAGAGGGCTCTCGTAAAAGGTGAACGAAGGTCTTTAATAAAGAAGCACGAGTTCGACTCGGCCAGTTTCCCCGTGGCGTTCGTAGGAACACGTAGTTAAGCGTGCTCAGACGTTCCCGTTCGAATCTAACTCGGCGGATGCGGCGGTACACCGAAAACCGCTTTATGGCAGAGCCGGGCATCGGATCCAACTGCACTTTTACTACCTCCCATCGGCTGCTGCGGCTACATAGACACAGATAGAGAGCGAAAGAGAAAGACGTAAAGCAAGAAATGGAGAGAAAGATCTGGAAAGAGAACGAGCGAGTAGTTTCGGCGTAAAAGTGCTCGTTCGCCGATTGAAAGCGCGAGCTCCATGATGATGCGATTTAAAGCAGATAAAGCCACGCGGTGGCTGTCCCGAATTATGCTAAACCGAGCGGGCTGAAACGATTCCGGTCACGAACAGCATGCGTTCGCGGTTCCGAGACGCCGTCGACCGGCCCGCGCCGTGAAAATCGAGTTTACGCGAAACTTGCGTCCCGAGTCCCGAGGGATTCTCGGTTAGGGAGCTGGATAGCTTAGAGGGAGGATTGCGAGCCCGCGAACAACACGACCGGACGGTTTATTTCACCACCGGAACTTCCCCCGTGCCCTTCGTCCCCTGTATCGCCCATGAAATAGCTTTTTCTGTTCGGAAGCAATCTGCAGAGTATGAAACCGACATAAACAATTGTGGACATGTATTTTTGCTCGTGGAATTGCAACGAAAATCGCAATGGCCATTTTTATAAGAATCTCGGTCGTGAAGCGTGCATTACCTCGTCGACATCAAACCGAGGAGCTTTAAACTCAGCTGAAATCCGACGAAATCAGCGTAAGTTGGTGGGATCGCGGAGGATCATTTGCCGTAGCGATGGGATCGAAAAAATCCCCGCTAAAACGGTTAATCGAGGCCAGACAGGACGAGAGGAAGAGAGAGAGAGAGAGAGAGAATCCGCGTGTGTTCGCATCGTTCCGCGACATTCGCGCGGAAACGGTCTCGCCGTAAAGATAACAGCGGGGTAATGATCCCGGGGACGAACGGTTCCCGATAAAAATCTGGCAACGTCGCCGAGGCAGTCACTGTCGTACATGTACCAATATACGCGCGCGCGTGTTTGTGTGTCTCTGCAAGGGTGTTCGGGGTGTTTTGCAGGTGGCGGTTGTGTGTATCGCGAAGGTGGAAATAAAGTTTGTTAGCCCGTTATCGCTTCATCCGCATTCACCGGGGCGGTCAGGGTGCCGTTATTTTCCTGGCAGAATGAATCCGGCGCGGCGGGGCGCGGCGGCTGTGCTCGTCGAGTAACCTTTAATCGCCCGGGTTTACACAGGCAACTTCCTGTCCGGGCTTAGCCCCGGCTCTCTCTCCCGATAACACCGCCCCCGCAATGCTACTCTCTGTCGGGCAACCGGTCGCCCCCCAAAAACGCCCGCGGGGGATGTACCAAACGCGGAAACATAACCGTATCGTTATGCGTTACGGGATATTGTGACGTAGTCGCATTATAGCCACTGTAATTGCAAATTTCCCGCGATTACGAGCATCAGCGGCCGCGCTACGTGCCTGAATTTGCGATCGGATTGCTCGGGATTTGCTTTTATTCGATGGTCCCCCGGCGTACCCGCACGCGGCCCGTTGTCAACGCGTGCCTTGTCCCGCGGACACGCCACGGGGATGGTCAAAGGGAGCCGACTACCACCCCCCTCATGAGCAGGATAATATCCCCCACGGTATCTTTCTGTCGGGAGACGTGCGTTGAAAACCGATACCGCGTTCTGCACGGATATTAATCATCGCCCGCGTTCGCGATTCCCGTTGCTTAACGCTCAAACTGCCCCAACGAGCTGTGTTACTACTTGGCTGATCTATGGCTGTCCATTCTACTTGTTCCTGGACACCGCCCGGCTCCAATCTACCGATACGATCGTAAATTGACCGTAGAATTAGCTTATTCGGCCCGGATGATCCTCGGCTGTGTGTTCCACTTGTCTGACAAGTGGATGTCCATATTCTACTTGATTCTGATCGTTTGTTGTACTTAATCTACTTATGATACTGTCGATTGACTGGAGAATCTGCTTATTCTACGTGGACGGCCGTACGCTGTCTATGCTCCGCTTATCTGATCAGTGGCTGTCCATAGTCCACTCGATTGCGATCGTTAATCGTGTTTAATCCGTTCATTGACCGCTGACTATTTTTACTTGATTACGATCATTTGTCGAACTTAACGTGCCCGATGGCTGTAAATAGATCGTAGAACAATCTTCCTCTACTTAGCCGATGCACGGCTGCTTAATAGGCATGGCCATATTCATTGACCGTCACTAATATACTCGTGCGACCGTAATTTGCCCATGCTGTGACCTAATTCTACCCGGTTGATCATAGAATCCCTATATTACCGTTATTTGATTACTGGGTCTCCACATTCTACTTGCTCCTGTTCCTTCATCCTTCCTAATCTATTCATGTGACCGTAAACTGGGCATGTCCTTACTCTACTTGTATGACCATTATCTATGCACGTATCACGTCTGAGCAGTGAATGTCTATGTTCTACGTCCCTTTCTTGATTGAATGTCCCTAATTGGCTGACCAATGGCTGGTCCCATACTACTTGCGTAGTCTAAAGACGTCCACAAGCCAGAAACTCCGCAGCGTCCTAAGTCCCACCAAATCTGCGACATCCCGAAAGTATCCTCCAATTTCCATGTCCCACTGCATTCTCACAATCCCACGAACACCCCAACTTCGCAGCACATTTCCGTGACCATAAAAAAATTACCACGATACAAATTTCATAGGAGCTGCAGGATACCGCCGGATACCAGCGAAATAGTTGAGAACTTCGCCGCACGCGCGTAGCATTATTTATCTTCGGGTTCCGTCGATCCCCGAAACCGTCCGGTCCGACGTCCATGCTTCTTTTTCGGGAAAAAGGTGCTCGACGGGCGAGGCAAGCCGAGTTTACTTTCCCGTGGAATCCAGCGGAGATCCCGAACGGACTTCGACGCCGGTCCCGGCTGGTACTGTCAAGAAAAATTTTCCACCCTCCTCTCGGAATCGCCAGTATTTGCGGTTCTATTAGCGACCCTTCGGCCCTAACCTCCCCCAGCCCCGCTCCACGGACCGAATGAAGATTGCACGAGCACTCTCTCTACTTCACCATCTCCCTCCCTTGCTCTCTCTCTCTCTCTCTCTCTACTTACCTGAGTCGTCGGGTACCTTCGAGGAGAGGGTTCGCAGCGGCACGTCTCACGAATTCGCAGAGCCGAACGGAGAAAAGGAGGGCAGAGGTTGGAGTCGCGTCTACTGTAGCAAAATACCGTATGCATTATGCATGGGGGCAACTCGGTGCTCGTGCCAAGTGTGTCCTCGTGACTGCGTGGCGACTGCATGTAATTTAATTTAACAGCATCGTAAGAAACCCCACCACACAGCGCTTCAAACTGGGCTCGTCGTTTGTTCAACGAACACGCGTACTCTCTTTCTCTCGCTTCTTCTTCTTCTTCTTCTCGATTTTTCTTTGTCTTGTCTGTCGGCTGCGATCGCGATACTTCGGGAATCTTTATGCCCCTGCTTTCTCCTTCGTCCGCGATTTTCGCCCGTGAATCCTCTCTCTCCTCCCCCTCTCTCTGCCCACCTTGCCCCCTAAGTGGGAACAACGAACAACGCCCCGGGACGAGCAAGTTCGTGTCACCGAGCTCTTGAATACTCAATCGGAATCGCCCGGCTTGGTTCTGATTCAGTGACTCGCTGAGAAACTACCTAAAGTAACAGGTAATTCGACGAGACGCCGCAGACTGCCTTTTTCTCGATCGGCGAAACTGTTCCGTGGCTGAGTTTCTGTTGCTGTGGATTTTAGTCGGATGGGAAGCTTGCTGATGTAGTGGATTCGTTTGTATCAGGCTGACAACTAAATTCGCGACTCTTCATTTCGCGAATGTTCAATTGAACATTGAATTTTCGGTGGGAATTAAAGTTCCCATAATAACGATCATGGAGTTTGCTAATTGAAAGCTAATTTACAACTAGCCAGCCGTCTCTGGCCGCACGCTTGCGATATAAAAGAATTTAAATACTGGTAAAATGAAAAATGTAGTAAACTCGGATACAATTTTATTTTATTTGCTATTAACCTGGGTCAGCTCGCGAGGTTCATGGAATTTTATTTAATTCCTGGTTCCTCTAATATGCAAAAGCATGAATTTGCATGAACCTCCGCACTCAATTTATTACCGCAGATTTTTTACATACTTATGCACCCCTCGCCACCCAGTAATAATATAGTAGCCCGAATAAACAGAGATTTTGCTGAAACTAATGCGGTGTTTAAATAGTATTTAATATCGGAAGGAGCAACGACTCTTTTTGCGAATGCACGCGGGTCATACGGAACAGTACGAAGAGACCGGGAAGATACGTTTCAATAAATTTTCTGTGGATTGCGTATAATGGAATCGGCGGTGTCAGTCAGGGAAATAGTCGTGAGAAAGTCGCGGACGAGCAAAGACATTGGAAACTCCCGTTTCGAGGATCTCCCACGCAATTTCCCTTCGTATCGAATGCACGGGAGAGACACCGTTCCCCGTTCCACGTCCGTTTCCCATTGTTCGCGTGGGGCTGCGTCGTTTCCACGATCTTTAATTTCCATCGTTTACAATAAGCACTCCGGGAAACCAGTTTAATGGCGGACTTACTTGTCAGTTCGAGCGCGGCCGGTACTTTAATTACTGCGGTCGCGAGAAATTTTTTCGCGACGCCGTCCACGATGCAAATATCCTTCGCGATTGGTTGTCGTGTTACTTCTTCTGTGATTTACTCATCTATCTTCATTGTCATCTTTTTACATTAAAGAAAGATCTCGGATACTGACCAACAACTCCGTTTCTAATTAACCCTTTGCGGTCGGAACTATTTTAATTTAAAAATTAAACATTTCTTCCGACCTAGAATAATTCCATACGATTTGTTTCATTTCATGGATATGAAATTGAAATATAGACTGCGGATTTTATGCATTTATGACAAAAATGGACACGTACAATTTAAAGCAGTGGACATGTTAAAAATATTCAAGGACATCAAGGTATCAGTTTCAGTTTAATAGGATAATTAAAAGAAGAATACAATCTTTATCTGGCTCCTGTGTTCCGCAATCAATGCGAACATTTTTTATTTTCCATAAAAACCCGCAGCCTATTGATATAATATAATAACAATGATATTTGAGGTGATAACGTTAGGTGACTCACCCTGTATAACCTAAGAGTTAATTTATTCCCCCTGAAAATGTGCTGCTACCCGTTAAAAAATTATTTTCTAAGCTGCTTATAACTTCTGTCCCGTCCATTTTCTCCGACGCATTATATTTGATATTTACAAAAGAAGTTCCACGAAATCTGACTAATCCCGTTCCCAATTAAAATATGAAAATATGTTTCGCCAGCGCACCATCCCGCAGAGAGTAGAACCGGTCCAATTTCCGAAGGAGGTTAATTTCGTTTCGGAAGTCGTGGGTTCCGCGACTGGAAAACTGGGTTGTAGAACATAACGCAACGTCATTGCGTATGAATGACGATCTATAATCAGATGACGGAAACGCAAGCTACGTATATCGGTTACGCCGGCGGTTTCCAGTTACGCGGCCCAAATCGAATTAACAGATGTTACACTGTCAATCCCGTTGCGCCGGTAGTCGCGTACCGATTCCTTCAGTGAATACGTCTCGTCTGCTTAGGGATTGATTACACAGAGAGCCTGTGTTGCTAGCTAGAACGAGAGCAAGAGAATTCCTAATCGGCGTTGCCCGACGCCGCTAAATTATTTCTACACCGCGCCGTATCTCGTGTGTATTTGTATATTCGTATACCTGTGCCGGTATGCTCGTATGCGTATATGGTTTTCGTTGGCTAAACGACTCGGTGCTCTTGTAAATCGACACGTAAACGAGCGTTTGCCACACGATTAATTACGAATTTCCGCTGGAAAATAGTCGACGAGTGCTCCGCGCACGCGACGTTCCCTATTACACCTGTATCCCCTTTTAGCGCCTCATATTTTCTCCGAACAGTATGATGGTGTTGTGTAAAGTACTGAGACAGTTTATATGCAATTTTTAGTTTATTTCTGGGTGTACTCCTCTACCGAACCAAATCGCGTGTAACTATAATATTTCGTTCAAAGAGAAACTTCGCCCTTTTGAATTCAGAATGTTTAAAGGAATTTTTTTCTTGAAAATGTTTCGGATAACTCATTTAATGTAGAATGCGCGAAGGAATTTTATACGTGTTTAATTTCTATGACAGCGAGGTAGTAGAGGGAACAAATTATATTACAGCTTCGTTCTCTACTCGTCTGAGCATACGCGCCTCATTCTACTGATTTTACTGACGCGAGACAGTTAGCTCCTAATACAACGTGCTTGGGGGCGAAATAATTTAGCAACTACTGTGTTTGCCTAACTAGACTGTATTCAGAGTTACATTCGAGTTCATTTACAATTGTAATTGATATTTAGTGCCAGCCAACTATCGCAACTGAATACGGCTAATCTTGTGGACTTCTGAAGTTAACTAACCACGTGTTTGTACTACCTAATGACTTCCCACATCTTTTTCAACCCTTTGAAACTGTCTCCGAAAAATTCACATCTCGAGGAAAATCCTTCTCGACACAGTTTATAAACATTGAAACTAATTTAAGCTCAATGAAGAAAATACATTAAATTTGGAAAATACGATCAATCCTTGACATTTTTAAATCACAGCGAGACCAATCTATAAAATATTTATTTAACCAATCAGCAGTGACGAGATCGTTTGAATTAAAGTCCAAAAATTACCCACTGCTCGCAAAACTCGATAAAACCAACATCTCGCTTACCGAAAATAAATATAGTAATATTTCCGAACTGAATAGCATCGGGAAATGACATCGAGTGACCCGATGCAATTTACACACCCACACACCGAAACAGACGGGAGTCGATGTTCCACGAGCATAGTCGAGAAGCATTTCTCTTATCTCATGGCACCCCGAAGATATCAGGCCAGGGAGGGGAAGCAATTTCCCCCTAAACGCTGTCGCCGAAATGACCGGGAGAGGCCAAAACTCGTGAACTGAAGTCTGGCTATTATAAGTAACATCCCCATTTTCCTGGTCCGACTGCGTGCGTTCCCGTTCTACTAATCTAGCCAACATACGGGTTCCTACTCTAGTTGTCTGGCTAACAGCGGGTTTTACTACTTGACTGGCCGTTCTACTCGCAGGAGGACGTTCGTCCTAGTTACTCATCTGCAGTGTGTCCTTCTTGTACAACCTTGCTCCATTAGCATGTTTGCAACCGGTATCACGATCATTTATTCTTCTCAAGAAAAACTGAACTCGATGTTATGCTCGTTGGCATTCAGAAACCCCTGTTGCATCATATTTAGACTGCGTATGCAGTTCAGATAAAAAGTAAATACTTGATGCAGAGAATTTTGATTGTGCATAAAAATCCGCAGTCCTTAATCGACGCATCGAATGTCCCTTTACGCAAAGTCTCGCAAGAAACGGCTCTGCGTGGAGCGTGTTGCGATCGCGTATCCTCGCGCATCGTCGCCGCGAGAAGATAACCGCGAAGCTCGTCGCTGTCTTCGAAAGGAGGTGTGGTGCGGGGTTGGTTGCGTCGTCAACGGAGGAAGGAAACGACGCCGACAACAACGATCCGTCACGACGTCCTCCGTGCATTACGTACACCGTGTTGCGCGGCTTTCCGGGCATGATTAAGGTTTCCAGCTGGAGAGACTGCACCCCCGCGGCTGCGGGGGCGCGGGCGGCCGGAAACGGTGCCGGAGAAAGAAAAGAAAAGAGCATCTCTCGAGTCTCTTCATCCGGCAGAGTACACGGCCAAACGACAGACAGAGAGGCGAGGAGAAGAGCGAGAGACCGAGAGAGAGGGGGAAGAGTGTCGAGTAGAGAGAGGAGAGAGGAGAGAGAACGAAAACTGTAAATCGTTGGAGGCGAGGCGCAGGCTCTTAATAAAAGAAAATCGCGAAAGTCTTGCCTCTTTTGAAGCTTTCAGCTTACAGCTGAGCAGTGTACCGTTGCGTGGAGCGCCGCGGCTTGGTCTCTGGTCCGGTGTGCAAGGGTTACGCGAAAAATGAGTTTGAAAAGCTGGCGAGTATGCTAAGAGAGCCCCGGCTTCAAGTGTTGCCAGCTTCTTCAGCCTTCAGCTTTCTTCGCGGTCCCACTTTTCGCTCCTTCTCATTTCCCGGATTCTCCACGCTCTCCTCTCACCTCTCTATACCGTCTCTCTCCTCTCTAGAGCCTCTATCTCCCCCTCTCTCTCTCTCTCCTCCGTTCCTTGTTCTCTCGATCTTTTTGCTGGTTCCTCTGTGCTTCGCGCGGCAGTATCGCTCCGTTTCTTCGTTGTCATTTCGCTCGCGAAACTTTTCTCTGGCACTCGACGCTCTTCCTGTTAGCTCCTGCGGTTCTTTTCTCCTTTTTCCAGTCTCTCTTCCCCCCTCCTCGTCCCTCACTGTTTATGTTCCTCGTGATCTTCGCGTCCCTCTCTCCTCATTCTTGGCCCTCGCTCCTTATTTTCATTTTACCTCTCGAGGGCCGAGTCTAGGATCTACTCTCTTCCGTTCTTTCCTTGCAGCATGGTTATAGCAAAATTCTTCCTTCGAGTGGCACGCTCGCGAACCTCCCCGGGAATTGGAAAGGAAATTATTATTTTCCTTTCTTCGTCTTTCGGTTTCGATTCGACCGACCTCGCTCTTTGCCGCTCTCCACGATCTCGATGAGAATCGACGGCGAGCGGGGTTCCGGTATTAAGAGGAATTGGATCAGGTTATTTGAAATCTGCCGGCGAGATGCAAATTGGCTTCTGTTGAGGCATTGGGGTGCGAGGGTGTCCGACATTCATCGCGGAAGGTCAACATTTTTCTACTGCGCCCAAGATTCTGTATATTTTCATGCAGACCATTTTCATTCTGCACGGGAATCCATCGTATAATCATGTCTTTGATGCAAAGAAAATGAATTCCGTCCACGCCAAAGATTCTATTGAAAACACAAAAACGTGGAAAACTGTGGATGATCCTAATGTTGTAATTGTGTAATGCAATTACAGAATCAATTGAACATCTGCATCCTAATTATATTTTTCCAGTCGGAGCTATTTTAATTTGAAGATTAAACATTTTTTCCAACCTAGAATAATGTCATTATATGAGTTTTTTCATTTTATAGATATGAAGTTGATATAATACCTTATACAATACTTAGAGATGTGTAATATATATAATCGATTAGTTACCAACATATTTAATAATGTAAACAACATTCCGAATAATTGTACAACCCTTTTTAGCGGTGCTAAGGGTTAATAACGGTCTCCCCTTCCTGCCCAAGGTGTGCAGAAGGGGCGGTAATAAATGTTGCACGACAAAGTCCCACGAAAGAGCGAGCGAGCACGAGCTTCGTCTCGAAAATCCGCGGGCGAAGCATTCTTGAAACATTCTCCCCGGTTGGTTCTTTTGCTTCTCCCAACTGTCTAGCATCGTTTCCGATTGCCCGGCGCAAAGTGTTTCCCGAGTCATAAATCCATCTGGCCGGGTTTTTTTGCTCCGGCCTGGCCGGCCCCGTTGTCTTCCTTTTTCCGCTTGTCATAGAAAACGATGATACTTTATTTCTCCGTTCTTTCGCGGGCCCGCAATTAATTACTTAAGCTTCTCTACCTTCTCTTCTTCACCCCCACCCCCCTGAAGGACCACCCTTTTTCAATTTCCTGTGGGGAAAACTTTCCTCTTCTATATGTCGCGCGAAGCGGAATGTAAGCTGCAACCGGCAATCATCAGCGAAATTGAACCGCCTCTCCTTGGGAAGCTTCTTTTCCCAGCCATGACGACTACCGTTTCTCTGTTTAGGACCGTGTACATTATTTCATACTAATTTTCTGGTCCCACCCGCGATTCCCGAGCTGTTATTATAGCCATTTCTGTAATAAGATCGAGGCGGCGCACGGTCCTGCGTTTCCGTGGAAAAGCTCTCCAATATTCATAATTTTATACGATTTTCGTGGAAACTGGCTCCTCCATGTTATACCTAGACTGCGGATTCTATGCATTTACGACAAGGAGCGAGATCAAATTTAGAACAGTGAAAATATTCCAACAATTCAGAAATACTGTTGTACTTGTTCAGGTGATGGAGAATATTTTAAAAACAAAATTTTATAAAAAAAAATTAAACCGACTTCGAAACTAGCTAAACAGTATGAAATAATTTCCATTTAATTTATGCGAATACACACGAACTTATATACAATCTTTTCGGAAGCGGCGCAAAATTGAAAATTTTCCAATGACAGATGCTGCTGATTATGATTTCATTGGAATATGGTGGACTTGGAAATCAGTCGGTGGGAAGAGAAGATACATTAATATGTGAAAGCGTGTAGAAGAATTTAAGGATTTTCGTAATTTCCAGTGTCGAAAATTTTCAATTTTGCGTCGCCTCCGAAAAGATTGCAGTTAAGTTCGTGTGTATTCACATAAACTAAATAGAAATTATTTCATACTTTTTAGTGCATTTTTATTTTAGTGCGTTTCGAAGTCGGTTTAATTTTTTTTATACAATTTTTTTATTTCCCACTTTTTAGTGGAACGAGCGGAATTTGTAGAACACCGTAGGATGGTTTCTCGGTCTGATTGGTTCGACCGGATGAATCGGTGAACATACATAGAAAAAAAAAACGAAAAAAAGGCACACAGATCGAATTGAGTAACCTCCTCCTTTTTCAAAGTCGGTTAAAACTATAAATGTGCATCAATGAATTAACGCTAAACCTACCGAACCTTAAAAATAACTGATACATGCCTCCTATTGCAACACGTGCTCTACTAAAGATATCTATACAATCATGTCTTTTGAAATAATTTTTATCTATCTCAGTAATTATAAAATAAAAATTTTACCGGTGGTGGTGGGTTTAGTGTCAAGAAATTAAAGCAAGTGCTAGTAATTAAATCGAACAATTAAATCCTCTTTCGTACGAAATTGCGCAAGCAAAATGCACAACGCGTATACTATGAGCCACGTAACACCGCAAAGATCAAAGAACTAATGGAACAAGAGGAACATTTATGAAACGACCTCCATAACCTCCACGCGAAATAGGCGGTCGATATGAATCGTCGGATGCAGCTGGAAGTTAGCATTTCATCGGGGACTACTTTCGCTGGAAGTTTTTCCTGGTTCCGATGTCCGCTCCGGCTGGTATAGCGTATCTCTAATTCCACGGCAAACGTCATTTAACTGGCGCTTACTCGCGCCACGTGGTGCGTGCTCGGAACGCTGACTAGGTACTCCAGTTTCCATCGAATAGAGCAGCTAAACACGGAGTTATCAATTCCCGAGTGGCTCGACCCCTGCCGCCGCGCCGTCACCACGTTATATATTTCATTCTTCCGGATATAAGAGGGATCGATCCGTATTGTCGGTGGCGCGTTGCGCACCGTTTCTCGTCGCTCTAGCTTGCACACCGGTGTGCAACGGCAGTTAACATCAACGTCAAACGGTCGACGCTGTCGACCCGTGTTTCCCTATCTGGTGCAACGCATGCACACGCGTTGCATTCGCGCTCGGTGACGATACCTGCCCGGAACGATCGGCTCGAATTTCGAGGCTCGAGGCGACCGTGCGTTTTGCATAAATGCTGATTCCGACGGAAATTAGGATTCTTCGGGACAACGCGCCGCGAGCCGAACTGCCACCTCTCTATCTCTCTCTCTCTCTCACACACATTCGATCTCATTCTCGTTCGCTGTTTAGCCGTCTGAGCATGGCAGTCGCGTTTCACTGCCGGGTACATTGATTTCCATAAGTGATCAATTGGCGCCAGCAAGTGCTCCGCCGGAACAATAGGATTTCCCAGGAATTACCGAGTCGTTCGGTACAACGCCGCCGCACTTTGAGAATTACCGGATGGAGAGCCTCGTTTGTAATTAAGCGGATGATCGAGGTTTCGACGTTTATCACGATTCGGAAGAATCACGCGGTGATTCGATATTTTTAAGCGTTCGCCTCTCTGAGACGCGTCTCCGTTTGGTCTGAAATCAAGTTCGAAATCATGTTTTCAATTGCTGTGCAATTAAAGTGATTGTCGGAATAAATATACAGTGGTGTACAATACTTTTTATACGAAACTTTAACCCCTTCCTCTTTTTTGGTTTTGAAATGATGAATGATCGAAATAGAACAAATGACCGGTTTTATATTTTTCATCTTGCAACTATTGAAATTATGAACATGGAACAATTGCACAAAATTCTTCGGAAAAAGATTTTCGTAAGCTAGAACATTTCTTTTAGTGCTCGGTAGGTTTAGTGTGAAAAATCCCCGGATTAAAATTTCAACGTGAGGAGAGAAATATCGAAATTTTCTATCAGAATGTTTTCTCTCTCGCAACGAACACCAGATTAAGACCGTTGTGACAGGGAGTTAGTATTTCCATTTGGTATTGGTTCACATTCCTTGAAATGAAGACGTATACCCGTCAACACTGTAATATTCACAGAGTGTAAGCCACTCTTTTGTGAAACATGTTTCGCGTTTTGTGCACGGCGGATCCTTTGTATTTAATAAAATATTACAGCCACGACTGCTGGCTAAACAAGTGACGAAAGCGAGCGTGTTAAGTCGTTTTCTGTGTGCAATTTCTCTGAGAGCTGGATTTGTAATTTGTGGAGTGCCTGTTCCACTCGGCTGGATTATAAGAAATGACAGAGCTGCATTAGATCCCTTTTTATACAGTAGCAAGCCCTGTGAAATATATGATCTTGATAATCGAATCACTATTCGCACTTCAATACGAAATCTGTATGTTATTAAATTTTAATAATACATTTACTACACACGATCGAGGTTAATGATCGACGTCTGGGTTAAACGACCTTAGTGTCTGTCTCGTGCGGCAGTATTCTACTTCATGACTCACTGAATGTGCATGCATTATTGAGTGACAGGCTGAGCCTAGTCTTATACGGAAATAGTAATTCTTTTATTAGTTCCACGAGGAAATCGTCCGGAAATTGCACTCTCGATTTATTCTACCTCCACAATAACTAGGTGTAGATATTTTATGCTATTTATTGAACGAGTGACCTGAAAAAATGTTCTATGTCTTTTTCTCTTCTGCACCGATAGAATCCAACAACGAAAATAATTTCAAGACAACCTTAACATCAAACATATGTTAATAATGCTCATTAACTTCCCCAATTTGTACTGCTAATGTCACATCAGAATACCATTCCCCAGAAATCCCAGCACGAGTAGCTTCTAAAACCAAGAAAAACGGCATTACTTCAATACCTCTCTCCCGCCGTAATGGCAGAGTGTTAACACAAGAATTCCCAAGAAGAAGGGTTTAAAGAAGAAGCGGTGGTAAGGGCGAAGGAGGGTGGATAATCTGCCTCGCGATTCGTTCGGAAAGTGGCGGATACGGGAAGCAGACTCGAGACGTCTACCCGCATACGAGTGACTCCATTGTTCCGGACGGACGTCTGTGTACACAGAGACGCGTCACTCGACTCACGTAGATTTTCAACAGCCTCGCGTCGCGTCGCGCTGCCATGCCGTTGAATTTTTCAGGGACCACTGCCGGGGATGTGACGAAATTCACGGATCCAAAGCGGTCCGCGATAGAGCTAACCGGCCGTGTCGACCTATCGCCGGGATTTACTTTACTCCGTTGCTCGTCGACGTTGGGAAACCTTTTTTTTCGTCGTGCAGGGCCGTGCGCACCCAGGGACGTACGCTGCAATCTCGGGTCACAGATATCGGACGAATGCGGCAAATTATTCGTGGATGATTTAATGTTCTCCTTGGGGTTGCAACTTGAGGCCTGCCAGCAAACCTTTAACATCACCACAGCTCACGAACGAACTGTTGTTAATACAAACCATCCGACACGCAAAGGTCAAGTAGACTACCTAGTGAAGAAAATGAAAGAGATGTTCGCACCTGACGAACACATGCTGAACGTTTTCAACCGTTAGCGTACCGAGATTTATAATTTTATTCACTCCTACTCTTCCTAATTTTCCACTACTTTCACCACCTTTGATAACACACCCCCAACCAATCATATACAATTTTCCAAGACCACACCTTTGTTGAAGGACGTGTGGAAAGAATACATTCGCGTACACCCCCCGAAGAGGAGTAGTGTGGGACTCGGGGGAAACACACAGGTCTTCGGTTTCCCCAAAATCCACTAAAAAAAACCCCGGACTTATACCCTTTCCTCCATCAACTCCTGGCCCCGCTTTTCGCATTTCTCCCTTCTGGTTTATTATGCGAGCAGGCTCCACTCATGTTCTTGTCCAATTCCAGGACCACACCTACCTCTCAACTCTCCTAATTTCTATGCGATCGTAACAAAACCCCGAGCCACTACCAAACTCCAAGCACAGCCGAGTCTAACTTGGAAACAGCAAGCCAAGTCTTGTATCTTGTATAATAAAGAAACGTGTTCTCCAGAGTTTGACTGTACAATGATTCGCCGTTAATCCAGTCGTGATCCGACCTCGCAATTCCGGGATCGACACGACACCACACCATTTAAGTCGATCACAGCGACCCTTCGTGGCAGGTCCACAAACAAAACAACAATTCCACCATGCAATCTCTCCGCAATCCAGTCTGACAAACCGAAAAAACAGCGTTCCAGCAACAATCCACGAAAAGCGTCTCGCAATCTCGGTTGTTTTGCGGCGGCTGGACACTCGTCCGACTAACTTTTCGAGACAGACAAAGGCGAAGATCGCGACGTGACGGGAAATCGATGGGAAGCAGCGACGTTGGCTGTTCCAGGGCTAGAGCGAGGAACGAGGAGGCGAGGACTGGGTGTCCCGGGAAATATGTAGAGCTGAAAAGACGCGGAGCGTGCCTTTTCGTTAATCCCGGGATGCACGGTAGCTCGTTGAAACTTCGCCTAAACTCTCCGAGCAAGAGAGAGAGAGAGAGAGGGATAGAGAGCACAGCTTCGTAAACGTTTTTCTCGCGCGGCTGGGGACGCGATCGATGCTTCCGGTCTGGCGAGTTTCGTTTCGCGTTACGGAACTTCTTTTTCGCGGGTCGATCGCGCCGGCCTCTTTCAGTTAAGAGTTCCGAACTCTCCGTCTCTCTTTCTCTCTCGTTCTAACCTTCGCTCTTTATTTGTCTCTCACTCTTTCCAAGGTTCTCCGTTCACTTTCAAACCGCCCATTCCGACCCTATTTTGCGAAGGAGCTCCCTTGTAGGAACTCGCAGCCGCCGCCGCCGCGTAAGACGGCTTTAAAGTTCACCGTGGCTAAAACCTTCGCTACACCCCCATGACGTATATACATATTTTATTCGGTCGTGTACACTTCCGGCTGCCAAGGTTTCCACCGCGCTTTGCATAGATCGACAACCTGGGAACCACCGCCGAAATTCCAGCCAGCAGCCTAGCGCTGATTTTTCGCGACGATTGTTGCCCGCGTCTCTCGTCGGTTTCGCAATCGCGGCTCTGTGTTTCGTGTTACTTACCGGGCTCGTTGACATAGCGTCCTATTTTATATGTATTGAAATTGTTGATTTGTCTTGTTTGTGCTCAATCAACGCTGCGTCATGTACCGCCGAGAGCGGTACGGCCAGGGCGGTTTTCCCAAGGGTGTCAATTGAAACATTCCAGTCGTACCCGAGTGACAAACCGATAAACTCATCAAAGAGGTACTGGAAGGACTCTCAAGAATGACATCATTTAAAATCGAACACTCGAGTCAGCCACACACTAACTAAGCACGCCTCAATAATTGTCGGTCGTATGAAATTTATAACGACACGATGTTGCAAGAAGAAAATCTTTTCGGATGTAATAGCATAATGTTAAAATTTTTTTCCAACGTTGAATTCCGGCAAGCACCGAGTGCGGCGCAGTATAGTGGCCTCGGATGAATATTCGTAGTTACAATTAGCGAAGCCGGTGATCTCTCTGGTGCGTCTCGCAGCTTATTGCGCGGACCGGTGTTCCCGGCGACGTAGCCGCGTAATCCTGATACAATATGAATGGTAAGTAAGGGATACACCAGTGTTATCGCGGCGATTTGAATAACGGGCTAACGGCGCGGCGCGCGAGCCGCGAGTCTCTGGGAACTGACTCGTTTTAAATGTATGCCTTACGCAAATTCCCTCTCCCGCCGGAATTGTCACGGTAAATACCGGGGACTCGGGGATTCACAGCGTTTCTTGAGATACCGATAAAGTGAGAGCGTTAGAGAGAAGCAGAAAGAGGAAGAGAGAGAGGAAGTACACCCTCCGAAGAACAGGGTTCAACGCGTTGCTTAGATAATTTAAGGGAGTCCGGTGGAAATCGAGTGCTAATGATCGGTTTGGGAATTGCGAGACCTGCCCGGCGGCTGTGGACCATTCTAACTTATTTGTTTAATGTTCCACCATGCTTAATTCTGTTGTTGTAATTAAGATCGCCGCATTAATGTTTTGATGAGTATGAAATGCACAAAGGAAAATAGGATAAAGCTCAATAAATACTTAACCTTAAATTTATAAATTGTGACATGTGCGGTGTTTTTCCAGACAACCACAGAATTTAGCACACGTGAAATATTTTACGATTTTTTTAGAGGGAGATACAGAACTAAGTAAGATAATTTCACATAAGAATATATTTTTAAAACATTCAAATTGCAGAATTTCGATTACCGAAGGTCGTGTCCCATTGTGCACTATTAGATGGCAAAGTCAGATTGGTTTCGCAGTCCCATTCCATCGTTCCGAACAAAACCACCTCGTTGCGAAGTATGCCAGCGTATTAATACGCGTCCCACATCGTTGCGACGACAATCGGGAAGCCGGAATTTTTTAAGCGAGCCGGAAACGTCGAAGTTAAGCAACAAGCTTTTCTTCTCGCGGCCGTCGAAGAGAGAAGTGGAGCGGAGTAGTTTGTCCCGCGTCACGGTTTCCTCTTTTCCAAGGGGGATAATGAAAAATAATTATCGGGGAAACGAATCTGCGAACGGTGCCGAGGCAGGCCGTGTAAGACGACAATTGTTTTCGAAAACGTTCCCAGGCCACGCCGTTGAAAGCGGTTTCAAGACAAAAGACAGTCTCGGTGTGTGCGCTCCCACGTTCCTCGAACGGTCGCCAAGCGTGGATAGGAGGAGCATGTACGAACGAGCCGGTCAATTTCGAAGACCGGCGTCACACAATAACGAGGACACCTCCAGGAATGATCGATACGCGTGCCGAGGGTATGCACCGACATACCGACGGCCCCTTGCACGCCTGTGGTGCACGAATCAATGCACATTGCGCCACTTTGCGATTTTATGCAACGCAAACGCTCCGGCTCGAATTCCTAAACAATATTTCTCGTTTTGCGGATGTACAGTCTTTTTCAAGTCTATCCGATCGATTCCTTGACACCATACAGCAAGTACAAAAATTTTTTAAATTTTCAAATCCAAACATCTCCAGATTAAAAAATTTTTCCCGGGACTAAAACCAATAGGAATTTGTAGATTGAAGCCTCCCCTTTGAAACAAGCTCTCAAAAATTGATATACGATTTTTTCTCACCATTTTATTGAACATTCCATGAAACCGCACCAATACAATGCTGACACTAGGCACACCACGAGATTGTACGATTACGTACGATCTAAAATTACCTTCCAGGGAAATGAACTTAGAATTCTGCAAGTAGAAGGCTCAAGCTTTAAAATGAGCCCCTGTACATGGTTGCGCGATGTTTTTTCACGAAGTTGCAGCAGCTCGAATATGGAAGTTTCAAATGTGCTACGTTGTAATTCATGTCAAGACGAATTAATTTATTACAACTTTAAATGAAAACGTATTATTTGAAGTTTTGCATGTGTCAAGTACGAAGTAGTGATCGATAGATGCGTTTAACGCTCGCGGCGAGCGTGCTAAGCGATTGGATTTCATTGTTAATTGAACGGCGAATGAATTTTGCACGGGAGAACTTCTAGCTGAAATTGTATTCGCGCTTTGCTTAATGCTTGGTGCTTAATTGCGTTTTATAGATTAATAATTGACAGCTGAGGATTTCATAAGCGTCAGCACCGCCAGAGTAATCTATTTCAGACTGTTTCGTAAACAACGATTAAACACGTTCGTTTCTTCGTGCGGATGCTACAACTCGAATTCGTATTCATCTCCAACAAGTATATTCTTGCAATTTTAATGAAAAATTAAGCTCTGTGATTCTCCGCTTGATTTTCGGTATAAATAAATTTTTGGAAAACAGTGGCCCCTTCGAATAATATAATAAATTGTTTTGGGATTATCACTGGAAAATTTTTAAGTGATTTTCCGGAGTTTATTAATAGGCTCCTTGGGGACAGCGTTCGCATAGAAAGTTCGGCAAGGCCGCCTCTCTCGCACCTTTATTTCGCATGTAAGAATGTGAACTATTTCATAAGCACAATGTGCTCCTTTGCTCATACGAGAGGAATATATTTCAGAGGAATTTTTTAATCAAACGCCGTTTCGAGCAATGGACGAGATATCGTAAGTATGACGGTGGAAATTCTTTCAGCTGGCTCGTATCTCAGCGTTACGTTTAATTGTTCAACGAAGCGGATATTTTATTTAATGAATAGTCGGTTTCTGATAACACAGCTGGAACGGAAACGTTCCCCGTTGCAAGGTAGACAGGCGAATGGTTCTTTTTATCCCCCCGCTGTGCTCTCCGCGGTCAAACGAGCAGAAGCAAGTAGTTTATATTCATACGAGTAGAATGATACGGGTTCTTGATCGCTGGACCGCAGAGAATTATGCGAATTCACATTTTCGCGGACCGGCGCGAAGAAACTGAAATATTAAATGAGATTCTACTTTCTTCGCGGATCCGCTCGTTTCAATGGAAATACGTTAAAACTAAAATCAAGCAGAACTAAATTTCGTTGAAATCGTATTTTACGATTCTATGAAGTCTTTTGTGCATCACAAGTGCACTAAATTTTGCAGTTCATTAATCAGATAAATTGAGCGGGATGTATTTCTGTTCGAGCAGAAGTCAATTACTCTTGGTGCAGTTTTCGTGGAGTTTAAATTGGAAAAAGGAGAGTTTGTATTTTATTGAACAAAATTGTCGAATGATGTGTTCGTTGGTTTTACTTTTAGATTGTTCTGCAACCTCTGATTGCATAACTGCAGTAGTAACAGCCCTCTAATTGCAATAATTGGGAGCCCACCAGAAAATCCAAGTAGGACACGAGTACCTACTTCCTAAATACCTGAGTGGATTACGACTGTCCCTGGTCAGACAAGCAGAACCAGCCCAGTGTCCACTTAAACTAGTAGAACGACACACGTCCTTGGCCAGACGAACTTAACAACATCCCCAGCTGGTCAGCCAAGTAGATTATCCTCTTTCATGGGCAGACAAGTAGCTGCGCTGCAACTGGCTAAATTGCTAAATCGATTTTCCGAATATCTCTTGACACTGTCCTACACAAAATTGCCAATTTAGAGACGTTCAGCCTTCGTAAAATTTCCTAAACGACAAACAAACCTTTTAACTCCTTTCCTAAAACCCTCTGGAAAGTTCATCGATATTCTTCAATTTTCGGCGCCGGATGTCAATTACTTCTTAAGTGCAGTTGATGCATTTAATTTGCGATATTGCAAGTTCAAAAATATCTGCGGAATGGGATCGGGAACCGATTTTACCCCGATTATCAAATTTTCCTTCTTTCGCTAGCATCTCCGCGGATTCTATCACACAAACCTCCGCGCGTGACACCCACCTGAGGGTTAATCACACGCGTATCGATCCAGGACAATGCACGGTCGGTTATTTCCCAGGTCCTCGGGCCGGAATCGAGTGGCGTCCAAGTGAAGAAGGAGTGGTGGGGCCTGCGGGAAAAGGGTCGGATCCATTACGCGGATCTTTTTAGCCGCGGAAGGGAAGAGGAAGCTCCAAGAAAGCCAATTAACCCGTGGATAGTGAGAGGAGACGGACGTTTCGCCGTGTTTTGCATTCGACACACGTCCGATGCGTACCTTCGGGAAAAAGCGCGGCTCTTTCTCTGTCTTCTCGTTCTCTGTGTGTGTCCCTATCCAACCTTCTGCCTCTTCATCCTTTTTTCCCCCTTTGCCTCCGACGTTCCCCAACCTTATTCTCGCTCATTATCCGTCCTCTCTGTTTCATTCTTCTTCACGGTCCTGTTTCCTCCGCTTTTCCGGCTCGGCTCGTTTTCCTTCCGCTCCGCGGTTTCCTCTCCTCTCTTCTTCTATTTTCTCCTATTTTCTCTGCCGCCCGTTTCCTCTTTACTGCCGTCTGCGTTTATAGTCGAACGCCGGTTTTCTCGCTTTCGTAAATAGTTTCCCCAGCCGTGTAAATAGGAAAACGGCGCGCAGCCGCTGTAAATCACATCAAATTTCAGAGAGGATCGCCGGCATCCCACGAATTAGCCAGGCAAAACGGGTCTTTCGGCTTCCGTGTGCCCGACGTAATTGACGTTTTTTCGTTTCCACATCTGCTACCGAACCCCCTCTGCCCGGTGCTTTCGGCTAGAATGGATATTTTAAAGCGTTTAAAGCAACATCCGCGGTTACCACTGGCCGCTTCTGCGAGCTTCACCGAGGATCGAAATGAAATTGGCCGAGTTGGATAACCTGCGCACTCGTTCTTTTGGAGGAATGTGTTGCTAAAGGGTGCTGGTGAGTCGGGAGAGGGTTCTGGAATGTTTTACGATTTTTTGGGAGGCTTTCCCGAGTGGAAATTTCTCTTCTATCAAGTAGAAAATATAAAATGAATATTGTAGAATGCAACCCCTGGCAGAATGTTTCCGATCGGAGGCATTAATACGAATTTAAAAGAAAACAGTCACAATTTAGAAGTATGAAATGTGGAGTTAAAACTGATGGGAAACGAAAAGGAGCTTATTAAGGAATAATTTTGTTGTTTTTCATTCTTCAATAAGCCCCTTTTCATTTACCAGTTTTATTCATTTTCCTCAGTTTGAACTCCATACAGTAATATTTTATATTTCTGAATTGTGAATGTTATTTCTCTAAAATCCGTATCAATGCCTCCGATCGGAAACATTCTGCCAGGGTTTGTACATAAGTTTCATAAGGCCATAAATGTATGGAGGAAATATATCAGGTCAGTGCAAAAGTTACCCCAATATTGAACGACCCTGTACATTACACTATTTTTTATTGTTAACATAGATCCCTTATTGTGTATTCTATCGCCCATATTAGCATAACTTTGCCGTGCATAGCAAATTAATAGTTATAGTAATACTAGTAATGATAATAAAATATATTAGTGTATTTGCATGATGTCATCAATCGAAAACGATATTTACATGCACGCACTGTACGCTGTAATTACAAATGTAACGAGCGTCGCTGTAGATTGGATGTAGATTACAGCCAACATTGCTAATTATTTATAATCTATATCGAAGGGTTACCTGAATCCCTGATTCTACACGCTAACAGCATTGAAGTTTCATAACCCTTGGACCACCGGTGCTCGGGTTCATTTAAATCCAGCGTTTCAAAAGCTTCCGACCATTCTGTTTGCTGTAACACAATCAAATTAGTTGCTGTGCCATGAAATAGAAAATAAACTGGATTGCTAGACAAACAATTGGAATTAATGAAAATATGCATGCACACGGTAAAAATAATTTCGAGAGTGTATTTAAAAATCCTGTGAAGCAAATTAGGTGTAAATTATCGTCAGCTGCGCGCTTTTTATGCTTCACCTTTCTCTTTCGTTCCTTTTTCAATCGAATATTAACTTTCTACCGTCTTCAATATCTAAAACAAGCTTGGTAACTGTTAAAACAGTTCGCGTTCAGAATTTTTCGCTCGTCCAACGTAATTGAAGGCTCCCGTGAAAATAGAGAACGCTATGAAAGCGCTCGGCAGAGAGATAACGAGTGTAACGCGGCCGATCACGGAAGAATTTCCGCGGTGGCTTACAAATTTTCCGCGTTATCTTGGCAACGGAATTTTTAAGCCGCTCTTCCTTCTCGGCCGTGGTCGAGCAACGATATTGGTTACCGTTAAATTACGGCAGCAACGCGGTAGACAACGGCCCGCCTCCTTCTCGCCCCAGCAAAGTTTATTTTCGGTCATTGAGACAGGATTTACGTTGACGGCCGACCTGTGGCGGGACGATAAATTCAACTGTAAGTCCCGATGGAAAACCTGAGGGCAACACTGTAAAGAAAATTGCCGACGGATTGGAGCCCCGTGTTTACCGCCCTGCGGCGTTCACATCTGTTTTCTCGATGAACTCCTAACTACTGTTTGCTCCCGCTGATCCGAACACGCGCCTCGCGAATCACGAACGAGACACTTTGCATTCGGAAAAGTTTCCCCCTCGAAATTCTACCATCGATCTTATCCGTGGGAAAATTCTCATTACTCCGGATTATCAGCCCTTTCCTACGTAGAGCCAGACTCGACACTAAGCGGTTTGTTGTATTTTGAACTGAACACTAATTTTGTTTAGTTCATTTCTGTTCATTCTTGCAAAGAACAGTTTCAGCTCCAGTAAAATGTTCAACGATGGAGAACATTTAGAAATACATGTGCAAAAAATGTTATAGAGTGAAGACGTAAGACAGGTGTGGTCCATTTCAGTTAATTCCTCCAAAGAACAGTTTCAGCTCCAGTAAAATGTTCAACGATGGAGAACATTTAGAAATACATGTGCAAAAAAAGTTATACATTGAAGACGTAAGAAAGTTGTGGTCCATTTCAGTTAATTCCTCCTCCGAACAATTTCAGCTCCAATAAAAAGTTCATCGATGAAGAAAATTTAGAAATACATGTGCAAAAAATGTTATAGATTGAAGACGTAAGGCAGGTGTGGTTCATTTCAGTTAATTCTTCCATAACACACAGTTTCGGCTTCAATAAAATATACAACGACAAAGAACATTTCGAAATACCAGTGCAAAAAAAGTTATACATTGAAGACGTAAGAAAGGTGTGGTCCATTTCAGTTAATTCCTCCAAATGTCAGTTTTAGCTCCAATAAAAAGTTCAACGATAAAGAACATTTAGAAACGCTTGTACCAAAAATGTTATAGAGTGAAGACGTAGGAAATATGCGATTCGTGACATTTAAACGCGGAGTATAATAAGGGCAGCGGGTTATACGGTGGATTGTGAGCGTTCATCTCCTCTGCGGCTGCAGAAATCCTCGCCGCGGCAATTTCTATCGAAATCGTTTTATCTCGCGCGTAGAACGCCGTTGCTCCGTGTCACATCGTCGAGAACGATACTAATGGTCGAGCCACAAGTAGAAAGGTTTCCCTAAACATAAGGCAGGCGAGCGCGGGGCCAAAGAATGCAATGTAAAAGGTACAGTTCCGCGGAAGTTTCCCCAAGGGGTAAGCGAAGGAGAAACAGAATGAGAAACGGAGAGAGTGAGAGAAGGTGGAGGACGGTCGCCATTACATGTTTCCAGACGTAACATCGTTTCCTCTTCCGTGTCCTTTTCGCGCAGCAAGGGTTTTCTTGTTCCTCGTCGCATGCAATTTTCTGCATCCGTCGGAATTTTACGACCGCGGGGTTCCGAGGGTAATGCGGTTTTTTTTTGAAGGACGGTGCTAGAGAGAGCAAGAGGGAGAAAAATAAAGGGGAAGAAAAGGATAGTCTAGAGGAAGGGTATGGAATGAAGACATATCAAGAAAACGGGACAAACATGAAACGAAAACACATTAAAAATTATGGGAACAGTCAGAAATATAAAAGAAACATACATGACGTGACTGAAATGAACAGAACTGTAAAGATATTAGAGAGTACATCTAAAAAGAAGAAGTACGTCCAAAACTTCTGCGAACAAAGGCAAGCGAAACCGAGCAGGAAGAAAAGAAACGGAACCCTGAAAGACAGGAAATAAATAAATAGGCGTGGCAAGAGAAAAGCGTGTAATGGAAAGAAAGAGAGGGCGAAAACGCAAAGAATACAGAAAGCTCCGGAGCCTCGTTGAAAATGGAGCCACGCGATAATTACGGCCGGCTGGTGCGTAGGAAACGGTGAAGTGTCATTCGGGCCCGGCGCTGGTTTACGCGCGTAGATACACTTTTCGTCGACGACAAAAAAAGAAATAAAAAAAAAAGAAAACGAAAAGGAAAAAGAATTAAGCGACGCTTGTTACCAGGACGTCGTCTACGAGCATGGCGGAAGCCGTGTATGACTTCTTGCTTGAACGTTGTGCGCCCGCCTTTGTGTCGCGACGAGGGCACTTCGTTCCTCCCGAGCGTTTAGATTTCGTTCCGCGTGCGAGACACGCGGCTCGGTCGAATTTACTTGTACAACCCGGGACTTAAATCTTCTGCAAAAGTTTGCCTGTTTTCCCGCTGGATTTGCAAACGCTCGGAAATTCACGTGAACTTCCCGCCGCGGTATCGGTATGCCTCGAAATTCGCGACAGAGATACTGTCTTTCTTTCTTTTTTATCGGACAGCAAAAAGGAATCCGCAAATATCTGCCTCGAAAAGTGTGGAGCATGATATCTAAACTTTTATTGCACTTGTTTACCGTGCCTGTGGATATGGCAAATATTTGTTTATTGTTTCCGTTGGCCGTTGACCAAAAAGACGTCTAGGATGCAGGATACCGTGCCTATCAGTCAGCGACCAGCGAAAGCAAGACTGGCTTTTGATTTTGTTGCGTTTACAGGTGAGTTACCGTGGTTATTAGATCGTGTTTAACGGTCCGCACCGTTGAATATCATAATACCGACCGGAATACTCTTAATTAAGGCGAGCAATGAAGCCTGTAACGTTATGGCCGCGTTCCCAACAAAATGTGCTCGGCTGTCTAACGCAACTCGTCGCCGCATTGGGCAACAAGTGTATATCTGTTGCCGGGTTTTCACTGTTATCAAACTGCGTAACTGTCCCATTATTGTGTGCATCGTACGTAATACCGAGCGGCGTGCAACAACTTCAACGACTGCTACCGCGCGCCGCGCATTATTCCCCCGGAACGTTTTCGTGCGCGCGCGCGCTCTATGCAATCGGAAGTCTTGTTCCCCTCCGCGATGCATTTAGAGGTCTTTATACACACGAGGGACCTCTTTTTATTCGCGCCAGTCACTGTCGCATTCCTTCGTACATCTCAATCACCGTTGCCGCAATCCCTCGACGAATTTCACAATGGACGATGTTGACTCTTCGAAATCATCTTTCCAAGCATGCACTTGCCGTTCGGAGGCTTTGCAATTAACGCGATTGTCGAGAGGCGACGGAAAATGTACGATATTAATATTATAAATATATTGTAGTGTGCATTACACAGTTCTTTTGATACGAAACTGTAACCCTTTGCAGTCGGAGAAGATAAAACAATTCCATTCGATATGATTTTTGTCATTTTATGGATATGAAATTGATAACATATCTCCTACATTACTTAAATGTCTAGTGAATGGTTAGATGGCAACATATTTAACAATGTAAACAATATTGTTAATAATGATGTTATAATAATTTTCATGGGGAGATTTAACGGTGCCATCTCCAATTATCCAAGAGCTGTCGCTAATACTCAACGTAATCTGGCCAACTAATCCTAAATGTTGATTTCACGGTGCATTAGCGTTCCCCCGCAGAAAACCAGCTTTCCATAAATTGCTCCGGGTAAGAGTATCGTTAAGGAAATTCAGAAAAATCACGGCCCGTGACGAGGCTCGTAACCATTACCATAACGCCGATATAGTGACACCGACCATTATACAACGGATAGTCGGCCGATGGAACGGATCATTGTGAAAAATCACTGGGGCTTTAGGCAACCGTGCGATTTCGATTCGCAGGTCGCGAATTTTCCTGTAGTATTATAGAACCTCCCCCAGCACGCTTTTCATTCCGCGCATGTGATTTTTCCGTGAATTATTTGCAGCCCCGGGAAAATGGTCAATCACGTGCAATTTTCACATCGTCCCCGGAACAGATTCAATGAACTCTTTGAAATTTTTATGTTACATGGTTATTTCAATTTTTTCGTTAGAAAAGAGTTTCAACTGTTCCTCGAAAGAGCGAGAGGGAGAGAGAAGCTAGAGTAAAACGCAACGGTAAATGGAACGAAAACAGAACTCAGGGAACAACAAAGGGGAACAATGAAACAGGAAGCTGATAATACCTGTCGATGCTAACAGAAAAATAAATAAAGGGAAGTATAAGCCAGCCATGGGTTTTTCAGGGGAGGAACGGAAGCCGCCCGTGTTTTTTAAACGTGTATTTTTATTGAAAACATATTTGTCGAACCGCGGCTCGTCTCCTTTTGTGCCTCGATTTTTTGATTTCCCTTTGCATGCACTATCAAAAAGAGACGACAGTGATGCTAACGATAAGCGATAAGTACAGAGGTAATGTGCCAAGCTTTGTTGACAAGCGTATATCAATTTCAATCTAATAAAGAGACTTTTGTTAGAACACTCCGTGATCAATTTACATACGGAAATAAATAAAATATACGATGCTGCAGGAAATTCCGAAACAAAAGAGACGGAGTTTATACTTCGGAGTAGGGATGTGATCAAGTACCTCGCGAACAGGTTCGAACTTTGATTGATTCAATTCGAACTCTCTATAAGTACTTCGAAAAACAGAGATAGTACTCTTAAGTATACTCGAACCTATGCCAGACAGTTTTGAACCTTTTACAAGTACTTTGGTAAACGGAAATAATACTTGCAAGTATATTCGAATCTTGGTCGATCAGATTTGAAACTTTTCTGAATATCGTACCGGAAATTCTCTGATATTTCTAATCATTATTTTTTTTGTAATCAATTATGTTGTCCTCTATTGCATAATTTAATTCAACATGTATATCTATAATTTCATAGTCTATCGGAAATATAATATTATTCTTAGATAGTTACGAGTTTAATAAAGCAAGTGCTTAAAACCTACAATGCAGTTCTGATTTCCAAGATTCGAGTACTACTTGTGAAAGATTCGATTCCTTTCAACATCGAAGTATTTATAAGTATCTTTTCGAAACCGATTCGATATCAGTTTGTATGAAATGGATACTTTCGAAATATAATCATTGAAACATTATTGCTTTTAATTAGTGATCGAAACTCATGAAATGAAACTTGGTTATTGCTTGCCATCCCTACTTCGGAGTTTAAAGAGTTAACCCTTAGCAGTCGAGGGGTGACTAAGTATTGTATAAGGCATTATATCAGTTTCATATCTACTTACCCTAGGTCGGAAGAAATGTTTAATTTTCGAGTTAAAACAGCTCCGACTGCAAACGGTTAATATTTCCAGAGATATGAACAGTGCGGTTTTGCGAGACAGACCGCATAAAAATCGTCCTGCGTGATTACACGGGACGGTCCAGAGAATAGACAGGGTTTAAAGTACGAAATGATAAATAGACAACTAATGAGCCGCGCCTTATCACGGCGAATAAAACACTCGAAGATACAGGAACGGAAAAAGGGCGCCGGTTTTTCTGATAAACGGCGGCGGGGTTGCGGTTGATTAATTGCTCGATGTCGTAGCTCACGGAAGCTCTTCTTTCGTCCAGCGGCCCCATTTCCCCAGGACCCATATCGATGCCAGGATAATGAGGAAACAAAATGCGATGGAATCCGCGGGCTGGAAAAAATTCATTTTTCGAGTCGCGGGCGGCTGCTGGATAGCGTGACTCTTCTCGGACGGTGATTCATGAGCCTTCTATTAAAATGATTTATCACACTTGGGAATTGTCTGGCTCTACCTCTGTGTGTATATATATATAAAATATGTATATGCGATAGTCAGGATATCTTTCAGATTAATCTTCATTTTATGCGTTTCATTTTCGTTCGACAACGGTGCTTACGTTCGAACGTTACGAGGATGTTCCGTTCGAAACATATTTTTCTCCGGTTACCTTGGAGAGTAATTTCGTGGCCTTCGACGGGCTTAATCGATGGGAATTATGCTTGATCTTGCGGCTGAGTGCATCCTCGGTTCCGCGTTGCATGCGCCGCGGCAATTAGATTGAGGATATGTATTCAGACGTAGCAGGAGTGTTGGGAAATCAGCGGAATTCGCTATTTTGTAGAACCTCGCGTGGTTTTGAATTGGTAATTCGCACTGGCTATTGGTTCCGCAAATGTATGATCGTCGTTGCGTAAGTCTGGATACCGCTGTAGATTTATTTTTCACTTGTTGTGCTCTTACGCTGCTGCTAATTTGTTGAAAGAACTTACACAGGTTGCAATCATTCGCTTCATTCTAGGTTCTATAATTAAATTTACATGTTGTGTTTAATAAAACTGTGACACTATATATGAAAGATAATTTGTAGATTTTATAATGTGTAATAGTAGCTTTTATAAACACGGTTTGAAACCATTTTTATAGGAATACCGAGGTCATAGTGGCGAGGAAAACATAATAACAGAGAAAACTGTGTGTAATAAAAATTGCAGTCCACGCTAGAGAGAGTTTCGACTATGTTCGCTGTAAAAGTTATTGCGGTAAAAGGATTCAAGTACTTGTTTTAAATTTTAATTAAACGACGCAGTATTGTGGTAAAATGTGAAAGCATTTTTTCGGAAGATCTAATTCCAGACGAATTAACTATAAATAACTCGTTCCGCTTCTTCCATCAAAGATTAAAATGTTTGGTTAAAAGTTTCGTCGGCTCGATCAAGAACTTTTCCCTCGGTACAGAAATATTTAATTCGCAGGAGTTTGGTTATCGCGACAGCTTGGTGATCGATGGTCCTAAAACTTCTATCATCGATCAGTAAATCATTGCATCTTAATACAATCGCTTGTATTATTAACGAAATTACTCTCGAATGGATTCTATGAACTTTTCATTTGTCCGTACGTTATCGCGAAGAATTATTTCAGGCAAATTAAAATGTTTTCCTTCGTGGTCGTGTTTAGTAAATTAACAATTAAATGAAACCGTAGCAAGTTTAATTAAACTTTGTTTTCAATGAGTCTTCGCAAATCTTACACGAGTTTTAATTATATGATTTAACGCTGTTTTGTTATTGTTAAAAGTTGAAATTTAATCAGGCGAAAGTAAGTGATCACTATACTGTGGATGTTCATGCAAAATAAAAAATGATGATTCAAATACCTCCAAAAATATTCTTTGCCGATCGATGTGACCAATACGCTTTAAAATGCTGATCTCTGATGACCGAAGCATTGCGAAAAAAAATATTTCAGCGATCTGTGATGACCTACACGCTGTTCTGAAAATCTGCACTGGTTTCTAAAAAATGCATAGAAAGTCCGAGGGTAATGACAGATCGGTAACAAGAAAAACTCGAAGTAACCATAGCTCGCGTCAGAGCGGCGTTTTCATCCAAACGCGAACGGTTGAATTATTAGTAGGTTTTACGATATCCGAGAAATCTCTCGGAGTAATTCGAAACTTCGGTCGGTGGCGTTAAAAGGAGGAAAGAAAGAAAAACGAGGGGAATGGGAAGAAACGGAACGGACGTTTTCCTTGGTTTTCCCGCGACGACAGGGCAGTTTCCATCTGAAAGATTATTCGGTGGAATGAAGTCTGCGTTGCGTATTACGACGGAAATTACAAAGTTTTGTAATGTACAAAGGAAGAAACGAGCTTCGGTAGTTTCCTTTTTTTTTTACATCACCTTCTTCTTCTTTTTTCTTTATTGAATACCGTGGCCGACTGTGTATCCGTGGCATTATTTCAAAGTACGCAGAGAGCGAGAGAACTCGGAACGGTTCTGGTTTTAACCGATCCCCATAACCGGGCTTCGAACGACTTTATTTATTCGAAGGAGGCTCGTTTTCCCTCGGCCCCCGCCGATAACGAACTTTTTATTTCCGGATACCACGTTGAATTACAATCCGGATTACGACGTAAGGCTTCTATTCAGTGATGGAGTTGCGAATTTTTGAAAAAAAAAGAAAAGAAAGAAAGAATTCGACCTCATTCGATAAGAATAGCTCGGGATTTTTAGTTCCCGTAAAATTTACACGGCGAACACCTTTTTGTTTTACGGCGAAATTTTACTCCGTGATTTATATCGCCGGATAAAGTAAATGGGAACGCCGAGGGTGCATGATACTTTTACGGCCAGCGGGGAACTGACCGATCTGAAAAATGAAGTGACCGATACGCGGAACTGGATCGAAATTTAGCTGAGAAACTGGAAAAGTTATTATGATAATCAGAACTTAAGTTTTTCCTTTTGTATGTGGACAATGAATAAATGAATAGAATTAATCTCGTTCGAACAGCGTTGCGAGAGTAAAATAATTATTATAGCAACAGGAATTTGTATTTTGTTGGCCCATACACGTTGGCTCCGTTCCCAGTTAATTAAATTTTGTTCGTTTTATGCTTCAGCCAGTGAACTGTTTTTATCTGTTTGACAATCGAGTCAAGATTTAACGATGTCCTTGACCCTTTTCGCACTGTGTTCTAGCAAAGAACCTAGTACTTGAACTATACCCACACGGGTTGCTGATGCATCATTAAAATCGCAGATAATTAAAATGGAATAGCGCCGTCAAAGGAATTCACGGGTGGCACGGGTGTTTCGACGATTGCTTCGAAAACTGTAATCACCGGGAATTTTATGCAAATTTACGATTTCATAGACACGTTCAAAAGGGTCTCCGGAATTAATTGAAATTGGTTTTCCCTCGTTGGTGTGCTGCTTTGAGGAAATTAAAAATGAAATTGCATTACACTCTAGTCCATGTTGTGCACGTGTGTGTTGATATTTTCCAAAACCCCTTCGAGTGTGTCTGGCACAGTAAAGCGCAAACTTTAACAAGGATTTAATCAGTTTTTCCTTTTACGTAAATAATAAAATGCAATTTTATTTGTGTCGCTGATAGTGTTGAAATTAAAATTTCCAGAAATATCTGCAATCTAAAGATAACAGTTTCATGGAACGATAAAATATTGCAAGTACTAAAAAACATACATTCAGCGATCTAGGGTGATCGAATCAAGTTTTGGTTTCGATAAACCACCCCCGAAGGAGCACGATGGAATTCAGCCCATTTCCGTTCCGCGATTGCGAGGGCGTCACGAATTTTTCCGCGTTCCACGGAAAATTTCCCGAACGTCACCGGGCTCGCCCCTCATCGCCACGCCCTTCGAGGTTGATCCAGAATTTTCCGGCGACAGAAATCCTTCCTAATGCTCGATTTTTCAACGAGGAAAACCATGGTTAGCTGATGCATCGTAAACTAAGTAACTTAGGGGCTGAAGGGAGCTGTCTTGCCTCGAGTAAAGCTTAAAGTATTTCACAATGTACTGGGTGAGTCGCAAGGCAAGCACCACGGGCAAACATGTTAACCTAGATACAATAAACAGACTCCTCCTGCGCTTTCCAGGGGGAGTCGTCGTTCAGGACGTTCCTCTTCAAGATAATTATTCTAATTATTCTCGAAGGTCTTCAAGATTTGTGTGCCGAACTACAACAAACGATTTTAAAAAAATATGCTGGACTTACGTTGAAGAAATCGTTTTTAATTTATAAATAAAGACATTACTCTAGGAAAGTATTATACATTGATGGTTGTTCAGGTTGTGTAGTTGCTGGTAAGCAACTCGGCGTGGTATAATTTCAATGTTAGTGTCAAAAACTTTCATGGGTTCCGTAGAGAGCGAAGTGGTACGAAGTGGTTCGAAGTGGTAGTTCTCCAGAAGCGAGGGAGCGCCTTCAAGTGTAAGGGTTGGTACTTTTTTTTTGGAGATCAGAAGGATTGTAGGAAGCTGTGTCAGGTGGTACCTTTCGAGTGGATCGCCCCGTATAGAAATCGCGGAGCTAAAAGGGGTCACCGGAGAGTAGAAAAGTCCCACGTCCTACATCTTAAGGTCTCGCGCTACTTACGACGTCAGTGCTGCTCCGGACGTAATAAAAATTCAACTTGCCCTCCTTGTCGTGATTTCCAACCGCCGCCGCGCCGTCCCGGGAGATTTCAACTCAAACACTCATTCTAATAGTTTTCCCCGCGTAAGTTGGATACCGTTCCAGATTAATGGCCGACGCGCTATTGCTCCGACGGTGATGTTATTAAAAGAACTGCGAGAGAAACAATAGATTGAGTAAATCTCTATCAACATTAAACTAGTGTCATAAATGTCAAGAATGAGCGAACAAAATTGGTCAACAGATCACTGTTCCATTTAAAAAGAAATAATCCCAAGAGCGCCGAAACCTCCGCTGTAATCAAGTTCATCTATCACATTTTATTCGCTGCCAATTTGGAAGGTCTTCGGTGATTGGCATTTTGACTTGTTAAACGAGGTTTTACCTAGTGAAAGGGTTCGGAGAAGTTTCCCGGCGTGTCTGAGTGGATGCTAGGCGAATCACAATGACAGGGGTTATTGATGATCACGGGAATAAGTCTCGACGAGTTTCACCCTCGGTTGAAAGAGATTTTTGACCCGAGATTTCGAGACCCTCCTCAGACCGGGGCGCAGACGTCTTTCTAAGTAATAGTTATTCCTTGAGGGATGTACCTTCTTTTAGGAAGAATCTACCGAACCTGTTGCTCTTCTGGCTGAGGGGCTCGGGCTTTCCCCGGGACCGTGTCGATCAGATACAACCGAGTTTCCGGTGATAAAAGGGTAGCATCGAGCATAATCCTGTTGTGCAATGGTTTGCGTGACGATTTCGGGGGAAACCGGTCTCATCTGACCGTGAACAAATTCTTCAGCCCTCCCTTCAAGGCTAAAATCTTTTAATCCAATGATTAATCTTTAGACGTTGATCTTGAGACGCATTGATTGTGTGAAACACAAATGCTTTAATAAATAATTTCAGATAGGTAAAGATAATACATTTTAAATTGCATCTACCCATTTTTGTAAAGAAATGCATCGAATCCGTAGTCATCGATCTTCGTTTATTATTACTTCATTATTTCACGAAGTTAATCTTACCAGTAACATACTTTGTATTATTGTTAACTTATCAAATATGCTAAGAAAGAAATGAAATTTCAGCATCGCGACACCCAGAGCCATTTATCCGTAGTCTGTCCATGATGGAGCGCGTTCAACAAAACAAAGCAAATTCCTCCGAAGCCGATTGGCTCGCGCGACAATGCCGGAGGACTTAGGGTACCCGGCACGCTAATTTACCCGATCAACCCGTCGCGTTAGAGGGTGTCCGGTTGCGGGGTCGCATGACAAAGGGGCACCATGGCAGTTATTGCACGAGGCGAAACATGGGACACCGTCAAAGGCGAGCGGTTCGCGATCTTAGATTCGTTGTTCGCGCGCGGTTTCCATAAAAGACGGGGACGGCACTCGAAACGGGCGAGTGGGCTGCGGCTATTGGATTCCTCGGTGTCTACGAGCGTGGATTTGGAGCCTGAGCCGCGCAGCTGGCAATTATTGCCGACAACCATATCGCGTTTCCTTGCCTAACATCCGATCCGTATAATTCGATATGCTTTGACATCCCATCGGCGGTTAAATTCGGTGGCTTCTTCCATACGGCGGAATATCTTCCGACTCTGTGCACAGCGCACACTTTGTTCCGCGATGTTACCTGTTAGGCGCCATCTACTTCTCGTTGGCTGCTTACACCTCCAGGGATAAGGTTCGCACCTTTTCCTCCGAGCATCTTGCAAGGGGAAGATGCTCTCGGTGTTTTGTATCGTGAGTTATTCGGTTCCCGGAGAGCTTTATCGAATGAACGTGGCTGGGGTATAGCGTTACCACTGATGAAAGCTACTGATGGGGCCCGGGCTCCTGAGGATCCCTCTGATAGATTAGTTTTGGCGGGATGCTGCGCGGAATTTTTGAGAATTTTTCGTCTCGGTTCTGAGAACTTGCGTTGGCGTTGCTGGATGGGGAATTGTTGTTTAGGGTCTACGTGTTAATTGCGAGGATACGTTGAATCCAGAGTTGGGCAAACGCTAGTCACAATTATGTTTATTGACTAATAACTTCATAAGCTCTACATAAGTGACTAATAATTAATGACTAAGTAAATACTTGAGCGTGACTATGAGTAGAATATTGAATACTGACTAAATAATGACTAAATATGAAATCAGAATTTCTCTATGACTAATGACGACAAATGGTTATAAGTTAAAATAAGACATAATAATGACAAAGAAAATATCCTATTAGTTTGAAAACATATAAAATACAGATTATGACACGTTTGGTCACTGCAAATTCCGATATAGTTTAAGTATACATATTAACGTATGTTATTCGCACAATAGTGACTGATGACTAAAGGTTGATGACTGATCATGTAAACTAACTAATGACTAATCATAACTAATAAGCAATGACTAACGATTGCTTAGAGCTATGACTAACTAATGCCATGTAGTTATGACTAACTAATCAAAAAGTTTTAACTAACTTTTTTTAAGTTTTGATTAACAAACAATCAGACTATTAGTAATTTTTAATTATTAGTTGATTTTTGCCCAACTCTGGTTAACTCAAATTGTCTCGACGTTATAGTGCAACGGGTTAAAAATTCCCTAAGTACTTGAAGCGCAATAACTCACCCCTATCGATGTCCAAACAAGTCACCAGCACCATTTAGAGTACAGTTCGATCCCCTTTCTCCACACAAGTCGTACCATCCGATATTGTTCCGAAGTAATGAGTGTCCACTGTGATTCAACGCGAAACTCAATCCACGGGGTGAGTGAGCCTCTCCCGGAGGAACTCACCCCCTGTGTTCCACCCTCTTTCTTCTCGGAGTCTTCATCCCCCCAGTGTTTTCGCAGAAGTCGATATCCGCCGCCTGTTGCTCCGTCTCGTTTCATCCCTTTCGCGACGACCTCATGGGGGGCGACTCGTAGCCAGGACAACCAAGGGGAGGGGGCGACACCCTCTCTACATAAAACACGATCTCCGGGGCCGGGGATTGCGGCCAGATTGGAAGGGCAATTCCGCAATTTTCACTCGATCGCGCGATTCTTCGCGTCGCGACGCCTTCGCATCGAACCCACTCCCTCTGCCACCCTCGTGTGTCACGTTCTCCCCCTACGATAATCCGATCCCCGTTACCCACCATTCCCCGCCAACTCTCTCGTACACCACCGTCGAACTGCTTTCGGCTTAATTTCATCGGACGGTTTATTGGCCGCCGGTATTAACCGCGCCTTGTTGCTTGTTTACCTGCGCGGAACGATTTATAACGCCGCTCGATTAAATAATCGGTGCACCGCGAAGGGCGGTAAATATTTGAACGCCCCCGGGGATGCAATTCGCGGTGCAAACTGCGTCTGTTTGCAAGTCTTCATTTTTTTCGAGTTCTGTTCTCTTTGGGGAACATTAGTATCTTTACGTTTGAGAACACTCTAACAAATTGTTCAAATTTTATATAGAATGATCATTAGACTTTCAATTTTACCCAGAATAATAATTACTAGGCTGCGGATGTTTATGCAATTTGTAATTTTTTAAAACAAATTTTAATGGCTTTTCTAGAAACACAAAACAAAATGGAACGAAAGAAATCGCTCGATTTCCAATCACTTTATCAAAATCCGAAGAAAACGCAAACCTTCCAGTTCCTGTTTCTCCTATTTCCTTTAAAAAGTTCAGCTCGCACACAAAGAGGCAGTGAACCGGCTGATCGCGTCTCCGCTGAATAAATTGCAACCGCATCTCAGTCATAAAATCATGATTCTTTGATCCACAGAGGAAGAGAGAGAGAGAGAAAGAGAGAGACCCGCAAAGCGTCTGACGATTGAAAAGCATTTCTGTTCGATTTATCTACGGTCGAATTCGCCTAAATGTTTCTGACTCACCGACCAGGCACAAAGTTTTCTCGTTGCGTATCGTGAAAACGCGTGGCTGTTCTCGCAGTTTGCAAAACTGAAAACGTTCTCTCGCAGGCATTGAGGAGAGTATGACAGAGGGAGATTTTGCTGCGAGAGCGATTGGGCAAAATCGCCAAGGGGCTGGTAACAGCGTCCGCAGGGATCATCGAGCAGATAGAGTTGAATTCGCTTTAAATCAGCAAAATTTTCTGATTAATTGGAACGAATATGCGTTTAAGCAAACCTTTGTGCAACCGAACACCGAACCTGTTGCGCCTGCCAGACTAAGCGGGGGCCGCCGAGTTATTCAGTACGTGCTCGTTCACCTGCTCGATTACTCGAATATACTCGCAAGCTCAGCAAAGCTGTGCTGTCGCGTCTGCTGCTGCTGGTCACCATCCACAAAGGATTCCGTTTCCGGTTTATTGTACGCTGCCATCGATGCTCATCTTAACACGTTCGCCTTTGTCAACAGCCACGCAAGAAAGCTGATCGATCTTTCAATTATTAGGACTTTCATCGCATGGGACAAGCAGATAAGCTGCAGCAATTTTAGCAAACTTTCGAAGCTAATGTGCTGACCCTGAAATAAAATGTCTTCGAGGAAAACAATCACAAAATTAATCAGGAAAATTATTATTGAAATATATAATAAATTTATTATCATAATAAATATCTTTAATATGCACACATCTTCAATGTTTCCTTGCTGACGAAGAGAACAGACATCTTTCAAAGAAAATGAATATTAGATGGACTGTGTTTCATGCAATTTAAAGTAGCAACACCGAGCGATATTTTTCCCGGTGACCTCCAGGCTCGTCGGTCCAGAAATATAACAAGACGTTCTAATTAGAATACCGTCGGACCCTTATTAAAAACTGAGGTATCTTTTAACGAGCATCGACGGTGGGATTGTTTCGTAACGCGGCATCAGCCAGAGAGACGTCAGGCTCGATCATTACGTAAACAGAACACGGAAATTGTCGAGCCAGTCTAATGTTGTATCACCGCCGGCCGATACACGTGTGCTGAAATCCCGATAACGAACGTTATTTGTTCGCGCGCTTAATGATCATTACGATAATTACCGGTTTAAGCGGTACATTGAACAGAAAACGAGCATCGTTGACGAATCGACGTATCTACGTCCGCGATGGACAAGGATTTTCCAGATCGATCGATCGATCGTTCGATCGACGGGTCGTACGACGTGACCTCTCGTTGACAGATAAATGGAAGTCAGCCGGTGCTCGTACTTTTCAACGCTTTGATAAATTATAATGATAATCGGGGCTGCCCGTTGCTGTCGCAATGAGAGATGCCATTTGCGAACCCGTTGCATGCTAATGTGTCAGCTGTCCAAGTATTGTTGATAATTAAACGGGCGACGATTCGTTTCGATTGTTTGCTGGAGAGAATCGCGATCAGTCGTGTCGTGACGCGACGTGATGCGATGCGGGGATCGCGAAAATTTTATGCGATAAGGACGAACGGGAAATTTAATGTTATCGCTGTTTCTATTGGCTTTTTATCTCGCTCAAAAATTTCTCGGCTGTTTGACGAGACAAATATTGCGACAGGCCTGTGGTTATTTTATTTATGTTCTCAAATATTTGTAGATATTTATCAAGTAGAAATTGAAGCAGTTAATTCTACGTCGCTGAGTCTATGCAAAATGTAAATGTTAACATTTCGTAATTAAATGGAATAGTATAATTAACGCAACCGAACATTGCTGTTATCATTTACGTACTGACACTGGCTGCCGGAGGTCAAATATGGCAACGGGAAAAAGCGCAAAAGATTTTCCGCATGAACGCCGAACAAAGGGACCCGTTCCCCCCACTTTACCTCGAAGAAGGGTCGTCGCTTCGCCCACTCAATGGATCTAAGGACAGTTCAGATGTCCTCTAAACGTCAACAAGTGCGTTTCGAGTTTCGTTGGATCATTATAACGCGACAGTGATAATGAATTATTTTCGTAAATATATTTATCACTAAACCAAACCCCGATAAAATGACCGGTTTCGATTTTTTATTTTACAGTTATCGAAATTATAAAGGTGTTTTCATGTGAAGTGATTGAACACATCTTTTTATTCCAATGTATATTGTACAATAAAAATCGCACGAGATATAAATAAATTTGATCTTGTTATTTTTATAATACAATAAACATTAATCACTTTCGCCGAGACTGATTGTAATGCAATCAGTGGCACCGAATGTCGATTGATTCGTTTCGAAATGAACTAAATTGTAAAGCAAAGTGGAGAATTCATTGCCATGTAATTAATAATAATTATTAACAATTATGGTCTTTTGTACGAATAAAATGAGCAAGACCCGTGTCAAGCATACAAAACTCGCGCGGCAGGGAACGTGTTAATAATTGACATTCTCAATTAACATTGAATTCCATCGTCTCTATTCTGTCCAGTCCGCAACATGTTTCATTAAACACATTGCAGAAACAATGAAGCGGCAAATTACAGTAGTCCGAGCACAGGGCTCACGCAAATTCTATCGACGAGAAATAAGGCCGGAATCGCAAACGAAAACGCGTGAGTGCCATTGAAGTTATATTGCCACTTAAAAGTTTCGAGCAGCCAGCGGACGAACGGAACTTGCCAGGGGACGCATTCTTATTTTGTTAAAAATATTACACACGCTCTGGAAATTGGTAGAACTCGACCGGTACTCCGGGTGAAAGTTGCGTAATCCGATCGTAAATATTCCTCCGCAAGAAAAGTTGTTTTTAAAGGTTAAAGCGATCTCGAAGTTCGCGAACGTTGCTCTCCATGCGTATAAAGTGGCCGAATCCTCCGAACAATTCACCGTACGATTCCGAAAATACACGACATTCCACTTGGACGATTTTTATACGGTTTTAAAAGAAAAATTAATTAAAATAAAGAACTGGCGGTCGCAGACGTTCTTCAGCAAGGCGCGAATAAAGATTGAATCGGTGAAACAACTTTTGTGGAAGTAAAGGAGCGATTGGTCACGGTACGCGTCGATCTAGAGACGTATTTCCGGTCAGTGCGGACAACTTCTTCAGCAAAGCGGGATAAAAATCGAGAAATTTCGCGACGGTCGTCGCGAAATGACTGTCGTCCATGTGCATCGGCGATCCGTCACGCGGTGCATCGAGGTACGTTCGCGATCATTTCTGCAGCCGTGGAATCGCTTTCATGTCGAAATATACTATACATCACACGCGGGTGTGCGCCGGGCCACGAAGAACTCCGCGTGCTCGACATTTTCCCCATCTTTCCACGGTTCACTTAATCACGTTACGAGAGACGACGGTGCGGGCCGGCCGTAATCTCGTTATGCGACCGAATGATTTCGCTCGTAAAAACGCCGGCTCGCGTGGCCTCGGGAACACCGACGCCTTTTTTATTATTAATCCGGTTCCCGTAACGTTATATATCGAGGGAGGCCAGAACCGCTAGCACCACCACCGCCGCGCCGCCGCCATCGTGGCAGTGGTCGTGATGGCTGAAAATGAATTTCCAGGCCGTCGCACGGTGCCCGCTTCCGGCCGTTTCCGCGCACGCACTTCCGTACAGGGAATAATTTCTGAATGCTCGCACGGAAAGCTCGCCCGCCGGGAAAAACTCCATCGGGCCGCTTCGGAAAAGAAACATCGTGATCAAAGGCAATCCCGGCTGGAATTCCGAATTCGTTTTTTTTCCATGCTGAACCCGACGGTATCGCTCAAATGACCGATTTCTGATTTCCTATTCTACGACTATTCCTGTTACACACTTCCACAGGAAATAGAGTTCTTCGTTCAAACACATTCTGTCATACAAGTTTCTAAACTCGTATAAGCGTCCAAATATAATTTTGTTGAAGTGAAAACTTCTTTAGGCGCACAGCGTACGCAATTGTTGGGCAGTGCGAGTCTGATCCGTCACGCTCCGAGATGATTTGCTATTCGGGTGTGCAATCGCCATAGAAGTTTTCACTTCGATCGTGCGGTCTTATGCGCACAGTATTACTCTGTTTTTTTTTGTTTTTGCTCTTAAACGGTTAAAAAGTAACCACATTCCTGAATTTTTTGCGAGAAACCAATTACCGCTATCAACATAAAATTTCATAGCATCATTTCCCGTACACCCAACCAAGTTCTCAATTTTTTTTCATGGCAGAGTAGAACACCGTTTTTATACGAGGCCCACCGGAAGTAACCATTACACATAAAACGCTTTTAGTGCTTTTTTTAATATTTCGCAGTGGCATGTATGATAGTGTTTTAATTGCTAGCTTTGATCGAGACAATAATATAAATGAGGATTATTGTCCCTGGATTAGCCAGGCGCATGTATTATTCATACCTGGATCGGCTGGACATAATGAGCCGATGCACTGATTGTTATATGAATCGATTTAGGCGACAGATTAATACAGATTGAAAAAACGTTGAATAATCAGATTGTAAAAGCTGTTAGTACGAAGGAGTTCTAATTCAAAACGTGGGGACTACGGTTTTCGTTCGTATCCAAAGAAAGCTACGGCGATTTCGGAACGCCTCGCGAGACACGGGACTCATTAAATGGCGCGGTGCGGCGGCCATGGCAAATATTTGCGTCGAATGGTTGAGCTTTCTGCTAGGTGCTTGAGGGTCGCATTAGCGTTTTCCCGCGGATATCGAGGAACATCACGGTGTGTCCCATCGCTTCATCATACATACGTCCGACGAATTGCTAGCCGCGGGTCACCGGACGTTACACGTAGCGCTGACGGAGGAAAATTACGAAATTCGGACGGAATTTAAACACGCCCCGGATGACACGTATTAATCGTCGCGGGGGCTGAGTCGACGTCGAAGCGGATTCCGCGGGAAATTCGGGGATACGTGTCGTCGTTCGAGCTTGGATAATTTGCGGACGTAACGGACGGCACTGTTGGCTGCCTTCTCCCTTGATACGCGGCTGTCCTATCTTTCAAATGACATCGTGATTATGTTCGCCCGAAAATTCAGCTTCCCTCTAATGCCAGAAAAATTCTTCAAGCATGGTTGAAACGGTTGCGACGGTGTCTGGGTCAGAAATAAAATCTCCGGAAAAGTGATTGAACAAATAATATATTAAAATTGAACGAAACATGTAATTCGATTAAATTTCGTAAATAATCCTGTCCGTTTATAAAAATACAAACTACTGCCTGTTTGACGGGAGCAAACATTGTAAATACCAGCCCGGAATAACATTCATACATGCACGCCGCGAATGCGCTGTATTTATAGAAGAAATATAAAATTCAAATCGAAGCGTTATATTATCATTTCTATTCTTCAAAACCGTTTTGGGTTGGGAGCCAATATCGACCTCTCCACTATTGACCGACAATTTCCATCGATATTATACGACGCACAGAAAAAAATTCTTGCCACATAGTCGGAATTTCGAAATGCAAATTCGGGTTTCAAAGCAACAGCCACGAGAGAGTGAGACAGAGAGAGAGAGAGAGAGGGGGGATGGGGGGGAGGAACACACAACGGCGGTCTGTTAACGCTATGCGAAAACCTTGCATTATTTAGGAATATATCTCCCCCGCATCGCATAAATTTACGTGTTATTACATCGGCGCGGCGTTAAGCTACGCCTCCCCCGGTCGATTAATTAGCGTTAGACAGCGATGCACGATTATGGCACTTTCCGAGTCATCGCGGCCATCAGAAAGCGCCTGCCGTGTTATTTTCTCGGGTCCGTTTAATTCCCTTATATAACACCGGCTAGTTTTCGACGGTGTGTCCCCGTGCAAAACCACCGTGGCTGATTCATACCCGCGAATCGCCATGAGCAGAAATTACCGGCGGGAAATTACGTTTTTAATTCAATTTTCATTTGGTCGACGGGAAACCGTTTAACATTAGCCATTATCATAACGCAAATTGTATATAGAAACATCTTCCGACAAAACTCGAGCTCAGCGAGCCGCGAAATTTATTTATGCTGCTAACAAACAGTATAGAATCAGTTCACTCTCCTTCCTAAATTTATTTTACGCTTATCGTGATTCTAAATATAATCTGCCACAGTTCAACCAATTCACAAGACAAGAGAACAATAATTAAAACAATGTATTAACACAGGTGTATCACAACAAATTTTTTCACCATAATTTCATTCATACGGCGAGACTCAAACTCGTTTCAATTGCCCGGACAGGCGTGACGATTCAAAAACAGTGAACTTCGAAAGTGTCTCCTCGTGGGTGCATTTTTGTAATAATTATTATTTGCTTCTCGAGTTGTAAAGGTCTCTCAGAACGTCGAAACGGCGAGCGGGTCGTTAGTGCTATCGCTAATAATAATTAAAAGGGTCGCGTGTATCGGTGCGGCGGAATCTTATTGCGACAGAGAAGAAATAATAAATGGCGGCGGACGCTTTCAGCTTAATTGCAGTCGGTTTTTAATGTTCCGTGAGGTCCGCTTTTATTGGAAAGCTTTTTAAAAAGTAATAGCGCTAATAGGTGCTTACACCGTTGACAGAGGAACTGGAAAGGGAACGTGGCTTAAAAATGCATACGAGATAAATGCATCGAGAATGCACTCGGTCGGTCTCACCCGGTTTGAATAGGCGATTTCGAATTATAATTTCCATCAAACGCTTTTCAACACCGAATAGCCCAAGTCCCTGTCGAATATTACTAACAATGTTACCCTCCCAGGCGAAGTCGGCGTCGAGTGCAGCAGAATGAGTGAATCCCCGATGTCAAATGCACCGTGCAATCGTAGAAATTAATTGCTGGCTCTTTCGGGCATTGTGAAATAATTTCCTCGAGAAAATGCCGGCTTACCTACCAAAGCCTGAATGCCGCGAGAGGTTTACCTCGAACCTCGTCCACCGGCAAACCAAATAACAGTATCGCGATATTCGCAACCATAATTGGTCGCCCCGAGTGCACCGAAAGCTATCAGACGCACTCCGTGTCAAAATTAAACCATCGCGAAATCTTCCGTGAAAAATTCATATTCCTTCGGCTATAACGCCAGCTACCAATCTACCAGCACTCGTTTTAAAGCTTCCAGCTTCTTCTTTCTCTACCTTGTTTTCCATTTTCAGCGAAAAAACTTTTGCAACGTGCAGCGACGTCGCAACACAGTGGACCGCGGGTTAATCAAATCCCACGGTGGTCCTTAAAAATGTTCATAAATCGTCGAGAAAAAAGTCGCGAAACAGGGACTTCAATTTTTACGTCGGTAAAAAAATGTTCGACCTTCGCACAGGCGTTATAGTTAAAGGAAAATGCCGTTTCCATTTTCTCGCCGTGTTCATTGTAGGCGAACATATTATCCGGAAAAGGAACAATTCAGATGTGTAAAAGTAAAGACTTTACCCTTTGGAATGAGACCAGGAGGATTGTGGTGTGATGTTTTTTTGCGCGGAGTCACAGCGGGTTGAGTGGAATAAATTTTTCTGTAACTTTAATAGCGAGCGTGTCGGGCTTTCTTAAATCCTATTTATCCAGCCGGGGGAAAGCAGCGAGAAGAGAAAGAAAGCACCCTTTTGAAAATGGATTTTGTAAGGAGTTTCTTGTCGAAAGTTCTCTAGTTGAAAAATAAATATAAAATTTCCCGTGTAATACCTGGGGGCTAACGTTTCCGTGGATCGTGAAAAATCTGCCAGAATCTCTCCTCTGCACGAAGAGCATTCAGGGCTGGGAGCTATGAATTTACATGAATCTATCGTCATCGCGTTTGAAAAGCAAGAAGTGCTTAAATATTACAGTTGCCTCGAGCTAGATTTCTGAAACGACACGCTTTTATGCCATGCTCTTTCTCTCTCCCTCTCTTTCTCCCTCTCGCGTCGCAATCCTGCCGGGCTTCCCCGAATGAAATCTTTCAAAGGACATCATCGTCGCGTGATTCGTTTGCATAAAATCCGCGGACCGACCCAGCATCCGGCCGGATGTTATGGAAATGATGGAAACTTTGTCGGTCGGTATTCCACGCGACATCCGAACTCGCGAGAGCACGCGAGAGTTCCTCGCTGGATTCAATCGGTCTCGCGTCAGAAACGACTGCTCGAGTTTTGCAAACAAGAAATCAAAACGCGAGAAGGACAAAAAATAACACCACGGTCCCGCGAGTCCAGGTTTAAATGCTTCTGTTCCCCAGATTTTATTTAAAATCCTCCGCGACGCAGTTCACGGAAAATTAGGGGAAGTTTAAGTCATCGTTTTGCTGATTTTATATTTCCTTGGAAAATACGAGCCTCCGAATTTCGGGATTATTAATCATTTCCATGGAACTCTGCTTCTAGTCGGCCACCGTGACCCCTCTCGACGAGGATCACACGAGAAAAAATCTGTGTCCCTCCAGTTTGAAAAACTACCTTCACCGGTGCATGTTGGGGAGTCTAAGGAAGCTTCGGACGAGAAATAAAATTCATTTTTCGACGGGCGAGCCCCTTAAACGGGTCTCGTCGAGCGAATATCGGGAATGGACTTTGAATCACGTGAACGACGACGATTTTTCTGTTTTTATCGCGTATGGCCGGCGTATCCTTCGATTCGGAACAGCAGACCAGCCGGTTCTGAGAACCGATGTATGTACTTTGGGAATTTATCAGGCCGCGATTCCGTTCGATCGGTCCGCTGTCACGCGCACGCAGCGATTGAAATTTTTCGTTGTCGACGGGGCACCGTGGAAGACACAGCGGCCGTCGATGCGTCGAGCCACGTGCATCCCTTTTCTACGACAGTTTCACAAGAAGCGACGTATTCCGAGTCCGACGTAACCAATTCAAGGAAGCCCGTCTTTGCACGACAATTCCGCCGGTGAGACCAAGGGCTTCGTTGCCGGGGCAAACCGACTGGAAAACCAGACGACTATTCCGCTTCAACTTGCTTCTCAGCCTCGATGAAAGACTCGCTTCCCCGGTATCTCATATTCCTGCGAAAATCTCTCAAACTGCGTCAGACGCATATTAACGGAACTGTTTGTTCGCTTTCCCGACGCCTACGATCAGACAAAGCCCATTCAAGATCGTCCGAAGCCTTGCATTCTATTTATCAGATTGAAAACTGATTGGCTCTTACCTTGGTTTAATTACACAGCTTCATTCGATCGCGGGTGATTGCAGAACATTCATAATTTGAGCGGTTCGAAGAAAAGGGACAATTCTGAAAACCAGCATCCGCTGAGCGTTTCTTCTCCGGTCCCGACGTGTCTGGAAGTTTCCGGTTGTCGATCCGCATCAGCGTTACTTATGCGGCCCTCGAAAGGATTGGCGTGAAACGAGGCTGCCGGGAAATTCGCGAAGCGTACAGCCGTACGGCGTTGCCGGAGTCGTCCTGGGAGCACACCTGTCGTTCAAGACGTTCCCGGGCCACACGTTCGCGCGCATTCAGATTAATTTGAAGTTCATGGGTCTTTACAGTTTAAGTGGCTGCGGGAGCCCCTCTCCCTCCGTTCGTTCCTTCCTTCCGTTCGTTCTGCATCGTCTCTCTTCCCCCTTATATCGAGTTTCCAGACCGGCAAGTACACGTTACGGCAAGTGGTTAAATCGATAGCAATGGGGGCTGGGAACTCGTCGAAAGAGCGGCTCGCTCGAACTTTTCAAGAAGCTTCTGACTTTCTATTACATTTAACGCGCGCTGTGTACGTGACGGCGACAACTCGGAAAGTTAGTCCTCGCGGCGATGGACGGAGCTAAATTCATTTAGCCCACGGCGTCAAGTATTTCTTATGGATTGACAATACTTCTTGCCGACCTCCTGCCATTTTGCAACGCTGCCACGCCGAAAGAAATTCTCATTCTGCTTCGTACACCACCTCGAATCTTTACGCTAACTTTTATCTTCACTGTCGCCAGGAATATGCAAAGTGTTTCGTGGTGTGAAAGAATTTTTTCAAGTGAAAACAATCTAGTGCGATTAAAGTAGAAGCTTCGTCCTTTAAATTGAGCCTAGATAGACTTCCCTCCGATTTTTTTTCGGGATGTTATGCCAACTCAAACTTCAACTACCTCTCGAACAAGGCACGAACGGAAGACCTCATTTAGAGTACAACTCGCCAGCTTTTATTTTCCTCCACTGAATTCATTTGATTCGGTTGGACATTCGGAAAGCATAGATCACTCTGAAGATTATTCGACCAACGATTTATGGCCCGGGAAGATTTACGAAATCGAGCTCTCACGCACACGGGGCTCGGTGTAATTCGTTGCGGATCGACACCCACGCCTCCGCCGTTTCTTCTTTGTTTCCGGACGTTCCAATCTGCGTTCCGCAGCTTTCTCATCGCGCACCTGTCCGCTTGTGCCAGGTAGCTAGAACGCGCGGTAGCTGCGAGCAATTTGTAGCTATGAAATACGACGGTTGCGTTATAACTTACTGGCTGGGAGCGAAGCGGTCTTATTGCTTCGTCGGTTTGTCGTATTTCCCAGTATTTCCGCGCGACTCCACGCTCCCCACACCTTCCATCCCTGCACCTACCACCCTCTTGCTACCCCTCTACTACCCCGTATTGCTCTGTAACGCACCCGAGGAGGATTGTCGCGGAATTTCCATACGCAGCCCGCCGGGAACGATGCCAGCGCGGAATTACACCCCTATATACTTTCCTAGGCGTCCGCTGAACGCCCGCGAACCGTTTGCGGCTCGATTTGCGGCAAGATTCGAATCCTCCACTCTTTTCGACCACCCGATGGCTACACGCTGTGCAATAGCGTACCTACAGACCGCGGAACTGTGGTTCCAAATGGCAACTTCACAACGAACTTTAAAATATGAAGATATATCATTTGTTAACGACTAAGAAGGGACAAGCCCTCCATTTTACAGGTGAAAACAGGTATCTCGAGAACTAGAGGATGCAGGATCAAGGAACGTAGTCATATAAAACATTTCAGAAAAAATGGGTCGGAAAATGTTATATATTTAATAATTATTGTTAAATGACAAAATCAGAAAAATTCGAAAGTCACGTATCCCTTATTTTCGTCTATAAATTACGTACAAAAAGTTACGTAAATATCGATCAACTATTAACACGAAATTTTGCCAAAAAGTTTTGCAATATGTGCTTTCTACATGACTACATTCCTCAATCGAAAACTCACAAATTCAAAAATTGATTGTCGTAAACCCTGTAGTTCCCGAGATATTAGCACAAATAGGATTTTCACCTCCAACTGTGAGGGCCATTTTCACCCCCGTAACATGAATTTCAGCAGCTGAAGAACACATGTAAAATATTTTTCAACGAACTATATGCTGTATATATTTCATAAAAATCGGCATGCTACATTTGGGTAATGGCCCTTGTATTATAGGAACATTTCTATAAAAATGAATATTAATTCTCGCGTGTACTCTGTAAAATTCGAGTTAAATAAACGAAGCTGGAGCACACGAGAAGCCGGGCAAACATTCACGCCACTCATTATCAGCGGCACAGTAAAATCAGCCTCAAACAGACATAAAATTAGAGTAAAACAAGTACGGGAAGGGCTTACACCGTGGAATGTAAAACAAGCAAAAATGTTACGACCACGGAATTCCTCCTAATAACACCGAGCCGGAGGGAATTGGCGTGGAGTAGGATCTAATAACACACGGAGCAGGGCTGATATGCAAATACAAGGGGCCGAGCCGAATTTCTGCGTTGCCCAGGGATAATTATTTCATTCGTATCTATTCGAAGCTAGCCTCTTAGTATTCGATCTCTCTCTCATGGCATTCCACGTTCTGTAATTATAGGCTCGGATCGCTGATTTTCACGTTTATCTTCTCTGTAATGGCGCTTGATAACCTGGCCCAAAAAAAAGCACTGATTGCACTCACCAACAATAATTTTCTGCTGCAATAACCAGTGCTAAATTCTAATAAATTTTTGAAGTGAAAAAGTGAATGAGTCTGATCCGTCAGCTCCGACGTGAAACGCTATTCGGGTAATCTCGGCTCGTTTTACTTGATTAGATGAGAAAGTAGTTTTTCTCCATCATCCTCTAACTTTGCGTAATTGTATTCTGTTGGAGGTGAGCGACTTTTGAAATATGTGCGAATAGTATACTGGTTATCGAACTGGAGTTAAATAGAAAGAAAGGGTTAAGATTTGTTGGACAGAAGGAAAAATCGCTGTCAACCGATCGGTTTACCGATTTTCCGAAGACGGACCTTCACAACGGCGGAAGGCGTTTCTCGGGCGGCTTTCGCCTAGTTCAAGGTTCTTTTGTTAAGTAAACAGCGATCGTTCGTGGCTTCAAAGGATGGCGGGGAAGTGTACTTAGCTCAAGGAACTTTATTACTATTGACGGCGAGGCGGTTCGAGCAGCGCGTTTTTAATGAACAGTTTGGCCCGGAAGCGGCGGAGAAACAAAGGGGGCAACTAACGAAGTTAAAACGCAGCTAAGTGGCTAATTCTGCACGCTTTTCGACGCGGCGCGGCTGTTCGATTCACGAGTTCTGCCCGCGAACAATCCCGGTTTTCGAACGAATTCTGCTATTGTCACGCTCGACACACGTGTTTTTAAAATCTTTTGTGTGACGCCATGTAAAATTGCATTGCTTGTTGGATGCAGTTCATTCTGTCTGTGCAACCATGAACAATATGTTCTAAGAATACTCAATTGGTTTTCTGTGAACTGCACTAATTTTGTCCTTTTTTATAGAAGTTCTGGCTAGACTATTCAAAACCATTAATGTAGAAAATGAAGTCACAAATTTCGAAGCTCTGGAAACTTTTGAAATGCAAGGTTTATTCAACTGTTGCGCAATTTTATTAAAATAAAATAGCATTTTATCACTCCACAGTTTTATTAAAACTCTTCTAGATGAACGTACGCGTTCACATTTAAACGAGTGAATTAGTCGAAGACAGCTAACGCTAAATAAAGTCCGAACGAATCCGCACGAAATTTAAATTTGTGGACTTCCCTTAGTTACATCGCAGGTTTCGCGATTCGGTAATTACCATTAACGAGTTGGAAATAAAACTGCCGTGTAACTAGTATCAATCGGAATGTTAGAGCAGTAGGAGACCGGTCCACTGTATTTTTCTTTCGATAGTGTGTGCGTATCGCTGCGATCGAAGAGCACACTTAAGTATTATTTACACAGCAAACTCCGAGCCCTGATTCCTCTGAAGCCGATGTTGCAAAGCCCGTGGCCGAGGCACTTGTTTGTCGCCGCGCATTTCATTAATTCACTGCCAGGGAACCGCTTGCGTTTCGACACTGTTCGCGAAATGTAATCCGACTGTCCACAAGTACTCGCTAGCAAAATTTCTCGGTAACCTTCCCGAAATTTATCATAATTTTTATAGAATTCTTCGACTCCATTAGATATTCGTTCAATCATTTCCACCGAATGCAACTCTGAAATTTGGCTGACAGCGGTGGGTTTACGTAACAAAACCCGTGACACTGAAACTTGGAGGTACGTCGCAGCGAAAATTAATTTTTGGAGGTAGTCAAACAGGTCCGTTGCAGCAAATCACGAAACAGGAGAGTGTAACGTTCCAGAAACCCCGAAGAGACCGAACGGGTTCCATCCGGTCTCCATTCTCTCCTAAAAGTTGGAAACCGTCCGACAGAGGAACGAATTTACTCGAGGAAGAAATTAACAGGTGGATCGATGCGTGAAATGAAGAAGCACCACTTTCGTTTCCCTGTGTGTCCGCCTCGGGGATAGAAATTGGGACACGATGGGCGAACGATTCCGGCATTGAATGGCCCGCTCGAGGGTCGACTTAATTCGACATATTTAGAGTACTGATGCACGAAACGAGCCGTAAGAAGCTACTTTTCCGCTTGTTCGGTGAAGGATGATCGCGGGGACCGTCGGAGAGAACAAATGAGGGAAACCGGGTCGATGTCTCTGCGAATATTACAGCGCCGTGTGCAGTTTCCTAGCTCCGCTCCGCTCGCAATTTCTCCTTGCCGAGCGGCGTTCGAACAAACCCCCGAGAACCCACTGAAAGAAGGGAATGCGACAACCATGAAATCTTCGGGGAGAAGTTTTCTATTTCTCGGATGGTTCCGGCGGGATCCGAGAGCGCCACGTTCAAACGGAACTTTCCGCTCTTCTCTCTGCTGTCGCGATTCCAGTAATTTCTTCTTACCGCCATCTCGTTTTCTTTCATCGGAATTTTTGCGCTACCGGCGTTTATTACCGACCAGACGGTGTAATGAATATACCGTGAGAAATTGCAGCTTGTAAGAGAACACACAGTTCTAGGTTTCATGGGAATCGGACAATACGCAGAAAGTAGAATTGGTTGACCATGATCATTTTCAAAATCGGGTTTCTCGTAAACGAGGCATCAAACGAAAACATGTTATTCCATTTTGTCCGTTTATTTTTAGATGTAGAATCATCCCCTGCCTGTATACAGAGAAATCCAAAAATTAGATGTAAAATATCCGCGTAAAAAATGAGCATTGGCAAAAAAGCTCGGATAAGTGTCCGCTTATTTTGTCTCAAGAAACACCACAAGAAGTTGCATTAAACTCGTGCGACGGAAAAATTGCGTTCGTTTTCAATGAATGGGTGAATAATGTAATAGTTTATGAAGGGAGAAGGCGTGCGAATGGGTTTGAAGGGCATTTTGATTATCGGCGGTCAAGGATCGAGGTTGAATGCGAGTGTAATCATCTGTGGAAGGGGTCCTAACGTATCCGCGCGACTTCGTGCACAGTTTGCGGACTGTACGTGCCCGTTCGGATATTCCGCGCTCGAGGTGCAGCAGTTTTTGACGGAAACGCTGGCCTACGCTCACAAACTAACCATTTTATCCAGTGAATTCTCCTCGGCGGGACTCCTGACCGTGCTCTGAGCCGACAATGAAACTCGAAGTAAGTGCGGCGAAATTCAACGCACGTGAAACTAAATTAAATTGTTTTGCTGGGGCCGTTCGGTTCCGCGACGACCCGTACAAGGTTGTACCGGATTTGCGATGATTTTAATTAACTCAACTATTGACCAGACTGTTATCAATTTAGTTAGTACTCATTGATACTCCTTTAGAATTATTTAAATAAAAATATTATTATTATATTAAGTTTTATATAACCTTAAAAATAATTATATAATGGTATCCACAAATTCTTATTACCGTATCCAAAAAGCACCGCTCCAGGAAAGAAGAAAATGCAGTGCAATGCTGGTCATTCAAGTGAAAAGAGTCAACCACTGGCCAGGCTAGTATAATAAGTCTAATCCCGGTTAAGGGGCGTACTCCATCGTTACAAAACCATCTTCAGAAGCCACTTGCTCAGAATAAAGTTCTCGGGAGCAGCTACTTCTGGTTAAATAAGTGAAACGAGTTCTATCTCGAATCAGACAAGTAGAATAATCCCAGCCACTAATCAGACAACAGAACCACATCAGTTTCCAGTCGAGCATGCAAGAGAAACCCTGATCCTTGTTAAACTGGTCAAGAGGGACCAATTCCTAGCTGGAGTGGATCGTGAACCATTTTTGGTCATGCCACTAGATTAAACCGTAAAACATTCGAGATTGTTCTATAATATTCTCGTCGCCCTAATTATTCGTATGACGTCCTGAGCATTTTATTACGCTTCTTGCAAAATATTTCGCAAACAATTTCACAAACTACATCAGATTCTTATCATCTAGAATAACGAAGTTAAACTTCCGAGAAAAATGTGGAAACTTTTCGCCGGTCTCATTTCTATTAAATATATATGAAGTTTGAAGAAAGTTGGCCCGCGCTTATTAACTCATATTATTTAAAAGATGATGCTCCTGCAGTGGGCTAAAATTCTTTCGTTATTTTTACACCATGAAGTAGATTCTACAGTTGCTTTCGTACGCGAACTCTGACTCAACATTTAACCGGAGTTAATGTAATTGAGAAGGAAATTATTTTGAGACGGAATGCGAGTATTAAAAAGCGGTCTGACATTCGAGATTAATACAATGGAATGTCAAGAAAATATTGTGTTTATTCTCGGAGGAAATCCTGCGATCGAGAATTAATTAAACTTTCACACCGACGTGGTGCCCGACGATATTTCATTGATTAATTATTTCTGCAGTCCGCGGCTATTTTTCGGACAGCGTGCCACGGCCGAGGATTAATTGGAATTGCAAATTAATCGAATTTTCGACGGTATTTCTTTGGTGGACGGGGGATCGTTCTCCGTGCATACATATATTGCACTCCTTATTTATTCAGCTTGGCCGCGGGGATAATAGAAACAAAAGTTGATCCATGGATTCGCATCGATGAATCCTCTAGGGTAGGAAACGAAGTTTTCGCCTGTGCTGCTTGATATCCGCTTTGCACGTCGTCCGTAGCTCGTTTCGTGTGGTCCACGGACCCGTCGAGTGCATAAAACTTTCTCAAAAACTTCCGCTGGCAATGTCGGAAGTTCGCCGGCCGGTAATGAAATTTCATTTTCGAAACTACGACGGTTTTCCTCGTCGATCAAATTCCCTTCTACCCCCGCCACTTCAACGTTTTCCTTTTTTTCTCCATCTCCGCCGCCCGTTAAACATCCGCGACACAGAGGTTAGGGGAGTTATGAAGATAGAGTGCCTCTAAAAATTTAACGACAACTCTCGGGTAATTCTATTGACCCGCTGCACATCAGGCCTCGGTTTCGACGATTAACATGCGAAAATTATTAACGATCGCTATGATCGACTGAGTATCGATATACTGCTTTTACGCTCGCTTGATTCACAAAATTTCGAAATAATGTTTAAGCAGAGTACTCGCAGTATCGAATATTCATTTTAATGGCAGATTTGAATGGATAATAATTTTTCTTTTTTTTGTCTGTTTCAGGTGAGTGCTATTTCACGATGAACGTGATCTTCCTGCTCATCGGTTTTGTCGAGTCCCCAGTAATGTATCTTTACGAGTATGCTAGACAGATATCCTATCTCAAATTACCTGGTATTAATTAAGTACAGCAGGAGATATGCGTCCACGATTGTTGTGTAAAGTTGCTATCGGCGAGAGAATATTTCTGGATTTCCTGTTAAAAGGTTCTAAATCGTGTTCGATGTGGAAACTTAATATCGGCCTTCGACAGGAATTAATGGAAATTATTGTTAGATTGATAGGACACATCTAGAGGGGACTGCTCGTCTTCAATAATATGTGGAAATTCGTAAAGAAAATGATACTATAATTAGACAGCGGATTTTATGCATTTATGACAAAAATGAGTAGGCGCAATTTAAAAGAGTAAAAACATTAGAAAAAAGAATTCAAACATGCTTTTATATAATTTTCACCCTATTAAACATATAGAGAAAGAGAATAAGTTTCTATTTTATCCCAGTTTGTTGCAATTCAAGAAGAAAATTTATATTTTACATAAAGACCGCTGTCTAACTATAATATATAATAATGCTCAACAATGCCAGTGATTCCACCATATCGTGATCACTGTCGTCCACTCTGCACTTTATGAAAAGCTGTCAAGAAGGCAATTTCTACTGAGGAAATAAAAATTCTTAACGATACTCTCGTTGGAAGATAAAAATTCCGACTGGCGCTGGGAGAATAAAAATTCTAAACGAGTGGTTAGGAGATAAAAATTCTGTCTCGCCGAAGATTCTCGGTGTCTAAGCAAGTTCCCGGTATCAGTCGGCGCAGCATTCGCATGCAAGACCGTGGCAGGTTCGTTATGGTCGAAAACCATCGGAGAGATTACGTTTCCCTTACTTAACAAAACTTCTTTAAACACCGGCCCGCTTAAGCCCCGGCCGTTTTCTTCGGCCGTATCCGGCGGGGTCTACTGAATAAATTTCATGATCGCGGAACGAATTTCCATGAAAAAGCACGGGGGATACACGCGGAAACGACGCGGCGTTCGCGCGTATGCTCTCGAATCGCGCGCCGGGTATTCCCGGCCGGCGTGGCGTTGCCATAAATGGTACTTCGCGTTTCTACATTTAAAATGAGCCACGCTTTGCATAATTGTACGCCGATCTCCCCGCACGTACGCCTCACTAATACATTTCCGTCGCTCTCTCCCCACCTTCTTCACTCTCCCTCTCCGTTTCTCTCTCTCTCTCTTCTCGCGCACAGTTTCGCCCTCCGGAACCAACGAGCGGATATCGGGAATCGAAGGACAAGGGGAAACTACTCCTTCGCCTGGTTTTATTCGCCCTTTTCGGCCGACGTTCTTGATCCCCTGATCTTCGCTCCGTGCCAAGATGAAAGCCAGTCGCGAAATATGATCCGCTGAATTTTTTACTGAATTCAGGTTGTTTAAGGAACAAAGAACTTCCGAGCTCCTCGCGACTCAGGCCCGCAGAGGTTTCCGGGTGGAGATTCAATAGCAGTGAGAAGAACGATTATAATTAATAGAAGCGAGAACTTTATCTGAAAATATGTTTTAGGAGAAAGCCATTATATAGGAGCACTTCGTTCCAAAACATAGTTCGAAGCAAAACCACTATAGTGTTGCAGCTGAAGGGTAAATTGAGTGAAGCCAATGTAACGTCCCGAACGGAGTGAATTTATTAGTTCGGCGCCGATGAAAATCCGAAAGTGTACTTAAATTTACCACTTCAGAGTCTTCATGCTGAACGCTTGAAGCCAACGTACCTCCTCGATGAAAACATCTGAACACGAATGAAGATTATTTTCAATAAACTGTGCTCAAACATGCTTCACAAGGATTTTGTGAGGTGGTTCAGCTAGCAAGGAAAATAACATTCACCAGAAAATGAATCCGCAGCAAACATAGAAAGATTTTCTCTCTCCCTATCAGCAACGATTCAAGCCCATCTGGAAACACGGTAGCAAACACGGAATAAATTCTCATCAAACAGCGCGGAACTCGATCTGCGACTGTAAAATCGGCGTGCACCCGCTAATGATCAGTTTCCGCGTCTGAAAAAGCTACTGGAAATGAAAATCGTTGGAAAAGATTCGCCGTCGTGGGGAAAATGGTTTTCCCGTGGCAGGGAAAGAAAAAGGAGACTTTGAAGAGGGTTCCGCGAATCCGCGGGAGAAGTAAGAGTGGAGAGGAGATGAATAGAATTGAGAAAGGAGAGGACGTTATTAAATACGGATGTATTCCACCGCGTGAATCATTAATCGAGGCACCGGTTTGATAATAACGCCGGTCCTTCTCTTCTCGGGCACGGAGATTCAGTCGGTGCGGCGGCGCGACGTGGCGAGGAAAAGCTGAGGGAGGCGGGAAATTCGCCGGCTGTTTGAAATTCTCGTCGGATATCCGCCAGACAGAATTGACTGGGATGCACGACGTCGCGCGCGACACGGTTATATTATCAGAGCCCCGATGCTCGTGGACCGCGCTTTAATTACGATGATCAAAGCTGCTCTTTTATTGACCGAAAAATGTTCATTTTCCCGATCGACGCCGACAACGCTGGCTTCTGACGCTTTTGCGAAGACACGGGGCTCGAATACCCGCGCTTCTTAATTTTCTGACATATGCGTGCTTGGATATTCATTCGTATCCGTGGATTTATTTAGAGAATTTTTCTTTTAAATCAACTGAATATAGAAATTCGTGTCAGTCAGACTGACGAGTTTGAACGAAAATGTGGATCCAGTCGTTTTTAAAGAATTGACTTCTTCTCTCGGTGCAGGAATACCAGACTTCGAGATGCTGGAACAAAAGAAATTCGATGTTATTCCGTTCGACACGCGTTTTCCTTTGAAGGGTGTATTTTTAAGGATCCATGGAGATTCTCGGAGCAAGTTTGTAGCTGTTACGAGAGTTTGAAGGCTGACAGTCGGAAGTGTTTGATCGCTTACAGGATTCATTGCTCTGGGAACGATGGAGATAGAAGCATTTGCAGTACCTCATCTTGCGTCTGTATTCGGAATCATACGTTGCACACAATTCTCTGAAACCCTGTGCCACCTGGAAACAATCATTCATTTTATTCGAAATCTATTAAAACATTTAATAATCGATTGTACTTTCGTATTAGAACGTAAATTCTATTCACGACCCCGTTCTGGTGTTTAATCTTTTGAATTCTACCGAAAAAACGTAAATAAAATCCGCGAAATTGAAAAGCATAATAACCGAGCGCAAAAATATGTTGAATCGAATCGATCGAAATTTTCATTCAATTTCGACTATAGTAAAACTCTTGTCAAAAGGAACAAATTTCTCATTCGCTGTTGTGAATTAGTTTCCAAAAATGTATAGTTCTCAAAGCAAAATACAGCTTCATTGATCTCGCTTTTCAATGGCTCCCATCACACAACAGGTGCGAGAACCAGAAAACAAAATTTACCGACCAGAATGTAAAAGCATAAAAATCCTCGGCTATTCTCCGAATTGATTAACAGCAAGCAATGGTATCGTACAAATCGCGTGCTTTTATTTAAATTGAGAAACGGCGTAACTTATGATTATATAATCCGCGCACGCATCGCACTATGAAATTAGAGACGTGAAAGTAATCTCGTGGAGGCATCCTTGAACAAGTAATTAAACACGCAAGAAGTCTTCGGGATGCGTTCAGCGTCGCGTTACGCAAGCAAGAAACTGAACATTTTTTTCTCGCAAGGACGGTCGTGTTTCTTCTCCTCTCTTTCTCCCGTTTTCCTCGGCCGTTCCACGTGATTGGCTCTCGGTTACGCTCTGAAAATTGTATCCGATCGATCTGCGTTTTTGTCAGTGGCTGCGCGCACAGCATTAAATGCTCGTATTACGAATCGATGTTGGTTTCATTAAATTTAGCCAATTTGTTAACGATCGCGATGCTACCTTGCGCCCTTTGTGCGATACTCGCGCGGAACGATGTATCCATCGTTAAAGCAAACATCGGTGAAAAAGTTGGCGAACGGAGCTCGCAGCAGCAGCCGTTCGATTCGACCACTCGAATTGTTACATCCCGACCTCGTTATTCTTTCGCCCGGGAGTAAATCCATTAAAAATGGAATTGGAACGGTTGATTAAATGTATAAATATTGTGCTGTCGGTCTAATATTAATACGTTATTCGCCGCAGACGCGTCAATTCGTTCTTTTCGAACGACTCTGACCGAGGACGCTTTCGGAGAGTGATGTAGCTGATATCGTTGCACGAAACTGTGTCACCTGAAAATTTGCATTCTGTGTTTATTATTCGTATTTTGTTAGCATCTTTTTCCTGACGTATGTCTACTATAAACTCGATTTTATTATCGTGAAGCTTTTTCGACTTTCAGCACTGACAATTTTGTTTAATGCATTTTTAACGATTGAACAGAGTGGAATCGAAAGTGATCACCGTGACATTATTGATTAAGATTGATCTTAGCATCGTAACAATTGAAACAGGCGTTGATTTTATGAGGATTAAGCAATAACAAGCTGAAAAATGTCAGGACATGTACCGGTTACTTTGAATGCTCGGTAGGTTTAGTGTTAACCACGACTAATGCATCTACAGTTGTATTTATAGTCCTTATATCTTCGTAAAAACGATATCGTTATTGCGCGTCTATAAAATACAGGCTCGAGATGGAAGGTTCGCGCAATCTCGATCCAATTAATCGCTAGCCCAGCCGAAATCGCAATCTACGCGATCTAGAATAATTCCGGCGGCATTAAAAATGCGACTCACACGGTAGCGGCCGCAGGGTTGCTCGGGAAATTGAAAGGTTCAATTAATATTACCACAGCGGGGTGGAGTTCGTTATAGTAATTGCTCGGGAGTTTGATGTCCGGCGACCACGAGCTTGTTTTCGAAGCCGCGCGCATTGTATGGAAACACGAATTGAGGTAAGTTTCCTGGTCGGGGAACACTTACCGTACATTTAAATTCGCATTCCGCATGAACTGCGTTGATTGGAATTTGATTACCGGCGCGATTGGTCGTCGACGCGCGGCGCGGGGCGGTACAAAGGCATACTTTCCGGTGTTTCTAATAAATGTTCCCGTAGAACCGTCGAACTGTACCGACGCGGTCACTATGAAATTTCTAATAGTTTGCGGGGCCTCTCCGTCGCAGTTTGTTAACCGGATTCGGAGCAACGTCTCCGAAGTTTCTGTCCACCGTGTAATCGCAAACACGCGGCGGCGTGGAACGCATTAAAAGCGCTCGTTAAGCGCTTAATTCGACGTACGTGACCAATATGAAAACTGTTCGCCGACAATGCGTCTCTTAAACGGAACTGGCCGCGAGCAAAAAATAATTACGCACGCGTGGCTTAACGAGTAGCGTGTCACCATTCCGTTCCGTTCCGGTCCGGACTCTTTGTCGTTCTTTCGAATTTACAGGGGTACGTTCACCCCGGGAAAACGGCATTGATCGGCAGTTCTGCGCGGAAATACACCTTTCAACGCCGCTAATAATTGATACATCTCCGCTACTTTGATAATTCGTCGTCGCTCGCGTTTCAACGCTTCGCCCGGTCGTGTCGACGAGGAATCGCGACCCATCGACCCATCAAGACCCAGCTACCATCGAGACATACTCGAGATAAAAAGGAAATATAACATTCTGCTGAAAAAATCCCCTCCCCCATCCCATAAGGGTATTCATGGCAACGAACTTGCGGACAGTTTAGCTAAATCAGCCACGGAAGCCAGTAGTGCCTCAACATTGCCAATTGCATTTACCGACTTGTATGAGGAGTTCGAAAGGAATGCGCATATGCAAACAAAAAAGATTATAAAAGAGCAAGGATTGATGAAAGGGAAAATATTTTTCAATCATTATTATACTGGAAGGTCTAAGCCATGGTTTAAACACGAATGTCTTTCACGAGAACTTATTGTAACTATTAATCGGTGTAGTACCGATCATTATCGCTGTAAAGCGTCTCTATTTCGTGTAGGAATTATTAGTGACCCGAAGTGCGAGTGCGGACACAGCAGCCAGGATATCAATTATATTGTTTGGCAATGTAGCCTCTTCGATTTGCAGCGATCTAAGCTAATTCATGAACTGCGTAAAATTAAACTTCAATTACCCTTAAGCTTAGAAATATTAGTTGGCCGACTCAACATTAAAGCTTGTTTTCTCATTTTTAATCAATTTAATTTGATTTAATGTAGACTGTGTATGTATGAAAATTTATATACTGTAATTTACCTCAGTGCAGCAGAAATAGATCTCAGTTGAGATCTGAAATGATTAAAATTTTTTAAAAAATCCGAGACAGTAGTGATAGTGGAGCAAGTGTGGGCGAGTAACATCGGAAAACCCGGATCCTTAAAAAAAATCCTCTCGGGGTCTCCGGATGCGCTAAAAATGCACAAATCCGGAAAAACCTGGATAAATGGCAACCGTAGTTATGATTCAATGGTTGACATGTTTAAGGTTCTTGGTTAGGTCTCTGTGATACCAATTCACGATACAATTTGTCCCACTTGATTCGAAGGTAACCGAGCCTCAATTTGAATGTAGAAAAGGCCGCGTTTCGCAAGAGTAATTGCAGTGGAATTAGCAGAATAGAAAATCCAGTTCGCCTGTCGTGCGAATCTTTCGTCCCCGTTTGGAATCCTTGCGCCAGCAATGGCAGCGGCAGCAGTCTAACTACCATCCGTCTAGTCTATAATTGGGAACTCGAAACGGGAACACTCAGATGGGAAGACAGGGTCTTGCCTCGCCAGATTTTTCCATGCCACGAGCCTCAAAGGAGTCGCGAAGGCACGAGGCAGTTAGGAAATCTTTCGCGTGTCGCTCGGCAATTTGCGTGGCGCGTCGTCGTCTCATAGTTGTCTTTTATGACAGCGGAACGCGCCTTTGAACGTTTTCATTACCTTTCACGATTATGTCGATCCCGGAATCGCCGGCGCACCGCTTCTTCTATGATCGACAGGGTCCTCTTCCATCCGCGAAACTATCCCGGGCGAAATAACTTTCGACTGGTTGTGTTTCGTCGTCGCAGTTACAGCGAACTGCAAAGAGCATTATCAACTTCTTAAATCGTTCCACGAAAATGATATATAAGGGAAGTTCGGCTTAGAGAGACGACGGTGAACTTGCCGACGAACCGGCTTAGATACGAGGATTCCTAGGATACAGAGAGTGAGAGAAAGAGAGAGAGATTGGAAGAGGAAACGGTATGCAACAAAAGCGACTCGGGTCTGCGAGAGACTCTGAGTCTCTCGATGCTTTCTCCAAGGTTTTATTTTCCTCTCGGCCCTGGCGAAGTAGTTCGAACCGATCGGGAGGTGTCTCAACCAGCCACACGGAATTCTTAAATTCGATTTGTCTTATTGCGACGACCGCGCACCGGAAAAGTAGTTCCCTTTTTAGCCAAAGAAACCGTAATTCACCGCGTTACACTCCCGCGACCCACCTCTCATCCGTAATCCTTCTATCGCAGTCCCTTCCCGATTGCATTTCAGACGGAGAATAAATAGCGGCGAGAGAAGCAATTTTTCCAAAACATTTTATCTCTTTGGCATTGACCTCGAGCTTCGTTAGCTTTTCATTAGAAAATAATATTTTCATCGAGTAGTATCACCTCTGGAGCCAGTTTCCTGAAAATTTTCTTGATAAATTCATCGAATCGACAAAGTTATGGAACCCAATCCACCGTTCAAAACTTCAAGAGTCTACTTCTTTGAAACTACTACACGAAATAAACTCGAGAACTATTTCTTCGATTTACTCGAAACTTTGCGTAGCCCTACATAAACACCTCCCACGGATCACGCGCATTAAAAAAAAACAATATCATCTCACAGAAATAATTCAATCGCACAACAATCACGAATACCTCCGTTAAAAATCGCCAAGCTTTTTCATTGCGCCAGAGTTTTCGCAATGTCGCATTGCTCTCATTAAAAATGGTTTCAAGTGGTACGTAAACTCGCGGAAAAACGATATCATTTCGAATTTTCAGTTTCAGATAAATATAAACGACGCAGCGCTGCATCGGACCACTTCATTATCGACTGGTCAAACATTATTTCTATCGTGGAAAATAAACAAATTTTTTCCGTGAACAAAAATATAATCTGTCTCCTCGATGCTACATTATGGTCTGTGAAAAATTGTTAGAACTAGTGGTTTAGGATATTTAGGATCAGTCGGGATCAGCATCAGTCTTATTAAAACAAGCACAGACTTTTTAATTAATATCGTACAGCTTTATTACTACATACACACCTGTCGTGGTTCAACACAGAGAAAAAATTGAAACAGTAGTAGAGTATACAAAAGAATAGAAAGAGGGCGCACAAACTATTGAATGGACGCGATGAATCAAAATATAGAATTTATTTCTAATAAAAACTTCATAAGATTCGACTTGACAATTTTCCAGAAAAAAGAAATCGAGACCGCCACCTAATTTCCAATCTGTAATTTTGAACGTGGCAGTCGTCGGGTTGACACTCTCGCGTATAATAATAACGCATGATTTTATCGGTACATGTCGATGGAACTGTTGGAGCTGTTGAAATAATCAACGAGTTATAAAGTGACGCGAGCACAGTGGTGTTATATTCGATCTCGACGTTTAATACTTGAATCAGGCCTTCGTTACTGTTTCATCGTGTGATCGCAAAATAGTCACAATGCTATCTAGCATTTTCGAAAACTGGTATTATTCTCTATAAGAAAGTGTTAACCCATGCATGTCGAAAAATGATTAATTGAAGTATTAAAATATCTGCTAGACTAATAATTTTGTAGGTGCCTCGGCCTGTATGTTTTATTTCGCCGTCTATCGTTCGGCGGAGAAAATGATTTAGAAGATTGATCCATCATTGGTACGAGCCTATTCGTTTCCCGAGCTAGCAGGAAATTACTCTGTCCCTTTTTTGCTGGTCCCGGGGTGGGGTCCGACCGAAAGAAGGCGATCGAGATAAAACAGTGATCACTAAGTAAGATTTTTCTGTTCATCGATTCTACTGGGAGAAGCATTAACTATCGGACCCGTCCTCGGCTCTCCTCCCTCGTTCGGGGAACGATGGTTTTATATTCCCCGGAAACGTCATCGCGTACATCAATCTCTTCCTTAACGATCCTCGTTTTCCTGCTGATCGGGTCTTTGACGTCGTCCAACGGAGAAGAAAAAAAAAATGATGAAATTTGCTATCGATCCTCGAATTAAGACCGACCGGCAAGTATGAGGGCAGCAGATGTACCGGTAATCCGGCTTCTTATTGGAACGCCACTGGATTCGGACGGTTCCTGGTCGGACAAATGAAAAAAGACTCGATGGCAGAGCTGGAAGTTTCGTCTATAAAGCGACCACACCGAAATTTCGTCTTTCATTAGCTACGAAGCACTGCTGACGGTGAGACCGTTCAAAATTTTTATTTAGCCCTGTTTCAATTATTAATGTGGCCACCATTGCTTAATTACGCTTAGAACCCATTCGATTGAGAACAACTACGAATCGAGTATACTATTCTAGAGTTCACTGTAATATTAATTCTTCCGAGAATACAGTCTTGCATTTTCATCAAGCGTAGACCTTGCCGCATCTCTGTAGTCTGACAAGCGACAGACCTCATTCTACTTGCATGGCTTGGGACAGCTCATATTGTACACGTCTGCCAGGTGACGGATGTCATTCTTCCTACTAGATCATAAATGAGACACATTGTGTTAGTACATCTGCGAGGGAACCTCGTTCCTCTCCCGTGCATAGTTGTCTTAATTTCCGTGGTTATTTATCTTTCATTGCAACAGCTTGATTTATTCAGAATTCTGAACGACAGTGTTCCTAGAAACTGTGTCAGACAAGTCTAATATATATCTAATGCATGTAAATCTTGCACTCGATGGTAAAATCATTAAAATCAATAATCCTCACGTTGTCTGGCCAAGCGCAGTCTACATCTCCTGCCGAGTCTCGATCAAACCTCGACGTCGCGAAGCACTGTATAAAAAAGTACGTCCCTCAGCAGAAAATTATCGTGAATAATTCCAGCGCTAAGTATTGCTCCAGATCCCGAGGAAACGTTAATATAAATTTTTAATTAATTCGGGGCTGGCGTCGCGAAGGATTTGAGTATTTCTGGGGGCGTTTGTCGGGTTGTACGGTGCACGTTGCTCGATAAGCCGATGATTAATAAGGCCCCGACGAAAAAGGGGGGCTAAGGAAAGGGTTGATGGATCGTCGATTGAACTGGCTGTTAATAGGAGCAACACCCCCGCGTCTGGCTGCGTGGTCGGGGCCAGAAAAGAGGGGCGGCCAGACAGATTGGTGGGTATTCTTGGCATTACGATGTCACGGCGGCGTTCAATTAGCGTTCGTTAGGCGGCTCCAGCCACTGAGTACGTCCTCAACGAGAGAGTAATTAACGGTATTAGTCGAACGAGCTCGATCGAGAGAAGTCTCTCGTTGGAAGTCGAATAATGGAGCTTACGTTCGCAGCGCGGGTAAGCCACTTATAACTGGACTCATGTCGAGCCATTTACCCGGTCGTTTCATGGGGTAGAGGCCATGCTCATTGCTCCGGTCGGTCCCGCGTTGTATGCCGCGGTTTTTCCTCCTGTTCCGTTGTTTCGTGCGTAATTCTCCCCGATATACGGATTTTTTAAAGCTAATATTTCTTCGGAGGAACAAAAACAAACACGAACAATCGGATTAACGGCGAAGAACGCGACCGGTACATTACTCCCCGCAATGTTAATTAGAAACATTCTTCTCTTCCGAACGAACGGGGATGGACAATTATATGGGGAACCGGGGTCCCGGGTAATATAAGACCGGAATCATTAAACTAAAAATGGGCGCATCATGGTAATGCGTAGCACGTGGCTCGGGAGGGAGCATCAGCCTGTCGACGACGTACGTGTAACTTCTCATAACATGCAAATTTCGCGAACGTGTCGGACAAATTTCAAACAACAGCCACACTCGGCTATTTTATGGGAGATTTAGCGAACGAAAAGCCGCGGGAATTGCGCGGCTTCGTTAATCCTTCTGAGAACGTATTTTGCGATTGCCTTTGGTCCATTCTGAACTGATATTATTACGCGTACTTAATTACAATTCCAGCTGACATTGTTCTGGTTAATTAATTTCGGTTCCATTATCGGTTCGGTCGAATACAGGCCGTTTTAATCATTTGTCTGCTGCGGAAAAGTTTCGACAAGCTATGCCCGTCTGACTACTGCGAGGATTGTTCTACTTGCCGAAAGGCTAGAATCATATTAATCCTTTATCTCTGCGCTGTGTACCCACTAACAGTTTAATTCATTTATCTTCGGCAATCCTCCAACAATCAGGACATCGACAGACAGAATAACATTCCCGCGGTTCAAAGAGACACCCGTGGCAAATGACGTTCCAGATGCACGCATCTCCCGGCATTCACTCCCGAGATTTTGAATTTGTTAGCGGATCCGAGCGCGGCTGATAGGAATCGCAGTCGGGGAACGTTCATAGCGTACGATAACTTCATCGAGGGTGGCACGGCGTGGTGTTCGATCCGACCCTGGCTACGTGTAACTCATCCATAACCCGGGTCCTCGGCCGAGCACGTGCCCCGTGTAAGCAAATAACTAGACGAGATTCGGATATAAAGCGCGCGCCGCACCGTGCCACGCTGCCGTTGCCTTGTCCACTCCACGACAATCCCCCCCTCCCAATCGATCCTCCAGAGCTCCGGAGATTGTTCGAGGAAGTATTGTCCCTTAAGAGCCCGGGCTACCGGTGTTCGATTGATTACGTAACCTCCGCCGTAACCTGTAAGCCCCGGCAAGCTTTAACCTTCGCCGGGGCGATTGCGAGCTTTGCGCGGCGGAGTTTGATGGAACGTCGGGATTAAGCAGCCGTTGTGTAGTATAGCAGGAGAGAGCGAGAGAGAGAGAGAGAGAGCGGACGTCGATGGATCGTGCAAATATACCGTAGGGAAGCAACATAGCCGGGGAAGATCGCAGATTGAAAAACAAAGCGAGTTATCGTTTCGCTCCGCCTTCGAAAAATTGGGAGTTCCCTCTCTCTCTCTCTCGCTCTTCCTCTCTGTATCAGGCCGGAAGACACGCTTTGATTTCGAGAACGAGAATTAACGTTAGAACCACCGAGCCGTCAAAATGGCGGATTTCCAATGTCCTTTTTCACAACCCGTGAAGTTATAGAAATATTGTCTTGAGACTTTGTTCTTGATATACTTCTTCCTCGCCATCTCGGAATGTCGGACACGAACTGTTGCACTCGTCCAAACATTTTCGAGAATCGAGAGTGTATGTACACGCGGCGGCAGCACAAAGAAGCCCGATTGCATTCTGACAGGAATATCAGGTCGACGGTGGATTTAATTACAGAAGCCAGACCTTTGGAAACCGGTCCGCCGGCGGTTTAATTAATTTCGGGTCTTCGCATTACGTGTGAGATAACGCGTTATGCAACTGCGACGGGCGGGCGACCGCGGACCGGTTATCTTTTAATTAGTTTTTATTGTCCCCGATTACATGTATAATTGTGGGCGGCGAGGCCGAGTTCTCGCGGGTGATCGAAAAATATCGCAGCGAGAGCGAGAGAGGCGGTTGGGAGTGAGCAAGAGAGCGTGTACAATGGCGGCAGAACGGAGTTCTCCGTAAGTTTAATTAACATGCGCCGGCGGCGCGGCATTCGCGAGCGCGATCCCGCGTCGACAAAGAGAGATTAGTATTTACCAACAAACTGCATGATCAATGTTCCCAGTTACGCGACCGAAGTCCGTGAAGTTTGACTATTACCGGGGCTCTTGTTAAACTGCGTGTGTGCGTTCGGTATATCGGACAGCCAGATAAGGTACAAGAACGTGTGTTCTTGTTAGCGTTAAGATTAGTTGGTCGGGGCTGGCTCGGCCGGGAACGAAGTAGCAAGTTTGCATTCGCGATCGGAAGGGGGGCTTCGCTGTAACAGATCATAGGACGACGCGCCGGCACCCGCGGTACTCTAATTACCCGAACCTCATTATACCCCTCTGTAGACGGGAGGTTGCGTTAAAAACTCGATGGAATTACTTGGTCGACCGGCGTATTTGATTTGGAAATCCTGCATCCAGCATTCTCATTGCGAATGATCAGTATAGTTAACATTGATATCGTCGGACAAGTGTACGTATGGTTGGAAGATCGTACAGTCTGTCGTTTCGATAAGCAAGACGCTGTTCAAGTTGACTTTTATGTAATCGCGAATGGGGACGCTGTATTATCGAATAACGTGGCCAATTCTGTATCCTTGCACGCTTCGATAAGCTTCTTATCTGCGGACGATTTTGTTTGGGCCGGAAAGATACGGGTCAGGGAAATACAGCATACAGAACTCGATGCAAAGCAAGAGAAACGGGACTCGCAAATTGACAGAAAAGTAGGACTCCAATTATACTCCTTTTTTTGTGTTGCCACTAGGGATGGGATCAAGTTCAATATGTACTCACGAATCCGAGTCAATTTCAATAACCACGTTTCATTTCATGGGTTTCGATTACTACTTAAAAGTAATAATATTTCAATGATTATATTTGAAAAGTCTGCTCGATGAAGAGTATCCGACCAGAGCTTTATTTTTAATTTAATTAATAATCATATTGATTGTCCCTCTCTACTTGCGCAAATCAATTTCTATGTACCTGAATGTGTATTGAGAACCAGAGCAGGATTTTAGAGACTTAAAGCCAGATCTACTTATGGATTAATTAATCCAATAAATCGCATTATTGCAGACTCTAGCACTCTCTATAATCGTATTGAGTTTTTTACTAAGTCTTTGCATACTTTTAAATAACAATTACGCAGAATTATAGGATAATACCATATCGTTTGTACCATTAGTTTCTGTGCATGTCCCTTCTTTGTTATTATACGACTAGTCCTCTATCTTTTTCTATTGTAAACATTTCTGTAAGAGGACTTCGGTCCGTCTTTAATAAATAATAATAATAATAAAAGTATCCATTTTATACAAACTGGTATCAAACCTCGGAATGAGTACTTACAAGCTTCGAAAAGATACTTATAAGTACTTCGATGTTGAAAGGAATCGAATCTTTCACAAGTAGTACTCGAATCTTGGAAATCAGAACTGCACAGTAGGTTTTATGCACTTTCTTTATTAAATTCGTAACTATTTAAGAATAATATTTCCGATAGATTATGAAATTATAGTTATACATGTTGAATTCAATTATGCATTAGAGGACAACATAATTGGTTGTAAAGGTAAAAAAAATAATGATTAGAAAAATCAGAGAATTTCCGGTACGATATTCAGACAAGTTTCGAATCTGTTTGACCAAGATTCGAATATACTTGCAAGTATTATTTCCGTTTACCAAAGTTGTACTTGTAAAAGGTTCGAAACTGTCTGGCATAGGTTAGAATATACTTAGGAGTACTATTTCTGTTTTTGAGAATAGTTATAGACAGTTCGAATTCAATCAAAGTTCGAACCTGTTTACGAGGTACTTGATCCCATTCGTAGTTGCCACCAGTCACCTAAAAATTTTCTACTCTGATTCTGCAAGCATAAGCTGCTTTGATTCTCCTCGTCTGGCCATATACGAACTCTATATCACTCTTCTCATTATCCCAATGCTCATATATTGATTTGTTCCACTAGCTGTTTGCTTAATACGTTTTATTCTACTCGCCTATAACTAAAATCTGACTTGTTCCAGTAGTCTGCCTAATACATTTAACTCTACTTTTATATCGGGAATATCTTATTTCACTGATGCAATTATTTAGAGTCCATCTCACCACATCCTATTCTACTTTCTCATCCAGCGTGGCCTACTCCACTCGCCTGACCATAGGGCGTCCCATTCTACTTCCCGCAGCAAAAATGTCTGCGGGTACCAGTTGGAAACGCTTTCACAGTGCAGCTGACGGTTCTCATTCTACTTTGCCCGTCTCAGACAGGTCGTGTCGCGGATGTCTGATCAGGAACGGTCCACATTCGACCCGACTATTCACGGGATACCGGCACTCTCTCTCTCCCCCCTTCTCTATTCCATCTTCCCGACCCCAATCAGTCTCCAGAGTCCGTATGTACGTGTCTCTTTACTCTGGATCACTTTCTGTGTCCGGTACCCGATGTTTACTCCTAACGTTCCTCTTCGTATCACTGCAAATCATTTCCAGCCTTCAGTCAGAGTCCCGACTACAGCTTCCAGACTCCCGGGCATATATATCGCTTTACGCTCGAGCGAGGACACCGAAGCTCTCGTGCTAGCTGGGTAACGGTGGTGGAGAGAGGGGGAGGAGGGCACGAAAGAATCGTTCAAAACGTGCTTTGCCGCTCGAACACGTATCTATACCGGGGTATGTCACGTGAAAGCCTCGAGCACTCCAAGTAAATACGTGCAGAGCAGCCCCGGCCCTTCTACTACCTTTTCCCCCTTTTCCCTTTTTCCCTTTGGTCCACGCGCGCGCGCTCGATGCCCTGTGTCGGCGACGTTCCGCAAACGAACGGTATGTAACCTATCGACGGAATCTTCCGATTTGTTTGTTGCCAGCCGGCGCGGGCACACCGGACAGGCACAGAGGACGCCGGCAGATTATTCGATTGAAAAATTGATCGTCCCGTCGTTGATCGATCCCACGAACCTCTGCGTTCTATACCTGCCACTAGGAAAATTATCTATGCACATGCTCATTTATGTATGATAATCTTTGTGAAAGTTGCAAGCGATTCTTCAGGCCGTGCCTTCAATAACTAAAGGCTTCAGCTACCTTTGCCGAGCTCTCCAGCTGCCTAATAATAGTCTCTTCAATCACCGGGTCTGAATGTAACCCAATAATATTCTCGTACACCGTGATAGACACAACGGAAGTTGTTAGACTACGTTATCAAGGCAAGAATGATTTTGTAAATTTTACAATACCGCGAATGGAGCGAATTTTTAATATTTTCCAGTCGACAGGCTGGTTTTTTGCAGCTTCGTTAATCCAAATGACACTCTCCGTTCGGAGGAAAAATGAATAGTTTCCAGTTGTAGAATATTCCCGTATATTTTTCATATTTTCTAATTGGTTGGCGGCCGAGGCTTCAATTAAAATTCACCGGTGGATAATATTTAATATATTCTGGACAGAGAGAGACAGTACGTTTTTTCGTATCACGTAATTGGTAGGCCGTGGAACCACCGCTCTCGGCCTTTTTCGTGGGGAAACTTAATTAGAACACTACCAAACTCTCGTTCTTCGTTTCGCGCATAGTCACGACAAAATTTACTCGCCCGAGTTGTATTCAGTTGGGAAGAACAGTGAAGCAGTGGTCGTTCCAATTGGATTCGGTGGCAGTGCGGTGCATACCATCCAAATTACATTCCGGAAGCGTGGCGAAGGAAGCATGGCTGCTTTTTTCCCTCATTCGGTGGTAACGCTCTCCGATCATAATATTTCGGCGAACGAAATCCGGGACAGGTTGCTGGCCGCGGAATAAAAAAGGGAATTTCGGAAAATACTTCGGACCTCTGTGCTGGGAAAGTTGCAGGGAGATGCGAGCGTATAAAAAGCAACACGTAATGGTATTCGACGAGAAAGATTCTGCCGCGAGGCTCATTCAGCCAGATAATGGTTGATCCAGTTCGTATTCACCGCCCTTCTTCCCTCGTGTTCCGCTTTTCACGTCAGATTCGTACTTTGTTCCGGAGAACTTTCCATCGATACAAACCTACCACGAATTTAAAGTATTCCACGGTCGATCATTTGTTCTCGTTCGTATAACGTTCCGGAATCGAATGCCGGCGTGCCGAGAAAATACTTAGAGAGCCTCTCGAAACCGCGATGCGAGATACAGCGATGCGAGAATTCTTTGTATGCTCTTGAAACGGTCCGGTTTGTTGCAGACACTTCCGGTGAATTAATATTAAGTTCTACTTTTGGAATTAGCCCCATTTTAGAAGTCCTAATTTGATTTAAAAGGTTCTCAACGTTGTTATAATTAATTATCATTCGTGTCTCGAAGCATCTTGTAACTTTTTATGTACATAACATCTACAACATTCTTGTAGGAAGCATATTTCTCGCCTGACGATGTAACTCCTCCCATAAAAGCGTGATACAGTTACAACCTCGCAATTAAGGCACAGGGTACACGCAGTTGCAATTATGGTGCAGTTATGTTGTGTTTTAAGACCAGGATAAAACGTAAAATTCCCGTCGTTGGAATAATTAGGACGTCTCGCGTTCTACGTGGCGAAAGTTGATACGTAAATCTGAGTTTTTTACTTTCCATTAGCTGCTTTGTGGAGGCTTGGACACAGCAAAAACTTTAATCCGTTCATTAAACAATTTTTAAATCCAGAAATACCAAGTGTCTGGTCATGAAATTAATGAGATATTGATTCGTTCGAGAGGGTAATGAAGAATTAGCGAGGGAGAGAGTAGACGACATTTAGACTGTGAATTAATCAGGTCAAGCAAACAAAAGATATCATGTGAATTTCATTTCCCATATTTCAGCTGGCGAAACTGTACATTTGCATAAGGATGGGCCGGGCAGGCGGCTGATAATAATTTCACCGCCTTCTGGCAGTCATCGATGGTCCCATTAACAGAAAATTGCTCAATGAATACCGTTATTGAATTTTGCCCGAGCAATCGTATATTTTCCATTCGATTCAGTATCGCCCTATCTCGCCGGAAGTGGGCGAACAGTATGCCGCGACCGTGTGACAAGTATCGTCGTTCCTTTGCCGTAAACGCGTGCTCCATTCCGTAACCGCGCCGCGCTTACGTTAGCAATTCAAGGTTTTTAGCACCCGACGCGTATTTCCCCTCGCCGGGCGATAAAACAGCGGTTCAGAGGTTATTCGCATTCGCCGGGAGAAGATCCGGAAGGCGGTGGTGCTCTCGCAGAGGACCGTGTCCAAGGAACAAACCAGTCTCTCTCTCTCTCTCCCTCCCTGTGTCCCCTGCCCCGCGCTCGCAAAGGAAATTAAACGATTCCGACCTATTTACTCGGCGCGCGGCGCATAACGAGTCGGTTTACGCTCTCGAGTGTCCACACTTCACGGTTTTTACGCGGCACTCCTGCACCTTCTGCACTCTCTTGCATTCCCGTGCACGCGCGTTCCAGAGGAGGAAGAAAATTTAAAAAAAATCGCCCCGAGCGGTTGATCCAGCGACGCGGAAATCTCGAGAGGAATGCTCGCGAGATAGTTAACGCGATCACTGTTGGCCTCAAGATAATTATGAAGATTCGCCGGGATCCTCTGTTTAAGGACCACCCTCTTCTTCTGAGACTGCTTAAGCTCCCTCTGGCTTGGTTTCCGAAACGTCACTCTTTCCCTCTGTTTTGTCTCTGGATGGGAATAGAATTCTTACATAAACTCCTACTGGAACGTGAATTTTGCTGGGACTTGAAAATTATCAAAAAATTTGCAATTCATTCCCAGACGTATTTTATTCTTCTTGACGTAATATAAAATTTTCATTGAACGTCTCTTCGGAGCCAAAAGACAGCTGCTTTGCATAAACTTCCTCAGTCGAATAATCAGCCAGCTGTTTGCGACACAAAAGCGGGTAAACGAAGCAGTTGGGGGGTTCGCTGCGTAAATCTCGAACGGCAACGATGAACGTTTCACTTGAACATCGGACAGACTTGTTGTTCATTGTACCATAGGTTTAATTATACGGCGAGGTTTGTGCATCGTCGATCCCAGGCTTATCGAAGACAATCGGGCCCGTGGCTCGGTCTGTTTCTCTTTGTGCCGGGCATAGTCTCGAAAATCGCCTCGTTTGCATGCGAATTTCTATATGCGAATAAAACATCCTGTCCTGGAGGTTCCGAAGCGCGCATAGCAGCCGCTCCGACCACTATAATAGGGAGAGCGCCGGCAAACTACGAGCAGAAGTTGTTGAAATCAATGGGAAGTGAATCGTGGGCGGTCGTTGTCCCGCCTTTAGAAACCACGAATCGATATGCAAGTGTATTACTATTGTTGTAAAGAGTCGAATCGCGAATTATTTGACGCGTAAATGGTGTCGCATATTGCCGTCGTGCCGTGATCAACGGGTTTCGAGTAATCGATTCGAATCTGCCAACTACAATAGAACCAATAGCCGAAGTTCGTTTATGACGGTATCGTTACGTTCGAGCCAATTTTCTTCAGACTACATCTTGTAATATGAAGTTAATTGATCGATGATAAAATTGTCGAGTTGTCGAATTGATTCGCTCGTAAGTGAATCGTTGAAATTTTTAATTGAACGATGCTCTGTGTACCACCGACAATTTAGTGACCCTGTGCATTATAGTCACTCGGAAATTTCAATCAACCGAGAAGACAGACATCTGATGATCAGTCTCTATTCACTTTGATAATTGGGCAGAAGATTATCATCGCAACGCTTGTGTTCTACTGTGCGCTCTGTAGTAACGATTAATGTAATAGTCGCAGCGTTAATTGGGTTCGTTAATAGTATCATTGCCACGATCTTAATTGATACGTTACATAATGTTCTCATATTGGAATGGCGGTGTAAGATGCATGCGTATCGGTTCAAGGTAATAATCCAGTTATGTAATTAACACTGACGATTCGGTCTGGCTGTTCGATCTAAACCACTAACACATTTTTGTCATAAATGAATCAAATCCGCAGTCTACCAACCATAGACTGTCCCTATTTCCCAATCTTCAAAAAATCAGAGAAATCTACAAAAGATATCAAATCCACGCTTGAAACATAGTTACCCGATCGGCTTCGCAACGAAAGTTCGATCGAAATAATTCGGCAGGCTTATCGTAGCTGATCTCCTCGTTGCTAGAGAATCCCCACGACAAGACTGCGTTACCGCATTATCCTCTGCTGCGCAAACCGCCAAACATTTCAGCTAATCCGTGCCCAAGACCGGGCATAATGCTCGACGCTCGCGAGGTCGGGTTGAACCATGCATTAGCCGGCATCGCGAAAATTCGGTGTTTCCGCGCAGACTTACGGCTGATCTCGAGGCGTCAACGTGCAAACCGCGTTTCGCAAACTCGCCCCTCTGGAGATAATAAATCAACCGGTTAATGCCGGTTACGGTAGTAGGCAGCCAGGCAGCAGCCAGGCAGGCAGGCATGGCTCTAGAGCAAGCTCGAGAGCCCGGCTCCTCATTGTCGGTCACGCACGTGCGTGCGCCTCTCCCATCCGCGTGTGTGGAAGAGTAAACGCGTGTACACGGCCGAGCACGTATGCGCTCGAGTGAATTATGCGCTCGGTCCCCGTGTCCACCGTCACCCCGTAAATTTACATCGCCCCCGGTACCGACTGCAAACCCTTCCGACTGTCCTACCTGCGTCTCCGATACCTGTCTCCATGTGTGCAACGATATACACACACACATTGTATGCATGCATACAGGTGTCGCGTCCCAGACGCAGTCGCAACGTCTTCCCGACGACTTGATGGAGCTACGGCCAACGGCGACACATTGCGCCGGGAAAGTATGGCACCGTGAGTTATTGTCTTCTCCCGGGGACATTGCTACCCGCTAAATAAGACGTTCTCGATCGGAGATGCAGTCGATCGGTTCGTTTGCTACGGAACACGGTCTTATCGAAATTCTTGGCGAGAACATTTGAATGGGTGTCAGCCTGAAGGGCCTACGTCAAGGTTTTGAAATTTTATGGAAGCGAAATTTTGAACTCGCACGTGAATTGCAATAATAAAAACCAGCTGGATTCTTCCATTGGAGAAAGACTGAAAACTGAAAGAACTTTATCACGGTTTGTTTTATTAAATTTTCAAATTAATATAATTTTCAAGAGAAAATTATATTTCAAACGAAATTCTACCTTGTCAAAGTCGGCTAACACAGTGTAGTAATTAATTTCGTAGTGCGAGAGGTGTGCTGATTTTAATAATCCACGAGAGGAACGAGCGCGAAATAAATTGTAGATTGCCAAGATAGAAAATAATATGCTCGGTGTGTTTAAATGAATTTTATTCGACGCAGAGATTCGTCCGGGAACCGTATTTCGTGACTTCGGAACTGATTTAATTAAGGAACCGCCAGAGAGCCAGCGGTACTTTCGTATGGACGATTGTTTCGGCGAATGGCCAGCGGAGCGATGCTATCCAGCGCATGAAATCTTGACGCGGAAATTGGATGTGTAGTGACACGTTTGAAACAACGCCGAGTGTGAGTGTGACGTGCACCGATGAGCACTCGATATTACACTACCGCGGCTCGAACTCGGATCCTGTTAACCCTCTACGGTGGTCACGTCGATAACAATAGTCATCCCGGGCTCGTCCATGCCAATGGAAACTCCTCTTTAAGTAGTAACACCAGAACGCGACCGATGTAACATCGCGTGCTCGAAAGTTCTAATTGAAGTCAACTACTGTATGCCGTAGTCTGCGTGCGCGCCCGAATAACACGCTTCAAACACACCGGCCCGGACGTTAAGGTCTGAATTAAACTCCTAAATTGGTAATTAGATTAATTGGATAACAGATTTTATGAATTTAAAGCAGGACGCGGATGTGCACGCAATCAAATAAAACCGCCACGAAGATTAACATCGGCCGGTGTTTCATCTACCAATATATATTCGAGCCTTGAATTCGCGAATTTAATCTAATCATTCATAATCATTATCAAATGTCTACAATCAACATTTTCCTTATGACTTTCACGTACGAAATTGTTTTCACTCTACCTGTCTGACCGTAGACCGTATCCCTCTCTACTTGCCTGACTATAGAATATTGCTGTTCTACTTGTCTGACTACAAACGAATTCTATTCCACTTGTCTGACCATACACCGCTCATATTCTATTGTACTTTCCCGTCCAGAAAGCTGATCGATTTTTAAAAAGAAAAATAGAAAAAACATTTTATCCTTTAGAACCCTATGTACCTTCAACGTCATACTTTTGCCATTTGTAATTTTCAAGTCTTGTTTTATCGTAACATTAGAATTCAGCAGATTTCATTGTACCTCCACCTCTTTGTACCCGAACAATTTCCGTCCAACGATTTTACAGTTCTGCCAACTCCAGTCATGTTACATGCTTTACAAAACCTCCCCACAATGTACACATTTATTTCAAACCTCAAAAAAACTGCGAACAACATTCTAAAAACTACTCCCAACGTAAAATGACTTCGAAGCGATTAATCGGTTACGAGTCCCGACGTTAAACTATCGATCGGTAATGCGTAACAAAATAATATTGCAAATGTCTCTCGAAAGTTCGCGTGTTCGGAGCGCCGGGGACCGTCTCGTACGTTGTTACCGTCGAACTGTTAGACACCCTGCGCGTCATTAGGGGGACATCGAATCGAAGACTAAACGATCGTGTCGAGAATCGATTTAACCATCGTATCCGAAGCGCCGCCGGCTCTTTAGGGAAACAGACACGACGGAAACGAGGACACGAAGGGGTGGAGGTAGAGGAAGATGGCCACGCGCAGGTTCGCGGACGGGCGTCGGAGTTAAATTAGCATTTTAATTGAATGTACGAGTTCCAAGACACGTTTTTTGTCGGCGCGCGTGTTTCCAGCCGTTTTCGCGCGGCCCGCCGCGTTTCGAGGCGTCTCTAGGCATCGCTCGATCCCCCCAAAATTTATCGGTGCATTATTTGCGCCGCGCCGCGCTGCGCCGCCAGAAGACAAACACGGTTAAGGAACAGGAAGACGTAATTAGAATTTCCGCGCGAGGCCCGTATTAATCCTGTGTGAAACGGCGCATTGATCGATTGTCGCGGATTATTAATCGCACGCCTATCTCCCAGACGTCTAATAACGTCGGACCGAAAGATAGATTCCCATTATTTAATGAGAACCGTCGCCCAATGTGCCGTTTTTAATACTCATCGTTCGAGAAATTGAAAAATCTCATCCAAGTAAGTATCTCGGAGATAAAATTATAGTCCATTCAAAAATTAATTCGTCGAGTTTAACATTTTTCTGTATGATCTTCAATGCTGTGTCTACGTACAGTAAAATTTTTACGTACTTATGTCGAACCGTTCAGTTAAAAATTCTCAAAGTAGCGAGTTCTTTGAACTTAACGACCAGTTTATTTATGTGGATAAGAACGTACAGTTTTTAGTCGTCAACTTTTGCAGAATTTTCGGTAGCAGCATGCTATCCGGTTGAAATACGGCAAGCTGCTCTTTTGTGTGCTAATGGAGCTGGGAATGAAAACAAAGGGGTCTCTTTTCGGTAGAAACGGGCGTGGTCGTGTTTCTACAGCCGGAAACATTATTCGAAGGAATAATTTCGCGTCTTTCGGCAACAAAGTTAGCTTCGATTCGAATCGCAATTGATTAAAGGCACTCCCATGGATTCGTTGTCGCTTTGTGCTTTGTTTTCGAGCATGAACGCGCGACGCATCCCGACGAGCACGCGATTAAACCGCTAAGTCGAGAAACAGCGGAACCGCGTCGTCCTCGGCGAGTGCGTAAATCAACACGACTATAACTCGGGAACGCGTTACCGGAAGCGGATGGGGTAGCTTTGGGGAGGGTTGCCGCGCATACGGGGATTCTCGCGCTCCATCTCCGTAATTTTCTTGTCTCTGTCTCTCCTATCTATCTATGTACGGTACCTAGGTATGCATGTATGCATGCACGTATGTATGCGCACGTTCGCGCACCATCCAGCCACGGAAACGAAAGTTCCACGTCTCGACTCAGCAGCTTGCAGACGTAGTCCCGTGTCTCCGCGTTTCGTCCGCTGACAACTTTATGGATTCTCCTCGGCTACAGGAAGATCATAATTCAATCTCGCCCGGTATAAAATTTTCACTTTTCCGGGCTATCTGATTTCCACGGGGGACAGCTAATATTTGAACGAAATAATGATCAGCAAACACTTTCAACGTTTTCATGTTAAAAACAGAGCTAAATGTCAAACTTCAAATTCTTTTCATTACTGCGTTGGTTTACTTACCATATTCATGGCTACCGGTGGTTAATTACGAGGGTGGATCAATGAGTACGTGTGTTGGGAATGAAAACGCAAATTTTTCAGAAGTTTTTGTTTCTATTTTTCAATACAATCTCCTTTTAGGAGGATACACTTTTCCCAACGTCCTTGCCGTTTTCTTAAACCCTCTAAAAAATACGATTTGTCAAACTCTTCAAAATATGCTTCGCTCCCGACGATGACCTCCTCGTTTGAGCCGAATTTTTTCCCGCGGAATGAGTGATATGGTGCGTTATCGCGATTGTATCGCAAAACACCAAATACGTTTAATGCAAATGGCTTTCAAATCAAAACTAACCCATCTATCAGTGTGAAATTTTGTATGGCGCCGTCTTCAAACACGGTACATATTGACCCGCCCTCGTATATTAATTTAATTCACGAAGTTGGAAGGGGTACGCGATGAAAAAAATATGTTGATGTTCTAATCAGCATCACACCCCATTTTTAAACCGAAATGGTATACTTGAACGAATACTGATGGTCTGATCAGTGGCGTACCTTGCTCTACTTACTTGCCAGTCCGTCGAACCGTGTTGCCAGCTTCGTTCTCCAGCCAGCCACGGTGCTTCCGTCGCGCCGGCCGAATTCCGTCTGGGCTTCATTTAGATCCGATTTTCACTTTTCCCGGCTATCTGATCCGGCGAGGAAAAGGTCGTAGCCCAAGTTGGATGGCGATAGCGTCGGCTGCCGCGAGAGAGACCCTATTTGCGGGGTTCGCTCAGCCGCGCGGATCGGCGTCCCGTAGAACGAGAAAAACCGTTTTCGACGGCTTTAATATTTCAAAGGCATTAGTCGGCCATCTCGCGCGGTTTGCTTCACCGTCCCCCGTGAAACGAGCTTCTCGCTAATCCCCCGGACTAATGGATTACAGATACTCCAGCCTCGTCAGGCATGCACGATGCAAAAATCGGGACGCGCGGCAAGAATCGCGTTCTGTCCAGATTACATTCGGCGCGGGGGCTAAGCGCATTAGCCACTCCGCTTTTCACGGATCAACGTTCTTCGCCTCGCCGTCGTCGTCGCGGAACCGGAAAAGTGCACCGAGCAAAGAAATCCTAGGTCGAAGCTCGGAAACGAGGAAAACTGCGAGGCAGAGATCGCGTAACGGTCGAAGATGAGACAATTGGCATAACAAGCGGCGCGGAATTCACGATTCAGAGATTCCCGACAGTGTTGCCAGGTTGGCCTCGCCCGAGACCGTGGGAGGCACGTGACCTCAAACATTGGCGAGAGGCCAGAACTAATTACAAGGGCTTCCATCCTCTTTCTTCCGCTCGCGGTTCCGCGCGGAGACCGAGCAAGATAGCGAACGCGGTCCATCTTCCACGCCTCTAGTTAGCTTTCCTGGTTAGGTGGAAGGTCCTACCGCGGCCCTATAAATCAACCGCCCAACAAATTCTCGCTTCGCGTCGAAAAACTACCAATGTAACTGCAGTTACGTGCCTCGGGCTAAAAATTCAGGATCAAGAACAGGACGTGCATCTTTTCGAACTTCCTGACTCGACCGCCCGCTTTCGAAACGCTCGTAAACCGCCCACGGTAAACCCACATAAAATCTCGGATAATTCCTCCGCTTGAACCTTCTCGAACTTCCTCAAACTTTCTCAAACCGTCTCCGCACTCGTTCTTCCCTTCACCTAGTTTCTTATTCTCTTCAATGACACCTAATGGCTCTTCTTTTTATCGAACAAATCAAACCACATCCTCTTCAAACAAACCTAAGCAGATTTTTACGTATTTTGTACACGCTCATCGTTATTCGAGTTCTCCCTTCATTTCAATTGATTACTGGCGGCTGGCAAGCTATTATTATTCGCCCGGAAAAATTGGAAACAGTTCTCGTATTCCAGGATCCATCGAGCGTTTTTATTCGTAGAAAGGAGACAAAATCTTTTCCACGGATATGAAACGTATCTCCGAATCGTAAATTCCCGAGCCCCGAGGAGAAGGAACCGCATGTCCAAGCGGAGTAGGGCTGATAGCTACATCTATCTACCGCCGGCTGTGATCGGTACATCCATCGATAACCGTTTATAGAACCGTGACGAAATCTGGCAAGGCCGTCATGTACGTCGTCGAAACGGACAGGGGGATTCGAAGATCGCCGGGATCCGATGGATCTCGATGGGTCTTCCATTATGCCGTGACATAACCTTGCCCAGGTACCAAGGTAAATCTTGGGATGAACGTAGGCTGCCCGATCCGATATCGTTTCAATGGGTTCGGTCGCCGAATGGTCCAGATATCGCAGTGAACAAACAACGCCGCGACGTTCGACAATTTATTCACTTCTGATATGCTGCTCGGCCATCTTGAAACTCCTCTCGAATAATTTCACGTTAATCGGCGACCGGTCGCCTTCGCAATTCGCAAGAACTTCTGACAAATTAATCGTTTTAATTTGTTTGATTTGGACAATTGATTCTACACATTTGGGAATTTTTCTTTGACGAGTTCGTTACCACCATTTATTGATTATGAAATATTGGATATTTTCCATCGATTATAATTTCTCCAAATCTTACACTGTCAAATTCATGTCTCAAAAATTGATCCAACGCACAAGCACCGATAAAATCTATCTCGACTGACGTTCGCTGCTATTAGATCGCAGCATTTCGTGTTAACACTTCTTCGTCGTTGCCGCAGATCGTTGGAGGCGCAGAAAGACATTTTCAACGATGCTTTCCGGCGCAGAGAGTTCAATTTCGCGGTGATACAAAACTTGGTAGTCCGACAGATCTTCCGGAAGACGATCCGTCATTCGTTGGAAATAAATTCGATCGCTGTTGACAATCTCTATTCTGGGAGAAGAATTGATACGTCGCCGCGAGGGGGGAGAGAGGGAGAAGTATACTTTTTTGCGAAGGCGTCAGGCGATCCGGTGGTGAAATATGTACTCGCGTCTTCTCCGCGGTCCGATATGGCGATCGATTATTCTCGACAGATATATTAGACAGCCGTTTCCTCGAGGATTCACCACCTCCCTCTCTCTCTCTTTCCGTACCAGGTGAGCTTGCGCCGGTGTGCATGTGCTCGCGCATCAATTGACGTGACGTAGTGGCGCGGTACATAAATTGACCGAAAACCAACAGCGTCCGTCAGCGACGGGGTCCAAGTCACGCACCGGTGAATTATGGACTGGTTTTTAGACCCGGCTGTTGTTCACGAGTGCGATTATGATGACGTGCCCCGTCGGCGGCCCGACCCCCGGTCATTCTCTCTGTTTTATCACCGAAATGCGAAAGGATTGTCCGCGGCATACAAATCAAAACTCCGCGGCGACGGCTGGCCGAAACGAGTGCGCAGCTTGCCGGTTGTCGATCCCACCCTCCCGTGAATTATCCTAATATTTTCTGCCATAAGGAACGCACGCCGCTCCCGCGACAGGATAGCGCGATGAATAAACCAGTACGGCGTGACGGAGTTCGTGATCCCGCAAGCAAACCCCGGGGGTACCGATGCAAAGAACAGACACCAGAATAATACTCTGCCTAAGGGGGATTCTCGTGTAACTGGTCCAAAAAAAATCGAATTTTTTCAATGTATTTTTTCTTATATAAAGTTCTAAATTCCAATGGAAATAAACTTCCACTCAGGCCAGGTGCTAACAGCTAGTCTCATTGATACAGAAGGATGCTGTCCCGTTATTGAGTGAAACACGCGATGGGAATCCATCAACGTGCCGCGACCATGGCAGCCACAAGTCCGCGAACCTATTCCCGGCAATTATCAGTTCCCATTTGCCGGTTTAATTCCCAAGTCGCCGCAACGAACCGTGAAAACGGCAAAGCGTCGATTTGAAGGGTAATTGCGCGAGTCACGGCAAGACTTGATCCCGGCGGCACGGGGTGTCGCCCCGGCATTAATAACAATATCCCCTATCGTATCGGGATTAATAGTCATTCAGGCCGCTTTAAATTCCCGTTTACCCCGCGTGCACGCGAGTGCTTTATCGCGGTCGTGACTTAACGACTTTTAGCGGCGCGACGCCCCGACGATGTTATAAACGGCTGCGGGACAAGCGGCGTCGTTCCCCCGCGGATTCGCGCGTATCAGGGGAGCCGATAGGGCAGAAATTACGGTCGCCACCTCGCCTGCTCCCGATTAGGTCTCCCGCCAACCCCCGCGGATTACCGAAACCTCCTTTCTGCTCCTGTTGCACCGAGGATTTCTCTATCAGCCGATTTTCCAGCGTGACCATCCAGTTAACGGGGTATTCTCCTTTGCTGGTATGTAGATAGGTTTTTCAAATCACTAAAAAATGTATTATACCAACATAGGGCAGGATGCTTAGCCCTTAATGTGCACTGTTACGTCTGCAGTTGCCTTATGCAAGTTTCGATTAATAGCATTCATATCTGCTCTTTGATATTTTATTTTACTTTCATCAATCAATAATTTCCTTGTCCATGATGGCTGTAACAGAATTGTTAACACGTCTATATTATTTACCCATTTCGTTATACTCACAAGAATCTTCGATTAAAAAATTACATGTTTGTCTGATTAATTGTTGCACGACTGTCGGCGAGTCATATTCGCGCGAGGAATCGAATTTTCGTTAATGATTTTTTTGGCCGATTCCGATTGTAAACAACGCAAAAATTGATTCGCCAGCTACAATATGCAAGGGAAAATATTACCGGAAAATATTACCACAATACAAAAAACACATTTATTGTTCATACCATCGATAACATTGAAAACAGTATTGCCAGTGTTGGGCAAATTTTAATTGAAATAATAAATAATGAATAAACGTGTGATTTTAATTGCAAATAATAACTAAACTTCTTATTTAAGTAAAAATAATTTAAATAATTTTCCAAAGGGACCCCCATTTATTATTTCTTATTTGCAAATAAAAGACCAGTTATTACTTGTATTTTGTATATGCAATGAATACGTGCGCGTTTTCTGTCTGCTATAGCCACCTTTTCAGGTGTAGCGCCAGTGGTCGGGCCCGTCCGGAGAGCCTAGCTGCAGAGTGCGTGCCGTAGGTTATTAATAAATAAAAATACAATTTAATTTATTATTTAGTATTTGTTATTTTAAATAATTCATTTAGACTTGCTCACATAATAAATAATTATTATTATAAATAACTTTTTATTTAAATTTATATTTAAACAATTATTTATTGAAATATTGCCCAACACTGAGTATTTTTCAATTAGCTAACACCAACATTTCATTAAAAAATAACAACAGTTCAGTGCAGGCAGACTTCCATTTAAAAATCGATTTTTGCTGTGTATACTTGTTAGTTTGTACAAATACTAGTAATAATTTGATCGTCCGGGGAAATATTAAACAAAACTTCGGTGACCGTTTTTATCCACATTTAGTCACATAAGAAGAGACGAGAATGTTGGCGAACGTCGTAGAAAATTTTGGGTATCGCCACGAGGCTTAAGAAAGCGCAATAAAAATGGAATCCGTCTTTCCGCCCGTCGAAAAGAGAATACCCCCTTAAGCAGAAACGAAAATCCTCTTTCCCCCGTTGATTGTCCACAACACCCGCCCCCCTTAAGGTCTTTATTGCCTCCTAGACAGCTCGAGTTCGCTGCCGACGCCCGAGTTTATCTTTTGTTCCGGAGCCACGGAGAATTGCTGTAATTTATTCGCCGACCGATGTTGCGAAACGAACAGCCCTCTCCCTCTTTCTCTCTTTCGTTTTCTCTCTATTACGGAACGGCTCTTGACGAGCTGGCTTACCGCGATTTTAAGGAGTCCCTCGTAAAAATACCTTGCCGCTGGCCTGCCAAGGTTTCGCCACCTGATGCGTTGCCACGCGATCCTCGCCGCCATTTCTTTTATTGCCTCACTGTTTACGATGTCCTTAGGAACCTGTTCCGCTTCTTTCCCCGTTGTTTTTTTCTTGTGTTTCGCTCTTTTCGAGGTCTTTGTTATCGTTAAACCGTTTATTCGCCGTGCTCTCGAAGCGGGAATCAGGCTGCGCAATTATGGCAACCTTTTTCTCTCGCAGATTGCGCCGGGCAATTCCTGGAATCTGTCGTTCGCACATTCTGCTCGGGGGAAATCGAGCGACATGGATTATCGAGGATTATAGCAATGGGCTAATTCAGCGAGCTGTCGTTAATAGTAATTTCTTCTGGGGCTGCTCTTTGGTACTTGAGAATCGATTTTTTTCGGGGAATAAAGGTATAAAAATTATCATCATTATTTTCATGGCAGGTCGCGATATGTTTCACCGTAGGTATGCAAATATTCCATTTCTCCTTTTCTCTCTCGGATTTCTTGAATGATTGCGAGCACGATAAATTAATTTTCATAGTTCGATGCATTGCGGCCGACGAAGGAATTTGAATTATCGAAAGCAATATAACGCTTCGTTCACAGCGCCGAAAGTTATTTCAGTTCGTTAACCGCATTTGTGCGGCATCCGAACCAAAACAACAGCCATCGAATTCAATCAGAACCGAGTATTCTATCTGGTTCCTAAATGAAATCGCTATCCTTAGATCGATAACGGTAGAAATTGGAGTAGAATTCTACAGAAAATGAAACTCGAACACGCTCGAATTTCTACTAATCGTTCGAACAATTGTATTTTACAGACCCGATGAAACTTTTTTATATTTTTGTGGAAAAATTCCCGTTTCAATCCGAGAACCATGTTCGTAACACAGAGCGCATTTGACGCGAGTTAATTACCACCTGTTCCGATCGATACAGAATTCCACAGTAGTACAAGTAAAGCGTTAATTAACCATTCGAGTAATGTACATCCGTAATCGATATTGCATTGAACGCAGCAAGTATTAATGGACTAGGAATATTTATGCATTTCACAAGTGTGCCAATTTCCCAGAACCCAAGGAAACAAGTGTATTGACAAGCATCAATGACATGTTTATATTTATTTAGATGAACAATATACAGCGAGTATAAAAAGTACTCGTACGCCCTTTAAACTAGAATAACTATTTTATAATTGTACCGAACGACCTGATTTTTTATAATCAATTAGAAGCATTGGTTTACGATATGATATGCAAAAAAGATTTTCCAAAAATTATCATTTACAAAGTAACATGCAAAAATAAAAAAAAGCATTATTTAAAACTTTTTTATTTGGGCCCTTAGAGAAAATTTAAAATATTACATATTACATATAAATTTTACGCTTACTGTACGTCTGTTACACACAGGTTTTTACAGAATAATTTCTGAGAGTCTGTCCTTGCGTAAATATCTGAAGTTCGAGTATTAATTAATTGTTGTTTATTCACCGTTTAACGTGTACGACGCTTTGTCTGTTTCAGGTGAGTCTGAACCGCAGAGACAGCGAAACGAGATCCTATGCGAAAGACCTTCGTCGCTGGAATTGCGGGTTACATCGGGACAAGCTTGTTTAAAATGCAAACATACCTTCGACACGAAATTTCTGGGCTAATTACATTCAGACTGCGTCTTAAGAACACCCTGCCAGCCGAAATTTTGCGACAACGAGTTATTAGACTCGCGTGTTGCATTTAATAGCACGAAAAACGTCACGCGAGACACTAATTACGTGTTCGCTTCTGTATTTTATGACGTAATTCACTCACGTGATCCACAATATTTTCACAAAAGATTACGCTACCAACATTCCCTTTAATATTCCAAAAACAATTTATTCCCAACGTAAACATACACTGGACAGTGGGAGCTCGCGACACAAACCAATATGTCTCAGACACCGTGCTCTAATTATTTTAGAGGCCACTCGCGGGAGCCAGAGAATCAAATTAAAACTTTCGAAATAACAGATATTGTTGCGCCCGCGGCGGGATGCACTTTTGTAATCGCGGCGGGATATTCACTTTGAAAACTCCATCAGGAATTTCATCATTTTACGAAACCATTTTGCGGTTATGATCGATCATCCGGGGGCCAAAGGCGTACCTCTTGAAAATTTTCTATGGGGAGTTTATTCGGCCATAAATCCGGAATGTAATCGCCGCAGGAACTACGCAGAGCTATTGCAAATACTTTAAGTGCGAGTGGCCCGATGGTCACGGCGCGGCGGTCCGTGAAAAATTTCGGTCGGATAATCGAGATCATAGGTACGCCATAAAATCTCCCATCATTTTTAAGGTCGTGCTTCGAGCGAGCTTACTAAATACAAAAACTATCCTCCCGATGTATGTCCGTCGAATCTTGAAACCAGCACGCAACGCCATTTTTCACTCTGCGTAATATTTCACAACTTATAAAGTGGAACACGATACAATAATATATTTTTAAACCCTTCAGTTCACTATTTTACATGTGATCCATTTTTGTCATAAAGGCATCAAATTTGCTTACCTAATTCTAACGAATACTGTATAAAATGAATTCTTATAAAATTTGCTCACCTCGCATTACTAAAAATATATAATATACAGTGGGTAACGAAAGTATTCGAACGCCCTTTAAAATAGAAGAACTTTTTTATAATTGTACCAAACTACCTGATTTTTTATAATCAATTAGAAGCATTGGTTTACGAAATGATGAGCAAAAAGGTTTTTCAAAAATTATAATTTACAAGGTTGCATGCAAAAATAAAAAAGCCATTTTTTAAAACTTTTTTATTTGGGTCCTTAATGAAAATTTAAAATATGTATTTTGTAGATCTATGTTATTTATACACATGTTGAAAATTTCATCGAAATCGATTGTCATACACACGAGCTACAAGCGATTAAAAATTGTGAAATTCATAGTTTTCCACGACTTTTCATCAGTTTCTGCTTAAAATACACAGAATCGTACATCCTCCGATGCGTGTCGTTTTTTTCTGCGTCAACTTAACATAAATTTACAAAATATACATTTCAAATTTTCTTTGAAGGTCCAAATAAAAACGTTTTAAAAAATGCTTTTCTTATTTTTGCATGTAATCTTGTAAATTATAGTGTTTGGAAAATCTTTTTTGCATATCATTTCATAAACCAATGGCTCTAATTGATTATAAAAAATCAGGTCGTTTGGTGCAATTGTAAAAAAGTTATTCTATTTTAAAGGCCGTTGGAATATACTTTCGTTACCCACTGTATTATGAAAAGTACTATACACGTACATAAGAGGATTTTGGAAAAACTGTATGAAAACGTGGACCACATTTGACAGATTGTGTTCTACCTTATTTTTCATTATTTATCACGGGAGTGGAAATGTTTCTGGAGGCTCGGCACTAATTTACTTTGGCACAGATTTGCGCGAAGTAACGTTTTTCGGTTTCGTTAATTATAAACCATGTGGGCAGGTAACAGTGACCGACGGTCCGGTCGAAATCACCGGAAATTGAGTTTCGAGGGGAACTCTTTCCGAAATTCGTTCGAAGCCGTGAACTATTCGCAGCCGGCAGGCTGTTTGTTCAGCGGGACACTTCATGAATTAAACGCAGCAAGGAGTAATTTCCCGGTCTGTTTCCTCCATGGTGTACACACCGGTTCTTTCTATTTCTTTTTTTCTCGGTTATTTTTTCGTTTGCCCGAAATAAAACTCGCAAGGGTAAGGCCAGGCGAGAGGAGTGAGAGAGGTTCGCACGCGCGACCGTTGGTCGTGGAGCATAATTGGGTCATAAATATGTATCAACCCGTGATCTCTTTCTCCTCCGCAGCGGGGCTGAGTTATGTATTTTAATTACGAGCGTTACTAAACATATGCTTTTTCATTTTTCCTCCAGTAAACAAATTAACGAGCACGAGGACGGGTGTCGCATTTTCCTTATTGCAGCCCTTATTGCCGCGACCGACGAATATCCCGACTACTAAGAGGCTGAACGTGTTAATTATCGCGAGAAAAATGTTCGCTGCGTTCCCTAACAATCCCATCCAGACTATAATTTCTCAACGTTAAAGCTTCAATGTCTTCTAATTTACCCTGGTCACTCTCCTTCCGCCTGTTTACCATTCAAAAAATAATTGGTAAGTTTATTACTGTTGGAGAGTACAATACGTTCGAAGCTTACAAGAAGGAAATATCAACAGAAAAGAACTTCGAAAAGAGAACAGCGAGTGAAAAGAGGTTGGGAGACTATGGCTCGAGCAATGTAAGCTGGTAACTCGTCTGCGAGGAGAAACGTCAAGTAGTAGTGTCTTTAATCAGACAAGCGTGATGAGCAGGATCATTTCTGCTCGGTCGAAGGAGGTAGAAATGTCTGTAGTCAGACGGGTGAATCTAGGACAATTCAGCACAGACAAGGGAATCAGGAGCGGCTTTGATCAGACAAGTGAAGTAGGAACCTCTTTGGTCAGACGAGGGAACTAGACAATGTTTAGTCGTGCAGGTGGAATAAGAATGCTATTAGTCAGACGAGAGAGTGAAATACTGTGTAGTCGAGATAGTAGAATAGGAGTACCTTCGGTCAGACAGTGAATGTACAGTCAGACAAGTGGAATAATAATAATATGCTTGGTCAGACAAATCCGAAAGAAATTGTCGAATTGGACGAGTGAAATAAGATTGCTTCTGTCGGGCAAGTGGAACGAGAATATCTTTGATCGGACAAGCAAGGTACATTGTGTTGTCTGACCAGAGAAACAGCAATGTCGAATACACGGATTACACGCGATGTATGAATAACGTGACCATTTATTTTTTTCCTCAAAACGGGACATCTATTAATTTTTAGGTAATAGTATGTGTATTCAGGAAAACGCATATTTCTTCATAGTTTCCATTTATTAATGAGAAAAACAGGAATGAACACGTGAAAAGAAATAATTTATGTGGTCTTATATTTTTCTGAAGTACAAACTCTTCAGTGTATGTACTTACAATGTGTGAGACTTACTGGCATGCCCTAGGCTAAAGTAGACACTACCGTCGGATGATTTTTAGATTTTTCGCATCCTTTTTTGAACCTGTTAGCGTGGGTTGCTCTCTTTCTAGAAACGGGACGTTTCGGCGTCCCGAAGATGTGCTTGGGGACAACGGGACAGACTACCTAAAAACGGGACGTATGGTCACATTATGTATGAATGCCTTTTAAATAACTTTAAATAAATGTTTTATACATATTTTTCGCCATATATTTCCGGCATTACGAACCGCAACAAAAGATGTGATGAATAAACATTGTGTATTTTGCAACGAAGAATTTATTCATTTAGTGAGATTGTTCGAGAAGCCATTTCATCAGTGGAACAAAACGTCTCCCCTGAACAGGGGAGAAGAAAAGTCGTTGTGTTCTCGTTAATTATCAAATTCCCGGATATCCCGGTGGCTGCCTGCACGACGGCAGCAGTTGATCATCGTTAGGAAAATGTTGCACGGAGCCAGCGTTTTATTTCAATTCTATCCTGGAGAGAGTCCCCTTTCGGTCAGCGTCGTTCTTCCGGCTGGTTTTTCCGTGCCCCCGTCCTCCTTTCGGCATCTACGGTTCGCTTCTAATGGAATGGGATTTACGTGTCTATCTTTCCAGCTGTCACGGCAGCATCCCGGGAGGCCACACTGTTCTTCGATTTCAAAGAAACGCTCTTAGTTTCTCGGGCCAGCTCAAAGCGATAAATAAATCCACGAGTTTTATTGTGAAACACCCCGGCCCCGAAGAAAATTCAATGGACGAACCCGGGCGCGGAGGCCCGACCTTCTCGGAAGTGCTTTCAGCACAGCCGAGGAATTAAGAAGGAATAATCCGCGAGAGACACGGCCGGATCCTGCCGACCCCGTCTTTCATCGAAGTTTATAGTCTCGACGGCGCTGGCATTCCCAACGAAATTTTTATCCCCCGACGGAGCCCGGATCAAACGAATGGATTTACTACGTTTCTATCTTGATCCGATCACCCACTCTTCCTGCTCGTCCTCAAATTTCCCGAGACCTCACAGCCTCGACAAATGAGCGACGAGTTCCTCGAGATTTCAGACACTTCAATCTTCTTTCATGCCCGCAATTCATTGCTCTATTTACTTGGGAAAAATACGTACAGCTTCCTATGTTCAGTAAATTTTAATCACACGCTTCATATCTAACAACCTCGTAGTTTATTTTCACCTCCCGAAGTCAAGGAATACGTGGAGCACAATTTTAATTTCAACGCTGCTGTCTCGAGTAAAAACAGAATTAAATGGAACGGCGTTGATTGCAAATTGGTATTGTTGTTCCCAGTGAATAAAAGATGAAATGAAACTGTGCATTTTACAAATTAGCACAAACAATAATGCGCAGCAGATTTCTGATCTCAATACTGTTGTTTCTAGGGAATATAGCCTGTAATGAAAATTATGTATTTTAGGAATTTCATAGATTTTCACGCGGTCTATCTGCAAAAGACGTTCTGTATGATTTTAGTCAAACTTTCTGACGCATCTTCAGATATTTTCCGGAGCGTTTACCGAGCTGATTGTAGAATACGGTCCAATGTCACCGGTTTCATATATCCGTCGTTGCTCGACGAGTTTCGATTTTTGTGCGGCTGTACGCGTAGCATTTACATGCTCCCCTCAATGCCAGGCATTCTGCTCTGTTTGCGCCGAGTTCATGCGGTACATGTTTTTTCAGATTATTTTTCCACATTTCCGCCTCTTTGACTGTTCACTTGAACGTTCCGCTGCTTGTTCCGACGAGATCGATGCTCCTTTTTACCCAGCAGATCGCCAGAAATTATATTCGAGCATCCAAACAACCAGAATTCCATGGTTTTAACGTTAACAATGTTTGTGTTAGATGATTGATAGATTTCTGATCTGGAAAACACTTTGCTCGATGCATGTCTGTCGACGATTCGTTTGAATTCACAGGGAAATAGAGCGAGGGAGACACTGAATTCAAACACGCTGCGATTACAGAGGCAATCGCCGTGATGAAGCAGAGCAGAATAGAGATTCACAGGTGTGGCGTGACACCCTCTGGTTGTACGAGTACCAAAGGATCGTTTACAGTCAGACAATTAACATAGGAACGTCATTGGTCGGGCCGGTGAGCTAGGGACGGCACTTATCCGACAAGTAGAAAGTGACTGGCCAGTAGACTGAGGGCGTTTACGCTTGTATAGTGTATACTGAAACTGGGAAACTCCAATGTCGCTCTCCGCGTTAATTTAAACGTCAAAGAAACGTTCTCGAAATCTTTGTGTAGCAGTCCAGACTGATATTTGGGAATTTCTTTTATCAGGAACTGAAGAACGTATCTGTGTGAAACTGAAAATATTGAAAATAAACATTTTTATATACAGCTGCGGCGAAAATTCGAGTGATTATTCAGTAAGAGAGTAAACCAGTTGTGAATCGTCCTTTCAAAAATCATTTTCTAAATCCTCTCACTTCCGCCTCGAAAAACCTGCTAGAATCAAAAACCAAAAATACCACACGTCACTGAAAGCATCCCCGAATACACCCTTAAACCCCAATGATCCCGGTTGCATCCATCCGCCGCCAAAAAATTCCCGAAGGAGCCCACCTCTTCCGCCGTCTCCTAAGTAGAACGGCCTTAAATCTCCGCCCGTCGACAAGTAGATCAAGACCGCCTCGATCAGACAGCCAGAACGAATCAAAGCCGGAACGAAAAGAAGGAGCGAGCGGGTGCGATGGAAAACGGGACGCGTTAACAGATTTTTCCGGGCATCCATCAGAGCACTCTTCCGCGGTTCTCTGGCGTTGGAAGCGTTGCGTGGGCCGTATTCATATCGGCGGTTCTTTTACCGCCTCAGACAAGGGAACTGAATTAAAAAACACAGCGTGCCGGCAGCTGCACACGTTACCGCGGGAGACAATCTCCGATAATGGACCGAGCGAAACGGAACGTGTTTTTGGTGTCCCTTAATGGGTCCATTGTGCCGGCGTATCGTAACGCCGCGCCGCTCCGCTCTGCGTTGCACCGCGTTGCATGGCGCCGCGCGAGTTGCATCTCGACGCCTGGAATCGAATACGGTTTCGTTTAAAGCGCAGAGCAGCGGCCAGCTCCGAGCCCCGTGGAGGCTCGTTGCGTATCGCACGCATCGGCTCCGATCCGGAACAGCCCTCCGGGCGAACTATACTTTCCGTTTGGTGTCCCACCCACGCCCGCGCCGTTTTCAAATCGAGTTCCCGGCGTAACGAGATCGCTCCTGGGGCTCGTTACTCCATACCGATGTTCTCCAGTCGTTCGACGTCGCGCTTTCCCCCTAACCCGTGGCATCCAAACAGTCCCTGCAACTCTGCCGCTCTGCCTTTCACACCTTTCCAACCACTTTCTCTCTCTCTCTCACAGCCAGAACCTCTGCTCTTCCCCTCTCTCTAAGGTCTAGAAACTCTCCTCTTTCCCTCTCTCCTTCTCTCTGTCTTGCTTCTCAGTCTCATCTTTCCTCGGTTCCGTCGACATCGAGGGAAACACAGGAAGAGCAAAGGGATGAAAGGACCGATAGCGTACCGAGACGGTGTTGCCACGGCGTCGTCTCTGTCATCGTAACTTCCGGTTCCCAGGGAATGAAGCTCGTTCCGTGGAAGTAACGCTTCTGCTAATCGAGCCCGGCTCCTTCGGGATCATGGACGTATCAAAGTACTGTTTTCCTCTCGCCGTCTTTGTCCGCTCGACGGTATGTTCCACTTTAGCCTGGCTCTCGATGATCTGCTCTCTCGGTTCGTCGATATTTGATAATGCGAATGGTCGCCTTCTTCTTGTTCTTCTTCTTCTATGGCTGGATCTCTTTCTGTCATTGCTCGTTTTATTGGCGCAGGAGAACGGTCTGTTTCGAGGGTAATGGGAGTGCGAATAGCCTGAGGAATTCGTGTGGGTGGTTCCAGGATGTAGAGGGTGGCTGGATCGTGAGAGTCTTGGCACATAGTGGAACGGAGATGTGCATTATTAAATTGTGATTTTAGTTAAATTTTCGTGCGTTGTGAGCGATTTTCTTAAAAAATCCTAAATATAAGGCACGTGAACATCGAAAAACGTGAACACATCAACTTCTGACACAATTATTGGACTTCCAAAATTAATTTCGGTATTTTAAAGTGAAATAGAACCCAATTTTTTTATCCAAGCAATGAACTTTTGAATACATTTTTATCGGCCAAAAACTGATCCAAGTGCGATTTCAGGTCATCATTATTTCACCTTAAACTACCGAAATTACTTCCTTGCCAACCCAATAATAGAATTATTTTAAAATTGTTAGATTTGTTACACGATATAAAACGTTCAAACAGCATTTTCATGCAGACTCTCTCTATTTAATAAAGGATAAAAGGCATTCACTATTATTTTAATAGAAGAATAAATTTAAAGAATTATAATTTATGACAGAGTCAATGTTTTCACCTGCCAACTTGCGTCCAGTTTTCGAGCTTGTTAATTAACGAAACAATGGATCCCATCGATTCATCGTTCCCCCGGTTTCCAGCACGGTGCCAATTTCAATTTCTTTCTTCGGATTTAATTCGTTCCGCGCTAGAAAGCGAAGGGAACGGAACACGATTCTCGAAATGTTTCCTTTGTCGCTCGCTACAACGTCAAGTGGATATCAAATATTTCCGTGAGCCGTGTTCTCTCTTTTTCTCTCTTTTTCTCTCTTTCTCTCTCCGTTTCTCTCCCTTTCTCTCTTTCACCCTTGTTCGAAACGAACAAGCCAAGAATTAATGGTTCGTGTATCGTTCTTATTCTGGGTTCATTTAACTTCCAACGTGATTCCGACAAAGTGAAACAGCCCGAGTCGGACTCGAACTGATGGAAATCACGTAATAGCCTCCAACGAACAGTGTAATTTACCGGGGCTGAATGAAGTGCCTTTCGTTATTGAACGGGGCACACTTTCCGCGGCTAAATTGCGAGGGATGAACGTTTCTGCAAACGGCCGCGAAGAATCGCCGAGAAAAACGGAACTTCTGCAACGGGGCTATAACAAATACTGTCATTATAAAACAACGGGCGTAGTTAAAGTGCTATTTTCAACACGTTTACGACCGTTTAATGCCTTTTAGAAGTCTAGGATTCACAGTTAACACGTTCAATCCGGAACCAGTGGCCGGAAAAATACCTCAAAGTGGAAGTAATTTATCTCAGAGGGAACGGAACCGGAGAATTCCAAATTTGTTATATGTATGTAGTTATTAACAGACTGCGTATCTTGTAACTAGCAGTTACAACGTGAGTTTAACTTTGAAAATTGTGTGGCACATTGTAACACACATTCAAATAATCTGGCAGAATCTAAAAACGTCCGTCGAATTGGTAGAAGATTTTCCTGGAAAGCAGACCATTCCCTGGGAACTCGTCCCGGAAAATAAGCTTAAGTTTCCATCAAACTGCTGCGGAAAACTGACGTAAAGGGGCGATTGCTTTTTCGATACGAGCCCGTGAATAAGTTAAGAGAAAATGTCCAAATTTATCACGCGAAGGAGCAAAGAATTATCACGCTGATTACTGAATTTTCGGGCATTTGTAATTTTTATGGATTAACATCTGCAGCGCGACGGACAGCAATGTGACAGACAAGTAGTATTTTAATACTGTCGTCGGACAAGCAAATTAAGACGCATTAAAATAAATTAAGGACATGTTGATGCAAACTTTTTATTGGAATTATTCGCTGTGAAATGTGACAGTAACTAATTATACAAACGAGATAGAAAATAATGAGAAATTTCCATCGGTCGGAAAGAGAGATGTGGGTCAAACAGGAGGCAAAAGATTTCTGTTAGCCACTGGAAACGGGAATGTTTTCTTAAAACGTTCGTTGGACGGGGTTCAAATAAAATTAAAATTTTCATGAAAATGTTATCGGACAGTTTTTAAGCGGAGTATGATCGGGAACCGTTCGATCGAGCCGGTGGAGAACGGCATAATTAAAACTCGGAACGGTCAGAGAACTCGAGCACAGCCCCTCAGATCATTGACACGAATACAGTGGCGGTTCGTGACCCGCCCTCGCGACAGGGGATGAAGCGTTCCGCTTGATCCGAGCGGAAATGGATTGTGATGCGTCCTGTAAAACGGAAAGTTACGAAATGTATGCGGAGCACTATCGAAAAGTGCTGGTCACTCGACATCGATGGATTTTCTTTTCCTCCGCGCGCTGCCGAACCCCCGTCCCCCGCGCTTCCGGTTTTATCGACCCCTGTAAAACACGTCGCCCCGGATCAAGTTTCACATTTGATTTCCGTCTTGCTTCTACCCCGTTGTCACCATCGGGATTCGGTGCCGCTCGCTCGCCAGTTTTCCATTCCGCCATAACGAATACCGTACACCGTCGCCTCTGGCCGATTGTAAAACGTAAACGCGGAACCTTTTGTTTAACCTAACGCCAGAGTTGGGCATTAATCGATTAAAATTTTTATCATGATTGATTCATTGATTAATGTGTACGATTAAAAAAAGAAATCATCGAAAGATTGATTCAACCGATTGATGAAGTTAATCGTCAATCGTTGATTAAAAGAAGAAATCATCGAAAAATCGACGATTGATTCAACCGATTGATGAAGTTAATCGTCAATCGTTGATCAAAAAAAGAAATCATCGAAAAAAAACATAAAGCACGTACTGTGCGAAGTACGAGAGAAAACTAGCGGGAAGGGAACGGGCAAAGAAGCCTGACTATTCAGATTGCCTTTGCGTTCCTCTAGCCCCGTTCCCCTCCCGCTAGTTCTCTCTCGTGCTCTGCACAGTAAACAGAGTTTGTATATATAGACCAAATGACAATGCACCTAAATTCAGTTTACATTTTTTTCGGTATTCATACAGTTTTGATTCCGTATTTCATTTCGAAATTTCAGCAGTTAATCATTAATCAATTATCCGATTGACGATTAATATTCGTTAATCGCAATTAACGACTAAAGTAGAAATTTAATCGTTAACCGCAATTAACGATTGAAGTAGAAAAGTCGTCAATCGTTGATTAAATTTTTGCCCAACTCTGCCTAATGCTCGGCACGATCCCGAAAACAATGCCGCGAAGAACCTTCTGCCAAATGGTGTGAGAAAGATTAATTGGTGACGATCTTCAGTGGTGACAAAAGTTTTCTGTCTTGGCTGCTAGAATAATATCTGAATGCTCGCGAGTAGAATGGTACTCGAATAGTCAGTCAATTAGAACAAAACCTGTATGGCCCTCCAAGTGAAGTAACTTCTGAACAATCAAACGAAATAATACCAGGAGTTGAATGCGATAAAGCAATTGGAGATGGAAGTCGAACAGGCAGAGTAGGATCGAATCTGTACAGAAAAAATGTGATTTCACCCACCGCTAAATAATAATAATTTCCTTTCATTACAATGAGGGATTAAAGCGAGGCATTCGAAGCCAGTCGATCGGGAATTTCTGTACCGAATGTTTTGAATAAAAATAGGACTGAAGTAGTGGATCATCGGGGAAATGTTACCGCGAGTACCAATCACGTTGAAAACCGCTCGTGTTTCGCTCTTCGACATGCCAACCGTCAAACGGTCAAGCGGATCGACGAAAAAAAAAAAGTAAAACGAGAGGGCGAGAGAAAGAGAGAAAACAGATGGAAAAGAGGAGAAGGGCTGCATAAAATGAAAGCAACGTCGATGGCCGATCTTTTCATCGTGAACGCGAGCTATGGAAGACGTTTACTCGATTAATGTCGAGAGGGACTTAACGAGGTCAATTTCTAAATTAGACAGACCGGCAATCTGGGGATCGAGCACCGCTCGCGGAAGCAATCGCATTTCCCGCGCATCCGACGTCTCGATCAATCGATAAAAAGGATTGGGGATCGCTGGCCGATCCATTAAATTTGCAAGTGGATAGGGACGAGACGTTTGAAACCCCGTTTACGCTGGAAAAAGGCCGACCAACCGACTAGGACTAGAGAGGGATCGATGGATCAGCACCCGAGTTTTACAGAAAATTTTCATCGGCCCCGTGGCATCGCCCGATTTTAATTACCGTTAGTGCGCACGGTAAACTGCGAATCGCGTTACGCATTTTCGATAAATTCGCCATTGCCGCGAACCGAACCGGGCCGGGTTGAGCGAGCATGATCGATTCTCCGGGTGCTTTGATGGACGTATTTCGTATAACGCCGCTCTGCACTGTAAAAAAATCCAGCTCCCCGGATATAATTCATAGTAATGCAGCCATTGCGTTGGAAACTTTTTTCTAAGCTTCTCCAGTCGGCTGACTGCGTTCCCATAATGCCGACAGAAGAATCACGGTGTAAGCTGTAATATCGTTGGACAGTAAAGGTCGCTGCCCACTAGACCGTAACCTCGGCGCGGCGCGGCGGAGCGGCACGCTGTTTGGCATTGCCTCCTATGTAGTACAATGGGGGTGCGTCCAGTATACCTGAGCGGCACAGCGTCGCAGCGCCCGGTAGCGCCCCGGAAAATTTGCGCCCACTAGACTGTACCGTCGGCAGGCGGAGCGCAGCGACGCGCCGTGTTGCATTGCCTCCTATGGAGTACAATGGGGGTGCGGCCACTGTACCTGCAACGGCGCGCGCCTGCACTCGGCGACAAAAGGGAATGCCTCGGCGAGGATATACACGCAGCAACACTCAGCAGCACTTTCTATTGCACCGTTATTTCAACGTTTAATGTTATATTGTTATAGATCGTTGAATTCGTCTCGATACCAGTGAGAATGTTATGCAATAAAAAATATATGTTAATATTTAAAAATTTGAGGTGACCCCTTCAGTTTTTTATAAAAAATAATTTACTTTCAATTTTTTATATGGTGATTTGTAGAAAAGTGAATACTGAGCAACTTTTGTTGGAAACATTTTTTTGTCAGATCATCGGATGTAGAATATTTGGAAAATCGCGTTAGCAATGCTCATTTGTGGTGAAAATTCAAAGTGTCAAAGCGGCAAAGGAAAATTTAAAGTAGTTAAAAATTGTTTTTTGCCCCGTTGTGGGGCAAGTTGTTCCTAAAAACTAAAATTTGCCTAAAATTAAATGGACAAATATTTCAAAGCTGCTTTGCCATAATCCTTTCTTGATGCTCATTAAAGACGGTTCTCTTTTTTTTGTATCCTATTGTAGTCTCTTGTCCATCTTTTCGTTTTTTAAGAAATCGGAACAAAGTCAGGTGGCAGATGTTGAAGTTTCTCGCGATTGTTGTTAATGAAAAGAAAAGATGCATACGCATACATTTGCTGTGGGGCAAGTTGTCACGAAACAGTGTCTTATGAATAATTTATGTAAATACGAATTTTGGTAAATTTTACAAATGACAATAAAATATATTTATCGAACATAATTATTATGCGTCTTTTCACGAATTTTATAACATGAACTTGTTAAAATTTTAGTGAATATCAACGAGATGTCTCGCTTACTGTCGCGAAGCAATCGTGAAAGACTATACTGAAACCAAGAAAGTAGTGACACATTAATTTTCCACTGATGACGTATGAGGAGGGAGATAAATGGAGATGGAGAGAGAGGGGGAGAGAGTGTGTGTGAGAGAGAGAGACTTTAAACCAGTAGACACAGTCCGAATTCTATCGGGTTTAGACTTTTCTTCATGGGAAGAAAGCCACGAACTGGCTCGTGTCACTTCCGTGAGAAAATTTTGAGAAATAAGCAAGTTTAGCATTCACTTGTTAGCGGTTTCATGCCGAGATACCTGGAGATAGCTGGCCGAGGGATTGCCCGGTCGTGTTTATTGCACTACTATTGTGTTCTGGGCTCAGGCCTCGGGGCTCGACCCTCGGGCCTCGGTACGTGTTCATTGGAGTCTCGAGCTGGCCGAAAGCATTCGTGGATGTATTCGGTCTTCGAAAATTAAATATTAAATACAAATTGTATTCGAAGCTTCGAATATATTCTCGGCGAATACAAAAGTAGTTAAATATTTTTCGAATATAAGATACTTTTGTATTCGAACCTTCGAATAACGAATTCAAATATTGTATCTTATATTCGAATCGGTATTTAAATAGTTTTGTATTTAAATTGCCCAACTCTGAGAGAGACTATATATACTTTATCTCTATCTCTTCTCTATACAGGGTGCCGCAAAATTCCTGCACATCCCGGAAATCCTGCTTGTAAAAAATCAAAACCCTATAAAAAAATTGAAAGAATGCAGATGTCGCATGAAGGTTCTAAAGAGGCATCAGTTATATTTTTACAGTGCTGATATATTGTTATAATTATTGTTCATCAATTGTTTTAGATTTTATGGTTTGGTGCGCTGTAGCTAAAAAAAATGAAAACCGATTTTTTCGACGTTTTTTCCGCGAAGAACTAAGTTAACCTTAAAATTGTTGCGTTTCATTTATTCTGTTAGTCTATTAGGCACTAATAAACCTTGAACACATTATCAGTTTGATTAGTATTTCTACAGCACTAACATTACATCTGAAAATATTAATGAAGTACTTGAAAGCTAGGTTGGCTGAATCCGTTTGGCGTTTGACTATGGACCTGCGTATACTAAGTTCGAGCCCGGTCGTAGATTATATTTTTTTAAAATTTGATTAATTCTCTTTCTTATTAGCAACTATACAATAGTAAATGGTATTTTTTTAGAAATTCTTTTAAAAGCAATATTTGGATACTTAAAAAATAGTTTAAGGTAAAATACGCAATAAAAATAGTAGTCATGTCGATTTTTTTGAGGTATTTGATTTTTTACAAGCTGACTTTTCAGTTTAAAAATCTGAAACGAATTGCAAAGTATGTATTTAGGTTCTTGACATATGGCAGATTTTTTTCAGAATTTCTAAACATCATGAACTAGGGAAAATAGGCTAAATTCTGATTTTTCCTAGCCCTGGCCACGTCGCTCCGCCGCGCCGCGCCGCGCCGTGTCGTCTAGTGGGCGACAAAACCACCGGCGCGCTGAGTACCTGGCCACGCCGCTCCGCCGCGCCGCGCCGAGGTTACGGTCTAGTGGGCAGCGACCTTTATCGTTTCCCAGAAAAATTCGTTCTCTCCTGTTTACGTGAACCATGCTCTCTCTCTTTCTCTCTCCCTCTCTCAGTCCGAGCCATTTTGAACAGCGGATTCCGCTTTCTAAAAATCCCGTCATTGAACGATTTAACGCTACAGAATATTTATGAATCCGTTCCACGACGGGCAAATCGGATTTGCGGTCGCAGATTATTTTCGATTGTGGCATTGTCGGCCAAAAATTGCGAGCGCAAAGCTCGTCGATTTTATTTTCTCCTCCGATCATTACCGGAAAAATTACTGGGAATTGCGAGGTACAATATTTTATTTCCGCGTGCAGTCTGAATTTCCGATTGGGCAGACTCGATGATGATTCTATTTGGTTTGTTAGGAAGAGAATTGAGCTCTGGCCCGGTAACTTGGAACAATCAATACACGCGTGCAAGTGGAAATGTTCCAGCATTCTGTTATGCTCTTGAAGCATTCGAATGATTATTTTATATTAAATCCTGGAAACATGATGTCTGTGGATTGTATACAGTTACGACAGGAATGAAGAAATTTCTTCTATAAGTGACGTTCTGTAAAATTTATTCTTCCAGAAAATCGTGTTTTCATCCAAGGATCAGAAATGAATTTCTGCGGCTACTATTTTCGCGACGGTCCAGGACAATAAATATTTTGCACAATGCCGTCTCCATTTTCTCGCGGCGGGCATTTTCTTCGCTCGAATTTCTTCGTGGTAATTACGTTTGAAGAAATGCCTCTAACTTGATCCCAGTCAAAGTTTTAACTCGAGTCTACTCGAGGGCTTGCGCACCCTGTAACGCTGTTACTCGTGGGCTTGCAGACAGGGAGTAATAGTGCGGGAGTGAAGGCGACGGCGCGGCGGTGGCGGAAAAAATTAAACTGCAGAAGCGTCGCCATTCCGGGGAAACTAAATTAGCCGCTGCTTACGCTTTCGCTCTCGAAACTTTCGGAAGAGTTCTCGCCTATGATCCGAAACTTTTGTTTTGCGTTAGCGGCGCGGCGACGGCGCAAAGGCCAGGACCGTGGAACGAACGCCGGGAAAACCGCAAATAAATTTATCGGGACATAACGTCAGCTCGGATGAAACCGGCGAAAGTTTCCAGCGCGATGCGATGCGGTGTTCCGGAAATCGTGGCGCGGAAGGATCAATTTTAAATGTTAAACAACGGGGGGCGCGCGCGCGCTGAAAGCGCAATCATCGGATTGCGGATTTCGACGCAGTCACCGCGCGGAATGTTTTTATTCTTAATGCGTGGCCAAATTAAAATAAAAACATAGTACCGAAATCAATAAGGGATTTGCGTTTTCAATACGGCACGGCGCGAGCGATGTAAAAACAGTGCCTCTGTCTTTCGTTTGCTTTTTCCCTTCGCGAATAAATAATATTGCGCGCACGAAATCATCCTCAGTGTCAATAAACTGAGCTGGTCACTGGTTTTTCAGTGGGCAATATACCTGATAAACAATTGCATTGTTGCTCGAGTATTGATTCGTGTTTTCTCCAATGGACAAACGAGTATTGTTAATACGATAAGGATTTTATGGATAACAAACGTCAATAGCTGCGTGTGACACAGATACTAGAAAACACAACGAAAAGATTTGCTAATACCGTCAACGTAATCGTGAAATTATTATTGATTCGTGTTATCTTCAACGAAGAAGCGAGAAAACACAACGAAAAGTTTAACGTGATCGTGAAATTATTCAATTTTTTCTTCACCTCGTATCTGTGGCAATCGATGCAGAAAACTTTCAATTTATAGAAGAGTTCGCAGTCTATCGATCAAACAAGTGGAACGTGCCAATCTTTAGTCGGACACGTACTGCAGTAAGGAGCTTGTAATCAGATAATTGTAATGAAGTCAGACACGTGGAATGGGCACGAACAGACCGGACAAGTAGAATAGGTCATGCTGATTAGACAAGTAACGTAGGATGGTCTAAAGGGACACAAGTAGAATAGAGCATGTTAAGCAGACAAGTACGGAGTACAAACCTGCTTAGTAAAGTGGATTAGCACAGTCCATGGCCAGACATCTGCAAGACTATTGTGTATCAGTAGATATACATTTATGGAGAAATGTACATTATCCTATCTCGTTTCATAACAATCTAAACAAAAAGTTCTGCTACGGAGATAAAAGCTCTATCGCTTTTAGCTGTAGGGCATATAAAAATGGAGTAACTGTGGGCAGCAGACGAGACCATACGCTCAGTTACGCGCGAGATGTTAAGGAGAGTTAATTCAATTTCCCATTGTTCCACGAGTGGCGCGGTGCTATCAAAATTATCTGGACGAACGTTACAAGGAGGATCCCATAGCGGATCTCCTCGTGCAAGAACAGTGTAACACTTTTCTTATCATCGAAAGGAGAGTCCCGGAACTCGATGGTCTCGGTCCGGCGAGATTACAAATGTTATCTGGAACCGTGCGCAACGAGGCGAGATTAGGCAGCGAGCCACGTGGATGCATCGTCAAAGAGGAAAACTAAATTATCTGAAGTAATTCAACCCATTCACCGGCGGGATTGTATCTCGTCGGCTGAGATTGCACACAGAACGCAGGCGAAAGAGAGAGAGAGAGAGTGGAACAGCTAGAGAGCAAGAGGAACGGAGACCGTGAAAGGCGAGCCAGACAGACAGACGACCAATGAACGGACAAACACTGGGCCCGGGAATTGAAAGACAGAGAGAAGTAATAGATTTCGCTTTGTTACGGATTCCGAGAGGGCAAAAAGAGAGAGGTAGGGGGCTGATTAAAGAAAAGTACGCGCGACAGGAGCGCTGCCTTTCGATACGGCTCTCTCTCTCTCTGCCGAGACCACCGCCAATCCTCCCCCATATCATCCTGGGAATACGGAAAGATCGGCCGACGGAAACGACGCTAACGAGATTTCAATTAATTTCCCCGCGTCGGGCCCGACGACGGAAAGGTTTCATTATTCTGCGAGTCCTTTGAGCCACGAAATCTCGATGGCCGTTCATAGGAAAACATACGGAAGTCTCGATGGATTTTAACGGTTAACTCCCTCCCTCCCAGCAACCTGTTTTCCACAGAGCGGAGTTCTGGATTCAGATAAGCCGCGCCGCCACTGCTGCTGCCGACCGAACGTAATTGCCACGATTACCAGAACACGTTAATTCGCTTATCTCCTGGGCTGCGCCCCTCTGGGATGCACCTGGCATCGATGAAGATCACGTCTGAAAAATATCTGTTCGCGAACTGCCATCCAGACAGCAACCTTCCATTTCATACCTTTGTACCCTATCTCAGCTAATTTGACTCGTAACGCCTGTTCAGTTTCTGCCGATTTCCTATCGCACGAACTTCTCAAATAAACTTACAACTAAATGTTCGAACATTGAACAGCCGTACCATTGTTCTAAACAGTTTTAATATTATTAGATTCGTCTGCATTCTACACATTGTAAAAAGCTCAATTTCTGTATGAGAAAACAGGTTCGATTTGGTGTGCACAATATAAAAAAGATTACATAGAATAAAAATGATCTGGGTTAAAATTGCTACGTCGATCGTGTGCAACACAATTTTCTTATCATTTTTAGAAACTAATCGTTGTTGTCACTGTCAGCGTTCGTCGAGCATCGTTTCACCAAATTGCCTTGATTCCACGGGCCTCCTGGTAGTGTACATTCCCCAGCCAACTTGTCAAAGTGCCATTAACAAAACCCAGGAACGAATCCGCAAAATTCCCAGTGCATTTTCGAAGGGTCTCGCGTCGTGTGCAAGAATGCGTTGCAAATGGTCGTCGATTCTCTTTCCGTCAGCCCTAAAATTCTTTCCTTGTACCCAGTCCGTTCGTTGGCGGTTCGGAAGCCGTCACGATCAAAGGCCTCGATTGTTGGCTGGCCGTAGCAATTAATAAAATCCGCGGGCATAAATCACGATCGCCGGGGCGAGCTCTTTACTTCCTAGTGTTTAAAGATATTCAAAGATTTATTATTCCGTTCTTTCGACGGGGACTTTCTGTCCCTCGCACATTGTGATTTGTGGCCCATTACCCCTACCATCGTTTGCCCACACCCCCTCTCCAGCTCTCTTTCTCTCACCCTGTCGCATCCACCCCCGCGTTGTATCTCTGTCGCACGATCGAAAAAGAATGGACGACGCGACGGTCCGTGGGAAGAGGGAGTCCGATCTCGGTCGAAGCCCGAAGGCTCTTCCGGGTTATTCATTACGGGGTCACCGGCTAAAACCACCCTTTCTCTCTGTGCCCTTTTTTTCACCGTCACTTTCATCCTTCAAAGGCATCGGAGCCGGCCGCTTTTTAGCAGTTTGAAAATTGAGGAAACCTCGATGTCCCTCGATTCATCCCTTCGCTGCGCTACCTTCGCTTCCCCCGGATGGCCCGGCCATGGTTATTCCTGGAGAGGTATTCAATGAGGCGTGAAAATGCCAGGGATGACCGGTCTCCCGGGAAAAATGGTCGGGAATGGAACGGTCAATGTGGCGCCATTTATTTCACCAGAAAAGTAATTAATACGTATGAATTGCTGCTACACAACCCCCAAGATCGTCCACAAAAATCAAAATAATTGAATCCACCCTCTAAGGCACCACTGGAAATAATTAATACCCTTATGAATGATATTTGAATTATTTTGTTGGAATACGTTTTTTCACGGTGTTTGTATAAATCGATAGAGGTCGATGGGGCACTCGTTGTTGCGCCAAATATTTTTAGAGGGACCCTGTCAGGTTTCAAATATTTATTTGAGTGACGGACTTTCGAAATTTTTGTCCGCTACGGATGAAAAATAACGGTTCTGTTTTTTCCGAAAAACAGTGGGACTAGCCTTTTCTCAATGCCGATTGACGCGACGCTGCCACCGGGCTAGTAGAAGAGCGACACTGATCGATGGATTGGTCGGTTTCATCGAACAAGGGGCTGTTGTGTAACGTCCTCGGTGTCCTACGTGAGACAGTAAGTCGGGGAGTAGTTGTAGGGGTTGCACAATTTGAGAGCAACCCTCTCATTCGTTTCTTCTCTCTGTTGTCAGACCTTCTGCTACAACCTCTCTCGATCAAAATTGCGAAAACCAGCTACAGGATTTAATTTCCGAGCGTTGATTTATCGAGATCCACCAGTTTACCGGTATTTTTCCTCGTGAAAGTAGTATAGGACAGTGTGTGGTCAGACAAGTACAATAAAATGCTCTTCACAAAAATAATTGGGTAGGAAAGATTAGAATAGAGGCAGCCTTTGATCAGACAAGTGTGTGGGCGAACTAGTTGAACAAAGTGCTCCAGCACGTGAATATTTAATAAGACAGATCCAATTAAGACGGAGGTAATCTTTGGTACAACAAGTAGAATAGTGGCGTCCTGTAATCAGACAAGGACACTACGTCAGTGTGTGGACAGACACGTAGAGTAGAAATGCCTCATAGCCAGACAAGTGGAATATGAATGCTTTGTGTTCAGACAAGGGTAGCAGGAACAATTACAACAGATATAATCGGTACTTGAGCAAGTAGAACAAGAAGTACCATGGTCAGGCAAAGGTATTAAGACTTCAAATTTTCATGCAAAGTAAAAATGAAACACATCCGTAGAATACATTAAATAAATCGCTGCAAATTTTAAAGCGTCGCACCTCGGGATAATTTGTACGAGTTTTGGAATAATTTATAAATTTACGAATTAACCGTAGAAACAATAACGAGCGGTTCGAAAACAAGTCGGAAACAAATGGGGGATTTCATTTTTCATCGTTTCGAACCATCACGTGAACCACTCACGCGTGTCATTAATTCCCCAGCGCGACAGAGGGACGCCGAACGGAACGCAAAAGTTTCATTTATGTAAATGTCATAAACAATTTTTATTCGATTCCAATCAAACTTTGTGCGCGCGCCCAGAGGTAAATGCTTTTCCGAAAAATAACGCGCGAATTGAGCTGACAATTCTACAGACGAACCTTGTTGCAATTTTCGCAGAACGTGTGACCTGCATAAGCCATTTTTGTAACCAGCGTAGACGTAACGAAAATCTATGCTGGCAATCAGAAAAGTTCAAACCACTTTTCTTACCACTCGACAACAAAAATGAACACAATTCTACCAGAAGAATCTTACTAAATCAACATCAACGAACAAGTAGTTCCATTTTAGGGTAATAAAAAGTTTCTGGGCTTGTCAAGTAGCAACGGTTAGAGATCAGGACAATCCTCACACGCGATGCTAACTTTTTCCGATAGAAATAGTTAACGGTAAATCGGGGGAGCTCTATAGTTAATCGAATCGTTCGCGAGAAGAGTTTCACCGTTTCTCGAGTGTCGAGCCGGCGCGGCACGGCGCACAAAAGTTGCGTCGAGTCTTTTATTTGAATTTCCAACGGTCCCGTAACGGATCATTTGCCGCTTCACCGGCGGAAATTCCTTGGTTCCCGCTTTCGGGCGGAGCTTCCGTCGACTTCGACGCAGATAGGTCCGAGCAATTCCCTCGAGATTACGGTTAAATTTCATTTGTTTCCAGAGGGATCCGCAGGAACCGGACTGCGGCTGGTAATCGGAGGTGTTGGAGCTTCTTTACGCTCTGCTTTAGTATCCAAATATTCTCGGAATCGCAACAAAAAATATTCAGAGCACCGCACCACTTCAAAATATTCATATTTCTACACTCTTGTAATCTGTTCACTGCTTTAAATGGCACTTGCCCATTTTTAATATATTCGAAACATAGTAATTGAATGTGGCGACGTGGCGACACTCAGCAATGCGAAGTTGTTGTTATGTTTAAAATGTTTTGAACGTAATTATTTTGTCTTTAACAAAATAGAAAATGTTTAATCAATAATCTTCTTTCGAAGAGGAAGGGAAAAGGAATTGAGCTTTAAGAATTTAGTACTAATAACATTTTGTTTAGAATTTTATAAGAGTTATAAATAAATTTAAAATAATAAACTTCAGCCTTACACATTTATTGGAGACTCTAGTCATAAATCCCCTAGAGGTTTTCCAAATAATAAATTAAAAATCAGTTTCCTGTTTCTTATGGGAATTGATGAAAGATCCAGGAGTTCTAATTACAGCAGTTGCCAAATAAAGCATAAGCCAAGGGGTTAAATTGCATCGACAAGCCGAGCATGGAAATGTAGACTCATGTGTCGATCTAGGCCACAGCGTAGAAGCGACGAGTGAATATCGTTGCGTGGTAGAAGCTTGCTCCTGACACGTCACAGACAAAAGGTGGTCGCTCGATTTGTTTACACGGTGCGCGCGTTCGCGCACGTGAGAACGTCGACCGAGAACAATAACCAGATAAAGGCGACTTCCTACGGCGCATGGTTCGCTGCTCACATGAAAGGAAGACGAGCTCGTTCCGCGCTTCAATGTATATTTGTCAAATCAAAGTTACCAGCTTCTGCAGTCGTGACGATGAATGGTTCGTCGAGCATCCTTGGTTGATACAGCGCCTGCAAACACCGCCCAAAATGAAACGATCGATAGACCGTTTACTGTTCGTAACGGAGCTCGGCTCTTGCACTTTCTATCTTCCTCGAAGTTGAGAAACCTCGGAAAAATATCCAGGAAACACGGTTATTCGACTCGCAACTCGCGAAACTCGGATTATCAGGAGAAATTATCAAGTGAAACTAGATGCAATTGTTTCTTTATGTTTCTTGAGATAGGCAAACATTCTCCCAAAATTCATTTCATTTATTCTAAGGGAAATAATATTATTAAAATTGATTTTCTAAGATGTAGGAAACGCACCGACTACCTCTTCTACTGGAGGTCTTAGCTAATTGTCTAGGCACTTCCTGGAACAACCTTTCAAGTCTAAACCACGTGAAATTAATTTTGTGGAACATAAACTAGGTCCAAAGTACTCGTATAAACTAGTAAGATGTTTCAGATTGGCAAGGTAGGGCTTGCGCCGACAACCTTTTCCCTGCCACTACATTTCACTTATCTGAGCATTCAGCGAACCAGATTTTCTCCGCCATACGCCGTTTTAACCAGGAAAAATGTATCGTGCTCGCACCGGTACGTGCCAGACAAGCATTAGCGATCGCAAAATTCTGACAAGTTAACAGAAAATCGGCGACTAAACATGCGGCACTTGGCTGTAACTTTAAGATACGCAGTGGTAGCGGTTGGTTATCAGTGCGTCGGTTTATAATGAGGTACGTGGCCCCGCCATCCCGCTAATCCCTTTATCGAGGGTCGCCATCAGCCATTACAATGTTATAAATTCCATGGGCCGAGCGTCGGGTGGCCAGGCCGCTGATGTTAATGCAGTGTATTAGGAGGTCGAGTATCGATGGGACCCGACGAACCGTATCAAGGACTCGTCCCACGAATTCCCCTGGGTTTGCGGGTCCGCCATGATCCACGTCCCAGCCAAGATAAAACGATTCGACAAATGCGCTTGTTACTGTCACAGCCCCGGCTGTTTTTCTAGCCGTGTCTTTTGCGGTGGCGTCGGGACGCTAACTCGACGTCCCGGATCTCTTTGGGTGGCGCGGCGCGGCGTTCGATTTAATTCATGCCTCGATAAGAGTTTACCCCGGTCCCTGTTTTATTTCCCACGGCGGCCATTGATTCGTCCCGAAGCTTCGCCGCTTGATCTGCCTCGGAAATCGATCCGATTTTATCGTCTGTTTTATCTGCTCCCGTTTAACCCCTTCGTTACCGAGACGTCTTGGTACGGCGGTTCTCACTCCCGACACAGGAATTCTCGTTACGACGTGAATTGCGGTGTATCGACGTGATATCTCGCACATTTCATTAAATCGCGAAATTTTTTACAGAAATTACGAGATTGAATTTATTCATATTCTTAAGTTTTGTAACAGCGTACGCTCGAACGAAGACATTTATTCCATAATTTCCAATGGAAGCGTCTCTGTAATCTTAATAATCGCGTAATAATGTGAGAATAAAAATGGAAGGGGTAATAACGCAATTATCAATAATTGTATTCATGAGAACGCGTCGTGTGTATTTATTGCCCGCTAATTAATTCCGACCTAAGGCCAGCGAAGCTTCCACCAAAATGAAGGCGATTAATTAACATTGCGTTCAGGCAACCGGTTATAACGTTTCAGTAGTTTGTTTAACGGCAAAGTGACCGTGCTAGATGCCTCGTGTTCCAAAGTATCGATTACTTGTCCATATAAAGGTAAACCTGTAGAGATTCCGTTAATTATAATCAACGCATACCAGGCCAAAATGTCTTCATCATAATTTCGTGACAATCGTTCTTCCCTAATTAATTGCATCCCGAACTAGAAGATATATTACACGGCGCGGCGTCCTCGAAATTCCGATTTCGTCTGACAATTAATAAATTAATCAAAGTGCTATCGCGTATCGATCATAGATGTTCCGCGAACGGTCGAACATTTGAGGGTTCCACGATGATAATGCCGCAGCAACGAATTTTGATTCGAGAGAAAACCACCCCCGTCTCCCTTGATATTTTGTTTGTTCACCCGGAATACCAATAACGTTGATCAGAGAATTGGGTTTTACTTGTATCTGTTCGCTTCATGTTATTTCAGTCAATTCGCTCGCGCAATTTCGGAATTTCCTTGAGAAACGGCGTGTTTGCGATCGCGGAACTTATTTACGAAGTAACGCAAACATAAAGGAGACGTTTAGTGCTACGATGGAAAATATTTGTTCTTGTAAACGTTCGAGTCTCTGTCGCGATAACAGCGCGGCGTTGTTTGAACATGACGGCGATTTCCGCCGTTCGCAAAATAAGGAAATTTATTTGGCTTATTATGCTTGTGACGAGGAGCAGTGAAATATTTTCTAACAGCTACGTGCGTCAATTTTTGTTCGATACAGAAGCATGCGGAAGATGTAGCTGTAAAATAGAAATGATATTTCTACCGATTTTCTTAATTTTCCGAATGACAACGTTGTTGGATATTAAATGCAATCGGATGTAATTATATAATATGGAATTGTAATTGTATTAACTGCTTTCCACCTTAGCATCCAATAATTATGAGATTATTATTGTTATGGAAAGTAGGTGGTAATTGTATGACACAATATATCATAAACAACATTTAACATTGATTCAATAAACCGTGATGGAACACCGATGAAAACATTTCATGAATACACTGATTTATAATCCTCCGAGTGAATTCTGGGAAACTGCAATGATGTATACAGCCATGCCGAATACACAGCTTCGAAAGCATTGGAGCTTTCGCATGGTTATAGTTTGTTGAATATAAATATTCGGAAAAAGCTCTATTGTTAGAAGATAGTGGCATGTTGTACACGACTGCAGTGTATCAAGTTAAAAAAACATGTACACGATTTTCTAAACTTGGTAATAAGCAAATATTGCCACGAAAAACTACGTTGTTATATTTCATACTTTTCATTCGAGTTTGGGAACGAATTCTTTAAGGGCAACACAAAAAAGAAAAGGTTATACATACAGTCACACAAGGCAGATTTAGCTGGTCTGGAACTACGAGGGCGAAACAGGGATCGGATAAACTGACACAGTTTCTATCCAAACAAGTTTACTTGGGTATATGTGATCAGGCAAGTAGAATAGGGCGTGTATGTGGCAGGGCAAGTAGAACTGGTTCTGTCTGCGGTCAGACGACTAGAACAGGGATTGTCTAGAGCCAGATAATCCGTACAGGAACAAGAAAAACAGAGATTACCTCGGATAAAACAACTAGAATGTCGATTTTCGAGATCGGACAAATGGAATGGGCTTATTTATGGTCAGACACTTGAATAGGTCCTACTTGCGACCGAATTGAAGCGAAATAGATACAGCCAATGATGAAAAAAAGTAAAATCCAGACAGAATAGGTTAAAGCAGTGAGAAACAGACCAATACTGTTTACCCGAGTAGCGTTTCGCCTCGGTTTTCACTTCAAAACTAAAACGGACCACGACCAGAGTATGATCAAACAAGTATTATACAGGGTGTCTCAAAATTCCTTCAACATCTGGAAATGGGAGGTTCTCTGTGATCATTTGAAGCAACATTCTCCGTTGCAAAAATGGCGCAGCGGTTTTGTTAAGGAGTTATTAACGAAAAACACGGACCAATCAGAGCGCGACCTAGACACGTGTTGGCACAGTCTGCCCGGCGCGCAGTCGGTCCGTGTTTTTCGTTAATAACTGCTTAACAAAGCCGCGGACGCCATTTTTGCAAAGGAAAATGTTGCTTCAAATGATCTCAGGAATCTCCCAGTTCCGGATGTTGGAGGAATTTTGAGACACCCTGTAGAATAGAGGCAAGTCTGGGTCAGACATCGCAATCTCGGTGAGTGAATTTCGAAAAACAAGTATTATTCGCAGCTGTTTCGCATCCGGTCGCGCCTGAACGCTGGTAATATTCGAACAATAGGTTCGGGACGGGTTTCTTGCGTTGCGCTGCCGTTTTATAACGCGAAGACAGGAAGGAAGCGACCGGAAGCCGTTGAATGCGGCTAGCCATGTATCACTAATCCGCGAAGAATGAAGGTTAACACGCACCCAATCTGACGAACGAAAGGCGCGCGCGCGGGTGGGGGTTGCCTGACACACGGAATAAAAGGGGGCTTGCTCCTGGTTCTTTCTCTCGCGAGGATAGTTGAAGCCGGTTCCCCGGGCCACGATGGCCGCGATTCACCCAGCGAAAGGTCCCTCGACACTGCCTACTGTAACCGACGACTTTCTTATTGTCGGCGGAGACCCGAGAAGCCTCGAAAATCGTGCGAATAACAAAGCACAACCAACAACCTCCGCTCGTGGTCGCGCGCGCACGCTGTTTTCGTTCCGCATTCAACGGCCGAAGCATGCTTGGGAAAATTCCGGCAAACAAATCGCCGGTATTGTTCCAGAAAAATTCGAATACAACCGGTCCGAGACTGTGCGCAGCACCCCGGCGGATCGTCGGTTTGATGAACTTCGAATCGTCCGGGTTAATTTGCTACTTTCGCGGAATATTGATCGGCGCCCCTCTTCCCCGAACTCGAAAATGTATTTTCTCAAGCTTCAGCATTTGTTTTACTCGACAGCAAGCGACAAGCCACCTGAATAACTTCTATATTTTTTTGAGAATTTGACCTTCAAATCTCATAAGCAACACCACCCCTCAAGAAAGGTTATTATCAAAACAACTTGTGTGAAAAATTTCTTCGTGTCTCAAAAAATATACTCCCTCTGTCCCAGTTGAGGAATTTAATTTGTCCTATAATAATAGTGACGAAAGAAAATAAATATAGAACGCAACATTTATTATCAGAAAACTAGATTACGTTAAACAATAAATTAAAAATATTACTCCGAATTTTTATTTTGAGTGTTCACATAGTTTCTGTGTGGATTTTTCAACCATTTCGTTACTGCTTTTTAAACTTGTAGGTAGGATCCCTTGGCTGCGAAGCTTTGCTTTCCATATATGCGTGAGCTTCAAATTATTGGAGCCATCGTTTGTCATTGCTTCCAGCATAACTTGTTTTCTTCATCTTACTTTTACAATGGGTTGATATTCAACTGAAATAAAACAATGGATTTCGATCAGCGGATGAAATTAGGAAAATAGTTATAATTCGTAATGATTAGGTTAACCTAAAAATTGAAAGATGTGTCAGAACAAATGACAGATGTCATGAAACATTGATTTTGATTGAAGGCTACGCAATTTTGCGTTACAACATAACATACAGCTGCATTCGCCAATAATTCCCGTTTAAATGTTCACTTGCTACTATTATTATGGAACAGAGGGAGTAGTAGTTATTCAGGACACTTGTGTTAGGTGACTAGTAGCCCAACTGAGAAGCACGGTAATTAAAAGCGATGACTTCGAGGGAGTAATTTTTGCACGCTTATTGTCGAAGTTGGTTATAAAAATTGCACGTTTCGAGACCGTGCTTTTATAGGGTAGCAGGTAGTTAAATGAGCACTCGTACAAATGAAGAGCAAAGTTTCGTTCTCCCGCGAGGTAAAATCGAAATTTTCCGGGTGAAACGTTGCCAAGACGATCTCTCAAGTGGCGTAATAAGCGTTCGATACGGGCTCGCATAATAAATACGTACGGAATGGGTCCAATATGGTAATTTTAACAATAGAATACGCGAGAATGATCATACGTGCTATTCAGATTCCATTCGTCTGAGCGTGCGGAGATTTAAGCGCAGCTGTGCGGTTGGCAGGCAGAACTGTATCTGCAGCGACGAACGCTGAAGTAGAACAAATGTGGCTTTGGAAGTTTCTAAATTGCAGAAATAACCGTGACTACGGCAAGAAAATAATAATCTGCGGCGGAGTGCCTGCCGGAATGAATGGATCGGCGCAGGCTCGGTCGCGGTGCTATGACAACAACGAATGGGAATAATATCGCTGCGCGCAGTATGGACCAAATAAATCATAAATTTGCAGAGCGCCATTATGTGTTTAAAACGTACCATCAAATGGACAATTCAGCTCCGCTGTTTTGTTCAACAATTCTCTAAACTATTGCGCGATCGATCTAATTATCACTCGAAACACGGAGCTTCCACAATTCCCTAAAAACCATTAATTAACACAGTATAAAAAATTGTTGTCACATTCCTCAATTTCATTTTTCAATTTGTATTAATAAAATTAACATCTCACAATATTTCAAATCCCAGCTTTTGCAAATTAATTTATTTACGATATAAATGTGGATTGGTACAACAATTCGAAATTCAGTGGGAAATGAAATTACCCAATAATAATATTAAATTGATATCGGGTTGAAATTAATTTTCCAACCGAAATTGACATTGCAGGAATATAAAGTGTACACATTACACCGCGTCTATACTCTTCCGGTCCAGGTCAATCACCTTTCTGCCGAATAGCAGGTCTGCTGCTTGGCGATTTGATCCACGTAACAGCAATCCATCAGCAATTGTAACACATTTCACCGATTCAAGATGTGCAGCGCCACGAGCAGCGTTTCCTCGTATCTTGCATTTTTTTAGTGGTATAAGAAGAGCGCGAATCACCGTTGAAAAACGAGTCGGATAACTTCTGTAGAAAGGGTCTAATCAGATCACGCGATTGAGGTGTTATGAAGATCTCGCTCGACTCTTGATATCGGTTGCGAGGATGTTTGCTCTTGGGCACTTATGGCCTAGAAGGATATTGAGAAACCCATTAGCGGTAGTGTGCCCGAAGCAATTGTAATACAGGTAACTCCCATGCAACACGGGGCTCCTACAATTTCGCTCCAACACGAGCGGAGAATCGAGGAAACCACCGATATAACACGACACATGTGCCGGAGGATGCATTATTCAACGTTAATGCATAATGCGCTCCGGTAATTATTGATACCTTCAACAAATACGTATTTCATTGTTCGCGAACGATTCGGTTCAGCTTTTTCAACCGGACAGTGTCTTTCGCTCCTTATACACGATGTGTAACGCTGATTTGCATAACAAGCTGATAATCGGGGCTGCGAATTATAAATGAGTAAAATCGAATATATTAGGCGGACAAATTAATTCGACACCGTAGCAATTAATTTAGTTTTCTTCGTGAAGGCAGCCATTGATTATACACTCGGTGGTGCGTGGCGCGTGCAAATTCATTGTAAATCTCTGTTCCGAAAGAATGAGGGATTACTTTACTTCGGCACAGATGCCTGTAAATAATGCCGGGGTAAATAAACAACGAATTTACGAAGAGGAGGGTATGCATTAATTTGTGTATGAACAGCGTGCTTTAATTTACCTGCGCCTCTTTTGTCGCTTGTGTGTGAACGATACGGAATGTTTGCATAACAAGGTAATAATCCTGGTTATGAATCGGACATGAATAAAATCGGACGCACTAGGCGTGCAAATTAATTAATGACACACTACACGTAGTAACGTTTGGACAGATAGTTGCGGTGTTCGTCGATTTCTAATTCCGCAACACTGTAAAAAATGAGCTATTATTTCAGTCCACTCCGGTTGTCCGTGAATCAACAACGAATTCACGAAGAGGGGAGTATGAACTAGCATGTGCACTAAGTTTAATGCACTTCAACCTAACCGTACCTCTTCTGTCGCTTGTTTATGGACGCTGCACGCAGCTTGTTTGCATAACAATGTAACCATCGAAATTACAGATCATAAACTAATGAATTCGAGCGTGCATGTCCGTAATTGTTACGAGTCTTCTACGCTGTAATACAAACTTCAATTTTTCGGGAGAAAATTTTTCTAGAGAAAAACTCCGGAACGAGGTCTCATAGAAAAAATCTCATTCCTCCTTTACTGTTCCTTTTTCCCGTAGAATCGTTCGATGGTCTCGTATCTCGATTTGGCGAGCGCGTTGTGTGTTTTTAGAGCTCGTTGATGGCGAGGCGGTCGACAATACGAGACAATTAGAGCCGTAACATTAAGCCGCGCATTGTGGGAGGCTTCGGCGACCGACCACGGTGTCAATATCTAATTTTCGTAAAATACATAGGAGGTAGCCGTCCGAGAGAGAGAGAGAACAAGGGAGAGTGAGAGAGAGAGAGACGTGGCGTCGAGCAGAAGCGGGAGCCTCGATGCATCAACGAGGTTAACACCCATGGCGCGGACCAGGGCGCGCGAGAGACGCGCCGCTATTCCGTGATAGGAAGTCAGACGTTAATAATAGCGCTCGTTAATATTCGATCGGCGGTAGCCCCGGTTATACGCATCGTGTCTGCCGCTAATCGCGGGGCCATTATGTCGGCAGCCTGCAGGGCCTGCGGTGTCTCCTCCTTCTCTGCCACCTATGGCTCTTGCTCTGCTCTGCCCTGCTCTGCCTTGCTCTGATTCTGCTCTGCTCTGCTCGGCGAGCTTCCCCAATATCCCCGTGGCCTCCCTAAGAGGGCCAAAGAGGCTGTTTACCACCGCACTGCCTGTTTACCACGTTTCCCGCATTCGCGTGATACCATTGTGCCAGGGCACACGGGGCGGAGCACGAAAACCCTCGTCGAAAACACAACTCGAAACGCGTCGAGTGCCCCCTCCACCCACACTAAATACATTGTTGCTTTGAACCCTCGCAGTACCGGCTGGTGCGATCGTCGACCCTGAATCTTTAACCCTTTGCACTCACCCTCAAACAAAAAAAAGAGCTATTTTAACTCGACAATTAAACATCTATTCTGACCTAGAATATTTCCATTCCCTATGATTTTTTAAATTTTATGGATCTGAAATTGGTATAGTACCTTGTGCAATACCTAAATGTGTAGTAACTGATTAGATACCGATATACAGGGTGTGGCCGGACGGGTGGTACAACCGAGCAAGGGGTGATACTACATGTAAAAATAAGTCGAAAAAAAGGAACAATTTTCAATCGAAAAAATGTTCCGCCAGGTTCGTGTGCTTCAGTATATCCACGAAGTATAATAGAATGGGTTGATCATGGTCAGACGATTCCCTCGCAATAGCACGTGTATTCGCTGCATTGTCAAACTCGATTTTCTCGAAAACGAAGCGTCAAACAAAAAAATGTTGTTCCTTTTTTTCGACTTATTTTTACATGTAGCATCACCCCTGCTCGGTTATACCGCCCGTCCGGCCACACCCTGTATTTAATAATGTAAACAATATTTTGAATAATGCTACAGCAATTTTTAGTGGCGCCTCAGTGTCACCATTCGCGTGCTAAGGGTTAATCTGAATACTAGACAGCGGATGTTTATGCATGTATGACAAAAATAAGTAAGTGTAATTTAAAACAGTAAACACAATATAGAATTTAAAAGTACTTACTATTACATTATTTTCAACTTATTAAACATATTAAGAAAGAAAATAAATTTCTATTTGATTCCAGTTTGTTGCAATCCAGTAAGAACATTTTTAGTTTGCATAAAGATCCGCTGTCTACTGATTACTTTAGTTTGATCGACACGTTGAATTCTTATGTTTCATTCTGTGTTTGATTTTGCAAGCCCAATTGCAACAATGAATTTTAATTGCAGATTTATAGTGCAGAGAATTTTCGTGTCTTAGACGTGCTGAAGCAGGTAGAACATGGCAGGTATACCTATTGTTCGAACAATAAACTGAACCGTGCATCTATGATCGAGCCAATAGAGTGGAGAATATTCATGTTCAGACGAGTAGAATAGACGTGGGATAATTCCATGCTATGGGCGAATAAGTCCACGAGGAGTGTCTAGTTACCAAAGTGTTAATGCCCAATGGTTTGTTAGCGTGTAGTTTCTGTTTCCATCAATTCGCCGAGAGCTTCGAAACATTCGACAGGCAGAGCCCAGCCAGCAGCGTGCACGTTACACACCATGGAAGCGCGTACAGTTAGGCAGATTTCCGATTCGCCAAACAGTGTGAAATTTTGAACAGCTTTTAAAGTGTCTATCAAAGATCAAACAGTGTTAAAATCTGAACGATTTCAAAGTGAAACGTTGTATCTGTCAAAGCGCTCTGTAATTTTTCATCGATATTATAACAACGGATCTGAAATACCTGTTATGGTTAATTCATTGGTCGAGCTGTTAGAGCTACAGAGAACGTGATGATGTTAATAGTTAAACAAACCGTGTGTGTTTGCCGTTACAGGAATGGATACTGTGTCCAGAGTGAACTGATATATTAAATAATGAGAGCCGCGCACGTTCCCGACGCTAGATTCAATTCCAACCTGCACGCGTTTGAATTCAACGGAAGAATGATTCTACAATATGCATATATTCGAGAGCGACACATTTCTAGATAGAACGACGCCCGAGGATTTTCTATGGAGAACCCTGCAAATATGACGGAACGCTACCGTGGCATCGATCTATTTACTTTATGAACGCGTGTGCTTGCGTACTTCGACGCGGGCTTCCGCCCACCCTACGAAATGGATTAATTTTGTAAGTTTAAAATGTAATTACACGCGGAGCACGATTCCGCGTTTGCCAACTTGTATTACTAGCAAGAGCTCGCATCACGTTCTAATGTATTTAATTAACGCTTTCCGTGCCACGCTCCTTTTGTCAGATGTATCAAGGTCTGCAGATATGTTTGAATCACAGTCCGCGGTTTCGTAATGCTGCCAGATGAATTTATTAAACATTTTCAGACGACTAGCAGCGAATTCGAGGAAAAATTTTACGTACCCGACGGGCGAGCTCCGAATTTTCCCTCCGATCGACGTTCCATTACACGAGGTTCGGTTTCTCGTAGATTTTTTGCCGGAAATATTGCTAATCTCTCGCGGCACGCAACTCCCGCGAAGAATTTACGTGAGGGCTGGTCCGGGCTGCAAAACCAGCGGAATGAACGCTCGTAAAACAAGTTCTGCCGCAAGATTCTCCCCCGTTCCGTCGAGATTCCTCGTAGCATCGGGTTTTCCGTTTCGACGTATATCCTCGAACCCGTTAAGGCACGCCGAACCCGGTCCTCGATATTAAATGCCAGGCTAAGTGCTGAGAAATTCGCGGGACCCAAAACCGTGCACCAGAATCCACTTTGTTCCGCGAAAATCGCAATTTTTCAGCTGTTCAACGTGCAGCTCAACAACATTCCAGAAATGTTACCGAACGTCTTCGCACAACATTAAAAATATCAAATGAAGAAGTGGAAAATTCAACATTATTAAACGCCATCAATGGGGCCACTGAGGGCACGCTAAAAAGTGAGCACGGCAAGTACAGAAGCAAAGAAAATAATCGATAGATAACCAGGACGGACCAGCCACTTTCCAGCCACTTTGTTAGTTAAAAATCAGCGACGCCATCAATCTATTTCATAAAAAAAAAACTTAAACCTGTCCGAACGTGCGGGCACGATCGAAAACTCACGTGCGAAAATAACAGATAATCTCTGCTTCCATTTTCATTACAGCGATCGCTCGTCGGTACTTTGCCGGTTAAAAAGCAGCAGGCCCATCAATCTGTTACAGCTGGGAGCGAAGCTCGCGTACAGCTCCTGTCCCGTTCTGGCACAGCAAGCACGCAAATTCTCCAATAAAAGATCCCTCGCGTCCACCCGAAGATTAAAGCACGCGATCCTCAAAGAGCCCGGTAATCAGATAAGAGTTAATGAAACACGTCGCGAGCTGCACCGCCTCCTGGAGGTGGATCTTATCTGTTTCTCAATTGAACCGCCGCCGGAAACCGGGAGCTTGCTTGACAGAGAGTCTACCCAAGGATCTGCACAAACGCAATACTTCGCCCATCGGTATTATTAGGGGATGTCTTGGCCGGCGTCTAAGCCGCTCGTTAACGTTTCACCTCGTTTTATTTGTTGCAACGACGAGCGTCTGTCTCGACGGGTTTCACGCGGAGAAACGAATTTCCATTCGCCGAGGTTCGCTCTTAAATAGCGTCTATCGTCACCCCTGCAAAACCCCTTTTGCCCCCGGACGCCCACCCTGACGCCGTGATTACCGACACTGTCGTCGAAATGACGGCGTAATTGCCTACGTCGCGGCTGAAATTACGCGACGAGAACCGGCCCTTTTTCCGTCGCGATTGTCTGACTCGACCGACCCTTTACAGGGCTGTCTGTGGTCGACGAAAGCGGAAACGTCGGTTTATTAATCATACATTGTTTGTAGAGAACAGTACCTACGAATAATGTTCAGGAAAAATTTTCCTGATAAAACAAGATTCATAAAAATTGCTGTAGCTCAATGACATTGCAACAAGTATTCACATCAGAATCCATTCAATTCAACATTTACACAGGGTGTCCCAAAATTCCTTCAACAGCCGGAAATGGGAGGTTCCTGAGATGATTTGAAGCAACATTTTCGTTTGCAAAAATGTTATCCGCGGCTTTGTTTAGGAGTTATTAACGAAAAACACGGACCAATCGGAGCGCGACCTAGACGCGAGTTGGCATAGATCGCGCTTTGATTGATCCGTGTTTTTCGTTAATAACTCCTAAACAAAGCCGCGGATAACATTTTTGCGAACGAAAATGTTGCTTCAAATGATCTCAGGAACCTTCCATTTCCGGCTGTTGAAGGAATTTTGGGACACCCTGTATAAAAAGGCCACTCACGCAAAGCTTACAGTTCTCGTTAAAAGGATTCACAAAGCTCACGGTCCTCGTTAAAAAGATTGGCAAAACTCGTCTGGGAACGTTCACTGGGGAATGCGTTCTTAAACGTCTCGAGCTAATTATCGGGCTTTATCAGAGCCGATGTTCGTATCTGTCGTGGGTATCGCTACGTTTGCAGACGATCGGCGTCGCGACGAGTTATTCGACTGCGACTCGCTCTCCGTTTCCTCCGTCTCCCGTTCTCGGTGCGCGCCTCGAAGCCGAACGAGAGAACGGAATAAAAGGCTGCATCGATCGGTCTTACACCGCCGGGCCCGGTATAATTAAAATCACTAATTACCAATGCGATGAAACTCGCCCTCGCGCGCGATTTATAGACGCGTGACTGCCGAAGAAATTGCGACGCGGGAACGCAGGGACAAAAAGCGGGAGAGTGGGACGAAACGCAACGGTGAAAATTACTTTTGGCCGAGGGACTGGCGCAAATTATCGGGAATTATTGCGTAATGGAATTTATCTCGCGGACCCCGATGGGGCCTGCACCCACGCGACCTGACAGTCCAATCGTTCCGGCTCACTGGTTGCTCATCAGGCATTTTTTACGCGTGCGTGTGCAATCTCTGCGATCGAATGCTGCCAGAGATAGAGAGAGAACATGCAAGAGAAAGAGAGAGGGGCTGTGGCGTGGGTGAACGGAGAGAAAAAATTGTGAAACCGCTCGGCCACGGTTCGTTTAACGCGCAAACGAGCCAGTCATATCAGTGGAAAACAAGCTTTTCCTGGTCACCGACACGAGGACTTGGACCATCAATGTCTCTTCCAGGCCTCCGCCAACCCTCCCGTCCAATTGGCAAGACTCATTAACTCGCGAATTCGCGTGTGATACGTCGCTTTTCCTTTGCCCCGGCTAATTAGACCACGCCCTCCAGGAGTTTGTTCTTTGTTTCTTGTGGAAACGCTGTTTTGTCACTGCTCCGCGCTTGCGATTTTCGTATCGACCGAATCTGTAAATGACGCGACTTCTTGCAGTATTTCCAATCTTTCGTCGACTGTGAATCCAAATGATTTCTAGTTACTTTTTTAAAGGAAAATTAATTTTAAGCTACCCCCCTCTTTCTAGTTTTTGTGTCAGTCAAAAAATCGCGTTACTGTATAGGAAAAACTATACTCTGGAATGTATGGTATATTTTTATCTCTGCCCATGTCCCGGGTAGTCCCGAGGGTAAATTTTCAGAGGGTGATCTCACCCTTAAACTTTAAGTACAAAAAATACTATTTTTGGCTCTTCCACAAAGTCGCAAAAATTTCATGAAAATTGGGACAGGAGGGTTCGAAAATGTCACTTGTCGCTTTGGAATACGACCGATAAAATTGTATCCTAGAAATATCTTTTAAACGGACTCTCTTAATAATTACGTAGACATTAACAGTTTGGTAATTATTGTTATGGTAACTGAGTGAGAGTATTATTAGTTCATACAGAAGTCAATATAGTAAACTAATTATCTGTGTTTCCGAAATTCCATTGTTTTACTCGAATTCGAAATGCAAATTAATTTCATAGCTATTGTGCTGATTACCAATCAATAGATGGAAATTGTCCGAAATAGTTTAATTAAGTACAGGAAAATAAAATCAAATTATTCCTGGAAAACAAATCGAAACATTCTTAGGAATTATTAAGGAAGTTGTACAAAATTATTAAACGTCTTCGAACGTGAATATCAAACATTACAGACACAACTCCAAATATATTTCTAAAAAGAAGTATAATAATAAATCTATAAATTGTGGTGTACTTTATAACTAATGTACACGACAATGAACTCAGTATCGAAATGACAACAAATTATTTTACATTTCTAAGTTGGTGATATATAATTTAAAAAATTGGCAATTTTAGGTAATTTTCAAGTGGCTCTCCTGTAAAATTTCCTTTTCGAACGATATTATTCCAGAATATATCAGCCTGATACGATCGCAGCTAGATTTTATTTCGACGTAGAACGGTAGCTTGTCGAAGGCTAATATTTCATCGAATTTGCGATAAACTCACTGCGACACAAGCATCAAACGTTGTGTCACGCAGCTCGTTTTGTCTAACTCGTATTAAATGGATGACATGTGTGCCCGATACACCGTGTCTCGGTGGGTCTCGCATCCGTGTGCTCGTTCGCCAGTCGATTTTCTCAGGATTCCTCGCCATGGGGATTACTGCGGGAGTTTCCCAATTAGGTCGCGCCATTTCGCGCCCTCGTGAACATTAATGTCGTGACACGAGTCAAGCAAACTCACAGGAGAACTGGCTGATTCTATCTCTTCCCCTCTGCTTCTCCCTCTCTCTCCTTCTCTCTCTGGACGGGAACGCGAAATGGATCGCGGCCATTCGGCGTGGTCGTCCGAGAGGACACCTACACCTCGAAACTCGCGTGTATCCAAGAGAAAGAGAGAGAGAGAGAAAGCGATACAGTTTGGTTCTCTCTCTCTCGAATCCCACGAGCCCTTTATTAGCCGAGCAGTCCGGTGACCAGGGCCCTTTGTGAATTGAACGCCGACGCGTAAATCGTTTGTAACTGTGAACACTTTTGCGGTCGACGCTCTGTGCGGCCTTGTTGCGCTGTTTCAATTAAGCCGGTTAAAGGATGGCAACCAACGGACCCGGAGAGCTGCTTTGTTGTTAGAAACTGCGAAATCATAATCAGAACGGATAGAGTTCGAGACAGAACCCCATCCGCACCTGGTCTACGGTTTAGAGACAACGGATGATCCTCTGGACCTTGTCTCCTATCGAGACAAAGCTTACCTTGCTAGCACACCTGGTTCTTGGCTTGATTCAATTTCACCCAAGCTCATGCTAGTTTTATTCCCATGTTTGTGTTATTGGGCATTGCAAAACGATCACTTTTCCAGCGGAGTTTTCTTTACAATTACAATTCATGACAATCCGAGTTTACCCGAATAGCGTTTCACCTCGGAGCGTGACGGATCAGACTCATTCACTGCCCAGCTATTCTGTACGCACTGCGCCTAAAGAAGTTTTCAGTTCAAAAATCCGAGACTTGTCGGATTATTAACGGTTCAGCGTTAAAAAATTAATGTTCGGTAACACCTGGTGTGCTTCAATTCGTGCATCTAGCTACTAAGTATCCGCTGGCAATCGCAGCAAGCTCGTTGTAACAAGAAAAGCCGAGTTCACCGCGATGGAATCGACGACTGCAAGTTTCGCTGCGCCGCTAACTGTTTCCGTAAATACTCGCCAGGCCGGGCAGCTAATTGTTTCCGGCGAATTTAGATTTCCTGCGGCCTACAACGGTCCCAGTAATACGCTCGTAACGACCGTAAAAAGCCAACGCGAACGGACGGAACGGAACGAAAGTAGAAGAAGAAAGAACGAACGAAAAAAAGAGCAGGCAGGAAGAAAACCGAGAACTCGCCGCATGATTTTCATTGTTCGGCGCGTGGTGGTTGGTCTCGCCGGTGTGTTTCCAGGAAGGAAACCGAACGTAGATTCCAGACTGCAGTCGCGGTCCGCCTCGTTTCCCCATCGTGTTCTCTCATTTTTACCCCTCCGCCCCGAAATCACCCCGCGTTGCCCCCTGTTCTTTCGATTTTATTCACCCATATCTCGACGACGCTCGACGTCGCGTCGGCTATTCCACGAGCTCGCGCGCGTGGAATTCGCGAAAGTTAATGCCTTCTTCCTTCCCTCTACCATCCCCTCGATTTACAATCCCAAAGCGACCCGGATTTCGACCGCGGAAGCGATATTATACAAGAACAGCCGACTAGGTACATTATTCCAAATTGGCCGAAAGTTAAACGGAAGCCCCGTTTCGCTTCCTGACCCCGATCGTCCGCGGATATTCGATCTTTCCGTCCACCCCCACCCCTTGTTCTCGCACCCCTGCACCGCCGATCCCACCCCGCAACGGTGATCTCGAGCGAAACATTAATCCCTGGTGAATTTAAAAGTAGCCGAAATCCGTCCCCAGCGGAAGTTTAAGCGAATTAAAAGTCGCCCGGGGCTTAGACCGGGCTTCAACTTCCAGTAAACTGGCCAGACCAGCCCTTATTACGCTCGAATTCCTCCGGCTAGCTCTCTTGGACAGACCCAGTGTCCCGTCAGCCTCCGCTCTTTCTTTTTCCAACAGCCATGTCTCCTCCATCTCGCGATCTTCTGCGAATTCCAACCATCCGACCGATCGGAACTCTTCTCCTCCTGGCCATCCCCGAATCGCCGTTGCGATGCTGGAAAGCGTAGATCGTGGATTTTGAGGGAATTTTGGACAGGGAGGGTCTGGGAAATTATTTGGGTTGCAGATGACTTAAGGGATGAAATCTGCATTTCACTTTTCTCAGTGAAACTCACCCAATCAGCCCTTAAAGTCTAAAATTTTTACAATGAATTTTTAGTTCAACGTTTCTTTATAACCAGCACACTCTATCGATGTTATTTTAATTGAAGCAATTAGGTTGAACGAAGTGGAAATAAAGAAGTTAGGGGTGAAAATGTTTGGTAACTGTCTTATTGGAGCCAGAGCCTTGTAAACGGCACGTAGAAAAATTACCACCTGTTTCGAGATTTATCTTTATTGCTGGAAAGTAGTTTAAGTACACCACCGATCAAAAGTTTCGAACTTTTTCTGTCCGAGAGTTAATATTTCTGGAAACAGCTATCGAAACTCTTTGCTCCTGCGTTTAATAAATTAAAGCAATTATTTGTTGTTATTTCTGTTTCGAATTGCGACTAACTTTCTGTTGGCGCACCTACTTGCAGCAGAAAATCAGATCCCCTCATTTTCCCTTCAGTTGGACACACTAAAAATATTTTATGTTGTACACCTTCTAATGTTCTGAAAAATGCTTGGACTATTTCTTCTCTGAGAAATAGTTTACACGGTTTTTTCTAGCAGAATGTCTAGATTTCTAGCTGAAATTCGCGTTGGCGGGCCAGTTTAGTCCAGGAAAATGCGCAGAATAATAAGGTACGAATGTCGAAAGTAAATTCCCGTGTAATACTAGGTTTTTGTAAATGAATCCTCGCAACGGTGAGTCCGCAAAAACTCGGTCCGCAGTTCTAGTGCTTTGTCGATGGCCTCTTCTAGGAAGCAGCAAACATTTACGGCGCCGATCTGCAAGCTTTTAAGAGGCCGTTAATTAGCAGCCGGGTCTTTGTAACTGATGATGCCGTGAATGCTGGATTACCGTGGCTGTCATAAAGTTTCATAAATCAACGGAACAATAACACGGTCGAGTGGGCAAATTCTAAAAGTCAATGGACTGTGAATCTACACCATAACCAGAGGGAGTTCGTTCCTCGAATGGCGTAATTATGCGAGATATATACTCGAACTCCCGGCTCCCAAATTGAATTCAACGGCGACAAAATAATTGTTTGACGGTCGGGCAGGGTAGTTTCACAATCTCCAAATCGAGAGAGAGAGAGAAAGAGAGAGAGAGAAAGCAATAAATTTCGTGGCGCGCATTGAAAAATGGGACGCTCGATGTTCCACACAATCCAGCGAATTCCAATTCGATGACTTCGATCGAATTGTCTTTCGAATTTTTTGATTCTCCGGTGTCAAATATTGGCTGAAGGAAAATTTGAATTTATTTCTGCAGAGGGCGGCTGTCCCTGCAATGTGCACTATGGCCGGGATGTGAAAAAATAATGCTCGGGAATTTTGTCTTTTCGCGTCTTTCCATTCTCCAGCCTGCTCGATCAAATTTTTCAGTTATCCTGGCGAATGTTGTTACACCGGCGCGGCGCACGCTGGGAAACTCGAAATTCAATAAAAGTCCAATATTTTTCCAACGAGCACATTGTTTCGAACGAATCAAACTCAAATCAAATTAGTTTTTTCGCTGGCTGATTCAATATCGGATATCAACAGCCGCGTGAATGGGCTCGAACATATTGTTCCCGGCACGCTGGTAACGAAACTTCCCTGTCTGCGCACCGTAACACGATATTCCTATGGCCTCCGTTAGGAATTTTTATTAAGATCACGCCTGGATTCTTCGAATGGAACGGCGCCAATCAAACAATTTCCCTCATAAACAATTTCCGACCAGTTTTCCGTGCAAGATAATTGTGCAGTTGAAGTATTGAATAGTCGATGAAATTCGATACGTCGGTTTGAATTCTTTTCCTAATGATCGAATTTTCTGTTGCAGGTACGTCTACGTAGACTCGTGTGAGTGCAGAATGCAACCGGAAGGACGTGAGTGATGATAAATTAATTTTAAAGGACCACGTACAGTGTAATAGAACAGAAAATTAAAATTAAAATATCCAATCACCAGACTTGTCGCCGCCAGATTTCCGCAAACAATTGAATAAATTTGTAAAGAACATACTGTAAACACGTATTCAAAAAATTCTATTCACTTCCACAAAAGCGGGATCAAGGCAGAAATTTATTCGACCGAGCACAAGGCTCTTCAATCAAACTTAAAATCTCAAACAAACAATGCAATTCATTTCGCGCGCAATTCTTGATACGATTCATTAATATTTTTGCGAACGTATCACATTCTCAAAGGACACGAAGCGCCAGTTATACCGATAGGGACCGGGGGAGGCGGGCGAACAATTCGAATCGTTAGACCGAATTTCGCAATCGAGTGAACGGGACTTCGATCAAACAAACTATTTAAATCGCGAAAAATCTTTCCACGCGAACGCGTCCGCGAAACGGCAATTTCGCTCGCGCCAACACTCTGAAAAAGGGAAGCGAATCAGCGCCGCGAAATAGATCGATCAGAGGGAGAGCGGTGGGGGTGGAGAGAGAACCGTGGATGGCTCCGAAACAGTGTGCGTGTATGTATATCTATCCGTGTAAGTTCCGATGCCGCGAAAACATGGAAAGAGGAGTTTTTTAGAAAATTACTTGGTATTGAGATATTTTTTTCGGCGTAGTTCGATCCGGTGTACGCTTCTATAGATATTAATTCCCGGCTCGATCTGCCGTCACTAATTAACCGGCGCTGTGTACAAGCGTGCGTTGTCAGGATCCATCTGCCGCCACCATAGAAACCAGGATAATGGAGGCCGCGGTGCAATCCCGATTTTGCATAAACCCCATTGCCGCGTCCTGAATGTCATTTCTTTCATTCCCACGACGGAAACTCTCTCGACAGCAAGCCCCGTGAATATTCGGATCAGGATCGAATTTCGATCCGGACAGCGCGCGCCACGTGTGTCCGAACGTCCGCCGCATATTTATTGGGGGTTTGATGAGACCGTTGTCTCGTGTACGCTTTTAAAAATGCGAGGAGGAATACCGGACGCCCGATCAACACGAGAGCCCCGTCGTCTCTCTGTCGCCTTCCTTTTTTTCACCACCATTTTTACCAGCCGAACCGCTCCGTCCTCCAATAACGAAACCGTGCCCGAGAATCGATCGACCGCTGCGCTCAATCGCAACGTTGTGGTCCTTTGTGTCTCGCCGCTTGAAAATGTTCCATGATCGGTTTTGTGGGATTTCTACAGCTGGTGATTACTCCGCGTGACAAATTTCAAGTTTATTCCTTGCGCCTCGGTCATTCATTACGCGATTTTTAAAGATCTTGAGGCGCGGTTTCATTTTATAAAATCGAAACGTTGTGCTGCATTGTGTCTGGCCGCTTGAAAATGTTCGATGATCGGTTTCGTGAGATCTCTACAAATTGGTGATTACTCTGCGTGGTTTTATTTTATAGAACTGTGTTGTACATTCTCAAAAATTGTGTCAGATACGATAAATTGTCAGACAAGAAGTATCTTCGGATCTGATCGACAATAACGAGCCCGTTCTGATTTAAATCAGCTTCGTTGCCTTTCAATGCTACGTAACTTTATTCCGTTCTTTTAGTCGAGATGAATTTGACTGGCTTATAACTTGAAATCGCTTTACCTCTTGCCTTTCTCATTTAAATTAAATCTGATTTCCTTTAATATTGATCGATTTTTTTCGAGACGCATGGAAGTCCTTTGAGATTCATCAAGAGTCTCAGGACAATTACATGAATTCATATTGTGCTCGGCTGGCTTTGTTCGACGTTTGAATAAGATTGTTTCATTGTCGACAAATAATAAATTTACATGCAGCACATGTTCTGTCAGAAGCAGTGAGAACCGTGTTAAAATGATATAAAGAATGAATGCGGATTAAAGAAAGTGTTGGAACACCCCTAAATTTCCAGCTGCAGCTGACACAAAATTACAAGAGAACAGGTGTCCCTAATCGCAAGTACTTCTCCCTCTATTTTATGCAAAATCCTAGAGGGAAGGAAAAAAGAGGAAGATAGTATCCTTGCATTAGCCCTTTGCGCTCGAACGACAACTCTGAGGCGTCATTAAAAATTCTCACATAGCTAAATTTGTTGGCACTTAATGAATTAGTAAAAATGTCAGTGCAGTGTCGGTACATGTACTCGATTGCTAAACATTTCATTACGGGACGAATAAATGTGTCGAATCTCGAGCAATTTCAATGCGGTGTAAATAATGTAGTGTAAGTAGTGTAGTATAATTGAATCCACTGAATTAGTACAAAGTTATTGCAGTATAAATAAATGTACTCGATTTCTAAAAATTTAGTTCCACTTTAATTAAATTTTCCCAATCCCGAAGTAAATGCCCTACATGTTTCTCCTGTCAAGTTATAAATAAATCGATTTATAAATTTTTGTAATTTTACGTCAGAATAGTCTCGACCGCAAAGGGTCGAATTTTCATGAACGCGGTAATGTGCACAGTTGCAGATATTCAAGAATTATGATTTATATATTAGTGATTATGGCAGTCGCTTCGGTTCGATCGAACAATCTGTTGGTCGTTTGGTTGATGAATGGGGCCCGTCGCGTCCGCGAGCGCTAATGTTAAATGAGATGCATAACTGCAGTGACAGAGGGATTAAGGGAGGTGCGATTAAAACGGATTTACCTGGGGACCATCGTATTTGTAACTAAATTACATCTACATCTGGTTAATTCGTCACGATAGCAGACGCGATGCACTAGATCTGGAGGATATCCGAATATCCTCTCTGAATCCACTTTCTGATCACTTCAGGCTGATTTGGGTGCAGGTAGCCATTTCTTAGGTCGCAATAACACCTATTTTCAATTGACTTTAAAAATGGATTAAAAAGTTCCAGAAGCAATCAGCATTATCGAGTTGAAAAAACCGAAATTCGAGTGCCAGGCACTTCTGTCGACGCGTTTTCTCACGCATAATGCCGAGCTTGACGTCGTTAGCAAAATCGAATCGAATCGTGGCGCAGGTTTTCGAGGACATAACAAGCGACGCCAGCTTCAAAACCGGAATTTCATTTCGGCTTTAATTGAACATGGCGGCGAATTCCTGGGCACGTTGGCAACAACCTGCGTCGGGTTACGATTTCGCCTGCTTTTTGTAGTCACGTTTCCATCGGCACACGACCTTATACACCGGCATCTCCTGTTCATAAGCAGCCTGAAACGAACACTTTCTCTGTGTCACACGACCAAGAGTTTAACCCAGACCATGGACACCGCCGCGCCGACAGAGAAACAAGAGAGAAGGAGCTGCGAACAGGATACTTGCTTCGATACCATACTCTTGAACCCTCCGGGAGCTCTGCTCTACGTCGAGAGGCTGAGAGAAAAATTAAATTCGCAATCGTTGAATCGACAGAGCCGACCTCCATTCGAGTCGCTAGAAAGGGAACTGAGAGAATTAGTTTAAACTGTTTAATTGGATGGAGACTGTTCACCTTTGTATTTTTTTTTCTTTAGTTATTGATACGTTCCTGGTTTTCAAGAGATCTCACTGTTTATTTTAGAATTATCAGTGCTGTTGCCATTTTTAAAAATTGACACAGCTCTTTGCCATCGATTGTTTACACTTTAAAAATTATTAAAAATTCCCAATATAATTTTCAGTATTAGGTGTATTATTATTATTATTATTATTATTTATTATTATAGACGGACCGAGGTCCTTTTACATAAATGTTTACAATAGAAAAGGATAAGGGATTATACGCATAATAACAAAGAATAACAAAGAAGGGACGTGCACAGAAAATAATGGTACAAACGATATGGTATTATCCTATAATCCTGCGTAATTGTTTTTTAAAATTGTGCAAAGACTAAGTAAAGAAATCAATACGATTATAGAGAGTACTAGAGTCTGCTATGATGCGATTTATTGGATTAATTAATCCATAAGTAGATCTGGCTTTAAGTGTTTGAAATCCTGCCCTAGTTCTCAATACACGTTCCGGTACATAGAAATTGATTTGCGCAAGCAGAGAGGAACAATCAATATGATTATTAATTAAGTTAAATATAAAGCTCTGGTCGGATACTCTTCTTCGAGCGGACAATGTTTCTAGGTTCATTGTGTTTAATATTGCGGAATAATCATGATCAAAGAATGACATAGGATTTTTAAGCTTATATGAACAAAACCGGAGAAATTTATGCTGAACTCTCTCGAGCATGATTTCGTAATTAGAGCTTCTCGGAGACCATATAATTGAAGCATATTCCAACAGGGGACGGACGAGGGTGATATATAACAATCTAAGTGTGTGGATTGAATGAAAATCAGTGGAAAATCGAAGTATGAAACCGAGTGTTCTTGAGGCGGCGTTTGTAATATAATAAAAATGGTTGGAAAAGTTCAAGGTAGAGGAGAAATGTGTATCGTCTCTTGAATCCTAAAAATTGATTGAAAAATTCGCACATCATTTTCAGCGACAGAAAACGTAATAATGCATTAGAATTTCTGCAAAAAGGCGCCACGTCGAATGATACAAGGAGCCAAGAGATGAAGAGGTCTTTCATGTAAGTCTTAACACGGGTGAATCACGCGAGCGATACGTCCGTGTGAAATTCTATCTTCTTTCAGTACAGCGGGTATATACGGCCCGGCCCAGCCAGAAGCTTAAACTTTTAGCAGGACTCTTTCGCAGCAGAAAGCGTTTTTCACCGATGTCCCGGGCGCAATAGAATATTGCGTTATAGACCGTTCGTGCGCCCGCGCAGCCAATCGTACGTTATAACGAGTCTAACGCGTGATACTGAAAGGTGAGCCAATCTACTCCGGTGAAAGGAGTGATTTTCATTATTGGATTCTGTGCCGGTGACTGTCGTCGGGTCAGAATATTGGAAAGACTTCAAAGTATTGGTTGTTTAAAAGTTCCCCTTTCAATTCCCTCCTACTGAGACCCCGTCGCTGAATAATACAGCAATTTATGTATTTCTCGATCTCGTCTGACTACATATACCCTCTTCTCCTTGCTCTATTTTTCCTCGATCGATCATTATTACTGGAATCATCTTCCTTGAATTCCGTAACGCAGTGGATTTTCATAGAACTCATTCATCTCGTTGCCAGTTTTACCTGATTTTTACCACTGCGTTAATTTTTAAAAATTCTATAACACAGCGAATCATCAATTTTGCACAGCACCACTTTTCCTCGGCGAATAACTGTCGCTGATTATTTCACCGAATTTATTGATCACAAGCTGAATATTAGAAGGTATCGATAAGCCTAATGCTAAGCCTAATGGAATTTATTGATTATATGTATGTCCGTGGACGCGAACTGTTTGAGACAGTTCTCGGTGGTAATGTCGCCACGCATGATCCATAGTCGTCGAATTCGATCTGACGTCGATCTTAACCAACTGTTCCACGTTATCAGTAAGTGGTTGTTCCGTGGTAATGGTTACACTCGATGCAGGGGGTGTCAAGTAATTTCCAATAATCCATTTTGGCAAGCAACCCTCAATCGATGCGATCGATAACCGATCCATGCAAAATCTGCCGGACGCTGATCGCTTAATCACTACTGTTAGGGTATCGCGTTATGATTAGGCGGTCGCGTTCGTGCTCCCATAACACCGAGGAACCTCGTACACTTATTCCAATATTTAACGAAAATATTTAACTCGTTCGTGCAGCAATCTTGGAGGTAGATTCTTTGGATTTTGCATTTTTAATTGGACCCTAGAATTTTTAATTGTACTGGGATCTGTCTAAAAATCGGTTCTGAATTTTCGAATAAAAATAATAAATTGATATGATGCAGTATTCGATTCAGATTTAGAATGTTACGGAGTATACTTCACCGAGTCTTCCCGAATCGAGCAAACACGGACACCGTTTTCGCAGTCGCAAAATTTGTTACAGGCTTAGTATTCTTCAGAAAAATATTCAACTTGTTCGTCCAGCAATCTTGGAGGTAGATTCTTTCGATTTTGCATATTTAATTGAACCCTAGAATGTTTAATTGTACTGGGATCTGTCTAAAAATCGATTCTGAATGTTCGAATAAAAATAATAAATTGATACGATGCAGTATTTGATGTTTCGGAGTTAGTATACTTCACCGAGTTTTCCCGAATCGAGCAAACACGGACACCGTTTTCGCAGTCGCATAACTTGTTACAGGCTTCGTTCTAATGCGATTATAAACATGAAAAATTGTTTTCTCTTGCTAACATGATTATCGTAACGGAGCCTGCTAATAAGAGGACTGCTAACTATACAACGCAAAACGAACGTTGCACTCGTCGAATATGGGATCCAGTTATGTCACAGTTACAACTTAGATTGTAGAGCTCGCGTGTCAAAAGTTGCAAGTCGACTAACTAGTACTGAAACAATAAAGGATTTGCCTTCCAACGTGATTTGTTTAGAGTGGCCTGACGCCGGGACTGTTCCGTTCCGGTTCACTTGACCGAGTTTGTTCACTTCGACGTAAATGCAGGCTATTTATATACATACTTCGGACCTTCATGCACTCTCCATTCCCCGGAGAAAAGAACAGAACAGACATTCGAAAATATAGAAACATTCTCGTAGATTAAATCATGGTGTTATCAGCGTATGAAAAATAACCATTTTTTTAACAATATTGACATCGACGATTAAACAACGCTGCACAAAAATCACGGAGATAGAATGCTGAAAAAATCGCAAACACTGCGTTCCACCACTGATGTAATAACGCAATAATGCAATAACGCAATAATTCAATGACGCAGTGATGCAATATTGCACTTTTTCGTGGCGGAGTCGATCCCGAGCCGGGAAATTAGTTTTTGCCACGGACTGGAGGCTGGTTGCTCGAGCCCGGCGAACGAATTACGGGTGTCCTTTGCGCGAACATTTAGCCGGCGATAAGCTTATGGACAAATAGGGGGGGGGGGTGCAATTACGCGTTTCAGCTAATGAAGCAATCTCTGGTCCCCGGCTCTTGTGATCTCGTTGCGTCCGTCGCATGGCCGGCTCGTATTCATCCATTGAGACGACGGAAGATTTCCCGCGGGCACTTTCGTGCTCGCGGACGCTCCAGAGACCTTCTCCGGGAAAATGGAGAAGGGGTTGCAGAGGGTTCGGATTTTCGGGACGCGAAATTTAATAGGTGGCTCGTGTCCCAAGAACTCTCGGACAACGGTCCAGCTACTCTCCTAATTAAATTCATTTTCATACGATTGCCCGGAGGGGCTGCAACACGACCGCGCTAGGTGATGATGGATCGAACCAACGTAGGCGGACCTGATGCAGGTCGCGCTAGCCTTCACTCCTTTGAATCCTTTCACCTAGAATTTTGCAAAATCGAAAAATACATACGAACTACAGGTAACCCTCCTGTAACACAGTGGATAGGTTCCTAGAAAATGCCGTGTTGTGTGAAACCGTGTTATATGAGACCCAGAGGCAATACAAAAAGGGGGAATACGTCCCGAAAACCTATTAAAAAGAAACATTTTTTAAATTCCCTATAAGCAACTTAATTTTCATTAAAAATATAAATGTATGTACAACCCAAAACGAAAAAAAAACAAATTATTTTCACTTAAAGAAGTTGTAAAATACACTTTTAATATTTTTTCTGCAATTCCGAACAATTGCATTTTTTGAAAAAATTTCTTTTCACATCCTGTATTAAACTAATTGCTCTAGCTTCCGACAAAAGTTCAAATCGTATAGTACAATATTATAAAAGTTATCGTCTTTTTTAGAGCGTCCGAATATTAATTCGGTTCACTGTAACCTTAATTTATATTAATAATTAATAAATGAGTAAATTATAATTTATTTATATATTTTCATGGGTGAAGGCACTATAATTCATTATTCCTTCTCGTCAATATTTTAACCGCTTGCCGTATTTTGATGAGCTAGACTCCTGATGAAGGTTTTTAACAAAGTCTAACAGTTATGAATGTTACGCGTTTCATTTTAGATGAAATCAATATTTAATTGATTTAATTGATGAAAATTGTAATCTATATTTAAGCATTAAAATAAATGTAGTCACACAAAAAATATTAATAAATGTTCTTTCTCTTTTACGAAATTTTCTGGGATAAAAACGTTCTCATCAGTGTAACTGTAAAAGAAAAGGTACGGCAAGGGGTTAAGGTAATTTAGATTTTAAACATGTTAAACAAAAATCATGTTAACCAGTGCTGTAGAAGTACAGTGTTGTTACAAAGGTTTTCGCAATTTTCTTATCGTGTTGGAACGAAACCGTGTTATAGGAGAGTTCCCTGTAATGATTAAGAGGCTCCGATAAAATCTTCTCGAGGGTTAGAATATACATATTGCGAAAGCGACGTGTATTATGTACAATCGCCGAGACATAAAAATAAATACACAAGAAAGGAGACGAAGGGAGTTTAAAGATGAAATAAATGGGAATATATTTCCCCGACGCGAGTTTCGCAGAAGAATTTCCTCGAATTGGGTTTCCCGTCAGCCTAAACTGTCATTTGTCGATAAAATTGATATCGCCTGCGAGGCACGTTCAGTCACCGATCGAACAGATACGAATACCCGGGCGCGATTCACTGTAGGTGGGTACTCCCGGCCCCGGCTGTAGTTATAGCGCCAGGAATGGTTTAAAAAGGACGAAAAACGAACGGAAAGAGGAACGACTCGCGTAAACAGCAAGTTTTAGGATCGTCGCCGAGATTGGAAACCCGTGTATTCTCGCGCATCCGGAAGGCGAATTAATTCCTTTGGAATTTCCATAGCGCCGTTTCTTCGTGGAAATTCACAGTCTCCTTCGGGATCCTAGATTTTCCTCCACATATTTCTGATCGTCGCACCAACCGATCGTATGTAAGGATATTTCACACCCGATTTAATCGTACCTACGTTCACACGGTATACATATCCGCAAGATCCATCCTATCTAGAGATTTAAATGTCTTCTGCCACGTCGAGCGAACAAAATTCATGAAATGCTTCGGGGGCCGTTTGCAACATTTCTGATTCGCAACTGATCTTCGCTTCGAATTAACAAGCAGTATATCGATAAAAAGTTGATGGAATGTAAGTAGAATGCTTGGGTAGATGTGTTTCGAGTCGATGTTCACGGAGATATTCGAAATTCTTCAGTTTTCCTTTTATTGCATTAAAATACTCGCCAGAGATGTATGAATCTCTAACGTAGAAAATCCTGACGGGTTTTATTTGTTTTTACCAGCAGCCACAGCTAGTGAAATTATCAAAGGATTTTCAAGCGCTCTCCTGCACAATCTGTATTTTCCTATTTGTGCAGTTTTTCTTGTGTGTGAGCGATATTGGCTACAAAACCGCACATTACTCAATTTCTCGATCACCATCTGCCACAATGACAAAATCGAAAGCATCGCATACATTACATTTCCAAGCCGCAGCAACAAACATCAACAATATCGAGACCCACCAACACAACGTGAAACCTTCTCCGTTCAACAAATTCCATAGCACCAGTCCAGCTACCCCAAGTTCTTCCTGACAAAGACGTTCCTACAACGTTGGTCCCCCGTCTCACGCACACGAGATCGTATCCGTGGCACGCACAGCCGGCACAATTAAAATAAACAATGCATAAAACGTACCTCGGTCGGCAGCGGTCGGGAGTGAACGGTTCGTTCGCCGAGCTTGCGGTTTAATTGTCCGCGAACGTCCGTCGTAAACAATTCAGGTATTTCCATCAATCCGACAGCAATTAAAATTTCAGCCCGATGCCTGGAAAGAAATATACCGGCGATTGTCGCCGCGGAACGTGCTTGAAAGGGAGAATAGCTTCGTCGTCGTCGTCATCGTCGTCGACGGTTTCGTTGCGGGGGTGGATGAAAGGGGGTTGCGCGGAGGAACGAGATTTCATTTTCCCCCGAAGAATTTCATGCGTCCCCGGATCCCACGGCCACAAAGCGCAAGGAATTCGCAAGAAAGTTACGACCATTTTCCGACTATCTGGAACTTCTTACGACTCTCCCTCTCCGTCTGTCGCGCGTTGCGGGAGCGCGCTACGGGGGTGGACCCGCGCGCGGCAACTTTTTTCGTTTCTTCGTCCGCGGAGTGCTCTTTAATTAGGATCGAACGGTTCGGTAAACGGCCAAGGACAAATTTAATTATTCACCCTTCCGTAACGATGATTTTAACTAAACTACCAACGAGTTTCCTCCTCCTACCCCCCGCTCGAGCCGACCCCCGAACCACCCACGCAAAATATACGAAGATCGATACTCGCGTTTAGATCGATTCGATGTAATTAATCAGCGACACGCTCTGTCTTGCATAATGAAAAATTTGAAACTCTGGCCGAGCTTCACCTGAGAATTTGTCGCACGATTTTTTATAACGCATTTTAAATCACTGGGATTTTGTGGAATTTTTTAGGCGGCCAGCAGCGGACGTGTTAATTGGTAATGCGAAGGGCTGGTCGGTGATTGTTCGACCGTCGACAATGCTCGCGGGAGAACAATAATGCGGCGAGGTTGTTTCGCGACGATACTTCACAGCTGATATTTCTATCGGCCGCGGCCGCAATGATCGGGTTTCTTTGTGACGGTGGCACTCGAATCGACGGAACGATACATACAAACGGGTACGGCAGCAGCGGGTACAGGTTGCCAAGCCCAGGTCATCGGTCAATGCGGTCTAATTGATATTTTCGGGACAAAAGTCGGCCGCGAACCCGCTAATCGGCAGCTGCTGCGCCGCACCAACGGATTTTCTGCTGTTCAGTTGCGCGGCGAAAATTCGTTTTCACGCACCCCACTCCACCCCTTCCCCCGGAATTTCTACACCCTTCAACCCCCTCGTGATCAGGAAGAGAGAGAGAGAGAGAGAGAGAGAGAGGGGGCAGCTTGCGGGACAAGTGTAATCAATGGTTTTTGCTCGACCAGGAAAAACTATGACGACAGAGGCTGCCAGAGGGATTTACGGACTGTGCAAGCTCGCCCACGCCGATTCATAAATTTACTTACCGAGAGCTGACGTATTTATTTAGCCAGAAAAATTTATGGAAATATGCCGGCCCTCGGCGAGGAGCTATAATTGCCGAAGACACTCCATTCGGAAATTTATTCCGCACGGAAATACTGGGCAACGTTGCTCCTTCCCGCTGCGAATTTATATTTTCGGCTGGGGCTTGTCCCATTTTCTCTATCCGGTACCTTTCTATCGGCCTTTGGGGAAATTTTATCAGGTGATTTTTAGACCTCCCATTATTTATTCTTTTGATCCAGAAATGTCGTCAGCTTATCGCGAATTTTATCTATACGCGATGTAACCCTCATCCGTCCCTCATTTCACGAACCGAATCTGTCCCTCGGTGTCAAATGGACCCAGTAATAAAAAATCGACGAAATAGAAAAGGCAAACAGCTATTTTTCGATGTTTTTTTAGTGAAATTGACGATGAGTTAACATTTACTTAGGTTCTTCGGTTGTGTTTCGCAAAATTAAATTAAATTCTTTAGGAAAATTTACCTACAGATAACAGACGAGTATAACTTATTTCGGGAAAACTGCGTCAGATTGACACGAGGGGCGGATGAGGGTTAATGTTCACTTATTCTAACTAACAAATGAATAGAGATCTTTCTCTTCACTTTCTTACCGTAAAGTTTTCATTAGCGATCTTTAACCCACAACTATTCTAAAATTGAAATCAGTGCAGATATAAAAATTCAGAAGGTTGAATAAATTTCTAATAAAATTTACATTTCCATTTATATAATTGTAATCCACCCACCGTTCGAATCAGACTCGTTTTTGGTCTCTGTTCTACAAGTCCAGCGTGCTTGAATCACACTCTCGAGGGGCGGTGGGTCTTAACAGGTTAATATTACAGAAACCGAATTCTCCGCGAAAATTTTCGCAATAGCGAAACCTTCTGCTCAATGACCTCGAAGAAATTTCACCCACACAGTTGCCTCAGTTTCGAACTGTTCTGCAGCGAACGACCCCCTTGGCTTATAGAGAGTTCATTTAGACAGCTAACAAGAATCCCTTATTTGTATTGCGAAAGTCCATACACTAATTAAATTTGTATTCTTTCCGTACTTTTTCTACTGCTCGCAGAACTCGCCCTCCAGGCATTCGTTATGAAATATTTCGAGATGAAACACTTTAATGGAATTCGAGACGGTTTTCCGTTGCTTTATTTATTTAGTTACTTTGCTTTATTATTTCCAATACATTTTTCAAAAGTGGTACACACGACACTATTATAAACTTTCTCCAGTGAAATATTTTTATCTGAACATAACGAACCATTGCGACAAAAGTGACACAAGTAAAAATATTACGTTTGACAGAAGAAGCGAGAAACTGTTTATAACTGTTTATAATAGAACATTGAACATTTAAGCATACACTGATAGGAACATGAAAAAAATGTAATATCTGGAAAATCAGGTTTTTTGACTTATGACACTTTTACCGCAAGAGTGCGAATAATTTTTCTTTCTGCTCAACATCGTTACATGAAGCAAGGGTCGTCGAATCCGCTACGAGGGAACACCCCCACTGGCAGCGTAGCGTACGTAAAAGTGTAAACCCGCGACTTCAAAAAGAACAGTTACATTATACATCCGCGACGCCGCGCAAAACGCCGCGCCGCACCGAGCGCATCGCGAGTAATTAATTACTCGTCCGTGCCCCCGAACGAGAAACGGAAAAAAGCCGGCTTGGTAGCCCCGCGGATGTGTATTCGGTGAATTTAATTAAAAACAAGTTAAATCGGTATTCTTCCATTATTCGGTGCCGCGCGACGGCGCGCGCGCGTTGCCTTTGATAAGTCGAAAGAACATTCATCCGTGAGCTGTGTTTCCTCTTTTTCTGTCTATCCCTCCTTCCCTCGTTCTCTCTCTCTCTCTTTTCTGCATTTTTTCTCTCGTGGACACACAGCGAGAGAGAAAGAGATAGACTGACGAGAGAAGGATCAAACAGGCCGTCGCTATGACATCTCGACGGCCGCGACTCCCGATCCAAATTTTCCTCTAACGCCCGGTGTCGCAAAAACGCTCGCATATCCACTGAACAAACTCCACTTTGATCCGTTTCCCGTGCGACGCAGTCGGAGGTCTCATAAATCAGAGAGACGCGCACAGCCTCGACCGAAGTCGTGTACGAACAAAATTGCAAGCGTTCCCAGGACTCTGCAGGACTCCGCGGCGCGGGTCCTTTGCCACTGAACGCCGCGCACCGGTCAATTTTTTTCGAAAAGGTGCGACCAAAAATCTGACTTGAAAATTTCATTCTGTAACACTAAACCTGCCACTACCAGTCAAAATGATCGGTTTCTGATTTTTATAATCATTGAAGTGGTAAAAATGATTTTATTTCATTTCGACACTTCCGAATACTTTTTATGCTCACTGTACTGCAGATTTTTTTTACCTGCGCCAATGATTCTTCCATTGTGTTCGCTTCCCATCAATATTGAACACAATCGCGCGAGCTCGATCATTCGGGAAATCCGTACAATATACGAGACTCTCATTCTGACGAATTTTAACGAAGAATATGATTCCGTGTCGATGTTGCAGTTATTGGTCAAATTTCGATTCAATTAACACTGGAACTCGGGGATAGCTGAAAATGACCCATTTTGAATTTGACACTTTAGAATAATTGAAAAGTGCTTCTATTGCGAAATTATCGAACAAATTAATTGATATTCGAGCAGCGCGGTACATACAATAAAACTCACTCGAGATTTCAATATAACTGATCTATTCCTTCCGATCCATGAACAACGCAGTGAACTGTTCCAATAAAAGGGCATGGCTCCAATAAATTCACTTCGAAACTTGTTAGCTTGTATTTCCCTTTTAATTCGATTAATAATTCTTCCAATAAAAGAGCATGATTTCAATATGTTCAATCTTGGTGAACGTCATAGAATTTTCAAGTTTTTATTGCGAGTTATTGAAGATGGTTTGAGAAGCTTCTAGGAAGACAATTAGAGCTAGATAATGGAGAAAGCACAGTATCACAAAATATAATGTTGACGTTCTACGATTGCCATAGAGAATACTCCCGGGGCGGAGACGAAGAAAAACGAGGGATAGAATTGAATTCGAGCGCGGCTAATTAGCTACTTTTTCCGACTCGCGAAACAGTAATAACGACGTCCTATCATGGTTCTCGAACGGTTCGAGAAACGAAACTCGGAGCGAAAACGATGCAACGCGATAGTTTGACATCGGTTTTTGATGCAAGCAAATCGCGCCGCTAAAAGACAGTATTACCCGGGGATATCCGCCGCAGAGATAAAAGTCATTCCTGTTGCGTACACACACCCTTCTTTCCCCCCTCCGTTCCCCTGCTTTTCGCGTGTTCCCATTTTCCGCATCCTGTTTTTTGCAACCGGTCGCCCGAGCATTATCAAACTTCACGGACTGGTCCGATATTATACATCGGTGCCGCAAATCACAAGCGTGTTTTGTCGAGTTAAAGATCGCCGGCCACAACCGGCCAACGCAAAACATACCGAGAGAGCTGGGACACGCTCTATTTAATCGCGCACTCGCTTTGGTTGTACGCGCGAGCAAGCAAACGGGTCCACTTTCTGGCCCGAGATATTTCAACGGTTGTGCAACCACCTCTCTAATCGGCGACGCACTTTTATCGCGGGCTTCAAGGTGAAATAGCATAACCGGGGAACTATGCTCCGCGGCGCAGCGATCTTCAAAAATCTGAGCTGAAACTGTGCCAGTGCCGATTAACGCTAAACCTACCGAGCCTTAAAAGTAACTGGTACATGCTCCCTTGTAATAATGACAAGATCGAATTTATTTAGACTTTTAGGTAATGTATGAAAATCAATTACGAGAATCATTGTTTTTATTGTAAACGAGATATAAGTCTGCGTGTAATAAAAACAAGGAGAATGAGTTTGTGGATATGTGTGTGGAGAATGAGAAAGAACATAATGAGTGAGAGGCAAAAATTTATGAAGTGAATGTGGTAGTGTGAAATAAAGAAATTAGCATGAACGTTTGTTTGAACATTTGTCAGTCGTTGTTTGATCATCGTCAAGGTTGCTATAAAATTCGTTTTGACATCGTTCTCCTAATGATTTTGTAGATACTCTTCCTAGACGCTTCAATGACTGACATCAAGAATTTAAAAATTATGTTCTACTTTTTAGTGAATTTTAATATAAGCGTGGTTTTTAAAAAGTTTTTTTTAATATTTTTTTTCGTTTACGATGCGTAATTTGCATTATTCGGCAGCATGTAGCTATGAAAATAGCAGTCGTATGCTTCCGAGTAGCGCAAATTACGCCTTGTAAACGAAAAAATAGGACTTTTGAGGGCGATAGCGCCGTAAATCGATCTTTTATCCAGCGTTTTTGACTACTGAAAAAGCCCATGTTTGTATTATCGAGAAATGAGAAGGTGAATCCCGCACTCTTGCAATCCTGGAAAACGGAGTCTACCCCCTTACGACTTTTCGTCCCCATGCAATTCGACCTTGAATTACGCACCCGACCACACTTGTTGTTCGCCTAAGTTTGACACGTCTGCGAGCCGCACGTATTCAACTAAATCCATCCAGCGGTTAAACCACCGACAGAGACAAGAATTCTGCATTCTAGTCGCGTCTGATTTTCGCGATTCCCACGGGACGGGAATTACCGGGACGCGATCCTGCGAGCCGTTGAACCGACGACATCGAAAGATACTGCTCGCCAACGAACAGTCCTGTTTCCGCTTAGGCGAGCGGCGTCCCCTCGCTCTTCCGGGATGAATCCTCGCGCGAACAATCATACGAGAGCAGACAGCTAATCTCGAGTCTGAAAAGTTTTGCCCGGCGAACAGTATCGAACCGGCTTAATTAAAATCGATGCCGACCCGCTGCTGCCGGTGTATTAAGGGAAGAAAAGAGAACGGGGGAAACCGTCCCAGGAAAGGAATAATACGGATATTAATTTCATGTTTATCGACCCCTCGAATTTTGTTGCTTATTAAATTTATGGATACTTCGCCGATATGGGGTATCGGACGCGTGCAGCAGGTTGTAAACAGGTTTTATGTAGAGTTCCGATACTTTCCAGCTTCGACGGGTTCAGCGGCTTCGGAGTTTGCTGGTTTCCGTGAATAGTTGATTGAAAGATGTCTGGACGCGGTTTAGTGAGACTGCTATTAGCTTGGGCCAGAAGTGTTTTCCGTCTTCATTTTTCATATTTTCCCAGCTGCAGAATATTTGATAGTCGGGCAGCAGATCTTCATGGAGAATACATCTTTTCTGGGAAACAGAAGTTAAATGAAAACGAGTTTCTTCTTCCAATCATTTGAAAATGTATTGAACACATTACAAGATTATTTACGACTTAACGAAAGTATTCGTTCAATCGATGGATAGGAGTTCTTCGGTCTGTCACTGTATATATTTTGTTGACCGTTGTGTAGAAAGTACGAGAAAGAACTTGACTAAGAATACATGATAAGATTTAATACGAGACTGGTTGGTTTTACTATTTACAATGAAAACTATCACTTTTTAGCTGACTTTAGAACGAAAGTGTGAAGAAAGTAAACGAGAAAGTCAGTCTGGGTTAAGTAGGAGGCTTGTTTTTCCTTGTCGTCGAAACAGGATCAACGATTCTAATCTCGGCAAGCACAATTTTCTTCTAAATGTAAATTGAAATGTAGCCGATAGTTAAAAAATGTAAAGAAAGGGACCGCGTCTAGTAAACAAAGATTATTGTACTCGTATTTGCATTAACACATCGGAAGCACGGACACTCGTCTTTTTCCGTGAATCGCGTAATAATTGAATGCAAACAATCGCCTGATTGCAAAATCGATGCAGTCAATATTTGCGAGAAAAAAGAAATGTCTCCCTGGCGAGCAAAAAGGGAGTCACGTTGTCGATATCGAATTCAATAACGCGCGTGCCCGATCATTATTTAAATTTCATTTGCCGTTAAATGAAGTTTGAAACACGGTCTGCTAAATATTTTAGCAGCAGCCGTGGAGCTGCGCGAAGTATTGTTCATTGTTACAGCGATGATGCAGGTTTGCGGTGTCGGCGATGCTGTTTTTTTCAGCGACGCGTTTCGCCCGCAGTATCGCTGTAATTTCGAAACGGTCAGAAATCAATATCATTTTTTTACGACTCGGTCGAAATTGAATCGGTCGAAAAACAACAGGAACAAAAGGAAACGCTGACATTAGTTAGCCGACGACGTCAGACACGCGGCTCGCGTAAAAAATATCCCGCGGAGCCTTCGTTTAACGCTCGAAAACCGTGTTCCCATTTACGAGAGTAGCCGAGTTATCACCGATTCCTCGTAAATTTTTATTGGCCGGCGAGTTCGGTTTTTCGACGAACGGTTCGCCGGGTTCGACGAACCCGTATTTCCGATCGGCGCATTCCAGGACTGCAGCGCGCCGGAAAAACGAAAATCCGGATGTTCAACAGGGATTTCAAGATTCGACAGTTTTCCAGTCTAGCTTCGGCGTCGATAATTATTTTTAATTGTTAGATATTCATTGGAGATTCGCCTTCATTTTTATTCTGATTATATCAGTGATTTTGAACAGCAACGCGCGGAACAATCGGAAATCAAATCGACAGATCCAAACGGTTTCGCGACGTTTTCCGGTTTACCTTTGCTGTGGTAATTGTCCGTAATCGATAGAAAGCCATTAGAGATCGATCGCACAACCTCCAGTTAATTATTTCCAATTTCCTTCGTCAACGCGTTATCCAGGTGTCCGTCTTCATCACAGCTTATATAAACGATTCGGGATAATTACGATCTTGATGCTTCCACAACATTGTCAGGTTTATTTTCGGTGGTCGAAATTATTCGTGATTATTAGGTAACCATAGCAAATCGATCGAAACTTCCGAAGTCGTCTTTCGACGCTTCGTCGGCTCAGTTAAATTTTATCAGGACTGTCATAACGGCTTAAACCGTGACGTTCGCAGCACAGAGTTCTGGATCGGCTATATTAATTATCTTCCCTCTCATTTGGACACCGGGATTACCTTCCACGAGCTACTAATAACGAATAATTTCTCGTTTTAATTCACCCACCGGTGGAATGTCGAATTTATTTAGTCCACTCATTCAAGATTCGTTCCGAGATTCCATTCGACAATTTAAACGGGAAATGTCGACTATGTACTTCTTGCTGAAGGATTCTATGTATAATGTCTTAAGTACCGATAAGTAACTCTCTCTCAAGTACCGATAATTTCAATACACCGTCTTGTATAGAATTAAAAAATCGGACTATTCAAGTGTGAGCATTCTGGTAATTCTCTAGTAAAGATTTATCATCTATCCTGCTTGAAAAAAATTAAAAAACACACAAAAGTGAAGATGACTACCCTTAAATTGCACCCCGAACAATCCAGCACCCGCAACAGAGGAGAAAACTAGGAAATCCGCGCGTCCAAAAATTCGATGCTGCCTAGTCGAAAGAAAGCGGATGGTAAGAAGACAAATTCTTTGGGGGGAAACCTCGGCAAGATTATCGAGGATGTAAATCCATGCAAATAGATGTGCCCAGGGCGCGCCTAAACCGTAGAATGGCATAAGGACCGAAGGGGTTGGCGGATCGACGCGGAGCCTCGGAGTTCTCCCTGAAGATACTTCGGGGATTCCGAATCACTTGGAACGATTACTTCAGCAGTTACTCGGCAGCGTCCTACACGAGCGTGCGTCATACGCGATACCTATGTACCCCAGGCTCCCTCGCACATTATGTAAACTTAGGGAACTTCGACGAGAAAGAGGAAGAAAGACAAGACAGGGTAGAGAGACGAAGACCGATCGGCCGCTTTTCCCAGATACCGTCTACGATCTCGGCCGGTCCTTTATCTATTTACTTTAGCCGCCCCGGCGACTTTGCCTCACGATTCACCGTTCCATTCTGCCATTTGTTCGCTCGCGCTCAATTTAATGCGACTACTGGCGAGGGGGGTGCGAGCCCGTGAAAGGTGAAGGTGAAAGGGGGACACCGAGAGCGATTTGATTTCGTAAAAATGGCCGGCTTGCGACTGACTCGAACCTCGGATGAGTGGATGAAACCGTCCCCTCGAAGCTCGGGACTTTCTGAAAATCTTTCAAGCTTCGAACCCGCGTTCTTTTTGGTCCCGCGATGCCATTGTGCCTCGGAAAAGTGTTTGCTCGTGACGCTTTCACGTTCGGACATTTTTGTAATAAATAATCGACTGACCGGGCTCGTAGTTGCTGTGGAAAACGATTCGGCAGGGTGGATTTATAAATTTCTTAGAGATAATCTGTTAAAATAAATGTTTGGTTTTCGAGTGCAAAGGGATGAATGTTTAGCAATTTCCGATATAATTTCAGTGTGAGTATCCGCGTTGTCCCTGGCATCGGTGCGGCAGCTCCGTTCAGCCGGTTTAATTTAAAATCCTGGGCGATCTGAAATTTTCTTCGGAGGGATTCACGATCAGGAGAGGGTTGTTTTCTCGTCGTTCCTCGAATGACGTAATTCCCGCAGGTCGAAGGCGCAAGTTAGCTCTCGCACGGGGCGCAAGAAGATAAAACGGTATAGCTCCGGGGCGCACGGCAGACAATTTCCTTCGAGAGACGGGCCCGGAGACGAGCGATGGCTCGGGATGCGTGTCACTTTCAGAATCCGAGATCGAAAATCAATTTCCGGTAAACGAAACGGAAAACAAGGATTTGACGGGAACATTACGCGCGAATACGACCGGTCCGTGTCCATTACGGAGAGAGCGAGTCGGCCAGCCAACCACCTCTCGGACACTTGTATCACGGCAATTTTCTTGTCGAGTTCGATTTTCTTCTTCTGCCACGGTCGCTGCCGGGGAAAACCTCTGACAAATTGACGTAACCGGTTCTCTCTTCTTGTTACGGTTTACTTGGGCAACGAGGATATTCCAACGGGTATCAGGGAACGGCGATCATTACCAACTAAGCCTAGCTATTCCTCGCGATTTTGCTGCGTCTTGCGTTCCGCGACAGATTTCGTCTCGACGGTACCCTTAAAAAACGGGACGAGCTTTCTTAGAGGTTGCTGTGGAATAGGATACAGGTTTTTAGGGGAATGGGAGCTTTCAAGATAGGTAGATACTGTGGGTAATGTCACAGAGGACGTTTGTCAGAGGAGAGACGACAGCGCCAACACAAATCTGGATACGTCTAGGTTTGACTATCCTTAAAAAACGAGCGTAGCTTTCTTGAGGGTTGCTGTGGAATCGGACACACATTAATAAATGAGTTGAGAACACACATTATAAACGAGTAGAGTGAAAAAGGAAAAGCAGACGATAGAAGTCGAATAGAGGAAAAGAAATAACGGTAAATTAGGAAATCTTTTCCGTCTCGGAACAGCCAGAAAGGAAATTCGTCAGGGATTCGCGCCAGCCATCATCAGGTTCGGTAGCCTTCGATTTAACGACCGCGTGCCATAATGCGAGATACTTTTTCTCGAATCGTCGGATAACACCAGGATCAGGCGAGAATCGGGGGAGTAGGCTGAATATAAGAATCAGACCGAGCGTCTTGCCTTCGATCACGGTCTCTTCCGGTCATTAGATTCCTGTCTTCTGGAGCGATAAAAGGGAGGCAAGAGAATGGCGTCCAGATCGTTAGCGAGATACGCCCCCGTTCGCCCGGAACACAACGATAAAAGATCGAACGGAGAGAAGAGAGACCGCTGTTCTACGTTTTCAAGGCGACGCGACGCTACGTGTTCTAAGCATAAGCTCGCGCCGAGATGCCTCGGTAAATCGCTCGACCTGACTGGGAACTGTTCTATATATCGTGATGCTTGATCGAACAATGCTGCCCGGCTTAAAAGACTTCTCTCTCTCTCTCTCTCTTGAAACCGTCGACTACGTTTCAAACACCGTTTTTAGGCGACAGGGATAAAGGGCTCAGATTCGGCCGAGCTAAAACGCCGGGGCTGTTGGAAATTGGAACGGCGGAGTGGACCTGGAACGTGTTCAGCAAAACTGCGCATCGTCGGAAACGGCATTAAAACAGTCTTGATGTAATTTAGGTGAGAAATCGCTTCCGAAAAAATTGACGCAGTTATCCAATAAAATTGAACCTCCTCAAAAAGAATGTACACACGCACGTCCGCCTAGAATCAATTTACAACCACCAGGGAAATATTAAATATAAAAATGAAGGAGGGATCAGAACGGTCGATTTAGTTGAAGGATGGCATTTTCAGTCCCGAAAATTTCGTCTCTTCCGAGCGGATGGATTCGTTGCATCAAGGGTTGAATCAATGGCGCCATTCTTTACGATTACGCCCGCGTCCGCGTCTTGTCGATTTAACGCTCCGGGGGAAGATGTCACGTTCACGATCGGAGGGAATCGCAGCAGCTTGGCCCCCTGGGCGAGGGAGAAAGGAAGCGGAAGCGATGGCGAAAAGTCGCGTGAAATTGTCGTGATGTCGACGATTTCGTCGATCTCTCGCGTTAAACATGCGAACATTACCGCGAGAGTGGCTCGGGATCTCATATGCCGCCTCGAAATTCCCGATCCGCAATTTCCTATCCCATTCGCTTTCAAGACGCCCGCGCCTCGCTACCTTCCGGCGTTCCTAACTGTTTCCTCCTGTACCGTTCATCGGATCTCTCGACGCTGATCCGATCGATCGGAAACAGGACTGGCTGCTCTTCCTCTTTTCCGATCTACGGAAAAATCCACGAACGATTTTATTGAATGCAAACGTTACATGTACATTTTTGTGTACATTACAGAATTTATAGATTGGGAAATTATTAGCCGATGTTTTCCAAAGCCGGCTTTCAGTGTAGACGCGAAGTCGAGAATTTTCTCCCCTCTTTTGTGAAGGATTTTCGAATGAAAAATTCATATTAGCTCGTACGGCTCCCACACCACCAATCGGAATTTTTTGGCATCGAATGAACAGCGATAATTAGCACCGATGTATGCACATACCTCGACTCCCTTTTTTCGAGGAACAGGCTGCAGCCGACCATCGACATTGAAACATTGCGTATAAAGCTAGAAAACATTTTTCCATCGGCAAATCATGGTGTATAGATGTAACCAGAAACCTAAATTGGCGGGTGGAAGCCCCAATCGATCGAACATTCCGGTAACTGCATCCACGAACCGAATACATATACGTTTGTGAAATTCCGGCGGTCCTGGAAAACTGAAAAAAAATGTTGTTGCGACTCTAGGAATGTTCTGTCAGTTCGCATACAACATTCAAAAGCCATATAGTATCTATATTATTTATTGTGTGCCTATAAAATTTGTTGAAAGATTATAGATTAACTGCATCCACGAACCGAATATACGTTTGTGAAATTCCGGTGGTCCTGAAAATAAAAATGTTACGATTCTAGGAACGTTCTGCCAGTTCGCATACAACATTCAAAAACCATATAGTATCTATACATATTATTTATTGTGTGCCTACAAAATTTGTTGAAAGATTAATTACCTAACAGCGACACTATGTATCAAAGTATTCCGGCAAATCTATGAACTCTTGCACTTCAGAAATCGTTATTTACTGAAAAATTTCTTTCTCCGAGATTCCTCTCCGCTGGAAACTGCAGTATCGTAGAAATCAGTGCATCGAGAGGATTTTCCATCGCGTACTTTACTCGGAACAGCCGGTCCTCGGTTGAAATGCTTCCGGAAAAATGTGCCCGATACGTCCCGGGGATTTTGATAAAGATTATTGAATAAATCGAGGCCTTTCACGTCGACGTAGCTCGAGCCCGAATCAAAATAGAAGCTCCTCCCTTTTCCACGAGATGGCGAGACTCTTGTTCCTCGTTTCGTTTGTTCAATTAGCACGGTCTCATTTAAAATTCCATTTTAATCGGTCGCCTGAATAGATAAGACGCTCGACGCTCCTTATATTTCATCGCTGGGGAGATAAAGACATAAAGCGATCGGCGAATCTTTTATTTCCCGTGGCTCTTCCGATCAGCCGAGCTAATCGATCGAGCGATTCTCGAGAGGAGCGAACCTGGAATTTTCCCTCGATGAATTTTGAACGTTTTCGACGTCGCTCGTGCAGGTTAATTAAGAAATACACCCGGAGCGACGGTTTCGAATGAAATTTCCATCGGTGTGACCAGCTAGCCCCCGAGCAACGTCGTTTTCTTTACCGCTCCCGAAAGGTTCCCATTATTCCGTCTCGGGGTGAGCGTACAGTTATATTTGGATTTACATAATTCCCCGCAGTCGAATCTTGCCGTGTATTCTCAATTTGAGCTGCCGCGAAGTAACTCGCCGAAAGTTTCCGCGAACTTCGCGAACCGTGCCCCCCGTATATTGAAACGAAAATATTCTACCCGGCCGCGGCCCCGGGTATAATAGTTGGAAAGAACAGTTCGAAATAGACCAAGCGCGATGACGAATCCCTAATGGGACTCCATCGACGCACCTTTTATTCCTCGTTTCGTTTCATTTATCAGCTTTTTAACGGCAACCTTTTCCCCCGAACGCAGTCCGTTTAAAAAATCGTGCGCTCGCAGTTCTATTTTTTTTTGCCAGCTAACGAACAAACCGAATGAAAACTTTCCATACGGACTTTATAGGATGAACCGTGTGCAGTGTGCAGCAGGAAAATATTTTTTTTATCCAGAATACTGGCGATCTCCCCAATTTTTAGCTGTATATTTAATCAGATGATTTCGATTCTCAAAGAAAATCGATTGAATATGGTAGGAGTGTTTAAATATTGTTTGTTTGAAAAAATGGAGTACTGAATCGAATTTTGGTGAATGGTTTACTATACACGCCTTGATGAGCACGAAAATATTTCTTTTTTCATTTTATTGACTTTGAATGCACACATATTTCTCTCAAATTGCGTTTATTGAAATTAATAATTGAAAGTGTTTGAAAGCAAATCGAAAAATTTGTATAAACATCGTGTTGAATACACTTTGAACAGTACAAAAATCTCTTTTTCCAGCATTTTTATTTCACAAAACGCTGTTATCTGCAGTGTTGTAAACAACCTTTGCATTTTTCGTCAAAACATTATTTCGTTTTATACTGAAACGAAAATTGGATACCTAAATAAACGAAATGAAGATCGGACTACACGGAACAAGCTCTAGGATGTGAGGATATATTTTTACACCAACAACAATAGAATACTGCTGTTTTTCGCTCCGGCGTATTTTTAGAACAACGCGAGCGCGTACTTTAAATAATTAAAATTCACAAATACATATGTTTCGTCAAACTCAATTATAATTATACCACTGGTGGCTGTGAGCATGCGGGATAATTAAATGGAACATATAGTCCATATTATTTCGCGAATGAGAACGTGAATTTTATATGCCAAGAGTAATGATGAAGGATGCTCGCATATGAATGTTTCTATTTTTCGTTTTGCTCCAATGAAACGTTTCTTTGTGCCTCTTTTTAAACCGGAGTTGGGTCAATTATGTTACACGCGGTATTGCGGAATTAGGACGCCTTTGCGATCCTTTGAAAAGATGAGCCTTGTTCCCACCGAAAAAAAACAAGCATTCAGCGAGTAACAAACTCGCGAAGCATAATTATTGCAAGGTACCTTTAACACTAAACCTGCAGAGCTTTAAAAGTAACTGGTACATACATGATCCCTTATAAAAATGACAAGATTGATTGTATTTAGACTTTTAGGTAGAAACTGAATTTTCAGAAGAGTTAGAATTAAATGGAGAAATTATTTGATCAATTTCTGAATTTAGGAAAAGTGGAATTTTTAATTCGAAGTGATAGTTTGTCGAACATTCGTGTTTGTCGCAAAATCATGACGCTCCGGTTGTCGTCGGTTCAGTCGAAGAGCTTTTCCCTTCGATTTCTGACCAGACAGGAAAGCAGGGAAGACGACCAAATCAACTGCAAAAGCAACTCCAGTTAGAAGTGCCTTTCATACGTCAAATTCCGGTTGGGCATGCCCCAGGGGCTAAACTACATCATCTTTAGTTCCAGACATAGAACTGTCAACTTTTCGAACGTAATCGGAGCAGTACGCGTAGTGCTCCATAAAATGAAACGACAGACACAAGAGTATCTATTATCAGAACGCATGAATTTTTCTTGAAACTGTTTTTGACGTGTCTGTTTCGATTTCAATCGCACGACGTGCTCGGCAAACGATGCTTCAAAACAAACCGACGACTCTTTATTGAATTCCAGATCGTTCCACTTGTTAAACATTGTACCCCATCAAATTTTCACAGCGTACATACATCAATATTTAACTTCCTCGTATCTTGTCAGATTCATCATCAAGATTTCGAACTGAAGCCGTTTACCCTCATAATGCTGTCGGTATTTGTCTCGTTTTAATCCCACTGATTCCACTAATTTGCAAATGTTGGTCAAACGATCCTGGAGAACTCGGAATAAAATCATCGAGAGGTTGATCAATCTGGGGAACGGAAAATAGCGTTTAGCGTCGTTAAAGACAGTTATTTGCTCGCTTTTACGACAAAGATCTCAAGCCGCTCGCATTCGGCGGCGATACTTAAAGTAAATTAACCTATTACAACGGTGTTCTCGTTAAGGGTATTAATTTTCCCATGGCCACAGCGCGACGCAACCTGCCATCGCGTTAATAAGCCCCGTGAAAAATGCATTAACTCATTGCTGAGCACAAGCGCCTGGTCTTTGTGTCGTGTTCGCGTATAATAAGTATCTCTACTTCCATCGCTGCCTTGGACGAACGTGATCTTACACTGCCAATTAGCTTGGTTATCTCGTTATCATTAAAGATGCGCTGCCGAGAGAACGGAGAATAGCTGAACCCTGCAAAAGTGCAAATCGGAACCCAGTGACTTGATGGCTTTGAAAATTCGTTTTCAATTAGTCTACCACTAGCTCGTCTCCGTCTCTTACCCACAAAAATATACCAAATTCGCCATCTGCCCAAAAATGTAACAACCGGCGTCGTCTAACTACCCAGTCACGCGGTTTCGGTAAAAAAAAATATTTCGCCGAGAGGAAAACCGGGAACCACCGATGAAAATGAACAAAGTGGGTTACAAACACTTCGGCCACGGTTGAGCAAATAAGAAAATGACCGTTGGTTCGTGGTGCACGCAAGATTTGCTTTTGGCCGACTGAAAAAACACCAGGGCTCGGCCCCAGAGACAAAACGCGTGTATCGATCGAAATCAATAGCGGACGGTGTAAAACGAACAAAAAAAAAGGAAGAGAGGAGAGGAGGGCTAGGGAAGAGAAAAAATGGGAATGAAAACAAGGCGAAACCGCATTGCACACGGGTTCCGGGAGCGGAATACTTCTGGGGGCCGCGCGGCGGACCGGGCCGTTTTCAAACGCGTTGAATACCGGTTCGTCGCGTTCGTTTAAACGATCATCATTCCCGCCGATATCGAATCTGTTCTGTTGATATTTTTACTTTTGGACCGACACGCTTTGCTGCGGTCGCCACGGACTCTGCTATCCCCTATCGACAGGGTTTACCTATCACGAGTACCTCTCCGAAACAACAATACCATGGCCAGTTAACGCTCCTCGCTCATTGCGGCCATTGTTGCGCCGGCTGCACGATTATGAATGGCTCCCGGTGGTCGTTCCGCAAAAAAATCCGCAGGTCTCTCTATCTACCTCTCTCCATCTTCTTCTCTCTCTCTAAAGAGAGAGAAAGGGAAAAAGTTCTTTCTCTCACGAATACGAGCTTGAATTACGGGGAATTCGCTTGATTTGCTATCGCAACGACTGCTCAGATATCCTCCACGCTGCCGTTCATACGGTCCACGCGAAGTTGAATTATGCACCACGAGTATCGACGCTGTGAAATATTTATCACGAAATGCGAAACATTCGGATGTTTTAATAGAACCCTCCCCGATGGAATTAATACAAGTTACCTATACACTAGCGAACATTTCTGGTCGAGTTGTAGATATTTACTTCGGTATTTTGATGACCTGGTTTCTGCGTTCGAATATCGACTAATTAAAGGGAGGGACTTTTTTGAGATCGTTTCGGTGTAGAAATGACTGAATTGCGCACTTTGTTTAGCGAACGGAGCTATTTAACCGGTTGCACTCGGAGCTATTTGAACTCGCAAAATTGAACATTTCTTCCGATCGAGAATAATCCCATTCTATATGATCCTTTCATTTTATGCATATGAAATTGATATAACATGTACCTCATAGAATATTTAATTATACAACATATTTAATAATGTAAACAAAATTTTGAATAACGGTACAGCATTTAATGGTGACTCTGAGTCACCACTCGAGAGTGCTAAAGGCTAAATAGAATATTTTCTTGGTGTTTCACGGTTTTCGGAAAAATAGATTTCCCCGAATACAATATCCCGGATCTACACGCCGCTCCCGTTTCACCCAATAAACAACGTTCTCCCGTTGCCGCGGGGTTATAAGAACAAAACGAATAAAGCAGAACCGGCGGATCACGGTTCCCGCGCCATAATGCGAGCTGCCGCGTCGCGGTCTCGCAAGCTTCGACACTTGCAAGTCGTCGGCGGAGTCAAAGGGGTTAAATCAGAGCGGAAGTTCGAAAGTTTGACGAGAGGATGAGAGAGAGGCGCAGGGGGTGGGTTTTCCCGGGTAACTATTAAGAAGCGACAGGTCAGCGACAGTGCATCGTAACGAGACCTCAAGCTTCATCAGACGCTCACGCGAGAGAGAGAGAGAGAGAGAGAGCGTCGCCGGAAATTCCGTTCCCGCCGTGAAACTTGAAACTCCCTTGGCCCTCCATGAGACGCGTATTACCTTAATTCGTCCCCTGGCCGAGGGGATATACCGTAGGCAAAGCGTATCGGGCAAGGACACACGACGGGCAGGGACCGATGACCCATGGTATGCGGGGGTTATCGTAAGGCATTCTTGGTCGGTTTGATTTAGTGGTTCCCCCCCGTAGTTGCTGTGGTAACTTACCCGTTATCTGGCCCCAGCTACCTATAGCCCAGCCCTCGGTTACGTGGGAACTCGTTTTCCGCCCACAACTTGTCCGCGGATACACGCACGGATCTTTACCCGGGCGAAATACAATCACTGGAAGACGCGTTTCAGCGGTACACCAGCGCTACGTGATAAATTATCCGTGGCTCCATCCAGATACTCTCGATGCACCCCTTCCCCGAAGAATTTCATTCGGGCTCTTGCGTTTTTCTTTGCGAAACTTTTGTTTCGTGTTCCACGCTCGTGTAGCTTGTCGAAAGTGTTTTATTCGAGCGATTCTTTCATGAATGTGGAGATGGCGAGCGATTCTTTCATCGTCAAGATGGGATGGAGCGGAATTATAAAAGATCGCTATAACCATCTCAGCACAAATAGCATCAACCAATTTTTGTTATGCATATACAGGGTGAGACACGGGAACCAAGTGGTTTTGGAGGGGGTATTACTCACTCGTTATAGAAAGGAGGGGCGTGCGATAGGTGGTGTTGCATTCCTTGGCTCATAGCATTTCACTGTCGGTTACCATCATGGAGCCGTGGACGCTAGAACATCGGATGTTTGCGTACGATTGTTTTGTTAAATATAACGAGTCGGTGACCGCAGTACAACGTGCTTTTCGTCGTAGATTTAATGTTCATCGAAATGACGCTGTTCCTGACACAATCTTGCGTTGGGTTAATTTTCCGAACGTGAATAATAATGAAATGCTATGTACTTATAAAGATCTTTTTACCAATAAATTTCGTCTACAGCAATATCTAAAAGTTTTATAAATATTCCAAAACCACTTGGTTCCCGTGCCTCACCCTGTATTATACATATCTTCGAATCCAAGGTAAATCAATTTTTAGTCGAGCAAATAACTGCAGTGGAACCTCGGTATATGTCTGCTTCGGAGTACGTCCAATTCGGAATACGTCCTGTTCGGAGGTGACAAACTTTGCTCGGTATACAACTTCTGTTCGGTATACGACATACATTTTTTGTGTGAATTTTGCGTCATTTTTAAATAATTATCTCGGAGGAAAAATTAACAATAAAACTACCGAATGGGTCATAATGACTGGCTCCAGATTTTTTCGTTTAGAAATATTAATATTATGATTTTCTGAGAAATTTTTTGACTGAGAAATCTAATTAAATGCAATTCTCGGTAGTTCTAGTTTTAAATTCATAATCAATTGAATTCGGAGTTGATTAACTGACTTAAAAATGCAACTTATAGTATTCTTTCTACAATTCCGATCTATTGCAATTTTGTCCCAATATTTGTGTCCCAATATTTTTGTAACCGACTGTATTTCATTTTATACTAATGTTTTTTGGTAAATATAATTCTGAACCAATAATGCATGAAAAGAGGAGTGCCTAAACACTTATGTACGTCCTATTCGGTATAAGTCCAAACATCAGGAACGGATTAAGGTCGTATACCTCGGTAGGTTCCACTATACTTGAACGCAAAATAGATATTTGCTAGTGTAGTAGATGCCTTTGTTTATGCTTGGAGTACTAAATTTAAAGATTTGAGATTGTCAGTACTATGCAGTATAAATGTAATGTAAATGATCTGTTAAGATACATAAGGTGCCATTTGATCCCTGAGGCCACGCTCCAATTGCATGGCGCGTCGAGGACTCTTCCGGTCCGCTTGCATATCCGCTCGAGATTATAGTTAGCGAAGCGTGTTGATAGAGCGGACGCAGGCTCGCCGCCGAAAAGCCGCAACACAGGATTTCGAGATTCGAGATTCGAGAAAAGCCCGCGTAGCCTCAGACCGTCTTAAATCAGCCCCGTAGGAGCCCCAAGAACAATATCGGCGTTTCTCAAAGCTGTGGCCGCTGGTGAAATGGATTTCCGCGTCTGCACGCTGGGAAATCAAGCCGACAACTTGCCGCTGCAGCGTATCCGATCGCGTTTTTATCTGAATCCACGGACGGATCGATCCTGGTCGAGCAAAAACCTGTTACTGCTTCGAGCTAGCCAACACCCGAACGTCTCTCTCTTCTAACTTCTGAGTCTCTTTTATGAAAATGGACATTTCCCACGTCTGCTTCGGAGATCTGAATAATTCGTCTGGTGAAAGCTTGCCGATAATTGGCAGATTCGATTAAATATTTTATGCGGCTTAAAAGGTGGTTTCGATGGGAGCGTGTCGTTGAGATGTCGATAGGTGACTAACGGGAACAGATTATGAATGTCCATTTCAAGTGCTTTGAAGTAGTGTTGAGAATTTTATAGATTTATTCTGTTTGACATTTGCAAAAATGATTCTGTGCGGACGTGGCGGTGTTAAAATATTTAGAGTAGTCTAGATTGAAGCAGTATTCATTTTATTTTGCACGTGTTCGATCAATTTTCGACAGATTCGGCGGATAAAAATTTCATGGTAACATTAACATATTGTAAATAAATTATAAGTAACTTTTTGTTGCTATCCTTCTAATGGAGGATTAAATCAAAGGATGCATTGCAGTTGATAAAATAAATAGAAGGTATAATAGAAAAAATATGTAGCATAAATACTTGACCCAGTATGCAACTTACAGGTTCTAACATAAAATGCTGAAACGCAAGTTAAAGCTGCAGTCTACGTAATTGTGAAACCGGCGATATCAAGGATAGCATGATCCGCGAACGAGAACGTGATCGTTCCGACAGAATTTTACAACGAGACCAATTATTTATAGAAGCTCGATCGAGCTCTCGACGCAACGGTATTTCCAATTCCTCGAATGTTTCTTTTTCCGGGAAATATGGCCGTCCACAAAGGAGGTACCAGGGAATCTGGAAGTTTAAGAGGGATGGCTCTTGACCAACCGCATTTCAAATAAGATAGACACTTGTGCTCGGGAACGGCGATGTTGATACAAGACCTTTTCATTGTTGTCTTTTCCGCAAATGGTCAATAATATCGAGTTATCAAACCTCCCTTGAAAAGAGGATAGGATATACCTTGCCAGAGTGCTCTTCCATATGATATGCTTCTCGTTCGATCCGGAAGTCCAAGAACGGACAAAGTGAACGAACGGGAGACAGAGTGTGCTTAGAATGCGCCATTAAGGGCCATTAAGAGCAATAGATACTCTTCGACGTTGTATCTCACTGAGAATTAATATTTTTCTATAAACAACTTCGTTGAGCCTCCAGGAAAATATGGGGAGCGCAAAGGAATTTAGAAAATCATTTTTATTGAAACTACTTTGGACACTACACGTACTGTTACAAGTTTTCTAGGAAAATCATTTTCAGTGGAACTGTTGTGCAAGGACTATTTAACACTATTTCTACCAAGAAGCGTCAAAAGACACTTTTCAAATTTTAACTTAAAATTATTCTCCAAGTTAAATCATTTGTCCAGAATTAATTTATTGTCTTTTCGTACAATAGTAATTAATTAATTCAGCGATATCATTTTCCTCCAGCTCATCCTGGATTTAAAAATGTGCATATTGTATACCTATTTCTACCGTCAAGTGTCTTTTGACACATTAAGGATTTCAACACCATTTTGCAGCATCATATCAATTATAATCTGTAACAGTGGAAAAAAACAATAAACGTCTTCCAGAAACCCGTTATAACAGCACAAAATTTGGGGTCGATATTACTGACCAAATGACGAGGAAGTATAGTGTGAAATGTAAATGCCGTAGATGGCCTATACATGTATTTTACAATATCCTCGATTTAACCGGAATAAACGCATGGGTTCTGTGCAAAGAAACAATAACGTACAAAGACGATAGATAAATATATTTCTCAAATTATCTATATTTAACTGATAATTTGAAATCCCGACAGTTTTGGAAATTATTTGCGCTCATGCGCAAAGGTGTCGATAAACACCTTTTGGTCGAAATAGGTATACATAAAATCATGGTAGAAATAATGTTAAAAGATAAAAGATTTTTCCAGTAAATCGTTGTTACTGAACCAGCATTGCAAAGACGTCACAGGAAAATCGTTTTTGCGAGGCCGGCTTGGCGTAAATTCAAGGCAAGCAAGATTCGCGATCCGGGGTATAATCCTCGCGACAATTTAGCATCGATAACGATTAACCGAGAGCCAAAATTAGAACAGTGAACGTCGACGGTAAACCGGAAGCAGGGTTCGCCGTGAACGGGGCCAAACGTATCGGGAAGTTGTAGGCAAAAATAATCTGCAATGCTCGGAAATATGCCAATGAATCTTCCGGCATTAAAGTTGTATCGCAGCATTGCTCGAGGAGTTGGCGAACCGTGCCCTATCAAACTCTACAAATATCTGAAGATAGGGGTTTGGAATTCACCGTGGAGAATCCACCACCCCCCTCGTTCTTATCTTTTCCCTCTCTTCTGGTCTTTTGCCATTCTGTTTGCGGATTTACAGCGACGATTACGAGCATGAAAACCGATCCCGGAGTCCGCGTTAAATTGATACGGAAAATTACGATGTAACGGAAGTCGCCCTTAGCTTTTTCAATTTCTCCGGCGAAATATCGTCTAACAGAAATGGCTCGATCCGTCGAATGCCCAGGAGAAGTAAACGCTACCCGCAAATATTTGCCCGATATTCCCGAGCCACGCTTTTCGATTCGCGGATCGAACTTCGAGGCAGGACCGGCTTCGATCTCGATAAATATACGTGTCTTCGTCGATTCCGATGCATTTTTCGGATCGTTTCTGATAGCAAGATTCCCACGACGGAACGCAACAAACCGGAAAAGTATCCTTTGACTATACCGGTCCGATCCGGAACACAGTCAATCCACGGAAATCCGATCGACGCGTTTCGCCGGCTTCGTTTCACTTTGCCGACAAGCTACACGCTTCTTCTGCTGAAGATCTGCACGATACATCGTGATTAGATGGAAGATTTTCCAGTATATCCATGAGTTCGCACGGATCATTGTGGAAACACACAGAATCTACTCATGCCTTTACAGTTTTGGATTCGACCAATCCATTTTTTACACAAATGCAATAATACAACAATGTTCTCAAATCTTATAATGTTTTCACGTGTATCTTTTTCACTTATCCAATTTTGTTATAAATGAAAGCTACAGTCTACGATCAGACAGAGCCCCGAAAATCATCAGCTCCGGCAGCACCCTTTGCCAGAATCGATTATCTCGGAATCAGAGCCGAATTTCCTGACGCGCGTTTCCGAGACGGCTTTCCCATGGAAGTGATCTGTCCCCCGTTGGAAACGCGATTTCAGGTGCTCCTTATGTAGCACATAATGTGCAGGTATTCGGGCAGAACACCGCGAGTTTCGAGATACGAGTTTAACTAACATCGCGAAGCGTTGAATGTATTATCAGGCAGCCATCAGGCGTCGCAAATTTTCGCGTCTGCTCACTGGAGACCTTTTTCACGGTGTATACCAGCTAACGAGCCGACAGCCGCGTCATACTGATCGCCAGCGTGCATCGATCCCGATTCCCATCCGGCTGTAATGCGAGCCGAGCGCCGCTTAGGGCCGGAAACTTGTTTCGCTATGAAATTGGAAATAATATTTGAGGTTCATTTACCGTCACTGCAAATAGCCGACCGATGAAAGAGGCTAATTGCAGATGACTAAATATTTTAATAACGATCTAGGAACGAAACCGAACAGCAAATACATCGTGGAACGCGGTACGCCCGTCCTTCGCGGAAATCGCATTGGCAATTCGGCTGCACCAATATTGTTTCATAATACAGTGACCCAATTTTTTCCATGAAATTGTTTCCTGCTAGCGAGCATCGTTGCTCGCCGACAATGTGATTCAATTCCTTTGCAATTTTCATAGAGACGCTGATGCAAATTGCATCACTCGTTAACTCGTTGCCAACGTCCGGTGCTCTGCCGTTTCTTATTCGACTTTCGGCAGCTATTTTTACAGGAATTTGTTCTTCTGTCTGTCGACAGGATCCTCACATTGTTGCGCCAGAGAACTGCACAACTTATGGGACGATCTAATATTTCCGACAGGGGTTATTACCACATGGAAGTCCGCGCGCGAATTTGCACTTTTCTTGACAAATTCAGCACGTTCTCCTCGGCAAAGTCGTATGATGGAGACTACCGTTTCATATTTCGCGCGAAGAAAACCGTATTACTTCTACGTGCGTTTTTGTTTAAAGCCGCGAGGCGACGCATAGCGCAACATTCAAGACGGTAATGAGATTTCTTTGTTCCAGTTTTTTGATATTTTGTAAGGAGTGTATGTCGCGTTTCATAAAATAGAATCGCGGAGGCTGGAACGGTGCTGGCGAATGTGTTGCAGAAGTTAAAATTAAGTGAAAATTTCTTCTCCGCGGGCTTTCAGTGCGTTAAAAATAAAATGGGAACTTGAATCATCTTTTATTCTATACTTTTCTGAAATTTTCACAGTCCGGTAATTAAGTATAGTCACTGCACAATCTGTCGTGGAACAAAATAGAAGTTTAGAGATGTTCTCTCCTCACGTGTCAGTAAATCAGAAATATTTATGTGATTGTGTTAGATAATATTACATTGTATATTGCATTACTTTCCGAGGATGTTAGTGTGTCGTTAATGCTAACTATTTTACAGGCCAGTGATTACGTACATGAAGCAATTTTGCATGAAGATCCGCAGTCTAGCTATATTGTACTAAACTTTGTGTTTTACCATTTTCTGAAGGTATCTCACTATTAACGCTTGAGGTATTACACTGTAAGAATTTACTGAACAGAGCTCTCCTTAACATAACAAAATAGAGAATTATGGATGCATGTACCTGAACAAGTAACGTAAATCTCTATTCAGACATTGTTCTCCAAAACTCGAACGAGTCAAGAATGAACTTGAACCATCTCGCACCCAATTTCCAATCACCCAACGACTATAACCACCAAAGTATCGTTTCATAACTATGTAAAAACTCCCGTTTCGCAAACGTTCACCGGTCACGTATGAAATAAACCGTTCGCTTATCGGACAAGCAGGAGCTAGTTCATCCAAAGTAAATAAAGGATTTATGGTCGATCTGGGTCAGGCAGATATAACAAATCACGTGCATGGTCGTTTAGCAAGGCAAATATTTGACGTCCACGGTCTTGCCATGATCGGATTAATTGAAACGAGAAGAAATTACCTTTTGCTGCAGCCTGGGGTGCATCCTCCCTGTTCTACAAAATCCGACAGTCGTCTCTATCCAGGGTTGAAACGGCCGCGGCCGGGAGAACGATTCGAGCAGAATATTTCATAACAAGGGGGTCGGGGCAGCTCTGGGGAAACTGTTCTTTTAATTAAGAAGAGCGCCGGGCTGGGTGATCCTTCAAGATCATTTCCACGGGACTACAAATGAAATCCTGTTGGCGGTGAGGGGAGGGGAGGAGGGTGAGCCGAAAGCTCGAGGGTAATCCATCCGGCGACAAAGAAATTAACAGGTGCCTCTGTTTGTTTGCAGATTGGAGCGCTGAAGGAATATTTCTTGCTCGCCGACAAGCGGCTGCACAAGAGGTCTTTGTCGAGCAGCGAGTCGCATCACAGAACGCTGAGGGATGAGCCGCGGGTAAGTGATTCCATCTTCGACGTGTCCCAGGGTTAAGGTGTCCTCGTCAAACTATGACGGTGGTACGGCACCACCGGGGGCACAGGTGCGAAGCGGAGAAGCCGCGTAATTTCACGGCGTCTGTTCTAGTACGACGCGCATTGTTTACCCGGCATTCTAATTTTCTCCTGTTCGCGAATAACACGCTTGCTATCTCTCTCCCTCTTCCTCTCCTGCCCGTAGAACGTGCACAACCCTCCGAAACAAACGACCCAGTCACGCAGTTACATAATGTCGTACGTGTGCCGGCGTAATTCAAGTCGCACGCTACTCCGGAGCGTTAAATATCGTCTTGATACTCTTCCTTTTTTTACCGACCTCGGCGCTGAAAGTTATTTCCAACCATGATAACGCGCCCTGTTAGCCTATCTGAATGGTAGCACTGTGGTGTCCGGACGGCCGATCTAGCAGCTCATTAAGATTTTAGCATTATTTGAATGTTGAAAATATGTATCAATCTTTAAAAATCGAAGGTGACCTTGATTTTTTACAGAATAAACATTTTTTTAAAAATTGTTTGTATTGAAATTTGTAGACCGCTAAATGAAAATTAGAGAGAATTTCCGCTTAGGGTAAAGTGTCCCAATATGAACCACTTTTTGTTGATGAAATTTTTTAATTATTTTAGAATGCTCTTTTTTCGTCCAAAAAATTACCAGTTACCACTGGTGCATCTATGCATCTACAGATGCATTGTCTCCTTATAAGATTCTGGGGTCAAGTTTGTTCAAAAATTAATACAGCTTGGCAAAAAAATTTTTTTTTGTGGTGTGCCATTTGCAGGTTTCAGCGAAAGGGGTTCTTAATATGATACACCTCGAGTCCCTAATATGACACCTAGTGCACCCATGACAATTCGGCACCCACACCAAGAATATCAATAGCTATACCCATATTAGGGAACCCTTAGTAGTGCCATATTGGGAATTCCACGTGGACTGATAATACTAGCTACTGACAAAGAGAAAATGAATTTCAGCCCAAACCAACAGTTGGCAAACTATTGTTTGAGGATTTTCTCGCTAGAGTGCGACTTCTCCTTTACAAAATATAAGCTAGTGCCACAATAGGCGACTATACCATATTTGGGCACTTTACCTTAGGTTAGGGAACTCGGAGATTCGTTGCTTCGAGCTTGTCCGATCTGGGAATAAGCCTGTTGTGTTCCCTGTAGAATTTGTTCTTCATTGGTTGCTTTTATTATACTTAACTGTTCATTAAACAGTTTCGCGAGTACGGAAAGTTTGCATAAAAATCGAAGAACAGCATCTCGGTGTGTTCCGCTCGCGAACTGCAATCCGGTGCGAGGGACTTGGCCTGTGCCTTTTGTATTTGTCCCGCGACCGGCTGGACTGGCAGGTTAATTCATAATTTGATTGCGATTTAAAGCGCCCTAAAGCGAAACGTTTTGCACAAAAGAATCGTTTAGATCGCCTGGGCAAAGGATTCCGGGCTGGCATTGTAATGGAAATGAGAACGAATTTTAAATTCTTACGTAACGAAGAATTAAAAGCGCTGCATATTTCAAATGACACTTTCATGCATATGGAATGACTCGTTTTTTTTCCTTTCTCTGTTTACGTCTCTCTCGCGCTCTCGCTCTCTCTCTCTCTCTCGTTTTCGTGTGTGTATGTATGTTCTTTCCCTTTTCCTTTTTTCGTCGTTTTTCGATACGTGCGTGAGCATACGATTCCCTTTGTCAACTCGTATAATTCCGCGCGTTGGTTTGAAGTTAAGTGGACGCGTAGGAATCGAGTGTGTCAATTGTCGGGGATGCTATACAACAATTTCGGACGGCTCGCATTGTACACACCTTCCAATTATCATGACGCACATGCACGGAACAATCGATACGCGGGGATCAATTATTGTAGAGCCCAATTAACACCCACATAATGCTTGAAGCATCTAATGAAATTCGGCTGGATGTACCATTAATTACAGTAAGCTGAATGTACAGGCTCGTGAGCGTATCGAATCGCGCGATAAATCGATTCTTCCTTTTGTGTTACACCCTCTCGCGAAAACTGAAAATAAAGCATCCGCAAATTCGGAAGCCATAGCCGCCACCAGGATTTCAATAATTACCGCTCCGAATTTGTTTCGTAATTTTCTGTCGAATATCTGCTGCTGGTTATAATCACTTTACAATATGTAATTACATTATAAATCAACTATACATTTATGAATGTATCATGAACATTTCATTCAGTTCATTCATTTCATAGTGAGTCGTCTCGCCTCACCATAAAACAGTCTGACCCCACTTCGCAGACTATGAAATGTCGCTATACTACTTGTCCGGCCTCAATGGACCTGCAACTACTTGTCTGACCATATATTGTGTCTGTTCTACTAGTCCCATCAATTTTTATTCATCATTATTCTACCCTTTTGATCATTAATCATCTGCGTTGATATTTGGAGTATGAATTATTTAACAGTCTTTTGAAAAATTAATTGAATCATAAACAAATATGTAACCATTTGTGCATGCAATAAAAATTTCATGCCGAAAATAAAACCATCAGATAATCGTTGAACAGCAAATTTATGATAATCGTTTTCCACGGCAAAAATTAAATTATAAATAAGCATCTAATTTTCATGAATATAATATTTGGCGATTAATTAACGTCATTATCGTTACAGGAAAATTATTGTAAAATTGTAGCATTTTGTTACAACGTGATTCAATAGATTAATTTCCAGTTCGATTGAGATGGAAATATCGAGCTTACTTTTTGCAGAGATATCGACGGATTTAAGTTAAGAAGCATTTGGTCAGCGAACGATATGCAATTACGGTTCGATTAAACTTCTCGGAAGCCGTTTGATCCACTGTGTTCTGTCGGAGTTCTGGAAATGTGACTGGTAGGGGAAAAAGTATCGTAAACCCAATCGAGGGAAGGGGAAGGGAAAAAATAAGTGGGGGAGGCTTTAAACGTTGAACACGACATTGAAACTGAAGTGGCCAGCCGGTGGTCATCTCGACCTGTCTACGGGGAGCTTTCTTTAGGAGCAAAAACACGGCAGAATATCGGCCGGCGTTTCCAGAGATAATATTGTGATTGGCCCATCTTTTCAGCCGCTGTCTTTTTCTAGTCGATGAAGCACTTCGGCCACGGCTGAAACGGGAGTCAAGAGGTTTGCTCGAGAAATAGCCACGCCATTATAGCCGACGTAATGTATATTTACAACGGAGTTGTTATAACAATCCTCCTCGAGTGCACACGGAACGAGTATCGCGCAATTCATCGCTCTCTTATACGCGTACGCCCTTGCACTCGATATCTCGATCTCTGCAATTATTTAGCGCCCTAGCGCTCCTCATTAATTAAATTTCAATGGGTAGCAATGGTACTTCGATCGATCTTGTGCACTCTTTCTGCTCGGAGATCTACGCGAAATAAAATACTCGGTGCAACTCAATTTAACACTAAACCTACCGACCCTTAAAAGCAATTGGTACATGTTCCTATAGTAATACGTGCTCTGCTGGAGATATCTATACAATCATTTCTTATGACATTATTTTTATTCTTTCAATGATTGTAAAATAAAAGTATGGAACAGATCATTTTGACCGGTGATGACAGGTTCAATGTTAACCCGCTGCACTCGGAGCTATTTTAACTCGAAAATAAAACATTTCTTCCGACCTTTCGACCAATTATTCTAATATTTCCCTTGTATATGATTTTTTTTCATTTTATGGATATGAAATTGATGTAATACCTCGTACAATACTTAAATGTTTAGTAATTGGTTAGATTCCAACATATCTAACCCTTGTACGATCCTCAGGGTAAACATTCACCCATTTACTATTTTTACATACTGTAAAATCATTGATCCCTTTATGTCTATGTTGTGAGATGTATTTCTTTCAAAAGTGACGTTACAAATGGAACATAATTTGTTAACTTCACGTGTAGAGCAAACATGGGTGAATTATTATCCTAATCTCTTTTATGCAACTATTCTTGAGGAGCGTATGAGGGTTAATAATGTAACGTAGTCACGACTCAAGTGTTAAGGGTTAATTAATTCGTTCTTTAAATCTATTCGTTCTAGAAATTAATCTGTTCCATAAAACTGTTCGACATTTAATTCGCAGCCATCCTCGCTGAAATCCGTGTATGAAAATTATATATAAATCAGTCTATGATAAACAGCCTAGTTTTCGACCACTCGCAGTCAGGAATCAACAGTGGTTATTCGAGGGCAGGTAACAATGATCGATAGGGACCGCAGCTCATTGCGGTCTTCGCGCAGCGCTTTTTTCGCGAGCATTGTCACACGTGGCGCTACGACCGTGACACTTATCGACGCGGAACATGAACGAGCCTAGGGACTTTGGAGCCTGGCCAATATTCACCAGCCGTGAATTTCACGGGGAGGCTTTAAAGCCGGTACAACCGGCGATATGAATGAAACGATGACCGGGGCCGCCCACGACCGCGAAAATGTTTTTGCACTGCGATGCCGCATGGTTTACAAGACCTCCTTCACCGATCATAAACCCCCCGGCACTTAATGCCTCTCCAGAAAATAAACAGCCGTTCCGAAACCTCTGTTTATCATTCCTGTTTTATTTTCGAAATCAGCCTCTGAAACGCAGCTCTCTTTATTCTTTGTTGCTACGAGGAAATAGACGAAGAAACGATGCTTGGAATTCGGTCCCAATATTAATCAGGGACCTAATATAACAGTTATCCTAAAATTTTCTATGATAAAAATCATTAATAAAGAGTTGATTATTAATGAAATTTAAGATAATGTACACAAAATATAAAGAAAAAAATTCGAAAAACAGAATGATTATAATATATCGTTTTTTAAACTTTTTGGTTACAAATAACAGTTGTTAGTGTTCAAAAAATTGGATCCTCCTCGATAACTGTTATCGATGAAGAAAAACTGTTTCGATTGCTCAAAGGAGTTATCGATGAGAGAAGTGCATTTCATTATAGCTGATCGAAATGAATTTCTCTCAACGATAACATCCACCGACAAGAGAAAACATTTTCTCTTCGTATTTTCAATACGATTTTATTGTTATTCTATGACTTGATTTCTTTTTGGTTATAACAGTTATGGTCCCTGATATTAACACTAGGCTCTAGGTTTACGGAGCTCTAGAAACAACTGTTTCACATTATTTTATAAACATAACAAGAATGTGTCTACCCAAATTTTTGACCATTTTTCCAATAATATATATCAAAAGAAACAAATTTGGTAGATAATTCCTCAGGGAAGCATCTTTACAATCTTAATACATAATCGCAAATTAAGAATATTAGAACCCGTCATTTTGACGTAAACCTGGTGTTAAACGATATTGAACATATTACTTAAACAAATGGTAATACTTGAAATCTGTCTTCGCAGGTGTATTCCTTGTAAAAAGACACACAACTTTGCCCATTTACACCATTCTTCTACCTGTAGTAGTGTTCAAGATATTCGTAAAAAAGGTTTCTTATTCTCAACGTTTAGATATTTTATTTAAATTTAGTCATTCTCACGATGAAAAATTTCACATTTGATAAAATCGATATGAGAAGGTCGATTGTTTAGGAAAATGAGCAGCTAATTGTTTAATTGGGACCACTGTGCGTCGCGCAGCGCGCCGGCGAAAAAGGCTCGCGAAATAAAAACAGTCTCGATCGTATCACTTTAGGCTGTCCGTCACAGCGTCGACAAAATCGGGCTAATTCCTGGACGCTGTAATTAAGTGGTTCCCCGCAGTGACGGATGGCAGCTAATCGCGCCGATATCCAGGATCGTAGTCGCGTACGCCGACGATCGAGCCCGAACCCCGATGAATATTCGCCGATAAATCGTCGCCTCGCTTAAAAAATGCATCGGTACGCGACGAGTGTCCCGCGGAGCGCGAGACATTTTTCAACGGTTTTCGCGTCGCGGGCCCCCCCCGCCGTGGAAAACGTGACGATGCATTATAAACAGCACGTGAAAATTAATTTCGTTGGTGCCGGAGCGCTACGCGACGCATACAGTGTTGTGTGCGCCGGTCTCTCTGTGCAACGCCGATCCTTTTCACTCTATTATGTTTTATGCGCCGCGTTCCGACAGCCGCGAATAAACTTTCGAGGATTTACGAACGCCCGAGGAGTAAAAACGTTCCACCGGGTCTCTGCCCGAGTGGATGACGCTACGCTGTTGCTTCCGCGATAAATCTGGCTTGTTATCGCGCCGACGAATTTTCGAACCGGTCGGATTACCGCCGACCGTTTCTACTGATTTGTCGCGCCAAAAAATCGCACGGTTTGATTCCACGAAATTTCCTACGATTATCACTTCAACGCGCTCGACGCCGTCCCATGATTGTCACAAAATGGCTAAAAAATTAATTACTCATACGTAGACTGCGGATCTTCATGCATTTACGAAGAAATTGGTTTGGCGAAATATAAAACAGTAAAAGATTTAAAAAATTCAAGAACGTTGTAATGTTGCTTTTAACGTAACATATTCGTTAAGGGATAAAATCAATTTTTATTCCTGCGGCTCACAATCAATACGAAACATTTTTATTTTGCATAAAGATCCGCAGTCTACTCATACCATTTGATCAAACATTAAAGAGACCAATACGATCGAAGCGAAGACTTCTTCTGCGACGCACACCTATCTGTTTCTCGCTCGCTCGGGTAAGCGATTAGCGTTTCACCTCGGAGCGTGACGGATCAGACCCATTCGCTGGCCAGCGATTGTGTACGCGGTGCGCCTAAAGAAGTTTTCACTTCATTAAATCTGGAGCGTCGAGAATGGATCTACGTCTCTTTGAAAGAACAGGATAGTTGTCTTAAGGATCTTGTCCCCGAAATCCGCAGAGACTACAGAAAAATCTGTTCTTGTTTTTGCAGGTGCGATGGTTCCAGCAGCAGCACGAGAAGACCCGGAAGAAAAGAGACTTCGTGCACACGTCGTCGTTCGCATTCCGCGATTATCCGACGTTTTTCGACGGGTTCGCCCCTCGTGCTAGGCAGGACACGTTCCACCGGCAGAAATATAGGGAGATACCCTTCCAGAACCTGTTCACGGATCCGCTCTTTAAGGAACAGTGGTACCTGGTAAGTGGACCCTTCGATTCTACTTCCTTCGATCCCCCAAACCAAAACGAACTACGTGACGGGACTACCGGACTCGACCGATGTGGCGGACTTAACGACACCCGATAACTGTTATAACGTATTCGGGATCTAGCTCCTGCCATTCTGCTTCCGCAGGATTTCCTCCGTGACCCCCCGGACCCTGTCCATATGTCGCTGATCGAATCGATCAGCCCATCACCCTGCGGAACCCATAGAAATGATCTCGAATTTTTTCGAAAATCCGAAATCAATGGACAATTTATTACGTCCTTCGTGACCCGACTTCTGATGATTTATCTCGTGTCTGAAACGATGCTCATTGTCATACTTACTTCGTGCCAATTTTTGTGCTGTCCTAAAATGTCTGGAATTAATTGCTTTAATTGCGTTCGAAATTTGTGACCAGTTTTGTAATATTTTAATTTTACTATTTGGTTCTCTCTTCAAGCCTCATGCCGATTTTTATGGAATTAATAAAACCCAGGATCAAATCGGTGGCTCCTAGAATGATGAATATTATAATCGCATCAGGAACTTTCATGCATTTATATCAAACATGAATACGAAAAACAGCGTAAAATATACGACACGATGAAATTAAATTTAATTCAATGTAAATCGAATTAAAAATTGATTCACTTAAAAAGGGTTTAATTTAATTCCTGTTCCTTGTAATTGAATTTTACAAGAGATTTAAAGTAGCAAATAACGTAATCGAATCTTTGCAATTTATCATGAATACATAAAATCAACAGTCTAATCTGGACTGAATGAAATCGGCGAAGTTCAGATACGGGGGCTAAAGAACCAGCGAAATCGTTGCTAATTATAAATAATCGGCTCGAAATTATTGTTCCACTGTCGTCCACGAGTGGCCAATTATATTCGTTTAGCGGTTGATCGCGCAATTGTTCGGTCCATCGAGTGTCAGCCCATTAAACGACTAAATCATAGAATAACGATTCGACCAGCGATCGGGATTACGTGAAAGGGCGGTGCTTGTTCCGCGGGCCGAAATCCTGTTTGCGAATGAAAAACATCTCATTGTTAATACCGGGACCGTATATCCAGTTCCCGCCGTTAATTCCAGAAACGACAAGAGCAGCGATCGCCCGTTGTCTATACCCGAAAACGATCGTTCGAGGCGACGTGCAGAGAATTATGAACAGCACGAAAAAGGACGGCCTCTGCCGTTTCGATTTCTCGCGCTCGTATCGACACCGGACCGACAAAATTCTTCTTAACCGAATGTAGTCGGTCGTACAATAAATTCCTGCCGATTTTTCTCCGCTGAAATTAAATTCTCCCGACCGACCATAAATACTCGAAACCTCCTCGGGAGATTTCAGACACGTGCACATTTTGATCAGACCTCCATATACAACGATAACGATTCTTCATTGTAAGTATTCTCGTTCGATTTGTAATGTAATGTCCAAATTATTTGTCCGATTTATAATACGTACTCTAAGAAATCAAGTTGTTCAATTTAAACATTCTTCGAGAGAATGCACCTGCTTTTAATGAACCGATCTTTAATATCTGAAATCGGTTTCCTGATCTTTCTGATGAAATATCTGATCGGTTCATTAACAAATCGGTGCATTATCGAAGAATGTTGAGGGAAGAAAAAGGATGACGGATTGCGATTTTCGGAAAATGTGTGCTCGAAGAAACACAATGGCTGTGTTGGCCAAAATAAACATTCGATTATATTTCTTAGCTGATCTTCGTACATTTGGGAAAACTTCTTTGATTGCAAATTATGCTTCGGAATTATGCTCTTCAGTTGTACGATCTCGTATTGTCATAGACATAACGAGGACATAATTTATTTTAGATATTCAATTAAAACGTATCTAGTAGCCAATTTCTTCGTTATGTTCATGATAATACGAGATCGTACAACTGAAGAGCATAATTCCGAAGCATAATTTGCATTCAAAGAAATTTTCCCAAATGTACGATGTTCAGCTAAGAAATATAATCGAATGTTTATTTTAGAAATTCAAATCGCGGCTACGCGATAAGAGGAACACGTTATCCCAACACAGCCATTGTGTTTCTTCGAGCACACGTTTTCGGAAAATCGAAAGGTCCTGATACTGTTTTACCGACATGTTTATACTCGTACCACACACAGACATTTAATATTATTACAACGTTTCCAGACTTGAAAGAACTGACTGATATTTATGTACGCTAATTAGGGGGTTAATTAATTTCGCGTACCGCAAACACGATATTTCATTCTCAATGGTATGAGAGAATTACAGAATTAGTTCCATTTGTTCCGCGCTGCGTACAATTTCCTAAATCGGCACCCATTATAATTCGGGAGGGCACGGTTCAATGGCATTTCTGAAGAGTTGTACCGATGGATCGTGTCGCAATGACCTGCGGACAGCTATTGTGTTTGAGTGCATCGTAGAGTTGTGCTGCAATTCCGTTGTGCGTGCCTCGATGGTATCAAACAATTTCTATTTTGTATCTGGAACTTCCCTTCACTGTTCAAGGATTTTTCTTTTGTACAAACCTGCGTCTAAGCTTGGACAGAGTCTTTAATTTATTTAGTACTTCTCCGATCTTTGGAGATCAATTATAATTTTAACCTTTCAACTCGGTAATTGTTCAATTATGCGCACTTACTAATCAATGTACTTTAGAAAAAAATGTTAGAGTAAAAAGTTGTACTGTTGAAGGAGGCAAATACAGTGGTATAAAAAAATGTTCTGACTGTTGCTCTTTTCAAGGTCTTTTGAAGGTGATCGCTGATTTTTAAATGGGACCATATATTTTTAACTTCGTAGTGTTGTATAACTTCATTTTATATGAATTAAATTAAATGAAAAGTTGATAACTAGACTGCGGATTTTTATGCAACATAAAAATTGTCTGTTACGATCCCTTCGAAATAGAAATGCGAGTATGGAGATATCGTGGAAAGCGGTAATGGTTAGGGAGAGGATTGTGGATCACGGTTGTTGAGTTCTGCGATTGTGTGTTGCAGAACGGCGGTGCGAAGGATGGCTACGACATGAATCTTGACCCGGCGTGGCAGAAGGGTTACACAGGCAAGGGTGTTGTTGTGTCGATCCTGGACGACGGCATACAAACGAATCATCCTGATCTGGCACTGAATTACGACCACCAAGCCAGCTGGGATATCAACGACAACGACAACGACCCGATGCCAAGGGACAACGGCGACAACAAGCACGGGACCCGATGCGCCGGCGAGGTCGCCGCAGTTGCTTTCAACCAATACTGCGGTGTCGGCGTCGCGTACAACGCCAGCATCGGCGGTAAGAAATTGCGATTTTTCGACCGACCAGGAACCTACATAGTAGTCGACGCCACGCCACGCCACGCCACGGAACAAACGAGGAGACGGTGACTTCGGGATACCTCATAAATAATGGTACCCGGCATCGCGCAACCGTGTACTCTCTCTCCCTCTCTCATTCTCTCTCTCTTTCGTACATACTCCTCTACTCGGTGAAATGAGAACGCGACTCCAACAAATTACACGTTAGTCAGATACACGGTGCTCTTTATTAGCCGCGACTTTTCGTTATCCGACGATATGAGTAACCGTATCCTTACGTCTGCCATTTTTACTAATTCGTGGATCGAGACACTAGATCTGATCGGTTACGAGAATTTTTTCACTTCGACCCTTTATTCCTGTTGCTTAGGAACAGGTCACCTCCCTTTCTAATTTTCTCACCACAAGTTGGGCCCATTCTACCAGTGTCATCATAACTTGACTGGGTGTCTGGAAGAAGGGCCTTTTTGTTTGATTGTTTAACGTCGCTTCTTCAACTGCTATGGTTATTAAGCGACGGGACCTACAGTTTAAGGTGGGTTCGAACCACCTATGTCAGGTTTTTTAAATTTTATAGGAGCATATTTGAACTCGGACGTGAATTGCAATGATAACAACCAGCTGAAAATAACATAGGCCCCTCTTCCATTGGAAAAAGACTGAAAACTGAAGGGTTTTTTCACGGTTTGTTTTATTATATGTTGAAGCGAAATAAGTTCCTGATTGCGCTCCTGTAAAATGAAAAGCTCTGACATACATAGGCCCTTCTTCCAGACACCCATTCAATTATACTTATTCTTCCTTGTCTGATCAATAAGCCTTCATTCCACTTGTTGAGGAACACTTTACCCCTATTCCAGTTGTCCGAACAGAAATTGTGGACCATTTCTGTCTACCATGAAAGCAGTAAATCTACTTGTCTGATCAACTAGCCCCTGCTCGTTTCACTTGTCAGACAATGCGTTTACTTGCAAGGTACACTAGAAATAGTGAAAGGTAAAAAATAAATAGATTCTACTTTTATGGCCATACGCCGAAGCTATTCACTCGTCTGGCCACGGACCAACCCCATTCTTTGTGTATGACTAACGATCACCATGTTATTGCACTTGCCTGACTGTAAATCGTGTTTATTCCACTTGTCTGGCTACAGATTGTCGTTCTTCCACTTGTCCGATCATAGACCGCACACGGTCTACTTTTCTGATCAAAGACCATTCTTCTACTCTACTTGTCTCACCATTGGATCATTCTTATTCTACTTGTTCGGTCACAGACTGCTCCTACTCCATTTGTCTGGATATGGACAAACCACATGCCATTCTTCTGACTAACGATCGACTAATTCCACTTGTCTGATTATAGACCAACCTCGTTTCACTTGTTTCATTAACAATAATCACCTTGTGGACAGTGGACCATTTGTCTGACTAGAAACCGCACCCGTTCCACTAATCCGGTCATAAACTATTCCTAATCTATTTGTCTGACCATATACCAGCCATAATCTACTTGTCTGCTGTGGGAATTTTGTTTAATAGAGCTTAAAAGTTTGTTGAGCCGTTCACCTATTTGAAAGGAATTATTTATCGAGTTTCGCAGTGAATAATTTTCATGATAGCGATATTGCAAAATTCACGAGTGTACTTTAACCACGTACAAACAGGTCAGTAAAATTTCATGCACGTGTGTCATTTATTTTCGATAAAAAAAATTCTGAAATTATGGATGCATCTGCGACAAACGGGAAAATGATAGTCTCCTTACCAACGATACGTAAACATATCCTTGTACAGCGTGCTCGATTTTCCGGGTTACGGCGCCATCAAAGAACACTCCGATGATTCGGAAACATTGACGATGCGTTACATCCGATTCCATAAATACCATAGCAGAGAATATTCTTCCCGCGACTTGGTTTAATCGCGTTGATGCGTCGCGCCGGTACATTCATTCAGGCCTATTTATATTATCATTATGCACCGGTTCAATCACATTAATTGCAGCTCATTACAAACCATCATACTCTATCCTGTATGTTTGCATGCGCGTTGGTCGCCGTTTAAAACCGCCCCAGGATGTTGCAATCTCATTTAATATTCACGACAAGATAACGCAAACTGTTTCCATAAACATCCATAAACATTCTTCAATATGACGCCGCACGAACAAATATAATTTCGTCGGTACACTTCGGAGCCACGTAAATCCACAATTTCACCCCGAAAGTCTCCCTCATTTCAATCAACTGAAAAATTCACAGAAATCTGCGATCTACTCAAAAAATTTAATTCACAATTTCTACAATCGATTCTGAAATTCTACACGAATTTGCGATTCCGCGCAACAAAATTACGCAAACGGTGAATCAAATTAGCAGACCGTTTCCATCGGTATCGATTTTGGTAAACGAGCGCAGCAGGACCAAAGAATTTCCAAAAAATTACTCGTTCAATTCGACTGGCATAATTCCCACCGTCGGCAATTTCGCGAAACAATTAACAAAACAATAAAATGGACAATAAATCATTTCAAGCTCTCCACTCTCGGTAGGAACAGCATTTAAAAGCTTCGTGACATTCCGTAGTCGGTCACCAGCAAAAAGCTTCGGGAAAACGGTCAGTCTACTAATTACCGTCAATTCCGCAAGATCGATGCCTCCTGGGAGACGTTGCCAGCTTAAAAATTGATCGTGGTGCGTCCAGGTTTCCCGATTCAGGTGGGCGTCGTTCCTCCTCGGAAATTCGCCGTCGATCCCGGTGTTTAATTACTTGTCGTTACCTTAATCGCCGTCACGACGTGTCCTGACCCCGGTATTTCGTTCCGTATCCACGGGGCCGCTTCTCCTTTTTCCCCGAAACGATTATTAAAACGTCAATCATATCCCGCCGGCTCGTTATAAGTCGCCGGGGAAACTGTTCCACGGCCGGCGCACCGTGATATATCGAATTTCGATAATTTAACCGGCTCGTTTCCATTAAAATGCGTGTCAACAATCCGGCGGGTCGATTTAACACGGCTCCGAATACCTGTAGCTCGGCAAAAAGAAGAAAGAAAACGACTCCCGGAGGATTGCAATTAGAAATCTCCGAGCTGCGCGACGCTTGAATGCGTGCTATTTTTCTCTCGCACTCTTCCTCTCTCTCTCTCTCTCTCCTTTTCTCTCCCGGTTATGCGGGTGAGAGAGAGAGAGATAAAGGTGTGTCGAAGGCTGCAGGAATTCCCGCGGAAGCGACGACACACAGGCAACGAGAAGGAAAGCTGTCTGACGCACATACCTTCCGTGTTCTCAGGCGTGCGAATGCTCGATGGCCCGGTAAACGACGCCGTCGAAGCCAGGGCGCTGGGATTGAATCCTGATCACATCGATATATACAGCGCTTCGTGGGGCCCCGAGGACGACGGTAAAACTGTCGATGGCCCCGGACCTCTTGCCAGGAGAGCGTTTATTTACGGTGTAACCAGCGTAAGTTACGAATCTCTGATCTAAATCGCTTCTTTCCGACCGCCCATCCATGGATCTACCTCTGGCAGAATGTACCATTTTTATGAGCACACTGGCGCATGGCAACGCGAACCGAGAACGACGATCATAATTCGTTCCAGGACATTGAATGATTTATTCGATCGAAATCGCGAACCTCGAATTTGTTTGACTGCTGACGTCGCTCCAGCCTAGTTACAAAAATTCAGACTTTGAATTACACCACGAAGTACACCACGTTCTTAGCCCACAAATTAGCTAATTTTATCATTTCGAACATAATTCGTTTCACAATATTGGGAGGTTCCCAATGAGGTTCTTTCACGACATGAAAGGTGAAGTACTTAAAAATCTGAAGAAGATCGATTGGTTTTGGTGTTGTAATACATTGTTTTTAAATCCTTACGGAAGATTGTTCGAGGAAACTGGATCTTTTTGAATAATACGCGATGTTCCGATAAAATATTCCCTCAAACGGTAATGATGAATGTTCGCCCTCTGACCGGACAGCGAATAATATTTCAACTATCTCAATTTATGCATGATATTATAAAACATTGAAGCACTCTTATTTTCTCGAGCGAAACAAATGATAATGGAAGTTGTTGGAAACTTCCTTCGCGCCAAGAGATGATCGAAGACTTCCTTCATTTGCAACTTTCTTTCCCTGAACGTGTACTGTGTAAATAAATGATAATATTTGTTTTTCGCGTTGAGATATCTGAAATAGTTAAGATGCTGGCCACCGAAAATTTTGAAAAGATCGTCCGAGATACCTCTTCCCTTTTTTTTTTTGAATAAAATTTTTCGAAGAGAATGCTACGAGAGGAACCCCATTAGTATGATCAGCCCGAGGCGACAAAGTTATTCAGCACTGCCTCATGAATATTTTTACTTAAATAAAAAAATGATTACTTCATTCTGTTCCCTTTAAAGTTGCTAAGGGAAATTGTTTTTTACTTTCGGTTCATGAATAAATTTGAAATGACCGTTGATCTATTTCTGCCAGGGGTAGCAAGCTCCAACTTGCTAAATTAAGTTCCGTTTACAACGAAAATAATGATATTCTTGATCCTCTTTTGTAAAAGTCGTTAATAGTAAAATATGGACTTTATAGTACATTCTTGGGTATGCATACCTATTCGAATCGTACATACAAAGAGCTATCGAAGCACTCGGCTTCTTTAAACGCACCGACAAAGCCAAAGCACCAAGAAATTCCGATTTCCTCAAGTCTCTGCCGAAAATCAGCTCGCTAACCGCAAACCACCCCTAACACTCCATACAAACTCTTCCTCAAACTCCCAATGCACTCGATGAATCGGCAAAACGAAACTGACTTTACCTTTGAACCCGAAATCTATACATCTGACTCTCAAACTCTGTCTGGAAGCATCCTCAAAACACAGTATCCCAAAAAATCCTAGCCAAAGCATCCTCTCTACAGAGGAAACCGTCAGATCATTAAAGACATCTTGCGCTAACATGGCTGAACTTTCATTCAGGGGACCAAAAATGTTTAACTTTTCTGAATTATACAATTCTATGAAAAAATGATGAAACTTTCAATTCGAGTGCGAGGAATCCAAGTTTTAGTGTGCGGAATTCACTCGTCTAGAAGTTATACACGACTAAAGTTGCTCGACTTCAAGCGTGTTTGATAGATTAAAACGCTGCCATATTGGTTTCCAGACATGGGAGCGGGTAAGGTATAGTGAGCGCATCCGCTGGGCCTGGGTTACATCTCGGATTCCCCTGGCGAAATGATATAATTTCCCATTCTGGAAAGTTGCAAATTTTTGGTCTCCTGAGTGGAACTTTAACCAGATTAGTAAACCAAAGATATCATCCCTTATCGGCGTAAATTTCTTCGAGATCCATATGCCCGATTTCCAAAAACTGTTCACTCGCATCCCCGAAATACAGAATCCCAACAAATCGCCTCGAGAGTTTCACCATGAAACATCTAGCGTAGCTGGCGCGATCTAGAGGCTTCTATAAAACCTAACGATTTCTACTGAACCTGAAAAGGGTCGCAAAGGCAAAGGGTCGATCTTCGTGTGGGCGTCGGGCAATGGTGGACGGCACACGGATTCCTGCAACTGCGACGGCTACACGAACAGCATCTTCACGCTCTCGATATCGAGCGCGACTCAGGGCGGCTACAAGCCATGGTACCTCGAGGAATGCAGCTCGACGCTGGCTTCGACGTACTCCTCGGGGACGCCGGGCAACGACAAGAGCGTCGCGACGGTGGACATGGACGCGAAGCTGCGGCCGGATCATATTTGCACCGTCGAGCATACAGGTACATCGGCGTCCGCGCCGTTGGCCGCTGGGATCGTCGCGTTAGCGCTCGAGGCGAACCCGAATCTCACCTGGAGGGACATGCAGTACCTTGTGGTGCGCACCTCGAGGTCCGGGCCCCTTGAGAAGGAGCCCGGCTGGATACTGAACGGTGTGAAGAGAAAGGTGTCCCACAAATTCGGTTACGGGCTGATGGACGCCGGTGCCATGGTCAGCCTCGCCGAACAGTGGATCAACGTGCCACCCCAGCACATCTGCAAGTCCGACGAGATCAACGAGGAGAGACGCATCGATCCGACCTACGGGTACACGCTCAGCGTCTACATGGACGTCACCGGCTGCGCCGGGTCCTTGAACGAGGTTCGATTCCTCGAACACGTGCAGTGCAAGGTAAGAATTGTATTGATGCACTCGGGGAGGGATTTGGAAAGATGCTGTAGGCTTTCGGTGCTTCTGGCTATCCGTCGCGCGTCGACTGATAACATAGCTTCCGGAAGCTCTTCGTTGGTTTTAGAGATGGCTGCAACCAGTTAATGGTTTAATATGGTTTTTACTAGCTCTAAAGGGCCTTTCAATAAGAGCGGTAGAACTTGGAACTGAAATAAAAAGAAAAATACGGAAGATAATCTAGTTCTAAATGAAATACAGTATCATATAAATGACCACCACAATTTTCGATGACTCTGGCACATAAACCAGGTCGTGTCTCGCCGATATCACGAATTATGTTTGCTTTAAGATCATTAACAGTTTGTGGTTCATTGGAATAAACAAGAGACTTGGGGGCCAATTGACAGCCGCATTTCTCTTCAATAAAGCGATAAATTTTAATAATTTCAACGCGTGACACTAACAATTGAATAACGAACATGGTGGCTGTGACGATTGAAAGATCCATCGCTCTTATTGCAAGACCCTTTAGATTCTAGAAATTATTCAGTATATTCAGCTAGTGATAGCTCCAACAGCTATTGCAACCCGCGCTAAACATGAAGTATAGCATCCCCGAGTTGGTAACTTTTTCGCCCCATCACGGTGAAGTAAGACAAAGGTTACCGGTTGCTACTCAGCCCGTATTTATGAAGTATAGGTCGACGGGATGCATAATACATAATCGTCTGGCCGACCTTTTAAATTCTCGTATTACGCAGAAACATTTGCAAGTTCCGGCCATAGAAAGAATAAACCGAGGGTATCATTAAAATGTAAATTCCCCGTAAAACCGTTTTATGAATCGTAAGCTGGCGCAAAATATACGTTTTACATAAAGTGAATATAAATCTTGCCCGGTATATATATTCATTCTTTAAAGAAATAATGTAATAAAGAAAACACAGTTTCACGAGTTCGATACATTTACTCGGCTAATTATCACGTTATTGTAATTAACCCGGGTGTTATCGATCCGGGGACAGGACGTTAAAAGAGGAAGCGAACTTTAAAAGGAATAATATTATCGGTGACGACGGAAGTGGCTACTTGTAACGGTGTTGGATAATAGATGCTGCTCCTCGGTTGTTTGTGAAGAAAATAGCAAACATTTCTTTTCGAAAACAGGTTTCATTAAGATTCTTCCCACGAGGGAATTTGAGGTTGCTGTTGACCTCGCCGATGGGGACCACGTCGACCTTGCTGTTCGAGAGGCCAAGGGATGTCCTCAGTGCTAACTTTGACGACTGGCCATTCCTCAGCGTCCACTTCTGGGGCGAGAAGGCGGATGGCAGGTGGACCTTGCAGATCATCAACGCCGGAAACCGACACGTCAACTCGCCAGGCAAGTGAATTAAAACACCATCGACATTCAAAATTGGAAAATGTTTGATCACTTCCTCGAGAAAAACCACCTGGAATTTTCTACCAGGAAAAGTTCAGTAAGATGCTTCAAATTTAATTTTTTGTTATATCTATCAAATGCAGATGCAGATTTTTATGCAAAGTTTTCTACTGTTTTAAATTTAGCCTGCTCATTATTGTCATAAACGATTGTGAAGTTTTATGAATCTATGAACAAAGTAGCTGGTCGAAATATAAAACGACAAGATCAGAAAAATCTACAAATATGATAAACATTTTTATTTCGCAATTTTATCCGCAGTCCGGTGATCAAACATTTCCTTCACACTGGCAGTAAGTGTTATCCCCGTAACAACGCCATTAAATTCGCCAACCAACCAAGTACTCGTTAACGCAATGTGTACGCCGTTACTAATCGTCGACTAATTTGCACCGGAGCCTAAGCAACAGACTATAAGCCTCGGCAGGTTTGACGGCACGCTTATTAAAAGCCATAATGCTGCGACTCACAGTGCGTTCTAACAATGAAAGTAACACCTTGTCGGCCCCGCCAAGCTCGCAGAATGTCACAGCAGGGTGGATTCTAGTATAATTCACACTAAGTCGCTGTAACAATCCCAGTAAACCTGATTAACAAGATCGTGTTCGTAGGTAGAGGGCGCGGAAACCACGCACAGTTCTTCTGTTAATGCGATGTTTATTTTTTCAGGAATCAGGTGCAATGCACATTCGCGTGATCCTGCTACTGTGTCTCGGGATATACTTGGCAGACTTTGATCGAGCTTAGAAATTCATTTTTCCTGAATATCTCACATATTCGAGTGAATAGAATTTTATCAGGACTTGTTTTTTGTGGTTAATTTGGATTTTCCAGTTTCGACGACACTGTTCTTTTATTGTAGCTGGACTGCGGATGTTTATGCAAAATAAACATTTTCTTCGTTAACTACAAGACACGGAAACGCTATGAGAATTTCTTTCTATCTTTAACAATTTTGAAATTGTTTTAATGCTATTATTGTTCTAAATTACATCCATCCATTTTCGTCATAAATGCGTAAAATCCGCAGTCTAATTGTAACACATTCTAAACAACCCATACGAGTGTTCGAAGGGTAAAATCTCAGTGAGAATGTTTAATTCTCCAGTAGCAGTTCCGCTAACTAGATTATTACGATATCACCGGATAATTTGGATTCGCAGTTCAGAAACCAACGTGCTAATCACGAAACGGATCAGATAGCTAGAGTGACAATCATCAGTCAAATGTCACAGCACCTCGGGCAACCGCATGATCGATCAAATGGTTCAATGCTGTCGTTCCGAACTCAAGATCCCGGGTGCTATTAACAGCTATTAATAATCCTGCCGTTGGAACCCGTGAGATCGTTCGATATGACAATTTGACTTTTCGGTGGAGAAAAATAATAGTCGGAGGAGGCGGAAGGTACAGGGGGATATGTGACGGTACACCCCCAATATTAGTCTTTACGCCTGTGTACACTCGAAAGTTGTCACCTACGGCTTTGTACACACTAGGCTGTGCAAGCAACAGAAACGCGAGGCTGTCATGTTTAGATAACATGAATTAGGAGAAGGAGGATTGCCGAAGGCACGGTTAACTTAATGGTCAAAGTCGGATCCGTCGAACGCGCGTTGGCTGCCGTGCCGTTTTCGGCGAGAGAACAGCGAGTGTCAACAGACGGTGACACGTCGAAGAACAAGTGTCCCGTGGCGGGGGTGTTTGTAAATATTGGGACGTCGATTCCTATTCCTGCTACGCATTATACCCAGGATTCAGATGTTTATGCACCCTTTCCCACGTGCAGGCAACCCTGCTTCGAATTCAGGAAAAGTGCGCGGAACTCGCGGATCCTACGTTCACAATTTATTTCTTACTCCTTCAATCGTTAAGTCCATTTTTATTTGTTTTACTTAATCCGTGCTAAATTCTTTGATATTCTCTGCAAAAGCATTGGCAACGTCGACAAAGTGTTACAAATCCCGAACAAATCCGGACAAACCCAAAGAAATTCGTCGGAATAAAGGCGAATACAGGAACGACAGTTGGGAGTTAATTTCTGATGGTGTTCTGCGATGTGTCGTTACAGGGATCCTGAAGAAGTGGCAGCTGATCTTCTACGGAACTGCGAAGAACCCGATCCGCACACGACAGTTTAACCCGGTACACGCACAATCTTCGTTCGCCTCCGTGCATTATCCATTCCAAGTAGCTGATGCTCCATTATCGCTGGGCCATCGCGGCGACGTCGACTTCTTTCCTTCGTCTACCTTTCAGGGCTACCAGGGCCCGTACGTCGGCGCCGGTTCCAGTGTCCAGGCGTCGGTGGCAACCTTGGACGGCTCCTCGGCACCGATCCTGACCAATCGGCTACCCGGAGACACGTCCTCGGCATTCGAGTCGCCATCATCCTCTTCGCAAGTCGGTGACGATTCGTTGGACGCTACCAAGAAGGTCTTGCACGATTGCGATCCTCAGTGCGACCCTCAGGGATGCTATGGGAAGGGGCCGATCCAGTGCATTGCTTGCAAGAACTATCGGCTTGACAAGTAAGTCGATCTTTATCCTCAGCAGGAACTGGGTATCCTTTTGTCTGAGTAGCCTTTCGTTGGTTGAAAACTTGTTTGACTGAATATCCGTTTGTTTGCGTATCAATTTGACAGCGTCTTTCGTTATCTTTGAGCGTGCCGCACCCGATTGTTTGTTAATAGATTGTTTGTCCGGCCGAGTGTTTGTTTGAAAGTGTTTGTCAGCGGAACGTTCGGGAGCGTGTAATAAAATCTGACAGAAATTCGTTCGCAAACGGTGTTTAAGCAAGCCGGAAGTGCAGGCGGATGTATTTTACAAGCGTTTTAGCACGTTTCGGTCTCGCGGATCAATACACGCATGCCTGTAACATTTATCCGGAAGCACACCGAGCTTCCGATTGAAATTTTGTGTATTTGGTTCGTTGGATTCTTCGATTATATTAAAAGACTGGGGGATCTACGTGGCCCGGTGAACAACACACGACCACAATCCCCTGCCGAAACGTCCGGATATTTCGCTATGAAACCGATACAAAAACGAAACATACTACGTATCCCTGTTTGCTCGGTTCCACTGTTAAACACGATTCCACTCGCAAAACGCATCGAAGCTCTCCGCTGCTGTTTCCTTACCGTTACTATTTTTCCAGCGATTCATTTGTCGCGGTACTGCGTTTCCCGAAATTCGATGGGAAGAAACATTACCGGAAAAACCTTGAAAACCCTGCATCCGTCTCTGCTGCCATTTATTTCGTTCCCCGATGCATTTCACGGTGCATTGCACCATCTGCACATCCATCGCGAACGTTCGGCCCCGTTATTTAGAGTGATACTTTTTATGGAAAAATCGCGACGGTGAATTTTTTGATTTTACGCCGTAAGGACGCGAACGCAATTTACGGGCTTTTTCGCGAGCCTTGGAAATGTATTTCCTCGTAGATAGACCTATTATCCAGCCACATCATTCTTTTCCCGAGCTGCGGAAGCTATGAGCGATTGCAATTCTCCAAAAATTCATATTTACAAAAGCTTACACACATTTTGAACAGGTTCCAAAGCGAATCTGTCTCTTCACCATAAAATTTCGCGTTTTTTCAAAATTAATAATCGCCCGATCACGCTGAACGCTTGAAAAATTCGTACCCCGTGATTGAAATTTTTCGATCAACAAACAAATTGTCTGCACACCGTGTCAAAGCCGTACCATTATTACAACCACAATTCTTTACATTGTAACCCCGTTTAAATTCAAAACACAAACCCACCCGCATTCAATGTCGATTTAATTGTTCGCTTACAAAATGCGCCATTTTGTAACGAAACAATCGTCGACTTTACTAGATGGTGTATCGTTCTCGCTGTGTTCCAAGCTACAAATCGATGTGCCATAAGTGCCGTTTCATGCAACTTTTCAGTGATGAATCGCGAGCGGATACCAACAAACGATCGTTCTGAATCGCGGGGAACATTCAGCGGATCGAAACATCTTTTCGGGATATTGAAACGGTTTAATTAAACCGCGCGGTTTAATCCGTCGTCCGTTCGGCGCCTTGTTCCGTGCGCGCGTAATAATGTGTCGGATAAATTTTTCCCGGCCGCGCTGAATGAGAAACTTGAACTGTTAATTCCGCAAGATTAAAGCAATTGCAGTAGCGCGCTCGCCCGCCCGCTGTGTACCCGCGGCAAATGGAACTCCGCTCGGCAATAGAAAATGAAGCTATTCTTTCTATCTTCACTCATTCGCCGGCCCGGGAATTGGTTGTTCCGTAATTGATTGCCCTTTAACATTCACCGTGTTAATTAAAAGCCCAAGCAGAAACGCCGCAAGAAAGTCGGCCAGCAACAATGCACGGTTCAAAATTTGCTGCGAGGAACAATCGTGAACTCTTTGATTCTAAAGAGGGTTGGATGGATACGGGTAGGGTTGCCATCCATCAGATTTTCCCCAGATTTTTCCTACTTTTTAGTGCATCCCGGGACGTCCGGGGGATTTTCTTTAAGGATCTGCGTTTTTCGATGTTACTCCCTCATGCTTGCTCCACTATCACTAGGATCATTCTCAGTGGCGCGTTACCCTATGGGCAACTTGGGCAAATGCCCAGGGCCCCAAGCAAAAGGGAGCCCCGAACACAAACCAAGATCCAAATTCTACGTTTTTCTCAAATATTGCATTCATGTATGCATTAGATTTATAATGCTCTTTATATATCCATATCTGTAATTGTTTACCAAATATTTTGTATTTTTATGTAAAAGGTTTCCACGGGTGAAGAAGAATTTATTTCACTTCTTATGCAATCATAAATATGTACATGTTTTTACAATTGTTTTATTTTTTCCAACGTGAAAGTTATTTAGTTGGGGTTAGGGGCCCCGAAATTCTACTTTGCCCAAGGCCCCAACTAGTTATAACGCGCCACTGGTTATTCTAGGATTTTATAGATGGCAACCCTAGGTACGGGGAGAGTTTGGTGGAAAGTTTTGTTTAAACAAACCGTGATTCCAGCACCTGCGTGAGCCGATGCCCGCCGAGGAGCTTCCCAAACCAAGGTGGAGTTTGCTGGCCGTGTCATGAGTCCTGCGAGATTTGTGCTGGAGCTGGGCAGGACTCTTGCCTCTCCTGCGCACCTGCTCATCTACGTGTCACCGACCTGGCCGTTTGTCTGCAACAGTGTCCCGAAGGATATTACGAGAGTAAGCCGAGGGATTCGGATAATGGAAGCTTCTTACGCGCCCTTGTATATTCTTCGCGTTTCCTTCCTCTTTGCCAGCTTCGGTTCTCCAGATTTATTTCTGAGGAAATCCACAAGTTTAACACTAAACCTACCGCTGCCCGTCAAATGACCGGTTTTATAGTTTTCATCTTACGATTATTGAAATTATCAAGCACATATTGGAACAAAAATTCCACGAAATCTAAATAAATAGAGCCTTTTTGTAAGCTAAAACATTTTAATCGATTTTGGTGCTCTAAAATTCTTTAAACTTACTTAGACGTGTTTGAATAATGTTCGAAATGACCGAGATAGTCTTCACGTACTAGTTTCTTATTATTCTTCGATGTATTTTGAAAATTAAGAGGTTGACAGAAATTCTCCAGTGAAGTTCCTTGATCTTTTCAGACACGGAGAACAGCACCTGCGTGCCCTGCGAGGCGAACTGCGCTAGCTGCCAGGACAGGCCCGACAAGTGCACCAGTTGCGAGCATCACTTGGTTATGTACGAAAACAAGTGTTACGCTGCATGCCCCTTGTACACCTACGAGACGCAAGATTACAACTGCGCGCCCTGTCATTCGTCGTGTGAAACGTGCAACGGCACCGCCGAGAACCAATGCATCTCCTGTCGACCTGGATTGTTTTCTCTGAACGGTACGTACCCCCATGCAGACGGTAATCCTTTAGAAGAATAGACCGAGTCTTGCTGATAGCCTCCCGTAATCTGTTTCCCCTGAAAAGTCTCTTGTGCTTCTGAAACGGACGACGGGTAACACGATTTTCGTTATCGGATTAATTTTTTGAGACCCGCGAAATTATATAGAACACAGGAATCCTTCAATCGGATTTATTCTACTTCTGCCTCAGAAAGAAAGTCTTCACTGTATCTTTGAAGTGAACGATAGTGCTTATCAGATTGCATCATGACGATCAATCGTGAGCACATCATGTGACTTTCAATGCTTTTATTCCCCAGTGTCCTTGAACCCTATAGAATTTAAATTGAGGAGAATTTCAAGTTTAAATTAATTTTTAAATATCAAGAGGAATTCTTAGAATAAATTTATAGAAGAATGAGAAGATTTTATTTAATTTCCAGGAACCTGTCGAGTCTCCTGTCCACCAGGTTTCAGCGCGGACAAGAAGCGTCGCGAGTGCGTGCCCTGTCCCCCAGGATGCGCTATTTGTGCAACCGCATCCTGCACGAGCTGCATCGAGGGCTGGAGCCTGAACGAGGAAGGTCTCTGCGCACCGGAACACCGTGATCGATGCGACACATCCGAGTTCTACGACAATGGACACTGCAAACCGTGCCATACCTCGTGCAAGACCTGCGCCGGCCCCACCAAAGACAACTGCATCTCTTGTCCGGGCCTAGGCAACGGGCAAAAGGGTTCGTTGCTGCTGCAGGGAAGGCGATGCGTGTACCAATGCGACGACGGTTATTATTCCATGGTGCAGCCCTCGAGACCGGTTTGCGTACCTTGTTTACACACTTGTAAGACTTGTGTGTCCCGATTGAATTGCACCGCCTGCCAGGACGGGCTGCAGTTGCAGAGCGGCGAGTGCAGATCGTCCTGCGCTCAAGGGTAAGCCCACCGTACAATCATGTTTTTGGTAACTGTAATGTCACACCATCCCCAACCCCCGAACGGTGATGGGAAATTCGCGACTGACGCTACGACTAATCTGACGGGGGTTCTGTTCCATTTGATTGCGAAATCGCGTTCTCGTAATGGCCTCTGAACGCACACCATGCATCCCGGGGAAAAAAAACAGATCTTTGATTGAATTCCGATAAAAATATTTTAATTATCTCGCTTTTTGGAAAAGTTGTAGCTAGACGAAAAGTTAGATGCTGACTAACCAAACTGCTTTGTACAGGTATTATAGCGATAGAGGTCAATGTGCCAAATGTTATCTATCCTGTAACACGTGTTCCGGGCCCAGGCGAGACCAGTGCGTGACATGTCCTCGTGGCTGGCAGTTGGCAGCCGGGGAATGCCACCCAGAATGTCCCGAAGGATTCTTCAAGTCCAATTTTGGCTGTCAGAAGTGTCACCACTATTGCCGTACTTGCAAAGGTCTAATTTACTACTGATATTATACAATACAACAGTAACCAAGCAACAACTGTTCGAAAATGGAACATTTTACAGGAGAAGGACCTCTCGAATGCACTTCCTGTCCGCCACACTCGATGTTAGAAGGTGGATTGTGCATGGAGTGTTTAGGAGCACAGTACTACGATCCTCTAACACAGCTGTGCAAAAATTGCCACACGGACTGCCGAAGATGCACCGGACCAGGGAAATTCAGCTGCGCGGCCTGCTCGCCGCCATTGCACCTAGATAAACTGAATAATCAGTGTGTACCCTGCTGCACCGGAAATGAGAAGGGACCGGAGGCTGAGGAGTGCTGTCTATGCGATCCGGAGACTGGTAATCTTGCTCTTCATTGTTCATTTCAGGGAAAATTTCTAATTCCTCGTAATCGCATTTTTGTAACTTCAATGACGGTAAAGTAAAAAATGTTCAACGTCCAGGTGACGTTACAAGTATCTCTTGATTTGCTTTTTCTGCGTGTTGAACAGGTGGCTGCAGGAACAGCTCACCGGCTGGCAAAAGGAGAGTACCCGGCACGGAGTTCGCAGCCGCCGACACGTCCATTTCGGAGGTGTACGCGAATTACGAGGGGACTATCAGCAACAAAAGCGATTCGACGACGCTGCCCATCACTGCGATAGCCGTGGCCGTTTGTCTGCTGTCGGTCGCTTTGTTCGCGACCATATTCATCGCACTTCAGGTTCGCATCGATTGTCCCGTGTCTGAATTCTTGCCACGAATTCTGACTAACCCTTTTACCCCGTCCACGAAATGTTACCAGTTTTAGAATTCAAATAACTATAACTTTTTTCAACAATTGAAGTTTCGCTTCGGCTTTGACGCGAACTAGTATTTTTCATGTAAAATTCGACAAAAAATGTAAAATGTGTATTGGAAAGAAATTGGTCAATTTACATTTATTAAAATGTACCTTCAAAAATTAATTTTGTTCATAATACAGTTGCTTGAAATTACTTTATGATTTTGTAGGATTTTTGGGGGGGTAATGGCTAGGCAGTCAACGTTGAAACAATCTGAATAAATGCATTTTTTTATCGTAATAAAGTGGTACATGATAGTTGCTTTTAGTGCTTCGTGGGTCTAGTGTTGAACGAAATGGTACATTCGGACGAGGATTTATGAAACGTTCCGGGAATGATTGAACGCGGACGATCCGGGGTCGTCATCAATTGAAATAGTAACGTTCCCCCGTGTCGATGCAATCGAACTGATCCCTGTCCGCAATGTTCTCAGGCAATGTCGAACCGAAGAGAGGCGAACAAGGGTTACACGCAGCTGGCGATGAAGGTGGAGCCGGACGACGTTGACGCGGACGACACGACGGAGCTGATGACCTAGACCCATTAATCAAGCCAGCCAATGACAGGACCTCTCGTCGAAGAGTTTGATGAAGGTCGACCATTCCTCGATCACCAGGTCCCGATCGATGCGATGTGTTGTTTGCGTGTGGCATTAGGAAACCGTGGCGTGGCGTTCGCCGAAGAAAAGTCTCACTGAATAAAAACTGAAGGAACAGATGAACAAAGAATCGGTCGCGCTTCCGGTCCGAAGTGGTCCGAAGAACAAAACCCAAAACAGAAAAAAAAATACAGAACAAAATATACAGAATATTCGAAGAGAGAAAGAGAATAGGAGGAGGAATTTTTGTCCGAGACGAATGAAAGTGGTGAAGAAGAAGAAGAGAAAGAAGTAAAGCAAAGAAGATGCGAATAAGGGACAAAGGAACACACACACACAAGATGAAATTCATTCGAAACGTGATAGTAAAGACAGTTTTCTTGGGCGAATATAGTGTGACTGTTGTTTCGCTCCATATTGACAGTGCGGGGTTTAATGCGTGCGCGTTCGTGTGTGAATGAGGCAAATGAACGAGAGAGAAAGAGAGAGAAATATCTAGGTACAAGATTTTTTTAAAACGGTCAGGCGCGTCGTTGATTCTTTCGAGTGCGCATAGATATTATTGTACGAACAGTGTGTATTACCGCCGAGTAACTATGCGAACGTGTACGAGTTACGAGCGAGAAGGGTAACGGACATTATAAAGTGCCTGATTTACAACGCCCTCACGGCCGCGCTCTTCCGTCTGCCCATTTTTGGTGCCTTCTATCGTGATCGCCTCGCCTAAATCACTGCCCGACACATTCAGTACGAGAAAATCAATTTTAGATTCATCTTTGCTATGTCTAGTGGCAGCACCGTGCTCGTTGTTCGTTCCTGGTATCTATCAACCCTCTAAAACGGTAGCAAATGGATGTAGTCCGTGATACATAGTTAGAACGTACTCCAAAACCAGCAATAAATTTCGATTTAACCCTTTATAGGGCAGTGTCAGTAACGCTTAGAAAGAAATTCTAGGATGATTTGTTATAGACTGCAACGCTGCTATGATACTTGGTTGAACCATGCATTGGAAATATTGTTGGCACATTCGTAACAATTTTGTTACGTTTTTCCAAAATATAGAACCATCTTTAATCTTCTATAACGCAATTTTGAAGTTGCGCAATTTGTTGTGATATTTGCATTTTTCAAGAATTGTTTTGCGTGATTTTATTGTTCCACCACCCCTCTGTATTTAACGAATTCCCTTGTTTTTATTTTGAGGTTGTTTTCAATTCTAATCGTATTATACATTCCTCGAGTCCCTTTCACGTTATACATAGTTTATTCACACTTGTAACAAGATTGTGTTTTAAAGGGTTAATAAAACGAAGACCTGACTGGTAAAGGATAATGTTAACTGCATGAGAATGTTAATAAAAAGTGGGCTAAATAGACCTGACGAACATGGCAGGTTAATAACAAAAATTTGTATACCTTGTAGGAGGTGGTATTCGAAAGATCATCACCGTTTAAATTATAATTACTATTAAATTGAATATGAAATTCGCGTTAATGGTCGGATGCTACCAGCCTATAAAGGGTTAAATGACAGAAGAGGGGCATTTTGGGCCCGTCTTTGATCGTCGATCAGATTCATGGACCAGTATAATTAGGTTAACGTAATCATTAGCGAATACGTCAAAGCGGCGATTTAAAAGTTGCACTGATAGGAGGGGACGGAAATAGGAAGGCGGAAGTAGCTGAACCGGAAGCTTAAGACGAACGGGACAGTGTAGACTAACATGGGAACATTTTTCTCGCGCTTGAAGCAGCGAAGACGGAAAGGTAGAGAGAAATGTTTGTACAGCTTCGTTCTCGCGCAACGAACTAACTCGACAACCCTCGATGAAAAGCAAGAAAGAGCGAATGTAAGAAAAGAAGAACGAGAGAAAGAGAGAGAATTGATTTGTCGATGATGCGACATACGCCGTGTATCCAGTCATTCCGTTATTTTCAGCCAGTTGACAGTGAATGTGCATTTTTATAACTGTGTTGTTGTTATTGCTGCATTGTCTATGCGTTTTGTTTTATTTAGTGAACTACGTGTTTTTCGCGTTGCTCCCGCTTCATTCATATTCGTTTGTTTAGAGAGAAAGAGAGAGAAAGAGTGAGAGATGGAGAATTAAAAATAAAAACATGAATCTACAATAGAGTTTAGAAAACGAGAAAAAAACAAACCATGTTCGTATCGCACGAGAGTTAGAGAGATTGTGAAAAAGAGAGCGAGCGAGCGATCGAGAGAGAGAGAGAGAGAGAGAGAGAGATGAGTTTACAGTGGAAAATGAAATGAATTCTAACGCGATGAACACACGAAAGCAGTCCTCGGTAAATCGGTAACTTTGAACAGCTACTGTCCGCGCCTACCGTGTGAATATTGAATTTCTCCTCGTGATTTGATATAAAGCTATTATTGTACTTTTATGATGGACGCGATTATAAATATATACATATATACATATATATCTATATACACACATACTCAGGCGTTTAAATATATTCTGAGTTCGTGTTCCCGGTGAATTATCATTGCTGCGAATCTCCAACATCCCATCATCCATTTTTGAATGATCCACATATGTACCTCGACCTTCCATCTTTAAATGGAGGTAAGTGCACGTTTATTTAATCTGGGTCCATTTAAATGTACCAGCTAAGGTAATCTAATTCGACGACTATTAAGTTTAGTTAAAAGCATAAAAGTTGGACTGTTCACCTGAATAAGACTGGAGCGGAAATTTTCAGTTTATACGTTTATAATAAAATTGAAGAAGATCAGAATATCATTTTCTATTTATTAAAATTATTAAATCAGAAAATCTCTCGAAATTTCTAGTCTGCGCCCTTCAGATTTTCGGCAGGGTAGAGAATGAAGTGTTTGGCGACTCGATAGTGAAATTTGAGGTCCGTGCGATTAATTCCGAGCAATTTGATGAAGTCGGTGATTTTTCACGGAACGGTCCCGACGGAATCGGAATGCGATAAGGATCGTGATTTATTGAATCCCGTTGAAGGGAAGACGCGACGCTTCTTTGCGTTTCCTGATGCATGAAGAAGCTGTTGAAACGGGTGAAAAATCGCGGATTATACTGCGAGCAAAGCCATGATTTATCGAGCCGCGCGCGGCGTCATGATTCACCGTCTGGTCTAGGTTTTGCCGGTATTTCGTCATCACGTCAAAATATCCAGGCGCATTAATCATTCGTCCATTTCGACGGATGACGAAGCGTCGAATTTGACACTTAAATATGCACGCGCGAGCGGTGCAGCTCCCATCCCCCTCCGTTTGCAACATTAATTCGACATACATATACGCGGGAAACGAATTAGTTCGCCGCGGCGTCGTTAGATGAATAATGGATCTTATTACGATGATCTACTCTGATTTTCTGAACGGATTGTTTTCGTTTATTTATTGATCGTGGCACGATGACCAATGTCCGACAATATATCGATTGACGTTCGATGGGTAATGACATGGACGCGTTGATGGATCGCGGTGCCCGTCGAACATCCATTTCGCGAACACCGATTGACAGAAATGCCTAATAGCTAGATGTCAGGTGGTCCAGGTGTGCATTATTAAGATGCAATCACGAATTTGCGCGACGCTTCGTCCAGTGCTTTTTTGCAAACCCCCGAAGTGGTTAAACTCACTGCGTACATCCGAGTTACACCTGATCTTGTGAATGCTTAAGCGTAGAAAAAATTGTGAAAAATTTGCGTACTTTCATGGTTTAAACTCTTGTTTCCAATACCAAATTTTATACGATTTGTTCTAGATGAATAATAAATGGTAGAAAATTGAGTGTTAATAAAAGTTTAATACTTTTATAGCTATTGGCTATTGACCTCCGTACAGGGAAGTTTCGCGCACGAAGCCCGATTGCGATCCGTCAAAAGTTTCTTAAAAATTCAGAATAGCAATTAGTGAGCTTGCTTCGGAAGCCGTATTAATATTTATAGCATTCATAAACGTTCTAGGAATACGGTTATTCCTGTTTACAGACAATGGGTACACATCTTTGTAATAAATGCAAGCATAGTGAACGGATTCGACACAGTACAGTACAGAGAAAGAGAGGGAGAGAGAGGGAAGGCATTGCCAGGAAGACAAGGAAGCGGCGGCGGCTTATGGGATCAAAGCAAGGATTATTGAGCTTCCTAAAGGCTTTATATAGCTCGAATAACTTAGTAAATAGAGCATTGCTGGCCCACGGTAATCGTTCTCATGAAATTGCTCGCGATTCCGCCATTTTTCGCCCATTAAATAAGAATAAATCACTCTTCGCAAGATGTCTGCGTTTTTACGGAGCAATCTGGTGCTCATTGCAAGCTTCTACAATTTTCTTCTTGATGTAATAAAAACTGTAAAACAATTTTCGTTGTTCACCTGAAAGATGCTCGTCAGTTCAACTTTCTTATTTTTCATCTTGCAATGAAATCAACTCACGTACAGGGTGTATAAAAAGTAATGGTCATCCGTCGTAGGGGTGAAAATACACCTCTGGATCGGTGGACATTTTTAAGAGAAACTTGCCGCAATATTGTTTACAACAAAGAAAATTGTTGTTACAGTTTGTTTTTACATGAATACCTTCTACTCATCGAGAAGAGAAAAAGTATAAAAGGAACCACATGTCGCAAACAAATAGTTGTTGAGATATAAGCTGTTAAAGTTCTTGGAAAATTTGATTGTGTAGAATTATACTGCCTACTATGTAATAGGCTTTTGTCTATACGTATAACTGCAAACAAACAAATTTTGCAGAAACTTTAACAGCTTTATCTCAATAACTATTTTTTTGCGACATGTAGCTTCTTTCAAACTTTTTCTCTTCGGGATGAGTCGAAGGTGTTGATGTAAAAAACAACTTTACCAACAATTTTCTTTGTTATAAACAATTTTGCGGTAAGTTTCTCTTACAAATGTCCACCGAGCCAGAAGTGTAGATTCATCCCTATAGAACGGATGACTATTACTATTTATACACTCGCATACACGTTTTCTACATTCACTCAACAGATTTAAAATACATAGTATTATATAATGAATAATTCTCTAAACATCGAATCATTAACTGAACAAATTATCAAAACATTTCCGGTTCTCTAACCAATAAATACTCATCAATCCAGCTTTCTTATTTTGTATTCTAAAAGAAATAAATCGGTTAGTTGTTTAACTGTATTATCCATTTAACCATGTACGTTATTTTATCGAGGGTAGTGCCGTTAAAATAATTGAAATAACAGTTTGGGAATAAAAGTGTAGCAATAATGTAAAGCATTGTCGTGGAAGGATTAAAAGTAAATCAGGACAAAGTCCCATGGAAATAATGGAAACGAATGGCGTCGGTTCCGAATAAATGCCGTTAAAGAAGCCATAGCACACGTTACAACCGACGATCGACGTCGAGAGGGGGCCGTGATATACGCAGCGTCGATATGCCGATCGAGATAACGGGTTCGCCGATAAATTCGGCAACGATAATTCGCGTACCCCTACTTTTATCAGGCTGGGTGTCGTGGCGTAAGCGGATATCGTAAATTCGTGAAGGCAAATCCCCCTTGCCCTGCGCGTGTGCAACGGTTTTATCGCCGTATCACTTTAATTATACCAGCCACAACTATTCCGGCGTCGATCTTTTCCGATTTTCATGGGATCAACCGATCGGAACGGTCACGTGACGATGATGCAACCGGAAAATCCATCATTTCAACCGTCAAAATAGAAGTCAAAATAGAAAATCTTCCGAACTTGCCTTTAGACATCGGTCAAATTTTTAGATATGTTCAATTGTTAGTGAAAGAACCATAGTATATTTCCAATAAAATATCTGTTACCATTTTCCACCATTTTTGCCACCCCTCGGAGAATGACAGGCCCTTCTTCGACATAAATAAATTGTGTACCGAATAAATCAAAATCATATGGGACAATTTATCTACCAAAGTGTATGAAAACGTTCAAGTAATGTTTCTTTAATCGCAGCTGCAATGATACGTCGGCCAGTATCTATCGGTGATCATTTCTGGGTATTTGTGGCCGTTTTTCAGCAATAAAGCCGAGATAACGTAGTACTTAGGACGCAGTAGATCAATTTTATGGTCGCGAGGAAGCACCCTGTTAAATTTATAAAGCTCCATAAAGAAACAAAGCCGTTAACTCTACTTATTTGCAATTCGACGATCTTTTTGGGATCGTCGATAGATAATAAAATAGTATGAGTGTATTTGCTGTGCGATACGCGATACAGAAAGGAATCGCAGATTGTACCGGGACTCTTACTCAGCTTAAAATTCGAAAATTTGATCCGCCATTTCCTTCCTGCCGGCGTTCGATTGTACGGCATAAAACGAAAAGCCGGTTAGACGAGCCGGTAATAAAGGAAAATCGTACGCTTTATTAGGGTGGTATCGGGCGGAAACGAGTCGAACGAGTAGCAGAATTTCATCGGAAGAAGGGGGGAAAAAGGTAGTGGGGAGGATAAAAGGTGGAGAAGAGGGCGAAAGGCGGACGCGATCAAATCGGAAACAACTTTAGAAGATACGAAATAAAGAGGAGGCAATAAAAGCAGCGAGCAACCGCGCTCACGGCAGAAGTTAGCGGTAAAAGGAAGCAGAGTATTATTGGCCGTATCTGAGGTAATGCGACCCTTTAAATTCTATCGTGGCTGAAATTGTGGCTTCCGGGATTACCTTTAAATTCAGCCGCATTTTTTGCTGATTTATTGAGGAAGCGAGAGAATATTAGACCAGCCGAGGGTGTAGATCGAATTAGATCAGCGTTTCGCATGACTTCCAGCAACTTTAATCTTGTATTATCTTACAATATTGATGTAAATCCCGTGCAGTATTTATTAAGACAGCCAAGGAGGTGATAACAAATGTATCGGTGTTTTGTGTTCAATAAATTAATGCGTACGAATGTTCATTGACAAAAGGAATTGTTATAAACATTAAACAGCCGGAAATAATAAATTTATCAATAAATATATCAAACGAAATTAGATGGGGTTGAGGAGACTTTCTTATCACTACGCACGCGCCGCCTGAACTCGGCGAACGCGCTCAGTTATCGAGGTGCGCTGTCAAAAATTGTCAGTCCCTCGCGAGCTGCCGAGGACTGCCGAGGACAGCCGAGGACGATGGACCTCCTCCTTGAGCATTGGTAGGACCTCCCTTTCCCTCCTTCACATTCCTATTCCTCTTCCTCACTTCTCTTTGCTTCATCCTTACCATCGATCTTTTCCTTTCATCATTTCCCTCACTCCACTCTCATCGTCCCTCCCTCCCCTTCCCTAGATGCCTATACATACCCTTCAGCTCAATAGTTGGCTGTTCCAATTATAGTACAGGGCGCAAGAAAACCACTGATTCTGCTTCCATTCCTCGCCTATGGCACCGACGATAATAGTATCTCGTCGGTGCCTATGGACATCTTCCACCCTTTGATAATACCAGTTTTACCGTTTAGGATAGCAGCAAAAATTTAAACCTCGCATAACAACTGTATCGAATATTTGAATTGTATCTTACAGCTAAAACAACAAAAATCATGTTCAACTTAATTTCCACGTAATTAATCTCAGCTGTGAATATATGTACATATAATCTTTTTGCTCGAACAAATCCTACAAAATCCAACACTCCAGAGAATCTTCCATTAGTCGAAACACGATAAGAAATCTGTTTAAAACGTATAAAATATACTTACATCAATCTTGGGTACAGACACACTTCTCCGGATCATCTACATTCCATATAAAACTAAACGAATCGTTCTCTAACATTAACAGAATAAATTAAGAACTTGAGAGAGCCACTAGTAGGCGCAAGATCTACTTATAAAAAATAAGACACCGAATCAGCACATGAAAAAGAAAAACATCTAACTACACTCGCCAGTTAAGTGGCCTATCGCGCAAGGATTTCAATGAAAGCTTGTCGATGTATGCGTATTTATCACAAACGGTGACAACACTTTATTAATTCTCTCCAGTTAACTCTCATTATCTTGTCTCGTGGGGGCTGGTGGAGGTGAGAGGGGGGTGTAGATAAAGCGAGATTTGGCTAAAAGCAACTGCGACGGGATTTACGAAAAGCAGCTACGACATTACTTTTATTACGTCATCCTACGTATAAACATCGAACATTCGGGCTGTATTTTTCAGCACAGATTTCGTTCGATTCTGCTTAATTACAATAATATATTTGTATATTTATATGGTGTGTGTCTGTATGTGTATATGTATGTATGCATGTCTGTGTATTCACTGGTATGTAACAACTTGCGTATGTTACTATACCGTAATGTACGTATATTATAATATATGTATAATGTATCATATATCATATATTATAAATATATGTATGCGTGTTTTCTTGTTAAGTGTTAGCTCTTTTTCTTTCTATTATAAATGTAAAATACTGTCATGCATGTACTATGGAGTCGTGACTCAAATCGAACGCATTCACATATTTATTAGCACATATTCTCGTGCAGATGTCTCGAGCTCTATATATATATATTTTTTTAGATATATATATATATATATATATATTTTTTCAGTGATGCCATACACGCTAGACGCCAATTGGCGTCCACCGCACGAATAGAGTCCGCGTCGAAGAGTCCGTCGTAAACGAGCGAGGAATGGACTCACGTTCTCGCAACATGAGCCCCGACTCGTATGCGAGTGATCCTGCCACGCTCCGATTCCAAAGAATCGGCTTTTCGTTTGTACAAGAGTGCTACCATTCTATCAGAACAGAAAGGAACAAATCAAAACAGAGACTACACCCTAGGACATAGTTTATCAACACCCTTTGGCTCACCCACGCCCCTAAACCGATTTCTAACATCGAAATTTCCAAGTGTAGTTGTGTCAGCAATTTTTTAACACTTTACCTACCAACGACGACCTCTTTACAATTTATCAGATTTCTTACAACTTAGTTTTTCCAAATTCGTAACATCCCTATCTAGACCTAAGTAACGCGATTGATCAATAGTTTACTACAGTTGGTCAAAATGGACTTAAATCCCTCCATCCGAGAGTGAAAACTCAGCACTTCTTACAAATTCCACAATAGCCGCAGAAATTATTACAAGATTTTCATTACAACGTGCTTGAATAGAGAAGTTCGATCACTTCCCATGAAAGCATCTTTATCGTTTTAATAATTGTACAATAAAGAATCTAGGACCATTAGGTAAAGCGTTCATTTAAAAATATTTTCAATTTTGTTTTCATCACCCCGCTAATTCTTCAACGTCCTCCAACTACGTTGACAAACTATGCCCCGGAACATTAACGTTTCACCCAGACAAAAAGTAATAAGATCATTCCAGAGAAGGTAACGACAGTCCCGCATAATCAGGGTGTCCCTAAAAGAAGAGGCTCCAGTTTATCGTGATTGCTACAAGGTTTTATTATCAATGGATCGAAAAGTGGCAAACAACGATGCACGAACGACGACGAAACACACAGGTAGTACAGCAGAACGATGTCACACGGCTGAATTACGAACTTCGTTTTTATTGTTCATCAAAATAGTTTAGTACCACATCGAGTCATAATGGTCTGGCTCACTTGGAGGATTCGGGAGATGCTTCCGGGGGGATGAATAATATTAGAAGAAAAGGAAACTGGGGCTGGTTCCGCCTAAACGAAGGGATTCAGAATAAGGGGGAAGAGGAACCAGTCCAGCGACTGGCGAGAATAGTTTCGTCGACTCATTAGAGTCGATCAAGCATTCTTTGTTTACACGAGGTCTTGACGAGTGGTGTCGTCAAATATGTTTGAAGTTGTATCGTGTGTACCCCGATCGATCGTTCCACTCGTGGCCTTGAGCTCTATATCCCCATCTCGTTTTCGTCTACGTTACGTCTCTACCGGCTAATAGTAGTTTAGGGTTAACTAGAAAACTAGTACCTCTCGTGTCGCGGACCCACGCAACGGACTATACGCTCTTGAAATATGCACTTACGCGTATTCACCACCGCCCCTGCCACTTTCTAGCGTGATTCCTGTTTATTAATAATACACGTTGTCTGGACGCCATACACTGCCTGCTCTCTCTCTCACTTTCTCTCTCCCTCTCACCCTCTCTCTTTCATCGCTTTTTGTCATACTCTTCGGCAGTTCCATTCTCGCGCGCACCCTACAAGGTGTCCTCAAACGAAAGGATCTGTGCTTTCAATTCTGAGTAAAAAAATTGTTACTATTAACAAATAAATTAACGATCTGTTTAAATAATTTTCCTTTAACGCTAGGTTTACAAACTAAAATTGACTATTTTACATTACATCATAGAAATTTAAAAAAATTGTGTCCACCCAAATTTTTAGCCATATTCTGAATAATATATAATATATATTTATAATATATTATGTTATACAATATATGTAATAATATATTACATTACTTGATAAAAATAAGATGAATAATTGATACCCGAATAAATTTTTGCGTAATTCCTCATGGATGCGTCTTTCTTTATAACCTCAATAATCGTAAATTATAAATATTACGACGCGTCCCGTAAATTTAGCGTTAATAATCTCATAGGAAGTTGTCAGTTTATACATATTATTCGAGGTAATTGAGGCTATTGTGGAAAATTCACGAAAAAATAATGAGATGCGTGCTTTGAATAGCAAATTTTGAAAACAGCATTTATGAATTCCTTTTTAACCGGTCATTTCTACTCAGAATGATGTTTTCTTCATTTCAGAACACTTTGTCGGCGCACGCGTACAACTGATCTCGTCAAATCCTTTTTCGATAATGAAGGAACAATTTTCGGATAATTCTATCAATATCGAATGCAGCATTTACTCCCATAGTGCTCGTCGCTGGTACCCTGACAGTAAGCGCACAACCATAGCCATCGATTTTAGGATACTCGTTAAATTTCGTTGAATTTCAGGACGACGATCTTGCGATAAATGTTCGAAGCAGCGTTTCTTTGAGGAAGATTACGCATCCGGGGAAACTCGAGGAATGAATGTATACAAGCATTATTGGAATAAACACTGCTTGCGTCGGTGTGTGTATGTGTGTGTGTGTGTGTTACGCTCACATAAGGGGACGCAGCAATGGAAAGTCGAACGTTTTACACGGAGACCGTTTATGATTGCGTTGCTAGAGCCGTCCGTTTTCCACACACTTTTTTTTCTCTCGAGTATTTACATATGCGTCTGACTTGGCTCTTGTAAGAGCCAATGTTACTCGATCATCAGCGTCGGATAAATTAGTCGACGTTCAGTTACACGGTAAGTAACGACGCCGCACGGTTACGTTTATTCTCTGTTTTTTGTTTATCGGTTTCTCTCATCTGTAGATAGCAGTGTGTCTGTGTGTATCTCTTCTACGTCGATAGTACATAGTGATCGACGGTCGCTTTTTCCGACTTCACATCGTCAAGAACGCTCGAGGAGAGATCAGCGCAGCAAACGAGACCGAGTAATGATGTATATCGAAGGAGGATGAAGGAGGACGACGCGTACGAACAAACCGGAGACCAAAAAGAGATGTCTTCGCTGCGCGTAACGATTAAACTGCGAACGATCGGCGGCTTCGTAGAGACAGTAGTATAATATCTCTGTCTCGTTTTTCGCGCGCAGAAGAGGAGAGTACTCCTCCTCTTCTCTCGGCCCACTGAGATTAGTATCGCCATGGCAAATATGTCCTCCCCGCAGTTCGGAAAGCTAATTATATTTATCATCGACCGACTCTCCTCGAATCGTGCAGATCGTTACCGTAAAACGTACATATAATATTAATAATTACTAATTATACTTTATTATAAATTAATTAAAGAGCTCTTAATCGTACGTGTTTATGTGTATATAATAATATTAATATTAATAATAGTAGTATGTACGATAACTTGTTTTTTTTCTTGTTTAATCCTCAAAATTTGCAGCAGCTTACTCTTTCGGCCGTTTTACTTGTTCTCGTTTTGTTGTTGATGTTGTTTTTGTTGTTACTGTTGTTGTTGTTGTCTGCATCGAATTTGGTGCGCATCGTTCGCCTTCTTTCCACAATCTCTGTCTTACTCGACGAAGGTTCAACGAGACTCTGACATGGTTTGGTGACTAGCGGCACTCCCAGATCTTCACCGTTTGGTCGACACTACCGGTGACCACAAAGGGATGGCTTTTGTGAAAATCTAGAAAACAGAGGGATCAATTAATCTACTTCGATATAACTTGCTTCCTTTTTTATCTCCGTTGCATTATCCAAGAGACTTGCGATAGTGCAACGTAAATAAATACTTTAAAGGGTCTGGGTTAGACTTCATTGAACGTTACTGAATTCCTGGTGTGCACTGAATAGAGTAATAAAACATAATCAGGAACGATATCGTAGATATTTGCATATGCCCCATTTTAACATTTAAATGTTCAAACTCATCGAACAATAAATTCATATTCGAACTAGTTCGAACTTAATTTTACATTTGATGTGCACCTTAAAGTGATTGTTTAAGTTACATACAGTTTCAGCAGAGTTGTTTAAAATGTTTAACTTGATTGATTCGTCGATGTATATGATCAAGAAGAACGTATGGTTTTAGCATGTTGCTTCTGGTAGCAGCAAAAATTAGTGCATTCAAATGTGTGTTTTACAATGCAGAGAAAATTTAGTTGGTTCATTTGAACCATTAATTCAGTTGATGATCGAACGCCAGCTAAATTTTATAGCGGCGATGCATTAGTTCGATGAATCACTCTACCATTAACTGCTCACATCAATCAAATATTTCAATTGTGAAAGTTAATGTTTAATTTTATCGAATATTACCCAACTCTGACCTGGAGAAACTAGGAGATATCATGAGAAAATTCTGCGATAAGACTGCGAATTTAATGCATTTCTGACAAAAATGTATCGGAGAAACACAAGACTTTATATCAGAGTTTAACGAGACTTATGTTCTAATTTCAACTGATTAAAATTATTAAGGAAACATGTAAATGTCTACGTTGCTCCCGTATCTTGACATTAATGCAGACAATTTTTATTTTGCACAAAAATCCGCAGTCTAGCGATTAGCAATCGAACAAGTTTCGTAATTAGATCTGTGTTATCCGCTTACCAACGGAGGTGCAGAAATGTACATGCGCCTCGAGAGTTTTCATAGCCCGCTTGTTGCGTGTGTCCCAGACTCGCAGTGTCTTATCGTCAGAGGCACTGACGATAAACTTGCCACCGGGATGGAAAACGATGCCGCGTACCCAGTTGTCGTGTCCGAGGAGGGCAAACAAGCAGACGCCAGCGCCGACGTCCCACACACGGATTACTTTGTCTCGCGAGCCAGATGCGAGGAAAGGTCCTTCGTGGGCACCTTTGTTGTCAGCACCTGCTGCAGCGTTGATCGATGCTCTTGCACTGTCCGGTGCCCAGGCAATACATTCTACCACGTGGTCATGGTCTCTGAGTTCAACCTGGAAATCCCATCATTTACCATTTAATCCCAACAGCTTATCCTCCAGACCAATTGCATCGAGCACTTCGTGTACATAGCGTCGCCACTTCATTTTCAATTCACTGACGAGACCAATCATAAGCATAACGCGAATCTTTATGCATTTATGGTAAATACTTGTGACGTTACTAAAAATTGTAAAAATAACAGTGGAATACCTTCGTTTCCTTCGTCGCCACGTGCCAGACTCGCACCGTTTGGTCGTTCGAGCAGCTGGCGATCAGTTCGCCGCAGGGGCTGACTCTGGCCATCCGTACCCATTCTCTGTGTCCCGTCAACGTCTTAACGCAATAACCCGTCGCGACTTCCCAGATTTTGATGGTCTTATCCCTAGAGGCGCTCACTACGAAATCGCCCTGTGGCACAAATGCGACCGAGCTGACACTGTGATCATGCCCGTGCATGGTTTTCACGCAGGCGAATGACTGGTGAAAGTCCCACAATTTAATAGACATGTCCGCACTGCATGAGACTAACAGTTTCCCGGAGACGTCAAATGATACGTCCTGGACGCTGTCGGTGTGGCCCTTTAATGTTCTTTCGAATTCACCGCTCTCGAAGTCCCACACCTACAACAAATGAGAACGCAAATCAGGGGACTTGTTCCGATGGCGAGATCTTG